>JAIOWQ010000001.1:0-2400000 GCA_020975405.1 Keithomyces neogunnii | reverse complement strand
AAGTTTGGGTCGACGTTTTCTGTCATAGCATGCCGGTTTTCAACCCCCTCTTTTCTGACAGGCCTCGCTCGGCAAAGAGAGTTAGTTGGGCTGGGCTTTGTCGAGCTAGAACAGGTTCGACGTTGCATTCATGGTCGCCTATTCACGTCGGGTTGCCTCTTCCGCTCTTTTGGCTTGCGTAGCTTTATCAACAGAGTTTCGCCTCCCAGACTTGGCCCCAACAAGTATCGAAAATGGCCACAGATATGCAGAAGGGAGAGGATGGGAATTGCAGGTTTGGGTTCAGCCACACGCGCCACAGGAGCCGGGCTGGTCCCTGATAGGTGCCGGCTAGAAAGGCAATCCGCTGTGGCCCCTTGTGTTTTTCGTAGAGATGCAAATCATCGCCCATTGATGCTGTTCAAAGGCTTGGACGTTGGGAGACCAAGGACGTGGCATTCGGAATGCTTCAGATCTCGTCTTGGTCGCGACAGGTTCCATGACTTTGTTTTAGTGATAACACTGATGAGATGTTTCCAGTGCCTGAGTTGCAATGGGGTTCAATTATGTGGGCTCAGAGTCAGAGCTAGCAAAGGCAACGCTGTAAAGGCAAATGCCCAAATGCCTGGCAAATACCGTAGTCATGGCCGTGCATCTGCCGCGACATGGAATTCTGGAAAATGGACCGGGTTGAAGATGATGCCCCAAATCAAGCCAGGATGACATGAGGTCTTATGCCAGACATGAAGAAAGCCTCCAGGTGAGCGCAACGGCAACTGAACGTGAGACGCACCGTTGGCCAATCCATGAAACCAGACTTGAAGACTCGGTTGGGGGAAGGGGGGGTGGTGGGGGCGGCGTTGAGTTCGATCTGACGTCGCCATGTACCATGAAGGTATTGAGAGAGTTATTGGAGTACTTAAGTGATTGGCATCCAGGTGCTGGTGCCTGCACCTTCTTTGTTGGTTTGAATGAAGATGGGGTTCGGAGCAAAATGTCCGTCCAGCATCCAGGGCAGAGCAGAGTTGGCAGGCAGCCAGTGCCCATCTGCATCTGCTCATATGCCAATGAGCCAATGAGCGCCCCAAGGCTCCGCGTATCAGGATGCTTACACCTGACCTGGCCTTGATTGGCCCTGAGTTTCTTCCTTTAGCATACATACATACGTCACGCTCGTCCACCAACACCAATCTCCTTGAGTTGAGCACCATATGCTGATGCTGCTGGTTACCTACGCACGCATAGGTGCAGGGGTAGTAGGAATTCTCCCCCCCGCCTGCACCAGAGGGGTTGTAGCAGGGTTTAAAGACCAGGGAAAGTTGTAGTTATGGCCTTGGCATAGAATTTCTGAAGACGCGACTAAGCGCAGGAAAGCATCTGGGGGTTTGGTACATGGTCGATATGCCGACACCTTGGAACTTTAGGAGGTTGAAGGGCGACCCGACCCACCGTGAATATTTTGGCCCAAGACTACCCGGAAGTTTGGGGCTGGTGCAAGGGTGCACCCAGGGCAGGCATTGGAAAAGTTTGCAACATGGAGCAGGAGCAACCTCTGACAAACGATTGAAGAGAACATCGCAGCTCTCCAGTCAAGGGAAGGACTGGAGGACAGAAGCCGCCCCGAGCAAAGTGTGATGTAGTAATTACCGCCACATGCCGACTGCCCGATTTTGTCGGTCCTGGGACGTCATTGCACAGGAAAACAAACCAGACAGAAGGAGCTGCCGCACAGGGCGCCCATGGTCCTCTTGCAAATTGCGGTTGCAGATGCAGACCGCAGAACGCGGCAAAAGCGTCATTTTCCTTCCTTCCGTTCTTACTTCTTTTGCACTCACCTGGCTAATTGGTACTGGCCGCGCTTGATTTTGCCAGGCAGGCAGGCAGGCAGGCTCCACGACATTCCGTTTGTCCATGTCCCGATCAGGCGTCTACGGCATGGTGATTTGAAGGTGTGGCAATCACGAAAGCCGCCTGCCCATCTCTCCTCTCAACCTCTCAAAGGACCATAAGCTCCTTTTCCTGGCCAACGCCTGGCAGTAGTAGAAAGGCAGACCAAAGCGCTAATGACCCTGCTTTCAAGCTTTTGGACGGAGCCTGGCCGCGCCTGTCATTCAAGGGACGGCAAATCACCAGGCCGCAAACCGTAGAAGGTCCATCGAACAAGATGACATTGGGCCTCGTGCCACCAACAAGGGTGCGTGAGAGCGGGGGGTGGGGTTGGAAGGGGAGCTGCAGCAGCACTTGCTCCCCACCCGAGCTGCCTAAGCTATCCGTACGCACTAACAAGCCGCCAGGTTTGCGCCAGGTTTGCGCCAGATTTGGCACCCAAGTTTGCCGTACGCTGGCCACAGGTGGCTGTGCATCGAGATCGATCTCCTCACACATTTCCCGATCACAAGTCCTTTGCCTGTCCATTGATCGAAAGCTGGCACGAGCTCCCTACCCGCGCAAGCTATTCTGCTGCCACGGCCGAAACCACAAACAGGCCTGTCGTACCAAGGAAACGCTGGTACAATGCCGATGCCGATGCCAATTCCAAACGCCAATGCCAAATTGACCATGGCCATGGCCGTCCCCGTGGCTGCCGCGGATAGATGGTGGCCCAGTCGGTTTGTATAAAAGCTCGCCCATTGTCCCCGGCCCATTCATTACCAGCCTTCCCAGTTCTTCCCTTTTGGATTATTTTGGCTAATTTGATAGATGTTGACGAATCTGATTCGTCCTCCAGCTACTGCTACTTTACTTAGTGATCCTACACTCTCATACAGCGGCCTCGCTCCAAACTACTTTCCGCCGACCAAACTGTCTTGGCCGACCGAAGTTGCTTTTACAAGCCGGCTGTAACTGCATTGCCTTTCTGCTCTCCTTTTCCCTTGCCCAAAGTTGTTTCAGCCACTACACCACTACAACCATACAAGGCACATCTTTTTTGTCTTCCCACATCTCCACTCGCCTTTCACCAAGCGCCACTTAGACTTAGACTCGAGGCTTGAACTTGTCTCGCGGCCGAGCCGTCGCCACGCAATCTCCACGAAAACAATAACAACAACAACAGGACGGAACCCGTGGCAGTGGTCTGCTTTTAACTCCATCGGCCCTTTATAAGTCACGCCATCGGCAACTGGCAGATTGGCTACGAGGTGTCGCCGGCAGAAGCCACTCTAACACTAGTCTTCTTATACCACAACCACCCCCATCCACCACCGAGACTCGGAGCTTTTTAATTTTATCGTGACTATTACCCTCAGCACAGAGCAGGCTCTGGACACATGTCCACCTTGTTTGTCTCATATATCTCTGTGACATCAGGTTAGCTGGCAAGAGAGCTGGAAACACCAACCATGGCCAGGAAAGTCGTGGACGCCGAGAAATCCAATGAAGCCATCATGGCAGAAATGGGTGCTCGAAAAGTATGTGGATAAGTGTTAACTTTTGATCTGATACAGAGAGATGAACTAGCCCCTGCCCCTCTGGCTGTACCCGCAAGCTAATACTCACCAGACAGAACGCTCCCACGAGGAGAATCAGGAGCGTGCATACATTGCCGCTTCCAGGAGAGCAGACCGCAGCATCGAGGCACGTGTTCAATCAGCCCGCCAGGCAAGTGAAATTCACAAGAAGCGGACGGGCAAGGGTTTCAAGATCACCCAGGACATTGTCATGAGGGAGGAAATGTATGAGGAGGAGGACGACGACCTGCCACGCTCCATCCACCTGCTCACCGCACATATGCAGACACCTTCCGCTTCCATTAACACCAGAATGGAGTCGTATCTCGCAAACAAAGTGGCCTTTTCCACTGCACTGGCACAGTCCAACATGGTCTGGCGAAGCAACGATATTAATAGGGCCTTTGCGAATACTTTTCCGAATCTCGTAACGCAGAATATCTCGTCGTCTCCGAATCCTCCCCAGTCTCAACAGGGCCAGTCTCAGAGTTGCCAGCAGCCTCAAAATATACCCAACAACAATGCCGCCATGTATACACAGTCTTCTGAGGGCTGTTCTCCGATGGCGCCCTACTCGCCCACAACTTACTCACCCACATCTTACTCGCCAAGCTCGTACTCGCCTGCGCCCTACTCACCTGCGTCGGTGGCGGCACCGTATTCTCCCGCCATGCCAGGGCCAATGCCTGTGTCGGAGCATGTGTCGGGGCCTGTCTCGGGGGCACCGCCTGGGCCCTCGCGCTTGCCCATGACGACGGCACCCTTTATGTCTTCCATCCCATATCAACCCACGACGAGGCACAGGAGACGCTCCCGGACGCCTGCATCACCTCAGGGGGGCAGAAGACGGCGGTCTAGCAACAAGTCGGCGTCTTGTCTGTCAGCGATGAAGACAAAGGGCGCGACTTCCCCAACTGCAAGGCCGACACCGTCGGATACCCCTAGTCTCGTCAGCACGGCAACTCCGGACAGGCATATTGAATCAAGCACGCCCTTCAGTGTATCTTCCTTCACAAACGAGTTGTCTCCAGAGGCCCGTATGATTCTGGATGGTGTTGGCGCTGACGATGCCCTGGATCAGACATTGGCCGGCCACAACGTGATGAGTGGGCAGAACGAGCTGACACAGTCGTGGATGGACTCTGCAGCCATGTACAATTCATCATCCATGCCCCGAACTACACAGATGGATATGGTCGATTCTGGCCTAGTACCGGAGCTGTATGGTCACCCCTCGACCGACTCAATGGCGCCCAAGTGCAATTTGCCGACGGCTGCCGAGGATGAATCCTGGCGTGCTTTTATCAATGAGTCCATCTGGAACTTCGATCATCAACAGCAATGACGTTACGGATAGTCGCCAGGGATTTTCATCAGCACTTGTGCATGCCTTTCATGACTTGATTGATACCCGATAGATGTTGATACCAAGGATCTTGAGCGACTTGTTTGGGGAGGTTTACTGAGTTTGGCGGTTGATGAGAGAGGTTTCCAGTAATGTTTTCGCCATGTCGACGACAGCATCAAGGGGAGCAAAATCGGCTGTTATTGGAGCCGGTCGTGGTTGAGTCGGTTCTCTGGTAGGAAGGTTATTTGATGAGGAAGAACCCGGCAAGCTTTTGCTCGTCAATTGTGTCTTTTGTGTAGAAAAGAGTGCCAAGGATGCTTGCAGCACTCTTTATATAAAATCCTGGAGTGGCATCTCCTGGAAGCAACCGTGCTCTATAGTCGGTTTCAAATCGAACTCTATTTTTTTTTTTCAGAAATAGGAAAAACCATGCTTTGAAAAGGAAAGCGACTCTATCTTTTTATTTTTATTTTTATTAGTGAATTTCAGTTCGGCGACCTTGCCAAGACATGAGGGACTGGCTAAATATCATTTGCCCCTTTTGTGCTCGGGGTGGATGACGCTCGGAGAGATATTTGAGGGCTTCTGCCTCTTGTAGTCTTTATATATACGAAGGGGGGGGATCTTGATCCCCTAGCCTTGCTTTACTAAGTTGGACCCATGAAGAGATGCTAGCAAGATTGGTGACTTTGAGTACCGTCTTCTCTAACGGATATACAATACAGTCCATGTTATTGGGTCCCAAAGCTCGCATGCTTTACTGGTCCTCATGACCGTTGCGCTCCGTCTTGGGCCTCTTGTCCTTGTCCCCTTGCTGGCGGCCGTTGAAGGCGGGCCTGGCCTGAGGTGGCTGTTGAGCGTCAATGTCCCTGATCCAAGCCTTCCAGTCGCCTCTCCTGGTCTTCCACATGTCGCCCTTCCAGGTGCGCCATACGCTCCTCCCCATCCAGCTCTCTCTCAGCTCGGCCTCGTGGCTTGTCAGGCTCTGCATGATGGATTCCTTGACGTGGAAAGGAATGCTAAAGTCCTTTCCTTTACTGGGGATTTCGGCGACGCTGTTGACGAGGTTATGGCCGAACTGGGAGACTGCTAGTTCCGGGACGTGGGGGGCGATTGTGGCCACGAGGGTCTTTTGGAAGAGCGAGTTCTGGGACGGGGTGGAGAGGGCGGTTGTGAGGAGGGTGACGGTGGGCATGGACGTGGTTGCGAGGCGGACGAGGTCGGGGCCGGTGAGGGCGAGTACGGAGTCGTGGACGGCCTTGAGCGGGCCGGGGATGGAGAGGAGGGTGGTGAGCAGCTGGGCGCCGTGGGACTGGACTGCGTATTCGGTGCGCGAGGGCGGCGGCGGCGCGTCCTTGGACTTGGGCTTGGGCTTGGGCGGCTCCGAGAGGTGGCACAGCGTGGTGACGAGGTCGACGGGCCGCGGGCCGCAGCCGTCCTTGAGGCCCCTGACGAGCTTCTTGAGCTGTTCCGTGGCCCCGCGGGCCGAGCAGCGCTCCAACAGCGTCCGCAGCACGTTGTACCGCGTCTTGGAAACGAGCTGCGGCACCGTCGGCGCGATCTTGTCCGCCGCCGTTACGATGTCGTCCCTGCCCATGCGGTTGAGCACCTTGATGGCCGGGTAGCAGCTGATGTCATTGCGCACGTAGCCCTCTATCCGCGGCAAAAAGAAGTTTTGGTTGAGCTGTTTGAAGACTTTGCCGGGGCAGTGCGCCACGAGCGTCTCGATGAGGCGGGAGCCGATCTGGTCGTACACCATGCCGTTGATGAATTCGGACGCTTCCGAGGCCGGGTCCGCCAGGGACTTGGGAGCCCCCGGGAGCAGTTGCTGGAGAAGTGTGGGCGGCGCGTCGTCGGCATCGGCATCGGCATCGGCATCACCGGGGGTCTTCTTCTTCTTCTTCTTCTTTTCCGTCTTGTTAAGCTCCATGTCCAGTTCGAGGAGGAGCTGCAGCGTAGGGTTGCCGATGGGGTGTCTGGCAAGGACGCGCAGGCCCGTGGAGTCGAGGCCCGCGGTGGAATCTGCAATGATTTTCTGCACGGCCAGGTTGAACGAGGCCGGCACGGCCCGGAGACCCCTGTTCTTCTCGTCGGCCGCGGCTGAGCCGGCGACGGAGATGTTCTCCTTCTTCTTGCTCTTCACGAGGGCCTTGACCGACGAGTCCTCCAGCGGGCGGCCCGAGAGCACCAGTAGCAGAACGCGCAGCGCGTGCGAGGCAAAGCGGTCCGTCATGAGGAAAGTCAGGCTGCCCTCGAGCTCGTCCAGCGTGGCCAGGAACAGCTGCTCCATCGAGGCCTCGGGCCGGTGCTCCTCGAGGCTGGCCCCCTTGGTGTCGGTCACGAAGCCGGCCAACTCGTGGGTCACGAGGCCGGCGGACCGCAGGAAGAGCGCCTCGCAGCAGTGGCTGGCGAATCGATGCTGCACGAGCGAGAGGAAGTGGCCGCCAAAGGCGTGGAAGAGGCGCTTCTTCTGCGGCGTGCTCGACAGCTGAATCAGGCGCTCCATCAGCCTCGAGCACGACTGGCTGCTGGCAAGCTTGAGCTCCTTGCCCTGCGCCTCCTTGAAGACGCTCTCCAGAAACATGTCGCGGTCCTCGGCCGCCGGAAATTGGTTCAGCTCCAGCATCTCGTCGGCTCTTCTGAAGTACTCCTGCTCCTCGTCGGCCAGCATTCCGAAGAATTCCTTTTCTCCCGCGCCATCTTGCTGTTGGTGTCCTTGGGCCAGGTGTTCCCCTGGGTAGTCGCCGTGCTCTTCGTCTTGGGTGCGCTGGCGTTTCGGCTCGGAATGGCTGTCGCGGCCTTCTTCGCCTTCGCCTCCTCTCCTCTTGCGCTTCCGCTCTTCGCGATCCGCGCCTCGTTTTGTGCGTGGCTTGGGCATTCTGTTTGATGGGACTGTTGGTGTCGTGGTTGAAAAGTACGTGGTGGGGTACCCTGATCTTTGCTGCATTGAAGCAGCCCAAGGTTTTTTTTTTTTTTTGAACTGATAAGAAGCCGATAACAGATTTCAATGCGGCTGCACTGTACGGAGTACGGAGTAGCGCCAAACCAGACACTTATCCATAAAGAGTACCACTATGTGTATAGAATTCATTTCAATTCATCCTTCTTCTGCCAAGTATCCCAAGATATTGCGTTCTACATGTATTCATCCATCATCTAGCATTTGTCTTTATGCAAGTTTGACCGCCATTTAAAATGCAAAATGCAAAATACAAACAACCAAAAAAAAAAAAAAAGAGAGAAAGAGAGAGAGAAAGAGAGACAGAATGGGACCAAGAAATTGCAGGCACATCATCTATTCCACTTCCTTTCCCACCTCTTCCAGTGCCTTGGTCAGTCCTTCCACAGTGCTCGGCAAAGTCTGCACATTTACCACGATTCGCAGGAAGCTTCCGACATCACCGGGCGCATAATCCACCATGAATCCTCGACTGATGAGTTTCTCCACAATGGCCCGAGTGTGTCTTGTGTTGGCGGTGCCATCACTTGACAAGCTGCCGTTTGGTGCGTGGTAGAAGCACACTTGCAGACAGGGAGGTGGGTTTTCTGACACCATGGTAAAGTTGCCTGTCTGCTGCACAGACTTGTACAAATACGACGCCATGGCAAAGGCGTGGTCAATCTGCTTCTCGAATCCACTGGCACCATAGTACAACCACGCGAGAGCAACCTTCAAGCTGTCGCCGCGACGACCGCATTGCAGGGTCAAGTCTGCCAGGTCCCAGATTTCCTCCTCGGTGGTTTCGTGGAAGAGATAGCCGGCGGCGGTGCTGTTTGCCTTGTTGAATATGCTCATGTCCGGGCCAAGTAAGAAAGAACAGGTTGTGGGGGCGTTTAGCATCTTGTGGGGGTTGATGGTGATGGAATCCGCGAGATTAGATCCCTCAACCTTCCATCTCTGCTGGGCGGAGAAGACGACTGGGCCACCCCAGCTGGCGTCAATATGCATCCAAAGGCCGAATTCTTTGCAGATTCGAGAAATATCTTTGAAGGGGTCGTATGAACCTCGAACTGTTGAGCCAGCAGTCGTGTTGACGTACAACGGCGTCTTCCCCTGCTCCTTGGCACGAATAACCAACTCGCGGAGAGCGTCTGCCCTCATGCTTCCGCTGCTATCAACCGGCACTTTCCACACATTTGACGAGCCCATGCCGCAAATCATGGCGCTCTTCTCAACGGAATAGTGGCCATGCGCGCTGGTGAAGACGACAAAGTCATACTTGGCGTTGCCCTCAGTCTTGCAGTCTGGGTACAGAGTATTCCGTGCAACCACCAGCGAAGTAAGATTCGAAGAACTGCCACCTTGGCAGGTGACGCCGCCAGCTCGTGGACCAGTGACCCCGAATTTGTTGGCCAATGCGCGTCCAGTCGTCTTTTCAATTATGCTAAGTGCCGGTGAGACCTGGTACACATGCAGCTGCACGAGATTCGAATCAGTATTCATAGACGGCCAGGGAAGTTTAGCTGATTGGGGCGTAACTAGGTGAGGTGAGAGAGGGGTGGCATACATTTGTGTTGAGGACCGACAGAACAATATCTGAGATAACACCCACCTATCGCTGACAGTCAGTATCGGCCAGGTGAGTTGTCCCAAGGGTGCCTTTTTTGGAGTTGAACAACATACAGGATTGTTACTCGAGTACAGCTTGTCGAGAAAGCCCTGGTCCCAAGTGTTGACGCTGTACTTGAGCACCCTTGCGATGCCCTCCAACAGCCCCTCTCTGCCCTGCCCTTGTTCGGGTAAGACAAACTTGAGGTGCGAAGCAAGATTCTGAGGCTTGACAGCGTCCACCAATACATTGTGAGGCTGGCCGTGGGCGTCCAGCGGAAGTCGGCCGGTTTCCCGGTGGGCCGCGGCATCATCTGCGGCTCTTACAAAGGGCACGATCAAGTCCCGCACAGCCGTGAGAAGCTTCTGTGAGTTAGCGCATGTGGCAGCAAAGCCGTGCATGCAATTGCATTGACTTACATCATCCAGCTCTTCGGCTCTGTTCAGATGAGCCGACGATCCATTGGATACGTGGCCATTTGCAGCCGTGACAGTCATGACTCTTGTCCAAGATGATAATATTTCCCTCACACTGTAGGGTAAGGTGGCATGCGGCAGAGGAAAGGCAAGTTATGGGTGGGGGTGTGGCTAGGGAGTCACCCGTGTTTTGCTGGTGTCATACATAGGCAGCTTACCCGCAGCGGGATGGAGAAGAATAAAAGAGAAGGGAATGTTGAGGCATGGAAAATGGGGAAGTTTGAAGTTTCAGAGAAACTTAAAAAAAAAAAAATTATAGAGTTGGGAAGCTAGCCGAGGACAAATGGGGCCAGAAGCCGATGGCGAGATCTGATCCGTGGGAAGTGGCGTCAAATGACAGACAGGCTCCCGTTTCGCCTAGATGGCAAATGAGGAGTTTCTGTCAACCGAGCATTTGCCAGACATTTGTCTGGGACAGGGCGTGTAAGAGTTAGAACGATGGAATTATGCAGCCAATTTGGGGTAAAGGGTCAATATGGGCAAGGCTTTCAAGCAACGCATAGCTCCCAACGGTCGGCATTGTCCCGGGCCAGCCTTGGAAACAACTGCCATTATTAGCAGTGGTTACTAGAGAGAAGATGGGAATACCGTACTAGTAAATGGGGCGTCAGTGCCCTGCCGGCGACACACGCACAAGAGCACAGTTCCAAGGGACAAGATAGCCGGTGTGGGATCGACGCTGATTGGTGGCGGGAGATATGGTGCATCCCTTGTCAGGCCATGCACGCATCTTCATGCACTAGGCGGTGGCAGGTAAATCGATTGATGTTTGAGCCAAAGGCAGTTCGCGTCAACTTGACAGTTTTGAAACGGCCCAGTCGACGACGCTTGCTGAATCCTGCGAGGCGGCAAGGCAAGGCAATGGCAGAAAAACACGGGCATATCCATAGTAGAGCCTGCACAGTCCTCACAGGTTTGTTTCGCTTGTTTCTCCCTTGTTTGGTCGGCCCTGACATTGGTCGACCTGATACACCTACTGGCCGATGCTACGAGAGCCTCAGTAATAAGAACCATCGACCTCTACTGCCCGCCTGCCCGCCCGCATGCCCATTATGTACACAATTTGTCAACTGCTGCCGAAACACAAAGCAGAAGGTGCCGTGATGAGATGGGCGTTTTGCCAAGCTCCAGTCAGCCTCACCATGACTTGCTTCCTGGCATCCATCACGAATGACATGGTAGCTGCCGGTGCCAAATGGGGTAAGCTCATCATGACTGGTAATAAAATTGTGTGAATATGCTGCAACTTGTCAAATCCTCCTGTCCGTGGCGCCTGGCTCAACACGACGATTCCTATAGCACGTCATCATGCCGTTAGGTTCGCCAAGCTCCCGAAGTCGCAAGTCAATAATTGTTTTGGTTTGCCTGGCCCCTGAAGCGTCTGTGCAAACAAGGGATTAGGCATGCCGTGAAGGCCTGCCTGCCACGACGGCAGCATTGTTCCCTCGTCAAGAACAAAGTAAAGAAAAAAAAAAAACCCCAAGAAAACCCCCCACCAACTCAAGCTGTCGTGCCACTTGCTTTTGGCAAAGTTAAAGATGTAGAGGAATCGGCTGAGGGTGAAACAGCGTCGCCAAGGGCTTCATCGTCGCCGGGTCCCGTGCTGTCAGATAATCGAGGTGACTGTCTTGTCTCTTGCATGGGTGCAGCACCCACCATCCCTTGGGACCGGGCGAGGGATGGCGAGACAGAGGGACAGGACAGAGGAGAAAGTGTCGCGACATTAGGGCGGACAACAGGAAGAGGAAAAGAAAACATTCAACATTGAAAAAGAAAGGCAAGAGCAGACCGACAACGTAGTTACACCTACCTGCCTAGGTATCCAGGCACCTACTACGCGGAGGCACAGACGACCAACTCACATTATCACATATAGGTACCTAGGCACCTTGCTTTCCTGAGCCTGGGCCCAATTGCCTAACCGACTTTGACCTGACATCGGGTGCCCGATCTGGGAGACATGCCCTCCTCACCTTGTCAAGGCCAAACCACAAGGTCAAAGCTCAAGACAAGAGACACAGATGGTGTCGCATGTTCCAACAGGCCTGCAATATTCCGCTATATTCCACTCCCCAGTCAGCACCAAGGGTGGACAGAGTCACAGAGAGTACTGTCTCCATGGCCCCCATTATTGACTCTCTGTCCTCCACTAAGGGGCCCCGTCGCTAGTTGTCGGTATCGCCTCGCCCACAGTCACGGCCAGGGCCCTGCAGGGAGAAGGTTGATTGAACACACCCATGAACCGTATCCATGGGACCCGCGAGAACATTGATGAAGCTTCCCCACCCCCGAAAAGAAAGCACCAGCAAGCGCAGCGTTCCCGTACATGCACACACCAAGAATGGGATGGCCACCAAACACCACCACCATGCACCCGCTGGCTTTATTGTATGTATATGCCTCCTCGTCCCTCCCCTTCCACCAGCCTGGCTTCACTCCTCGCAAGTCCACGATTTCCCTGCCCGCACCGCTGACTTTTCTTGTCTGCCTCGTCTGTCTTGTCTACGTCGCCTGCATCGTGGGGTCGCTGCTAATGCACCCAGAAAACAGCCGCAGTTATCAACACGCCCGTCAGCCACTTACGGCCCCCCTTGCAAACCTGCTGGGTTCTCTGATTGTGTACCTCGTCGACCTGGTCGGCCTGGCCAAGGAAGCTGCTAATCATTTAATCATTGCCAACGCGCCTGGCTTGCCTTGACGCCACGCGCTGCGATCCTGCATTTGGGCTCAACCACTGCAATATTTGTCAAGCATCTGTGCCTGTCTCTCGAGTTGCACAGCGTATAGAGCTTGTACCCGCATTCGTGGACTCCGAGCAACGATTGCAGCGAGGGACCCTGACAAGCTAGAGGAAAACCCTGGCGAGTTCGCGCCACGCGGTGGGAAGAATCGTCTAGACCAGGTTTCTGCGTTGGGTTTTGTGCCCAACCGCCGGCTTTATCAAGGTCTCGCACCACTGTTGAAGGAGTTTGATCGCGCCAATTTTTTCTCTCACTCTCACACACCCTCTCTTTCCCAGGAACTGCGAATTTTTGCCATTGAACATATTGCCTTGTCGGATTTTGGAACCCAGAGTCATTCCGTATAGACGACTATACTCTGCGTCCCTTTGACATTGGACCATTTGCTGCGGACCCCTTGGCCCCAACTCGAAACATTGCAATTTCGGCAAACACTGACCACGCGTGCGTCGTCACGCGTGTTACCGTTCAACCAGCCATGTCTTTCCACGGCAATGACCAGCAACCGGCCATTCCAATCTCCATCACCATTTGCGGCGATGGCGGCTGCGGCAAATCCTCCATCACACTTCGTCTCGTCCGCTCGCAATGGACGTCGGAGTATGACCCCACAATCGAGGACTCCTACAGCGTCACACGCCGTATCGATGGTACCACGTACCACCTCTCACTGACTGATACGGCTGGCCAAGAAGAATACCGTGGCATGTGGGCGTCGTCTAATCTAGGCGCCGATGCCTTTCTCATGGTATACGACATCACGTCCCGCGACTCGCTCGCAGCGCTCCAGTACTTTGATGACTTGATAGATATGGAAGCCGAGACGCGGCTTGACAACGCAGCACGCGCACGGCGTGCCGGCGTAAACCCAGGCCACGCCAACACCGGCAGCGGCAGCGGCTCCAAGACTGTCCCGCCTGTTAAACTCGTCGCCGGCAACAAGTGCGATCTTCAGGAGAACAGGGAGGTTCCAGCCGCCATGGGCCTCGAGTGGGCTCGCAAGCGCGGCTGTGGGTTCATGGAGACCAGTGCCAGATTGGAAGTCAATATTGAAGAGACTTTTGCCCTCATTGTCCGCCGCGTCATGGAGAGGAGGCGTCTTGCCGAGATGGGGGTCATGGACAATACAGAAATGAATGCCCGTGGCATGACGAAGCCATTGACACCGCTGCCCACAGAAACCGATTCCGAAAAGCGCGCCCCTGGACTGCGGGGACCGACCCTGAATAGCGATACGCCTGTTGGACGCGGCCAAGGCGGATTCTGGAAGAAATTACGATGCTGGTAATTTTGAAGCATGGTGTCGAGCATTGGCCCCATTGCCTTGTTTTGAGATTCTGCTTCTTGTACTTGGACTTGATGACCTCGCTTGGAGTTGGGAGAGTCACTTTTTTCGGTGGTTTTGTTATTTTTTTTGGGTATCCATTTGACATGTATGATAATTCAGTTGGGCGCCTGTGGGCATTTCAAAATGGGTTGGAGTCTTTTTTTTTTCCCCTCACCTTTTCAAGGCACTTCTGCTACTTGGATATTCTTTTTCGGCACGGGCAATAATTTGTACGTGCGGCTGATTGTGGATGACTTAATGCTTAGGAATCATGATGGACATCAGCGGGTGGGTTGTGTCAGAAGTTTATAAATAGAAGAGCGGGAGTTGTCGACTTTGGAGTTGTTTGTGTGCGAATCCCGTGACTTATTTGAATGCGAAAAGGTGAAAATCTTGTCCATGGCGGCTGTCTACGAGAAGAGAGGAGAAGAGACCGGGTTGTGTGAGAAATATGAGTAGTGTATTATTACCATCCAAGGTGTTTGCTATAAGCTCCCTCGCTTGCCAATACGCCTTAACCAAAACGCCAGTACTCTTTTTACTCTAATAGAATCTCTTTGTGTCACTGGTTGCTGGCAACCCAATCCTTCCACTTCTTGTATTCTGGATACTTCATGCTCGCCTTCTTGCCCTGGTAGCGGGTGACCTTCAGATCCAACGACTTCCACCGTGAGCGACCGCCCATCCAGCCTGCCTTTCTGATGAGACTGTACAGCGTCTCGTCCTGGGTCCAGTCCTGCTCCGAGGCCACATCGGGCAGATATGTGGCTCCATAGCGATGACCCCTGTCAACAAACGACAGGCGTATGCCGTGGAGGCCCACTTCCCAATCGTAAGCGTCATGGGCTTCCTCAAAGTCAGTCAGCAAGGTCACGGCGGCCTGCAACTCGGGCAGTTCTGCCTTGGAGATGGGCGAGAAGCGGGTGTCGTGCAGCGCCGAAATGATGGCGTACTCGGGCAGGCCGAGACTGAGGGGCTGGGACTCAAAGGTGCCGATGCAGCCTCGGAGGGAAACATGGTCGTCGTCCTCGACGGTGTTCCAGGTGACGAAGAGCGGAGCGGACGCGGCGCCCAGAGACAACGAGGATATCGAAGTGGCAGGCGTGGAGGAGGACCAGGCCGGGGACGCAGAGGACGAGGACGAGGAGGAGTCCGCGCCGGCGGCGAGGCGGCGCAGGGCCGGTGCCTTGAGCGGGACGGCGGCTTCCGAGTCTGAGACGGAGCTCGTGTAGAGCGCCCAGGAGGACTCGATCTCGCTGAGGGAGAGGGGTTTGCGGCCCTCCAGGTGGGCGTCGAGTGCTTCAAAGCACATGAGGCAGTGGGCTGCGCTGGCCATGTCTGAGGCGAGCGGGTGCTGGTGCTGGCGCTGGCGAGCGGGCAGGGCGCGGCGGCGGCAGTGTCGGCCGCTGGAAAAGACGTGCAAGACGAGGGAGATGGCGCGAGGCAGGTGAAGCATTTATTAAACCCAGTCTCGACGTAGCGTTCAACACAACGGGGGCGGCCTCGCGTTGAACAGAAGCGTCGGGGCGGGTTTGTGCAGGAAGGAAAGACAGGATAGGCAGGAAAGGCCGGGGGTGGATTCTTGGGCTGTCTGTAGGAGAGCCAAGAGACTGGAGGACTCCACAAAGGCGCCTGCTTCCGCACCAGATGGAGTGGGGCCATCGGGGATTTTAAAAGTCAGCCGGCCGGGTTAATGGGGACGGGACTTGACTCTAGATTCGCGAGACCTGCCAGGGTAGCATACATTTCGCCCATGTCACAATGCTGTTGGGGTTTGAATCGCCTTTGCACCAGGCCCGTAGCTTAGCTATCGACATTATTTAAGCGGAGTTGACAGGGAAGCCACCATGTCAAAGTCTGTTGGTTGGGAGACTATGTAGCAGCACAAAAGACTAGATTACGTGCCAGCATTGGGACTTTTGCTCGAATATACGCTGCCTCGCATACATGTGCCACTGGCGGGGGTTACACCTATTGACTCGAGTATTTGGATTGCAGCCTGCCTGCTACGACTGCACACAGGAAATATCGGTGCTCTTCTTGCTGGTCTGCTGCCCAAGGCCGCGAAATGGGGATGGACTGGTTAGGCTCTGATGTGAAGGCTCTAGCGGCTCACTCATCAGGAGGCGATTATTGCCATACCATGTCGTCGTCGGGCAAGCAAAAGCGTCTTGCGGTTGACTTGCAGCGTCGGGTTTGTATCCCTCTTTTCAAGTCAAACATTTCCCACGATAGCTTGCACTATAAGTCATCTGTGTATTCATTCAAGTAAAAAGTTAACATGTGATTCCAGAGTCTGGGGCGGTGGATCCATGTGTCTTGGGAATTAAGTAATGGGGCACTAGACGGGAAGAAATATCTTTTTTACGGCGGTTGCAGAGTTCCACCAGCATGTCCAACCCCTGGGGAAGAGTGTCAAATGCACCACCAACCAACCCCACTGTGCAGCCTCGCGGGATCAGAATGAGGAAGGTGCTTGACTGCCTGGCGAGAGCATCCAGACTCCCCGTTTGCACCCTGCATTCCCTGCTTCGAATACTAGACCAAGACAACACTCGACATCCAGTGCCATGAGTCCATTGGATGATTGGCCGTGAATGCAATTATTTTTCGTCATTACTGAGTGCTCTCCAAAACATCGAACGAGAGGCTACGGGCCAGCTTGATTGTTGTTTCGCAGCACCCTGCGCTCCATCTAGCGAGGAAATGGTGGCTGTGCTTTCGGTTGGTTGTGCACCGTCTTGATACGGTCCGTAATTATGACACTTTGGTGGTTTTGGATGGAGGCCGAATTGTGAATGTTGGATCGCCCAGGGACATGATTGATGGGAATGGCAGGAGGTGTAATAATTGTACTCCAAAGTTTGGAGTCCAAACTTGGCAACCCCATTCAGCCTACGCCACCTCCCGTGTGGCACAGTTAGCACAGGGCCACAGGCCATCTGATGGAACTCGTTTTGGACCAATTGATGCCTTGCATTGGCGGCTGGCGATGCTGTGGAAGCAATGGGGGAGAGAGGGCGGAAAGGCAGACGCCAAAGATGCGTGACAATCCCCAAAGTGGGTAGGTGCTCAAGTTCAAGTGCCTAGGCACTTTGCTCTCCAACCAGCCTGGCAGCTTCCATTATCACCACCAACTGATGATGGCATGGTTTCTTGCCACTTCCTGCCACTTCCTGCCATGAAGCTCGACTGTTTCGTCCCTCTCCCGACGGCGGGCTCCTGCTCTATATTCCCTCTCTAACCGGACCGCCAGCCACACGTGTCGGATCATCTCACCTTGCCCCGCCCCAAATCTGTCTGAAGCACGCCCACGTTTCAGCGTGTTTTGACCTCATCCCGTGCCCTGGCGCCAAACGCCCCCCCGCATGTTCTCCCTCGGGGCATTATTTCACACACAGAGAGAGGCGGGTTGAATCCTCATCGCTGGCCATGATTGGGGTTTGCCAAGTTTCTTGCCCTGCCGCGCCAAAACCATCCTAATTATCCCATGTGCATTCTCCACCCCTGGCCTGATTTCCTCCGTCGAAACGTCTCCTGCAACGGCCCAATACGCCGCCGTCCTTTGTCTGAGCTTGGTCTGGTCTGAACCATGGGCATGGCTCTTGGGACGAAATGGCGAGTGGTCCACAGTTGAGTTGCTCTGTTTCTGCTGGATAGTTTGGCACATTGGATGTTAGCTGTGTCAAATATAGCATGGGTTCCCGTTCTCCTTGCAAGTTCAAGGGTACTGCAAGACGTGGGCTGTGAAAATGATTGATTTGAAATTCTGTCTGAAGGGGGTATATAACTTGCATCTCCCCCGTTGATTCATGTTGGCTCTGCTTGCATTTTGTTGGTCAGTCATTCCCTACGCTGTCATCACTTGGATACCATCGTACTCTCTCTTTTCACCTCTTGAGCTTTGATATACATCCAACCTTTTACTTTCACCATGAAGTTCATCACTGCCACCCTCTTGGCCTTTGCCACCGCCATCATGGCTGCTCCGTCAGGTTTGTAAAACGTCTGATATGAGGGCCGGACAACAAGGCTGACAGCACACAGGCGAGCAAAAGGAGATTTTCATCCGTCAGGAATTCGTCGTCGACACTGACAAGGCTGCCATGACGGACAAGCAGGGCAACGTGATTCCGTTTAATTCCGCCACGGTCAACCAGCCCAACACCGATGCTGGAATCTGAGCGAGACGACCCAGCCCGCGCGGCCTTGATGGCTCCGAGAGCTGTTGACGACTTTGGTGTCCTCTGTTACTTCTTCTACGGTTATATGGATGGATTTGGCGTTGTTTGATATTCAGCTTGCAAGATTGGACGGAGTGCAGGGTTCATATTACATGTAGCAGGAAGTGCTTGCTTATTTTTTAGAACACTGAGTAGTAGATTGCCGGTTCCTGGCAGAACTGGAGCTACGAACCTCCATGACTAGGGGATACCAGGTGTAAGCCCGAGATTGTGTGTCCTTGTACCAGAACCGGTGCATGTCAGTCTGCGGTCATCCTGTTCCAACTTTGTAGACATGTTTTGCATAGTCTCAGAATCCGGGGGTATCCCAATATAGCCACGTGAAACCCAAGACCCTCGCAAGCGAAGCAACCGGCGCAAGAATGACAAATAAGCGACTAAATGTACGGAGCACAAAGTAGGCAGTAAAAAGGCAATGTGCGACCGTCATTTATTGGCACCGCTCGATGGCGATTGGTAGAGTACAAAACAAACAGGGCACGAAATTAGAAAAAAAAAAAAAACTCGCCGTGTCACAATGTAATGCTCGTCAAGGCCAAAGATGGTTCGGTCTGCGGCCAAGCCAAGAAACACCACACATGCTAGCCGCACAGGCGCGCGTCAAGCATTTGTCGGTCAGAGAAAAGCCTCGCGGGTTCCTCGACGAGGAAAATGTGCTCATGTTGGGTGCAGCCACCGACCGATATGCTGGTCAGTTTTTCTCCCAGGCTGACATGCGGAGCCCAAAGCGCCCGAGTCTGCCTCCTGGGGAACAGATTTTTCTCCCAGCCCCTCTCTCTATTCTTGGAACCAACCAGGCATTGTGCAGCATGGGAAGTCGGTTGACACAGACCAGACCACACAAACCAACAGCCAATAGCCGCGTTTCCACACTTGCCTATTCCCCCGCTTCGTCAACCTCATCAGCTCTGCCTCAGCCGCAAGCCTCGGGCGCACAGTAGTCAAACCGCTCAGAACATGGATCCCAGGTGTTTGGCCGTGGCGGGTGGAGAATCTGCGGGCAGAATTGTTGGTGGACAAGGTGGGCTGAGGGAGCAAACGGTGATGCCGTGTCTGGGAGTCTGGGGTCGAAAACGGAAGCAGCCTGAGAAGAACTGATAAGAACGGGACACTCGCAGCCTGCTGCTCGGCTCTTGTACGCAGGGCAGCTGCCTTATAAAGCAAGGCCACTGCGGGACGACCAGCAGGACTGACTCATGGCTATTGGGACGATACCATGACACTGCTGCTGACAATAGCTTCTCTTCTGCCGACGACTACGCACGAGTTTGCACAGAGACAGAGGCTCGGCTCGAATGGCCACCCACAGGGCGCAGGCGCAGTTTGAACGCGCCAAATGGCGAGCGGCGGTCTTGTTCCCCGTCTGGCTGCTCCAGCTGCTTCTCTCAATGTCCATGATGGGCCTGTTTGCCTGGGGCCTGGGCAACACCGTGAAGCACTACCACGAGCGGGACGCGGGCTCTGCAGCCATTGAGTTTGCGTGAGTCGGGCTTCTTGCGCCGTCGTGTTTGATCCATGCGTGCTCTGACAAAGAAGGAACAGGTGGGAGGCAACGAATGTCGTCATGTCCTTGGTCGCAGCCCTGTGCACACTCGTCGAGGTGGCCAAGTACATGGTCGAGTCGCTGACGCCGTGGACCATGCTCTTTACGCACGCTATCAAGCTCGCATGCGCCTCAGCCATCCTCGCCCTCGACGTGGTGGTGTACAAGCAGCGCAAGGAGCGCTATTCCCTCGTCGGCCTCGCCCTGGACCTGAGCTTCTTGTACGTTGACCGCCACTTGCTTCCGGGGCGAAGGCTAACCTCGCACCAGCATCACCGCCATCGCGCTGGCCATCTACGTCGTTGCCAAGTACAGACGACTGTCGTCCTTGGACGACTATGCCCACCCGGTCAACGTCAAGGGCTACGGCTTCAACGACGGCCATTACCAGGACTATTCCTACTCGAGCCGTTTGAGCGTCCCAACGTCCATGGACGGCGTTGGCACGGGCCGTCTGAGTGTCAGGTCCCTTCGACCCGAGACCGGCGAGCCCGTGGGCTTGCAGACAATGCCGCAGGCACCAAGCTACTACACCCACGAGCGCGACACCCAGTTTGACAACTACGTTGCGCGGCGGAGCTCGCTCGGGGCAGGACCAGACATGGAGCGGGGATCCAGCGGCGAGTACGCACGCGGCAGTCCTCCGGCGGACGCTGGCCCCGAATCTCTTGCGGTGATGCGCAGCCGTGCCAGAGCCGCGAGCGTCACGCGGGCAACCAGCTACACGAGCGACCATGTGCTGGTTGCGGTGCCCGAAGAAGAGCACGAAACGCTAGATGCGCCTCCTGAGCAAAACACCGACAAGACGGCGCTGCTGCCAATCAGTCGGCGGAACAGCGACGACCACATCTTGGGCCTTTCGCCCGTCATGCGGGAGGTGGATATCACAGAGCCCAAATGGCGGCAGAAGTAGAGCTTCTTTTTGAACCCCCCCTGACGAGAACACGATACCCTTCATGACTAGGCGTTTGCTGGCGGCTTCGTTATACACGGCGGGCACGATTTACATTGTACATGGAACATGGAACATGGAGCTGCTCGGACAGTTTTACTTTTCGAGACATGAGAAACTTGGTCCCTCGGTTTTTTTCCCTTGGCAAAAGTATATTTGCCGTCGCTTAGATTTCAGCCATGTGGTTGTGCAATTGCATCAAAATTCAGTTACGCATGTCGTGGTCGTGAGTAGCATTGCATCTTTCATCACATGCCCCTCTAGTCAGAGATACATGGACAAGTGTTTTCCCACCATTCAACCCTTCACCACCCTGTCAATAACCTTCATGGCGCCCATCAGTTTCTCGTCCTCGTGAGTCGGGGCGACTACCTGAATGGAAACAGGCAGATCATGGTACAAATCATTGTCATCTAGGAACCGTCAGCCAAGCGCGCAAAAGGCTCAACGAACCCGGTCAGCCTCACAAAGTTCCAAGTTCTCCTTGTCCAGCTCGTTTACAGGCTCGTAGCCCAATGGGTACGCATCGGTCTCGAGTACTCTCCCCGCGGGAATTACTCCGCTGGGGTAGTCCAGCAGATTCCACTGCGAACAGTATCCCCACCAGGACCCGACATCGTGCGCCGTGCCCTGGACGGCTGAAACGGGGCAGATGAGTACGTCGATGGGTTCGTTGGAGGACGTGGAGCTTGCTGTTTCCGCCCATTTGCCGAGATATTCAGCGCGGTAGTCGTCGCGGGCGTTGTTGAGCTGGTCAAGCGTTAGGTGCGATGCACATGATTATTTGGTGGTGGGGTCTCCTTTACCATCCATGTCTGGTGGTGTGTTCTCTCCTTTACAATAGGGTCAATCAGCAATCTCTTTGCTGATGGGAAGATGGGCTCGTTTCCCGCAAAGAGCGTTTGCTTGATATCCCTGCCACCGTCTGAAAAGTACAGTGGCAGCGACATCTCGTCCCAGGCGCGTCTGTGATCATGTGCTTTGAATTCAACCACTATGCATAGCCATTAGCATGCACCTCTCGGAAACTGCAGTCGGGCAAGCTTCACCCTCGTGCCCAGCGGCTTTGAGCTTCTTGGCCACCTCCCCAATCACCCGCGTAATATACGGATGGGGCATCACCACGTCATCCCAGAGCATGACGCCGATTTTGAGCTTTTGGTTTTGCATTTCGCTTATTTGCGATCGCCAGGGCATGCGTAGCAGCGGCTCTCTCAGCCACGGCTTTGCGTCCGAGTTGACCTGGAAAAAGAGCTCCAGATCGTCAACGCTGTGTCCCAGAGGCCCTGCCACAGCCAGGATGGATTCTTGGCCCCTCATTGTGTAGTCTGAGCCGCGCATGGAAACCCGCTTCGCAGAAGGCTTGAAGCTATACAAACCGCAATATGCGGCTGGGACTCGAATTGAACCACCGACATCTGTACCGATACCCAACGGAGAGCCGCGCATGGCGAGGAGCGCTCCCTCGCCCCCGCTAGATCCCCCGGGCCCAATCTTGTTATTCCAAGGGTTGACGGTCCGGCCGTATATATTGTTGACTGTCTCCAGACTCATCATGCACTGAGGATTGTTGGTCTTGCAGTACAAAATTGCACCCGCGTTGCGTAGCAACTCCACCACGCCCGAGTCCTGCTCCTTTGGAGGCTTCCGCGCATAAGACACATAGCCCGCGGTGGTGCATTGGCCTTTAACATCGAGGAGATCCTTGATTGAGATGGGAACTCCATGCAACGGCCCAATCGGCTTTCCTGTGTACTTGAGCACGTCGTCCAACCGTCTCGCTTGCTCCATTGCCTCGGTGAAGAAGATCTCGGTGAGGCAGTTGGTCAACTGCTGCGCAACAGCGGCCTGGTGGCAAAAGGCTTCTGTAACCTGGATACACGATAGTTCGCGATTGCGTATCTTGACAGCCAGCTCCGCGGCACCTAGGGCTGTGATTTGCAACTCATGATGCGACAGGAGGCGCGGGAGCAGGTCAATGGGCCGTATCGTGGAGCGAATGGTCTCGTCGAGCTTCAAGGGCGGTATAGTCCATCTCGTCGGGATAGCGGCAGCCCGTTTCTTCTGAACGCGCTAAAGTGAAATGTTGGTATATTTTGCATTCGTCATGGACGTGTGCCGACGGCGTAGCACACTGCTTTTCGCATGGTTGCGAGGAGATGAAAGCTGGCGTCTTCAAGTACATACCTCTGCCAAACCCTGCCAGGAAACACCATTCATTTTCAATGATCCTGTTTCGCACACGCGAAACCGCCGGCGCCTGGAAATGGGAAAAGGTGAATAGAAAATGGTGACGAATCTGAGCAGCCTGGAAAGTATGAAAATCTCCCCAACACTCAGAGCTATACTGTGGGATTTGACCCGACTCTGGGGCCGAGCGACCAGCTTGGCTCCCACAATGTTCCCATTATAAGTTGGCACCAAAAGTGCTGACTGGCCTGATTTGAAGCCCAAACCCCATCTGCTCCGTACAACTGCAGCACGGCTGCGGTACAATAACGTAAGAGTTTGGATGCTAGTTCTATTTTCTGCACAACTGTGACGCCTCTAGTTTCTCATCTTCTCCGCACGTCTCCAGTGGAGTCGGATATAATCCATGCACAAGTCTTGGCGATGGCAGGGTAATAAAGCAAAGCACTTGGTGGAGTCTTGCCGTGGCGCCCATGCCGTCGAAACAAACATGACGGACCTGGAGACAAACCGCCCGTAGCCAGTGTGTGTTGCTACGCGAGGGCTGTGTACTAATGCAACGTTGGACAGAATAGGGTTTGGCAGGGTAACAAAGCTGGTCACGTCGGGTACAGGCGCCAATGCGGCCATGTCGCCATTCTACCTGGCCGTCCTGCAAAGCGATCACGAGGCCACAAGAGACTGTTTGTCTGCCAGGGTCGTCCTGTTGCTTTTGGGCTGCTTCAATGACGAGTGGTTGGCATCGCCGAGTTGGGCCAACAACGGGTAGTCTGTGCCGCGTGAGGGGGCTCGACGGGTCATCAGACAAGAGACAAGAGGATTGCCTTTGCTTTGTCGGAGAATGCCCAGGCAAAGTTCCGAGCCTTGTCCCTGGCCCTGAGTGTTAGTTGTACGTAAAAAATGCCATGATCCGGGGAAGGGTTCTTGACTTGGTTGTGCGACCACGATTTGCTTCAATCCTAACGCCAAATACGAGAGAACCCAACAGACGGACACATAAACGCGCAACCGTCAAAAATTGAATGCGCAACCGTCGGGCAGGGGAACCTTGCCAGTAACACTTTTAGCTGTGGCTTCTGCCGCCACAATTCACAGGCAATAGCAGCGCTATACAGCAATACTATCAGAAATACTATAAGAAACATTATTAGAAACCCTTCAATCTTTATAAGGCCGCAGTTGTTACGGTACAAATCGTGGCAAGGTCCTAAAGGGACCGCACGTGACTGAACCCAACGTATAAATGGTCAAGTCCGACCTCCAGATAGATGAGGGGAACAAGAATCTTACAACATACAGAACAGTACCTGCACTTTGTCTTTATTACGTATTTAATGAACTTGACCTTTATTACACCTAATTCAACTTCAAGTACGTCGATCCCTACAACCATACTTGTAGGGATTCTGGCACGTAACAGCAGTAGTATGTAAGGCTATAGTAAAGTGACTATTAATATAGGGTTAGGATTATATAATTAATTCTTAATTAGTAGCCTAAGTTTTTAGTAGATATAGAGCCCTTAATACTAAAGGCTGCCTCTAAATTAATAGGAAGATTCTCTAAAGTATAGAAAACTAGGTATCGCGATGTATTTTTATTAAGGCACTAGAGTTATAGCCACAGTTAAAATTGTGCGTGAATACCACCGACCGAGTTCCTTGCCCAACGGTTGCGCATTTAATTTTTAACGGTTGGGCGTTTATGTGTCCCCAACAGACTAATGACGTCAATCTTGGTCCTGTTGAAACATGTCAGGCTCTTTTTGAATGTTTCCAGTGCCTCTCATGCCCGCAAAATACATTAATTGATGGAACAGGCGTAGGCGATCAAGGGGGGCTGGTGCGTGCCTGAATCAGTAGCAGTGCCTTAGTTGAGGACTTGTAGACTTGAGGTCAGTGCTGACGGCCACAGTGTTAACGGTCAACTGGCCTTTGGTTGGACCTGAACCAGCCACTAATTGATCTTGGTGGAAATGTCAATGCTGCTACATCATCACGCCACATCTGTCGAAACTCAATATCAAAGAGCACCTGTATCTCCCACTCCAATCAATAATCCGGCCCCTGATGTCTCCAATTTGCATTATCCTTGTTACCCCAGTTCACGCAACGGTGAGAGAAACACATGAGCAGGAAATGTCACCGGGATGGACGACAACTAGACCCAAATGGAGCCACGACAGAACAGGCAGTCTTGTTCACAATTGTTGTGGACAAACCCTGGTCGTTAATTAAACCCAGCCAAGGCAAGCCCCATGTCTTAATCCAAGCCTTCCAACCGAATAATGATCTCGACAGCCTCGTCAACGCTCTCGGCCACTGCTGTAGGTCTAATATCCAGGGCATTACCCAGACCGTCAACCCATTCAGTTCCTTGCCGGCAAACCCAAACGCTGCGCAAACCCGCGGCAACGGCACCTGCGGCATCAAAGGGATTTGAGCTCACAAGCCAGACTTTTTGCGGCTGAGATTCCAAGCCAGCTACCTTGGCCATGTGCTCATATGTTTGCGGATCCGGCTTGAACACGCCAAGAGTATCAACGCTAACGATATTGGACTCAGAGAAGGCTCCACCCGTTTTGGAAAAGGACGGCGAAGTCTTCAGAGAGCAATTTATCATGGCCGCGGTACCGTTGGAGAATATGTACGACTTGAGAGAAGAGGTTTGCGACACGAGGGCGAGGCCCTTGTCGGCATCTGGGAACGTGTCGAGTCCGTTGTAAGCATCCATAATGCGTTCTTCTTGATCCTTAGAAAGCTCCAGACCAGCCTCTGCTGTTTCTTGGCGAAAGGAGTGCCTGGTGAGCTCAGAAAACGAACGATAGAGACCTGCTTCATGGTCAGCCCGTCGATACTTTCGCCCTGTGCAATCTTTGTGTGTTTGATTCGGCTCCTCTAGGTCTTGCAAGCCTCAAAATCCTTTGCAGATCTGCGCCTCGCATGCGAAACTCACCCATGCTATTAATGCGCCATGTATACTCCAGCTGGTATCGCCTTGCCTGTACGGCGATGGGCTTGGCCACACCTTCGCCATAGATCCTTGCCAACTCATGCGAAATAGACTCGGTCGACAACAAGGTGCCGCAGAGATCAAATGCAACGACCGCGCTGGACATTTTGGCTTGCTTCACTGGCGAAGTCGCATTCGATTTAGCATCATGTGGCTGGCTGTGGTTCGTTGTCAATTGTACCAGCTGGCGCCGGTGAGTCAGCTGGCGACACGGGCAGTGAGTCTCACAAGTGCGGCCTGACAGAGGATTTGGGAATTCGAAATATTTCTGTCCTGTTATACGGCCGTGCAGACCCGGTATTTTAAGTAGTAGGGGAGACGACAGCGATAATCGCGCTGTAATTGTCCACACCTTGAAAAGGTCTGGCACCACTCCCCACAGATTCCCCGCGTTTAGACCCCATTGGACAGTTACGACATTGAGCATCATCGACCACTGATGAAAGCTAGCATTCATTTCCTTGGCACTTGTAGACAAAGCTACCTTGTTGACTACCGCACAATCTTGACGGGGCCTGGTGCCTGCGAACACATTATCAGCCGTGCTGCCGTCAGCACATCGACCGATCTATTTCAACTTCTACGCAGATGGCCCATACATCACGGACAGAGTCCTGGCGCTGTTCTCTTGTCCGTATCAATCATGGCCGGGTCCCCATCTGATACCGACTCCAACCCAGCTCCTATACCCGAGACAGACGACCACGACTATATCAACTACTCCGTGTTTCGAGATTGTCTTTCCTCGGCTTTGCTACAAACGCCAAACAGCGATTTGTCACATAATAAGAGAGGGCCTAGACGACGACGCAGAGCCAAGGAGCACAAAGGCATTGCTGTTGAAACCGAATTAACGTCCGAAGCAGATCCCCAGAGCAATATCGACGACCTGTCCGAGTTTGTCGATTACCTTGCCCGTGGCATTTTTGACAGCCTACCAGAAGCATTAAGGGACGTGGATCATAGGTCATGGCGGGAATCAGAAACTCTTCAGAGTCAATTCGCTTTGCCCTTGGCTCCAGAGAGCCTGTCTGTCCTAGACTTGCCGCCTTCAGTTCCCGAGACGCTGGTCACCTACAGTCTGGTGGCCGCCGACCCAACCAGTGACTCTCCGTTGCCTGCCACAACGGAAGATTTCCTGGCTCGCATCTTAACGTCATATATCGAAACGTCCATCGCGCCGCCTCCTGCATCATGGGACAGCCGCACAGATGCGTGTGAGATTTGCGAGCGAGACTGGATCCCGCTCTCATATCACCACTTGATTCCGCGGTTCGTCCCACGACAAGGTCGTGAAGCGCGGCTGGCACCGCAAAGAGGATTTGCAGAATGTGGCGTGGCTCTGTGGAGCATGTCATCGCTTTGTTCACCACTTCAAGACTCACGAGGAATTGGCCCGTGACTATTATACGGTGGAGTTGCTTCTCCCCGAGCAAGATGTGAGAAAGTTTGCCGCATGGGTTGGGCGGCTTAGATGGAAAGGTGGAAAGGTGCGTCGTCGGGCGAAGTGAGCTGCCCATGTGTAAGGTCACATGACGCGGTCACCTGATGTGGACACACCAATACTCCACACATCAGGTCCCGCGTCACAGACCTTCTTCCTTCTTCATACACTACTACAAGACTTGCTTATGAATACATCACGTTGCATCACCTGCATCACTCGTGATCCATTCATTGAGTCCTCACGTAACCGTGAGACCTCACACCATGTATCATGCATTGCTTGTAATAAATCCTCTACGAAGCAGCTCTTGCGATGCGCTCCTTGACCAAGGGCATGGTGAAATATCATGGGCCAAGATACATCATCTGGCACCAATTTGATGCACTAGAGAGCATAGGTAAAGGTAGAAGCTGCAGCCGGCAGAATTGCATCTTGAGAAATTCGGTGTCCTCTGCATTGGGCAACCCGGTTGGCAAGAAGCAAACGAAAACATTAAACGCACTGTTTTTGAAATTGCCCGGAGAAATGAGGGCATAGGATAACCATCATAAACAATCATAATGACCAAGTGCCCAGGACACGTTTGCGTATTTGTTGAAGAGCTAGTTGAGGTCATGCTATATAAGAACTGTATACCCCGCCAGATGATATTCACGTCATTCAAAACCGGAATTTAAAAGGCAACATGTATACACCATCATGCGGATACTTGTCGCTACAAGCCGAAAATTGGTAAAGATGGTATATGTTTGCAGCGAACACGGGACAGTCTACTACAGATGATTGCGGGCGCCGTTGATATGGCCATCACCACAAGCATGGGAGAAGACGTATCCTGGGTTCATAAACTAGCGTCGATTCGCAGCTGATGCATGGGACAGCCTCCTCAAAAGAAAGCGTTGATGCGAGCTGGCCACTATTGTCACATGACATGATGGTGGGATAAAGACATCGCTCAACACATGATAGATAGCAGTCTGGCAGTACACACATGGTTTCAGAGCCTTCCATTGGTTCATGTTGCACTGCCAAAAGTGGAGACGCCTCCGGTAGTGCTGGTTCTTCTTTGGGCTCATATCCTCAATAGTTCACATTACCCCTGTGAGTGCCTGTAGGGCCAAGGTGCCGAGATGACAGATTTCGCCGGGCGGTGACCGCTGAGACAGACAAGCTCAACTGTCACGCTAAACAATTGGCAAAAATTGGGCGTTGGCCACGCCACATTCTTGGTGTGTGATTTTACCACCTACATACCATGCGATATCAATCGATCGATCCACCCACACAATATTTGATCGACGTCACCCCGACTCCCCCAGCGGCATCCTCTCGTCCACTCTAATTGTCGAGCATAGAGAGCGCCCATCACAGAAGCGAGGGCCAGACGGCTCCATTCTTAAATTATAGTCAGACTGAGACAGCAATGGCCCCGACCAACGACTACGGCAAGAGGCCAGGCAATCGGCCCGTCCGTGATGACGACAGAGGGAGGGACAGGGACAGCAGCCACAGGAGCTCGCGGAAACCTCCGCAAGACGGCCACCCCCAACGGCGACCGTCCCGTGACACAAGACGGCGGTCACAGACTCCAGACTCGCCCGGCCGGCGTCGCCGTCGCCGTGATCGGGACCATGGCCGTGAGCGCGAAAGGGATCGTAGCAATGAGCCTCACGGCCGAGCCAGCAGGCGTGACAGGTCACCCCGTGACGAACCACCACAGTCCCGAAGACGGCGCAGAAATGACACCAACCCGGCCGAAGACGACGGGCCAAGTCATGGCCGAAGCGTGGTGAAGCGAGGCGGGCCGTTGCCCTCACAGGCGGATTCTTTCGCCGTCACCAAAGGAGAGGAGCCGGAAAAGCCCAAGGAAAAGCCCAACTTTGGCAACTCTGGGACACTGGCCGCAGCATCCAATTCAGTTGCCCAGGCCGATGGAACCTCTGTCGTCCTCAAGTACCATGAACCGCCGGAGGCTCGCAAACCACCAGCCCGCGACCAATGGAAGCTTTTCGTTTTCAAGGGAGGCGACATTATTGACACGATTGATCTCAGCCTGAGAAGCTGCTGGTTGGTTGGACGAGAAATGGCAGTAGTGGACTTGCCAGCCGAGCATCCTAGCATTAGCAAGCAGCATGCCGTGATACAGTTTCGTTACACGGAAAAACGAAACGAGTTTGGCGAGAAAATTGGCCGAGTCAAGCCGTATCTCATTGATCTAGAGAGCGCCAACGGAACCGTGCTTAACGATGGCAAGATCCCCGACAGCCGCTATCTAGAACTGCGGGACAAGGACATGATCCAATTCGGGCACAGCACAAGGGAATACGTCGTCATGCTGGCCCCTAGAGATTGAGCTGTACCTTATCAATCAACTGGCATGTCTCATGTACTATTCCTGGTCAGACAAATCACATTCGAGATTCGAGGCCTATGAACAGATTGCCCGTGGGTTTCACAAAACAATAAACGCATGAAATACGACAAGAGGCTGCAAGACGTGAATGCGATGGAGTAGTCGAGCTCGGTGGTGGACTCGTATCTCAGCCCCTGTCTGAGCCGTCAGTGTTGCCATGACCTGCAACATGCGAACAAAGAATGGCACGCGAGCCACACTGGGACGGCAGATTCGGCCGAGTGAGGTTGCAAATCCTCTGTAGGCTTCCCACGACCAGCCTCATGCAAGCCCATGCAAGCCCATGCCCGCGTTGCATCGCACTGCAGGGGAATGATGGTGATGGAGAGGACCTCGAATGGGCCGTCTGTTGGTTTTGCATTCGGCTGTCTGATGTTGAGGCACTTCTGAGGACCTCACCAATGGTCCCCCAAAGACGAGACTTTGTGACTCATGGTCACGATGAGTTAACGTTGCAAAGGCTGCCTGCGTCTCCTGCGAGATCCAGCCTCGTTTCGTCCGTTTCGTCAGCCTTTTCCACAAGCGCGTGCGGCAGAAAAGTTGCTGCAACATTACTCCACCAAAGGATGCTGTTCTCGGCACTTGCAATTGCGAGTCAATTCGCTTCCTGAGGATATCAAAGTGGAAGCGGTTCTCGATCGGTAGCAAAGTCAGTAATACTACCTCGGTGGCCAGTGCCATTCTTGCAACTATTGGCGCATCAATCAGCAAGTAGCAATCCATAAAGGCGATAGACCAACAAAGGAACGCAATGGGTGACTCCCACCTGCGACTGTGACGCAAATAGTGGGTGTTGGAAAGTTCCGTCAATGCAACCCTGAGCTGTTTAAACTTTTGACACTGGCGCCAGGCATGGAGGCATGGACCAGTTGCCTGCTACAACCAATCAATGACAGTAGTTGCCGGCTTCTTTTGTTCACACGACTTGTTCCTGGCGGGTCGCTTTCTAGATTGAGCTTCCATTTCAGCTTTGCATGTATAAGCCAATGATGACGCACGAAGCTTGCCACAGAGTCTGCGGGCACATGGCCGACATTTCAGGCAGGGCAACACGCGACTACTCGGCACGTCTTGCGCCTTTACGAGTCTCGCCAGATTGTGAGGCGCAGGGTCTATCGGCTCTCGGGCTGTTTCCAGCACCTACTGCTGCTCGACTTGGGACGGAGAAGGGGATCCTAGGTTGATGTGTGCTTGACGCTATTATGCCCGGTGCCTGCCTGCCTGCCTGCCTGCCTGCCTGCCTGCCTGCTCGCCACGGCCTACAAACAACACGCCTACGCACTTCAAGTCATAGAGGCGGCCTGCAACAGACTAGACTGAGCTTCTCGAAGCGGACCCTGCCTGCTGTGGCTTTTCTGTACTGGCGAATGCTGTCGCGCCGATGCCGCCACTAGTCGGATCGCTCCTCGCTCCGGAGAAACAGAACTGATTCTCTCGGCCGAACAGGATGCTCTTGCACGGACATGGTCATCATGGTGCGGCCGATAATGCGGACTCGTGCCACTTACTGGTCTGTGCAAGGCGGATGTCGGCCAGGAGTCCAGGACCCCCACCACTTTACATCCTGTCCCACCAGACGATGGGGCAGGCTATTCTTGGTCCGGCCTGGTGCCGCGTGGAGGTCATGATGAAACCTTGAGGACGAGCATCTGTCCATTTTGTTCTGGCCTTGTGACAGATGCTCACACTGCTTGCTGCCGCTCAGCCGGTACTTGTGAATCCGATGCGTCTGAGTTGACACAACTCTGCAACGGGCGCCCAAAAATTTTTAATCACCGATGAATGCCAATGTGTCCGAAGCCGTGGAGAGCCGGAGATGTGCCTGGTCGTTGCAGCTTCTGCCTATAAAGGACGTCAGCTCTCGTCGCTGCAGCCTTTTGCACAGCATCAGCATTTTCAAGTTGCAGTTGCCCGTTGTTGACTTTTTCTACGTCTTCTTCTTCTTCTTCTTCTTTTCAGCCTGTTTCTCTTTCCCGTGACAACAACGTCCGAAATACTAATCACACCATGGTACGTCGGCCAGCCCTGGCCCAAGCCACGCGCCGTCACCCCCTTCATACTGACTCCCCGATGATTGTCGCAGGCTGCCCTCAACAGGGACATATCCCGCTACGAAACCAGCGCCGTCTACACGCACCCAGACGCCAAGGTCGACATTGTCCTCGTCCACGGGCTCAACGGAAACCCAGAAAAGACGTGGACAGCCAGCAACGGCACCTTTTGGCCCGCTGATCTCCTGCCCGCCGCCCTCAGGGGCGTCCAGGCCAACGTCCTCGTCTACGGCTACAACGCCGACGTGTACTCGCGCAGGAATGACGGCGGCGCCAGCGACAACTTCATCCACCAGCATGCCCAGACCCTCGTCACCAGCCTCACCCTGTACAGACGGAGCGAGGGCACCTTCCGGAACCCCATCATCTGGGTCTGTCACAGCCTCGGCGGCATCCTGGTCAAGCGCGCGCTGCTCTACTCAAACGATGTGCGCACGATGCACCACCAAGACTACCGGTCGATATACGTCTCCACCTTTGGCCTCATCTTCCTCGGCACGCCGCACGTCGGTTCAGATGCCGCCACATGGGGCCTCATGCTGCAGGGCATGGCCGACGCCATTATGCCACGCAAGTTCTTCGAGTCCGAGTCGGTCCTGCTCAAGACGCTCAAGAAGGACAACGAGACCCTGGCCAACATCAACAGCCACTTTCTCGACATTTACCAGCGTTTCAGAATACACATGGTCCACGAGAACCACAAGACTGACATTAAAGGCACCAAGTTGGTTTCCCCCCTTTGTTCCGCCGCGCCCCCTCCCCTTCCTCTCCTACTTCTTACTTCTTTCCCTTGGACCACGAAACCACTAACACAAGACGTCAGAATCACCATTGTAGACGCCAACTCGGCCAGTCCCCAGCTCCCAGGCGTGACATACTACGGCATCGAGGCCACGCATTCCCAAATGTGCAAGTTTGCCGGCCCCAACGCCCCCGGTTTCCGAGCCGTGTCGACTGACATTCGCCAATGGGTCCAAGATGCCCCTGCCCTCGTCAGCGTCCGCTGGGAGGCCGAGGAGCAGGACAAGGCGGCCCGCATGCGACACGAGATTCACGAACGCATGTCCCCATTCGTAAGTTGCGCCCTCTCCAAGCAAAACGCCGCCATTGTTCACAAGAAGGTAATATCTAATTAGGATGCAAAAAGGTGTCTCCCTCTCCTGCCTTTGTGACCACGCCGTCATCGCGCCCAGGCAGCAGCATGTCCAACGTCTCTTCACCATATCTCAGCGATTTGTCAAACATTTCTTCCCTCTCCCTCTCGCAGTCTGCTGTTCCACGTGCCATTCTCGCCACGCCCCAGAGGCAGGATGCTGGTTCGCCCAAGGTTCCCACCGTTATTGTGGTGGATGAGATGGGTGACGTCGCTGAGCGATTGTGTCGCCTGAAGATGTGATTTTCTTTTTCTTTTTCCTTCTCCATTTCCTTTTTTAGACTGCCTTTTTAGAGTGCTATTTTTCATGCGCGGGGTCTTTTGTTTTGTTACTTTTCAATTGCATCTTGCATCTAGATAAAGAGAGGACGCTCGCAAGAGCCAATTGGAGGGTGTTTGTTTTATCAAATGCGGCGCATACCCGGGATGCGCATACCCTGCTTACTGTAATGCTATCAAATCTATTTAAATCCTCAAGCTTCCAAGTCAGTCCGCATGTAACTTTTTCCCCAGTGTAATATTTGTCGAGCGCGGGCATTGTGACGTCCTCAATCAGCTTCGTTACTCTGACTGGTACTTCATGGCTACCTGGGCTTGGCGCCAAGAAGCCCTCCCTACTCTCTGGCTTGATTCTCTGAGAAGCCCATGGGCAGTATTGACCGAGTCGTCTGGAAGATGGCCACCTCGTGCCGACTGTGGCAGGTCCGCTCCAGCAGTTACAGCATAGTGAAACATACAGTACGCATGGTGCGTCTGTCGACGAAGCTGAGATGATTCACCAGAACGAGCCAGCAAGAGGGAGGTATCAATGGCCGCCATGCCTCTGCTTTGGAATGTGAAGTTTCGTGGTGCAAGGTCGTCTGTTGGCTGAACAGCTTATACTATATAAATATATGTATGCAATTATATCTATATAAGCCTAAATAGTACCTGGGAGGTAGTGCGATGCGCTCTGATTTCGTCTCGATTAGTTTGAGTCGGAGTCACCAAGTTCTTTGTCGCCCACCTTGTACAGTACTAGATTCAAGTGGGAAAATGAAACTGACACGGAGATTGTATTATCGACTAGAAACGCAGAGACAAGACTGGCCGTATTAATGAGACATGCCAGCCAACTTCTTAGCGTTCTGGAGGATGAACTTGGAGCCCCAGCGAGACCTGTATTGTCCAATCATTCTAAAGCCAGGCCTTGACCTCCTTGTCTTGAAGAAAGGCGGCAAGGCCTTATTGTGACCGCGTGTAGACGGATCGTCTCTGCCACAATCTGGCCTCTGATGCAGGGCATTGGCAAGCTTGCAGACTCGGGGCCGATGTGATAGTACTTGAGGTATGCGCATGTTTCGAGCCGACAGCTTGCTGGCCATGTCGACCATGAGCCTTGCACATATATGCGAGATTGTTCACCCTGCTCGGTGTAGCTGGATGGACTGTCCCTCAAAGGGCCGTTCAACCTGAATTGCCTCCAATACCAGCCTCGCCGCTTTTTCCCACCGAACCTTGTGGCTATGAATCTACGCCAAGTTGGCTCAAACTAGTCCATGGAGTTAGCACACTTGCAGTGTTAAACTGTCCTATTTTTGCTGGTCAAGTATCGACGTGCTAGAATCAAGTCATTAACCATCCCTGGCAAATGTCGTGCACCACTGGAGTTACAACTGCTTGACAAGGCGGCTAGCATGAATGATGTATCCCGTAAGACGGCCACGTCAGCTTCAATGCTCAGGGAGGTTTATCAAGCAACCATAAGAGCATCAGCTTCGGAATTGACCTATATGCGATACCAAGGGTCGATGAATTTTCTCCGTTGTCAAAATCTTATTTGCTAGCGGCTGTCAAACTTCTGCAATGTCATGGTAGAATACAAGCACCATGTTGAGGTGCGTAGTCTTGCCAACACCAACAACAGTCGGCTGTATGCGAGGGCATAAGAGACCATGAGAAGGCAGTTCCGCCGCGGAAATTGCCAATTACTTGCTTCAACAGCTGACATGTGAAACTAGCCACCCCCCTATGACCTCATCGTTGTTGATAATGAGGTAGCATGAGACAAGTTGGCTTCGAGATTGTAGGGAACCCTTGTGAAGGGTTGCCAAGAATCCTGTCATCTTGCCCCGTCAAACGGCGTGGGTATTTCTTACCTTGTTTTCCGACTTGTTTAAATTTACGGGGCCAATTAGATTCTGGCAACTTCACTGTTTATGCAAGTGCTGGCTCGTAGGCTGAACTGGATCCAGCAAAGAGGAAGCCCGTGTGCCACCAATATCGGGAGACCTTGGTTAGATTGAGATGATCAACGAAAGTACAAGCCGGCGGATAGGTTGCCAAGTTTTATGTTGTGCCATGATTATTGCGTTTGACTATCACCAAAGCAGAGACTTGTCAAGCATTTGCACCTGAGTTCAGAATGACGCTATCCGTAATCATGTACCAGCGTCTGCAAAAATACACCATTCGTGGGAGTAGATCTCGTTGGACCATTGGCATGGAAGCTCATGTCAGTAACAAAGGAAGTACGCTGACCAGCAAGAATCAACAGGTATATTAGTTGCAGGTGTAGTCGCAGGTGTAGTCGCTCCGATGGACCTTATGCTGACCGACTTTCCGTCATTGCGGCCCACCACGCTGGAACTGAAATTGTTGCAAGGAAATTGAGGCAATCCATGCCCACCAAGCACCAAGGGCCGAGCTTAACCATGAATCCTGGTCCTCACTTACTAATGATGGACATTCAGCTGCAAGAACTTGGACCATTTGAGGCATTTCAGCAGCCATGTGTGATCAGCAACATCATCACCAGCAAAGGTGACAATGGCGGAACCAAACTAAGTAGCCTTTCGAATATCCAACCCCGTATCATTTTGCCAAGAGACGCAATGTGCCGAGGCGCCGAATTCTTTGGGTCCCAGACGTCGCAATGTCCGCCGGCAAAGATTGGATCATCCCTGCCTGGGTTGGAACCGGTGGCTTCCGAGTGGGAAGTCTACCTCGCAGGGCTCGCACACCGTCTCTGTGATACGAGGCATCGTGAGTGGCTAATGACTGCCATCAGTATTGTAATACAGGACGAGCCACGATTTCGTCAAGGCGCCATAATCCACGTGGTGTAAGCTGACAACAAGTCGTGATACGGAACAGAGAATCACACTCCAAGGCCTTGTAAAAGTCCAACGTCCCCGGCGTCAATGACTGAAAAGCGGGCTTGTACGAAAGTACGAGTCCAGCTGCTTGGCAGTCAGGGTACGGGATCCACCAAAATTGCGCGGTGAGATGTCCCTCTGCTCCAAGATAAGTGTGAATCGACAGCAGAGCTTGCATATGCATCTTGCCTTGAAGATTTCTAGTCTGCTGCGTCGAAGATCACATCTCGGACCCAGGCCCAGACAGGCGGGTCCCGTCTCCATAACTGATCCTGGCCAGTGACACCATGTGCAGTGGCATTTTCTTTGGGTCCTTTGACGTCATTGGCCAGCATGTGGAGAATTCTGCGTGTGATTTGGGATTTGAGCGCCGTGTAGTCAAAGTATCGTGTTTGCATAGGCATAGGCATAGGCCGACTGTGTCATGGATGTGAAACTGCGAGCTACAGCAATCTCAGTATGGCTCAGCCAATGGCCATGGAAACGTCTCCCTTCTTGACAAGGTTGCCGCAAGACGCCGATTCGCCGCAGTTTGATGCACCCGTTGGACGATTTCAATGAAACACACGGACAAGGGCCGTGTCCCTGGACCTTGGCGAAAGCACGTTCCATGATTCCGAGTACATACATACATACATGGCGCAGGTCTGTTACTTCTCGCAGATGTGCTATTGTCCCTTGCCCACTCCGGAGGCCGCTTGTTGAAAGATGCCATGACCTGAGCAACCAAGTCGGGGTCACGTCAAGGTCTTGGAAGGGAAAGGAACCAAAGAAATGATGATTAAGGGCGCCGGATGTGGCAAACGGATTCGCAAGACGCAACCTCGGCGGGAAAAAGGCCATTACGGCCCGTTGTTGCTTGGACAGGTTCATGCCTTATTATGCCCAAGCCCTAAATGAAGGGGCCAAACGACGGGGCCGCGTGCTGGAGCCCAGAGTCGGGCCATTCAGGGGCTCCTGGGTGCTGTGTCGATGTACGGGACATGCGCTTTACGATTTTCTGTACGCCAAAAGGTGATTGTTTCGTACCTTGGCAGGCAGGTACCCAGATGAGTAGACAATACAGAGTGGGCAGGCGACTGGAGCATTGTAACAACGGGTTGGTTGGAGTAGAGACTGGAGCACGATAGAGACAGTGGTGGGGCTCCGCCCAGTGTGTCAATCGCGCGTTGCCCGAGTCCATTTGACAGCTTTCCGTCAAGTGCGGCAAGTGTGACCAACAACCGACCAGACCCAACGAATTGACCCAAACGATGCACCAACGTCCAGACCCTTTCTGACAGCCAAGGGGTCAATGGTTGTTGACCTCTGCTTCGCACGCACAAATCTGCCTGTTATTCCCTTCTTCCTTGCAGGTCCTACACAGTTACTACACATTACTACGCAGCGTGCTGCTTCGCATATCGTTTGCGGCTCGACCGCTTCCATGTTTCCTTATTCGTCTTCGTGCGTCGTGTCGTGTCTTGATTCGCCCTTTTCCCTCATCATCTACCTGGGTATTCAAGTTTCTGCATCCTGCAACGTCTTGCACACGTACATGGATTCCGAATTCGCCATGCCAAATGCGTCGTCTTAGTAATAATAATCTCACCATCAACCCCGACGTGCTCCATCGCCATGTCCTTATGGAACCGTCTTGCATCACGTACCCACATGGCAGGCAGCGAAAAGTCTGAGGTCGGTCCGGCATTGTTCTCTGTCGCGACATTCGCTGCTACATGAGTAGTAATACTCGGAAACCAGCACGAATGAGACGGCCATCACTGAAGCCGGGAGTAGAAAAGTTTCCGGGACCAAGTCTGAAGAAGTTTGCCAATGGATTTCCCGTGTCCCATCTCAATTGTGGAGTCATGGATCTGCTAGGATCTCGTCTCTCGTCTAGCTCTGCGTTGACCACCGCCATCCATCCATCTGCCCATCCAGTCTCCACCGACAATCGTCATATTGCCTCCAAATCGTCTCCATCCTTATCCACGTTGCGACGGTTTTCTGCACGGTCACAGCTGGAAACACTGGAGACACGGCAAGAGATTTAAAGGAGGGAAAAAGAAACCATAATAACAACGGAAACACCAGGATTTCCCCCGACAAAATGCCGCAGTTACGTTATCGTGGCCTTGTCCACCGCCATCTCCACCCGTGCTCCAGGAGAAACCAGGAGAACGGCAATCACTCTACATGCATTTTTGCAGGGCAGTGTGCGTAGCCCTCTTTGTTCTGACTCGCCATACATGGTCCTCAGGGCGTATGTCCCTGCTGCATCTAGGGGTGTCTTGCTATGACGATGGCGGCATCTCGAGCGAGGGGACTCAATATACTAGCTACAATCGTTGACCCCACGGACTTGGCTCTTGCAGTTGGTATCAGCGCTGGTGAAATGGAAGCCACCTTTTCAACTATATAAGACGTCCCCCCATCCCCTCCCAGGCTTTCAGATCAAGGTTCCATCGTGTATATCACCTCTCGCAAGCAGCTTCACCCCTGCACATATTCCTTCAAGTCGCGCCTCCTGTACAACCTCTCTACACCGACTCTTGTTTGTCCCGGCGACAAGCTCGTACAAGTGCTCACATCTCTTATCTTACACGTGGTACCTCATTTTTGGGTTCAACCTACCTGCACAATGGCTCCCTCCGCCATCACTCCCGAGACTTCTCCTGAGCGTAGCATCTCAGCAAAGAAGGCTATTCTTCAGACACGATCTCACAGCAGTTCAGTCTCTTCTGTGGCCTCCATCAGACTGAACGACGGCAACTCCATCCCCCAAGTTGCCCTCGGCGTTTACAAGGCCCCCAACGGCCAGGAGACTGAGGATGCTGTCACTGCTGCTCTCGAAGCCGGCTATCGTCACATCGACTCTGCTGCCCGGTATGCCAACGAGGAAGCTTGCGGCCGTGCCATTCGTCGCTGGCTTGACAAGACTGGCACCCCCCGTGAAGACATCTTCGTCTGCTCCAAGCTCTGGGATTCCGACCACGGCTACGAGGCCACCTTTAACGCTCTCTGCACGTCGCTGGAGAAATTCGGTCTGGACTACCTCGACCTCTATCTGATACACTCCCCTGCTGAAGATGAGGAGAAGCGCCTTCAGAGCTGGCGTGCTCTTGAGACTGCTCAGAAACTCGGCAAGGTCAAGTCCATTGGAGTTTCCAACTTTGGCGCTGCCCACATCGAGAACCTCCTTAGCAACGCCACTGTCGTCCCCGCCGTCAATCAGGTCGAGGTCCACCCATTCTGTCAACGCGAGGCTCTAGTCCAGCTTTGTCACAAGCACGGTATCAAGATCGAGGCCTATTCTCCCCTGGCCCGCGGCAACAAGTTGGAAGACCCTACCATCAACGCCATTGCCAAGAAGTACAACAAGACGCCAGCCCAGATCCTGCTGAACTGGAACGCAGCTCGGGGCAATGTCGTTCTCCCCAAGAGCTTGACCGCCTCTCGCATTCAGAGCAACCTTGAGAGCTTTAATTTCAAGCTGTTAGCCGAGGATCTCGAAACTATCAACGCCCTTGGTTCTGAGAACTACGTTACGGGCTCCATGCACAAGTCCAAAGACTGAGCGCATCATGACGACTTCAACGAGACACGAATTTAGTATATAGAGGTGCTGGCCATTCTTGGACGGGATCCAGCAACGAAGCAACTAGACAGAGGCAAGCCTCAGCAGAGTATCCACGACGTCGCGACACGGCTCGCTTGAACGATCAAGTGGAACTGATACCACCAGCATGAACGAAGATGTTTGTATCCACCGCAATCTTTGCCTATTAGATTTTTTTTCCCCAAGGTTTTGTCTCGTTTTGTCCGTCTGGTTCCGAGCATAGGTGTATCCAACCCAGATATTGGAAATGGGACTGTTTGCTTCTTTCCCAGATACCTAGGAAGTTAGATGGGCTCTCAATAGACAGACTTGAAAACACTTGGCAGCTTTCCACGACAGTCAGATTACGGCTTGTCACTCACCAGCAGAAATATTCCGGAAAACCATGAAATCACTCACACATTCAGTTGATACGCTGGCATCGAAAACGTGTACAGCCGAGAGTTGCACGGCATGACAGAAATGTCCTTCGTCAGCCATGATTCCACGAAGGACTCATGTTCCCACATTTCCGGCCCCCACCCATTTGAGTCAGGGGAGCTTTCCTTTCTTGGTTGTTACTCGGCACAGAATGGTGGGAATGGCGCAGGGTTTTGGGGCCATGCAACGAGTCCGTCGAAGCAACGTGGTTGAAGCAGCCCTTGCGAGAAGGTGCGGCAGCTGATGTTCGCGCGAATGCCAGAATTGCGGTGAGACCCAGATGGGAATGGGTTACTACCTACATGTGACCTTGTCCTCAGCGACAACTTTCAAGCATGCAGCGTCAGCAGGTTCCGATTTGCTGCCAGGACGTCGCCATCGCCGTTATCTCCAAGCGTCTGACGAGACAAAACGCCCATTGGCGCCACAGAGTTCTTGGGTACGTAAGAAGATGCATGGCGACAGTGTGTACATATGTACAAAGTACTTAAGTACCTACCTAGGTAACCAGGTACTTGGTGCTCGCAGAGCCTCATCTGGTGGCCACTTTTGCTCCGGCCAGGGGTATCCCGACGCCACATGCACACATATTTGCATGACGTAGCAAGTCGCCACTTGGTCACCAACAGGGTTCGGGGTAGCAAGAATAGAAGAGGGAGTGACGGAAAGGGAAATATGGAAACAGCGGAACCCGTTTCCATCAGTTGTTGCTCGGCCTCGGCAGTCCCTTGGCGCGGCTGAGAAGCACGGCACCCCACGTTTGGGTTTCGATGAAGTTGGTACTGCGGAACATGCTGATGTGCGGTTTTATCGTGCCTTTATCAAGTGCATTTATTCCTGCTGGGCTTGGTGGTTGGTTAATGGACTTGCAAATGTATGTATTTTGTCTTGGAAGAGTGAAAGATGGTGATCGCTAGCATCGTGAGCGCCGCTTGGAGGACTATCGACACCCCAGCGCCTTGACCGGTCTATAATTTCGTTTATTTCGTTTCTGGCGGTAAAAATGATGGTTTCGGAACAGAAATGAGCAGTCGTTTAGCAAGAGTTCAAGAGCTGAACATTATGTCGTTGGTCGACGGTGCCAGAACACCGCCTTGTACTCGGAAACCCAACCCAACAGAAAAAAGAAGGAAAAGGAAAAGAAAAAGAAAAGAAAGGGAGGGAAAGGAAAAAGAAACTGTATCAAGTTCCAAGGCTGACCAGTCGTATTCACCGCTAATGGGAATTAGGGATGGCATCTTAGAACAACTGCCGACCTTTGTGTTGATAGGTGGAGTTGACGAGGTCAAGCACCCGCCTGGACAACAATGTGACTGGTCTCAAAAATTAGGGTCGGTGCAAAAGTTGACGTGCAGGGACTCCGAGTCACACGACCGTGTTGTTCGGGACAGTGCATGCAGCCCGGGGGTGTTGCCAATTCCAGCTCATAGATGGATATTTCTCGAAGCATCGGCCGCTCCAGGGTAGCTGATGGTACTTGTCCGCACTGCGCAGTCGGGTGTCGAGGAAGACCCGGCCCTTCCCCGCAAACCACTTCTGCGAAGGGGGCGGGACGTACATTTTGCCATGTACAGCATGTACGTGGATGTTCCCGGTCAATGTGTGGGATCAGACGGGAGCGCACGCAGTGGATGGCAGTGTTACGATGGAAACAATTTCGAGCAGCTCGGGTTGCAACACGGGCAGATGACAGTATTACTGGGCGTGTCTCGCAACATTTGAAAGTTCAGGTGCATCGGGCGGCTGCCTTGGCTGATTGTTGCCTTCGCCCATGATCGTCGAAACCAAAGCAGCTGCTCAAGCACCTAAATTAGCCTAGCCCAGCGTTTGGATGCCCACCATATCGTCACTTGGGGGCATGTGATGGCTCAGTCCAACGACATGAGGGCCTCTCTGCCACCGAGATTATTGGCGTTGCTTTGGTGCTCGCCGTTGGTGAACTGGACGAGCTGTATCCTAGCAGCAAGAACTTGTTTTGCACCCTGGTCCACTGCGTCCTGGCGGTGCTGCAGCTTGTATTCATCCTGGTCCTTCCGGCAGCGATATTCTTTCCTCTTTGGGCTACGGCACTCAGGGTTAGGGCGTTTATGACTTTGAACTGGCTGCTCTGTAATCTGCTTAATGGGAAAAGGGTCACTTTTCACTCGGATGCCAAGTTCGCGGAAGCACGCCCAGAACATGCGCATGAACAATGGGTCTTTCTGAACGGTGTGGCGGGACGCCTTCTTAGCCAGAAGGGCGTGGACAAGATGCAATGGCTGACTGGCTGTCAAAAGACAACACTAGGTGATAGGTAATCTAAATCGTCTGGCTTTAACCTTTGGACGCCCGATACTCAACGTTCACAACCAAACGTCAGGAATAATATTTGACGTGATTAAGTGCCTAGTCCAATGTAATCTTACATGCACCACGTCCGATATGCGTATTCATTACAAAGTTCTTCGCGATGTGCTCTACAGCCCTAGGAAAACTAAAGTCGTATTCATATTGCACTCACAGAGAGGCATTAAAGGCGGCCTGGTACTTGACTGGCTGTTATAAGAGATGCCGCAAGATCTTCTTTCCAAGCTTGAAGTGTACACCTTTGGTAATGAGGCGAACTACTTGAACAACCCTCATCGCCGCGTAGTTTCGCAGAGCCTGTCTGCTACCAGCCCCTTGACAGCCATCAGAACCATTTTCTCGGAATCGAGCCTTTTAACACAGGCGTATAATAGTCCCGTTGATGTCCAAAACGGGCACGCCAAGGAAGATGAACGGCCGCCGTTAACATAAGACCTCGGACTCTTTCTCTTCCTCAAGCACTCTATCTGCGGCCAAAGATAGGGCCATCGGTCATGTAGAACACTGCGCACATATAACCGACTTTATTACCCTATGGGGGGTGTTGCACTTTGCCACTAACAGGTGGGCTCTCATCAGCTTCCTCGCTTTCTTGGACGACTGTTAACTAATATTATCTAGATGGTATGTTTCCGCTGAAACGTGACGCTAAGACGGGAGAATTTATCAGAGCCGATAAAGAAATCAAGTTTATAGAGGTCATTAGGTTTAGCAAGGAGGGAGAGTCGATCGAGAATGCGCGAGAGGCATTCGATATATGGTATTTGTGAACAGAGGGATCTGGTAGTGGAAACATATCAACCCCAGTCAAGATCCATAGGGTCAAGGGGAGGAAACGGACTGGGACCAAGGTAATGGTGAAGGAGTTGAGCAGACTCTGGAGTTACAGAAACGGCCGCTCCCCGCGAGACAGGTCACCAACCCTAGACACCATGGCCAGATTCTACCATAATGCGACGATAAAAGTGCGGATGCCACGGGTATGACAGCACCCAAGCAAGGAAGCAAGCAGAAAGCAGCCGTTTTGTGGAACCCTCTGCGAAATATCAGAGCCAGTCCCGAAAATGCCACCGTGGAACAGAAATAAAGGCGGCAAAAAGTAGTTGTTTCGGAACTCGTGGCATCTCGACGAGGGGAGCAATGGGGCAGACTACAAAGGTAGTACCGTATTCCCCGTTGGTCGCCCTTTTCCCCAGATGCGAGCAGCCGATGTGATGTCCCGTTTGTCGGCAGTGATATTCGTCGGTTCCCCGCACATGGACACACCCTAATTTACCATCTCGGCAGACCGCAGCTAATGGCCAAGTACAGATAATGAATGGCACGCTGCGCCCGGGCAGAAAGCTGACCAGCAGCACAACAGTCTCCAGTCTGCGCTGCTCTGGAATACAGCATCAGCATGGATCTATCAAGCGACGCGGCAGTGGTGCTGGACCTCACCAAGCACCCGACGGCCGACGGCCGACAAGCTTGTCAAACGGTGCTGTGAAGTTTTTTTGCCACTGCACAAGACTTGTGAGCGAGCTGCCAAATTCCAACCTCGACCAATTGTCCTGCAAGACGGCCGCAGACTTTGCCCGTCTCCCCAAAGAACACCCGGAAAAGACTTCGAGGAAAGACTTAACAGGGACTTTGGCCCCGGAAACACCTTCTACAAGGACTTCTACGCCTGCATCAAGCAGGGGCCTAAAGAGGGGAAGGTTGCGAAGATGGAAATCTCAGGGCCCGACTACAGACAAGGCAAGATTGCGCTTCCCACTGCCGAGACACGCTACTTTGGCATCACAACGGTGTACATCAACAGCCACGAGGAATTCAAGGGCCAGTATGTATCATAAGCACCCCTACGGAGAGATCAACTGCGTCGTGCAGATGGACGACATAGCGCAGGGCGCAGGCTGGACGTCGCCGGGGCCGGGAACCCATCATTATCCCCAGGCCAGGGGTGGTGCGCTTGTGGCATTGTATTTCTTGCCAGCAGGGCGAATTGCGTACAATGCTACCCATACATGCCGCAGCCTGTGAGCCGCCTTTGAGCCTTTAGACGGCGGGCCATGTAGCTGTTTCAAGACCAACGCATACGATGCGGCTGAAGCGTGAGCGTTGTGCATAGCGGTGAGATTGGACATGATCAAAATGAGTTTTTGACGACATGAGGGCCCGTCTGTGAAGCAGTCTCTGTGTGAGGAGTCACATCACGTCGCATGGACTGCATACTTGCAGACAATTTGTGAGGAACTGACTGTATTAATCCTCAGCGCGACTGGGATGATGCGAGGTTGTTCGTTTTCAGATCCAATAATCACACGGGAAGGGCATCCGGCGTGTTTCGTACATGTAGGCCAAGCACCTCCCTCATACGTGGTCGTGTGACGATGGAGCTGGGCTCGCACAGTTTCGAATGGGCATTGCCATCCGAAGCTGAACCGGACGCTATGATGATATAACCATGGAAACGTCTGTAATTAGTTGATATCTGTCATCTGAACTGCAACTCAACTCGTCCAAAGAGTCGCCCGTTGCAGCTGGTTGGCGGCTGTTCTAGCTAGCTGAGCATTGTTGCTTGCCGGCAAACTGACAAACATGCAAGACACTAGACTGCAGCAGCTGGCGGACTGTCAAGGTTGACAGTGCGGACTCGGCACATGCCAAGAAGCACATACTTAAGAACCTAGCTAGGTACCTAGGTACCTAGGTAGGCAGCTGAGAGCTCGCGAATTGACCAGTACAAGTACGCGTATGCGTATGCCTCTCTGTGTTTTGCCACGAGGCGCAGCCAGAAGCCAAGCTGCAGCGGTCGCTATACTATGAATGATTAATCTATCAATCCTGCAACACCCATCCCAGACGGCTCTGGGCAGCATTTGGGACACGATCCACATGAGACTTGGCAGGGCAGATGATTGATCCAAGTTCGAGCCCGGTGTCTCAAGCCTTCTCGCACCAAGACAGCGAGCCGAGCGGGCAAAAAAGGAGCCCAGCCAATGAGCATCGAGGGAAAAAAAATGCAGGCCCTCGCATGAGATTTGAGTGCTTGGCTTGGATATGAACAAGCCAGGCATCATGACAATCGGAGCACTGCCTGGTCAAGAGCAAATCCCTTGCACGTTCCTATTTTGCTGCTCGAGCGGCGAGATGGCTTGGCCAGCTAGACGACGGTCTTTCCCATCTTGTCGCGACGCTACCGGGCCAAATGTGCGTTAACAGCAAAGCCCGCGATGCGATACGCAAGCATTAGCCTGGACTCTGCGACACCGCGACACCCTCGCATAATAAGTTGTGTTTCATGTTTGTGTTTGGGTGGATGGCTCGTGGCCAAAAGCCAACACGCACCAGGTTCACGAAATGGCTCCGCTCTGCGGTCTGGTCCCCACGAATTGACAGGTGGGGGGAGAAGCCAACATGAGGTGAATGCAATCTTATTATCGTGCACAAATCTCCATGCCTTCTCCATACATTTCAGTGACGACGTGTGAACGGACTAATACCGCTATTATTATTCCTGCATGCATTTGTGCACGCTTGGTGTTTCAATGCTGCTTCGGCTCCCAGGCAGGCCAAATCAATAACTGAGCCCCGATGCATAACACGGGCCTCGGGATAATAATGCGACTGGCGGTCTGTATCGAAACAAATAGACCCCGACTCCCCCAATTCCATCCGTCTTTTTGCCTTTTGGCTCGTCATACCCTATTCTCCCTCTCCCCTGGCTCATCTCCTCCGCATACGCTGCTTTTGCGTGCCAGAGGTTAGGGTACGAACGCTGCCTTATCCCAAGCCTGCCTGCAGTCAGGGGGAGGGTCAACGCTCTGCTTGTCCCACAGCCCCCAGCGTTTAATGGTTTAGTCTTTACATCTTCAATGGTTCAAGGTTAATCTGCCTTAGTTTTTGAGATATGACCCAAACCACCCCCTGACACTACCTCTAGAACAGGCCTAGGCTATGGGCAGAACCGGCGCTAGAATAAGACACCTTAGCTGACTCTATCCACCAGACTCCATCCTGCCCAACCCGCAGAAGCCAGTGCTCATATGCACCAGACAGGAGCAGCCTAGCCCGAACCTTACCACTGGATTGCACGTTGCGCTCAAGTGCTGGGAATTTGGGAGCAACCTTGGCGGGCTCTCGAGTCCCCACAATGGTGCGCCCAACGCAAGCTTCGAATCACTCCAAGGCACCATATCTCGGCCACGAGCCGTCCCTTGCTTCTGGATCAGCATCACCACCACCACCACCACCACCGCAGGAGTCGTTAACTGCCGTCGTCACAGCCCCCATCGCTGTGCACACGCCGCCGTCCGCCGGGAAACCGAGAGCGCTGTCGACGGTGCTGGAGGTGCTCACGCCAGCCAGCGACTCGGGCGAATTCGCCGCTGCTGATGCGCCGGCTCGCCTTGTTAATACTACTAGTCCGCCTCCTGCCCCAGTTGCCGGTCCCGACCCGGTGCTGGTGCCCGAGTCTGTTCCTGGTCCTGTGCCTGTGCCTGTGACTGTGCCACGCAGAACCTCTAGCCTGGGCGCCGCTCCTGCGAGGCGCCAAACTCGTGCACCCACCAAAACTTCTGCAGGGACCACGGCCGCCTCGACCAACGAGCACCGCCATTCTCACCGTCAACCGCCCAAGGGACGCCAGCACCCAGCCCCGAACGCAGGCCTTGCTTCCTCGCTGTCGACTCCATCTCAGCTCGGCGTTGGCATTGTCTCTCCTGTGCTTGTGCCCGACCCAGTCCCTGTTCCTGTTCCTGCGCCTGCGCCCGCGTCAACATTGGCGTCTGCATCGTCCCGTGGCTCCTGTCTCGCTTCCGATGATTCCTTTTTAGACAAACCCACAGCTGATGCCATGGATGTCAACATGGCTGATAATCGCACGGCTCGCACCCCCCCACGGGACTCACACGACCTCTCCCTGTCGCCGCGAGACATCACTCGGGACTCTCTCGTCGCGAACATGCTCCTCTCGCTGGACCAGATGTCCTTTGGCCAATCCACCACGGCCGGTCCATTTAGGGGCAGCAGAGGGGGAGCCAACCATAGCTACGACGACGACGACGACGACTACTCGGCGCGACCGTGGACCGACGATTCGAACTCTAGCTCGCCAGGGCCGCACGGTACCCGAAACAATCGCCGTTGGCACCAGTCGTCCTTCAGCTCCGATCTGGACAGCGTCGCCCCCGACGACACTGTCAAGCGTTTGGCTGCTGCTGCTGCTGCTGCCCAAAACCCTCCTCCATCGCGAGGACGGCGGAGCAACAGCGGCACCAACAACGACTTCCTGGGCCAGTTCCCGCGCCTCAACAGCATGCGAGAAATGTCATACAAAACGCAGCCCGGCACACCATCCCGGAGCAACCACACGCGAGGCGGCAGGGAGAGCAACAAGAGCAGCAGTAGCGCAAGCATAGATCTTGGCCATCCCCAAGCCACGGGGAGCCAGCGATTAGCACAGAGAGCCGGACGATCTGCTAGTGTCGATTACGGCCCTCCGTCACTGTCGCAGCTCGAACAACTTTCCCTGTCTTCCCCCTTTCGAGTCGACTTTTCGGAAACCTTTACTCGCGATGAATACGCTGTTGCCCCAATGCCCACAGTTCCCGGAGGGCCTCGTCGGGATATCTCCGCTGCTCGCCGTTTCCCTCCTCCCCCGCCCGAGCCTGTCCAGCCTCGCACCATGGAACGCAAACCGAGTACCAGTCGATCCATCAAGAGCTCGTCTGGCAGAAGCAGGCGTGGGACTCTCGCGCACCAGACTGCGGCCCAGGCACCGCCGCCAATGCCTGCCCCAGTCACGGAATCTGCTCCTGCTCCAAACGTGGGCTATGGCAAGTCCAAGGAAGCCGATACGCTACCTCCTCAAAATAACCCGCCGAAAGAGCGACCCGGGTTTTTCAGACGAGTCTTCGGCTCGTCAAAGTTGACCACCTCTTCCAACAGCAGCTCATCCGGTGCCCTGGCCAGGTTCTCCCCTCGCTTACTTGCGTCTTCTGAAGGCACGACGCCCCAACAACAGCAACAACGGCAACCACAACGCCCCATTTCCTCTAAATCAGGCTCCGCACCGCCCTCAAGAGACACGACATCGTCTCATTCGCACCATCAACCCACGCTGCAAAAGAAAACATCCTTCTTTCGCCGTCGGAAGAAGTCATTTGCTGACGAGGCCCCGCCGGTACCCAGCGTTGAACATATACCGCCGGTGCCCGCTTTAGAAGCGGCGAATGTTCGGCTGGCAAAGGATGAGCCCCTTTCACCCAACAAGGACAGTCCAGCAAGCAGTTTGCGCCAAGTCATGAACCCCTATCTACGGGAGACCGTTACCGGGCTTGGCCTGACTGGGGTGGCGGTTTCAATGCCCTTGTCGGACATTACCAATACCCCTACCCCCAAGTCCGACGTTGATGGCGACGCGAGGAGTGTGGAGTATAAGCGAGAGTTCTCGCCGGATTATGAGCCCAGCCCGAACGCCCGCATACGAAAGGTGACTGCTGAAGGCAGCAATGAGCGTCATGATGGCACACCAACTAGACCGAAGTCAAAGCAGCCCCCAAAGACCCTTCACACGAACGACTCATTTCTCGATCTGGATGCTGGCAGCGATAATGACGACGTCAGCCACAAAAAGCGGCTGAAAGACGACTGTGTTTCACCAACATCTGTCGAAACGGGGACAAATGTCTACGACGCTGCGGACCGCGACGCTACAGTTCGTGCCAACAAGAAGAAGCCCGTACTGGAAACGAGCGATCAAGGCAAGCCCGCTATACAGGCAGGTCTCAACTTGCCGACTGATGGCGGCAGAACCATCAGTCTCGCGTCGGGATCGACGGAGACGGGGTATAGGACTGCCCCCAGCGCGCCACCTAGTGTACTTGTCGAAGATAGCAGCGAATCAAGTCCCCAGGTGTTGGGTACATTGGAAGTAATGAACACCTGCAGGGAGCTTGACGAGCCCGAGTTCATAATTGGTGAGCCAACAGAAGATGATCGCCAGAAGGCGCAAAGAATATTCGACGGAGGCGAGGAGTTCATTTCAAAAGACAGGGCCGCGGCGTGGATGGGAGAGCAAGGCCCTGTTCGGCAACGCACCCTACAAGCCTATATGGAATTATACGACTTTGCCGGCTTGAGCGTTCTCACCTCTCTTCGCCAAGTCTGCGGACGTCTGGTTCTTCGCGCCGAGACGCAACAAGTGGACCGTATTTTGGTGGCATTCGCAAAACGATGGTGTCACTGCAATCCCAAACATGGCTTCAAAGCGACAGGTATGTTTACCGATGCAAACGCTACCCTTGTTTTTTGTTTGCGCAAACCTTTTGCTAACGATGCCGCAGACGTTATTCACATGATTTGCTACTCAATTATGCTGTTGAACACCGATCTTCATCTCGCAGATATCGAGTCCAAGATGACGCGAAGCCAATTTATCAAAAACACCATGACGACAATCACGCAGGCTCTTGCCGAGTCTGCCCCTGAGGCTTTTGTCCGACCGAGCATTCTCCCAGACAGGAACTCGGTACTGGTGGCGGACGTTCCTCGCTCAAACCGGGCTTCATTCCGCCCACCTCCTCGGAATGACGCCAACTCGGGTGATCTGGACGACTGCGGTCCATTGGTCAAGTCCTCCTACAACGGACCAAAGCGAGGCTGGGAGGAGCAAGTAGAGATTGTGCTCAAATCGATTTACGCGTCCATTCGCGACCAAAGACTGCCCTTGTTCGGGGCGGAACCCGAAAAGCATCTCAATACGGCCCCGTCTCAAGGCAGCTTGTCAGTCATGGGGATGTTGAAGCGCAGCCCGAGCGTGCTGAGCAAGGCACCCTCGGAAAACCTTTCTACCCGTGGACGTGTCGCCGATAACAGTAGAAGCGCTGCATCGCGATGGGCATCCAAGAGCCGATCGCGCCCTGGCCTTGGCCGAACAGGTCTCTCATCGAGCCGCACCAGCTTTGACGATGGCAACTCCATGTGGAGTCCGGCCATGTCTTCCGCGACGTGGAGTAAGCACTCCTTGGGAAGAACACAGGGGTCAATGTCGCAAGACTCGTTTGCCTCCGCCCTGCCAAGAGGCGACTATCAGCAATCAATAGGGTTCGCCAACGCTCTAAGTCAGGCCATTATTCGGGACGAAGATGCCTATGGCCACGAAACTGCCCCGTCCATGTTGAGCGCCGATCTCCCCTCCACGCAATTCCTTGAAGACGAATCGCTAGAGCTTGCCGGTCCGCCCTGGGTCAAGGAAGGCGTCGTCATGCATAAGCACCACTTGGATGGCTATGGGAAAAGAGCGAAGGAACGAAACTGGACCGAGGTCTTTGCTGTTGTTCAGAAGGGACAGATCAGCCTGTTCTCGTTCAATGCGAGTAAATCCATGCGACAAAAGAGCCGGTCACGGAATGGAGGCAAGGCCAACGGACCCGTTGGAGGCGGCAACTGGCAAGACAATGCGGTCAACCTTGGCACATTCAACCTTCGCCTGACGCTGGCATCTGCTTTGCCACCGCCGGGCTACTCTCGATCACGGCCGCATGTCTGGGCTCTGAGCTTGCCGACAGGAGCGGTCCATTTATTTCACGTTGGCACGCCGGAAATCAGTAGGGAGTTTGTCACCACTGCAAACTACTGGAGCGCACGACTCAGCACCCATCCTCTGGTTGGTGGAATAAGTAACATTGAGTATGGATGGGGTGACGGCATCGTCAACAATGCTCTGGTGAGCGCCATCAATGAGTCGGCAACTTCTGTCAACACTGGCGGGCGAAGCTCGCGACCTGGAAGCAGCGCCGCCCATGGACGCAAGTCAAGCACTGCTAGCGGCAGCTTCCGCGCCTCGAGCTTCGATCAGATGGGCGGCCCCTTCACCAACAACAGCGGACGTGGCAAGCTGCCCGGAGATCGCATTCACATTGCCGAGTGGACTCCCCCAACGCAGAGTATGCGCCCCAGCAACGCCACGGAGACGGAGCAGCTCGAGACCCTCACTGGCTATGTCAAGAGCATTGAGCAAGAATTCCAGTCTCACAACCAGCTCCGCAGTCCAATGCTCTTGGCCTTTACACCAAGGGGCCACAACGCGGGCAAGGCCATGGCTAATTGGGAGCGCAAGAGTGCCTATCTTTTGCGCGAAATTGTCAAGTTCCGAACGTATGTGGACTGCCTGCAGCAAGCAGAGGCGAGAAAACGAGAAATCTACAAGGAAAGAGACTTGGCTCAAAAGGCTGCACGAGGCGACCTGAGCGATGGCGATGTGGAAGCGAGCGGGGATGAAGAAGGGGATGAAACCCTGCGACCTTGACGCCCAAAGAGAGAGAGAGAGAGAGAGAGCCTAAGTGATTGAAACCATTTTTACCCTTTTGTTGCCCTTGTTTTATTATGATTCTTTTGATGATGATACCCACACCTCGCCATATCATCTGTGCCGCGTGATTGCTGAGGCGTTAGATACCTCGGGCAAGGAATCTCGGTTGTTACGAATCAAGAATGTAACGTCTTATGGGTTGCATCGAAAACAAGACTTTATTACCTTTTTTGTACAAAGTACGATTTGGGCTGGAAAACTGTATGTACCATAATAAGAATCTTTTTATATTGCCCTTTTCTTGCACGGTGGCCGTACATGTTGTGACGAAACTGGTGATCAGTCGACTGGTGCAGAACCTGCATAACCTGGGCAGAATTAAAACAGTACTGCGAGCCCCAATGAACCAAATGAGTGGTCAAGTAGAGTGAGACTCTTGAGATGCGAAGAAGGCGTTTCAGAGTGGGGGTATTTTGTCGTGTCCATGATACCGGTTAAATTGACCGGGAACATTGCCGACTTGGCCGGCAAAGTACATCTCGGTCTGCGCCGCACCTTGCCCTGCCGGATCCGGCCCCACTGAGGCTTCGGTGCGGGACTTCGGAGCTGGGTCCGACAGGCAACGGCACTCAACGGCCATGATCAAACAAACGAGATGGGGGAATTTGGCATGGTTGACGATGCCGATTGAATTAGTGAAGCAGTTTTTCAGAGAGTGACTGCCCTCGCGCACACGTACCGCACGCTGTTTGGGTTTGGTCAATACTGGCAAGCTCGGGGTTTACGTGACACATGTCTAGTCGCGGTTTGTTTGGAGCTTGAATTTATGAGCATGGCAAGCCAAGAAGTGACCAACTTTATTGTAACTTGATGCTTAAAATTAGTCACCTAATGAGCTTCAGATAAGTTGGACCAGGTACCAGGTACCAGGTCCACGGATAAGCCCGCTAGGACGGAGCAAAACCATACAACGTCGCTGAAATGGCCCCGTGGCCATTTGTATCAGAGCTTGCCTGCATCTTCATATACGACTGACGACACTATTGATCAAGCGCCCTCATTAATGGGTAAAAAAGACAGCAGCAGAGACCGCTTTCGACAGCGCACACGGCTTCTTCTTGTTGTTGTTGTTGTCTGTTTCATCTACGTTGCCTATAATGCGGCTCGCTTATATGCAGCGCGGCGCTGCCCCGGCATGTCCGCCCTTCTCCACCATGGTTTCCCCAACCGGGCAGGTCCCACTGCCTGATTCGTCCCCGCCCGCCACGATCTACCGAACCCTAAACTCTATGCGTTTGCGGGCTGCGCCTGTGATTGGTTCCATGCTCATCTGCCCATTCACCTGCAGTTTTCCAACCACGTCCTCGGTGGCCCAAACTGTATTTAGTGCCTGGCAATCAGATACTCGGGGCATGCAAATAGCATGTATTTGCATGGACTCGTTCTTGGAAAGAGACGTGTCTTTTTCGTCTTTGGAAGCGCGCCGCGTATGAACTCTTCTCGATTCGCTTCCCTTTGCTTCCCTCTACTTCCCTTTTCTTCCCCCAACAGCAAATCTAACACGTAGCTCAACATAAAGTTGTCAGCATACGTCGTCGTGTCCGCCGCTGCGGTTGTCCTTGGTGCGCCGGCGCCTGCACCCGTATGCTCGTCCCAGTTTGATACCGCTGTCGCGGCCTGCGTAACACAAAACTCACAACAATGTCACTTGCTAGCCCGGCAAAGTCACTTCTCGCCGGCCTCTCCGTCGCCACTCCCTTGGGAGACAATCCAGGGAACCTGCGATGCTCGGCACGTTTCCGTCGACCCAACTGTCCCCTTTTGTTTGCTTCCTGCTGGCTAACCCCCCCTTGTAGCGAGTTTGTCCTTAAGCGAGACGGAACAAATGTCCAGACCACCAGCGAATGCGTCGCCCAGTCAGGCACACGGCTATCGCCGTACGACGGTACGACGGCCTCACCTTCACCGCCGCCTCAGATCTCGACATTGACCACACGGTTCCACTCAAGAATGCCTGGATCGTGAGACGGTTTCCCGCAATCACCACGTCATTGCTCGTCAGTCTGTCTAACATGCATCGCAGTCCGGTGCCTCAAAATGGACCTTGCCTACGACGTCTCGCGTCCGCAGGTCTGGGCCGTCTCTGCCCATGAGAACCGCTCCAAGGGTGATGCCAGTCCCGACCTGTGGAAGCCTGCTCTGAGCAGCTTTTGGTGCACCTATGCTAAGAGCTGGCTACTACAAGCTCACCATCACGACTGCTGAAAAGAGTGCCCTGACAAGCATGTTGAATACATGCTAGGATTGAGGATGTTGCAATTGCTTTCCGGATGCTGTTACATACGGGGTGGAAAACAAAGGGGGGGGGGTTTTGGTCGTTTGTCTCTTCCAGCAAATCCCAAATCTGACTCTGGCCCTCGCACGTCGAGTTGGTCCATGACACAATGCAAAGGCACAAGTACCACCGGAAATTCACCATGTTTGCCCCTTTGAGCATGACAAGCTCGTCCAAAGCTCGCGAATCGAGCCTCAAATCTCCCCGTGATTGGACCGTGCTGGCCGTGGCATATTGCAGGCGTCTGCACCGAGGAGGACGAGGTTACAAAATTACAAAATGGCCAGACGGCGTTGCTCACCGACCAAGCCCAACTTTCCCTTTCCCCCCTTCTTCATGCACGAGACAAGTAATGGACGTGCCACACATTCATAGTCCTACAATGGACCTCTCTTCCTGCTCTGATGAAGGATGCCGGCAGAATGGGTGAACAGCGCTCCCTCACACCCCCTCCCCTCTTTCGCTCTTGCACTCTTTCCAGCCCGACAGGCACAAATGGGCCAAGACTCAGGTCAAGTTAAAATTGGCCGCGCCCACATCCTTTTCCCCTCCCGTTTCACACAACCGTGCTCTCTTTCGTCTCCCAATCCCAGCCTTGTTTGGGGAAGTTGTTGACTCGTTATAATCCAAGCACCTCGCAATGCTTCACCTATACCGGATGCTCTGGCTGGCCACCCTCGCGGCAGGCAGTCTCAAAGACCTGGCAAACTGCGATCCGCTCCGAAAAGATATGCGTATTGGTCCTCTGGCACAAGAAGCACCGCCCAACAGTGAACAGGAGAAAGAGCTAACTTTGTCCCCAGACTGCCCCCCGAACCCGGCATTCGCGGGCATGGCGTCGTTCGACTTCACCACGGCAAACAGAGACGGCCTCGCAGACTTCTGGAGCATGGACGCGGAAACGTCCCGCGAGGAGAGAAGCCTCGATTTCGAGACGGACGGCAAGGGCGTGGCCATGGGCATGTGGAAGCAGGGCGAGGCCCCCACGCTCATCAGCACAAAGTACCTCCTCTTTGGAAAGGTGAGCGTGACGCTGCAGGCCGCAAAGGGCCGCGGCCTGATCACGGCCGTGGTGCTCAAGTCCAACTCGGGGGACGAAATCGACTGGGTAGGTGATGCCGCGCCCGCGTGAAGCGACGACTTGGCAAAGGGTTTCTGAAAGAGAATGACAGGAACTCCTCGGGGCCTACGACAACCAGGCGCAGACCAACTACTTTTACGACGGCGAGGCTCTGTACAACACGTACAACGACACGTACGCGCTGCCCACGTCCTCGTTTGACGTCTTCCACAAGTACTCGCTCGAGTGGACCGACCAGTTCCTCAGCTTCTCCGTCAACGACACCATCCTCAAGGTGTGGTACCTCGGGGAGATACCGGCCGAGAAATGGCCCCAGACGCCCATGCAGGTCAAGATTGGCGTGTGGTCCGTCAACGACGACGGCGACGCTGGCGAGATTGAGTGGGCGGGCGGCGTGCCCGACTGGCCCTCGGCCCCGTTCAAGGCCTACTTCCAGAGCGTCGAGATAGAAGACTACATGGGGTTTTGCAGCCAGACCGACGGCTACGTCGAGTATCAGTACGACGAGAGGACCGTGGGATGGCAGAACATCAGGATAGCAGGGTGCAAGACCCGGCCGGGCCCAGAGCTGCCCACCCCGAGCCCCGTCCAGACGGGTGACGCGACCGCCACCGAGACTCATGGGCCCGAGGAGTCTACGGGAGGCGCCGAGGATGAGGAGGGCGGCGTGTGTGGCCCAATGAGGCTGTCTTTGCCCTTGGCCGCCATCGTTGTCGCGGGGTGGTTTTTGATACTGTGAGGGTGCCCTTTACATTCAGGGCGTCAGGGGTTTGTTTCGAGGTCGAGATGGAGGAATATAATGGGGTGAGCGACTAGGCATGGAAAGATGGACGGGTGGATGCACTAGATTACGGTCCAAGTAATAGCGTGTTGGCAAACTCTGGCTTTCCCTCACGCTCATATTAAATCACCCCCCTCTTGAACTACACAGGCAACATTGAAATATTGCCTGTACCAGTAAGCCTGCACTGGCCCAGAGAACATTCGAAACTGCTCTCGCATTGCCTTGCTGTCAGTCAGCATGACGGGTGGTTGCCAAGCTTAAGCCATAATAACAGCCCTTCACGATACTCACTTCTTTTCTTTTTAAATCGTCATTGGTCCATTCATAACGCATCTAGACGTGATAACTAGATGGTAGATTCAAAAATGTTTCAAAATCCCCAAGGCCCCTCTTCAATATACTAACCCTTGGATTCTAGTCTCTAATTTTGCTACTTCTTCTTCTTCTTCTTCTTCTTCTTCTTCTTCTTCTGCTTTCATCGATTTCTAGCAGCTAGTTGCCTCCATCAGCTGCCGCTACCGCTGCCGTGTCCGTCATCCTGGCGCCAATCAAGCCCATCGTCTCCCTATAGTAAGCCTCGAGGAGGGTGTTTCGTACGCTTGCATATCCATCGAGCTGGTAGTCCAATGCGAGCTTGCCCCTGGAGTCTCGTATAAGGACCGAGGTGCCCCCTTCAATCAGAGTGTTTGCTATATCCAGGGCCTTGGTTGGGGGGATGACGGCCTGACGACCCAGGTGCTCTACTCTTGCAAGCAAATCCATCAGAGTGTGCAATAGACCACCGCCATGTGAGTGTTTGTCGAGGCCGTTGTGGTCAAAGGTTACCAGGTCGAGCAGCTGCGGCCAGAACTTGTTGGGCTGGAACTCGATGCCCGCGTGAACGAGGTCAGTCCCGTTGGTTGGCCGAAGCTCGGCGCTGACCAGTTCAAGGACGGCGCTCTCGTTGCCAAAGACAACACCTGCTTGCCATGCCGAATTTATGTCACACTGACGCATATCTCCCCTGTGCGCCAGAATATCGTAGACCCTCTTCCTCTGGAACCAGCGGTCCACCACCCACGATTGAAGTACGCCGGCGACTTCGTTGGGCCGGATTCTTGCTCCAGTCGCCTGCAGCGTCCTGTGAAATTGGAATACATGATTTGAGAGGCAGACTTCATTGATTGACCTATTCATGATGGATCGATGCCCCGGCGCCGGCGGCATGTTCAGGTCCCCCCCTCTCGTGAGAAGCCATTTCCCCAAGCGCTCCAGGGTTTGATTTCCTCCAAGGTCGATGATATTTTCGTACAAGATGTGTAGAGTTGTCGGCTTCCCTGGACGTCTCCAATTAACATCCGCGCCTGATTTCACAAGGGGCTTGATGACTTGCTTTGCGAAAGACGGCACATCATCAAAGTGCTTCATAAAATGGCGCATTGCATGGCCCAGCAGCTGACCGTCTGCAGCTGCGCCTGCTTCGATGAGCCGCGAGATTCTTCCCATTCTGGCCTTGGATTGATGGCTGCTCATGCCTGCTTCAAATAACATTCCGATTGCAAGATCTGCAGGACGTGATCCCCGCGCATTGGGAATGTCAAGATTGGCGCCTTGATGAAGCAATAGGGCTATGGCTTCGTCGTTTTCAAAGCCCACTGCGGTGCGCAGGGCTGTACCAAATCGATGTGTGTTGGAATCAATAATGGCCTGGTAGTTTTTATGAGTGAAAACATGAGTCCATCTGGCAAAGGCCGAGGGGTTCTTGACAACAAGCACATGGAAAATTGTCGCTTCCCGACGAAGAATCGCAGGAGGCCAAATTTCAGGAGGCGACAGAACAACAGCAGGTGCCTCGGCATTGACGAGGGCGTTTGCCACGGCTACATTGTCCAACATGATGGCCACGAAAAGAGGCGACCATCTGAAGCCTTCCTGGCGAGGCGCGAGAAGCTTGTACGCTGCTGGAAACCTGAGCCGCAAGCCGGGTATATCAAGTTGACCAAACCACGTCAGGCCAGAACACCATGCGTCGGCACGGGCTCCGTGTCGTAGCAATGCTTGGACAAACTCGACGCTCCCCGAGGCAACTGCGCAGTGCAAGGCTGTCCCGTACTGCCCGTTGCTTCCATACATTGCTTGGACGTCCCCCTTGTGTCTCAACGAGTTGGCCAAGATGTTGAGCGAGAGCTGCGTGTCACGAGCTGCGCGAGAAGCAGCCCACATAATGGCTGATGAGTTGGCATGACGTGCGTCGATTCTGTAAAGATGAGGGATGCCGATGGCTGCCCAAATCCTCTCGCATTTGATGAGAGACCAAAGCGCCTTTTGGGGCAGCATCTCGGCAATGCCATGCTTGATATCGTTTGGCAAGACAGAGAGTAATGGGCGTGGGCGTGCGTCGCGCACAACTTGGCCAGGAGGATGTACAGCACTGCTCTCTCTCGGGCTTGCAGGGGGGGGCGAGGATGGCGGCTGGCTGGTCATGCTGGTGGTTGTCATGGATACTTGTCTGTATATACGTACTTGGGTATGATCTATATATCCGCTTAAGAAGGGTGGCCGTGGCACAGGCAAGTGCAAATGCAAATGCAAATGTGAGTGAAAGTGCAAAAAATGTTAAAAAATTACAAAGAATAAAAAGGATGGCGTTTGAAGCAAAAGAGATGTGTGGAGAAGGAAAGATGTGAAAAGCAGGATGTTAGAGAAGAATGCGGGGAAAAGGGCGCCTACAACCCTTGAGCAAGTTGTTTGCGAAAGGCTTGGGAGGAAGCTGCAATCAAAGGTCAAGTCCAAGGTCAAGTCCAAGGTCAAGTCCAAGGTCAAGTCCAAGGTCAAGTCCAAGGTCAAGTCCAAGGTCAAGTCCAAGGTCAAGTCCAGGGTCAAGTCCAGGGTCAAGTCCAGGGTCAAGCCGCAGACACGCATTTTGGCTTCAGTAGCCGTCATCTCAAGCAGCCACTTGGCTATTGTTTACGACAATCGAATCTGGGCACCCCAAATTGCCCAGACAGTCTCTCAGGAACTCTACAAGCAATGCGGAAAGTCTGAGAAACATCGCAGGTTATCTTGATGGTTTCAGCCGTATTCTTGCCATGGCCAAGCAGGTTCCTGGCAGCAAAATACAGCATACCCAGGTAGTTGGCAACAAGTTTCCATGCTGGCCAGCGTCGGCTCTTGAATCTGACGCCTTTTCGGTGCCATCAAGTTAGCCTTGGTGTTAAGAATAAATCAGCCTAGCCACATCTACATTATCTATATTTTGACCTGCTATCAAGACTGAGTCATCAGGAACGCCATGGCCAGACCTTGCGCAAATGGAGCATGAATTGGTGGTGCTAGGCTATACAAGTCAACACGTAAGTGTCATGGCCGACTTGGGAATTATTGATCTGCCTGCTCATGTCCGCAGGCAGTGTCTGCTTTCCGTGGCGCTTCCACACAGGGCTGTTTGTGCTTGTATTGCCAAATTTACATGCCATGGCATGTCGGCGGACGGTCAAGCAAGTCCTGATTGAAGGGCTCATGTCCATCAGGATCATCATCCACGAATCATCTTTAGACAAAGGACACGTCTTAAACCAATCTCATTATCCCACCAACGATAAGCACAACAAGCACAACAAGCTCACAAGGTCCCATTAGATTAATTTTGATGCCTGTTTGCTCGGGGCCCGGGGGCTCTAGTTAGGAAGACGTCGTCAGACTGTGGGCCGTTGGTTCGCTTGGGCGCTTGGGCCACCCTCCAAGTGCGGCCGCTAAGCACCCAGAGTGAGACGACCCCAGCTGAAGGGCCAGTGGAGGGAGGGAGTTCCCAATTGAGACCAGACTTCAACAAGACCTTCTCCGAGCTGCGTCAGCCAGCTTCGCCGTCACATTGCCACAGCATCGCTGCGGCCAGACCACGCAAGCATTTACGCCCGCCCCCATCGCCTACTACTTAACAGAGACCGGCTGCTCTGCACCTACACTGGAATCATGCCCCAAGGCTGCAGCATAGTCTGAAGGGCTTGATGCTATTTGGGCTATTTGTTAGCTCTAACCGCCACCAGCTCCCACCTGTCGCGGGGCAAACATCATCATCATCATCAGCATCATTATCATCTTCTTCCTCCTCCTCCGCTTCACCATCATCAACCTAACTGCGCCACATCGACGACGACCGACATTGACCAGATACGACCCATAGCCTTCCCTTTGGCAGGCGTGCCGACACCGCGTTTCGACATGGCGGGCCAGTACCATCCGAGGTCTCAGACCCAAGAGGCGAGCCCGTATGCGACGTTGCCGGGCACATCACAAGCTGGCTTTGTGCCACACAACATGACGCCAATGAAGTCCAACTTGGCACCCGGTAGAGAAATTGCAGGCATGTCTGCCCAGCTGTCAACCAGCTGTCGGCCCCAGGGGCTGCATTCCGAGCTAACACTTTTTACTGTCGTAGGTTGCAACCCCGGCCGATGGATCTACGAGCTCCTAAACAACAACTTCACCGTTTGCGACTTGTTCGAGCGAGCCCGACACGCCAAGTTGGAGAGTGCATATACCTGGGACCATCCACACAAGCTGGCCATGAACGGAAACCAGAGCTTCTCGACGCCCTCGTCTCGCATCTTGTCGTCAATATGTCTCGACTGTCACTTTCACTTCGTCTTCAAGATGACCTGGGACAAGGCTCACAATGACGGTCTGTGCAACCAGAATCAGTCATCCTGGCCGCTTCACGATGATCAGTTCCCGTGGCATCACCTGGTGTGGGTAGGATCCGGCTCCGACCCCGACATTGTCCAAGATTGTACCAAGTACCTGCCCCTGCTGGCCCGAGAGCACTTTGTGTGTTCGGCGCCGCCTTGCACACTCCAACTCACGCTTGAGGTATCCGAACCTCGGATGCCGCAGTCTTGGGTGAGGATGCTGTTGGACCGGGAGGCCATCTGCGAGCAGCTCAGGATAGCCAAGGAACAAGAGCCCGGCCGCTACGAGGGCGCTACCGACGACTGGGCCTATCAGGCAACGCTGAACCTTAACACATACCTTAAGAATCTGTTGGAGTCAAGTCCAGACGATTCCCGGAGCATATCTAAAAGGAACAAACGCTTCGCCGTCCTTTTCGGGCCCCGATGCTTCGCCATGTTTCGCCAGCTGGAATTCACGGAAAAGGTGGACCTGCGAGACGGCGTCGATGAGGGATCCTTCACGCCCTCACCTCCCCCTCCCGCAGGCGGCCCGTCCGGGAGCACGGAGATTGGGACCTACCGATCATATTTGGAAGATGTACGGGCTGAAGTACAATGCCTGATACACAAGGCCGGTCAAGCGGCCGAAAAACCGACCATCATCACGCCCGTCCTCCACGCAGATTTGGGCTGCCAAGAGGTTCCAAACGCAGCGGCGAATGCCTTGGTCAACGTGGAGCGATACAAGCTGATTGGGGTGCTCCCTAATCAATCCCGGGAAGCTGTAGTCAACGCGTACAAGCTCCAATGGGACCTGCTGCCCAGCCGACGTAGAGCTTTGGTTGACAGCATCATGGGCATTGCGAATGATACAGGCGACGACCTGCTCTCCGATTATGCAATAACTCAATCCTCCGTATTCGATAACCAAACCCACAGGCCCACGACCCATGATGATGATGGCTTAGTACCGCAGGCGCTCAATTTCTTGGGCTTGCAACCCCCGAACAACTACAGCGCCGAGTCATTGATTCAGGCATTTAGGCGGAAACTCACTCGAGATCCGCAGGATGCTTCGACTGCAAGATCTATGCTCCTTTTCATTGCTCAGAATTCGAATGATGACATGTATCAAGCTCAGCTTTTGATGGAGGCTGACGCCAAGATGTCGCTGGAGACGAGCCAGGCAATCCTTGAACTCAAAAGCGCAGACCCTCATTGGGAAGTGGCTTATCAAGCCGCCAAAACCAAGGTAAGAACAGTCTTGTAGTCGTTTGGATCTCTCCCTTTCTGGGCTTTTTTGCTTCTTCTTCTTCTTCTTCTTCAGTAACCACCCTCTGTTGTCGACTATAATCATGGTAAACTGGTGCTGACATGTACCATGAATAGATCGAGGCGAGTAAGAGCAAAGAGGCCACTCAAGTGTACTTGGATGCTTTGGAGGCAATGGCGGATCACACCTATTCACCGGCGCTCAAACAAGCAGCAATGGAGCTCCGACAAGAAAACGGAATATATGGCATCAAGGCTAAAGATGACGGTGCGCCCGTCAACTATGAATTGCCAGTGGGACTGCACAACATTGGAAACACATGCTATTTGAACAGTCTGCTTCAATATCTTTTCACGGTGAAGCCGGTTCGAGACATTGTCCTGGACTATGACAGTTCTAAGCTTCCACTCGATGATGAAAGTATAAAAGCCCGTCTTCTTGGCGGGAACAAGATGCAGATGGACCGTGGTGAAGCTGTTGTTGCGCAGGCCTGTAAGTTGTACACCTTGAAGAGTCAGCGCCGACGACGAATGGCGAGCTAACACGCATGCTATCTAGTCGCGAAAGAATTGTGCGAGCTCTTCCAAAACCTCCAGTCTGCAAAGCAAGCCGCGACGAAACCTTCCCAGCGCTTAGCCAATGCTGTGCTTCTGTCGACACACACATTGCTTCACAATCCAAAGCAATCATCCGAGACCCCCATTGGGTCACAACCGCCACGTCTGCCTGCTCGACCATCTCCATTGCCCCCCGCTCAGTCTACAGACGACGTCGACATGGCCAATGCCAATGTCACGTATGTTCCAGAGGCTTCGGAATTGGCCAGTACCTCTAGTTCGAGGACCTTGATTGACCAAGAAGACGCGCATTCAGATCGCTCATATGAGAAGATAGAAAACGTGCCTGTCTCTGGTCAAACGGACGGGGTCACAGAAACTGGAGTCGGCTCGGAGATGGCTAGGCCAGAAGCGAATGAGACCTCGCGAGGCTCTCCGAGAGCGGCCGAAAGTGGCCTGGCAACCGAGGCAACCAAGGGTAGCCAGGAGCCTGCGCAGGAGGACCAAGATGTCGAGATGTCGGATGCCATGGAACCCGAAACAGTTGACCAAAAGGTTCTGAATGCTCTTGAACACCAGAAGAGATCGTCTGGCACAGACCAGCAGGATGTTGAAGAAGTCATGGGCAGTATCATCAATCGCTTGCAGGCTGCTATTCGCCCTACTTCAGTCGACCAAAAGACGGGCATTCAGCTCGAAAAGATAATGGAGACGTTTTTCGTGACGACGGTGAACTACACCAAGAAATTCGACGAAACAAAGTACCAGTCGGAGGTCAGCTTTGACCGTTCCATCACTGCATTTCCGGCTCCAGACGGGCCATGCTCCCTGTATGATGCCCTGGGACGTAATTTTGATCAGCAGATATTAGAGGAGAGCAAACTTTCTAGATACACGGCGATCAAGACCCTTCCTCCAGTTTTGCACATTCTCATTCAGCGATCCCAGTCCATGGGCAGCAAGAATGGCAATCCCGTCATCATTCCAGAGACGCTGTTTTTGGACAGATATATGGACGCTCCGCATGACTCGCCCGCTTTCCGACGACGTGTGGAGGACTGGGCCCTTTCAGATCGCATATTCGATCTCAAGTCCCAAATTGCACAGGTCGACTCCATCCCGACATATCTATCATATTTGGAAAAGTACTCGGCAGGGGCACTAGAAACACAGGAAACAGACGGGACAACAGGGAACGCGCCCGCAACTGATGAGGCACCAGAGATCATTGCAGCTCCTGAAGAGAACTGGGACTTTGACGGTCCCATTGATGAAGATTTCCTCCTTGTCACGCCATCAACCTCGGCCAGCCATGACCCGCCCGTATCTCTCAACCCAAATCCAGGGCCGCTAAACATTCGAGAGACCGACGCAGCCATGCGTCAGGTGATGGAGTCTGAGTTGCAACAGCGAGAACAAACCCTCAAGGAACACCAGGGGAGTCTTACAGGGATACCATATCGCCTGCATGCCGTAATCTGCCATCGCGGACATTTGATGTCGGGTCATTATTGGGTATGGATACATGACTTTGAGGAGAACACTTGGAGGTGGTACAATGACGCAGACGTCAAGGAGAACAAGGACACGGAAGAGGTTCTCCAGACTCTCAGTACAAGCGGCGAGCCTTACTATTTGTGTTATGTCCGAGACGAAGACAAGGCCGAATATGTCAACATTCCAAAGCGACAGCAGCCGACACCTTCATCAGAGCCGCAAGATACGCCAGCATCAGAAATGGCGACGGACAAGGACGGAGACGTTGACGCTGTCACCGAGGTGGTGGCGGCACCGGCACCCACAACAGAAGACACTGATGGCCCGGCTCGAGGAACTGACCTCCAAGATGGCAAGAAGAGTGGTGATGCGCAAGTAATGCAGGAGTAGCTTGCCAGCAATGGGCCTCGGGTCAGCTTTGAATTTCCACCACTAGTTGATTTGGGGACATGCGATTGGGCACCTTTGTATGCAAAGCCACACGCGCGAGCGGTGGGAATTGGTTCATGCTTGAAGCCTTTTATTGTGGCCAGCATGGGTGATGCTATTTAGTGCGGCGGCGAGCTCGTTGGCATTTTACTTGGGGCAGACAGGTTCGGTTATGCATTAGACACGGGCGTTTGGAGCAGATTGTAATTCAAACGATGCCGGGCAGCCCAGGTACGGGTTATTAGAGCAGGCATAAGAATAAGAGCATTTGTTTATTAAGCCTCGGACCATTAGACCATTGTTGGTTCAGTGCACCGCTGTTTCCATTTGAATGCTGTCATGAAGTATTTTTGAGAAAACTAGTTAGCGACCCCTGAAGACGGGCTTTCTCTTCTCTTGAAACGCCTTGAGAGCCTCATTCCTATCCTCGGTAGCCACCACCCTCTCATACATTTCATTTTCCTTTTCCTCTCTTGCCCACGCCACGGCCTGCAGGCCAGCGCGGATTGCAACGGGGCCACCTTCGCAAATCTCCTGTGCGAGCCTAACCGCCTCTGCCAGCGTGGTCTTGCGTGCCGCGGGGAGAATGTCCGAAGCATCACGCTCGTCCTCGGGCAAGACCTGCACCAAGCGGTCGGCGATGCCCAAGAAGTATGCCTCGGGGGCGGCGACCCGGCGGCCCGTGAGAATCAGGTCCCGAGCCCGGGAGAGACCAATGATGGCCGGGAGACGGTGCGTGCCCCCCGCGCCGGGGATGATGCCGAGCCGTGTTTCCGGGAGGCCAATGACAGCATTGGATGAGAGAACGCGAAAGTGCGTCGACAGGGCGAGCTCGAGACCGCCGCCCAGCGCGAGGGACGAGATGGCCGAAATGGTGGGAATCTGGAGGGTGGAAAGGGCCGTAAATGTGCCGCGGAGGTTGGCGAGAAACTGCGCCGTTCTGTGACAAGATTCATCAGCCTTATGCAAGTGACCCTTTTTTTTTGGGGGGGGGGGGGGGTTGCTGGCCTACTCTTCTGCTGTGAATCCCCTGCGCTCCTTCAAGTCTGCGCCGGCGCAGAAACAGGCGTCGACGGCGCTGGCCACGACCAGGGCCCGCGTCGGTCCCAGCTCGGGGTTGGACACGCCCGTCTCCTCGCCATTGGGGCCGTACTGGGCGTGGAGGTCGTCTACTTGGACGCGGAGAGCGGCCAGGAGGGCCTTGGAGATAGCGTTTCGTGCCTTGGGCTGGTTCAGCTCGAGCACGCGGATGTGGCCCGAGGACTGGGAGGGGATGTTGGTGACGCGGATGAGAGGCTCTGTTTCTGTCGAGTAGAGCCTTCGAATGAGTGCCGCGGCTGCGCGGTGCGAAGTGAGCGGGATTCGGGGAGCCATTGTGACTTGTGTCGTGATGGACCGGCGTGAGATGCTGAGCTAGTCTGGTTGACGGCGGACCGTATCTCGGCTCAATTGCTGTGCAAGTGACGTCGGTCGGCTTCGGTCGGTACATGGAGCTGGAAGGCCAGCGTCTCCACAGAGATTCTACCAGCCTTGATCAGACTCCCAGGAACCCCTGCTTCCTACACTTTCTTGAGGTCTTGGTCATGAATTTGAGCTGAAAGAAATGTCTGGTTCATACAATTGGTAGTTTGATTCCTCAATTACAATGTGAGGAATGGCTTCTCTTTCATGCTGCAATGACACCTCGTCGTCTGTCGCATGTACCTTGTACCCCCCAACGGCCCGTGAGCTGCGCACACTTGCATGGACTGTACCTGTACGGTCCGTAGGGCTGGCAGCAACCTGTTTTTCTAAACATGACCACTGACCAGTAAGAAGAGACAAGGCTGCTTATGCAATCAATCGCTCGCATAACAGGAGAGGTCTTGGCACTTTCCACCACGGACTTCCTCGCATCGCTCTCTACCAATGGTCCCCTCGCCCCGCGCCTTGTGAATTGGTGCTTCATGAGGCTACCAGGACCAAAATGCTCTCGTGCTGCATTAGTAAAGCATCTGCAGCCCACATTAACCCTGTTTTGGTGCATGAGCACCCAAAAGCCTCCATGGACCCGGACCGGGGTTGGCGAGAGGAGACGGGTTTATTATTTCCAAGAGCTGGCCACTTTCTTCCGTTCTTTTCCCCTTTTCTTTTGGCGGGGTAACCAATTCTGCTTGGTCATTTTTTCTTCATCGTCGCTTGACTGGGCACTCAAAGGCGCATGAGCATGCTACCCTCACTTCAGAGACGGTCTATTGTTTCGTTTGGGACGTTTGGGAGGAGGAACAGGAACCGGGTATCAACGGCGGATTCAACGCCTTTGCTGCTCAACCGTGGAGTCAAGATTCAACCAACGCCTATCTAGAGGAAAGCGAGGATATCTAATTCCAGGGGAATGGGCAAACGGAGGGGCTGCTGCAACGGCACCCAGCCATGACGGACGTTTCCCTGCTCCCTTCCTCGGTCCTCCACGCTGCGGGACCTTTGAGCGCCATTGTCGATTCTCCCCTTCCAATTCGAGTCCTCACCCACCCCAGCGCAGATGGCTTCTCCGTCTTCTTCCCCTTCCATGACCTGGCTGCTCTCGATGGCGGCGTCGAGCAGGACGTCTTCTCCTTCAAGCAGCTCATCAAAAATGGCACCGAGGGCCAGGATGTGCTTGTGCTCTTCACCGAGGGGTGTCAGGTCGACGGCAAGACGGATTGCTCCAAGGCTTGCAGTGCCGACGCAACCTTTTTCTCTTCCCTAGAGACGTTTTACAACTGTATTGCGCTGTCGTCGCTGTCGTACTGGACCAGGGAGACGAGTCGGTACTACATATCAGCAGAGGCGGAGCGCAATGCAAGCGGCGTCATGGGGTCGGGCTCTTTGACGTCCTTTGATGGGAGGCCGGTGCTGTCGTCCTTTGTGACGTGCGCCCAGGAAGCTTGTGGTGCGGATGGTTTGCACAAGCCGTGCGACGACTCCATCAAGACGTTGACTCATGATGCGAATGCGACGACAATCTTCAAGGCCATGGATGACTTTTGCCCAGACGTCCAGGCCGAGATTAATCCTGATATATTTGGACCCGGTGTAAGTCAATCATCTCTCCCGACACGGCTGCGCATTTTCCTTCTTGCACCAACGCTTGTTCACTTGGTCCGTTTACGGTAGACGCTGACAATGCCAGGTTCTCATTTCCTACGTTCTGCAGGTAGCATTTTCCGGCACGCTCTATCTCTTCCTCAAGGCCTTCACCCTTTACGTGCGCTTCACGCAAAAGAAAAAAGAAGTCCGGGAGAAGCTGCAGCGAACCTCATCGCGCGGCCTCACCCGCCGTCTAACACGCATAGAGTCCATGATCTGGCGCGACTCGTCTGCCCTTTCTCGCACTAGCATCGCCCTCGCCACCACGCTCGTCGAATTCCAGGAAGCTCAGTGCTGGTTTGTTTTCGCCATTCAGATCGCTTCGATTCTCGCAATCGTCGTCAACTCCCAAGAAGGCACCTTTTGGGGCGAGATCATTGTCAATGCGGCCGTGGCATTCCACGTCAGCCAAAACGGGGTTCTTCCCATGTTCTTGATACAGCTGTGCTTGCATCACGAGGGAATTCGCAACTGGCATACGTTTTTGGGATTCTTTGTTGAATATTTATTGGCCATTGTGGCGACGACGCAAAAGGTGTATTTTCATGACGCCTTCAACTTGTTCAAGCACGAGAACAAAATCGATGCCTGTGGGGGAAACCCTAGTCCCCGCAGTTATTGTGCCTCTACGCAAGGAGTAGAGGGGCTCAAGTTGCATTTCTTCCCGCATCCGTTGCTGTACAAGATGGTTTTCCTGGTGCTGGATACCATTGCGATTGTGATATTGATATTCGACCAGCTGAGTTGGACGCTGAGAACCCACCGGCTCACAAGGCACATTACCATAGGGGGCTACCGAGTCGGCAGGGCACCTGCGAGTGGCCGGCTGAAACTGGCCTGGGTTCACTTCAAGCAGTGGACTTGGCGGATCCTCGAGTTTGTCTATCTCATCATCAACATACTGTATCTGATTTCGTTGATCAGGGTCATCAGTATCGACAGCTTCCAGGCGAACAAATGGTCGTACGGACAAATTATCGCCATGACAGTTTGGGGCCCGGTCATTGTCAAGTTGTTCGATTTGGCTCTCTGTAAGCCGTCAAGTCCCCCAACGCCAGTGACTTGGAAAGTGTTGCTAACAATCTGTGACATGACAGCTGGTCCGCCCAAAAACGGCCAACGACTCAATTCTGGCCCTCCACGCCTACGGATCGACAACGTCATCAACAGACGCCACGGGACATGTGCAGACGAGGAGCTCGACGCTCAAGACGAAGCCTACGGAACGGGAAGGGAGCGCCGCATTCCTGCGCCTCCAGAGATTGACTTGCGGCAACGGTCACGACAGCCGAGGGACGAGGAGGCTGATTTAACGGACGGCATTAGTGACGGGGTCGGTGAGGATATTAAGAGGTCGGCGGCGTAAAGCGTGTTTGTTTTATTGACACCATCTATTCTCTGCCAACGTGATATGATTAACGCTTTATGACTTTGCATAATTGATAGACTATTCAGTAGGCATTCAGGATTGTTTGGTTATACATGGAAACAGGCATATATACAGCATTAGACTAACGTTTATGAGCTTGAACAAATAGTATAAGAAATCGTGCGCAAATGGTTGACCACGCGGATCCCTATCTATGGGCGTGTGGAGGGGGCTCGTACTTTGCAGGCTGGAAATCAAACGACAGGTTCTCCCTGTCTCGTAGAAATGTGTCGACCCTCTCGTCCTTTGTCCTGCCAGCCGCCGCCACGGTCTTGTCGCGCATATTCTGGCCTATGGCCCAGTCCTTTTGCTGGACAAAGTCGACGTACTGCTCTCCCGCGGCCTCGGTCCGGTTCATCTGCGCCAGGGCGCCAATCATGCACATGCAGACTACGAGAGCCGCAAACATGCCGTTGCTCATGTACATGGGCTCACCCGCGGTGCCGTCGCGCTCCTTCCGCCAGCGCTCCCAGTCCTCCCAGGTGGCATTGCGCGAGGCATTGCCCGGCCGGTTCCTCCACGCCCTGTCGGCTTCCCGGAGGTCTGGGGCACGCTGGCCACCATGGGTCCAGCCTACTCCGTGGTGATCGTACAGCCGGCGCTTGGCGGGATCGCTCAGGAGCTCGTTGGCCGCCACGACGAGGCGGTACCTCTCGAGCCGGATGGCGTGCGACAGCCGCTGAGACGAGGCCGTGGCCGAGGCCGCGCCGCTCTCGCGCGTGTCGGGGTGGTACAGCTTCACCAGCTGGTAGAAGCGGCGCTTGGTGTACGGCGCGCCGCGCTGGATGCCGAATATCTCGTACGGCGTAGGGTGCGCCGACCGCGGCCACGCCGGCGTGTCCCCCGTGTCCGGGCTGGGCGACTGCGTCGCGTAGCCTCGGCATGGCGCATATCTGGCGCTGAAGCTCGGTGCTGGCAGACGAGACTTGGAGCACGTGGACGAGCAGATGGCGACTGCGGGGTTCTTGAGCTTCATGGCTGCGCGCGCAGTTCTATGGCCCGCGCCGTTGCAGTCAGGGTTGTCTTGACATTTGCTGTGTGCTTTGCTTCTACGGTCTTTGTGGCCGGGTCCAGTGTCGCAACAGGTTGTTTGTGCGTGAGGTTGCCGTCGTTGACTCGTCGTTCTTGATCTTGATGGATGTGGTTGAGGTTGCCAACTCCACGAGCTCGTGTGCCCACTGCCTACAGAGAAATATGGGACCCGTTGTGTTGTGTCGGCAGCGAGCCGGGACCCTGGGCTTCGGGGTGGGCCAACATGCCTGCCTGCCTGCCAAAGGTACAGCTCTGGGGATGTGCGTCCTGGTTGTCCCTTCCCCATGCCGACTTGGACAGATGTTCAATGTTCCATTACCTGCATCCTTGCTCTCTCTCAACCTTCATCATCAGTCATCAACCACATCTCGTGTCCCCACCATGATGCTTTCTCGCCCCTCCGTCAATGGCGCAGTCGGTAAATCATGCTTTCCTGCCCGTCAGACCCACCGACGTCGGATGGTCCTTTAGCCCGAACGGATCACGGCCATGAAACTCTCGAGTCGCAAACATACGACTTGGACGCGGGACACGACTCCGGTTACCAGAGTTCTCCTTTCCCCATGCTTGTGGAGCCGAGCTTGCCAAAGTTTCACGCCGTCATGATGTTTTCTGTCCTTCGATAGAACCCCGCATGAGCTGCATCCTGCTTGCCTACTTGAGCTGCCAAAGTAACTAGATGGTTGTGGCTTGATGGATTGGCCAGTCAGAGGCGCCATGTGCAGGAAATGTGAGTTTTTTCGGGGATGTGGAAAAGTTGGCAGCATGGAAACATGGCAATGGGCGTTGTTCCCGGATCATATAAAGGCGGCTGCGAGACTGAGACGGAGATGGCCAGACTCGATGACTTGGCAGTTTTCGTTGCTGCCTTTCACGCCCACCTATACATCACCTATACATATACTCATATACTTGTAGTTGCCCCGAACCACAACAATGTCGGCTCCGCTCCAAAGCAGCGACGACTTTGCCTCTGAGCAGGCCTACAAGGACGGGCAGCCCAATGACTCTCGCGGCCCTGGCGCCAATGCTGGTCCGGACATGGCCTCGATGCCCCGTCAGGCCCAGGTCTCGCAGGTCTATAATCCTCAGTTCTTCAAAATCGCCAATCCCGGACCGCTGGGTCTCATCAGCTTCGCCCTCACCACCTTTGTGCTGGGGCTCTACCAGTGCGGCGCTGGGTAAGTGGCTGCTGCTTGCCCTGCTTGGGCGCACACGGGATGCTTACTGACGACTCCTTGTTTCCAGATTGCCCAACTCCAACCCCCTCGGGGGCGTTGGCCCTGATCAGGCGGTATTCGGCCTGGCCGTCTTCTTTGGCGGCGCTGCTCAGTTCATTGCCGGCATCATGGAGTTTCGCGTGGGCAACACCTTTGGCACCACGGTCCACTGCTCTTACGGCGCATTCTGGCTGGCCTTTGCCATGTTTCTGGTGCCGTCGCTCGGCATCAAAGAGGCCTACGCCGGAGACGCACGTGCCTACAGCTTTGCCGTGGGCATCTTCCTGATCCTCTGGTGCTTCCTCACCCTCCTCTTTTTCATTGCCGCCCTGCGGACCAACATTGCCATTCTCACCGTCCTCGGCCTGCTGGTCTTGGCCTTTTTCTTCCTCAGCGTCGCCCAGTTCATTTCCACCTCTCATCCAACTGCCGCAGTCCGGGTCAATCGCGCGGGGGGCGTCTTTTCTGTTCTTTGCGCCTTTTCGGCCTTTTATGCTGGAGGCGCAGGAATCATGACGCCCGCAACCACGTGGGTTCGGTTTCCTCTGGGCGAGTTTGATCATGCTCCGGCCCAACCCAGCCCTGCCTAGATGGTCGATATTCTAGATGCCGTTTACTCAAACGGATTACATCCAGATTCACTGGTACTCGTGGTTGACTTGTTGATACATGTGTATTCACCCTGCCCTACTACACCCGACTTGTATTTCGACTGGTGCTGTATCGATACAATATATTGATTCTTCTCTTCACAAAATGTGTGACTACGTGTATGTATTGCACTATAAGCAACAAATTGATGCTTCTCTTCACAACTCAATGCGCGATTACATGTGTGAAATAGCAGTAATTTAACCCACACTCCTATTGATGCAAATTACGATGAAACATGCCCATCCTAGTAAGAAAAAAGAGGGTTTCCCAACAGGTCAAACTCTGTCACAGCTGATTCTTGACATTTCCAGCAGCGCCCTTTGCCTTGCCCTCTGCCTCTGCAGCGGCACCCTTCAGCTTCCCCTTCATCTCGGCAGTCTTGCCTTCAAACTCCGCCGCCTTGCCTTTGCTCCCATGCGCAACAGCCTCGGAAGCATGCTTGATCTTGCTCCCGGCAGCAGCTACACGCCTTCCAGTCAGCGTCGCACAAGTCGCGCGGGGGAAAGGGGGGGGGGAAATGACCGTACCGGCGGCTTCTAGGCTTGGCAGAACAATGTGATCCGTGACAGTGCGATCGACCGTCTTCAGGCCCTCCTTTACCGCCTCCGTTGGCGACTTTCTCATCGCCGCGGATGTGCTGATTGCCCGCGGGGCATGAACCATGATGGTCCTGCACAGGGGCACGCCCGACCGCAGGGTTCGTTCTGTGAGAAACGACATTTTGATGTAGCTTTGTTACTAGTCGCGTGTGGTCATGTCAATGGGTGAATTGAATGTGTAAATTGGCCTTTTGGACAATTATATAAGTCTGCAACGTGTGGCGTGGCGGATGCATGATGTCATCATGTCGACGGCAGATGAGATCCCACGGCGGGGCAAATACTCCTATTCGTTGCGCGCGGCTCGATTTGGTGCAATGACGCATCGCACATTTCAGTGGCATCGAGATTCCAGACGGCACGTGAAATGTGCTGGACGGGATGCCGCTCCTGCTGACCAAGAACTGCCGACCTCCTTTCTGTACGTACTTGCGCTTGCATGGGCATGGGGCTTTCATGTCGGTGCTTGGCAGCCGGAAACGAGCCATATATTCTCGAGTGATTGCAAACACTGACACTTCACATTCACAACTGTCTTCTCCCGGCCCAGCGTCATAAATCGCCCATAGATTGTGGTATACTCTGATGCTCGTCACTTGGCTGCGCCAAAAAAGATGACGGGCCTGCTCTATCTCTAGCGACTTCTCTTCTTCTCTGATGCACATGAATTTCGTTCCACTTTTTATTCCATATAGTCGCTTCTACTCCTTGTCCAAACGCACTGCTGGGCTGTTCCGCATAAAGTCGAGATCGACCTTGTGACCCAACAGTTCACGAATGTTTGAAATACCATACTTGATCATGGTAGGGCGCTCAAGGGAGAGACCCCAGCCAAAGACTCGCATGTCCTTACTGTAGCGGCCAAGGTTAGGATATGGCTTCTCGAGGGCGCAAAATAAAGGGTGGGTGAGAGGGAGGAGATGACACGTACGGCAGACCCATGGATTCCAACATCTCGGCGCGGAACATGCCACTGTTGCCGATTTCTACGAGCTTTCCAAGGCCCTTGTCTATGATAATGGGTCAGAAACGTGGGACTCGTTGAATGATCACGTCGTGCGTCAGGAACTTACGATAAGAGAAAATTTCCATGCTGGGTTCCGTGTCTATGGCTTTTGTCAATATCTGGTGCGCCGTACCTGCCTGTCAAACATTTCTCAAGACGCCCTTCACTTACAAGGGTTATAAGCGCACTTGTACTTGAGGTCGGTAATGCCCATCTTGCCAAAGAAGATGTCCATAAACTATGCCATGTCAGCAATCTGCTGTATACCATTAAGAACTCCATGGCGCTCAGGAATTCCAACCTCCATGAGACCACCTAGGGTCAAGTCGTAGTCGGCAATAACACCTTCGACTTGGTGGAATTCGGCCAAGTGAGTGGCATCCACTGTCTCGTTACGGAACACTCGATCGATGGAGAAGTAGCGAGCTGGTGGGGGGCGACCATCGGGGCCCTTTTGCTGCGCAAGTTTATACAGCATATTGGCACTGATGGCAGTCGTGTGTGTTCGAAGGACAAGCTTCTTTGACTCGTCTCCAGACCAGGGGTACCGGTAACCAATCGATCCGTATTTACCATCCTACAAACAGAATTAGTCTCGTGTAAAGGCATAGATTCACGTAAAATGCGGCAACTCACCTGGTGTACGGCCTTTACGTTGTCCCAGTACGTCTTGTAGTCGGCCTTGTCGCTGGGGTTTTCCGCTCTCGGCATGTCTGCCTCCTTGGGATCTGAGACGTAGAACTGTCCGCATCGTCAGCTCGACCCACCACTCCATGCTCCATAAGCATCGATATACATACAGTGTCCTGCATATCACGGGCAGGGTGCTGCTGTGGCACGAAGAGCGTATCGAAATTCCAGAATCCCGACTCGACGAACCTAGCCACAAGTCAGACCGCCGTCGTCACAAAATGTACACTGATAACGCCTGCATACTTGTCTGTAGACATCTCCTGGAATCCCATCTCGAAGAAAATCTGTCTCAGCTCGGAGCGAACCTTGTTCAGGGGGTGCAAAGCGCCAGGCTGCTGATCGGCACCCAGGGCCTTGAAGTTGTATCCTTTAAAGGTAGCCGACTTCCATGAACCGCTGGCAATCATATCGGCCGTCAAGTCGGTGGCGACCTCGGGGATCTTGAGGGCAAACTTTTCGCCTTTTTGGACCCTGAAGCTGATAATCTTCTGTGTTCGGACGAGCTTGCGCTTCTTCAAATCGGCCAGCATCTTGGCGTCGGGGTACGATTTTGTAGACTGGATGATCTGCATTTGTTCTTGGGTGACATCCTTGATGGAATCTTTCTAAAATTTGGCCCATGATTAGTTGTCTTGCATATTTTTCTTCCTTTTCCTTGTTTATTTTTCTCGTTCTGTTACGGGTTCAGGTGCTACGTACGGAGGCCTTGATCTTGCCATCTGCGATACCGGGCAGTTAGCGATAATGAAAATATGCAAGTGCGGAATTTACAACCGGAGCACAAAAGATCTTACCTGGCGTCTTGGAAATCCATTTCTCTCTGAAAGCCCGTCCCTGTCCAATCTTGACAACATTCTTGTCCCCAATGGCATTTTCAAGCTCCTGGACAGTCAACCCCTCCACAGCAGCACGCAGGGCCTCGAAAACACGGGCTTCGTGGCTGCCATTGGCGGCAATTTGCTCGCCCTCGGGCTCTAGGATGGCTTCTTCTCGGTCGATCGTCTCGTAATTGACCATGCCCCGAGAGGCAAGGCGGTCGAGCGCACCCTTGACCTCGGTGGAGGGGATCGCGGGGAATGCCTCGGAGGAAAGGAGGGGCGAGTTTTTGTCCAGCGCATGCAGGATCTGGGTCGCGAGGTCCCCGGCGGGTGTCTCTGCGGAAGTCGCCATGGTGATTGGAACCGTATGCGTCTAGACAAATATCGCACGACGCCTGCGGCGGGAAACTGTCGCTGGTGATGAACCGAAAAGCTGGTGGTGGGATTGAGTCACAAAAATGGAGTGCACCTTCCTCAGAATTTCCAGGCGCCAGGTGTCGGTGGTGGGGCAGCACCACCCAACAGCAAGTACCCAAGTACTCCCTCAAGCGTCCAACTTTGGGGTGCAACGTCCATGACGACCCAAAGTATTTCGCCTAAGCTGGCCCTTCACCGCCATCCTCCATATCGCAGGTCCCGAAACACCATCTTTGCCGTCAGAAAAAGGCTGAGGATACCAAGCCCACCCACAAATGACCTTCATTCCACATGCTCCATAGTTTTTATAGCACAACATTTCTATTTTACGAGCTCATCATACATTCACTCTCGACCATCAGCCTTGTCTAGCTTCAATACATGCCCTCATAACCATCTCGGCAGTCGAGGGATCAATCCGCTCCGTGGGGCCCAATCTCAACATCTTGCCAACCAGATACATCAATTTCCCTTGTGGAAACTTGCTATAATCCACAAACTCTCGCAATACTCTGTCCTCTCCTTCTAGGGCCGCTTCCGCCAGCTGATGGTACTCATCTTCCGAGATCTCCTTGAACCATAGGCCGTTGGACTCAATGGCCTTCTCGACGCCGTCATGCAGTTCACCCAGATAGATTGAAAGGAGAAGTTCTTTGGCCACCTTGCCTGTGATTTCATTGAGGCATAGATGGTAAAGTAGTTGAGACAGATCAGAGGCGGGAACTTGCACGCATTGGCCGTCCGCGGTGAAAGACAAATCCCATGTGGCCAATGGTCCCGCTTTGTACGTTGTCAAACGTCCCAGCTCATGGATAACCCAGTTTGCAGCGAGGGTGGCATACTTCTTGAATTCGGGCCTTGACTTTTCACGCCCCTCTGCAAAGTCGGCTTGTATCCGTTGGTCAATCATGTCAAAGACCTTGTAAAAGTACTGAACTCGAGCCCCATTATCCAATGATATAATAGAGAGCGCATCCTTTGCTGTCAAGCCAAAATCGTTGATGAGCCTATCCACTTCAGAGTCTGGTAAGACAGCTAGCGACGCTTGGAGATGTTCGACTAGATCCTTTCCTATTATGAGCGGCGCAATGTCAGGATCGGGCATGTAGCGATAGTCGACTTCGCCTTCCTTGCCTCGTAACCGCCTGGTCTCGTTCGATCCAAGAGACCATCCTCGAGTCTCGCCAATAACGACCCTGCCGGCTTCTAGCTCTCGGATTTGGCGGTCTCTTTCAGCTATGATGGCATCCTCAATTGCTTTGATGGTGCCAAGGTTCTTGATTTCTGTCCTTGTACCCAGCTTGCGAGATGGGTCATCTGTTTTGCGGACCGACACATTCACGTCTGCTCTGAGACCGCCCGCCTCCATACCTGAAACGCACGTGTCCACGGTGTTGAGAAGTAATTGGATTTTGCGAACCAGAGCAGCAGCAGTTCGAGGATGGTGCATGTCAGGCTCAGTTATGATCTCGATGAGAGGCATACCAACCCGGTTAAAATCGAGCCACTGCACACTTCCCATCTGCGCCAAGGTTTTGGCGGTATCTTGCTCGAGCTGTACTTGTTTGATGCGAATTGTCACACTCTCGCCATCCTCGGCGGCAATACCGTCTCTGGCGTGCAAGGTGATGTGGCCATTCTTTGCAAAGGGCTCATAGTATTGTGTAATTTGGTAACCAGCTGGCTGATCCCACCAGAAATAGTGCTTTCTATCGAAGCGGCTCACGGGCTCAATATGGCAATTGAGGGCCAATGCAGCACGCAGTGCCGGGAGCAATGTCTCCTTCTGCAACAGCGGCTGACTTCCGGGCATTGAGACATCAAAAAGGGCCACATGACTATTCGGCTCATCGTTGAAGGAGGTGGTTGCGGGAGAGAAGAGCTTGCGTGCTGTATTGAGCTGTGCGTGGATTTCAATACCCACGGCCAACTCCCAGCCACGTACAGTCTGAGCATCGCCTTTTCCCTTCTTTTTCCCCTGATTCTTGGCGATTTTGGCCTCTTCTTTCAATTGCTTTCGCAGGGGAGCAATGGAGCCTCTCGAAAGTGCGGCTGGTGATGCGGCCGGGCGTGAAGCGGTAGATTCAGCACGGAAACACCCAGGCAAGGGGGCTGGCCATGGCAATGCCACGACATTGTGTGCAAAGGCTCGTCGTCCGGCCAAGCAGCCGCGTTGGGGAAGTCTCCCATCGAGGAGATATCGCCCAATGTCTGAAATGGGCACTCGTGCCATTTTCACCATTGCGAGGATATGAAGAGGCTGTTCAGGTCGAGATGCGGCAATGGGCGTGTTTTCTTTGACGTCATTCGGGGGCGTGCATTCGTTTTAATCGATCGGCAATAATATCTGGTTACTCGTCGCAGGGCGTGTGTCTGGCGTGTGTCTAGAACCAAGGAGGGCATTGGCCACAGAAGCATCCAAATTAATGCAGGCTGTGTCGGGTACATGGAGGGGGTCGAGCTTCTGGTACTGATGAGGGCTGCAGAGCAAGCACACAAGCCATCACAAAGCGCAGTGAGGTCTTGCTCCTCGAAGGAGACCGTGGCGTTCAATGTTGTTGAAGCGGAGGGCATCAACTGTCGACATGACAACAGAGGGAAACGGGATGAGCTGCCAACGGGTCCCTGGTGGAGCCGCCGCACCTGCCACCGAACCCTCCACCGAACCTGCCACCAAATGCTGGCTCATCTGCGTGGCCCAATGAGCACACGAAACCAAGTCAAGTGTGCATTGAGACGGGGACGAGGACCTGGATCCAAAGCATCTCGTCTTTTCCGTCATGGTCAGGTCGACTCCCAAACTTGCTTTGTGTCCCCGGCAGCTGCAGCAATGCGAAAACTCCCACCCCCCAACTTTCACCCTGACCCCAGCATTCTGCATGAGCTACAGCTTTGAGCCAACAGACTCGTCCGCTACCCTCCTTGTTATCCGCAATGGTCGGCTGGCTGGAACTCTGTTCCCTCACAATTTGCTCACTCTGAGAATGTCTTGATGCATAGCGCGGTTGGGCATCGTTGGGTATGTTCAGATGATCCGTGTGCTGAAAAGTCGTCATCTAGGGCACAAAACGTGCGTCTCTTTGCTTCCAAGACGGCCCAAATCGCGCTTGCTGAACTGACCTTTGGGCTCGAGTGCCCAGCAAAAGAAAGGATTGTGTGGTCCAACGTCTCAGCGATGCGTATCAGCGCTAACAGCCTGCATATCCTGCAGTTCCTCTGGTCCGGCAACACGTGTCGCTGCCTCGCTTTGCCTCCTTCTTGGCCGGAACATACCCTGGCCTGTGCTGTAAGAGGGTAGACGGACTCGGCGTCTATAATGAGCCGTCATACGGCTTTCCATGTCGAAAAAGGCCAACTTCTCAGAATGCTAAATCATACTGAACTGACTGGTTGACTGCGCTTTTACGCGGTGCGACATTGCTCAAACTCTCGCCCGTTGCCTCGCCGCGAACGTTTCTCCTATTCTTACCACCCCGGCTACAATATTCCCGCTAGAGAACGGCTCGAGAATGATCACGTCGCTGTTGAAGCACTTATAAAGTGTAATTTGCCCTTCTATCATTCCTTCCCCTTGTTCTTTTGCCCTCGTTTGACCATTATGAGCCCCCTATGCAGGCTATCACAACATTTCTGAGTCCAACATTACGCAACCATGAGCGCCGTCAGCGAGATCAATGAGCCAACACAGGGCCCAGTCGAGACTGGCAATGCTCAAATTGCTCACGACAACGACATTCGTTCCGCTGATGCAGAGGAGGAGTCCACGGGTTCTCCTGAATTTGCACATGAGATTCACACGGGCCCGGCCCCTGAACTCGTTGAGGACAGCAACCATTCTGTTTCTCTGGGCCAAGCACCATCCCCATCATCCATGGACATAATTTCTCCTCGCCCATCTCCTCACATTCCCAGCAAAATTTTCATATCAGTGAGTGTGGAGGACTGTTTCGACGACGACGACGACGACGTCAACGACGATGACGACGGGCGGGCTCAGCACAATCCCGTCGACACGCCGCCGTCATCTTTCTGTGTCACTACACCACCTATCAAAGAGGCTCCTGAGGATCCACAGGCGTCAGACAAGGAGGCTGTATCTGTCAAGTCACAGGTATACATGCAGGAAGGCACAGATGAGCAATCCCAGTCTCAAGCCGGCTACCCTGATGTACCTGCTTACCAAGACAGCCACCCTAGGCCGTCACAGCAACGTCGTCCTAGTGTGATGGATTATCTGGTTTCACAAGGCTCTGCTAAAAACTCTGCGTCTGCATCTGAGGCAAGTGGTCCCGCATATCGCAAAAATGCAGATGGGTATGCCTGGTGGGATGGGGGTCCAATGTGGCCAGGTGGTCAGGCTAAGACGAACGGCCAACCGAGGGTGCTTGGGGGGCATCACGGTGATGATAGGAGGCCACAACTCAACTGGAATGGACAGCAGCAAGCATTTCGGTCTGTTGACAACCCGCAAAGTATTCAAGGCAACTTCGCCGCGGGAGTGCCTTACGGAGATGGTTTTTCTCTCCCCTATGATCACGGCGCACCGGCTGCTCCGCAGTCAAATGTCAGTGTGCCTCTAAGTGATGTGTGTTCTGAACAGCACCTGGAAACCTTTCATCCGGAGCTTTCCAATCGGCTGGAAAGCATGGCGCCCAGCGGCTACCAACTTTTAGCCGCAAAATTATCTGGCGACGCCGGAGGCCCGCCACTCACTCCAATCTATCGCCGCTTTGACTCTCTTAACCATCGTTTGCTCCTATACATGCAAGACGAAATCGCTGATTTGGAGCGCCAACTCATCGCCTTAGAAGCAAATGATACGCTGAAAAGAAGCTATGCCGGTGGTGTGATTCCAGCCTCCCGTCGACAGGACCGCTGGATCGGTGGCAGCCTGGAGGATCAGAAAACGGAGGTATTGGGTCATATCGGCTACAAACTGAGCCAATATAGTAAGGGCGCACCTCCAAGATACATATCAACTCTATCAACTAACATGAGATGAAAAACAAAAGATCAAGTTCTCGCGTCCTTTCGCAAAGTCCAGGACCTTCCCGTGCCAACATGGCGCGAAATTCAGGTGTACAAGACATACTTGACCAGCAGCAAGCTGATTGTAGACGACGAAACGCGGTTCCTTGACATGACAAATGACTTGGCTTCTCTGGCTTTGCCGAGCCAGTCTGCAGACGACTTTAGCACAATGAATGACGGGCCAACACCAATGCCAAAGGCACCCGAAGAGTCTCAGTTTCCGACTCTATTCAAAGAAAACGGCAGTTCCTCGTCAACACAGGCGGAGCTGGCCCAGGCTCGGGTTCAAGTTCAACAGTCGAGTGACACTGTCTTTGCAAGGTTGGCATTGTTGGGCATGTGTGCCATATTTGTGCCCATCATCACTTTCGCTATTGTCCCCGGGTTCGTAGCCCGCATGGTCATGGTACTACTTGTCACACTCGGTATGGGCATCATGGTTGAACGGGCTGGATTCATGCCGGACATGAAACGGCGCAAATTGGACTGGGTTGCGTACTCGGGGCTATACTGCGGGGCAATGGCGGTAATTGCAGGGGCAGTTGAGTAACGGTAAATGATGTTGATGCTGACGCTGATGGAGTGTAAGCTGGAATACAGAACGCTGGTGACTGGGGTCAAGTACCAGAAGCAACGATGAGTTACGCGGACATGAATGATTACAGTTGTTTGGAAAAATGAATCCTTCTTTGCTTAATCGACCTTGGGTCTTGATGCAAGCCATCTAAGCGCATGTGTATCCTCCAAGAATAAGTAATACCTTGACAGATGAGGAGCCCAACATGAGCCTAATGCATGAGTAATTTTAGCTTGCGCAGCTCCTCCATTCTGTACTCCGTAGCTTGGCAAAATATGTCAAGAATCACACCCACAATTTCGTAAATCCCCAAATTGAGCTGAATGGCTATTTTCCAATTGGTTCCAAGACATGAGACGAACCAGTTTGTTCCCACTCTTGAGCAAATTTATTTTGTTTAGCTTCATATGGTGTAATAGCGCACGAGGGTTCAACAATCCCCTTGGGCGGATGGTTTAGTGGTATAATACTCCCTTAGCAGCTATCCTCCTAAGGATCTGATCTGGGAGTGGTCCGGGGTTCGATTCCCCGTTCGTCCAATATTGGTGGTTTAAGTCCACTGTTATGCCTTGTTTTTTTTGCAATTTTTTCATCTCCTTACGAATCAGCATTAATTTGCCCCAACATGAGACTGGCCACGTGCAGAATTTGGCCATGCCGCCCCACTATTGCCGAATTGGTGGGTGCTAGGGCCAATTGACGAGCTTCACTGTTTTTTTCTCTCTCCTTGGACCTGGAAGCAACAGAATTTGACATGATTATGGAAGTTCAGAGAACATCTAATTGGGCGAATGGTTTAGTGGTATAATACTCCCTTAGCAAGATTCATTCAACTGAACTGATTGGGAGTGGTCCGGGGTTCGATTCCCCGTTTGTCCACATGATTCTTTTTTTGATGTTGAGACGTCTCTTTTTTTCTTTCGCTTAGTCAATGTGGTGGTGGTTGTGGACAGGAGGCATCAATGGCTCTCGTCCTTCTCTCCTTTTTTTTCCCCCTCTCTCCGTCTTTTGTAGAATGTTGTCACCGGGTTCTGGGTGGCTTGAGCATGTATGCCCCGAAATGATGCCCTCATATTACAATTCCCATATCGATAAAGATGATAGCGTACGTGGGCAGACGGAGCAGCCATTCATGGCATTACTACCCTGGACCTTGGAAGAAGTGCAGGAATGAACTGCTCCAAGCTCAGTGGAGATGTTCGTTTTGTCAATACTGACTCACATAATATCTATCTGGCGCGATATTTTGGTGTTGGGCAGTCCTTGATATCCTCTTCGTATCCCCTCTCGTACCATTACGTGGTTGGCAGTGAAAGATGGTGTGCATGGCTGAGCTTCGCCACAGAACAACACAAGCCAATGGTCGCATGCAGATACAGAAACATCAGGGCAGGCAGACCCCTCCCCAATGAGGGAAGTATGTTGGATAATTTGTTTGCTTCAGTCTGTCATGTTGCTGGGCCGCCAAGACTTCTAAAGTTGGCAATCGAGACCATGACATCAGCACACTAACCAGTTGACCCCACTTTGGTGATCCCTTCGTCATTGTGAGATCACCGCTATGCAGCTAGGACTGCAGGATTGACAATGCGGTTTAGTCCAATGTTGAGATGCCTGGCACTTCCTGTTCAATTGCTTTTCTCTCTCATGACGAATTGGCCCGGAAACAAGACCTGTAAACAAGACCCGTACGCCAACCGAGACAGGTGTAACAGGTACAACAGGTACAACAGGTACTGGTCGGAGAGACCGATATTGTGCGAAAAGGCTTCTGGTAAACAAATGGATCGTCCGTCATGGAGCTGAACGACGGACTGTCTTCCGCCCAATCCAACGCCAACGCCAGCAGTGCTCAAGACCAATCTACACCAACCGCGTTGTCGACTCAATCACGAAATCCCAGGCGCAGGCGTGGTCTTGGCATCGTTACACCCAACGCTTGCACAGAATGCCGAAGGAAGCGGGCAAAGGTAAGCCATGGGAATGAAGGACGTCCTCCCGATTGCAGACAGGCTTGGCTAACGGATCGTCACCGCCAGTGCGACGGACAACATCCATGCAGCCGATGCAAGTCTCAGGGGGAAAGCGAGTGTATTTATGAGACGCAGGTGCGCCAGACAAAGGAGCATCTTCGAATCGAAATCGAAGGTTTGCGTCGGCGCCATGAATCGAGTAGCCGTGTCATTGCAGCCTTGGCCCGTCCGGAGCTTTCCCATGAGGTCTTGACGCGCATATGGGCTGGAGAAGCACCTGAAAACATATCTCAATGGGTAGGCGAGGCAGACACGAGTCAGCAGCTGAGGAGGACTCGCATGCCCAATGATAGGCAGCAGTCCAAAGTACGGAATGGGACGCAAGCTCACCACCTCCACCCGACTCCGGAAAAGTCACCTCTCGAAACCGCGAGCGCAGCCTCGGATATGCTGCCTATTCGAACGGCTCAGGCTCACGATGCATCCCGTGAACGGGACTTTGTCTTATGGCCCCTCGGCGCACCAGCGTCGAGCTCGTCTCGATCCTGGACTGCCATTACCAGCGATACCCAGTTGGTCCACCATCTGTTGGCATTATACTTTTGCTGGGAGTATCCTACGTTTACGTCCCTGAGCAAGAGCCATTATCTGAGCGACTTCCATGAGGGAAGGCAAAGGTACTGCTCTCCGCTGCTAACGAATGCCTTGCTCGCCTTGGGTTGCCGCTTCTCAAACAAGCCTGAGGCAAGGGAAGATGCCAACGATCCTAGCTCCTCTGGCGACCACTTCTTTAAAGAGTGCTTACGGCTGTTCTTTTGTGAGGCTGATCACCACTCCTTGACCACGATTCAGGCACTGGGGATAATGTCCATTCGAGAAGCCAGCAGCGGTCGCATATCCAACAGCGAGTATTACGCGGGGCAGAGTATGCGCTTATCCCTGGAGATGGGTCTTCACAAGGACTACAATTTCGACAAGCGGCAAGGAGAAGAGGACGAGCATGATGCAACTGTTCGATTGGCGACCTTTTGGGGGGCTTTTGCACTCGATAAGTTAGCCAGAATCTCTCTCCTTGAGACACCTCAAAGAACCATTGGATGGTAACAGTCTAATTGCAGCGCCCTCTCTTTTGCCGGCTCGCTGCCCAGAACCTCCTGGACACCTTTTGTACCCCACAAGCTCCCGACTGTGGACGTCATAGAGCGACATGCTTGGATTCCTTACACGGGAGATGGTTAGTTGACGTTTTATTGCCGCAAAGGAGGAACGACGGGCAAAATTTGACCATGGCAATGACACTTTTGTAGATGTACCACTGCAACTCTCCTGTGAGCAGCCGTCAAACGAACGATCTGTTTTCAAATGCTTTTGCGAGCTAGGCGAACTTGTTCAACAAGCGTTTTACGTCACGCAGAACCCTACTGTCCCCTTGACATCGGATCGAGTGCTTCAAGTGTATACCAAATACTTGCTATGGTACGACCAGCTGCCAGTGGCATTACGGCTGGGCCAAAACTTCACCCCCTGCGTGTTCTTTGTCCAGTAAGTCCACCATGACGACCATCCATGGCTAGAACCTGACAGATTCTGCTATTAATTAGTATGTACTACCATGCTGCCATACTGCTGCTGTTTTGGCCACTCGGAGAGTTGAAAATTGTCGGGAGCGAGTTGTCGCCGCAAGATATTTGCGGTCAGGCAGCAGATGCGATCGGCACTCTGCTCAGATCCTACGCTCGCTTATACACATTACAAAGAACGCCGTCGTTTGCGCCTTACTTTGCTCTAAGTGCCGGCATTTCGCACCTCGCCATGGCAACCAAGTCGAGACAAGCTAATGTTGCCATGTCACAGCAGGAAGGACCTGAGTTTACAGAAACAGCAGAGATTCCAGGCCTTGAAGCCTTGAAACAAGACATTGCAGCGCTCAAGGAGATGGTGTCATGCCATCAATTTGCCAAGAAAGCTTTGGGGATACTGTCGTGTCTGACTCAGAAATGGGATGTTGATGTAGAGATTGAGGCGGACGAGGTCTCTCCCCAAGAGTGCGCCGAGATATGCTGGCCATATATAAAGAGTCTTAGAACCGGCGTCTCGACGGGAACAAACAATGCCGACGCTGGCGCTGGTTTTGAGGGAGGAGATTCGCTGCGTCCTCCAATGGACCGGGCCATCTCAGAGAACATACAACACCCGCTGTTCAAGCCGTTCCTCGAGCTCGGGCAGCGACGGCAAAATGACAGAAACGCGCTTGGGCAAGCCGGATTCCAACTGCCTGACTAACGACAGGGAACTTGCGGGCCGTATGCGCAGTCATGGATACATGTACGCATCCCCGAAGCGATAAGCGATGAATAATACTATGCAAGATTGCGTCAAGGAGATTTGAACTGTTGGCAATGCCAGTAAAGGAAGAAATGGGCAACGAAGCACCAATCTTCATGATGAATCCATCTACGCGTGGGTGTCGCGACTGACTTGGGCGCCGACACATTCCACACATTTCGCCGATCACCAGCCACGCAAAGCACCGACGATCAAACCATGGGGAAGAATCTGGCAATGATGAGTGAAGAGCACTGCGGCTCTCAAACAATGCTATTGCCCGTGTGGCCAGCACTGCCGACTGGCCACTTTATCAAAGACTTGCAATTCCTCAACTCGGGACCGTGTGGGAATCAGCTTTCGAATCCATGCAGTTGTTGGGGGATTGGAATTGTAATACGAGGCCGTGCCGCTAATAATATCCATGGGGCCGTCTCACTGTTGGCCCTCGCACGCGTGTCGTCAAGACAGGTAAATGCAGACGAGGTACTCCGTAGACAGACTTGAGACAATAGTTGCTTGAACAATCCATTCTCTCTGGCACATTTGTCTCTGAGCATTTCAGCAAACGGTACAATGAGCAGTCGGCTGTCCGTGCCGAGAGCCGGTCGTCGTCGCTCTCTGCTCACATTGCGCGGGTTCAAGCTGACAAGGTGTTGCTGCGTTGCTGCTCCTGTCAGCCATCACAAACCAAGGACCTGGGCAAGAATTCCCAATTCACTTTCTTGATTCGCCCACGATGATGAAAAGACTTTCCCCCCTCGTAGCTGAAAATCCCGGCTCTTTTGCTCCCTTTTGCACCGCGGTCCACATGTCTCTCCCCCTTGAAAGCCCACATCGCGCATCACCACAACGGGGACATTTGAGTCTGAAACTCAACCATCATCCCTGGATATTGAAATCTTCCATTCTTCTTTGACCGGCACAGAGTTCATTCACGGCGCCCACAAAGTTTGATGCCCATTCCAGCGCGGCCGCGCCCTTTGAATCTTGGCCCTCGCGCTTCCAACATGTATTAAAAGGTGCAAAGGTCCCCCTTTGATCCAATGTTCTTCAGCTAGCAGAGACATCACTCACTGTATCCTCTACCATCATCATCCTTTCTCTCACACTCACACTCACACTCACTTACACTTGCACTTGCACTTGCACTCACCCTTGCCTCGCTCATTGCACTCAGAAAACCACAATGTCCACTTGCAAATTAAACATCTTCACCGGCCTTGTTGCCCTCTTGGGTGCCCTTGTTCCCGCCACCATTGGAGAATCCCACTGTACGTCCCCCCCTTGCAACTCATCCAAGACGAAAATGCTAACAAGCCACAGCCAACCATGAATCCACCAAAACCCTGGACCCGCAGCCTCTTGGCACGGCCAGCGTAGACGGTACCGCCGCCCCCCCTCCCCCCAAAAAAAAACCTCTTCTGACCCGTGAATCAAAAGGCGCCTTCCTAGTCTCCATGAAATACTGCAGCGTCATCGTCAACACGCAGTGCCAAGTGTCAGTGGTGACGTCAGCCTCTGGCGCTCCCCCCCCGCAGGTGGCCTCTTCCGCCGACGCCGCGGGGACCAACCGCCCCGTCCCGAACCCAAATGACTCGTCGGCGTCGACTCCCGCCGCCGCCGGCGCGAGCACAAAGGTGCCGCTGGCCGTTGACACCGGGTCGCCCAGCCATGTCACCGGGAAGGTGACGGAGCACGCCCCCACCGGCACGCAGTCCCTGCCCAACGCTCCCGCCGTGACCAACACCGCGCTCACGGCTGCGGCCGCAAGCATGAAGCTGTTCCCGGGCGCGCTATGGGGGGCTGCTATCCTTGCCGTGGCCGCCATGCTCTAAGTCTTTGGCTATTTTCAAGGGAATGGTTGACGTTTGCATTTTTTCCCTCGTCTTTTCGCATTTCGGTTCACTGGCATACTGGGGTTCTTGCGTTGCTTTTCTCATGAATGTCGATATGATACGGCATAGATAATGACCTGGAGTCGCCCAATCTTCAAAATACAATCACTTGTCAAGTTAGTGCGCGTCTTATTTCAGATTTTTGTCCATAGTACTCTATAAAATGACTACATTGGCTATTTAAATTGGTATCAGAGCCGACAAAAAAAAGATATGCATGCCGACTGCCATGGAAAACTACGCAAGAGAAATATTCCGCCCCCAAGAACAGAAAATCAAAACATCAAAAGAAAGGGCGGTGATGACATCTCACCAAAGTCGCCAACAACGACTCAAATTTACAACCCGCTTCGCAGCCCTATTCACTCCTTCAGGCCTCAATGACAAATCGGACAGCCCTTCCTGACCTTGTCTCGTAACAGCCTAGCTCTCATCACCTTCATGCCCACCGAATATCGCCCGTTTTCATGGGCTTCTCGAGCTAAATCAATGTCGGCTTTCTTTCCCCTGTCGAGTAATTCAAGCAGGTGGCTGACGTGAAAGGCATGGCCACAGGCAAATCCAACCATCAGCTCCATCTCAAACTCCGTGAATGTCTCGTGGCAGCTTGCACAGCGCCCTGGCTGTGGCGCGGCGTCGTCATTTGGGACGACGGCATCGACTGGCTTGTCACCGACGTCTTTGCTTGCTTCCTGCTGGACATCATTGGCCACGCTCGGGGGCTTGCCATCGTCATTACCCCGTCCTACTACTTCAAACTTTATTCCCTTTTGTTGACCGGTCCTCAAGTCGTTTTGTGCTGCCGCGAGCTCACTTCGTAAAACCTTGGCTACCCCTGAGCTGATGCTGTGCTGCAGCTCGTGTTCCTTCATAATGTGTATGAGGCCTTCTCTGAGACCTTGAATCTCAAGGCCCTCCGGTATCCTTCTCACCAGCGTGATGGGGTTGATGGTAGTGCCGACCTGTTCCAGCAGCGCGCGAATGAAGCTTGGCTTGTCCATACTATAATCAAGAAGGTCATTCCACAAATCTGGGTCGTCTTGCTCCTTGGCGAATTCAATGGCTTTCTGAACGTCCTTGAGGCGGTCGATGATAAGATACAAGGCTCTTTTCATTTGGCCGGTTTTTGAGTACAAATACACCAGTTCATCGTGATACGAACATGCCTCACATTCCTGAACAGCCTGCACCTTGTTAGCTACTAGTGTTCCTCACTAGCCCGCCCAGAAACGAGTTGGGCGTACCTTTTCAAACGCATAAGACGTTGATGCTTTGAGAAATTCCATCAAGAGAGGCCTATCAAAGGTTGCGAATAAGTGAACTGCCAAGTCGGCATAGTTGTCAACCAAGGATTGGCTGTCCATGACTAGTCGCTCAGTATTTTCAGTCGAGTGTTCGCCGATACCAAGTCCTCGCCACAGTCCTTTCAGATAAAAGTAAAGGTACAGGTGAAGGTTCTTGGCTTCCAGCTGCTCAACGACGCTGTCAGGACGAACAAGTCCATGTTGCGCCTCGTCCACGAGCAAGGTAATGGCCTCCGAGGTTGCCTCAACAAGTTCCTGCTCATTCATGTGCTTTATTCTTTCCCTCGAAACCCTCAAGCCAATAAAGCTTGGGATATCATCGGCGACGGCTTCGGCAAGATGACGGTCTCGAATGAGACGAAAAGCAGAGTCAGCATCGTGAAGCTTGATGTAAAATTTCAAAGCGTCCCGATGTCGCCCGCCAGCTTCGTAAAGTCGGGCCAAGCTCTCCATCACAATCAACCAGTCTCGGCCCTTTTCGCCATCCTCGACGCTATCTTCTTGCACATCTCTGAATTTGAGTTGATTTTCCAATGCTGTCGTGATGGCCCTCACATCGAACAAGTCTGCCGGCCATCGATCCAGCAATTCTCGAAATTGAGGCTTATCGCTCTGGATGTAATGTCCCAAAACTACCTCGTATATTGTAGTTGGAAGAGGGGGATGCATGGGATGTGAGGGGATGTACGGTGTGATTTCGTCAAAGCGTTTGGCACCGGCAAATGTCCACACCCATTTTTCCCATCTGTCAGGGGTAGCAAGGACTTGGCCGCAGACTTCTCCTGCTCGTCGCCAATTGCTGTCCTCTATCAACTGCTGAATCCACAGCTCTCCAATCCGTCTCTTCTCTGTGGCAGAAGTGGTGTGCAGGTCCTGCTGAGTGGACTCTGCCATCGATTCGCCGTCAAAATGATCGTCTGTAGTAGTCGGTCGTTTTGATGGAGTAGTCGGTGCCGCGTCGGCAGGTTTCTCCTGTGCCGTCGTTATGATGTCGGGATTCTCATCCAACAGCTCCCATGCTTGTTGGTATTGCTCGTGCTCCACAAGCCATGCCAAGTGGTCGGCCAGATCTCTTTTTGTGCCGAGTATACAGTCATACGGGCTGTGTATAAATATCTTGATGCCCGGCTTCTTCAGACTTGGGTGGATGGGACTAGGAACCAAGTTCTTGCCCTGTGCTCGTCGAATTGTTCCCGCTGTGCTGGCAGCCTTTGACATGGAGCCTGCGTCGTCTCCGCTCTCCCTGCTCATAATGCTGGCACCAGAACTAAAGAGTGACTTGGGGTTGATGGCTGCATTCCACATGTCGTTGCCGAAGCCTGCGAGTGCTTCCAATGCGCCCTTTGATGCCACGGCAGTTGCTGCCGCCTGAGCTGGAAGAACAGCCAGGTGATAGTCAGCCGGGCCCAATCGCTCAAAGCGGCTTACTCCAAGGCGGTCTTTGTCCACTTCCATCTGAGAGTCGAGATCGATAAGCCTGAGTTCGGGAGGTTGGTTATTCTGCCGGCGTCGGATGCCTCCCGAGGGTTCACTTCCCGCTGACCCCGAAGACAATCTCGATTTATGGCCCAAGATTGACTGTTTATCTGTGGCTTCATCGTCTTCACCATCTGTGGGGCAGAATGCAAGGACAAGCAAGGTATTGTGAGTGTACAAGGAGATTCCTGAGATGATGCAGTCCATTCGCAGTCTTGTCGTCTCGTCAGACCGGAACAAATGACGGAGATGAATGGGGGACACTTACATCTTGGCAACTTCTGCTCGCCCAAGCGGCTTGTCGATGCCATGTCTTCCGCCACTGTCTGCTTCATGATGAATGTGGATAATCCATATGGTGCCACCCCAGCCGACCAGAAGCCTTTCCATAGTCTTTTTGGGAACAGAATGTACGGGATTAGGAGCACCATCTTCCCAAGTCCGAGACTCGTCCGTTTCAATGGCTTGCTCATCTATCCACTCAATCCGGCCCTTCCAGACACCTGCCATGGTTTCCCACTCTTCTGTTTGTGGCCTGTCGCAATGTCCAATGCGTTGCCAAGCGCCCTCGGCATCAGCGCTTTCCAGATGAAGCTTTGAACGCATAAATTTAATGCCATACTCGTTCAACCACGCTACATACTTGCCAGAAAGCGACCATTTTATGCTGCTTATGGTGCCTTCTCCCGAGTGCAGAACTGTGTCCTTGCCGGTATTTGTCCCAATGCCCATGCTTCCCAACCATCCAGACGCGGCTGCGACAGCAGTTCCGGTTGTTGTAGAAGTACTTCTGCCTTGACCGCCGCCTACTGTCAGGATAAGCTGGCCAGCCAAGCCACCTGACAGGTAAGTGCGATCAGACTTGAATTCGGGGGAGAGCGCAACCGCTTGAACGGGTCGAGCGAAATTTCGCAAGTGGACGTCCTTAACATCTAGCAGTGATTGGACGCAAACATTGCCATCCATAGACGAGGTGGCTATGTAGATACCATTCGAGGGTATTCTTGGCAGCTGTGCAGGTTCCTTAGGTCTCCTAGAGGGTCCGGCAGGAGACGCGTCTGGCCGCGGACTTGGTTGAGGTTGGGCCTGCTGTGGTCGTGCAGGGGGTTCTAGACGATCGTACGATGAGGGAGGAGGGTATGGGGATATCGAGATGCTAGTAACCGATGCCGAATGTGCGTGGTAGACTCGGAGTGGTTGAAGGGTGGGTAGTTGAATGACATGCTATGTCAGTGTCAGCACTGTTCATCAATTCCACATGGAGTACAGAAGAAAGCATACGATATTACCGTTGTGAGTTCCCATGATCTAATACACAATTAGTATAGGCACATAGGAGGCCCATGGGCAAGAGATATGGCGTACCATTTTATCTCCTCCCACCAAGAAGGTGCTGGTGGCGTCGCCGTTGCGATACAAACCGTTCAAGTTTTGTGTTAGGCGAGCGTATTTGAGACGCGGTTCTTCGTCCTCCTCGTCCTCCTCGTCCTCCTCCTCGTCGTCTCCGTCTCCTTCATCTCCATCGTCATCGTCATCGTCATCGTCATCGTCATCATCGTCATCTGGGGGGCCATGTTGTTGGCCACCATTGACCGTGCTTGACCCCGTCTCGTCAGTAAGTGCGAGATTGCCGCGACTGTTTTCAAAGGAAGCCGCTCGACCGTCGACAAATGCATTGTCTGGCGCAGTGTCGGAAGCGTCCTGCATCTCAGGCACTAGGCCGTCGTTGTTGGCAGCTCGGCCGGGCTGGTCTGTCATGATCCTGATGACCTCGGTATCATTATCTGTCCCTGGAGAGCTGGCGGCGGAGCGCAAAACAATCAAACGCAAGCAAAGGCTGAGAAGGGTCGATGGGGCAGCTTCGGGAAGCTTCCACGGCCGCTCAGGAATCAGACTGGATATGCAGGACGGCGCGGAGTTGTTGGGTGAGCTTGCTATTGTTGACCATGGCAACTGGTGCCTGCGTCCCCAGAGCTCACCTGCTCTCCTGTCTCCGATCAAGTACCAAGTCTGGCCAGCAGCAGCTCCTGCGGAGGCTCTCCTTCCACCACTGATGGCCTGAGAACCTCCATTCCGCCCAGCCTCCCAGTGGTCAGTTACCCTTGAGCCATGCCCCACTATAAGCCTGGTCCATTCTTACGGCCATACCAAGCCAAGTGCTAAAGTTATCAAATGTCAAGTGTTCATGATGCTCTTATCTTATCGCACGCGTCTGCACACGATTCCATATTGACAGTTGTCGACGCTCGTCCTTGGGAAGCAGGGCTGCTTCTCCGCCGGGCGTCTGCACATAGTCGAGGTCCCAAGACAAGCTGATCGGCCAATTCGAAGAGCCCCAGCCATTGTTTCGTGTCTCTTGGGGATCAGCAATCCTTCCCAGCTCCTGCGATCCTCCTTCCCTTGGCTCGCTCATGGAGCTCCGATCTCGTCATCATCATGGCGTCGGTAAGGTCCCTGGGACTGCATCACCCGTCCGGGCTGCGTCACGCCATTCAAGAGCAGCTGCTTCCTCCAAATCCATCTCCTTCGGCATATACTTGGGACATTGCTTCGGATGACGGATATAATGACCTGGTGGAAGACGAACTCTTGACCACCGAGGACTGTGTCATTTGGTGCCGGGGGGGCATCTTTCGCAAGACATTCAAGTTTGGACTCGAGAAAGAACCCATTACTCAGGCGCTTTTAGCATACTTCCCAACTTCCGAGGATGTGAGACACCGCGAGAATGATGGCAACGGCGCACCAGCGCGAGCTTCAGGCTCTGCCACGCCAAAGCTGGAAAAGGCGTTGGTTGTGTTTCTCAAGACTCAGGCACATGTTTTCTTCCTCTCTGGAACCAGCCACATCATCCATATGCCCTTTGAAGTCGAATCCGCTGTCGCAGGACCTGTTGGGATTGTCATTCAGAGAAAACAAAAAGCAGAAAACCTTGCCCCAATAGCTCTTAAGTTTCCTCGGGTTCCGCCCAATTCCTTCGTGTCATCGCAACTCACCGCATTCAATGGCTCACATCAAACCGCATTTTCAATGGAAGGAATGGGAAAGCCTAAATATCTTCATTTTGGCCTATCCTCCACTCTAGAAAACATGTGGGATACGCCGTCGGAACAGGATCACTTTTCAAATTGGCCCCGACTCGTCTCGCTCATGGATCCGTTGTCTGATATTGGCTTGGTTGTCGGTGAACTCGACCTTCACATTCGTCGTCCCAGTCGTAAGACAAAATCAAAAAGGCCCAATTTCCTCGATCCGGCCGAGGAGATTCTTCATATAGAGCGAATCATGCTCCCTGGCGCTGGACGGCAATTCCTTGATGACTCCTTGCTACTAGCCATCACTACAAACAGAGAAAACGGATCCTACACTGTCTGGCGCTTGAAATATCTCGAGCACGAGGATCCATTTATTGGACACCAGAAGAAGGCAAAAAAGAGGACAACCAGACGCAGGAGTTCTATGCCTCCTCAGGGCTTCACCAGCGGAGCCTCGACCCCTGTCCAACAGAACTATCGAGACAGCTTTGGGGCACCACTCCCGGGCAAGCGCCAACGGAAGAGTGAAAAGATTGACAAACCTTTGGATTTTGTATCTTCCCTTGAGCAACAAGACAGCGAGGGAGCAGGCGTCACCCGGAGAAGCTCCCGACGGCTTAGCTCCATGCTTGCTCGAGCAGACTTGTCTGCTTCGCATGAGCGGTCAGTTTTTGCTGACCAGCCACTTGTGTCCAATAATGGACCCTCGAAACGCCTTGAATCATTTAGCAGCCACCAGGGTCGCTCCAGCTCCAGCTTTCATCAAATCCATCCCAGCTTGGGGAGCTTACTCGAAGCTCCGCTAGACATGGCATTAGACGAAGGCTTGAATAACATGGGGATTGATGATGACGATTTTAACGGACTACAGCATGAAATTCGTTTCACCAAGATTCAAACTATCGCTCTAGATAGCTCCAATGTTCGATATTCGGCATCGAGTCAGCCTGCAAAACGCCAATCCAAAGTCTTCATTCTCACAGCTCCGCCCTTTGCCGTGGATGAGCAGCAACGCACCCAGTTGCTCATCGGGATACAGGAGCCGCTAGAGAAGCGGCTTCAATTGATGACTTTGTACGTCAAGGCCCAAAAAAAACCGGATCTTGCCACTGCTGTGTCCGTTAAGCGACAGCCTGGTTACTCTTACGTGTCGGTAACACCTGGCGCACAGTGGAAGGTTCAAAACGTCGTTGACTCGTCAAAGCTTGTTGATGGGGACCTGTCTGTGATTCTTGTTCTTTCCGACTCGAAAGATGGGCAGTACGAGTTGAGCACACAGGCCCCATGGATTGAACTGACCAAGATATCTCTTTCATTGCTCTTTGTCGATGATACCAGAAGTATTCAATACCCGGGCAGAGTTACCGATAGAGATGTCAAGCAACGAAAGTCGGAAGTCATCGACTTGACCAACGGTGGTATCGTGGGCATTCGTCATCCACGGAAGCGTGGCATTGTCGATGTTGTTGACACTCAGGATCGGCTTCATCAGCTCAAAATCCAGCTTCAGCCAAGTTGTCCTCCAATCAAAAAAATCCTAGATGTATGTAAGAGTGTGCTGCCAGACGCTCTTGGAAGTCGTCTTCATGCGGGCTGGCTTCATATCATGCAATGGCTGCACAATCACCAGGAAAATTTTCCCAACATCGAATGGTCTGCGACGGCAATTTTGCTTCTAGGCTCGTTCCTGAACCTGGGTCGTAATACCATCATTCCGTCAAAAGTTTCGCAGCTAGCTGTTCGAAAGAAGAGGCCGATGTCGGGATCATTTGGCAGCATTCGAGATTCAGAGGATTGGAGGGCTCTAGAGGCGGGAGAAGCCACAAACTCGCTGGGCTGTCCGGTCTGGATGATGAATCGGGGCTGGCAGTGGGCTTTGGAAGAAGAAATAGACGATACTATCTCGTCACATCAGGATGCTCTTTCTAGTCCTAGATTCCTCGCGCGACACATTGCACTGGCCAAGGAATATCTCAGTTCTCCTTTAGGAGAGGTAGCTATGGGCGAGCAAGGTTACATGCCTGTGTCTCTTGCTCGGTCATTCGACACCAGACGCAAGGTGGCTGTAGACATTTTCATGGGCCTCCATCTCCTACTTGATGAACAGAAGCTGGACATCACAACTCCCGAATACGTTTCTCCGGGGAGAACTGACTTGCGAGTCTTGCTCTGCCAGCTCGCGAGATGGCTCAAGTGGCACAATTTTTCCTCAATTTATGAGCTTGGTATCCAGGAAGAAGTCGAGAATCGACATGACAATGGTTAGTCGAGGTCGTCGTTTGGTTACCTCATAGGCCGATGCTGACCTGCCCTAGAGCTCAACTTGAGACCGCCACTACCACAGCCACCAGTTCGACCAGATGTTTTGGAATGGATCCAATCTCGTCTCGCTGGAATTCGTGGAAAGCCTTGTCTGACTCTCGCTGACATATACTACGCTAGCTCCCGAATTTCCGAAGCGGAAAAGTTGCAGGACAGGAGGTGGAACGCCATTACCACCAGAACCTTGATGTTCAAACGCTTTTTCAAAACCATCAAGCCAAAATCAACAGCTGTTGAGATGGTGGAGGCCATGCAAGAGTGTGGCTTTACGAGTCAAGTCCTCGAAACGCTCCCTGAAGCAGTCTTGGCCCCTCTTCAAGATGCAATATCCTTATGCCAGCCGCATCCACCCTCGCAGTGGTCCAATGAGCTACTAGATTTAGTCAAGAGAGGCGATATAAGTCTCATTGTCAACCCAAACAAACGGCCTCGACAATCTGTAGCCAACATTTTGGCACCTACGCATATGGCTACTTGGGATTTCAAATTGCTGTGTCAAAGCGTAGAAGAGGCTAGCAACACGGGATACGACGAAGGTGAAGGCACGGAACGCCAGGCGGTAATACGAACACTTTTCAAAGACGACCGTAGGCTCAATGAAGCCCAGGACCTACTCTCAACTCACAAAGCCAGAGTTGTCCGCCTGGATCCTGATCCAAACTGGCCAGAGAGCGAGTACTTGGAGAAGCAAAAGGAACTCGTTTCCCGGATTGCAACGGGAACCCTCGCAATTCCAGCCGGTCGAGCTCTGTTGTACTACAGCCTGCGATTCCCTCTCATAACTCAAAAGTTTCACATTGGCGGGTTCAATTTGAACTGTGTGGTTAAGCCAACTAATGTCACTGTTGGCGTTGACAAGTCACTCTTCACAGAGGAAAAGGTCTGCTGGGGATTCTTTCATCAGGGAGTTGCTGCGGGTTTGGCAATCTCGCCCCAGGCCAAAGGTATCGATACTTCCTGGATTTTGTACAACAAGCCGGCCCAGGAGCTCAGCAACAGACACGCCGGCTTTCTCCTGGCCCTCGGCTTGAACGGACATTTGAAGGGCGTGGCCAAATGGGTTGCCTTCAAATACCTCACGCCCAAACACACAATGACGTCCATTGGATTGCTCTTGGGTTTGGCAGCGTCGTATATGGGTACCATGGACTCGCTCATCACTCGACTGCTCTCTGTTCATGCTACTCGTATGCTGCCACGCGGTGCCGCAGAGCTGAATTTATCTCCGCTCACACAAACTTCTGGAATCATGGGAATTGGCCTTTTGTATTGCAACAGTCAGCATCGGCGGATGAGTGAAATCATGCTCTCGGAGATAGAACACATTGATGAGGAGGACGAGGAGGAACCTCTCCGGAGTGAATGCTACCGGCTTGCCGCTGGTTTTGCCCTGGGCCTTGTCAACTTGGGCAAAGGCGGCGATTTAAAGGGTCTCCATGACATGAGAATTACGGACAAGCTGATAGCACACGCCACAGCTACCAAGAATGTAGAGATTGTCCACATACTTGACAGGGCATCCGCGGGGGCTGTCATGGCCATCGCTCTCATATTCATGAAATCTGAAGACCAGATTGTGGCCCGAAAGATTGATGTTCCGGATTCTGTCCTGCAATTCGATTATGTTCGGCCAGATATTCTTCTTCTCCGCACCGTGACCAAGAATCTCATTCTTTGGTCGAAAATCGAACCCAAATTCACCTGGATCCGCGACAACCTGCCTGCTCCGTATCGAACACGACACAAGTTGCAGGGCACAACCAAGTTACGCTCTACAGATCTGCCATTCTTTAGCATCTTGACGGGAATTTGCTTCTCCATCGCCCTTCGATTTTCCGGGAGCTCTTCTGTCAAGGTCCGCGATTTGCTCTTGCACTACCTAGATCAATTTATTCGCATATCCAACATCGAAGCCACTCCACGATCTCATCCAGACGCCGCACCCCTGTATGACGAAGAACTCGCAAGGTCAAACGCTCGAACGTGCCAAGACATTCTCGCTTTATCTTGTTCCATTGTCATGGCCGGTACCGGTGACATTCCGGTTCTAAGACGGCTACGCTCTCTGCACGGCAGGGATAACCCAGACATTCCGTACGGATCGCATCTTGCTGCCCATCTCGCCATCGGATCACTGTTTCTGGGATGTGGAACCGTGACATTTGGGTCCAGCAATATGGCAATCGCCGCCTTGTTGATTTCTTTCTATCCTATCTTCCCGACCAATGTAATGGACAACAGATCGCATCTCCAAGCCTTCCGCCACTTTTGGGTTCTGGCAACAGAACAGCGTTGCTTGGTAGCAAAGGATATTCTGACTGGACAGCCGGTATCCGTGGCTGTGCAAATCAAAATGAAACAAGAGTCTTCTTCCTCGGAGCATATTCTATATCGTACTACTCCGTGCCTCTTGCCTCCTCTGGACCAAATTGCTTCTTTGTCAACTTCATGCGGACCGCAGTTCTGGGACGTTGAGCTCGATTTCTCCAACGACGAGCTCGGACAGGCGTTTTCTCAGACACAGAGCATATACTTGCAAAGACGTCCGCCCCGTGAAGGGGTATTCACATCCACGCTGCGAACCCTGGGCAACGACAAAAAGGCAGACAATCCGCTTGAGTGGATATTTAGCTTGGACAAGCTACGGAGTGTAAGCTACGCGGAGCGAGCAGCACTTCTTCAAAGCAACGAAAGGGAACAAGAAGAGCCCTCGGCCATCGATGCCCGGATGGAAATTGAGAGGGGGATTGTGGAGGGCGGTGATAGAGAGCGTCTCGAGGGTGCAAGACTACTCTTCGAATGGGGAGCAGCCCGAGAAAGGCTGCTCCAACAGGCCAAACCCAACGTCCACGACAGTCAATCTACCATTAAACCTGGTAACGGTGAAGAGGACGGCATGTCGGAAGAAAATGTCACATTCAACGATTCAGGAGATCAATGGTGGATAAAAGACAGTGCAATTGAAGCATTGAAAGGTCGAGTCTGGCTAGCTGCACGAGAGGGAGAGCCGTAGAACAGCCAATACAAGTGGCAGCGGGACGAGACGAGGGGCAGTGAGTGGTCAAGCCTTTACACAGAGAGCATTTTCTTTGAAGTAATGACTTTTATGAGGCGCAAATAAAAGTATATATCACGATGCAGTACAAAGGCAGCATGTTTGACGCTACACATGCAGCGAAAAAAAAGTACCGTCACGCCAGCCATGATGCCATCCGCATCCGGATCACTGGAGGGTTACAGCACAAGATATGTAGCTTGTTAACCAATCATGTTTATTGCTCTTCACTTTTGTAAAACATACCCACTCATCGAAACCGCAAAGGTTTCCATTGTCCGCTCCCGGCCCCCCTTGCCCTGGAACCCTTTTCTCCTAAATATCCGTAAAAATAAAAAACGCCAATGCAATGCAAACCGCATCACGGGGGGCGGGCAAGGGGGATGGGATAAACATGATATAAGAACACGGGCATTTCGTCCTTCCCACTCCTTCGTATTTCTTCCAATCTCCACCAGCCAGTGCTTTCCTTCTGTACCTCCTTCATTCCCTGGATAGTAGCCGGTGGGGGGGTTGTTTCCACGCGTCTACTCGTTCTAGATGTTGGTTCGCGTACCGTTGGCTAGGCTTCCCCAGACGCTCCCCTTGGGACTTGGAAACCTGGATGTCTTGAAATCAAATAACATCGCTCCTCTAGATATTTCTTCCTGACGGTATGCCTGTCGAGAAAAGGTAAAAAAAAATTAAGAACAGTGGGCAAAATGGGGGATATTATGCCCTCGTGTCACAATTTCGAAATACTGCTTTACTTTGACACGGCGGCGTTGAGAACCTGGGTTCTGAAGAAACCACCCTTGGTCTTCTCAATGACTTGCTGATAGACATTATTGGGGGGGTGGTTCATGATAACAGTGCCGTCCTGGCTGTCAATCTTGGCATCCAGTCTAGTCTCTCGGATCAGGTTAACAATCCACTTCTCGCCATCGTCGGGGTTGAGACCCAGCTTGGCGCTAAGATCGCGGATATTCATGCGGCTGAAAATCTTGCAGTAGCTCTCGCAGATGAGATGTCTGGCGGCGTTGACAAAGGCGTCGGCAGAGGAGGCAAGGAAGAAGTCGCTGCGGCAGACCTCTTCGGCCTGGCGAAGAGCCTCACGGGCGGCGTTGAAGTCGTGGGCAATGTAGAGAGCATTGACGAACTGCGTGATGGGGTCGGCGTACTCGTAGGCCTCCTGGCGCACATAGCGGACAATGTCCTTGAGCTGCTTCTGCTGGGTGGAGCTGTTTCTTGCGCGCGTACGGCCGGTGATGACGGCGGCGATGAGGTATCGCAGGACCCAGGGGCAGGAGGTCTGGATGGTGTTGATGTAGGGGGCGGAGAAGAACATGTCCAGGATGGGCTCGCGGGCACCCTCCCAGTTGAACAGAGGGAAGAGAGACCAGTGAACGAGCATGGTTCGGTGGTCGAGTTGAGCGCGGGGGTTGCTGAAGAGCTTGGAGTCGATGCCCTCCTTTACATTCTTGAGCTCGTCGACGGCTGACTCCCAGTTTGTCGAGAGTATCTCTGAAGCGAGCTTGCCCCAGGTCGACGCAGAGACCTTGTCGTTGTCGGTGGAGAGGACTCGAAACTGGTAAAGCATATCGGCGGCAGGGCCGTACTGACCGCATCGGAACTGGAACTGTCCAAAGTCGTAAAGGGCATTCACCATTTCCATGGTAACCTACAGTCATGTTAGCAAATCAAGACTTCTTGTCGCTCTCCTCCTCTCTTTGAGCCTTCTTGTCAATCCCTGGAGGCTGATGAGGCGTGTCCCAACTCACTCCGTGTTGGTTTTTCAAGAACTCCAAGTTGGCAACTTTGTCGCTTCGAAGACCGTTGACGACCTCGTCCTGCGTCAAGAGATCGGCAATCTTGGCAGTGGCTTGCTCATATTTCTCCAGCTGTGCCAGAACCTCCTGTCTCTTCTTGGTGTACTCGGCCGGGGGTTCAGAAACGCCATACAGCTCGCAATACAGAGTCGCGACGTAGTCGGTCATGTTGGTGTCCTCCAGCAGCTTAATCTTTCCTGACAAAATCTTCTTGGCTTTCTCGTCATCGCCCCCCTCCTCGGCCTTGTCGCCTTCAAACTGGATAAGCGGGAAGAGCAGGTGTCGGCTAAGATGCGGTGCCAACTGGGGCATAATCGAGCCATCGGCCGAGACGGCCTTGAGAATATCCTCCATGGTGATTTATTTGTAGACTAGTAATGTCTCGAGCGAAAGATACGGTTCGACTTTTGTCAAAGGGGGCGGAGGGACACTGATTTTTCTCCGAAACGCCACGAATCGCTCGTTTGTTCGCAAGGATGGTAAAGACGCAACTCGCCGACACGCAAATCCAGATGGAGGGGCAGATTTTTGGTGAATTTCGCCAATACACAAAGTGGTGTGGGGGGCTGTCCACACGCGCCGGCATTTTGCCGAACTCTTATTACTACTAATCATGTGACCTCGAATTTTTGGGGACAGGCTCGTCATGAATGAAAGTCGACGAAGCGTGCTTATACGTTTCGGCCATTGTCTGTCAGGTTCATTTCCAGCGGCTCTGGTTGTTCTAGATCGATTCCTTCCGTGGGCGCCAGAATCTACCGGCATACCAAACTTTTCCCACGCTTCACGATGCATCAATCCGTCACCCGGGCGCTCTGCAGTGGGCAAAGGTGCCTCCTCAAGCAGACTTTCTGCGGAACTGCCCTCGTGGCGTCTTCCAACCCTTCTTTTTACCAAATCGCCTCTGTGTCGCAATCATCACGATCATTAACCACTGCCACCAAACCCACTCGAAGCTACGTGCCCATCAGTCGCGCCCTCACTCCTCCCCCGACAAAATCCTTACAAGATTTCGCCGGGGCTCCCTACATCGTTCGTCGCACACCTTCAGTACAACTGCCAGTCTACAGGCGGTTCATGTCAGGCGGAAATCGTCAGGTTGTCTTGATAAAGAAGGTGGATGGCGACCGGAAGAAGCTGCTAGAGGATCTTGTCGAGACTCTCGGGGTCAGCAAGGAAGACATACGAATTAATCCAACCACGCAACATGTCGAACTAAAGGTGCGTCCATGCATACCATATTCTAGTCCTCTGCGGCTAGTCCTTGGCATTCGCAGAGTTTTCTCGGAATTGTTTTGGCTGACACTCACTTCAGGGTGATTACTACGACAAAACCAAGTCATGGTTATTGGAACGTGGGTTTTGAAGGCAAGGCGCCCGAGGGGCAAGAGGAGAGGACTCTCGATGTGAATGGCTCAAGAGGCTACTATCAGGCCTCTGTGTACGAATAATGTCACAACATAATTGACGACCAATGGGTTTGTACAATAAGACACTTGAGAACTAGGGAGCGTTCTTTGAGAAAGTATATGGTATCAGTTTATATCTCACGCTCCTGCACCTATGTACACCCGACCTACAGGATATACTCCAAAGCACGTCCTTCCAAATATCAAGGTTCGCATGTCCATGCAAATCTAGCTATGCGCCGTCATCTGATACACCGTCAAAAACTTTGACAAAGGATAGAGTATAAAAACAGGAGATGAAATGCCAAAAAAAAAGTACATTCCATGCTTGGCACATACACGCATCAATTTTTTAGGTATTCGCTGAATAGACCTGTCCGGAAGGAAAATTCGCCTCTTCAAAAGCTGCAGAAAAAAGCGGCGCTGTCATGTCAATGTCTGGTGTGGGTAATGGAGCACCGATTCAGCTCATCCGTCCAAATTCAGTACAGCCGTTAGTTGCGGTATTAGTCCTTCTTTTGTCCATTCCGGCGATTGCATCATCAGAGCGTCCATCAACATGTGCGGTTGTGGTAGCAAATCCCCCATATCCGAAAATGTTGTACCGGTGATATCTCTTGCCTTTTCAGCAAGACGACGTAGGAGTGAAACAGCCACGACAACAATGTAAACGAGCTCTGGGTCCTTCCGTGCGGCAGCTGCTCGGCTGACACCGCGAACCAGCGGTGGCTTCTCATATAACATGCTCAGATCTTGAATCAGCTTGACAAGGTTTTGTGCAAGACAATTGCCTGACGCAAGGAGCGCTCGAGCTATTCCTGGTTCTGAACCTGGCACTAGTGAAGCCAGTATTTCTGCAGCGAGGAGACCTTGCATAAGAAATGGTTTTCTCGTCTCAAACAGCGGGGGGAACGAAGTTGGCCGAAACTGTTCTTTTGCCTTGTCTGGTAGAGGGGATGTAGCCAAAGCGAATGTTCGAATAAGCAGCTCGTTGGCCAGGGGTGAGGAAGAATCACCATTGAAAAGTGCCTTGTAGAAGCCTCTATTTGGCTCGTCACGTGCAAGAAGCTTAGCCAGTGCGTCAACTGCGTGAGGAAGATAAGTATGAACGCCGGGGTCATATGAGGTAAAGTTGAGCGTGTCGTTGGTTATTGTTGGTCCTGGGACAGGGGCAAACGCGAGCAAGAACTGCAACAAGCTCAGGGCCTGTTCGCGGCCAGGTATCTCCAATTGGCTCGAGATATTAGACAAAAGAACCACCATGTCCTTCATAAAATCAAGGGTATTGGCATGTGTCCGCAGAAGCATTGTCCGTGTTCCGAGATATCGAATAATGGAGCAAAGCATCTTTACGACGGACTCATCGCAAAGCATATTGTGATTGTCGTTGTTTTCACCAGGGAATGATACGTTGCGCAATATTGTTGTTATGCAAATGAGTCGGTCCACAGCGCGGTCAAGATTATGCTCGACACTGCCAACAGCGGGTACATCCCGGACAGCCCATCGCTCTATTCGGCAGCTTCTTACAACGTCTTCATAAGCATTAAGTTGAATCTCGTCAGCAACCTCCACTGTATGTTCAACAAGGAGGTCAACTTGGGTCTCCGCACAATCTACCAAGGCCTCAACCAAATCCTCACATGCGCGAAGATGTAGGAAATGGGCTTGATTCGGTGATGATGAGATTGTAGCGAGAGAATCCAGAGCCAGACGCACTTCTCCTTGGATACCAGATTGGAGACTGCGGGTCAGGGCCGAAATGTCGATGTTCCCAAGCTCATTAATGGAAGGAACAGTCGGCTCCCACCGTTCCAACTCGGCGCCGAGAATGTTGGCTGCGTGAAGATCGATACCGCCATATGTTGAGAGCTCCCTTGCGCAAGGGCTGTAATCTTCTGGCTTGGGGGGCATCCTAGGCATGTGCTGTTCAACGGCGACGGCAGACATTGGAGTGGCTTGCGTTCCATCGGCAGACACGCTCCCAGGTCGAGCATGTGCTGGAGATTGCAGGGCAAAGTCGTTTGGCGCTGATGCATCCATACTTCGTGACATACTGGCTCTATGGCCGGGCACGGCATTGGCGTTGGCTGCAAGCTGTGGATGCTGCTGCTGTTGCTGCGCATGGGGGGGAAGCTGAGGCTGTTGTGGTGATTGTTGAGGGTGTTGTTGCGGTGGTTGAGCAGAGAACCCATTGATGGGGGCCTGGTTTGGTTTGACTGGGGTTTGTTGTTGCATGTGGGAAGGTGGCTGCTGCTGTCCTTGAGGAGGCATTTGCCCTTGGTTCATTTGCTGCCCCGGCTGCACCTGTTTTTGAGGGGTTCCAGGGCCAACCATGCCTGCGTGCTGTTGCATCAACCTATGTTTCTGTTGTGCCATCCAAACTTCCTCGAACTTTGAAAGATTTCTCTCGTAGACCTGCTTTAGTGTTGGTGCTATGGTCGGTATTTGTGCTGGCAGTCCCAGACCCTGGGCAATGACCGCCCAGCCGTTGGTAGAAGTCACGCCCTTGTAGCCACCCTTGGATTGAACCATCTGGAACAACATGACAAGATTGACTGGTCGATCACCGACGATAGGATTCGGATCTAAAGGCAATCCCTTCGCGTTCATCAAGGTTGTCAAGTTCTTCATAAACTGCTCCGGGTTAATGTTTCCCATAGGCCGAGGTTGCTGTCGCATTGCCCCTTGTGGCACTTGACCATTTGGCATTCCAGGCATCTGCTGCTTGGGCATCATTCCGCGGCCCATATTCTGTGCCTGCATTTGCGCCTGCATCTGCATGTTCCCCTGGAACTGTTGCTGCTGAAGACGCATCTGATATGCGGCCATCTTTTGTTGATCGGCCATTCCTTGTGGTCTCTGTTGACCTGGCTGCTGCTGTTGCTGGCCAGGCGGTTGTTGCTGACCCGGCTGCTGAGCTTGCTGTTGCATCTGCTGCTGCATTTGCTGATACATATTGGGTGGCATCTGACCCATGTGCTGGGGCATTTGTCCCATCTGCTGAGGAATCATCTGGCCGCTTGCACCTGGGCCGCCAGCCATCGCGTTGGGGTTGGGAGAAGGACGAGGATTCGAGGGTGATTGCGCGTATCCGGGGTTGTATCCGGGAGGCATGTTTTGCATGTATTGATTAGGTTGCGGCGTGCCATGCTCTGAAGGGATGGGAGAAGCTTGGGAGCCACCGAACTGCTGTGGGCCGGGTCCAGGCGAAAAGGGATGCGGTGACGCGGTAGCTACTCGCTGAGGCACATTGCCCGGTCGCATCTGGTTTCCCATGATTGGAGATGGACTGGCGTTGGCAGAGCCGTTAGCTTGGAGATGGGAGAATTGACCCGGATTTGGTTGAGGAGGCATGGGGCCGCCCGGCTGGAAGCCGCCAAAGTTTTGTTGTTGCGGCGTTTCGGAACGCGACGGTGGCTGCATTCCCGGATTCTGCCCTGGCGAACCGGTCACACTATCTTCGCGAGGCCGAGGACGTTTTGATGGAATCACCGAGTTGGTTTGATAGACAGGATTTTGGCTCTGGTTCTGATTGGGGTTCGGGTTCTGGTTCTGGTACGTCGGTGAACCATGGCGCATTGGGCCATTTTGCATACCAGCCATCTGTTGCTGGTTAGGGAATTGTCCCGGGTTGAACTGACCCGGGTTGGCCATGAAAGCAGAGGGATCCATCATGGCACCGGCAGAGTTGGGGTCGTTCATGTGAGGGAAGCCGTTTCCATTGTGGTTGGGGACGGCGTCGTTCATCCAGGCGCTCATGGCGACGGCCCCGACAGGCTATGCGCAACGACGTTAGCGATCAGCAGGCACACAGCCAGAGACCCATTGAAGGGCGCAGGGACGGATGACAATGGGGCCGTGTCACGACCACGGCGTGTGGTGATGGATAGGTCGAGTCGCGTCGCGGGTTGGTGGAGGATTGTGTGTGGTGGTGCGGTGCGTGTGTGGTGTCGGGTGGGAAATGAGCAAGGTAGGACGGGGGCAGAGTGCAAGGCCAGAGCCAGAAGCCAGGCGGAGACGAGCGAGCACCAGACAACGGGTCTTGACTGCTCGAATGAGTGAGGGCCGTCCGCTACTGGGCTGGCTGGGTAGGGAGTTGTCGAGCCCTCGCAGCTGCCAACTGAACGCTGATTGGGTGGGCTTGGGCAGGAGGACACAGAGACAGTGAGGCGGAGACGTTGGCGAGAGGGCCAGAGCGACCAGACGCTAGCCTGAGCCAAGGGGGAGCAACGACCCAGCCCGAACGATGAGGATAACCAGTATGGGGAGGTGAGGCGACCTCTAAAGTTCTGGAGGGAAGAAGGGTGCGTGCAGGTGGTCCAGTGCTGGACCGCTAGGGTGCTGGAGTGCTCACTTGAGGCACAGCGACGTGAAGGGGTTGGGAACAAACCCCCACCCAAACACAGCTCGTGTTGAATGGCCGCTAAGCTGGTAGCGAAGGGCTCAGGAGGTAGGTACCTTGGTACGCAGGGGCCAGGCTGGTCAAGGGGTGGGACGAACGTACCAGTACTCCGTAGACCTTGGAGGTTGGACGCTCGAGCGTGTCTCCAGCGCCAGCCGAAAAAGAGCGTGGCAGCTAAGCCAAAAATCGACGCCGTCGAAAGTCCACCGGCGCGTTCGAGGCGTTCGAGAAGCGCGAGGTAATTAATGCAGCCGCAGGATTGACTCGGTTCTAATCAGCAGCGCGGCTTTCGTCAATAAAGCGGACGGGTGACAATCAGTGGAGCGAGACGAGCGAGTGCCGTGTCGCGCGCAGAGAGCTGGTGGTGGCCGTTGCCTTGTCGCATCAAGCAACAGAGGAAGAAAATTTCGTGCCTACGGGGGCCGATGGCTCCAGACCTTCCAGGCTCACTTCACGCCCGCGCAACAAGCCGGAACGGATCCAGGAGCCCGTCCGAACGGAGACGCTGCGGGTCACGAGACCGAGGAAGTGGTTCAAACAAGCTGTCTCTCAAGTCTGTCAAGCGAGGCCAGCAGGGGGTGCGTCGAAGTGTGCGCAGTGGCAGCGACGACGAGAGTAGAGTGTCAGTTGGGTGTGTGGGCAAAGCCTAGAGCTAGAGCCTGTTTTCCTAGACTCCAGCAGCGGGCAAGGCGCATTAACCACGTAAAGCCACGCAGAGGAGAAGTCCGGTTATGGTTGCACGCGCATCAGCCTTTGCCAGTTTGTCAACGAGTCGCCCTCACCCGCCGCCGGTTTCAGAATGGAGAAAAGATTTCGCTCTGGCAAGAGTCTAGTCCATATTTGGACTAGCGTCGGTCTGAAGGTGGACCTATCAAGCGATGAATTTCTGTTAGTAGATCGCAGCTGACTGTTAGTGCAAGTCGCCAATTGCCAGTAAAGAGTCAACAGATTAACTAACAATATTAACAGGCCCTCAATAGGACAGTTGCTCATGTTATGCTGATTGGGGTGAGATTCGGTCAGCCTTGACATGTCAATCAACAAAATCCGTTATGAGTTTGTGTTCAAAAGACTCCAGACGTACATATCATGAGCGTTTGGGAAAACAAGTTGGACAAGTTGGCGTCGTGTCAAAGACTGTGCAGATGGAGCACTTTCAAGGCCCAAACATGATGGACTTGCAGCTAAAGTCGTCATTTAGCAAACCACGTAGAATCAGGCGGTGGTGCCATATTTCCCTCATGAATTAGGTAGGGTGCCCGATGAATGGTTGTTGTTGACGGTAATTCGAGCTCCCTCGGTGTCTTCCCCTGGCATGTCAGACTCGAATCCCATGAAGCAAAGTCCATGGATATGAGAATTGAAATCATTGGAAAAGGCGGCAGTGGTCGATTTGACAGTAAAGCGCGTAAGTTGACCAGCCTTGGATGCCGTGATTTGTGCTTTGCTAAACAGATGCGGTGTTCAATCATTATGCCAAACGTGTAAAGAATTCCCAATTCCTGTGTCGACGCCGAACAGATGCAACACGGAATAGGATGCTGGAATCCTGCGAGTCTCAAGGCCTGCCCGGTCACTCGCTCGCCACGATGCAGTGTCATCCACAAGGTACAACCGTGTCGAGAAAGTCCCGAACTGAGCGTCCAGCATCTCGACATAGCCAGCACCGCAATCTGGCCATCAAGTTAAGCACATCAGGGCCCGGGACAAAATTTCTCTCCAGCGCAGCTCGATGAGGTAGAGACAACCCCATCCCTGCTGTTTGCAGGTGCATATCCAGCTCACGAGAAGAAGTCGCTTCCCCATGCTTACATGCATGATTGATGTATCTGCTGCATGGTTACGGCTGGCGCCCGTCTGCAGCCCCGCCGACAGGTACAGGGCATTGAGCAGCACCTAGAGTCCAAGACAAGATTGAAAGTAATGACACACCACACCCGACGCCAAGCACCTTCCTTGCAACGACTTGTTGCGACAATGTGACTGGATGCAGAAGTGACGGTGAATCCGAATGCAACAGGAGTGTTGGAGAGTATCGAGGTCGCGTGTTTGCGTTGGCGGGTAGGCCAGTGCACAGGATGGCTGATGGCGTTTCACTTCGTCAATTGCGCCCGCTCGGAAACTTGACAAGGCTCGAGGCAAACATCGAAGATGGTGGGAAACAAGCTTGAGAGCTGTTTGCTTTCCAGGCCGTCTGATGGGCATTCACTGGCTGGCTCAATTGCCTTTAGGAACCTGGGCTTCAGTGGTGGTGAAGCCGTTGACGCCGCTCACGCCGCTCCTCCACCAAGCCAGCCCAGGCCACCAGACCCGTGCCATTGTGAGGACAAACCAGGATCACCAAAGGGTGCCGGATGGGGCTGCCTCGCCAGTGGCATCTGGAGCTCCTGGGGGGGGGGGGGGGGGGGCACCCCTGTCCCACCCAGGCCAGACCCTCGTGGCCCAAACCCGTGTCGTTTGTCCTTGCCATCCATCGCCCGATGCTTCAAAGCCCTTACGGGTTCGTCATGTGTTGAGTCAGATCCGTTTTCTGTCGGAGAAGCCCCTTGGTGGGCTTTCCGTCTCGACGGATGCCATTTTTTCTCGTCGGCGCGGCAGGCGTTGAGCGCCCTCGGTGAAGAGGCCAGTATTGTCATCGCTCGGGCGTGGTTGTGACTTCAGTGAGGCACAGGTGGCGTATAAGTCCCCAGGCGAAAATGGTGCAACACCGCGGCCAGGAGCAGCTCGGCGAGGGAGAAACAATGGTGCATGGGAAAATAGGATGAATGAAGAGAGCGAGAGAAGGAGATTTTAAAATGAGAAAGGAAAGTGGCGGCTGGAGGAAACGGGGATGGGGGGAAGGGTTTAGTTATGTGAGTGACCTCCAGTCCCAGCACCGTGGCCCTCGAGTGCTTTAAATCATTCACTCAGGCAATGGATGACCCTGCGGCTGGCCACACACGAATGCACCAGACTTTCTCCCGCTCTGAACTCCTGTCTCCTGCTCCCCTCTGCTCCCTGCAGCAGCTTGGAGTGTTGTCAGGAAAGGTGGTTCTCTTCCCAGTTTTATCTGTCCCATGTTGTCTTCGTCTTGGGCTGTTCACTACCCTGGGTGTTTTGGCACAAGCTTGCTGCACCCACAAGTGTCAATGGTCCATGTCGCGCTTTCTCCAGACGCTTGGTGGACAGACCCGAGAGACGCACCCAAGAAACGGGACCGTTGGTCCATTAAATCGGGCGTCCGGGATGGTGCTCAAGTGGCTGTTAGACTGCAATGTGGCCCGCGATAATGTTCCCTGCCAAAACAACTCTGGTGGCCTGCCGTCAACCTCTGTCCCCGTCTGCAATCGAGTTGCCTCTCCGATATCCTCCTGTGCTAGTCTCGTCCTCAGAGGCTGCCCCGAAATTCTGCTTGCAGTCTCCATGCTTGTGTTGGAAGACGCAGGCAAGCCCCATTTCATTCTTACCGCTTGCCTTGTACGGGGATGCCTGCAGGCTAAGAAACAGGCAAGGGTTTGCATTAGGTTGGGCGGCCCCAGCTTGCACAAGAATTGTCTAGCAACATGGAAAACTTGGCTGTCCAGGCGTTGGCAACACCGTAGCGGGGGGAGTGCCGAAATGTTCGTCTGCGTCCTGTTTGTCCTCTTTTAACTCCTTCAGAGTTCAATACGCAATACGACTATCAGGGAAAATTATACAAGCGGCTTTGGGGCTGGCAGCTTAACAGATGATAGCCCTCCTCCTCCTGGGTGACGTGGATTGGTATTTTCTAATGACATGCACCCTGCATTTGCCACGACCCCAGAACACGTCTCCATCACGACGTCGCGATTTCGAGTAGGACAGCGAGTGGGAAACAGCCATCAGCATCGGCAGATCCTTCACTGTTCTCCCATTTCATCAAGAGATCCACCTCATGACTTGCTTCTGCCTTACCACCTAGCGTTTGGTGTCCTCACTCGGCCCGCCTCTGGTGTTGGACTCTGTGTTGGCGGTTTGCTGCCTCATGATGAGAACCCCCCCATAGCCAGGTTCATGGAGAACAGACAAGCACAAACATTTAAAATTCTATGTCGCTGGTCATTCTCCGGGCGCCTAGGAATGGACCCCAACCCCCGTTGCTTTGCTGGATGGTGCATTGAAGCCCATGAGTGCCCGGGTTGAAACGAGCGTCATGCCAACGTCTGGTGTGATGCTGATCGGTATTATGTCTCGGAAAGGGAGCTAGCTAGAGCCTTGTTCCCGCATCTGCCACAGAATTCCGTGTCCGTCTTTGGCGGGGAGCGCGCATTCACTACTATTGGCATTGGACTGTAAGGCAGAATAATAACACCGGGCGGGATTCATTGCACAAATGCCATCTGGCGTGCGGCAGTCCAATTTTGCAGCCGATTTATTAGCGCCCTGTCGAGTGACGAGATTAGAGTGGATTTATCCAGTGAGAGCCATGAAGTCCGTCTGTCTCTCAAAAAAATCCCTGTACCAATATCAACAGGGCTCGCATTGGGTGGTGCGAGTCTTGCCTACATTTGTCACCTGCGGCTGGCATTCTGATATTGGCGTTTTCCTTGGTACCCTCTTGGTTTAAATTCTTGTCCTGCTTGCTTGAAGGCCCAACTGTTCCCAAGTACATACATGCAGGCAACGGCATCCGATGAGCTGGTTTTAATGTGCACCGCTTTCGGGCCCCGTTATCCGAATTTGCGATGTGGATTCACATCTCAACATTGACAGAGTCCGCTCAAGTGTTACCCTGTACGGGATGCATCCGTGACGGAGAGCACTTAACATCCATAAGGATCCTGCTGCATATCGTGTAGCGCGGTTCGCGAGTGACAGGGTGGGTGATTGTCGACGGTGCTAGCCACGGTCTCTTTCACCTGTTGTGCTTTCGTGGGTGCCAATGATGTTGGGCAGCATGTTCCACTGCCCGTCTGCCTCAACGTCAAGGAGTGCTTGGGGCTCCGGAGCACACTTTTGCGGCGAGGTGACAACAAATAACAACCTGGTGAACGTGACTAACCGTCGCAGTGTTAAAGGCTTCTCGCAATGTAGTTCAAGCCCCATGACATTTTGCCAAGTCAACCTGGCGTCGACACATGACTGAGAGCAGACCAAGTCGCCACCAGCAAGACAAGCCTGTGAACCAGAGGATGGTCTAATTTCAACGCAACGGCAACAGCAGTCGCACATGATGGCCTGAAAAGATGGAAACCAACAACGCTCTCTATTTATCATGCAAATAGAAAATAAAATATTACGACAAATGCAGCTTTTCCTTAGTATGCTCCAAAACCTGCCTAATGCCCTCATCCAGTCCACCATGTGCCAGGTATCCATCCATCCAAGCGCTCGTCTTCCGGCCCAACTCTGCCTTGTCAGTAGTGGTATCCCATTTCTCGCCCAAGCGCGCCAGTACGACTCGGAGTCCACGAGGGAAGTCCGCCGTGTTGGCCTGGACCCCGACAATGGGTTGTCGGATGTAGCAGTTGCATGTGGAAGGGTGGTTAGGGTACTCCTCATTTAACGAGTCCAGAACATGCTGAGAGATCTTTGGCTGAACAGACAGAGCCTTGAACGAGGAGAACATGAAGAAGAAGGACTCTGCGACGTCGGGTTTGAAGAAGGCCTGTCTTCGGGATATATCATAGATGGCCATTGGTATGGCGCCGTCCATGGCTGGGTTGGATTTCAGTTGCTCCGAGGTCTCCTTATCAATGACCCTGGCCTGTGCCTGCGAAGGCTCAGGCAACATGCCACCCTCATCGTCCTCGTCGTCGCTGTCCACGATGCGAAGTTCATCGTCGTCATCAACACGGTCCGGTCGCAAAGCGTCGACGCCCTTCTTCTCGTTCTTGCGCGAGTCCACCTTGACCAGCCATTCCATCTCACTTCTGGCGTACTCAAGCCACAGCTTGCAGTCCTTGGTGCAGAAACGACACCCACGCATGAAAAACCCTCTTGCCGCAGCCATGTCGCCATGTTTTGCGGACCGTTTGCCAGCGATTATCCAGAGATCGGTGTCGGTGGGAATCATTCGAAGTGCGTTCGTCATGGTCTTGCGCCATCGCTTGGCGGCTTTGACGCTATCTGTGTAAGACAGGTACTCTTTCCACAGGTCACTGCTACCAGGGTGTCTGTTCACAGCTCGCTCGTAGATGGAAAGCACACGGCCCTGCCCAGCGTGTGCAGAATTGAGGTGATGAATCTTGAGACGGCGGCATCGTTTGCTGCGCAATTTTTCCAGTGATAGTTCCCATTTGGCATAGGTGGACCACGTTGCAGCCGTGTTTCCTGGTGACAGGACCCGGTGCTCGTGATCATTGCGTTTTGAAACAATCGTGCGAATCTCCTCCTAAGCCCAAAGTGTTAGAGAGTTGTCGAATTGGCAAAATGTCTTGGGCGGTACTATCGCATACCTTGGAGAATATTTCCTTTTCCTCCCACTCTCGCAGTTGTGGGACGGAACGTTCGAGATAGAATCTCGCCTTTTCAGCGACACCGGCCATTGCGAGACAGAGGATGGCAATCACGAAGCAAGTTGTTTGCGGGGAAGCTTGTCATGCACCCAAGTGGTCACGCTGCCTGGTTGTCGCGGTGCAAAGGCGAGAGGCGGATATCATATGAATGACGGGTCACCAAGTTTTTCACACGAGGCTGTCGAAGAACCAGATTCAAAAACTTAGTGGGGCATAATCCTTCCAAGCACTCAGCCTTGTGTCACAGGTTTGGGACAGCAGACGAATCAGCGTCCAGCCAGCCACAGCCAGCCAGCAAGTGCCTGCAAAAAAGGGTCAACCAGTCAGTAAGCAGCTAAGAGAGCGCTAGGCTGGTTGCCCCTGGCTGGCACCATTCGTGCGCTGGATGTTCTTCCGTCGGGTTGATGACAGGGGCAGCGCTGTCTGGTCTGTTTAAAGCCCCGGACACGCGTGCCCACATCATCAGAGCTTCCGAGGCTCTCCATGTCCACAAATCCTCGTCCACCCCCCATTCATTAATCTTCGTTTCTTGGCATCTGTCTGCGGCTTTGTTATTCTCGGATATCGCGGATGGTGTTGTAGTTGACGGCGTTCATTCATTGCGCTCATTCTGTCTCATTTGTTGGTGCCATGTACAAAGACAAGGACGGCGGCGTCGTCCTCAGCTTTGGGGGGCAGTGGGTGAGCTGGGCGCATACTATCGTGGCATACAGTAAGTAGTTGTGCCTCTCTCGAGTATTTCGCACAGACACATGAGCCTCTTCCTGTATCACCGAGTGCAATTGGCGATGCTCATTCTGACCGGTGTTGGCAGCCGCCTTCCTCAGCGCATTGATCGTCGGTGTCTCCCTTCACTACCACAAGATTGTCCAGAATGAGTTTTACGGATATCCCCAGGAGTGGTTCCCGTCCGTGTCGGCAACGATTGGCGACCGATACCCAGAGCGATCCTTTTTCATGATATTTATTGCCATCACGTCTGGTAGGGTATCCCCGATGCTCTTATTTGCTCTCGCTCTACGTTGTAGCTGACTTGGGCAGGCCCTCGATTCGCTTTGGTTGGTCTTTTCTACCTTCTGGCCCGGAAGCCCGGCACCAAGCTGCCTGGTATCATCGCGTCCATGGGTATTATCCGAACTCTGACATGTGGTGGCTGGACTTACATCACCTCGACCGACGATCACGACTGGCACGACATTCTGATGATTTCGTACATTGTGGCAACACTGCCTTGGACCTTGGGATGCATTGCGCTTAGCCCGCCAAATCCGCAGGCTATCAAATATAGAAAATACCTTGCTAGTGCTTTCTTCGGCACGCTTGTGCCCCTCATCTACTTCTTTATTCAGCACAAGGTACACCGAGTAGCTGGAGGTTGGTTGGATCCCCCCATTGAATATTCGACATTTGTTGGCTAACATGGCTCTTTTCAGCTTACACCATCTATGCATTCTTTGAGTGGGCATTGATCCTTTTCGATGTTGGTTTCGACGCCGTTACGGCTTTGGATTATAACACATTTGAAATCGTCATCAGGGATGTCAAGGGTCTGAGCAAGGGGTACGTGCAATGGCTCCCAAGATAGTCTTGGCTTCTTGTTCACTCAAAATCCAATACACTTGTGATCTTAAAGGCATTCTCTAAGACATCTTGCAGTAATAATCTCTCGTCTGTGCCATCTGCTGTCATGGAGAAGGAGTAAGTACTTTCTGTGTGATACGCGCATGTTGTCGTGTGCTAATAGTTCTGCCTTTTTGAAAAAAAGAAAGGAAAAGGCAACTGGTGGGCTCTACTCCCTGCGCTTCACCTGGACCGAGGCTTTGGACACTGCTGCCGATGTTTACCATGGAGTGAGTCCCTACTTTAGGTTTCGTAATGCTGGACAATGTCTAACCTTTTTTTCCTTTTTTTTTTTCAGTTTGTGTTTTGGTCCATGTTGACAAGTCTGGGCCTCGTTGTTTGGTGTAAGATTGCCCTTGTTCGCTTTTGCTGCTCCATTCTAACATATCAACAGACTTCCCTCTATGGCACATGGGTATATCCGGATATGAAGCCTTCGTTTTAGTATCCGTTTCTCCGCTTCTCCTTGTGGGACCCTTGCGATCGATCATTATTAGCAACCAGCGAATCGTCCATCTCTTATCTCTCTCGGGTGTTGCCGCTTATCTGGTTTTGGATCCCGCTCGCCGCCTCTTCACGGTTGGTTTCGGTGTTGCAATGTCGACTTTGGGCTGGGTTGCTACACTCCACGCCGAGTCCCTGCACGAGGCGAGATTCGAGTCCAAGATTCTTGGCTTGCTGGTTGGCCTTATCCTCTCATCGACTGCCAAGTTCGCCTGGCAGACCAACAACCCCATCTGGCCTATAATGCATGAAGCCAATGGCGGATGGAACCTTGCGGGTCTTGTTGTTGGAGTCTTGGCTGCGTTGCGCTTTACCCGCAAGGCCCCCTTGACCAGCGGATTGTCCGATGGAGTGCAAAGGGGTTCAACCGTCCTGGCCGCTTGTGGTGTTGGCGGTGTCTTCTTCGGCATGCACTCCCTGTTGTCTGACACCAGCACCATGATCCTCTGGGTCTGGGAAGGATTTCCAATTCGTGGCCCTTACTTCTCCACGCATGGCTGGTGCACTCTTGCTGTCATGTCTGCGGGTCTGTTTTTCGGAATCTGCAAACCCTCTCTTGCTGGCAGCTGGCCACAGTACATCATCGGCACCGCCGGTGCCCTGGTATTGACGTTCTTCAATCACTGGTCTGGATACTACGGTGCTCTTGTCACTGCTGCGTACTTGATGGCCGTTGCTGTGCCTCTTCTCACCAACGCTTCCAAGAAGAGCCCTGCCGTGACGTTTGGCCTCGGATTTTTCATCTACGTCTTTTTGGTCCTCTTCCACGTCTGGGTCGTTGCTTATGCGTTTGTCCCTGGTGGTCCCCTTGTTCGTGAGCACACGGATTGGATCATGTACTCAATGATGGGCCTCATTGGAGCCGGTGTGTACGACCACAATGCCTCCAAACCACAGAAACAACAGCCTCACCGACCCTCTGCCTCTCAACACAAGAGGTATTTTGGGGTCTCGACCATTGTTGTCAACATTCTTTTCCTGTGTGCAGCCTTTATGCGCTTCCCTACCAACGACTATAAGCCGTATCACGCCAAAGATCGCGTCCTCACTGCCGGTATTTGGACTATCCATTTCTCCTTGGATAACGATATGTGGTCCTCCGAGTACCGCATGCGAGATCTCATCAAGGAGATGGAGCTGGATGTCGTGGGTCTCCTTGAGTCTGACCTGCAACGCATTATCATGGGCAACCGTGACACGACGCAGTTCTTGGCCGAGGATTTGGGCATGTATGTCGACTACGGCCCTGGTCCCAACAAGCACACCTGGGGCGCTGCTCTGCTTTCCAAGTTTCCCATCGTCGAGTCCAAGCACCACCTCCTCCCCAGCCCCGTTGGCGAATTGGCCCCAGCCATCCATGCCACTCTCGACGTTTACGGCGAGCTAGTCGACGTCTTTGTCTTCCACTCCGGACAAGAGGAAGACCCCGAAGACCGACGCCTGCAGTCAGAATATCTGGCGAAGCTTATGGGCTCTACCCCTCGACCGGCATTCCTTCTCAGCTACCTCGTCACGAAGCCCCTCGAAGGCAACTACAACACGTATGTGAGCCAGACATCGGGTATGCATGATGTCGATCCCACCGACTGGGACCGATGGTGCGAATACATTCTCTTCAAGAAGCTCAAGCGTGTTGGATATGCCCGTGTGAGCAGGAGCACCATTACCGACACGGAATTGCAGGTCGCCAAGTTTGTCATTCCCAATTCCGTGGCCGAGGCTCAGCAGCTGGACTCGATGTCTACCGAGGAACGAAACCACCGCGTGCAGGAGTCTGAGGTTCCGGAGGGTTGGAGATTCCCAGCCATGTTCAGAGGACAAGGCGTCAGGGATCACAGATATCACGTTTTTGACGAGCCCAGGTATTTTAACTAGGCAAATCTGAGGTATAAAGTGGGACAGAGGAATTACTGGAACCATTGTTACACTTAACCTTTTTAATTAATGGAAATATATAATCTGCAGACATTACGACATAACATTACATCTCATTACAGTGTGGCCCCCGACCCGGTCTCTTCCATTCAACAAACCCTTTCTTCAGATCAAGCGAGGGGAAGATGTAACAAGTCCATCTATATCCCACGCTAGCAATTTTCAAAGTACTTTCGGCCCCTGAGCCTTCTCATATTGGTGCAATCATATGTTGGGCATAGATGATGGAAAGGTCTTGTAATATATGCATGACACACGCGCCTGGAGCGACCCGGCTTCCATCAATGACCCCGTCATGTCCCGAGATGGAATCCGGGGTTGTGGCACCTGGACCCGCAGGTTTCAAGGGACCGGCCGGGTTGGACTTGCATTGCTTCGGTGACGGAAGTCCAGCAGCAGGCCATGATGCGACGTGATTCGTATGTTGTACCTTCTGTCACATCCAAAACGGGAATTTGCAGCCATCCTGCAAGTCGATGACACAAGGTTGAACGGCCGACGCTTGAACACGCGTCCCGTGTTGAAACGTTCTGCATGGTTACCTAGTTGCTGGGTGATGGGAGCAACTGAGACATGATAGTTCCGCTTGCAGCAGTTCTTCTTGGACTTATTCCCAGGGCATAGAAACATGCGCACAAGGTTGATACTGTACTGCAGTACTGTCACAATTTCCGACAATACCTATCTCGTGCTACGTGCGTCAAAGGGCGATGAAAGCGTGGCTGCAATCGGACAAGGTGGATACTGGCACAGAAAGCCTGGCGAGTGGGCGGTGGTGAAGCGCCACAGAGCGGCAGTCGACGGGATATCTGGGCCTGCGACCCCACAGTTTCCGGCGTGCAGGGGAGCGGAAATGCAGGCGGAATGTATTCCAACGCCGGCTTAAGTCGAGGAGGCCCTAGCATTTCGGTTGGCGCCAGATGTGACGTGTTTGCCACCATGTGCGCTGGGTTGACGAGTCGGACAAGAGTATATCTGCATCCAGGGCGATGATATGTTGCACAAGTGGTACGCTGAGTCTTGGAAACAATGGCTCAGCCTTGGTTGCTACTGCACATGCTCAGGTCAACTACCTAAAGTACCTACCTAGGTAGGTAGGCAGATGCATGCATGCAACATTGAATTCACAAAATCCCCTCAATGGTACCGAGTAGCTGATTGATCACCTCCATGCGCGCTCCCATTTTCACAATTTTGAACACCACGTCAGACACACGCAAACCGTGGCAGAGGGCGGCGACATGGAGACATGGAAGAGCCGTGAGCCCCCAACCCCGAACCTAGCCGCCCCCAGTGCCAGGCGCCAGACCAGACTCCAGCCCCGATCCCCCGCGAGCCCCAGAGCTGCGGCTCGTCCAGCGCATTGGCCCGGTGTAATCGATAAGCTCTGGCCCCTTCTGATCTGTGTGCCAGTCCGTCCGTATCCACATGTGCCGTGGAAAGCCGCATGCATCTTCAATCCAAGGCGTCTCACTCGTCGGAATCACCAAGGGATCTCAGACGTTGTCCAGTTGATTGTTTCTTTCCTACTGACCGCAGCGCCGTTATGTGTTCACCAAGAGGAGGGCCCGGGCCTGGTGGAGAGTCAACACGAAGCTATGGGGAGGGGGCGCCAGGGCGCCAGCTTGTGAGGTTAGACTGTAGATTTGTTTAAGAGAGTATTGCGCAGCCGTCTTCTTCTCGGTTCGCACTTTCTTGTTCCCTTCACAGCTGCACACACCTGTTTCCCCTTCCCCCCATTGACCTCTGATGCTCGTTTGGCACACTGATCAAGATGGGGCTTGATTTGGGACACTTGAGCATCTACTTGGGATTGTTGGCCGGAGCTGGACTGCTCTACGTAAGTATTACTTCCCTTGTTTCATTTCCCCGAACGTGTCGATGATGCCAGTGGCGGCATCAATACGAAGCTTCGCACAGCTCGACCTCACCGGCAACACACACACACACACATCTCGACTCGCGGGTTTGTGGCGGTGCAGATGCCAGGCTCACACAGATTGCTGATGCGGCTTGTTTTGTAACTGCAGATTTTCGGCCTCGTTGTGTACAGAGTGTTTTTCCACCCTCTGGCCAAATATCCCGGTCCCCTGGTGGCCAAAATCACGGATGCCTACCAGCTCTACCACGCCTACAAAGGCGACCGCCACCTAGAGTTCTGGCGCATGCACCAGAAATATGGTAAGTAGCAGACGGGCCAGACCACGAGTTTTGTTTCATTAGTATCATTACTGATGCCCGAGGCTGCAGGCAAGGTGGTGCGATTCGGCCCCAACTCCCTCAGCTTCAACTCCAACCAATCCCTCAAGGATATCTACGGCTTCAAATCCAACGTGCGCAAGGCTGAATTCTACAATGCCTTTGTCCATCCTGCCGCCAACACACACAACACCCGGGACAAGGATGTCCACGCCCGCAAGCGCCGTGTTCTCTCGCATGCCTTCTCTGAGAGCGCCATGAAGGAGATGCAGCGCTACATCCTGGGCAATGTCCGTACCTTTTGCGAGCAGATTGGCCTCAGCGACGGCGGACCCGACTCCAAGGGCTGGACGAAGCCCCGCAACATGAGTGACTGGTGCAACTACCTGGCCATGGACATTCTTGGTGATTTGAGCTTTGGCAAAGCGTTCCATATGCTGGAGAGCCCCGACAACCGATTTGCGTTGGAGCTCGTTGAGGCTGCGACTACCAGACATCTCATCTGTGGCACCATGCCCGTTGTTGATAAGCTCAAGATTGACAAGTTCTTATTCCCCAAGCTGGCCGCTGGTCGGGCCAGATATATGGCCTACAGCAAGGGTCAACTTACTGAGCGTACCAAGCTTGGCGAGGAGACTGATCGTCGCGATTTCTTTTACTACCTGCTGAATGCTCGTGACCCCGAGACCGGCCAAGGCTTCAGCACTCCTGAGCTCTGGGGTGAATCCAACCTTCTGTAAGTCAAGAGCAACCTGAGAAGATGAGAAGCAGGGGGGCATTCATTCGAGAGAAGCTAACATGGCCGTCGATAGCATCATTGCTGGCTCAGATACCACGTCAACCGCCATGGCCGCCACGCTGTTCTACCTCGTCCGCAACCCCCATGCTCTGAAGCGCGTCACCGAGGAAATCCGCAGCACATTCTGCGACGTTGAGGAGATTGTCCACGGCCCCCTCCTCGGATCCTGCAGCTACCTCCGCGCCTGTGTCGACGAGGCCATGCGCCTCTCGCCATCCGTCGGCGGCATCCTGCCTCGCGAGGTCCTCCCTGGAGGCATCACCATCGACGGCCACACCATACCCCAGGGCACCGTCGTTGGAGCTCCCCACTACACCATCCACCACAACGAGGACTACTACCCAGTTCCATTTGGCTACGCTCCTGAGCGTTGGCTGCGTGACGAGGTCAACCCTCTTAATGGCAAGACGATGAGCAGCGATGACGTTGCTCTTGCCCAGAGTGCCTTCTGCCCCTTTTCTGTCGGTCCTCGCGGCTGTATCGGCAAGGCGGTCGCGTATGTCGAGATGACCACAACGCTCGCCAGAACAATCTACCTCTACGATTTGCGAAGAGCCATTGGCATCGTCGACCCTGGCGAGGGCCGAGCCGACCTTGAGTGGGGACGACACCGTGAGACCGAGTTCCAGCTGATTGATACCTTTACCAGTGCCAAGAAGGGACCCATGATTGAGTTTAGGAGAGCTGATACGGCCTAGGGAATTTGGTGAAATGGAACGTGGCTGGGTGGCATTTTGTCCATTTTTTTTTCTAGTTTATTTTTTCGACAAGCATACAATGGGGGGGGGGGGGGGTGGTTATGCATAATGATGACGACAACATGAGACAGCTCTTGCATTTTTGCCGTCAGTCTCTGGCCTATTTACTATGAGAGGCGGAAATACCAGACTTGTTTGATCAGGGAGAAATTTCGCAATCAGATTCAAAGTCAACATCAAATCAAATAAACACCCACAAGGCATCCAATCATGCAATCATGCCGCGGACAGTTTGCGTGGTGAGTCGAGCGCGACGTGTTGTTGAACTACCCGCATAGTGCCACGGCTTGGCGATTTATTGGGACGGAACGGAAACTCGCGAACATGTACCGAGTAGTAACATGTAGTATAATGAGGCGACGCGTCTCTTGCATTGTCATGGTAAACGAAACATGTGGTGATGATTTACATTGCATATTTTGAAACAATGATGAACATGGTCCCATGACTCCCATCATCCCAGGGCGCGTCAAGTGCCCGGCCCCACACAATCCACCTGCCGCCATCCACCAAGACTCGCAAGGCTGACAGACATCATTTTCTTTTGCATTTTCGTCTCGAGCTTGCCACCAGCCAACCACAGCCAATTCGCACAATCGCTGCTCAACAACAAGTCCTGTGCATCCCGATTTCTGAGTCAACAATTCGTGCCAATGCGGTACTGAAACCATCTTGCTCCCGGCATGAACTTATAGACGGCGAAGCAACCAATTCTCGAACCCCCTTGGTCTGAGCGAAAGCCCGCCATGACCGTATGCAAATTCTACCAGCAGGGCAATTGCAAATTTGGCAGTATGTCCACCTGAGCATTCAGCCGCCTCCTAGATGCAAACATTTCGGGCGCCTTGAGATGCACGCGAACCCAATGTTTCGCCATGGGTAACTGACGGCCCTATCTGCAGGTAGTTGTCGATTTGAGCATCCCGGAGCTGCAAGCAATCGAAACCAAGCGCAAAATCGCTTTGGCGCCCTTTCTTCCGGAGGAGCGCTGGGCGGCGGAGGACTGCAGGATGCCCTTGGTAAGCCATGTCTGTTCACACCGTCCTTGGCGAACGATGGCACTGACTCTAGAGAACCTGCAGCCAGATACAGTATCGCAACCGACACGATTGAAAAGGACCTGACGATCGAGACGCCGCAATGGATTCTGTCCGCCTATGCGCCGGGGAGGAATGCCCCGGAACAGCTGTTTGGAGGGTATCCGCGGGAGCAGAGCTTCGAAGAGATGAGACTACACTTCATGATGGGCAGGGCCGCTGGAAACGAACAGCAAGCTGTAAGTGCCTGTTTGCCTCGGGGGCAGTATCCTTGGAAAAGAAGAAGAGGAAGAAGATTCGTGCTGACTCTTCCTACAGCTCAACCAAGCACAAGAACTCTACCACAATGCGCAACAACAAATGCAGACTGCTGTGCGAAGCGTCCAGGAAGCGGCTCGATTTATTGTAGAGGCCGAGAACAAACACCCCAACCGATTGGACGTTTGCCGCGAAGGAACCCAAGGGGCGCCGTTTGGAGAGTTTGAGGTTGGGAAAAGGCCTACGGGTGTTGCTCAGGCAAATCCCTTCAGCACCGGTGCTAGCACAACACCATCGCCGTTTGGTGGAGGCGCCATCCAACCGACGCCGAGTGCCTTTGGACAGCCAGCAGCGCTGGGTCAACGACCCAATCCGTTCGGCACGCCGGCCTTTGGCCAGCCATCTCAGCCCGCTTCAGCATTCGGCCAGCCTTCGCAGGTGTCGACTTTTGGACAGCCGCCATTGCCACAGCCGCAAGCTTCGGCATTCGGACAGGTCTCACAACCATCTGCGCCGGCATTTGGCCAGCCTTCTCAGCCTACTTCGGCTTTTGGGCAAGCATCTGCCCTCGGGCCCAAGCCGAACCCATTTGGAGCGCCGGCATTCGGCCAGCCTGCGCAGCCTGCGAATTCACAGGGCAGCGGCTTCGGTCAAGTCGGTCAACTAGGCTCAAAGCCAAACCCCTTCGCCTCTGGGGGTGCGGCAACCCAAGGCCCGAGTGCATTTGCATCCATGGGAGCAGCCAGCAATAACGCGCAACCACCGGCGGCAAATCCATTTGCAAGCTCAGATACCAACCATAATAACCCTGCGCCAAGCCCCTTTGCATCCAACCCCTCAACCCAGAACACCATCAACACGCAACCGAGTCCCTTTGGACAGCAGCCCACACAGAATCAAAGCCCATTCGGCCAAGCTGCGAAACCGAATCCTTTCGCCTCCACCAACACCGCGGACAGCCAGCAAAGGAGCAATCCATTTGCGCAGAATGCCCCAAGCCAGGTCAACGGAACGTTTGGAGCCAACTCGTCCAGCCCATTCGGCCAGGGAGCCTCACAGCAACAAAATGCATTTGGCTCTGCCGCCCAGACACACCAAGCAGGAGCACCTGCGACAGGCGGCGCAAATCCATACCCACCAGGGAGCACAAAGCAGCACCCTCCCCTGGAGACCTACGCGTCCAAGAACATGGATGGATCTCTGGCGGCTTTCAAAGGCAAGCCTGTTACATACAGAGACGGCAAACCGGGCATCAGAGCATTCGACGGCACCTGGACACGTATATGGTTTCCTACTGGCGCGCCAGGCTATTACAAAGATACCGAACTACCGCCCGAGGCCTATGATGACCAATCCAAAGGCCAATGGGTGGCGTTTGCCGAAACGGGCAGATTCGCAAATGGCATTATGCCAGAGTTACCGCCGCCCAGGGAATGCACAAGCTGGGACTTTTAAACAATTCAAGATGTTTTCACTTTTGCTCATAGCTAGCGATAACGCAAGTGTATCAAGAGACTAGAGCGTGTGAGCTGAAGCATATCACGGCGTTTGATGGGATTTATCCGGCAAATCATGGTAGCAGATATTTGGTGATTTTTTGATTTCTTTTTGGACAAAGCTGTACATATAGATGGAATAGCATGCCATTAGTCGTGGCGTCAAGCTAGGCTCGGCGGTATTGAGCAAATGCAAATCTCACATACGATGCTGCCCCTTTCCCATTCTTACCAGGCCCTTCCCTCCAGTTTCCTCCCTACGACAAAGGTTCACATTTCACGCGCGCATCAAGTCATTGCACACAACCAGTGTATTTAAACTGTCTGAGCCGAGTACATTTTGCACCTCATATTCCGCGTGGGCTAGCCAACAGGTCTCCGCTTAAGCAGCAATGGTGACCTCGACCTCGACACCGGCATCGATGTTGACAATGATCTGCTTGACTACCTCGGTAGGGGCGTGGAGACTATACAAGGAGGGAAAAAAAGGTCAGTACAAACGTGCCACGGTGACCGCGATTTGCTCAAAGGAAGTAGCTCCTTTGCGAATATGCACGTACTCGATGAGACGCTTGTGAATGCGCATCTCGTAAGAATCCCAGGTCTTGGAACCCTCACCGCAAGGAGTCTTGCGGGTGGTGATCTTGAGAATCTGGGTGGGCAGGCGGACGGGGCCCTTGACGCGCAGGTCCTTGCTCTTAGCACGCTCGAGGATCTCGGCGCAGACCTTCTCGAGGACGTTGACCTTGCGGGAGGTGAGAGTGATGCGGATCTTGTGGGCCTTCTGCAGAATTGGGAAATCCAAGGGTCAGTATGCGGGCGAGCTGCGAACATGGTGTAGATGGTGCGGGAATGATGCGGTAGAACATACGGGGGCCTCGCCAATCTCCTTGTCGGCCTTGTTGTAAGACATTGTAGCTGGTGTGTTGTTGGATCTGGGAGGAGAAAAGAACTTCACGACTCGAACGCGAGGAAGCGGCGACGTATCGGCAAAGTGATGAAGTGCTTTGTGGTTTGCAGGGCGCAAGATTGACGGACCTTTTTTTTTTTTGGCGGGGAGGGCATTTTCGCATATGGGTGTGCATCGTAGGGCTTTTTGTGGACGCTAGTCCCATTTTGGCGCAAGAGCGGATTCTGGGGGCACTGGTTGGCTGAGCGTGGGGGGTCAAGTTGCCTCTTTGCGTTTGCGTGGGCCACTGGGGAGCTTCAACGTCACGGCGCTGTACCGGCCTATCATGTCCGGCTACGGCGAGACATCGCCATTCGTTAGCGTGCACTTGCGGCTGCGCATGGGAATCATCAGGATGAATCATCCGGCATGAAGCCTGTATATATACACGAATGACGCCGAGTCCGCGAGACAAAGCTTCGTATCATTCAATTCTCCATCTCCCCATTCCCCCTTCCCCTTTCCCCTGGTTACGACAAACACTCTCCTACCAGCCAGCGTGGAATACTGTGAGATGCCCCTCCCGGCATTGGCCGCCTTCCCAAGGGCCTCATGGCAGCAGCAGCTTCCACAGCAAGAATGGGACGCCCTGATGCAGGCGTGGACAAGGCTGTGCCAGGCCTACCTGGACCTCTCAGATGACGAATTCAAAAGGCAGACGGACACGCACTCGTCTCTTGTCAGATTCTCATGCACCTTTGTGCGGGAAACGGCGGCGGCCCCCGCGATATCATCAAACTCGGCCAGGCTGCTCCGGCCCACGTTCCACCTCATCTCACGGCTGTTGAAGCTGGTCAACCCCCCCGAGCTACTGGACTGTGCATTTCTCGCAGACTTTGCGAGGGTGTATCCCAAGAAGCGCACGTCTCCAATCATGGCGCAGCTCTTCAGCACGCATTCATGCAGCTCGCACATTGAGGCGTCTCTTGCCGCCCTCAAGAAACTGCTGATTCCCCATCTCGATTCCGGCATCAAGGGCGACGTAAACCTTGTCGAGTCTAAACTCGTTGCTCTGAATCCCTTGCTGCACGCATCTCCACATGCGTGTATACAATTGCTTGCCGGATCAGACTTCTTGGATGGCCTGGTGGCGTGTTTCAAGGTCATGAACCCGCCTTTGAGAAGGGCCATTGTCACCACTACCTATTTGTGCATGGTTGGGCTTAGCGAGGCGGAACCTCCGAAATGGTCCATGCTGAGCGACCAGCTGTTTGCCTTGAAGAGTGCTGCTGAAGCGCACAAGGCCGGGCCGTTGGGTGTGAACGACTCACTCGTGGCAGAAGTCGTCACTGCAACGCCGCTGTTGAAGCTTCTCACGAGGAGAGCGGAGGAACATGGCGCTGCAACGGAGAGCCTCAAGAAGCGGATTGCCGTCCTGGAGTCGTTCAAGAAGGGGCCAATGGTACGGCCTAGGCGATTCACCAAGAGGAGGATTGACAAGGGCAAGGGCCGGGAAACGGATCAACATGTGCAGGCTGAAATGCACATTCACCGCATGAGTCAGATAACGCAGATTCAAGACTTGTTCCCGGACCTCGGCGCAGGTTTTGTATCCAGGTGTCTCGACGAGTACCGCGACGACGTGGAGCAAGTCGTGGCGAATCTACTGGCGGAATCACTACCATTGCATTTGGCTACGGCACAGAGGAGCGAGATTTTGTATGTGGAGGCTACTGATGTTTCGATTAAGCTTTGTGTAGAATCTACCGAACACAACTCGCTGACTAGGCTATGCGTAGATCAACCCATCATGATGATGCTCCTCGACGACCAGACATGGCGCCTCGGTCTACACCGCCACAAATCCCCACGAGGAGAAATGCATTCGATAATGACGACTTTGACCGTCTCAGTGCCGACGTGGACAAAATTTCTTTCGGGAAGAAGCCGCAAAAGAGTGCAGATGAGCTCCTTAAGGAGAAATCCACGGCACAAAACAAAGCAGCCATTCTGTCTGCGCTTGCATCGTTTGACTCCGACGACGATGAGCGTGACGACACATATGACGCCGACGATGTTGGCGGCACCGTGGATACGCTGAATCAGGAAGCCGACGGGGCCAAGGATGGAAATGAAGAGATTCTCTTCCGAGCATACCAAGCGGATGAGGGCATGTTTGGCCGAGACACGGGCACCAGAAGAGGCAATGCGCGGACGAAACTGAGGGAAGAAACAGGCATGGCGGATGAAGCCATCGAGGGCTGGGCCGTCATGCTGGCCCGAAACCCACAGCAAAAGAAGAGGCTAGAGGCCAAGTATGCTTTCACCGGCCAACAGTCCCATCTTGAGCCTACGGCCTGGAGAGCCAGCCCGGCGGGGTCGGGGGCAGAAGACGACGACTTTGACGCAGGGGCTCAAAGGGGTGGGAGAGGAGGCCGAGGACGAGGCGGCCGAGGAGGCAATGTCGCTGGACCGACTGGCGAGAAGGAAACCGAAGCAGCAAGGAGAAACAAGGAGGCACACAAGGGCTCCCGGGCAAATCATAACAGGCGGGACGCCCGGGCGAAAAAGATGGCTAGAGGTGGTTTTGCCGGTTAAGACACCGGCTGGCTTTGCAGCTTGAGCATAGCTTGCTCACTGTAACATAGCACCTCTTTGGTCAGAGCGATAGGTTCGAAAGCCTCTGGGACGATGGAAAGCCGCTGCGCCTCCTCTTTTCCCTCCTTGATAGCGTCCAATTGACCGTCGGGCTCCTTGGAGCCGCCACCTGACAATTTCTCACCCTCAAGGCCCAAGAAATCTGTGGCGTCTTGGGCTTGCGACATCGTGACCGTGGAGGACTGTGGCTCGTCATCTGGATCATGGTCGGACCGCGCGTCACAGCTAGACTGGCCGCAAAAAAGACTTGTCCTTGGTGATCTACAGGCACCGCTTGGCCTGGTATACCCGAGGTCTGCATTCGTCAGCTGGGATCCGGCAGACGGGAGGAGCACGGGAAACGTACCTGACAACTCAGCAGGTTGGAAAATACGTCCAAAGTCGTGGCGCTGGCCCTTGTCTCCCTCGGGCGTCGAATCAGTGCCTGCCGCAGCTTCTGCCACCGTTGACAACGGGGTGCCTGGTTCGTCGCGACTCTTGTCCTCGGTGGCCGTTGGCCGGGATGAGCCGGCCCTGCCCGTGGCTGCCTTGGGGTTTCGAATCATCATCTTGTCAATGGGCCTTGCGCTCGACAGTCTGGTGCTACGGCTAGAGAAGTTGGCACTCCGCACGGTGGTGGGAAGGACATGCCGTCCTTTTTAGATGCTGCAGTCTCCAGCGGGCATTGTTGAACACTCGAGTTGTGGCGACGAGTGTCGACGAGTGTCCTGCGTGTTCGCTTTTGGGCGTCGTCGCATTTAGATCCCAGGTGACTCCAGTTGCGCACTGCCCGGTCTCGTCATGAACATGGTGAATGCATCATGGGGAGTTGGAGATTCACTGGTCCATGGGTCGTGACCTGGACCTCGGAATGGGCCTTGCGCTGCGCCGTGTTCAACGTCACAGGCACGATATATGACATTGTAAACACGTGACACTTGGCTGTTTTAACAACTTGGCAAGAGATTTGAGACTTGACATGGAGTAGACCGAACCAAAAAAAAAAAAAAAAAAAAAAAACAGGGCACAGTTATGAGATTGGAAACCTGACACTTGGTTGTTCTCACAACTTGGCAAGATGACTTTGAAACTTGACGAGGAATAGACTAAACCTCCGAAATAATATATACAAAACCTGCCACCAAAACAAGTAAGCTCCCCTTGTTCGCCAAAACGCCATCAATGCTCCCCGTCCATGCTACGAGTCCGAAAACAGCCCCTCGACAACGTCGCTCAGCATGCGCAAACCGTAATACTTGGCCACCTTCCTCATGACCGTCAACCTCCGCACAACGTCCTGGCGGGACATAATCTCCTTCCACTCGCCGCTACACGTGCAGTGCTCCATCAAGTCGTTGACGCGCAGCGCGCCGCACCGACAACACTTGAGATCCTGCGTCGCCCATTCCACGCTCCACGCCTCCACCATGCCCAGCAGTCTCTCCTCGATGGCGACGCGGTCGTACTCGGTGTTGCAGAAGCCGCACTGCCAGCCTCGGCCGTCGCTTCCCTGCAGGTGCTCGTCTCTGCACAGGTCCAGGTCACGGGCCATGGTGCAGCTGTCGCATGATATCTGCACGAGCTTGAGGCTCTCGGAGGGATTCGCAAACGTGCCCTCCTTGGAGAACTCGCGGACCTCGAAGAGCGCCAAGAGCTCCTTACGCAACAGACGCGCTTCGAGGGTGATGTTCTTGTCGAGTGATAAGACCTGCATCAGAGACTTGACCAGCTCCAAGACGGGACTGCGCGGCGCGAGGTGAGAGCCGGGCAGGCTGGGGAAAGTGTAGTCTTCTGCCAGCTCCGGGTGCAGCAGCTCCCTCTTTTGCTGGCCCACAAGCCCGGCAATGGCCCTTTTCAGCGGCTTTTCGTATGCCTTGCCCAGGATGATCTGCCTGTCCCCTTCTTCGTCGTTGCGATTGGGCAACTGCGTTGGACGAGGCGTGGATCCATCGGCGTCGTTGTTTGCGCCCCGTTTGAGACCGTGCATGACTTGTATAAAGGCAATGACCCATTCCTGGAACGTTGGCTGCAGTCGCACGGGAAGAAACGTCGCCATTTGCCAGTGCATAATGGTTTCCAGATTCTGCTCATCGGCCTCGATGACTTCCTGGCACCCCTTGCCGCCGTAGTTGAACTCGTCGTACCACACCAGGTAGTCCCAGTATTCCTTGATCTCGAGATCGATAAAGTGGAACAGAGGCTTGCTCTTGATCGACTTGATAATGTACTGGCTGTAGGCAAAGGCGTTGCCAACCTCGGCCTTTGTCGTCTGCAGAATCAGGCGGTTGGCATTCGCAAACACCACCTGCGACCCGACTCGCCTAAAGTCCGCCATGAGCTGCTGGAAAGCCTTTCGAGACATCATCTGCACGTAGTAGTGCAGAGCTCGGTCATACATGAACGAGTCCGGGTTCTCCACCCAACGCACCAGATGTTGCACCAGCACATCGGCCATGGTGCTCCCTCTACAGGCCTCTGCCCACCATGCCTTGACCATCTCACGAAGCACAAGGACGCCGGCGTTTGCAAAGGCATTGTCCGAGGCCAACGTCTCGGACCCGTCGGCCGTCGGGTTGAACGATACCGAATCGGCGCCTTCCAATTCGTTGATAAGCGACGACGTGAGGATGGTGTTGATTGTCAAGTTTCTTACATCCAGGTCGATGCAAACTGAAGCAAAAGTGCCTGGGTTGTTGACACTGGGCATCTTGACAGTGTCCAAGGGACCGAGGACGTCATCCTTTTCATATCCGGCATGGTCAGGTCTTGGCCCGGCGGACCACCATAATACAACTCCGTTGGCCTGTAGCCGACGGGCGTAGGCAATATCGATCAGGAATCGAGGATCCTCCCGTTCAAGGTTACACAGGGGAACGTCACCGTACCTCGCAAGTGCGGTAAGGTGCAATATCCATGAGCCCAAGCCGAGGTAGTGGCCGACAAGCCGTCTGACCACAACGGCTTGCCAGCCTAGTGGTGGAAGAGAGCTGTCTGCCGCATCGTACTTCAGGGGTAGGACAGGGAATTCCCCGAGCACAGGAATGTCGTGGACTAAAAGGTTGCGCTGCGAAGACTGAATCACCAACATTTGCGGTCTGGATTCATCCTTTCGCATTTTCTTGACCACGTCCCCAATTTCCAAGTGCACTTTGCGACGCGTAGACACCTGGGTGATTTTGAACGTGACCTTTTCCTGATACGGGAAGCAGTCTTGCCAATTCGTACCAGCCGCTTCCTCCGCTCGTTTGGCCAACATTTCCGAGTACATTCTGGTGGCATTAGGGAGGTCTTGACCGGAATCCTTGTTTTTCTGCAAGATAATGATATGACCTTGATCCGAGGTTGACGAAAAGATGCCAAAGATCTGTCGCTCTCCCGCCGTGATGTGAGAAATGTACACGTAAGCCAATGGAGATGACTCCAAGTAGGTGCGCGTCTTTGTAGGTCGCTTCAAGCCAAATAGATCAAACCCTTGTTCCAGACCCTTGCCGAGCACCGCATGCTGTTGCTCATCAATGGTGCATTGATTTCCAAGACGGAGCACGGCTCGGATGTTCAACGGTACTTGCTTCTCGTAAACGCCTTCTACGCTAGGGTGGTTGAACAACTGAGAGAACTTGGCCGATTCGTTGAAGTAAACATCTTCCGGGACAGTGAGCTTAAACAGATGACTTGAGGGATGACCGTTCGGCAGAGTGTAGTTAACTTGCTCTACTTCACAGCCTGCAATATCAACATCGGGAAGCTCGCTGCTCTTCAGATTGAGAAACACTTGTCGAGGCACATTGAGCCTCAAAGTGTGTATCTTGGAATCGATCAAAACATGAGCGGTAATGATGCCTGGACTGTCTGTGGCTTGCAAGTGAAGCAGTTGCCACGTGTTCATAAAGGTCATGTGTGCCTGTTTCATGAACGTCTGCTGGATGTTGTTGCCCGTCATGCCCCTTCTATCGCCGAACAACTGCCGTCTGCGAATTCGGGCTTGCTTCTGCAGCTTCCACTTCTGCTTCTGGTACTTCAGGAAAGCAGCATAGTCCTCTGACGGACTCGGCATGACTTTGGGTAGCGCAGCCATGGGATCCGCGTTCTCGGCAGGTTCCGGCGACTTGCGTTTCTGGACCGTTGGCGTTGGTTGTGAAGAGGCAATCGCTGTGCTGACCTGCTTTGGCTTCAGGAGCTTGCTTCCAAAATCCTCAAAGTCGTCCATTCGGGCAGCATTGCGATTTGTGATGTCTCCGAGGGGCTCTTTGCTGAACAGGTCTGTAAGTTTTTTCTGCTTCATCTTGTCATCCTTGATATTGATACGTCTTTGAAGCCAGTCGGGATGCGGGACTCGTGGCACTGGGTTCCGGACTTTTTGCAAGGCGGCTGGAATGGTGATCAGCTTCTGAATGACCGAACCGAGACGCTCTATGTAATAGTCCCAATCCAGGAGTGCCCTCGGGTCAGTGTCGGTGGGTTCCTCCTTGAGCCATTTCTTCAAGTAGGTCCTTTTGACAGACTCCTCGGCTGAAAAGATGGCAACAGGAACGGCACGTTCAGTAACTGGCGCGTTGCGTGGCCGCGAGCAAATGATGAACTTGCAGTTTAGTCCTTTGTCCTTGACCATCTGCTCGCCCAAAAAATCAGCAAGGCGCTTGGCCGTGGTAATACTTGTCGATTTTTGAGATCCATACTCCTCGAGTGTCTTGGACATGCTTCTGTTCTCCGAGATCAGCTCCATGAGCTCCTCGTCTGCCAGGGTCGATCCCTTGTTGTCAAGAACATCAAGCCATCGATTGGCAACTTTAGCCACAGCACTGTAACACTGTGCCAGGTCCTCCCCATCCAGGAAGAATTTGAAAATCTGCTGCTGGAAGATTTTGATGAGCTTGAGCTCGCCACGTCGTTTGACTTCGAATCCTTTCAGTTCAGCAAGACTACCATCATCGTTGAAGACTGCATATCTCTTTTTCAAATTTTTGTCTTCCTCCTTGGACGTTGGCAAAATCATTGCTCTGTACGGGCCATCGACCTCAAAGAAGATGGAATTGTCGCTGTGGGTTTCATACTTGAATGTTTTCTGGTCCACCAACGTCTGATATTGATGGTTGGTGAACTTGTCATGAACTAAATGGTTCAACATGACACATGGATATGAAATAGACAGCTTTTTGCCGTTCTTCAGTTTGAAGGAAAAGTTCTCGGGAAAGGTGGCCGGGAGCATGCACCAGATGCCATCAGTATCCAGTTCCAAGGGTCTCCCAAGCCGCTCCACGAGCTGGCGTGCCAACTGAATAATTGTCGCTCCCGTCAAGCAGGTAACTCCGGCCATCTCCATGGAATACCATCGAGAACCCTTTCTCATTACATAGCCATAAAAGGAGTTGAGAATGACCTTGTGAGCTAGCTGAAGAGAATCATACACGATAATCATCTTCTTGGCAGCCTCGATTTCACTTGCAGTCGCACCAGAGGATTTCAGGGAGTCCGTTTTGCCTTTCCAAACTTTGGCCTTTCCTTTATAATCGTATCTTCGATCACGAAAGTCTCGGACGGTATTGATGTAGAAAGGATTCTCTCTCTGGCAAATGATGGCCTCTCGGACTATGGTAGTCGAGTCGTGAATCTTGTGGTAGACTTTTTGTGAGTACGTTTGGAGTCGCTTGCGCACCAGACCGGCTTGTTCGTCTGCGGTCAGGTCCTCAAATGTTCGCATCGGCGCATGTGGTGTCTTGCCTGGAAACTTCTCATTTTCCAAGGCGTGCCGAATCATATTGTACTCGTCTCGCTTGGCGGGCATATATTCTCCTCTCCAAGCCCAGGGCAGTCGTCGATCACAGGTCTTGCCTGGCCTGTTGAAATCGCAAGCCGCGCAGTCCGATTCGTTAATCATAGAGTCGGGTTGGAGTCGGTTGGTTGTCATGATATTGGGATACATGGACGCGACATCTAAATGGTAAATGAGTGGCCGTTCCTTTCGGTTTGGTGTTTCCTTCAGCTTCATCAGCCTGGAAACGATTTGTTCCTTGACTTCGTCATAGTTCTCAACGTCATCCAGCGACTTTTTCTCTTCCACGGTAATGACAAACTTCAAAGCTGCGTCTATATCCCGTAAAAGTTCATCAATAGCTCCCGTGTCGACAGCAAAATCTACCGGTATATCAGCTCGGAAGACACCTGCCTCAATACTCTCGACGTGCCCTCCTACGTAAGTTTCTGAGTCCAAGAGGTGACCATCCCAAAATGCCTCCCTGGGAGACTGGTGTTTGTTGGGTAGTACAATTTCCTTTTGATATGCTTGAACCATGAGCAACATCTCACACAGAGTTCCGGTACCCTTTCTGAGTGTGTCATCACCGCCCAAGGGGAGAATGGTGCACAGAGAGAAAATGAAGGGGTGGACGTATTTCATGTACAAGTAATACGTAGCAACTGCATCGGATACAGAGTACTCGGCCAAGGTCTGGGGTCGTTCGCTGGCATAAGGCGTCATGAGTTCAGGATCGAGTTCGTCGGGATCGTAGCCTAACTTGGCAACGGTGACAGCCTTCAGACCGCGAGAGCCCTGTGGCAAATATGAGTCACGATTGACCCAGTGGAAACAGTCCATGTGGACGCCGTAACTGCACTTGAACTGATCTTCGTTGTCTTTCTTCCATCCAATCTCTTGGTACATGTCGATGCCATTGACGCTCGCTCGTGCTTCAACAAAAGGCCAATCGAAGAAGTCACCGTTGTAAGTCGCGATGACGGTTGGTCTGGCTTCTTTCACGTGAAGAAAGAAGCGCTCAATGACAGCCTTCTCGTTTGGTTCGTTGAAGATCATGAAGGGACCGGGGTATTCTGGTTTCGGCGTATAGTCGAAGTCGCCAATGTCTTCAGAGATGATTTCTCGATTTGTGATCAAAAACCCCTGCCCATCAATCATGTATGAAATCATCATGATTTGATCAATGGCAGCATCGGGAAACTTCAAAGGAAGCTTGGTTGTTTCGATATCAAATGCCAACACTACCGGATCCGCGGGCAGAGACCGGTCCTCGTTTGGTAGCATTTTGGTCACTCCGTGTTTGACTTCGACATAATACCACTTGCCAACTCGTATATCTGTTCCATGTGTCAGGTTTCTGTTCTGCTTGTAGTAGATAAGGCCAAGGACAAAGAAGACCAGCCCACGCACCCAAATCTATCATTACTCTCACATGGTATGGTACATCATATTCGCGAATATCAACAATATAGTCACTCGCCTCGGCGAATGAATTAGTCGTTCGTTCATCAGGTCGTAAAGCATCATCGAAAAGGTCAAAATTGCCACTGGCCCTGTATCTTCATGTCAAACACCAAGTTTTCGGACAGAAATTTGCTGCATCAAACTTACGTAGCAACCTCGGCATATGCATCCATGGCATTCATGTTCTTCCTGTTTTTCTCTGCTATGGGCATAATATCCCTCCTGGCGGCCATGAGGTCGTTGATATTAGAAAAGTTGAGTTCTAGGAAGGTTCGCCGATAGCCCAGCAGGTGGTTTGGCATGCTCAAATCATCCTTTTCTACCCTGCGGACGGACTTGACCACGCCATCGCCAGGAACTCGCTTGAGCCATTCTTCGACCTCGGATTCGTGGCCTTTCTTGACGGCAATCAAGAAGTAAGGTTCATATTCGATGGTCGCTTTGAATGTTGCGCCATCATGTTCAATGAAGTAACAATCTAGTGCAGCCCTGCCGCCGGGTATCCTCTCGTCTTCAATGGCGGTGGACTGAACATTTACAAGCCACCCTTCCTTCTTCTTTCCGCTTTCATATCTTCCGAAGCCAAAGTTTTCGTCTATCGTTTGCGCAAGTTTTGTGCGCTCCCATCTCTCGTCCGCCGAAGTTCCTTCTGCTCTGGACGTGGCAGCGAACGTTCGAGTCCGTTGGCCATGATATGCTGATTTGCCTCCTCGACGAAAGCCCTTTTGGGGCTTACGCAGGCTGGTGTTGGGCATTGTGAGTTAGCCACTCGCCGATGCGTCAAATCGAGGTGTGAAATATCTGCGGCTCGAGCTAGGTAGGAAGTGAGCTCGTCATGAGGGATGGTGCTCTGTGTTGAAAGTAACGAAGAAAAAGAAAAGAACAACACTCTTTTGAATTGCTTTGCACAGGGCAAAACTGGTGGGATGTAGCCCTTCCAAAGTGCGAGAGTACTTGGGTAAACTACACTCGTTAATTGGTTGACGAAAAGGGCAATTCAAATGCTGCACCCAAGGGAGACGCGCCAGAACGCGCTCGTGCGCGACACGTTCGGGCATCTCCACTGCGCCACGAGTTAAATGGGATTTTGAATAATAGCCGCCACAGTGCTTAAGGCCCACAAGTTGAGCCACTCATCTATCGACATTTCTGTTGGAGAGAAATAAGAATCTACCAACGTCATCGGCACTCAAGCACAACGCAGGCTGGGTACTTGTGCACTCTTGGACCCTCGACAGTATAATTCATGAAACCAATTGATCTGCGGAGGTAGCCAGGGATGGCGCCCATTATCGAAAATACTCAACCCGATCCAAACCAAAAGACCCTCCATGTGTGGTCCAAGCCCATAGAACAAGTGGATGAGCCTTTGGACTCGGCTGGGAACAAAAACACCAATAATGCGAGACCAACCCTCTCAGAGGCAGTTGGCATGATAAAGACGGAGGATTTTGCCAACATTCACAACACACCATGCGCGAGGCAAGGATTCCTGACCGGCATTGCGACCGGTGCTGGTGTTGGTGGACTAAGATTTGTCTTGAAGGGTAGGAGGATATTATCTGTTTTTCCAGGTTGTTCTACAAGGCGACAGGAGAATCTAACAACTTTCGTACACAGGTAATGCTGTCAAGGCGGCCAATTGGGCAGTAGGGATGTTTGTCCTCGGAAGTGCTGCATCATACGAATACTGCCAATACCTCAGACGGGCCGAGCGAATACAGATGAAGCGACATATTGAGGTAGTGTCAGAGAACAAAAGGCAACAGGCCAGAAAGGCTGCCGAGGACAAGAAGGCACAGATGCAGTTGGAACCAGAGCAAATAGCGGCGCAGCGGCCTTGGTACAAGTTTTGGTGAAACGGCGCCAAGTGAGTTTTGGATCGTCTGTATAAAATGATGTACAATAGCAGGACAGTGGCCAACGTCCCTAGATACCAAGCGCTACGGGGAAAAAAGAAAAAGAAAAAAACTCAAACAGAAAAGATGTCATTAATTCGTTTAGCGTCGTGTAATATCCAAAGCATGATGCAAATGTCCATGCGTTCCGCGCCATCCACGATTGCCCGAGCGATGGCCCATATATAATGAGGCCGGAGATAAGTCTGCGATTTCTCCAACTTCCCATGATGGGTGTCCTCCAAAATGACAATGAGCAGAGATCAAATTGTACCCATACACACCATAAACACCCAAGTCCCATAGCAGTCGCTTTAACACCCGATATCCACATCCCATCGAAACAACCCGTATTTCATTGCATTGCAACCGTGGCATTGGACCTATCCGAATCCACAAATCGCACCTTCCGTGGAGAGGGCGTCTTGTTTGGCCCTGCAGATAAGACTTCATCCCCTCTTCGTCGCTGACTGCGTTTTGCCCTGGCCTCGTTCTCTTCTCGCTTGCGATACTCAGCCATCTGATGCCGTCTCCTCATAGCTCTTGCGTGTGCCACAGCAGGCGTTGGCTTGAATCCAACGCCACTAATACCAGTTCCATCGTCATCTGCGTCATTGGGGTCGTATATAGTGATTTCATCCGCATGCCAGGTTAGGGCTGCCCTGATGGGCTCCACGATAATGTCGTCTTCGTCATCTTCATCAACAGGGATGGCTTCACTCTCTATCGCAAAGTCTTGGTTAGCCTTGTTTGCTGGTGATTTATGCGCCCGTAATGGCGGTGTCCCGGCCCTCGGCCATTGCGGTGACGGAATATCTGGCACCGGAACAGTGCCCAACGATGGGGTGACTGAAGCGCTGAGGGCGGTCGCAGCAGCCGGTTTAGACTGAGGCGTAGGTGATTCTCTTCCTTGTTGCAAATCTTCATCACCCGCATCAGCCATTGCTTCATCCGGCCGCTGTCGTTTGCGCGCTGAATCTGGGGCATCGGCGTCGTCGGCGTCGTCTCGTATTACAACCCCGCCCCCACTTTCAAGGGCAAGCCCACGGAACCTATGCGCGACTCTGGATCGCGGGCTCCCGCTTCCTTCCTCAGCTGAATCGGACTTGGAAACATCAAAGGAGAATTTGATGGGGCTGATGGGGGCTTCGTCGTCGCGCTTCCGCTTCGGCGTGGCCTTTGGCGAGAGAGCAGCCATGTTGCCGCGAAACTTGGGAAGCAGAGATGGAGGGCTTGCCCAAGATTCGAGAGCTGGTTCGAACCCACATACTTTGAGGTGTGGGTGAGACTCAGAACTCAGGTTGGACAAAGACACGTAGGCTACAGTTGTATTAATTGACTTTGGGGTCTGTGTGTATTAGTTCGCGCCCAATGGCTCTTTTGCTGTGATTTGGATCTTGCCAAACTATTGCAAAACTTCCATGGTGTCTGATGGCCAGACTTGGCATTTATCCAGATACTCATGGAGCCTGATGGATGTGAAGAGACAGGATCTGAGGGGGGTGCGATTCACTCGAGTCTCTGGACTGACATTGACCCAGGAACGTTGCCCGAGAGGACGGCCAATCAGCATGATGACTGCTTCCCCATAATTTTGGCTTGTACTTGGGAGGTAGGTACCTGAGTACTCCGTACATACCCTCCAATCCTCTCTCTTGCCAGTGTTGTGTGGGAAGGGGAGGCTCGACGTAATCAATAATAAGCAAGCACATGACACCGGGTATTGGCGTGGGTAGTCAGTAACCGGGAAAAACAATGATGATCAGGAATAAACGGACCAGACATTGGGGGTCTAGTATCTACTCTGTAACCTCCTCAAGCACTCACCAGTCGCCACCTTGAATTGAGGCGGCAATTCTTCAGCCTGTGGCACCCCTCAAAATAGCCTGAACAGCTATTATCTGTCGGCCCCGTAATACTGAGTATACCCGTCGGCCATTTGTTTTACCCACGAAACGTGTCGCATCATTCTGAGGCCCATTCCATCAGTTTCAATATTTATTTAAGCCATCTCCACGGCCTGCCGCGCGCGGGTTGAATATCCAGGATCCGAATTGTTGCCTCCTTTTCGTCTTGCCACCCCTCATCGCCTCCTCGCAACAACATCGCCAACATGGCAGACGCTCCATTCACCTTCCTGCCCTTGGGCGCCATCATCCAATCCATGAACATCAAGGGTACAAACATTGTCCTTGGTTTTCCCGCTCAGGAGCAATACGTCAAGTACAATGCCCCCTTCTTTGGCGAGACCATTGGCCGTGTTGCCAACCGTATCAAGGGCGCCAAGCTCGACAACGTCAACGGCCAAGTCTACCCGTTGGCTGTCAACGACGGTCCAAACACTCTACACGGCGGCAAGGTAGGCTGGGGCAAACACATCTGGAAGGGCCCAACGCCAGTTGGCACCAAGCAGATTCCTGGAATAGAGGGCCTTGAAGGTGGAGAAAGCGTTGCCTTTACACTTGTCAGCCCGGATGGCGACGAGGGATTTCCCGGCACCGTAGAGACCACAGTCACGTACACGACAGGCACGCAGACGGTCCACGGCAAGCAAGCAATCGTCCTGGGCATCGACTACGAGGCCAAGCTGCTTGACGGCGCCGACGAAACGCCAGTGAACCTGACCAATCACTCGTATTTCAACCTCACCGGGGATGCGACTTTTGAGGGCACCGTTATCACGCTGGGTTCCAAGGTCCATCTACCCAACGACGAATACTCCGTCCCTACAGGAGGACCGGTGCCACATGCCACCATTGACACCAGCAAGCCCTTCACTCTTGGTGTGGCTGAGCCCCGCATTGACAACTGCTTTACCAAGACCACTGACCCGGCTTCCGTCCCCATTGACACTCGCTCGCAGCCGCTCACCTGTGACATGGCGGCGTACCACCCCAAGACGGGAATCCACCTGGAGGTCCTGAGCACCGAGCCTTCATTCCAGTTTTATACCGGTGACTACACAAATGTGCCAGCCGTGGAGGGGCTGTCTGCCAAGGCTCCTCGCAGTGCTTTCTGCTGCGAGCCCGGGCGATGGGTGAACGCTGTCAATGTGCCCGAGTGGAAGAACATGGCTTTGTTAAAGAAGGGCGAGACGTATGGTTCCAGAATAGTATACAAGGCCTGGTCTGACTAGAGCAATAACGAATCAATGATATCTCTTTCCCTTCCACCAGATACTTTCCCGCTTACCGAGCGTCATCTCAAAGGACATCAAAGACACCACCAACTCCTGTCTGCCACATCGTTATACATTTCATGCAGGGCACAAGTAAACAGTAACCGTCAGATCCCGTGCCAGTCAGCTTGTTCAAGGCCCCTTCGCCAACTCGGTCGCTGCACAAGGATATCAGTCAGAATCATACAGAAGCTCCCACCAGTATCGCATTATTAATCCGATTCGCTGTCATCTCCGAGAAAGGCCAGATCGGCCTGGGCCCGTCTGCGTTTGGCCGCGAATGAGACTTCTTCTTCCTCCTCCTCGTCGCCGCCTGCACCACTACCAGCCACAGCGCCTTCAGTCTCACTGTCTTCGCTTTGCTCCAGCTTCATTGACTTGTTCTTGCTTCGACTTGCACGGCCACCAGTGTCCATACCCCACAGGCGGTTCATCTCTTGCGCAGCCTCCGCCTCGGCCAGGAGTTCCCTTGTTTCTCTGATTTCGCGCGCTTTTGCTTCTGAGAAGCGGCCGTCCATGCCTACTTCTGCGAGCATTTTCTTGAGATGGCGGATCTTGGCCCTGGTATCATCTTCATACTTCTTGAGCTCATTGTGCCACAGCTTTCTGATGCCACATTTGACTAGCTGGGACTGAAGCTTCTTTATCTCAGCTTCATCCGGATCATCTGGCGCTGATTCGATGGGTTTTTTTACTTTGGGCTTGGGAGGTTTTGATGATGATGATGATGATAATGATGATGATGTGTCGTTTCGTTCTTTCTTCTTGCGTTTCGGCTTTGGCTGCTCATCAATGACATCCGAGTAGTCTTCCTCTTCCTCCACAGCCGGATTGGAAATCTCTACCCTGATTGAGGACATGGCATCGTCCCCTGAATCATCTTCCTCAACAGACGGGGATATTCTTTGTTCTTTTTCCGGTTGATCAAATTCTTCCTGCTTTCGCTGCTTGGGTAACGGCTCCTCATTGCCATCTGATTCTTTCTCCGCATGTTTTATCCCGGATTTGCGACGTGGCGCTGCTCTCTTGAATTTAGTCTTTGCCTCTTCATCACCACCATGGCCGTCCCGCGCTTGCGCCGCAGACTTGCCGTTCTGCGAGGCCCATCGCTTTCGTTTTGGGGATGATGGCGTATCCTCAGAGGCCTGTTCCGTGGTCCCGTTTCCTGATTGAGCATCCTGCTTTGATTCCGGCACCCAGCCATCCAGCAGCTTATCCTGCGCGGGCAATTAGAAGGTTTTGCGTCATGCAAGCAGGAAACATTGACCTTTTACTTACAGCGTATTCTTTGATCAGGGTCTTGCTCTTCTGTTTCCAGTCCTCGCGTGCAAAGAAACCTTCCTCAAGGCCCAGCGACTCCTCGACATGTTTTCGAACTTTATTTACAGTTGTCGCATCAGGTTCAGCAGTAAAAACCCGATGGGTGCCATGGATGAGCGCCTCTTCAAGATCCTTTGTTGACGGTGCCATTCTGCCTGCCAAGAAGGCTCGATCATTGGCCGCCCAAGGATAAGAGCTCGCTGACTCGCAGCTGTTGATATGCACACTCAGTACAACCCTGGGCCTGGAACAGCTTGGGTGACACTGGTACTTGAAACGCGTCGAAGCGCCCGCGCGCCAATGAGATGGTCGCAATTGACCAGATTTGCCCGTCGATTCTGCAAGGTGGGGAGCAGCTGGTTCGGTTGCATGAACCCTTGGTCACAGAAGATCTGACTGCTTGAAATCGGCCACCGGCAGCAATTCCAGTGGCGAGACGGCTGGATGTGCAGTATCGATGGTTGAGAGGACCGAGCGAGTGAGAAGGCCGCTGGTGGAGAGTGAATGACCTGGTTGTGCGAGTTGTCGCGTCACGCAAAGTCGCAAACCTTGGCACAAGGAACGATGCTGTATTGCAACCTGTTTTCGGTGTGAGGTGTGAGGTGTGAGGTGTCATGCGACCATCGGCTGAATTAGAAGGGATTTGACGTTGGCTGCGAGCTCCCAGTCCAATTCGGAACACAAAATACTTTAGTATATGGGAACTTTCAATTGCCAGCTGGGGCATGTCACGCACCCTCTGTTGTGGTTGGCCACGAGGACCTGGAGCGTGTTAGTATCAAAGAGGCAAGAGAACATGATCACTAACTGGCAGCATGGCTCCATCTTGAGAGCATCTCGATTATTAGGCAGACCCACACAAGACCCGTGGTATCTTCATTCAGGTGGGGACGGACCTCTTCTCCTGCCTTCTGTTCTTTGGCTTTCACTGGTAAAGGTGTCTCCTGAGGCCCCGCTGTCAACATTGAGTTTGAGCAGACGCGTGAGGCATTGACAGCAGCTCGGCAGAGGTATGTAAGTGGACCTGCAGAGAGTGCTCCCTCTCAAGACTCACATCAGCATCTTCCACAAGCGTCGAGATGCCATTTCGCAGCTAGACGGGACAGTTGCAGCAAGCCGAGGTGTCGCCGGCTCAGTTTTCGCACTGAGGCAGATGCCAAATAATGGTGATTTCAGCAGGAATGTGGGCACCAGTGTGGTAAGTACTGTCGCAAAAGAGATGCAAGACTTGGACTAGAACTTGGACAGAGCAAAGCAGCAGCGTGTTGGACCAACTTGGCCTGACGACAACTTTTGAATACACCGTTACGGCATGTGCAGTGTAATTGACTCGCAGATTATACCTGAAAAATTTCAAGCATTCGAGCAGCTTGACTGCTTCTTGTTTTATTGTCTGTGCCACATGTATATGCTGGATGGTGCAGCTGGAGCCCACACCACCATGACCTTCGAAACAGCATTGATGGCATATCCTTCTCAATCGATCACTGCCGTAGCAAGTGCAAGTCTCGGAATTTTTACCATGTAAAGGTGGCAAGTCGAAACCAATCACTGGTTGGTAAGAGAGATGACTCCAGCTCCCTCCTGCTGCGGGTTGTTGACACAGGGCAGTTACTCCGTAGTCGATTCTTGAAGTATGGATAAGCGCCCACGTAGCTCTTGGTTGGTCTGCCCCACTTGCAACCTCTTATACTCCCCTTCACAGGCGTGCTTGAGAGGCCAGCAACATGCATCGAGGGTTACGTGCCATGCTGCATTGAGCTTCCGACGCCTCGGTCAGCAACTCCAATCCAGTTATCCCGCTGCCGTCTACAAGAGCGCACAACGAACGACTCCTCCAAGTCGACTACAACAGAAGATCCAATCGCGCGAGGCGACAAACCCACCCTTACCACCGCTTCATTGTCGAATCGCACTCTCCACATCACGTCTCGAATCCAAGGCTCTGGGCATCTTGCGGCATGCGCTGCCAGAGGAAATAACGCTCTATGCACCCATTTTCCATCCTCACCCTCGGCATCTTTGTAGCTGGCTACATCACCGCGCGCTGGGACCTTGTCACCCGTCTCTATGAGCTTGCAATCTTTGCGGCAGAGTACGGCGTTGTGGTATGTGCAGCTGCTCTGCAGAATGGCATTGCCCGTTCTTTGGTGACGCCAGCTGACTTGTCTTTGATATCCCTATACAGATTCGAGCCGCTAAGGGCGTCGTTGCATTGACTGCCCTGTTCCTCACCATCTTCGTGCCGGTTGTTTGGGTAGCCCAAAAGGAGACTTTCCTGGTATGATTGCGAACTCCGACGATGCAGCTCGAGGCTACGTTTATTGATTCATGGTGGCACCATAGCACCCACGGGAACCTGGAATCGGTGTATCCGCCCGAGAGCAACTTAGGAGACGTGGTTCATTTTGAGCTTCCTCCTCAACTCCCGACGAGGCGTTGGCGGTCATGGTGGAGCATGATGGCCTAATGCGAGTCTTCTGGCCGACCGACATTGCAAGGTCCGATCGTCCCGGAGTGGTGGTGGGATGGAGAAACTCTACCCTCGATGTTTTTGTCATTGCCGTTTTGGATGATGTAGATGTCAGTTATCCTGTCGCATCTTGACCAAACTACTGGATCCGCGAACCACTAACAACTCCCAGGCCCATGAAGTAGAATTCCACCTCAAGACGGGGACATTCTTCAGGAATGCCCCTCACTCTCCTAGTCGAATCAGTGAGCTATGCGGACATTCATCAATGCATGTCCTTGGTGTGTCGAATTCAACCGCGCCGGAGACACTGGACCCGTCATGGGTCTGCGCGAACAATCATCCATATGCGCGCACCCCAACCATCAGTTGCGCCAAGGCATCCAGTGTACAGCTCATCCTTTATGACAGACCACAGCCAAAGCATATGCAATACATCTCTTTGGAACCAATTGCTCTTGCTCTTGGGGACAAGAGATCCTTGGTAGATGACCCCAAAGTTGATGCCACGGAAGATCTCGTTGAACAACAAGAAAGAGCAGCCAAGGAAAGCAAACAGAAGCTCGTTGAGAAGCTAAAGCAGCATAGCATTTCTAACCGGGTGCCTTCGGCACGGGACAAGGCATTACGCAAAATCATTAACCAAGTAAACTGGTCCTGGGAGCTGGAGCGGACACTGCAAAAGAATGCCTGGCGACTTGGGCCCCGGCCGAAGCGAGGCCTCAGCGTTTCTGAGCAAGTAATGGAGTCTGCTTCGACCATGAGAAATTACATTATCAGACAGCTCTGGGCGCTCTTTGCGGTGTATCTGTTCCCTACATTGCGCAAGACATTTATCCTGTTTCTGCTTGGTCATCGCATGGCGGCAGAGCTGTTGCTCGCGATTCTCGAGTTCCGTATCAAGCCGGGCTATGCTGCCCTGAAGGACATATCAGCCACCGCCCAGCAAATAGAAATACGGCTACAGCAATTCTGTTATTGGCCCATGCAGTACTCGACACTCCGGCGAAGGAAAATGAATTGGGCGAGTGTTACTACCAGTCATCCCGACTACATCCGCTTTTACAATAGCCTCTGGCTTGTTGCAAACGACGTCATTATTGGCATGGCTCTCGGTTCGTACGTGATTGAGCATGCTGACTGGGTTGCCGCTCAGATTGGAGACCTCTTGAGGACGTACACTGTGGATGCTCTTCAAAGCAGCATCTCGTGGCTCATGGGTTGGCCTGCTGGGCTGAAACTCAACGGGGAGCTAGCAATGTTTCTGGGTGATTTGTTCTTGTGGGTCATTGACTACTGGTCAAGTACGTTTCTCCTTGCAGAGTTTTGCGGCTATAACTAACCAGACGCGCGCCCAGGCTGCATAGAAACTTTGAACCCAGCGCTGCCAAATATTGTGTGGTTTATCGGATTCACCTCGTTTGCCGGCGCAAGCATGCCGATTGCAATGTTTTCGGACCTCCTGTCAGCCTTGACCATCCACATATACTCCTTCTACCTTGCCTCTGCGCGCATCTACCATTGGCAGCTGACGATTCTCCAATCCCTCTTTCACCTATTTCGGGGAAAGAAGCACAATGTGCTTCGCAATCGTATTGACTCATGCGACTATGACCTTGACCAGCTGCTTGTTGGCACAATTCTGTTCACACTCCTCTTCTTTCTTCTACCCACCGTGGTTGTTTTTTACCTGAACTTTGCCATTGCACGGATGATTATAATATCGATGAAGGCCGGGTTCGATACGTTGCTTTCTTGTTTGAACCACTTTCCGTTATTCGCCCTGATGCTCCGGATAAAGGACGAAAGAAGGTTGCCGGGTGCGTGTCCTGCTGAAAACTCCGCCTTGGTTTGCGCCATGGCTAACTTGTACAGGCGGCATTCGCTTCGAGCTTCGAGATACCCAAGACTATAGAGCCACCGGCACTAACAGTACTAATGAACCCCCCACCTCCATCATTTACCTCAAGGTGAGCGCGCTTCTACCGAGCCAGCCATGACTTGGCCTGAATCTCTCTCTCTGATGGTTGAATCTGCAGTCAATACCCCTGAATTTCAGCGCCATGTTCCACCAATACTCGCAAATGGCTCATCGCATCCGAAAACACTACCTTTCACCGCGTGTCCTGCTGTGTCTTCTCACTGGACAGTATGTCCCTCCCATCAACCGCAAAAATCTGTACAGTCTTCAGTACAGCATGCTGCCGGCGAGACGAGCAACGGTATGGGAGATGTGGCGTGCGGTAAACATGGAGATTCCGCAGACAAAGCCCTTTCAGCTACCGATACTTCCGCCTCTGCCAAATGGCAGCAAAAGAATGGCGGGTGGCGGACGTGCAAGAGCACATTATTAAGAGGTGCAGATAGAGCAATGAAATAAAATTTTCCCCACCGCTTACCTCTAAGCTTAATACGTGCCTTGGCGCAGGATTCAGGAAGCCCATCCCCTTGCTGGGTAGGTACATGTCTTCGCCTTGATCTGTAGGTTCAACCTTGAACGCACTATTCGTTCACAGCCTCCCTAGCCTGATGGAACCAGAGACGATATAAATATGTCCCGTCATTTCCTGTCCTGTTCCTCTGGAAGGATTCCATCCCGATAGTCTACACCACTGCTCTCTACCACTAATTCTGCCGATTTCTATTGTCGCAGCTTCTAGTTCACAGAACGGCCTGATACCAAGGATGATCGGAGGAAGCCCTCCTCAGTCTCCCTTCGCACCGAAGCGTGAAGGCTTTGACCGTGAAACAAGCGGCGCAAACACACAAGTCCCCCCTAGCAGGGAATCACCCGCCCCAGCAACTCTTCAAACTCAAGCGGGTGCATCGTCTGACAGTGTGACCACCGCCCAGGGTCGACGACGTCTACCCGATAAAAGACCACGAAGTAGATCGGGTCCGATCATTCAAGAAAAAGAATCGAAAAGGGCCCTGGAAGAAGATGGAGATGAAGATGAACTTCATCAAGAATCGCAAAGCGCCCTAGAAGCAGATGAAGATGAGGTTCAAGACTCGCAAATCGCCACAGAGGCAGATGAAGATGAGGTTCCCCTGATACGTCCACAAATCCCCCGGATAGTGGTGACTTGTCCCGCGGGCATCGCGCACGATCCAGAAGATATGCCTCCCTGCAGCAAGTCTCATACCTCAAAGCAGAAAGCAAGGACCAATAGCCAGTACCTGAAACCCCCTCCATGGCGAACCAAGCGTCGAAAAATACAGCTCGAGGAGTAAATGAGCGCCCCCGAGCGTACTGCACACCGGCGGTCTACGGGACGTAAAATGGCCATGGCCTGGCGCATGCTCCAAGAAATGCTGAATTGTAAGTTTCTTCAATGTTGCCTTGTTGGCCACCTTGCAATCCAACCCATATTCACTGCACGGACAAGCATTTCGGAAAGTAACTCTGCCCTGTTGCGTAGGGCTTTCGCACGACACTCATGGAAGTGGCATTTTGTAAGCAAGTCAAATGCTACAAGCGAGAGTTTGCATCTCCAGTTATGCCCTACTCTATATTATGCGATGGCTGCAAAACGTCCCGAAAGGAAATGCGTCAGGCGCCATCTTGTCATCATCCACTCCCACACCACCCCAAATCTGGCAGCCAAGACCCCTCAGAGTGCCTTCCCTCGAATGTGGGGTGACCCCTCGGATCAAACACAAACAGCAGACATAACACCACCAGCACGGCATTGAGAACCCCATCCATCTTATTCGCGATTTAACCCTCACCTTGTAACATTTTTAGTCTACTTTTACAAGCAGCCCTTCAGGCTTGAAAGCACATCCCTGCATCGACAGGACCTACATGCTAGGGTCTTGGCATCCAGTCTCGGAAGCAGGGGCTCTGTTGTCTAGCTGATCGTGCAGGCAGACGGGCCTGTTGTTTTGGTGAGAACCTGGTTCATGCTTGATGCCTAGCCGGGTGCCGTCATCATGGATCCGAAACAAAAGTTCTACCGCCATTTCCAAGACAGTGTGGCGGGTAGGTCATAATATTCACCAACACCCCCCTTACTGGGCTAGCTGACAAGATGAGTTGCAGAGCTGCAGGACCTCGTAGATGAGTTGGAGTCCGTGTCCGCCGTCGCGGGCGAGCGACAAGAGGCCATCGATCATATCCTCGCCGGCGTCAGCAAGCTCCAGCACGAGGTCTCTGACGCCGCCGAGTTCACTCCCTCGTATGACCGCAAGCAATACTCTGATGTGGGTAGCCAAGCGTCACTGTCTCCCGAGTCTACTTTCCTGAGTCCTCTCCTTGCTGATACTCTGCAAAGGTCATCAAGAATCTACAGGACAAGCTCAATCAAATCGTGGCCAAAATTACGCCCAGATCTCGCTTTCAGTTCAAACGCTCCGGTATTGGAGGACATGTCGATATGGGCGCCCCAGAAAATGACCCACGCTTGCACCCGGGCAGCCTGTCTCGGAACGCGCAAAGTCCCAGGCGTGAGCAGAGTAGAGAGATTATGGAAAGCGACGACACGGTTACTAATCTCCCTTCTGCTGCGGCTATTCGTGACTACAACGCCGAACTCTCCCAGCCAAGCACCCAGTTTATCAGAAAGCCGAGCTTCTCCATGGCCAGGAACATCGGCATAGCTGACCAGTCCAATCTGCACATCATTCTTCCATCATCTGCAGCGAGGGCCACGGCGTCGGGCAGTTTGACCAATCTGAAAGAGTGTATTGTAGACATGTCTATTCCTACGGCCCAGGGGAAGCCATTTCCCGGCTTGGCGCTGAAGAATATCTCATATAGTCTGATCATTGCTGGCCATGTCAATGGACCTGTTCACATCACGGGTGTATCGGACAGCATTATCGTGGTTACGGCACGACAGGTCCGTATTCATGAGTGCAAGAATGTAGATGTTTATCTGCATTGCACCAGTCATCCCATCATTGAAGATTGCACGGGCATGCGGTTTGCTCAACTGCCCAAATGCTATGTAAGTAGCTCGCCAGAGAAAGATCCCCCTCCCTCCCTCACCTCCAGACTGACATTGTTTCCAGTCAATCGAAAGTGAGTCGTCCAAGGAAAATCAATGGGACCAGGTTGATGACTTCAAGTGGCTCAAGGCTGGACAGAGCCCCAACTGGACAACCCTGTCGGAGGCCGAGGTCCTGGACAAGACAGTATGGACCAAAGTCGTACCGGGACAGCCAGGTATGAGCGTGGAAGAAACTCTAGAAAAGGTCGGGATACCTCGCCACTGAAAGCAAAGGGACGAGCATCTTTTGTCTAACAGCACCATCATGTATTCAATAAAGTTCAATTATACCCCGTGTAGACCCTAACCATAAACGCCAGTCGCTTACGAAAGAAGTTCTCCCATTCGATAGTTGCCAATGGTTTTCATTGAAAAGAGGTTTGCGTCAAATATCCATTTTTATATCATTGACAGTGACACTCTGCTTGCCGAAACTCGCGCCCCCCTGGCGCAGTGTTTCCAATATCGCACGCTGCTTCTGTATCCGAGCTTCTAGTTCTTTGATCTCTCTATTTTGTTCCTCGAGGGAGCGATCCATGTCCGGCAGCGCGCGAACCTGAGCTCGCGCGTGCTGGATCTTGTGCTTCAAGCCATCTGTCGCACCAGGAACGTCCTTGAATGATAGCTGCTGTCCGTGGGTGTTGACGCCCCCCGGGGTCGCGCCCGTGCCAGTGGAGAGGCCGTTTGAGGACTGGATACCAGCCCGTACTTTGGCCAGGACTATGGAGAGCTCGGAGACGGCATCGAGATCGTCTGGGGAGAGAGTCGCGGGGAGAGCCAGCGGGTGTGGTTCTGTGGCCATTGTCGGGGGGAGACTGACAGGTGCAGACGGTCAGGTCAGATAGGAAATCAACGCTGCAGCTCGCGCATGCACCTTGCGACTGGATGTGGATGTTTCTTGCTGGCTTGGCAGTGGTACTCGGCGAAGGCTTGCTTGACTGCTGTACCTGGTCAGGTTAGCGGGGCTTATCGGGCAACCAGCGGTGGCCAGATACATCCGGACTGTGTTGTTGAGATTTGGCGCACTGTGCTTACTCGGGTAACAGAGGTGCTGGTCTACAGTGCAATCAAGGCTCGAAATTTTTTGGTTGTTTCCATAAGCAACCTATGACATCGATGCAGGATGTAAAACAACACCCCACCAGTTTACAACACCTTCTTCAAATTCACGCATTCTCCTTCTCCTTCTTCCAAACCAATTGGCCACCTTCCTGTTGCAAACGCAGCCCTCTTACTTTCTCGATCTTGCCATAGAGAATTATTGCGTTCATCATGTCCAAGACCGAGCAGAAGGCCTGCCTCAGTACGTCGTCCCGCCCCGATCTCTTCAAACCGCTGCCCCGCCATGAAGCTTCTTCCCAAAACCCTCCTACTGCCTCGTTGGCCCGCCGTCAACGGTTGAGGCACTCCAAGTCCCGCAAGGTCGAGACCGCCTCGACCCGTCTTGATTATATACTTTTTCTTTGCTATATCCGCGTGTATTTGGAGCTCGGGTGGCTAATCCTTTTGCTCTTGCGCTCCTTTATTAGTCGTCATTGATGGTTGGGGTATCCCCTCCAACGAGTCTCCCAAGGATGGCGACGCAATCGCTGCGGCCAATACGCCTGTGATGGATGCTCTTTCAAACAACGCCGATGGCTTCACTGAGCTTGAGGCCTCGTCCCTGGCGGTCGGTCTGCCCGAGGGTCTCATGGGCAACTCCGAAGTCGGTCACTTGAACATTGGCGCTGGTCGTGTTGTCTGGCAGGATGTCGTCCGTATTGATCAGACCATCAAGAAGGGCCAACTCGACGAGAATGAAGTTATCAAGAAGACGCTCGAGAGCGCTGCAGCAGGCAATGGTCGTCTGCATTTGTGCGGTCTCGTTTCCCACGGTGGTGTGGTAAGCCTGGCAAATCCCTGGGGTGGTTTCAATCGTTACGAGCTGACAGGGTTTGGTGTAGCACTCCAAGCAAGAGCACTTGTATGCTATCCTGAGAGCCGCCAAGAAGTACCAGGTTCCCAAGGTCTTCATTCATTTCTTCGGTGATGGCCGTGACACCGATCCCAAGTCAGGTGCTGGCTACATGCAGGAGCTCGTCGACTACCTGAAGGAGGTGGGCATTGGCCAGATTGCCACCGTGGTCGGCCGATACTTTGCCATGGACCGTGACAAGCGTTGGGAACGTGTCGAGATTGCGCTAAAGGGTATGTGCCACGGCGAAGGTGAAGCCAGCGAGGATCCTGTTGCTACCGTAAAGGCTCGATATGAACGTGGTGGGGACAAGGACAGAGACGAGTTCCTGACCCCCATCATTGTTGGTGGTGATGAATCAAGAATCAAGGGTAAGAAAGTCCGCCCGATGTGAGATGCCTTGCAAGCACTGTCGCATTGACATTGTTTCAGATGACGACACCGTCTTCTTCTTCAACTACAGATCTGACCGAGTTCGACAAATCACCCAGCTGCTTGGTGACGTCGACAGGTCTGTTCTCGAGGACTTTGCATATCCCAAAATCAGCAAGCTCATCACGATGACGACCTACAAGGCTGACTACCCCTTCGAAGTCGCCTTTGAGCCTCAGCGAATGGACAACGTTCTCGCTGAGTGGCTGGGCAAGCAGAATGTCGAGCAGGTCCACGTTGCCGAAACTGAGAAGTACGCCCACGTCACCTTCTTCTTCAACGGTGGTGTTGAGAAGGTATTCCCTCTGGAGACCCGTGACCAGAACCAGGACCTTGTGCCTTCCAACAAGTCTGTGGCTACTTATGACAAGGCACCTGAGATGTCTGCGGACGGAGTCGCTGATCAAGTTGTCAAGCGTCTGGGTGATCAGCAGTTCCCATTCGTCATGAACAACTTTGCCCCTCCTGACATGGTTGGCCACACTGGTGTCTACGAGGCTGCCATTGTCGGCTGCGAGGCCACTGACAAGGCCATTGGCAAGATTCTCGAGGGCTGCAAGAAGGAAGGCTACATCCTTTTCATTACTGCTGACCACGGCAATGCTGAGGAGATGAAGTTTGCTGACGGCAAGCCCAAGACTAGCCACACCACCAACAAGGTGCCTTTCATCATGGCCAACGCCCCTGAGGGTTGGAGCTTGAAGCAGCAGGGTGGTGTCCTGGGCGATGTTGCCCCCACCATTCTTGCGGCAATGGGTCTTCCCCAACCCGAGGAGATGACTGGCGAGTCTTTGCTTGACAAGAACCTTAAGAGGGGCACCGAGTAAGCATGCCTGCTCAACCTTTTAAAAGTTGTTGTAGTTTGGTCATGGAGTTGGGCGGGTTGTCATTTTGTGAGTGGCATGAGATATGAAGCATGTAGACTAGATGATGAATATGGCATCAGGTATGAAAGTAGACATTAGGGATAGATATCACAGGATTGCGGGACGCAGACTGAGTAGTTGCAGCACCAGAGCAAGTTAGAATCGCAACAATGGCATGTCTTTGATATGCCCCGGCGGGTTACTTTTTGGATGAGTGACGATGCGGGTTTGCAGATGTATTGTGCCAATGTTGCCCTGATGGATGAGTATGCGCCGTGTATGCGTATTCTATGTTGATATGTTCATGCATCCCATTGTAATCTGTCAAGGGGCACCCACGCTCTACAAGTACACAGCTTCTGACAATGAGGAATGAAGAAGCCAATAACCCCTTTTGCGAGGTAGATGTATGCAGGGACTTTTACACATTAGCCTTTTTGGCTCTTGTGCATGTCTGCCGCGTGCAATCATCGACGCTTTTCGTCAAGATACGTCAGGGGCAAGACATTGCCAGCAAGCGGCGGACGAGAAAAAAAAAGCAGCCATCTTGGTGCAGGGTTGGCTGTGGGGGTGGGCTTCCTCTTGCCCCTAGAGATGGTGCACAATCTGGCGGCTGCTTAGATCCGAGCTACTGGTGCACAAAGACGGGAATCGTGTGCTCCGAGGGCGTGGGCATATTGGGCGTGTGTGTGTCCATATCATGACCTGTACCCCGTAGTAGCTCATCCGATACACACAGAAAACATCGGAACCGGCTGCTGTTCTGGGCTATTAAAATACGGACAGAAACGAACAAATAGTTGAATACGGTTTTGCCTAAAATGAAGACACATGCAGCCCAGTATTCAGAGATTTGTGGTTTACCTGGTTCGATAAACAGGCTGTCTTGGCCTCGAGCATTCTGTGGTGGGGTCGCAAAGTCTAAAACAGCCTGGACGACACAATCGCGTCGGTGTATGCATTTAAGCGATTTTGGTTGGCAGCCACAACTCGATGGCGTTGAAACTCGTCGAAATGAAGTCCTGCATCTCGATCCCCGGTCCGGCATCAGGGACGGCGAGAAGGTTCGCGACGAGAAGTCTTTTGTTTCCCTCCCCACTGCACTGCAACTTACGTCACTGGAAAGCCCGACAGCCCTGGTCCAGAAGGGACTTGGGGTCCCGCCCAGCCAATGCATGTACAACATTTTACGGCGGGCTGGACTCCGGACCTGCAGAGCCAGTAATGGAGTCCTGAACAGCAGCGTTCGAGACATGTCACTGGTGAGTTTTGCTTCTCGCTCCTGCGATACGCTCCTGTGACTGATGGCCGAGCTGCCAGACAATACATACCTAGGTAGCTAGTATGTGCATACCACAACGTACTGAGAATGTTGGCGAAATGTGACTGGTCTATGGGCCCGGGTGGTGGACTTCCCATGGCCATGGCCGCTGGGTCTAGAACGCCTGTGAGAGTGCGTCGATGGTGTTTGAAGGCGTTGGTTGGCATGGCGGATGCACAATGTCACACTTCCTCTGACGAAGAAACCCGTATTACCATGTGCTTCACTCAGGTAGTTGCGAATTGCCGCCTTGAAGCTTGAGCGCGTGGCCGCGCAACACATCAGACGCAGGGTAACGGGCATCGACCACGCCGCGAGCCATCTCCATTCGCGTCAGGGTCATGACCTCTAAATGACAGAAGTCATTGATGGCTGGACCAAGACATGTTGCCCAGTTGTCGTCATTTCTGTGGAGAAATTTGGTGGGCACGGGCCTGTTCACCACGGCCACTCTGCACTTTGCGCCCGATCGCCTTGCAAAAGTGAGATGGCAGCCTCTGACAGGAGCCCCCAGCCCCCAGCTGCTGTCGCGACGGGCCGGACTGCTGACCGTGGCAACCTTTAGGTTGTGGCTGTCACCAGTTGACCCATCTTGGTGACTGGTGAGTCGGTGACTTGCTACCCTTTTTTTTTTTTTTTTTTTTTTTTTTTTTTTTTAGATACCTTGGTCTTGCCCACCAGACCGCCCAGAATTATGACTGTCATAGAAGCAGTTTAGCCAGCATTGCCAGCATCGTGGTGTAATAAATGAGCAGCTGGACCAACAGCAAGCTGACTCCTGTGACAAGTCAATTGATGCCGAACACAGGGTATTTGCCAACGGCCAGTCCTAGACACAAGGTAATACGGCGCGCCCGTCATCTTTACACTCGAGGTAGTGCATATTGCACTCGTAAAGAGCCATCATTATGAGTCTCTTGGTCGAATTTTCTTGGATCTTGTAACAAAAAATCCGCGAGACGCGGGTATATCAAAGAGTCGCTCTTCTAACGCCACACCGTCGGGTCTCTGGAGTCACCAGCAGGACCCTGACTTATTATTGTGGCTCTGATCTCTGCTGATCCCCTTAGCATCTAGCAGCCTGTGGCAATCGAGGCAATGAGCCTCGAATCTGGGCCTTGCGGCCCACCAAACTCGTACCACACCCGCACAACCCCCTCCATGGCGCTGTTCCCAAGGTGGTTATGGGGGTTATGGGTGGTGGTGGCCTGGTCTTGGCCCAAGGTCCACGATGCCAATGGCAATGCCCTCTCTTCTTGTTCCTTGCTGATCCGCCACTTCGGGCTGGTTCTGAGCAGGGCCCTGATATCTTGTCCCTGCTTTTCCTCGGCCTCCTCCTGGCTGACACCAATTTTGTGTCCTCGCCACCGCACCACCACGACTTTTAGCCAACAAGGGACTGACTTGCAACCTCTTGGTCAAAAGTAATATTTGCACCAAGACAAGCCATCCGCGCATAGCCAGCCAACTCTCTCGAACCTTGATCTAAATTGCGATTTGACCTTTTGCAGTGGCGCCTTATCCCAAACTCTCTTGGTGATTCCGCAACTTCCTGAGCCCATCATCTAACAACATTATCAGAGGTGTCAACTACTCAAACCTCTTACTTCTGGCTGCGAGCCAGTTTCTGCAACCTCATCCACGATTTCCAGGCATCTGTAACGAGCCGAAATCCTTATACACGCAGGCTGGGCGACATACGGCCATCACGAGAGACAATACATACAGCTTCAAGTCAGGGTCGATACTCCTTCCTCAACTCACGAACCTGATCCAGCAGCGTGGGCCCTGGCAACAACCACCAAGTGACATATAACTGTTACATTTGATCTATCGTTCAAGCCAAGGATACTTGGACAACAACCATCTCAAGGTAAGCATACTCATGCCACGCAAAAGGCCGCAGGTGCCCGCACGACATGAAAGCATTTACAAATGCATTATGCCACAATATGAATCGGCGATGGCCCCACTGAATGCTCTCAATGCTAACTGTTGCTTGACAAGACACCGCCTGCGAGTGAAGGGGACTTGGGTCGACAAGCTGACCGACCAGCAGGCTAGAGGCGTAAGCCTAGAACTCTTTCCGACCTCCAGGCCGCACTAGCTGCACTCTGCTCGGCGATATCAGTCTGGGTATGTGAATTATTGGCTAGACTTCTCGAGCGATGGGAGTTTTTACTGTAACACCAGCAATCGATCGATCAACATTTCTGGATTGTTCTTCAGTAGTCGCAGTCTCCCACCAGAACCTCCCCACCCTGAAGCTTGCGGTCCTTCGTTTAATTCTCCGCCTCACTAAGAGCATACTTCTGGCAGAATATCTTGCTTACGAGTCAATATATGCAGCTAGCGCGAAATTACTCTTCCCAGCCCTGGTAAAGATCATCGGACAATACGTCACAGCTGCGGGACCCTTTGGTTTACACAGCGTCTCAGTGCCTTATTCAGGGCCATTTGAGCCCGCGCGATTGAGCCAGATCAATTTGGATCTCGGAAACCTCAGCGCTCTCATCCGCTGATACTCAACCATCCCCAGGCCTGCTCATGCATAGACGATGCCCATGAATAGGGAAAGATCGGATGGCACAGAGCCAGCACCATCTTCAGTAGGACCGAGAGGCCACCCTCTCCCTCGTCGAACCTCGCCATCACACTCGGTCACGCTGAAAAACCACCGCCTTTCCCGTGATGCCTCTTTCAGAGCAAGGCCCTGGTCCTCCCCGGCGGCGAACTCGAGCATCGTTACAAGCCCACCACGCCGCAATTCCTCCGGAGAGAGCCATGAGACCAGCCAGAGCGATCCCAAGAAATGGTTTGACCAGTCCAACCAGAATCCAACCGCGACGTTTGACAGCAATACCATGGATGGTGGGTTCCCCAAGTCTTCTCAATAGCCTTGCCTGGTATTGCTCAGTTGGCTAATTTTCTCGAGCACAGTCGATCCTCCATTCTTTCAAAAGGAGTCAGATTCGTCAAATGAAGATAAACCCTACCAGTATCAAAACCAACCGCCGCAGCGTCTTCTCACCGGCCAGAGCAGCAGTGCGGACGATTACCGCAGCGTCATTGATGACTTGACTGTCGAAATCCAAAAGCTGAAGGAGGAATTGAAAAGATACAAGCAAAAAAGCCCAGACATGTTGAAAAAGGATAAGCTATTCGAAATCAAGTATCATGGTCTGCCGAGGCGCAAAAGACGAGAGTTGGAAACGACTTTACGTGACTTTGCAGCCGGCGTTGAAGATTCGATAGATGCATCGTCATCACAGCGAAAGAAGTCCTCGCGTCACGCCTCTCGGGATCACATGTACTCGGCTTCCGGGTCCGCCTCCAAGCACGCTTCCTCCTCTTCTGGATCTAACGCTAGACCCGTGGACTCTGCATACGCATCCATGTCAAGTGGTGCCAATTCCTCTGGGGTGTCGCTGGGACGTACCAGCATGAGTTCACGGCTCAGATCTGACCAGAAGGTGGAGAACTACTTGCGAGACATCCCTGAGGGGCTATACCCGCGTCATATGATATTGACCGAGAGGGACAAGAAGAAGCTGGTGGTGCGGCGCTTAGAGCAGTTATTCACCGGAAAAATTGGCGGTCGACATGCCCGCCAAGCCAAGAAGCGCCAACCCGATGAATCCGAGGTCGCGTCAGCTGAGGCAGAGTTCCAACCTCAGTCCGTCGTTGATCAGCCTGCTCGCACCGCAAATGCCACCACCGCCCCAGAACCTTCGCGGGAAGCCAGGATTCTACCGTCGGAACAGCAACATGGCCATACTTGCAAGAAGAGTAGATCTCGCGACAATGGCTCGGCGTCTAATTCGAATGGCGACCAGACGGAATCTGGGGGAGGTAACGGCAATAGCAGTGGTTCAGGAACGAACACCTCACCTACGCAACCACCAGTTCCTGATCAGCGACCCACACGCGTCAAGGACCTGGACCCAGATCGAGTTCAAGTTCCCTCTGAGAACATAGAGTACATTCGTCACTTGGGCTTGGTCCCTCCGGAGCTGATAACAGAGTCGAATCAAAACAACCTGGACGTTCAGCCAGACGCTGAAGGTTGGGTGTACCTGAACCTTTTGTGCAGCTTGGCACAGTTGCACATCATCAACGTCACGCCCAGCTTTGTACGATCTGCGGTGACTGACATCAGCACCAAATTCCAGCTTTCGCCAGACGGCCGCAAAATTCGTTGGCGTGGTGGACAGGATGGCACCAGATTCTCCAGTGACAGCTCAAACGAGAGTTCCCACAAGAGCCTCGACACTGGGGATTCTGACTCAGGTCAACGTAAGAGACAAAAGACTGGCAACTCGACTGGGGACGAAGTTCGATCTGGTGGAAGCTCAAAAAGTCGCTCTAAATTTGGCCCACAAGTGTCCACCTCATCCGACAGCTTCCACTATAAACCTCTTTTTGTCCGCAACAGTTCTCCAAACGGGGACATGTCTCTGGATGAAACTTTGTCTTCGTTTGGGCCCATTGATGACAGTAATGGAGACGATTCGAGATGGGGCCTGAGCGGCTCTGGCACGTCGAATCGCCGGAAGCGACGCCATGACGGTGCCATTATCTACTACAGCGGTGCACCCTTCTGCACCGATCTTTCTGGGGATCCCGGAGACACTTCTCCTGCAACCTACATGTTGTCAAGTGGACAGGGACGGCAAGATCCTCCCGGGCACTTTGACCCTCCCCCCTTGTTACATCGATCTGCGTCTGGCTCTTCTCTGCCTTACCGTCCATTGAGTGAGATAGATCAAAGCAATGAGTCGGGCTCCAAGATTGATGTGGAAGATGACAACAGCGCTCCGAATCTCACGACCTATTTGGATTCCGAGTCGAGCTTGCCCGGTACCGACTTCCCTTGGTGCAGTGGCCAGCAGTATATTGAAATACGGCCACTAGAACCTTGCGGCCTGGGCGGCGTGATGCCGGATGACCACTTCATGGTCGTTGTTACCACCAGCCGGTCTACCACGGATACGTTTGGACAAAACTTTCAGCTCAACTCGCGACGCAAGTCGGAAGAAACAACCGACTTCATCATCAATAGATTAGCGAGCATGTCAACCTCGTCACCTGCTCCATCCGCCACAACTCAGCCGGATGCTTATCCCGTCGAGATCGAGTACATGTCTGGAAGGATCAAGCGTCTCGCCCCAGTGCCGCTCCCCCCACCGGTAATATTCCTGCCTCCTTTTAGTACAGACACTTCAAGCCTGGGGGATGACCAATTTGGCTCCGAGGATGATGATGACGCTCTAGCATCTTCCGAAGAGCTAATGAGCCGAGCTGTCAATCCACATCAGTCGGATGGTTACCCGGATGGGGTAGACTTGAGCAGCGGCGACGAAGATGGTGAGGAGCCTGATGAGGACGATGCCGCCCACCAAATGTACGACCCGATGGAGACGGATATTGTGCCAGGCTTGAAACGCCCTGTTGTCAGCACCAATCACCCGTCAATAGGCAGCGCAGAGGCTGCTCCTGGAAGCGTGGGACGCAGAAGCAAGAGCGCAAGCGCTGACCCAACATTTCGAACTGGCGGCAGCTCGGCCGCAACCGCAGGAGGGGTGGAAAGCGGATACAGCACCAGCGAAGAAGAAAGCTAGGTAGCTGTCATGTGGAACCATACGAACACAGCTGCAACAAGCAATGTGAATTTTACGACTCATCAACTTTAGCCTTATGGCAAATATCTCCCTTGAGGCGGCAGACTCTGTTTTTGTTTTCGATGTCTAAAAAGTATAGCTGTTATACCCCCCTTTTTCTTTTTCTGATATCCTCCAACCAGCGGGCCACGTTGTTTCTACCCAAGGATTGAGACGATGTTACTAGCATGCATGCGTTTTTAGTTGAAATTCTGTAGCCCAGACAGACGCTCAGCGAGACAAGGCCAATTTGCATATGGCGGGGCGTTAAAGTAGGGTATTATTCTCGGTCAGAGTTGTATTTGTTTCTTCAGATTTTTCTCCTTTTTTTTTGGGCTAACTGGTGGGTCGCGTTGATAAAGATGGCTGTGAACCAAATTGCGGTCATAGTAACAACAGACAATCTTGACTCGAGGTGAACAAGTCGCAAGTGCGGTGAGAATGTCCCGTGTGGTGCATTGATGGGTTACGATTCAGGCAACTCTGGCTACTCCACTAATAAATGATGTTGTTAATTCACTGCCGTTTAAGGCTCGTTGGGTGACTCGAAACGCGGCAATGAAGGGCTGCTTTGGCCGTGAACCCGGCGTAGTGAAAATTTATGCCAAGGGTGCATGTGTTGCTCTGGTCCCTTGGGCAGATGATGCCGAACTGTGGCGGACAGCCACTTCCGTCGACTGAGTATTTGCCATGTGCCGCTTCGCTATTCAAGAGTCCCGATTGTTGTTTGAGCCGCCGGTTGAGCAAATCATCATTAGTTTTCTGTTCTCATTGAAGCACTTGCTGTACTGGGAGGAATCTGATGCTCGCATCCATCGCAACATGCCCCCAAAGCAAATCGATATATCTAACAAGTTCCGGAGAGACTGTCAACGCGGATGAGAGGACCAATCGATATGGATAGCTCATCTGCAAGCAAGTAGTATTTGGAGTTTGATGTTTATAGCTAGTGTGGTTGCCTTGGAGGTTTGATAAGTGTCGCCAACTTGATGCCCATGCCTGACACCTTATCGATACTGAGTAGTTGATTATCTAGTAAGTAGCCATGAAGATGAACTGGGGATCTTGGATAATCAGGCAAAGCGGCGCTTTGCCTGAGTTTTGCGTGAAATGCGGAACGAAGGCAAGTGAAGATGCAGTTCCGCAGGCTGCAGCTGCCCGCTTTGCCTATTTAAAATGAATCTAATAGTAAGGCCGACAACTTTTAGAATACTCATCGGCGATTGGATAACGAGAAATTTGAGGTACGTACCGAGTTGGTAATGCTATTAGTAGGCGCGTTGTGATGTTACGGAAGGTGGGCGTGGTGTTGTGGAAGGTAGGCAGGAGCCCCCGGCAGGGCCCCCGGAGGGGAAAAAACACACAATGCTACTTTATGATTAATGAAGAATTTACAAGAGAGAGTCAAAAGAGCCAGAAGAGAGAGCTAAAAGAGAGGCTAAAAGAGAGGCTAAAAGAGAGGCTAAAAGAGAGAGCCAAAAGAGAGATTAAAACAGAAATAGCCTGGCTACCGCAGCTTTGCCTGCGCCTAGGATGCCGACGAAGTCGGCAGCATCCCAGGCTATTTTACTGTACCGATGTATCATTTGCAAGCAAACCAAACCCTCTCCTTCACTGGTGTCCTGTGAACGGCAAGGCAAGGTAATTCACTCGCATCATGTCTGCTATGTGCCCACAACCCAGTACGGATTGTGCAAATTACCGGGAGGAAAAATGGCAGATTTGCAGATTGGAAGATGCAACTGCCGTCAGCTGTTTGACACTAAGCCGCTTGTGGCCCTCCAAGTAGGTCTCGTAATCGTATGGCATAAAACAGCGGCCTTCGCCTTCGACTATCCTCGGTGCAGTACATAGCTGAGCCAGAACATAAGATCTTGTTAGTTGGTAATTATCGCAAACAATAGCTACGCAGAGCACGGGCATTCGACCGTGCTTCTACGATTGTCGTTGAGAACAGGCCCACGGGTTCAAGTTGCCGAGTGGTGGAAGTCAACATTGAACGCATGAGCCAACGACAGCCAACCATTTCGGCACTGCCGGGCAACATGGCCCCCCGTCATGTGGGGCTCCTTTGCCCATATCGAGTTGACCCCACGTCACCTTCGCAACCCACTTTTCCCCCCAGGTCGTCAGCCTGTGCAGCAGCCTAGACGCTCTTGTTTTCGATATCAACCAACACGGCATGACATGGGGTCACGGTAGCGACGATTCTTTCGGCCGACTGCACGAGAAGGACATTGTTTTTTAATTGCAGTGTGGCTCTTGCGCCCCCGGCCTTCTGCTTGTTGGCCCGCCGTGTATGTATATATATTGCGCCCTCCTTCGCCAAGCTTTTTGAGCAAACTGTCGATCAACCCTTCACGATGCGGTTTCTGGTACTGAAATTGGTGGCTCTGGCCACGGCGGCTAGCGCCACACAGGGCGTGAAAGGCGACACTCAGGGTGCAAGGGAGGTGAAGAATGTTGCAATCATCGGTACGTATCTCGCTTGATCGCTCCTGCCGTGTCAAAGAAGAGTTTATCCTCTGGAGTCTCCAAGATGAGGCGTATTTTGTCCTGACACCCCGCATTTCCAGGTGCCGGAGCCGCAGGTTCTTCAGCAGCATATTACTTGCAAAAGTTTGCCGAACAAGAAGGTTTCGCCGTGAATATCACCGTCTTTGAAAAGACGGACCACATTGGCGGCCGCACCCTCACCGTCAATGCCTTCGACAACCCCAAGGAGCGCGTGGAACTCGGAGCCTCCATTTTCATCCAGGACAACCACATCCTGTACAATGCCACCTCGGACTTTAACTTGACCTTCACAGGCTTATCGGACCCTCAGCCCGGTGACTACACGGCCATCTGGGATGGCCGTTCATTTCTGTATCAGTCAGACCCAAGCTCCTCCGACTGGTGGGATGCTGCCAAGCTGTTTCTGAAGTATGGCCTGGCACCCTATCGAGCTACCCAGCTCGTGCAGAGTACTGTCGGAACCTTCCTCCGCCTTTACGAGGCGCCCTACTTTCCTTTTCGGTCATTGACTCAGAGGGCTTTCGAGCTTGGATTGACACGCGTCACTGGTGTCACGGGCGAGCAGTATCTGAGAGACAATAACGTGGGTTTCCCGCCGGGATTTTCATCAAACAACAAAGCTGACCATCTTGATTGCAGATTAATGAGGATTTTGTACGCCATCTCATGCAGCCAGCCACACGGGTCAACTATGCCTCCAATATGGCCCATATTCATGCTTTGGAGGCAATGGTAAGTTCAGCGATTTCCATCTATTGGCACTGGGACAGAAGTTGATTTGAATCCAGGTCTCGTTTGCTGCTAATGGCGCCGTTTCCGTCGCCGGCGGCAACTGGCAGATTTTTGAACACATGATCCAGCATAGCAATGCAGGATACTATCCCAACACTACCGTCACAGCCATTGCCTTTCAGAAGGACGCCAAAAACTCCCAGTCTCCTCCCAAATACCTGGTTTCCACGAAGCCGTCTGACTCGAAATCGAAGGCTGCCAAACCGCCCACCGTCTTTGACAACGTCATCATCGCGTCTCCCTGGCAATTCAGTTGCATCAAGGCTGCCGACGGAGTAATCAAACACCGCATAGACACCATTCCCTACATGAAGCTCCACGTTACTCTATTCACGTCTCCCTTCTTGTTGCATCCAAAGTTCTTCGGTCTTGAGCCGGGCACGAAAGCCCCGAGCACCGTATACACTACACTTGGAAAGAATGAGCAGTCCCAAGAGGGCCCCAAGGGGGTCGGTCGCACGGGATTCTATTCCATCAGCACTCTCCGGACAATCACGAATCCCAAGACCCAAAAGAAGGAACTTTTGTACAAGATTTTTTCTGCTGAGCCAGTCTCTTCCAAGTTCCTGTCTGATCTTCTGGGCACACCCGTCCCTTCATCCTTCATATCCAAGGAATCCACCAGCGAGGTGGAGCCAATCTCGTGGTACTATCCCCATTGGTTTTTCGCATATCCCATCGAAGCCCCGCGCGTAACATTTCAAGATCCCATCATTGGCAGGGGACTGTACTACACCTCTGGTGTGGAAAGCTTCATCTCCACCATGGAGACCAGTGCTCTTATGGGAATGAACGTTGCGCGTCTAGTGGCGGACGACTTTGCCGGTATCACGAACAGTGGCAAGAGAAGTCAAGCTGGCCAGCGCGTGGCCAGGAGCACGGCTCACAGGGGCGACTTTTGGGATAGCATGGACTACGAGATTGGGGCTCGTATGAATCTTTTGGGTGCAGATGAACTTTAGAAGAGCCGGGATACCCTTTGATGCTTATGCTTTCAGGACGAGATTCTGCCAACTATGTCGAATGTGACGTAGAGGGCTCGAGGCGTTGGGAATTGTTTGGACCATGGACAGATCTAGATATGGTAGATTGGGAAATGACATGCATTTTGGCAAGCGGCACGTAACGTGGACAATTCGAAGCTGCCGAAGGGCTGGACGTAACAGTTTATCGCGATGTGTTTGCAATACGGAGAACTACCATAATGCGACCATTTTCACGAATCGTACGCAACCAAGTACCTGGAGAGCGGCTATGGAAGCAGTAATGCACCACACTGTGGCCACCATGCCAATGAGATGGACAAACACGGGCTTTGTCGTGATGGACGTGTTCAGCAATATGATGGCGCGTTAGCAGGCGTGTGCGTGTTTTGGGACGGGGGTCCATCATAAACAATGGCTTCGGCATGGCCCGGCTCCGAGTTGGCCTGTCTTGTTATTATTCAGGTGAACAGGCGCACGGTGGCGAACTCTGAGAGCACCGCCACTACTTACTTAAGTACTTTTGCAAGGTCACGCTAAAGAATCACATGGCTATGGTGGTGCCTAGGCAGCATATAGCTAGCGGGCTCTGAATATAGTTCTTACCGTGATTATTTTGCTTGTCGTCTTAATTGCTGGGGTGACACGTGCTTGGTCTTGTGCACTTGAGGTGTTTGTTCTGGGTCTTCTGATAGAGAATGATGTCCAACAGGGAGATTTTTGCAAAGCGCTACAGGTGTGATAGCATGCACTTGATTCATTCATACTGATCGGACGTTAGCTAACAACACAGCGTGGACACGACTGGAACTTGGTTATGACGCACTGCCAGAGCTGCCCTGACCCACATGCGTGTCTGCACAAGGTAAAAAGTCTGGTCTGGTCTGGTGCTTACATACTTTAGGTACTTTAGTAAGAACTTTAGGCGCTGCACCCCAAAAGGTGCCCTCTGTACGGGGTACTTCCGGGTACCTCCAGGGAGCAGACTCGAGGCTTCTGTCGCCTTGCAAATTTATTGGATACTTGGCCATTTGACGCCACCCACCATCCTGCCTGCCTTGGCCTTGCACAGCTTGCCTCTTGCATCATCGTGTTGGCATCCTCGTCTTCTGCTTGCTGCCGCTTGATGTGCAGGGGAAGCCTATTTTCTCGTCCCTCTGGAACCATCACTTCTTCTGCTCAATTTCTCCCTCGCCTGGCTTCGACGACTGTGGCTTTTCGAGGCTTTGCACAAGTCGCAATCCGCCCATCGAACCCGTCATAAGCCAGCTGCTCATTCCTGTGAAGGAGGGGTTGTGTGGTCCAAGCTTCGATTGTCCCCGGCAAGAACTTCTTCTTCTAGAACAAACGGCGAGACAAACTGAGAAGCCAGGATGTTTATGTTGCGGAATGGTGAGTGATTCTCTTTTGACCTTTTTTTTTTATTTCTCGGGGTTGTCATTTATGGAGAGACAGCGACCTCCGGCTTGCCTTTTTTTTTTTCCGGTGTTACCATAATATGCCCCTCGCCACGTTTTTTTGCCTCCTTGGTTCTCGCATTCCACTTTCCTCCAAAGTTGCCTGCAGATGCCTGCGTTTGCCCCGCCTTACAGAGAGTAGGGAAACTGCAAAATTTTACTGACTGCACAGTCTGCACTGTTTTTGACTTGTGCCTTTTGTTTGCCTTTTGTTTGCCTTTTGTTTGCCTTGTTGTCTTTCAAGTCTCCATTCAATCAGCACTTGTTTTGTTTCGTTGCCAAGGGTAATGGACAGCCCACAGAATCACACGGCTAACAGAGCTCCTGCCCCCCTCCCCCCACAGTTGGCAAGCTGATCTTCGGCTCCGGGACCCAAGAAGCACTTATAGAGCTGCCTCAAGGCCAGCTCTACCTCGTACGACCGCTCTCGCCCAAGGGCTATTCCGAACTCATCTTCAAGGACTCCGCTATCCGCATCCGCCGAACCAACCAAGATTTCCACTACCAGCTCGTGGTCCAGCGTGTATTTGAGGAAGGCGAGGCCGAGCTCATTGCCGACGAAGAAGGGGAAGACGCCGAGTTTGATGCTCTTGCCGCCGAGCGTGACGAGAAGACATTCTTGCTGGACGAGGCCCTTCGATTCCGCGTGGAAAGCAGAGAAGGTGGTGAAACTGTTTTTGCTTGGAGAGACTTGAGCGGCGACAACGGCGACCTCTACGAATTCGTTTGCGACAATCAAGTACCGGCCACGCAAGTTGCCCTATTCGTTCAAGTTGCCAAACAGTGTCAATACGAACGCAAGTATCGCAAGCATCACACCACCGCCTCCGACGAGGATTACCAGCAATTCGAGTTTCACGACGAAAGCCCTATTCCACCGGCCAGCCCCCTTCACAGCCCTGTGCTTACACGCTCAATTGAGTCCGTTGACGAAATGTACGCCAAGAACACGGCAAACAAGGGCGCCAAACGGGAACCTATGGCTGCTTCGAGACAGCCGGAGCCTGAGCTGGAAGAAGACACAAAGGGCAGCGGTCCGTCAAACCCGCCAGAGCCTGACTCTGCACCGGAACCTATTGAGATATATGCAACCTTGCCCGCCGAGTTGCATCTCTTCAATCCCCAGCCTGGCCACTTTGAGCTCATCGATGACTCTGTAATTGCTACCGTATCAGAGGTTGGCAAATGGCAGTATTGGCTTCAGATTGAGAGCAAGGAAAAGACTTGGCTCGGTGCTCCGGTCGTGCCCGAATTCAACCCGGTGTTTGACTTTGAATATCTTTCTTTTGTTTTCAACCACTTCAGCCGCGACGGTACCGCAAGGTCATGGCTTCTTCGATTCAAGGACCAGCCTACTCTAGAAAAGTTTCAAGAAGCAGTCATGCAAGCCATCTGGGAGAGACTCAACGAAACAAAGTGGGCCAAGGCACAAGAAAAAGAGCGCGAGTATGTACTGGACGCTTTTGGTGATTTGAACATGGATGATGCTCCTCCTCTGGGAGAAGTTGAGGAGGAAGAGGAAGAAGAGGAAGAAGAGGAAGAACATGAAGAAGACGCAGGTCTTCGGAGCGACGACTACGACTCTGAGGAGGAGGAGGAGGCGGCTGAGGAGAAAGCCAGCGGAGACATCAACTCACAGCTGGCTGTCGGCTACAAGCATGACCGCTCGTTTGTCGTTCGCGGCTCCAAGATTGGTGTATTTTCTCACACGGCCGACAACCGTCTCAAGTTCAACACCAACATTTCCAAGGTCACCACACCTGGTGGTAAGCTCATGAGCCCTAAGAAAGTCATGCTACACAGCGAGGATCGGGATCTCATCATGCAAAATGGCGTTGACCCCAACAAACTGTACCGCATGGACATCGAGTACGGCAAGGTCGTTGATGAGTGGAGCATCCACGATGACATCCCGGTTGTCACTTTTGCCCCCGAAAAGAAGTTTTCACAGATGACTTCGGAGCAGACTTTCCTCGGCGTTTCTAACAATGCACTGTACCGTATCGACCCTCGACTGGCAGGCAATAAGTTGGTCGACTCTGACATGAAGCAATATGCTTCCAAGAATGACTTTTCGGCGTTGGCTACCACCGAAAAGGGATACATTGCCGTGGCAAGCAACAAGGGCGACATTCGTCTGTTTGATCGCTTGGGTATCCGCGCCAAGACACAACTCCCGGCTCTAGGTGACCCAATTGTCGGCATGGATGTTTCTGCTGATGGGCGTTGGATTCTTGGAACGACCAAGAATTACATTCTGCTGGTTGACGCCCAGCAAAAGGGCGGAAAGAATGATGGCAAACTTGGCTTTGAGAAGGGCTTCGCGGCTGACTCCAAGCCTCGTCCTCGTCGTCTTGCGCTGACCCCTGAGCACGTTGCGCAGATCTTTCATGAGACCGGAAAGCCCGTATCGTTCACGCCGGCCAAGTTCAATGCTGGAGAGGGCGCCGAGGAGAAGAGCATCATCACAGCTACAGGGCCATACATTGTCGAGTGGGATCTCAAGAAGCTCCTCCGCGGCGTGAAGGCTCCTTACAAGATCAAGCGCTACCAAGATGAAGTCAAGGCCGACGACTTCAAGTTTGGATCTGATAAGAATGTCATCGTTGCCTTGCCCAACGAAGTCAACATGGTGGCCAAGCAGAGTCTGCGCAAGCCCACGAGAGAAAGTATCATGGGCGATTTGAGATTGAGCGGTGGAAGAAGCAGCTCAGGAAGGATTGGTAATAGCCAGAGCGGCAGATATAAGTTGGGCAGGGACGACATTGTCAATTCACCATATTAAGTCATGTTGTTGAAATCTGGTTGGTGTTTTTGGGTTTTATTTTATTCTCTAATTGTTTGAAGAGTGAGGGCAAGTTTCGAGGTGCACTTACCGCCAAATTACCCTCCCCCATCACCCTTGTTTGTTTATGAAGTAGTGCTTCTTTTTCTTCTTCTTTGATACCATGAACTGCAAATTTGCAGAATTTTCCTGTCAAGACGAGTCTTTCTTCTTTGTGTATATGATGTTTTACGTGTGTATGCAGGGGTTTTGCGATTTGGGTTGCGAATGCGTCATGTGAATGACGACGTCACGGACTTGGAGGGAGTAGCCTAGGTAGCCTAGATAGCAAGACAAAATCGACTCGGTCGTTTTCTGTTTTCATGGGTAATAAATAACATGCTATTTTTGTGCTTCCATTCGCTGTGTTTGTGTGAAATAAGCCCGAACCTCCGTCATTAAACGTCCCAGTCCAGTCATCCTACTTGCTCAATGAATTATGTATACTCGAGTCTAAACACGACATCCTACAACACCCAAAAATGACTGATCCACCAAAAAACGAACAGAAAGGGGCCTCAAATCAGTACCCTATGCGTTATCATGCGTTGGAGAAACGTCCTCGTCTTCATCTTGACCGGGTCCGACGACCGCGCCAGACACGTTTCGCAACGTCTTGGGCTGGACGTTGGTCGGATCAAGACGAGTCATTTCGGAGACGAAGCTCGTTCCCCACCACGCGCTGGTATACTTGAACACATAGCGCTCCAGTTTCTTGTAATTGGCGGCGCGTTGCTCAGGGCTCATGGTCACGGCGTCGTGGATAGCATTGGCGAGTTCCTCTGTGTTCCAGGGGTTCACGATGAGACTCCCGTTGAGGGACTGCGCGGCGCCTGTGAATTCAGAGAGAATCATGACACCGTGGCGTTCCTGCTGCGTGGCAATGTATTCGTATGAGACGAGGTTCATGCCATCGCGGGTAGACGAGACGAGGCACACGTCCGAAACGGCGTACAGGGCCGTCAACTCTTCGAAGGAGACGGATTGGTGGAGAAAGTGGATGGGCATGAATTCAATGGTGCCAAACTTGCCATTGATGCGACCGACGAGCTCGTTGACTACGGCACGGAGGTTCTGGTATTCCTCGACGTCTTGGCGCGATGGAACAGCGACTTGGACCAGGACGATTTTGCCAATCCACTCGGGATGTTCTGTTAGGAATACTTCCAGAGCGTGCAGCTTCTGCGGAACGCCTTTGATGTAGTCCAGTCGGTCGACGCCGACAATCAGCTTCACGCCTTCGAATTTGCGATTCAACGTCGCTATGCGTTCTTGCACAGACGGCTTCTTCAAGCCTTCGACAAACTTATCGGGGTCGATGCCTATTGGGAACGCGCCAATAGTGACGAAGCGCCCATTCCAATCCACGCCATTGGGAGTGGTGTGCGTGCCCAGAATGCGAGAGCAGCTGCTTAGGAAGTGACGTGCATAGTCGTACGTGTGGAAACCAATCAAGTCGCAGTCCAAGAGACCGCGGAGCAGAGATTCGCGAACCGGCAGGATGCGGTATATTTCACTGCTGGGGAAGGGCGTGTGCAGGAAGAAGCCAATCTTGACCTTTTTGTTTGTCTTTGCGATTTCCTGGCGGAGCATTTGCGGGAGGAGCATGAGGTGGTAGTCGTGGACCCAGATGAGATCGCCGTCCTGTACGTCCTTGATGACGGTTTGGGCAAAGAGGTGATTTACTTCCTGGTATGCGGCCCACGCAGACTCGTCAAAGGTGATCTCGCCGGGGTGATAGTGGAAGAGTGGCCACAAGATGGAGTCTGCGGGCAGAGGTCAGAAATGAATTGGATTTGCCATATGGGGAGGGGGGCACTTTTGTATACGCACTCGAGAAGCCGTTGTAGTGCCTGTCGGCGAGTTCGTCGTCGACAAAGACCGGGTGTGCACCGTACTCATCCTTGAGGCGCTGCTTCATCCCGTCGACCTCATTGTCGGGCACTTCGAGGCCTGGCCATCCGTACCACTGGAAGCTGGTGGTTTTGCTCAGGCCACTGAGACCGGTGACCAGGCCGCCAGATGACATGGAAAATGTGTAGCTGCCATCGTCGGAGCGCTTGATGGTGATGGGTAGACGATTGGAGAGCAGCAAGAGTCGGCCGGGAAGCTCAGGCGCGAGGCCATCTGCGACAGCAGCTTCGCCCGTCATTATCAGGCTTCGTTGACGCGAGACGGCCGTGCCTCGTTTTGTGGCCTTTTAGCTTTGCGAATGCTCGAGGTATGCTTCGCTCGGGGGGCTCGATTCCTCAAGTGTGCAGTTTGTTATTTGCGGGATATGGGCCAGAAGCTGAGAGAGAAGGCGAAGCTCTGGAGCTCGTCAACCTCTATGGAGTAGACTTGGCAGTGACAGAAAAGTGACTTCAGAAGGAGGGGCTGAGTGGCCACTGGCGCTATTAGTGGCGGCGCCCAACTCAGACAGCTGGAGCCCAGCCTTCTAAGTTGACAAGCTTGGCGTCACAGGGTTGTCGCAGCGCGGCGTGGGGTTGGGTCAAGTAAAGTGTTTTGTATTATTATTACTCAGAAGTTTCGATGTTGTCGGGCCGAACCAGTGCGCAACCATGCACCAGGAATGGTTAGATCGGGTGCAGGATGCGGGAAAGCCCGGCCGCCTGATGCTTTTATTCCCTCAAGTTCAATCTGTCTCAACAAGAGGCTGCACACTGGTAAGGTACCTATCTCTAGGGTAGGTGAGTGCCTCCATAGGCCATGCTCCATGCTCTTGATGTAATAATCAGCGCGGTGAGCCAATAATAAGTGGGAACCTTTATCTATCCTGGTCAAAAGTTTCATGTAGCCCAGCCGCCTGTGGGGCACTTCGACCAAATGCTAGGCGACCAGACTTTTATCGATAACATGCCCAGAACTCCATCATCCGAAATTTTGATGGCCTTTCGCGATCCGCATCGACGTCGCTTCTGTCAATTACATTCGGCAGTCAGCCTGCCATCATCATGGAGACTCCCCAGGGCTTCAAATCCCTGCAAGAGGGCGTTCAAAAGGCTCTTGTGTCCACCGTCAAATCTGTCAATCGCGTTGCCGCCGAGGATCTGGGCTTCCAACGTACTGTTAACCCCGATGTTGCAGAGCAACTTGATGACAAGTCCGCTCGCGTGCTGCAACTCTCTACACGCCTGCTCCAATCTGCAGCCAAGGCATGCGGCGTCAAGTCGCCCAGACTCGAAGATGCAGAGGATATCGACATGAGCTGGCAGTCCATCGTAGACGTGGTGGATTCTGTGCTGGAAAAGGCCCATATGGCAATGGACGAATACACTGGCCTGGTAAAGCGCAAGGAACCCCCCAGCACCGAGGGCGTAAGTGTACCCGAGTCTGACATCACACTACTGGACTATGCTTAGCTGTTATTCAGGGACCCAAGACGAAACGAACCAAGTCATCTGGCAAAGTTATACGAAATGCCAATGTTACCAAGCCCCAGACCGTCTTCGAGAAGAAACCTGACAACTTCCCGACCGGCCCGTGGAAGCCCATCCTTACCAACAAACCACACGCTACCGTTGCTTTGGAACAGAGCCTCATCGCAACGCCAGGTGACAATGGGACAGCTCAGTGCGTTTCGACTGGACTGGAAAAGTCAAACTCTCTCACTGACAACCGCCGCAGGTATAAACACCCTTACGAGACAGAAATCCTGAATACGAAATATCCCGAGAGGGTGTTCCAGAAGCAGGACCCCATACCCCCCCAGCCAGTCGGTTCGACTCAAGCTGTCTGGGTAGATACATACGACGGGGTCCTCGAAATGCTGCAACACCTTAAAAAGGCAAAGGAAATTGCGGTGGATCTGGAGCATCATGATTTCCGCACCTACTCGGGCCTTGTATGCCTGATGCAAGTGAGCACTAGGGACAAGGACTGGATTGTAGACACACTGCAGCCATGGCGACATAAACTTGAAGTTCTCAACCAAGTGTTTGCCGATCCTGGTATTATCAAGGTGAGAACACATTATTGCTAATTTCTCAAAATACTTCGAGGCTCAACACAACTCTACTTTAGGTCTTCCATGGTGCGTACATGGATATGGTCTGGCTGCAGCGAGACCTGGGCCTCTACGTAAATGGCCTTTTCGACACGTACTTTGCTTGTGACCTTCTAAACTATCCCGGCAAGAGTTTAGCTTTTCTGCTTTCAAAATTTGTCGATTTTGATGCTGATAAACAGTACCAGCTAGCTGACTGGAGAATACGGTATGTCAGATGGACCCTTTCTCCTCTTAGAAACACAACTGCGTCGGCACTAACCGTGTGAAGACCTATCCCAGAGGAAATGCTGTATTATGCTCGATCAGATACGCACTATCTCCTCTACATCTTTGACAACGTTCGCAATGAGCTTATCGAGGCTTCAGATAGAAGCGACGCCGAAAAGGACTACATCAACCAAGTCTTGGAAAGATCAAGAGAGCTATCACTCTCGCGACATGAGAACCCTGACTACAACGAGACTACAGGCGAGGGATCCCGAGGTTGGTACAATTACGTACTCAAGAACTCTCATCTCGCCTTGAATGGGGAGCAGTTTGCTGTTTTCAAGGCATTGTGGAAGTGGAGGGACGAAACTGCCCGGCAAGAAGATGAAAATCCAAACTTTGTCTTGGGAACCACCAACGTCACGGAAATTGCGCGCATCAGTCCTCCCGATGTCAAGGCTTTGCACAGCCTGCTGCCTCTCACAGCACCACTAGCCCGCGCCCGCTTGAACGACATTTGGGCTCGAGTTCAAGAGGCCAGGACAGAAGGAGGGCCAAGCTTGATGCAATTCTTCACCACTCTGGCACCCGAATCAGCAATCAAAGGCAGGCTGCCAAAGCTGGCAAGAGAGCGGGTGGCACTGCCGATTTCAGATGAACCTGACATCTCGATAGCGACAATGTCTCAGTCAAAACTTTTTGGCAGCATGCCCATAAGTTCAAGATGGGAAGACTTGAAGGTGCCTTTGGCAGATCTGGAGGATAACATACCCTTTCCTTGGCAACGATTTGTTCAGAACTCCGACATCGTTGACAGGGCGCAAGAGGCTGAGCTTGCCGACCGAGTCACTACAGAGGCGCCTGCAGCCATGGAAGAGTCCAGGGCCAGGGCTCAGTCGGAAGATCCCGATGAGGAATTTACTCTCAAGAAGGGCAGAAAGCGAAAGTCTGAGTCAGAGATCGAGCAGGATGATGAGACATCTTCTTCGGAAGAATCAAGTTCGGAGTCGGAGTCGGAGTCGGAGTCAGCACCTGAGCCAGAAACCGAACCAGCGGCCGAGGAAGACATGGCAATCACAGACGCCAACGGCGTCATATCCATACAAGACCCATCGCCCAAGAAGACCAAGAAGCAACGCCAGCTGGAGCGCCGCCAGAAAACAAAGCAAACGCGACAAGACGTCGAGCTCGCTAAGAAGAGGGAGGCCAAGCTGGCGAGAAACGCCAAGAAACAAGACAAGCGACGACAGGCCCAGGAGGAGCAAAAGAAGAGCTACAATGCTGTGCCGTTTGATTACACCAAGGCAGCATCAGTCATGCATGCCAATCGCGGACAGCCACAGCAAGTAGCACAGAGGGAGCAGAAGAGGGTGTTTGACCCGTATGCAAAGACGGGGGACAATGAAATCAAGGGGGCAAGGAAGATGCCGCCTGTGAGGGGTGAGAGGAGCGCTACATTCAAGAAGTAATTGGCAGGTAGCGTTACTCTAGACTTGTAAATATTGCATAAACACTCTGATGAGCATCAACTTTTCGTTCCAGGTCTTGGTACACACGCATGCTATGATGTAATATGGCTGACTGTGCATGCATACATCGCGCAAGGAGGGAATCACGATGGACGGCCAAGACTTTCTTCTCATCGCAGAGTATTAAGATTACCAAATATATGGGACACCCCATCACTCAAGGCAATTGTACCGCAATCTGCTGAGGAAACTGCCTTAATAAGAGGATGTGCTAATCGAGTGCGGCACAAATATTGAGTAGGAATATGACTGTTAAGGGCACTCTTTAACCATGTCAAATGTCCATCGTACTCCGTACAGTAGAGCAACAAAGAGAAACGCTCCACTTGTGCTGGAACCGTCAAGGGACCCAAAAGCAGACCGGAGACCGGGGTTTTATGCGAGTCGCACCTTCGGTACCTAAAGTAATCATACGATCTTGGGAAGCGTCTCCCTTTGCCATTATGTGTTTCTTAAATTCCTCAACATCGCACCTTCTCGCTCTATACTTTTGAACAAGGCTCGAAAAACCCCAAGAAACCCCCCCTTTTTTTTATTGCTTGGTGAAAGCCTTGGATCAATCATATTCGATCGTACCCCAGATCTACAAACGCACCTAACACCAGCCACTGCCCCATGCGTACCCACTTGTGCTGGCAAATGCTGGGGTAGTTGCAGATCACGTGATGCAGCTGTGAGGGGAAAGTGAGGAGGTACGTCTCGCAGACACCAGCCTAATTTCCCTAATTTCAATTGCAGCCGCGATGATGCTCCTTGATCGCAGTCCGTTGACCTTTCCGATTCCTTTGAAAACCAATTATCGTTGCGTCGAGCCAAAAGCAGCCAAGAGTCGTCGGGATATCCCCACGATGAAAGGCAAATAAATAGCTTCTCCACTGAGGCCAGTTGAAATAGTGAGTTCAAAAGAGCAGTCACGAAAGAGCACAGAAAGACTAACTTGGCCATGGAAAGACGGCAATTGGAAATGACGACAAGCCTCAATCCTATATGAGCCCTCCGTCAGAAGTTGCGGCCAGTCTGGCTTCAGATCCATCAGTTTCCACGCTGTCTGTTTCTCCTCGGGTTCTCGATGAATTCGGCAGCATGCGACAGATGTCCCCAGTACGACTAGCCTCTATACACTTGATCACTGTCACACAAGTCTGGCATACTTGATTGACCTCCCGTCGAGTCTGGTAGACTGGCCAAGCAAACACTTTCTTTGCATTTATCTTGCCACGATGGGCCTGCATCCACCATCTCTACTTCCTCGCCGTTACACATGCTCCTGATGCTCTTGTCAAACAAGATGAGATGCAGCATCTCGTCCATGATGATGTTGCTCGAAATTTCCCAATCGACTTGAGATATGATGACTTTATTGAAGGACATACTCCCGCTCATGTATGGAGTTCGACGTTGCCGATTGTGACAACCCTGCGACTCACGACCTGATGCTCCTTATTCTCTGAGACCGCTTAGGCAAGCACTCTCCCTCGCTAATCCAAACCTTGCAGGAATTTAGCGTTTTGATGATCACATCCAACGCCGCACCAAAAACGTCGCTTGGGATAACCAGGACCAGGGGTCGGCCTCCATATATACAATATCCCGCGCAAGGTCCGCTCTAGGCTCCTCCGCCCAGACTCGTGCCTCTGCTCCATGGTTGACGTCCAGCACGAGAGAAGCGGATGCAAAAATTGGCACCGTGTGGGCAGGTCACAATGGCACCACGTACCCACAGAGTCACCCTCATATTCCTTGCCCGCACCCCGTCATGTGTGCGGTGTTTTGATGCGGAACTTGTTGCCCTGAGCCAATTGGCCCTCGGCAAAGCCCTTGGGCCGAGCACGCTGTATGGGGCGCAACGTGAGATGCGCACATGAACAGCACACACAAGTTTCCCCGGATACTGACAGCCAGATGAGTGGTGCTCGCCATGGCAAGCGGCTCGAATCTTATCACATTGGTCACAATGATGAAAACTGTCACACAGATCTGTCTCACGACTTGGCAGTGTATGCATCGTCAAGTAATATTGAAATGTATTGTTTAACAAAGGAAAGAAAAAAACTCTTCATTTGTCAAAGAATCGAGATAAATGAGGCTTTTTTATTTTACAAGTCGATTCCTGGGAGAGAGTTGCCGGATAATTATTCCAGCTCTATCACACAGACGGCATCCCTTTGTTTGATGCCGCTCCCAATTCTATGCCCTCTATAATGCAATCCCCTCCTTTTCTCTATCATCGTGGTGGCAGCTCACGCTCATATAGCCAGCCACACATCAACTTTGCATCAAGCCATGCATGCAAAGTCCACCTCCTGGTATTACAGCTCCATCATGCGGCAGGAGCTTTCTCACTGGATTGAGAAGATATTTAAGTCTAGGATCGAATTAGCTTCATGTTCAGAGGCGGCGGATACTGAAGATTTTTGAATATGACGTACGAACTTGGCCATGAGGGCAACCATGAGATCGAAAAGACCAATGGCTTCGACGAAAGCGAAACCCAGAATGGCGTAAGAGAAGAGCTGGCCACGGAGGGCAGGGTTGCGGGCAACACCGTTCAGAAGAGCAGCGAAGACGAGACCGATACCGATACCGGCGCCAGTCAGACCGATGGCAGCAGAGCCCATACCCAAGTTCTTGGAGACCTCAACCATGGCCTGGGCGATCTCAGAAGAGTAGGCACGGCGCTGGACCTGGAAGGCATTTCGGGAAGTGGCCTGGAGGAGAGTGGTGGCCTGCTGGCGCTTAAGAGTCTGAAGGGGGCTGGCAGAGCCTTTATCCGTCACGTCAGTCGGTCAAATTCATCTATTGGTCTCTCTGGACACGAATATTGCTCTACTCGTCGAGCTCATCAAGCCCAGAAAAGTTTTTTCTTGAATCGTGCTTACCGGTGATAGTGCGCTTGGAAGCAGCAGCAACGGGGGCTCGGATGGCAGGGCGGGCAGCCTTGGTGGCCATCTGGGTAGCCAGGCGGGAAGCAAAGACACGGGAGGCCATTGTGATGATGGTTGTGAGTGAGGGGAGAGTGTTGGTTGAGGGTGGGAATTGACTTGTGAGGTTGGAAGCAAAGATGAGTAGGATGGAGAGAGAGCAAAGCTGAGGGAAGAAAGGAGAAGAGAGGAAAAGGTTGGAGCTGGGAAAGCGAACAGAAAAAGGTTCCACCTGGGGAGACGGGGCCAAGGGGGGTTCGAGGGTCAGTCGGGGCAACGAAGAACTGAGGCAGCTTCGGATTTGCTGGAATCTGAGGCAACGAGATTTTCACAGCAAAGCGCCGACGGTGGATGGGTGCGAATCTCGACGGACGACACAGGTTGGTGGCCTCGGGGGAAGCCGGGTGGGTACGCCAGAATGAAATAACGACGGGGGGTGTATGAATGATGGATGAACAAAATGGAGTTTTCGAGCCTGAGGTGTTTGTTGCTGCTTGCGCACTTGGACTGGTGGGCCATCAAACATGAATGGTTGAATTGGGCTTTGGGGCAGAAAACACAACACTTCACTCGACACTGCAGACGTCGAATTTGAAGCTTGTTGCATTTACGACGATTACGAGCATAGTTCTCATTTTCCAACGCACACCACGAAGCCGGGCAACAGAGAAGAAGATTTCGGTACAATTCAGTCATAATGGTATTGCATTCAGCAGCCTTGTGGAAGGGGCGTGGATGAAAATTTGCGGTGGATATTTTGGCGGTGGTTGTCTGAGGCATAAAGAAATAAAAAGGCGCGATATCGAACTGATAAGCTTCGATCACAGGTCCCGGATCTGGCAGGAATAAGGCAATGAGGCTACAAATAGGATCCACAGCCGCGAAGGCTGGGACATGGTCTAGGCCCCACTTGGCGGCTGCCGTTGATGGATTGTCTGGGATGTGGCGTGCAGCACAGACTCAAAGACGATATTGCAACACAGCTTCCAGCGTCTGCGTCTGACACGTGGGTGGATCGCAAGTGTCCACAAGCGTGGATCTGAGGATGAGCTGGGCCATGTGAGACTGTGCGGCGGATGGCTCTTGTCTGACCAAAAGGGGGAAATTGGTCCGCCTGGCATACAATTCCGCCTGAAGCATTGAAGACGAGACGGATGAGCGCATCAGGATGATAAACAATGGGACGCACTTCCATGGGGCCAGGTTGAGGGTGGGAGAGGAAGGGCGGGAGAGGAAGGGCGGGAGAGGAAGGGCGGGGAAAAAAAGGATATAAAGTGTGTCGGACTCCCAGCCAGCTCTTCGGTCGTCGGGCACTCAGCAACGGAACAAGACAGCCGATGTTGCCCAGGGCATGTAGGCGAACTGACACAGCTACAATAGCCACCCCGGGAGCCGAGCGACGCGGCAAAATTTGGCATGCAGAAGACAACGTGTCCGAGACCCAAGACGTACATGCCGAGGGCATTTACTCCGTACGACCACTGATGACTTTTGAGGTGGCCAATGTTCCAGGTCCGACTTGAGATGTTTCTTCTCATACTCGAATAGTTTTCCGCATGCGAGCAACTGAATGGCCTTGAAAAGCAAGGAACGAACGAAGGATCCAGCGACAACAGCATGATGATCCACTCAGCTTTTACAGCATCAGGGAACGGGAAGACGGTCGGAAATTCGACGGAGCAGGTTTTGGGGTCCATGCCGGCTCCTCCCAGTGCTTACCGTACAAAGACACGCTCGCGTCCTGGCCAGAAGCAATGAGCTGTATTGCGTCCAGTTGTGCTATTGGCGCCAGACAGCGCCAGACAGGCATGCCCTCATTGCCCTGGCCCTGTGTTTTGCCGGGCCAAAAGCAGCGGACCAGCCCAATAGCACAGCCGATCTGAGCTGAGGTGATTTATTGGTGGGACCCTGAAATCGTGCTGTCTTAGCTGCTTGCGCTGTTTGTTCATGTTAGGACGCTTTCGCTCAGCGCACAAACAGGGGAATGGGAAAATTTTTCCCTGCCAAAAAGGGCCCTGACAGCAGGCCCCCCTGACTTGGCCATGGCTGCAGCCGAATGGCGCCAGGCCTTCGGGTGCTAACATTAATTTCCATTTAGCTGCAGCGCAGGATAGAGCCGCCAGCCGACGTCGTTGGGTCGTTGCTGCAAAATGACGCGGGTAGATGTAAAGTGCTGGACAGGTCAGCTTTCTCAATCAATCCATCCGGAGTAGTGCCATGATTGACGGCCGGCGACTGCGGGAAGCTGAAACATTTTGCCATTGCCAATTGATCAATTGATCAATTCTACAATGCGTGAACAAGTGCGGCCGGCAGTTCCATCCTGGAACCCCTGGAACGCTCAGGTCTCAGGGTGCCGCAAGCTCCCAAGCTCCCCCTGTCCCGCTACAAGACAGCATGACTGATGCAATCGTGTCCTTGTACTCCGTACATGTGTAATCCATCCTGAGAAGCATTTCCTTGTTCCTCTTCGGCCAGGCGGTTTTACATTGTCTGCTTTTGTGTTATTCATGGCAATCGCTGGCCGTGGCCCTCAATGGACAATTGCGGCGTAGGATGAATGTGTTTCCGCCAGCAAAAAAGCTGCCACTGACAATGGAAGCCTCAATTTTTGTTCTGCCCTGGCTTCCACCACTGGCAGGGGGGGGGGGGGCGTGCATTTACCTCGACCAAACCCCCTTTTTGCAGCGACGAGAATTTCTCGGGTGGGTCAAACTGGCCCCGAGTCATCCATTTTTTTTATTTCTCTCACCGTGTAATGCGCACGTAGCTGCTAACCCAAATGGATAATTCGTAATGGATCCCATGTGAGAATTTCGCCAGTAGACTTGCTTTGGCGCCAGGCATGAAGAGGCGTTTATGAGTTTACACAGTTGTATCGAGCCGCCGGGCTAGAGGCATCAAGGCTGGGGAGAAAACAGTCTTGGATGGGCAAGTACAGCAAGTGGCGGCGGTGATGGTGTGCCGCAAGCTTTCCGTCTAAACTATTTTGTACTGCAGGTCGCGTGCAGGGAACTGCTGCGTCGGGCAGTTTAGTTTAGCCCTGCTGATCATCTCAAGTTGCTCTTCTTTTTTTCTCCGCCCGACCCTGGTGGTCTGGTGTGTGGTACTGGCTGTGGTGCACACAAAGCTTTCCTGATGTGGATAGCTTCAATTATATCCAGCCTATTTGCAACAAACACCGTACATGCCGCCATGACGCTGAACCCAATTGAAGCCGACGACACTGATACATTACAGCCAGAAGCAAACAAACATATGCTGCAAGGCATACATATGCCTTGGACTCGTTCAATTGGCACTCGCAGCTCCAAATACTGCGGTACTATAGGGTATCTCTAAATGACAAGGTTCCTCTAGCCAAAAAAAAAAAACGCCAACAAAAACTCGCCATTTCGACACCGTCGCAAACTTGAACAACGGTTGACCAGAGCAAAAAGTATTCTTAAACCGCTTCACTCCCCGCTTTGGCATCCCAAGTTTCGCCACCATTCGTCTTCATGGCATATCCCTGTACGAACCCGTCCGGATCGCACGTCCGCTCGAGACTAATTCGATGCGTCGCCACGTATCGCCTCACGGCTTCCTTGTCCACCCGAACTCGAGGTATAAGCTTGACTAGAGCTGGCTTCTTCTCCTCCACAGACCTTGGCGCCATATCCTGCGGCCCCTGCCCCTGCCCGTCACCGTCACCGAGTTCTGACGGCGGACTAGACTCATCCTCCTCGGTCGTGTCTGCCCTCTTCTCGGGCTTTCCATATCCCATGCCCGCGTCCTCAACTATTCCCATGTCACGTAGAACACCCAAGCAATCCTCAACAGCTATCCATGTACCCTGGCTGCAGTCATTGACATCTACAATCAGCTCATGAGGAAGGGCTGGAGCACCTGCGACTTGCGCTGGCTGCGGCTGCGACTGCGACTGGTGTATTGAGTTGTCCAGGCTCAGCAGCCAGCGTGCGATTTCTCCAGACCAGAATCTCTTGTAGCCTTTCTTGCCCAGGTCCGATATGGGTTTTTCTGGACCACCAAGTATACCTTCTCGTCTCGAAATTTCGTACGACGCGCCCATCAGCAGCGCACCGAGCCCTTTGCGTTGCCAAGGAGGAAAGACTAGGATGCATGCCAGATTGTTGTTATCCCATGACATTTTTTCCTTGGAAAAGAAGCCGCAGACTTGAGGTGGGCTCGCCTGCGTGGGCTCGATGCTGGGGGCGTCTGGATTCGCAGTGGGCGGCGTGTAGATGAGCAGGAAGTAGTTGAAGCCGGTGACATCGAAGAAGACTGATTTGTTGTCCAGAAACAGCTTCGCAAACAACGACAAATTTTGGCAAAAGAGCTATGCAAAACCCCATTTCAGTCAGCCAACAGGTGATAAACGTCGGAGCTACTGATTGGGTGCCAGTTCAGACATGATGAAAAAGTCACATGCATGATATCAAACTTACCACGTCCTTCTCGCCATCCACTTCCCAAATGCTCCATTCTCCCTCGTCTTGGACAATTTCCTCAGTGTATCGCACACCACCATCGCCTCGCCGTCGTTTGGGGCCTTGTCCCTTGCCGTCATGGGCAACCAGGACCTTTCTTCGGCCGCGGGGATGAGTATAGATTTTCCTTCCTGGAACAAAGGCCTTCCGCTCGCAAATTCGTACATGGCCGCGCCATGTCACCAGCTCCTTGGCGTATTTGAAACAGCTAGGACAGACGTACAGCCTCTCCAGCATTAGCTGGTTGTCTTTGTCCCTCTTGGATGCCTTGCCGCTTGCCTCGTTGCTCCCGTCCTTGCTTCCTCCACCGCCGCTTCTGGCATTACCAGACGTGTCCCCCAGGACCTCCTTCCCGTAGTAGCTTGGGTACCAAGTACGAAAACAGAGGTCCCCCAAAACAACCTTGTCAATGTTGCGGTCTGCTCTGGGCGGCCCCCGATCGTTGACGGCCAAGGTAGGTGGTTTGGGTGGCAGAACAGGCGTCACTACGGGTGGTGCTGGCCGCCTGTCTAGTCGAGGGGGTAGCGACATCGGGCCATGAGGTCTCAGTAAGGATGACTGGCCCCGTCCTGGAAGCGGCTGCTGCGGCACATGATATGTAATTTCGGGCGCGACTAGATCTGAAGGGCGGACACTGTCTTTGACGGCAACGCCCGACATGCTATGTCCTCGGGCAAGGGCTGTCCCGGATGGGAGCACGGGAGGTCGGGGGATTGGAGGAGAGACGGGAGTGATTATGGGAACGGGCACTGGTGTCTCAACTGGAGCGAAGCCACTGGGCGGGATCGGAGGCGGCGGGACAGCAGATTGCGGCCGTTGACGACTGCGGCTCGGCAGGCCGAGAGGTGTTGGAATCGGAACGGGCGTCTGGGAGGCCGTGGTGGTCGAGTTTGTGGTCGTTGGTTGAGGTTGTGGCCCTCCAGGTCCCGATCCAACTCCAGATGCACTTCCTCCAGTAGGGCCCGCCGCGGCTGGAGCTTGAGCCACCTTGGCCGCGGATGTCGGAGGCAGCGGGGGCAGAATGGGCGTTTGACGCGTTGCACGACGCGTTGACGTAGGCGACTGGTCGCCTTGCTGTGCGAGCCCTTCTGGACGTTTGCGTTTCGGGGGCATTGCTCTTGCTGGTCGTGGCGGGAGAGGAGCAGCTTGGGGGCTACAATTAACGCGATGTGTGGCCGGGGACGAAGGCTGGAAGCGCAGAAGCACCAGCGGCATGGGGCGTGCCTGTGCCCTCGCGATGGCGCGAGTGCTCCTCCGTGCTGCAATTACCAAGGCACTAAAATTATGCCGATCTGGAGGGGCCCCCAGCGGTGGAGATGTCAAGGCGTGGTATGATGAGTTTGGCAAGGGCCACGATGCTGTGGCGGCAAGGACGAGCAGACGAGGTTGTCCCCAGATATTGGCTACGCCGGGGCAGGAGCGAACATGGGCGAGCAAGCCTCTGCTCTTGCTCTACCAATTGGCAAGCCATGGCTCGCGAATGCGCCTGGCCCCGGAAAACACACGCCTGCCGGTATGCGACGTGTGTGGTATGCGCTATCTTGCACCAGGCCGCACTTGCCGTTTCTGTCCTTGTTCAAGTCTGATGTCCTGTCACGTGTGCAAGATGGCTTCACGACTTGCGTGTGCAAGCATCTTCAGAGTCATCTTCGGACTACTTCGGACTACCGGGCAGCAGCCATCATCCCGGATCAAAGGTCCATGTACAAGCCCAAAAGAGGCCGCCCATGTATTGGAATCCTGCATACCGCATACATCAAGTTTTATACCCAGCAGCGCTCACTCCTTCAGCTTATCAGGCCTTCTTCGGCGTCATGCCGTCGCCCGTCTGGCTCACCTCATTCAAGTATTCACCCACCCGCAAACCCTTTTCGTCTGCAAATTGCTTGAGTATTCTCCCAATCCAGCTATGAACCTTGGGCAGCGACTCGAGCTGGGTTCGAGCGACGCGCAAAGGGAAGAGTAGGATGTAGGCCCCGTGGTAGTTTTGCTCCCCATTGAGGAGATAGTCCACAATCCGGCAGATTTCCAAGGCGTGCGACTCTCGAGTACCGAGACCGGGCAGCAACAAAGGGTTCAGGAAGGGCCCGTGGCGTTGCCAAACATGCTCCATTGTTGCGGCTGCGTCGTCCCCAAGTCCCACCAAGTCTGCTAGCCGGAACAGCAACAGTCTGCTGACATTATAAAAGAGTATCTCAAAGGTCCGCTTCATGCCAACAAAGTTGAGGCACGTGTCAAACAGCGGTTTCTCGTCCTCGTCCAAGCATAACGTTGTAGCTAGATTGATGCGAGTTTTCCAACAAACTCGTGGATACACGTCTTCCCATTTCCAGCGCGCCTCGGACAGCCTATGGATGGCAGAGAGGATCTTGTCTTGCAGCATGGTCCGGGCCGCCATGACCGCGGCTCCAGTCACGGCGCCAGCCCGCATTCTTTCGGCATCTGCCTTCAACTCATCAGCGTCTTCTATAATGCCCGGCAGGTCAACGAAGACATCCATTAACAGGGATCCTGGAAGCTTGATATCTGGTTGCGGAGCCCAAGGACCTGTCTTCCACTCCTGGAATTCCAAGAAGCATCGTTTTCGCATGACGATGTGAGCAATGCCCTTGACCTAAATTAGCTTTTTGCACTGGGTAGACGCTTGCCAACAGATGGCTTCTCATTTGGGCCATGGGATTTTATTTACCAGGAACGGCCGTTTTACTTCAAACAAGGCGTTGGCAGATGAAGTTTGAAATGATTCGGGGCCGAGCATCTCGATCTGGGTGCTATAGCGTCAGCCCACGTTCAACATGAGACAAACGTGACAGCCGGAGTATGCAGGAACCGAATTCACGCACCAGTGCAGCAACACCCTGGGCGTGTTGCAGCCACATGCCGGAGTTTGAGGCAGAAATCAGCTCGTACATGGACAGAAAGTATGCGGTCCAAAGGCCCAAGAAAGCTCTGGCTTTGTTAAAGTCACTTTTCATGTATTGAAGATCTAGCTGCAGACGGCCAAGGGCTTGGCCGTACAGCGTGGCAGCATGTGATTGCATGTGCTTCACCTTGTGTATTTGACTGAAATACACCTCTGCAACACTCAATCCTGAGACATATGCACTGGTGCATTTACCGAAGCTTTCCATGGCGGCACGCATAGTAGGGGCGTCGGACACGTTGACGGGATTTTGCTCGAAGCCAATGCGCAAATTGGTAACAAAATGTGAGATGACAATGTTGTCCTTGAAGCCAAACAAGGGAACCATTGGGGCGATTTGGCACCCAACGCCTTGGTCCATGGACGAAACAGAACCCAACTGCTGGTTCCAGAAGTCCTTGTGCTGCCTGGCAGACTTCTTGGATCGAAGTTCCTGCGTTCCAGGCAGGGCCTGGTTGACAAAAAGAAACGGCTGATCATACCCAAGGCATTGGTGCATGCCCTTTTTACAACGTTCACACTCTGGGCGGCGCTGGTCTACTCGTGCAGAGAGGTCAGTCAGTGTCGGCAAGGCAAATTGGCAGTCGATACTGGGCCCAGGTCATCTTGAACGGTGCTTGGCCAGATGGCAGTACGGAGCAGTGGTAATTAATGGCATCAACATACCGCACTTGACCTTTCGTTGTCGGCAAGTCAGGCATCCTAGGGTTCGACGTGCACGAACGTCGAAGAAGCGCCGCAGCTCCTCTCTGGCTGGGACAGTACGGCTGCTAGTCCCAGAAATTTCCGTGCTGGAAAGCGTGGCCATGGCCATCTCTTTCAGGAGGCTTGCCGCCCCAGGGGTTGAGAGCCCAGGGCAAGTTGTAAACGACGGTCGCGATGCTGCTGTCCACAACGACACGGCTGGGAGATCAATGTGGCACAGCGACCCGCAGCTCTCCACAGTATCGTTGCGTCCAGCAATCCTGTGTGCGAGATGGGAATTGGCGCGGCGAGAGCAACTTGGCCGTCAAGGTGGAGTTGTCGCGTTGAGCAGTGACGGACACAGGATTGAGTGGTGGCTCAGAGGCAGTCTTCGCTGGAGGGGCCCAAAAAGGCAAAGCACACCGAGGCGAGGAGTGAGGAGCTGGCCAAATGGCGTCTAGACTCAAGACACACAAATGGCAGAGCGGATGACGGCGGCCCGCGTTTGGAGGCTTGGAGGCGGGGACCAGGCACCTGCAAAAGTGGAGAGAGCAGCTGATGATGAGCTCTTGATATTGATACTAGGCATCCCCAGACAAAAACAGCATGGAACGGAACAGCAACAAAGAGGGAGCCTTTCAGCCTGAGAAATGTCACAGTCGACTATATTTTTGTGTGAATTGGCAAGGAATATCTAACCAATGGAATGACTACATCTGTCCTACATGTACCCCGAGTCTGACCATGAAGACTTACACCCACCAGCCAACGAATGGGAAGAACTCCTCCATACAGAGCAGTCGAAATGCAAACCGAGCTTGTGCAAAGTCGTCCGAAACAGAACAAAAAAGCAGTGTTAGCAATACGGCATCATGTCCTAAGCACCGACACCGGATACCATCATTGGCAGCTGTGCCTTTTCCACCCTGGCAAGGGTGTCATCTCCTTGCTCCCAGTTCTTGGCCAAGGTGATGAGCTCCCTGCGAGCTTTCCCAGCATCTCTATTTCGATATACGCTGTCGATTTTACGGACGTCCTCTTTATCGTTGAGTAACCAGCGCTTCTCGTCTGATCGAAATTGGGTATATGTCATGTCTGGGCCGTACTTTGCCTTGACGTTGGCCGCCAGTCGATCCAGGACTGCCTTGTTCGCCTCGATTTCGGATCTTGCAGGAGAAGAGGGATCGGGAAAATGCAAGTCGCGTGAGGGCGTGAATCTTGTTTCCTTGCGGGTAGGATCTGGCACAATGGAGCTGGCAAAGTGGTACAGAATTGAGGAGCTGTCCAGGATGGCGGCAGAAAGCTCCAGCAGGCCAGTTGTCGTCATGGGGCAGTGTGCGAGATTTAGATACTCGAACGATCGAGATGTCCTGACGAGCTTGCAAAGAGAAGAAACAGCTCCGTCGTCGATGTAGTTGTACGCCTGCTGCAAGTCCTCCGTCGCAGAGGCCTGGCCAAGGTCAAGACAGCGGATGCCAGCGTGGTTCGCCACTGCTTCGCACAGCGCAACAGCACCTTGGGTGCCAACTCCGACTCATTGTAAAGACAGCCGGGCTAGATTCGAAGTGCCTTTGCCAGAACTTGGACGCCTTTATCGCCGAGAGGGTTGCAAGATAGGTAGAGCGATGTTAGGCCACAGTGCGGGCTGGCGAGAAAGGATGCCAGCGCCTCTGCAGCCTCGGTGGAAATACCGCATCCGTTGAGATACAGGTTTCGGAGAGGCAAAACGGACCCCTGAGGGCCAGAGTAGCCGGCCAGCAAGTTGAACAGGTCCGCCACGCCCTTGTTTCCCAGCTCGGTCTGATCAAGATCCAAGGTCCTCAGATTCCTGGTCTCGGTGATGAGCCGATACACATCAGCGGCAGCTTCAGGACCGAGCGGATTCCTCTTGATCCAAACATTTGTCACAACAGACGATGCATGGCACCCACATTGTCCTTGAACCCAGCACCATTGATGCAGTTCCCGGCCAAATACCAAGTATCCATTCTCTCTGGAAACTCCTTGACAAACGTCGCCAATCGCCCTTGCGCCCGACGACCCGATAATGTTATTTCCCAGCAAGAAGTGCCGGACAAACGAATTGTTTCGCAGACTGTCCATTAATTCCCAAATGGGGTCCGGCCCAACCACCATCTTGCATAGGTCCATTCTCCCGTCCTCGTATACAACTCCCTTTTGGAATTCGGCACCCCGGACTTTATAATGCGGCTCGCCCTGTCCTCCGTCGAGCTCCCTACCGCCCGCAGCAGCGCCGGCGCCAACTAGATGCGTGCCACCGTTGCGCAAATGCTCAAAGAAAGGCTCCAGCTGCTTCCCTTGCGACACCTTGACGGGCATGGGAATCCCCGGAACACCGTCGAGTGAAACCGACTTCTCGGCGGGATCCCATGGTCCCTGACGAGTAATCCTGCTGGCCCACGCGGGTGCTCGGGGACCAACATCTCCATTGGCGCCGATCGTATATCCATACCGATGGGTGGCGTGGAGCAGGTCGTCGTATTTCCTCTGCAGCGCCGCCCATCCGCGCAGCCGCACGCGGTCCTCTTCGTACCGAATCAGCACCGTCAACGAGCCACTGTGGACGGGATACAGCAGATTGGACAAAGACTCGGCTAGTTGGTGCCTTGCGGATCGCCGACGGGGTAGCAACTCATTCTGTAACTAAGCTACCGTCTTTACATGTCACAGTCGATGAGTCAGGTCCTGTCCAGATCCGTCTTGTCGGGGCGGAGGCGTCGTCTTGATGCCATGTCTTGATGAAAGGGCACACTGCAAGCCCCGCAATCAGGCTTACTTTGCGGCTATTCGAATGAGGCCTGGTACGCGCCTACAGTATGTATGAGTTATAAACCAAGTGCAAGACCTAGCCAGTCAACGAGTAGTGTTGTGTGATTCTACGTGTTTCCATCATTATTCATACATGTACTAGAGTTACGGTCAAGGTTGGCTGACGGGCTGCGTGGGTGCATACTTCGTGTACTGTACGGAGTACACCCTACTGACTGCCCGCGGCTTGCACAACTGGGATTTGCTTCCTGTACCGAATTCACACCCATGTCGACTTGAGCCTGACTGTCACGCACGCCCAGCTTCCCAACACTCACGCACAACGGGGCCATGGATCTGTGACCAAAGAAAAGGTAACAAAGGAGCCACTTCGATTCTTCGCCTCCTCTCCCAATCTCACCATACAGTAGTATCTGATACACAAAGGCAAAGCGCAGGGGGCACCGTATATTAAAGCCCGCGGCCAGGTTTCTCCGGGGTCCTTGCCAACAAAACCGTCCAGCTCTATCAGCCCTAGCCACCAGTCCCTTTCTGAAACACCTCGTACAAAGGTTCAACCCCCCCTTTCCATTAACCACCTCCTCTTCGTAGTGAGTGATCAGTAAGATACGAACCCGGCAAAGACCTTCCGACCCAAATCTCTGCCGGAACCTGTTTGTTTCACAAGGCAACAGTGTTGCAAAGAAGAGTTGCAGAATCCCAGCGAATAATGTATCCTCCTCAACATGCAACATGTATGCCGCAAAATAAGTAGTAATGACACAAAAGGAAGGAGGAGCAATAAAAAATTACATGCCATCAAAGTCTCCGCCCAGGTCATCCTCGTCTAGATCGCCTTCTTGTATCTCCTTGGCCATTTCGCGCTCGCGCTCTCGGGCTTCTTGAGCGTTCTTGAGTTCCAAACGATGTTGATTCATCGGGAAACGCATGGCCTAAGGGGACAACAAATCAGCTCCCACTCTCGCGTCACATGAATACAATGTTACAACATACCTTGACGCTCTCGTCATGCAGGGCGAGACATGCCCGAATGCGGTCATGGAAAGCCTCACCAGGCTCTCTTGTGGCGTAGACATCCCCGACTTCCTTGCTCTTCATGAAGCCACGCTCACGGTCCAGAGTAGCTTCAATGACCCCATCTCTAATGGCCTTTGCCACAATATATTCGGCAGATTCTTCGCTGCCAAGGTGGAGGCGGATACAAATATCCCGCAGTGGGATGCGAGAATAGGACAGGGACATCATGCGAATGCCCGTTTTGATGACATTCTGACGCAGGCGGAGAATGAGGGAGTAGGTTCCGTCACGTCGGAACGTATCAGCGTGATCTGCAATTGTCGTCTCAAAGTCCTCCAAGTTACCCACACGAACAGCCTGGACAAGCAAGAAGTATGGGTGAAGAGCGTCCTCCAGAGCAGGCTGGCGGAAGGTCGCTCTTTCAGGGATATCGCCCATCAACAACTCAACAACCATCAAAAGCTTGGTTGCCGTCTGTGAAAAGCCAACGGCACAGTTGCTGGATGGAGCCTTGCGGGTCGCAGCAGTCAGGTGCTCGTGCGCCTCGGTGTATCGTAGTTGGATCGCTCTGATACGGCCGAGGTAGTAGAGAAATCGGGCGACCTGGTTATTGATGGCATTTTCAGGAAACTGAGTGTGGGAGACGAGCAAATCAGCTTGGCTAATGTGCGATGTCAGCAGGTAATTTCGCAGGAGAAGCACGATAACGGATGCCTGGGTGTCGATATCCTTTCGCAGCACAGCGGTTCGCAAGGCGGCTAGCAGGGTCGGTCGGATGGAGACGATTGGCGACTCTGGAGACGGCGGTAGGGGAGCAATGTGCTCGCAGAAGAGAGAGTAGTAGAAGAAGACCTTGGCAGAGAGACAGTCCAGAGTGCGGCGATTCAAGGACTGAATACGGTCTGACAGGTACTTGGAGAAGTCGGCACCCTGTTTATACTTTTTTGTGTCGAAGAGGTAGACCTGGATCAGAATGCCGAGGAAAATGTCAATCTCTGGGATGATTTCCTTGTTCTCCTTCTTGCCATTTTTAGCAGCCTTGGCATCGCCAGAGTCCACCTCCATGTCCGAGACAGACTGACGACCCAGCGGCATGCTCTCCCGACCGATGGCAACGAGGAGGCTCTTGGCGGTGTTGCCAGATGTGACGGTGGCGGGAAAGGTGTCGACAATGGCCTGGCCAATGATATCCGCGGTCAGGCGCTTGCGAATGAGGGAGATGGATCGAAGTGCTCGTAGGGAAAATCTAGCATCGAACAAGGCGACGGCGCGATCTAATAATGCAAAGTTGCTCTTGATGTCTGCAGCTCCATAAAAAGGAGTCTTTGGTCAGTGACTGGCGAACCGCAAAAGAAGACACACGTCCACGGCTGAGAGAAGCAAGGAAAAAAGCGCCCGGAGATATCCGAGCCCTTGACAAGAGGCTCACGCCAGATAGGCGGCTAGAGTCTCGCGATTCTTCTCCTTTCCAAAACGTACCTGCTACTGTTTGGATGACGGGGTCAACCTTGTTGTCGATATCATCGGAGGTGTCACCACCGGCCATCGACACGTCACCATCAGCATCGTGAGGCTGCTTGGAGTGTTTTGAGCCCTTGGAGGGCGGTACTACAACCGTCATCTCCTCGTCGCCGTCCTTGACTCCCTTCTTGCCTTTGGTCTTGCCAGCGTCTTTCATGTCGATGTCGCCGTTACTCCTGATGCCGTTCTCGATCGGCTCGTTGCCGTTGCTCTTGGGCGTCTTGCCGGGCATTGCTGCCAATGCTAGCTATGTAACTCGAGCCCGGCGGGGGATGGACAGGCCGAACTGGGAAGGGGGGGAAAAGGAAAAAAAGACGAGAAATCGATGAATGGATGCAACAGAGAGTGCTCAGGTTGACCGAGCGCGAACTGAGGTGCTCGGCGGCGACGTCTGCAGATGCCTCACAGGCAAAGGGTGGCGCGCACCAGAGACGGAACAGGGAAGGCAGAACAGACAAGACAAGGGAGTATCAAACAGGCACAACCCGAGGGTTGTAGAAAAGGGAAAAAGTAGGTTGGCAGGGCTGACTACACGCCGAATCGATGATCTGGGCGATAGATTGAGTGATGCAGCTTGATGTCTGGTATGCGATGGTGGTCGTTTGGGCCGTTGGGTGCGAGAAGGTTCGAGCTCGAGATTGTTGGAGACGACCAGTCATTCAACCTTGGTCCTTTGGGCCTTGGAACAGCGACGCTGGTGCAGCCAGGTGTACCCTAGGTAGGCCAGGTACTTGATAATCCGCCACGGCGCGCACGCAACCCGAGGTACCGTGGCAGTTGGGCGACCGACCTGGCTTGAAGCTCCTCCCAGCTCCAACAAGCACTTAGTAAGCACAAGCGGCACTGTCTATTGGGCTACAAAATGTGGAGCCTCTAGGCGGCACTGAGTGACGTTTTCGAATCTTGTGCCTTGCCTCTACTGCGACTTGTTGAGACATTGGACTGACGCAGTACACCAAGAATGGATGGAGCCTGGTAAACCTCGACATGTGCCGCCCTCCACACACTGCGTCGTCACTTGCACATGATCCCCTCTGACCGTATGCCCTCTGAACCATTGATCCGTCACGCGGCGGAATTGCTCTTCTTCTCTGATTGGTCCGTAGGGCCGTCAGATACAACAAAACGCCACATTCAGCCAGTCACTCTTTCATGTCCTGCCTGTATGTGTCGTTGGTGGATTTGAACAAAGAAACAACGTGCCAAGCGATCCTGCGCATCAACAATACGACGACCATCTTCTATTCTGTTCTCCAGTCGTTACTTACATCCACCGCTAGCTGCATTCCGCAGCGCGATACAAGACGGCGGCCCTCCCTTTGTCATGAAACTCACCGTCGACGCCTTGGCACCGTCCCTCCCTTCTTCTCACATGGCAATCCTCGCATGTTTGATAACTCGCAAAGACACCGCATCGCAAAATATAGAAAAGAACCCATGTGTCGGTTATCATATCAAATCAGCCTTCCAAACGCCGTTTGCTGCCGCCCGTCCCGTAGCCATGTAAAATGCAAAGATTATAAAGTGTCCTCTCCGCTCCATGTCACCAGTTAATGTCTCTCACTGGTCACCCTTTCCGGGCATAACCTTTGCTGCTTGTACTGCGCTCATCTTAGCAATCCAGCCCGGCGAAGGCTGCACCTTGCGGACTGTGCGTAGTTCGTCTGATGAATAGCCAGGGACACGAATGTTATAGGTCCGCTCAAGGATCAGCTGGATATCACGTATCTCCAGCACTTTAGACCCTCGCTCTTTAGCATTGCGGCAGGCCGAGTGCAGGACGTTATCTACAAAGGAATCGGCCATGTTTAAAATGTTCTGCACAAGAAGTAGGAAATGTTAGCCTAGAAAACTTTTGTCGTCAACTCTGACGCGGGAAGGGGCTTCGCTTCTGTACCTCTTCAACTTCCGGTGTCAAAAGATTCCCATCTTGAAAGTCTCCAGAGCCACCACAAACTTGCCGAACCAGCTCATCCAGCTTCTTCTTGCTCAGAACGTGGTCTCCCTCGGCATCATGGCTGTAGGCGGGAATCCTCGCAACAGGAGGCTGGTTCAAGACTCCCCCAAGTGTGCCGCTACCCTGTGACATGGTCGGGCGCCCAGCTGCTACACCTCCGCCAACTGTGACGCCTTGTGGAACGGCCGTCGCCTTCTCGGGAAGTTGTTTTGGAATGGGCATCTTGGCTTGAAATCCTGCTTGTGTTTGCGTGGGGTGGGCGTGAGGATGGCCTTGTTGCTGCTGCTGCTGCTGCTGTTGCTGCTGCTGTTGCGCAGCACCAGGCACAACAGCACCTTGATTCACTGCTCCGCCAACACCAGCACTAACTCCAGCACCAACGCCAGCGGGTTGGCCCTGGCCCTGCGCGGTGCCAGGTGAGTTTGCTGCTCTTTGATTGGCGAGACTCATGGCAGCGGAATGGCTCAGGGCTCGAGTAGGACCTCCAGCAGTGACGGGAGTTGCAGATTGAGGAGTTTGTACTCTTGCGGTTGCTTGGGCCTGTGCAGCAGCCTGAGCCTGGGCGGTATTGACAGCAGGAGGGTGTGGCTGTTCGGGTTTGACTTGTGGTTGACCCTGAGGTTGCTGTTGCTGAGGTACCGGTCGCGTTTGACTCACAGTCGGGGTTGGTGTAGGAGTTCCGTTTGCTGGAGACGGCCTGTTGACAGCTGCCAGGCTTTGTTGATTTTTTGCGGCCTCTACAGCTGCGTTCACAGAGGCAGTGGCGTTTTGCGTGGCAGTTTGAGCGTTGTTTTGTGCGGCATTAGGAGTTGCCTGTGTGTTGCTTTGTTGATTCCCTGAAGCTGCCGTTCCACTCCCGTTTGGCGGTGTCTGTGCGCTAGTTTGTTGCTGGTTCGCCTGGAGGCTCTCCTGCTGTTTTCGAACAGTGTCTATCCATTTAAGGGCTTCTTGGTAGAACTTGAGCTGTTGATCTCTTCTGATGTGATATTGTCGCAGCTCTTCGTTTTGAAGGGGTTTCCCGGCCTCGTTCCTGTCTTTGAATATTTTCTCCATGCTAGCGACCTTGGCCTTGCTACTATCCATGGTGAATAGCGCTCGCGAGTACTTGTCCTTCAAGTCCTCTACCCATTTAGCGACATCTGAGGGCGATTTATTGGCCAAGTGAGCAGGGGCTTTAAATGCGATTTTATTCACGCGCTGCAAAATGTGGTCAGGGATCTTTGGTCGTGCCGCCGCTGCCGCCGCCGCCGCGGGAGTCTGATTCTGATTTTGAGAGGTAGTAGCAGGCGTGGAGGCGGCGGCCTGCCCTTGAGGGGCTTGAGCAGCAGTCGAATTTTGCTGAGGATTATGCTGAACCTGAGCAGTTGCAGGTGGTCCTGCAGCTTGCCCAGGCGAGTTTTGTTGTGCGGAAGACGGGCGCGGGGTTGTGGTCCCTTGGCCCCCTTGTTGACCCTGTTGTGCTTGCTGCGCCTGTTGTTGTTGATGGTTTCTTCGCTGTTGAATTTTGCCAATCAGCATTTTGGAGAATTCGATGATCTTTTGTCTCGCTGCGATCTGGTCTGGACTGCCAGCGGGCGAATTGTTGGCCTTGTTCCACAGACCCCGAAGGCCTTGTTCATATTTGTTTTTCTCATCCTCGCTCAACATTGGGAGGCTTCTGATTTGGTTTGGTTGATACATCGGTGGAGGTCGCGGTTGTTGGCCCACAGAGCCTGACTGCCCCTGGGCCTGGCCCTGCTGGGGAGCTTGTCCTGGTGCCGTATTCATTTTGTCGTCGTTGTCGATGGAGGGTGGTACGCGCAATCGCAGGTTCAGGAATCAACGACTCTCCGACGAACAGATTCGGGCTGGAGTACACCGAGCTTCGTAGTTGAAGAATATATACGGCGCTTGTGACGGCGTTTATATAGCTTGGGGACTGGAGGTACTGGCCATTAGGTAGTCGCCGCGACGCCACAAAGTTCACACTTGATTGTCGAGGTTCGTGACGCCGTCCACTTCGTCGAGAAGGTTGGTGGATCCCATATTCCATGACTGTCACAACAAGTCTGGTTGTGTCGGAAAATCTGCCGGCCCCTGTAGAAGGGGGAGGGCATTGGCTTAGATAATCCACGCGAACGAAAGGTACCTACCTACCTAGGTACCTAGACCTAGACATCACCCAAAAATGTATCAGCTGTTCCTCACAACCTTTACCTGTAACTCACGTCCTGGGCTGTTAACAGACGTTTTTCACGAGGTAAATTTGCAGGTCATTAAACAGGGCGCAAGGCATCGAGTTTTAGAGCGTTCAATCATCTCTTGCAAGCCTGGCCACCAGCAGCCCAGCACGGCCCATGCTCACATGCTGAATGCCCCAAGAAAGATAGACATGTCAATCAATCAATCAATCAATCGATGCTTCTCAATCCTTTCCCTGTACTTCAAATGTTGGGATTGTATGGGCGGTCTGATCTGATCGCCAGACATGCGCATTTGGGTAATATGGAGGTGACTACGCCCACTTGATAACAAGTGGAGGCGGATTCAATTGATTGATTGATTAATTGAATTTTTTATCGTCTTGGGAGATTTTTCATGTGAACATGGGACTTGTTAGCATAGCTAAATCTAGGCCATGCTATTTTACGTGTACAATTCCATACAACACAGGCTCTTTTGTCGGTTCCGTGTGTACTTCGTTTGGTCACGTGTCCACCCATGCAACCAAATGCACAATCCAACTCATCATTACCATCTTCACACAGACTTGCTAGTTCTAGGATGGCTCGTATTATCGGATATAAAGGGACTTCTTTAATTTCGCTCTCAGTATTACCCAAAGACTCAAATAGTCAGGCCAGGCAAACGGGAGCTTGGATTTGTAGCTGTTCTTGCTGAAAATTAACAAGATGCAGCCGAAGTCCTTGGCTGTGTAGCTTGTCTTTAGAAAAGTACATGAGTTCCTCTGGTGCACTTTATTATTGGAAACTGTGTTCTAGTTTCTTTTTCAACATAGGGAATGCTGGAAAGTCGTCAAGCTCCCGTACATGATTGAGCTCCATGTAAGTCAGTGAACAAGTGACACCCGGGATATTCAACCACATCTGGCGACACCTTGATAAGAACACCAAAATTTGATTACAAATATTCCGCCAGAATGCAGAAGCTCGTCGCAGAATGTGGTATCGGGAGACTCTTGATGTAGGGCAAGCCATACCAATCTGCCACACAGACAAGCATCCTCTACTAGTGGTCTTTGCAATGGAAGAGTCAAACTATTCGCTGAGTATGTTGGCTTGTCAGAGACTCATATAGAACTATGAAGTAATGCGACTCTTGGGCATGTAATACAACCTCCCGAGAAATTGAATTGCTTCAAACTACCGCACACTGTGAACGGCTGTGGAGGGTGACTCTGGGTCTGAAGCGGCCTCTAAAGGCACCATCGGCCGATCAATCGTCTCAATTTCCATGCTGCTCTACCGGGTATTCCGAAATTTGCCATGCATGCGCAGATCCTTTCTATATCCTAAAACCCTCCAGAGTTTTGTCAGCAAGATAAGCCAGTAAGACTCATATTCGTCAAGTCCAGCCTGGGTTAGCCAAGAACCGTATCTTTAAAAGAAATCACACTGGCTTCGTCTCCTGTTGATTCGTCATGTAAGCCTCTTTCATATACTGGGGGTACACATCTACGGGGCGTGGAATCTTCCGAAGCCGTGGGGATATCCTGTGCCACTGCGTCGCAACGCTCTGATATTTGCCATGTTGCATCAAAGGTTCTGGACTTTTGAACAAAATATCTTGAAATTGAGTAACCTCCGAGTGCAGGAGTGGGTGCATATTTGCCATCTAAGGGAAAGACGGGCATAATCGAGCCTGAGGCAGACGCAGCACTGTCGACTGCCATCGATTAGCTTTACATCTGATAATTGATTTGCTCGGGTACTTGCTTGCCTTGACGCCGCATTCGATTGATTGACAATGAAAGGCGTGTCAAGTAGTTCAAGTCCTTTTGTGGCTCGGCTCTTCTTGCTTCAGGGCCGCGCTTGCCTTTTGGTGAAGTCATTGTCGGATTTTCAACGCTGTCACGGGTAGAATCGCTTCTCAGCAATCATGGTGCTGCTCTTCTACATGGTAGTTGTAATACTGCTTTGCTAATCCGCGCATGGCGCTGGCAACTTGTTGTCTTGGCTTCAGGGCTGGCGACGGAAACCGGCACTTAGGACTCGCATCCAATAAAGACTGAAGCCATGATGCAAAACATTACCATCCACGTGCCATGTGCATGCGCTGTGCAACCTTCCGGAGCGCCTCGGTTCCTGGCATAAAAATCTGATCTTTGATCAACCCACATGCAACCACTGCTACTCCACACCAACAATATCTTCGTCTCATCTGCAGTTGGTCCTCTCGGCCCTATCATGGCGGCGATTATTGTACTGCTCAGCAGCATATCCGGAGAATATTGCCGCACCTAGGGAGGGGTCGACGCAATCCAATGAGCAGAAGTGCCTCCGCTGCACTCCTTTCATCTCCCGTGTCGTCGGCATCTTGGTGGCCGAAAGACTGAAGACGCCTGATCTGGAAGGTGACGATGGACTCACTGGGTCGGTCCCAGGGACATGGAGCATTGCTGCCCAAAGAGGGTCTGGTCCATTATAGTGCACTATAGCCCCCCCGCTGGTCCATGGACTCACTGTCTGCTCAGTGGGTGGGAGGATAAGCAAAGTTTCAATTCAGAGCATTGTTCATTGCGGGCGACCAGGACATTTGGAGCTTGGAGGAAGCCTGCCCCTCTCTCTTTCAAGTTTTTTTGTCCAGCCATTTGTCCAGTCTTGCACCCAACATATCTCATTCACCTATTTTCTATTTTGCAGCAGTTCCAAATGCCCCTTGCCCATGCAGCCCCCCTTTCAAGCCAATCCATCAGGCCCAGCTGCCTGCTCTAGCGCCAGACAAGTCTGACCCTGACTGAGACTCTGGTACCTGACAAGCCTCGTGGGACTTGGGCTGCCGTTGCATAAGGGGATTGGGACTGTGGCCGTTTATCGCCTCGGAGGCTCTGAAACACAAACATGGCGCTGAGGGAGCTGCTTGTCTTGTTCTCTTGTTGCCAGCCCACACGCGAGGAGCCCAGCATTCGGCAATAAAAAACGCCCAAATCGCCCGTTGCTCTGGCGCGACTTTCATTTCATTTCATTTCATTTCATATCTATATTTATGTTTGTTTTTGTAAGCAGTGGCTGGTGCTGTGCTGAAGTCGATTCAAAAGGGCTTGTCTGTTCAATTGAGACAGGGACGAATCAGCAGCTGGGAGCCCGGTTGGCCGCTATGCGGATGTGCATGAAGACGCCATTCATACTCCGTACACATGTCCTTGGTACGCGCAGCAATGCGCAGCCCATTTCAGTCCGTGGTCCAGCAGAGTGGACTTGCCCTGCCGGCGGTTGACTTGCAGGGTCCCTGTCCCACTATGGCCATCGTCACCTCCAGACCCCATCGGGGCGACTAATTGCGCTGACAACTGCAGGAGAGGCATGAGCACAGACAAGCACCGGGCCGCAGATCGGGCTCTCGTCAGATTGTTGCCTTTTTTTTCTTCTTTTTTTTCTTGTCCTTCCGTCTTTTCCCCTGCCCCTTCATGATGTCCCGTGCGGCTCAGGATTTATTACTTACTAATAGCCCCCGACCTCACGCCTGGGTAGGATATCCTGCGACAACCTAGACTGTCATTCACACGGCAAGGGGCACATATTCCCTTCTTAGCCCGGCGCATATCACAGTCCCTCCATGCGGACGCCCTCAACTAGATCCTGTCCTGTGTCCTGCTCGTCTTTGACTAGACCTGCCAATCGCAGCGTCCTATCTGCCTCGCCTCGGTTCCACGCCCTCATTCTCTCCTCTCGCACGTCTTCTGTCAGTCGCGATCTGACCTGTTCAGTGACCCGTTCAGTGACTGCTCAGTCTCCGCCGCCAGGTGTCCAGGCGAAGTGGTTGCGCCCCGAGGACGAACCGCTCTCGGTCTGCCGCATCAGCATCTGAATATGATATCCAACACCACCAGAATCTCCTCTTCTCCGTGTTGGAGGTTTCTCCTTTGGGTGCTGACACCGTGACTCGCCTCGCCTCTGTCCCGAAGTGCTTTCTGGACCGCTCCGCCGTTTTGCTGTTCGTCCGAACACTGCACCAACACTGCACCAACACTGCGCGAACACTGCGCCGGGCTTGTTGATTCTGCTTGCTTCAACTTCATCCGTCGTCTCTTCCCGCTCTGAGTGAAAAATTGTGCAGAAGCCAAATACATCGGCACCGCCAGATTGGATCTGGAGCTTCTTGGAACACGAGCACCAAATCAAGCGGCTTTTTGTTGACCCTCACTTTCCCTCACTAAACTATCCCGCTCATAATACCCCACAAACCTGCAGTTGACCCTCGCCTGATAGGATCGCTCCTCCTGTGGGAATACCCCAGTACCTGTTTCTCCAGACAGGGCGGCCATCGAGGAAGAAGGACACCGACGATCCACCAGCTGCGAACGTACCGTTTGTGCCTACATACGTTTTTTTTTTTTTTTTTTTTTTTTTTTGAATTTAAAAAATTAGCCGAGGCAATGGCTAATTCCAACGATGCGCGGCGTCGACCGCTGACGCCGAATCTCAAACTAACTCAAGACCACCCACGTATCGATCATCTATCGGGAACTACGGGTCCAACGTCACCGCCAGAAACCCCCACCGGGTCGACCCAGATGGCAGGCAAGCCACAACACCCGGCCGCCCTTGACGCTTTCTCACCTCGGTTGGCGCAGGGTGCCAACATCAAGCCAGTTGGCGATGGCTATTCACTTGGCTACCAGAGACTGTCTGACCCAGAGCAATTGAGCCCCAGGTCCTCAGCATCGGAGGAATATCATCAAGATGAGAAGCTGCCGTCGGAATCTGACAGCGCACAATCTCGACGCAGAGTCAATTCATATGATACAAGGTCGTCGGATGATGCGATGGATACTGGCGATGACTTGGGCTTCAAAATCGATGAAGTTGATGACAAGGGTGCATCAGCACCCATCTGCATACAGCCAGACTCCGTGTCTGAAGCAGGCTCTGAGAAGGGAGATGCTCCGGCGCCCACCAATGAGGCTTGCAAGGATGGGTTTCATATCGAGGAGTATACGAGTCCTGAGAACGGTTCTTACAGCCGACCAGGGTCTCCCCATACGGACGTTGATAAAGGCATGGTGCGAGACTTTGAGAATCTGAAATGTTTCAAAGAGCAACCAGACGACGAAGGAGAATCCAAGCCTGACGCTGGAACGGTTGAACAATCGGATTTCCTCGAGACGCAAAAGGCTCTTCGGCAAAGAAGAGTCAGCGTGTCGAGCATCGGAAAGCGAGCACGTAGCGATCTCGGCGCATCGGACGATTCAGACCCGGAGGGCCATGACAATGACGATGGACCAAACGGACGGAGACTGCGACCGCGATTTAGCAGTAGCGTCCTTGGCAACGATGCACCTAGTGCACGTATCGACGAAGTCGAAGAGCCAAGTTCCGGCGAGGATGACCCTGATGCAGCGGGCCAATCTGACGTTGCGAATCATGACCACTGCGAGCTGCCCGGTTGCACCACGGAGCTCGCGGAAAGGGTTTGTGGAAAAGGGTTAGACATGATGCAGTGATGATGCCATCATGTTTGAAAGCGAGATTCGCCGATGGACGAAGCCGTGAAGATTGGGTGATAGAGAAGTTGTCGACTTGATTCGGATCAAAGGCAGAATGAAGAAGCAAAGTCTCAGAGGCAGAGCCAAGGGCGTTTTCCCCCAAGTATCCTTGTAGACCATATAGACCGGTTTGAATTTCGTCTAATAGTCTTATCGCAAGTTTTGCTCTTTTCTTTACTTTGTCGGGTTGTCCCATTGCTCCTCACATGGGTTTCATGCTAGCTTATGTACTTGCCAAAGCGTGGTCATTGAAAGACGTCCCTATACTGTGGGACCCCTTGTCGAAATTAGCAAAAGGATGTTTGAGCGAAACAGCCTTGTCTGATCTGGAGATGCTGTGCGACGGAGCACACACACTCGTGCTCTTTCGTCTATTTGTTACCACGCCACCCTTGAGCAAGGGGAGTGCGTGAGTCTGGTGGTGTCGTGCCACGACACAGGGGGCGTGGCTTGACGGCGGGTGGGTTTTTTCTTTCAAGGACTTGCAATGCATCTATTGTGTGTTGCCAAGTTCATCATCATGGCCGCCGCCAAGTGGGCATTCTCAGTCAGGCAAACGGCTTGGCATGAGACAGTTATTCGTGTTGTTGGCCTTGACGGAACGTCCCTGCAGCCCATTACCTAACTGATCAAGTTTCGTGTCCACATGATTTCAACCTCGTGTGTGGGCGTCCACCGTGCCCCAGAAACCCACAGCTGGCTGACTGGGTAGCGCCGGCTTTGGCGTGGGTTCAATGCTGGAGCAAGAGATCAGCGGTCCCGGCCGGCTGGCTGGGGTGAGGGGGGTGTTACGGAGGTAGTTCCTCTAAAGTTGATTCCGCTTATAGTGGAGCCCTTCCTCCGCACTGCCGGAGGGCATCGAGAGTGGTTTGCCTGCGAGCTGATGCTGTGCGACGCGATATGCGTGGGCTCCAGAGAGCAGCATTTGGATTTGAAAGGGGACGAAGGACCATGCATCATGCGCCAAGAGAGCGATTGTGTCACCGCATGTTTGCGTGTGCTGGGGGCTTGATGTGTTTGAGTCGGCATGTATGTCATCTGGCCCGCCGATTGGCAGCCGTGGCACAGTATGGCAGGAACAGTATTGGAACCACGGCTCGTGAATGGAAGTGACGTGCATGTTGGATGTTATTGCGTCTTGGGAGGAATATAAAAGAAAGGGAGACTCAGGTAGTTTCTTGTCCATTGCCGCATGGGGAGATGTGACGGGCGACAGGGCGGTCGGAAGAACGGGTTCCAGAAGCTTGCGGCAATTGGGAAGGTCTGCGATCCGGCAATGTGAACAAGGCGGAGAGCGATCTGCGTACACTATTTGGGGAATGATGGCACTGGGGTGAGCCTGATATGTAAGGTCCCTGATGCGGCGACATCTGGGGCTCCCCCTTCTCTCTTTTCTTTCGTATTTTCCAACGGCCGAGATGCGATGCACGTCAAGGCGCTGAGTGAGGGTTTTTGGACCCCAGGCTGACAGCTAAAGTAAGTATACAGAGTACAGAGGTAGCGAGGCGCTGCGTTCCCTCGTTGCTGCGGAGAGACAGAGGTCGAGCTGTCAACTCTGGTCCTGCAGCCAGGTGCTCGCAGCGCATGTGTAATGTCATCAGAGCTCCATGGAACCGCAAGACTCGAGACTTGCATCAACTGTGCTGTCTGGTGCCTTGTTGGCCCCAAAGGACCCCAAGCACTCTCATCAAATCAACCAGACTCCATCACCTTCTGCGCCTTCAGCCCCGCGGGTCGGAAGGCCGACTGAAGCCATTCTCTTTTTTTCAAGCTTTGCCGTTAAGTGACATTCCGCCGTGGACTGGCGTTTGCCCTCCTCTCACTCCAGCACCCCAGCCCTGGCCGCTAGGCACGATCTTCTCGTCTACCTGCACTTAGGAGTATAGCTTGTCATATCTAGCTTCATCATCTGCCCACGGACTCGACTCGGCGTTCATTCCAATACTTTGTCTCCATCCGCATCGACCCCCCTCCTTTTCTGGCCGCTCTCCTGTCTTGTAAAGCCAAACAACGCATTGTTTCGGAAATCCGTTATTTAACTTGCTCCCTCCCACGCTGGACCCTTTCTGCTCTTCTTCCCATTCTTTCTCAAGTCCCTTATCTTAGTCCCTCGGTCCATCCGCCATCCATATCTTCTGCTGGCCCCACGTCAAAACATACTTAATAGCTACTGCCCCCAGCCCCTTCAAGCTGAACTACGGACAAGTGAAAAAAAAAAAAATCCATCAAGACATTCCCACGATGAATACCGACATTGTCCAGAGTCGCTTCCTCCCCAACCCGCAGGACCTTGGTGTCGTCGCGGTTGGCTTTTCCAAGGGTCAGGTACGTTTCTGCCGAATGCTCCGAGAATTGTTGTCCATGTTGCTTGTTCGCAATTTAGCCCTGGCTGTTTTGTTGATCCTACATCATTTGCCGCCGCTGCCCCCCGATTGCCCCTCCGCCATTTCGCTCGCTGCCCTTGATTTCTTCGTCCTCATACACCGCCCCCCCCGCTATGACTTCACCTCTCAGTATTTGCACTTGTGCGCCCCAACTAATGCGCCGCGTCTTTGTAGCCAAAAGCGGGTGTCGATGCTGGTCCCGAGGCCCTCATCGAGTCCGGTCTCCTTACCCAGATCCGAGATGAGCTTGGCTACAAGCTGCACGGTGACGCCAAGGTCCAGAAGTACGAGGAGCTCATGCCCGCGTCCGACCCAGACCACCGCGGCATGAAGAACCCTCGCACCACGTCAGCTGTCAACCGCCAGATCTCGCAGCAAGTCTATGAACACGCGAAGGAGGGACGTCTTGTCCTTACTCTTGGTGGTGACCATAGCGTTGCCATTGGCACTGTCACTGGCAGCGCCAAAGCTGTTCGCGAGCGCCTGAACCGCGAGATTGCCCTCATCTGGGTCGATGCCCATGCTGACATCAACACTCCCGAGGATAGTGACAGCGGTAACATTCACGGCATGCCTGTTGCTTTCGCATCCGGCCTGGCTAAAGACGACAATGAAGAATACTTTGGCTGGATCACCGATGACATGCTGCTCAATGTCAAGAAGCTAGTCTACATTGGTCTTCGTGATGTCGACAAGGCCGAGAAGAGGATTCTTCGCGAGAACGGCATCAAGGCCTTTAGCATGTTCGATGTTGATCGGTAGGCCCTGTCCTTTTCCATGTCTTGTCCTAATTGCCATGGTGCGGATGCTGACCTGTACAGCTATGGCATCGGCCGCGTTGTCGAGATGGCTCTTGCCTACATCGGTGCCGATACCCCGATCCACCTGTCCTTCGATGTCGATGCCCTCGATCCCATGTGGGCTCCCAGCACAGGCACTCCTGTCCGTGGCGGCCTGACTCTACGCGAAGGCGACTACATCTGCGAAGCTGTCCACCAGACCGGCTCCCTGGTGGCCATTGATCTTGTTGAAGTCAACCCCAGCTTAGCCGCAACCGAAGCTGGTGCCCAGGAGACTGTCAGAGCTGGCTGCTCCCTGGTGCGTTGCGCTCTTGGCGAGACGCTTTTGTAAGCGGGGGTTTGCGCGAGGATTGAGGGACATGCTGCTTTTGCTCTCCATGGTAAGAGGACTGAGGGCTTAGACAATAGATTTATACCATTGCTTGGGATATGAAATGAGACAATGACGGCGCAAGTTTGCAAAGGGACACTTGTAGGACGGGTTGGGATTGCATATAGTTCGGGCAATATGCCACGAGAAATTCACCGTGTTGTGCTTGTGCAACTATTGTCAGCGTGCTGAGAGCATAGTTTCTGTCATGTTGTCAATGCCAGCCCCGTTTATGCCTTGAACGAAACAGCGATAGTGCGGGCGACGGCAAGACTTCCGGGTCAAATCTGGTCCAAAGGTGGGCATCAATGAGTCGATGGGACCAGTAACGATCGGTCTGTATTTGGCGAGTTGCGTGTCATGAGGCGAATAGTCATAGGGTGTGTGCCCACGAACGCTGATCTCTCTGACACGCTTGACAATATGTTGTTTCACGTGAAGGAGTAAAGTCCAATAACAGAGCTGAAAGAAAAGAAGGTGAAAACATGGACAAGACGCAAAATAGAGTGAACGAGGTAGAAAATGTCAGCGATCTCTCCAGAGCCGTTATGGTTTTGGCAAACCGGAGCATACAAACTGTTGTTGCCCTTCACTCCCTCGGCACCTCAAGCTTCAGTTGTTGTCTCACGCTGGCGGTGAACAGCCCGCCCCACTGGACTCAACTCCAGCATTGATGCGCACTTGAGGGCCTAACATTGATGAATGTTCAAGGTTGGGCGGCACATCCTGCCGCTGGACCCGTGTGCTTGTGGCCAGGGGCCAGGGCCCAAGTTCCGGTCTGGTGCCCGTCGGCTGGTTCAGGCTCCATGGCATGGGCCCGCCGCAGTTGCTGCGACCTGGCAAACGCTGAGGCGGCCCAGCAGGAAAATGCGGCTTCCCCTTGGTGTTTGGTAATGCTTTCATATTCATTCGTGAACAAGTTTTTTTCGGGTGTCTTTTTGTTCTTCGAACCGTACTTCTTTATACAGTCTGGGGGTTCTGAGATATAAGATGCCCAGCTTTTTGTCTACGGGTCCAAGCAGTTGGACGAATACTCCGAAGGGAAAGCGTCACCGCCAGATATGACAAATTCGGCCCCTGTAGTTCGGTACGCATAGGCAGTGGCCAGCGAACCCCAGGCATCAATGATTCCGGGCGGCCCAGACTCGTCAGAGTCCCTATAATAAGACTAGCACCGGCTGGCAAACATGGACGGACACGTCCTCCTGACCAATCAGGCGTTCGTTTCTAGACGCAGTCGCACCCAGCGAGGATGTGCATGAAAAGGAACAGCGGCCGCATGGAAGCGAACCACCAGGAACCATCTCTTGTTCTCTCGTCTGCAGCAACTGGTCGGTTCCTGGTGGGGGGGTCTCAGCACTGAGGCCTTTGGGCTCTCAAGTTCGGCAGGCTTGGGACAGACCAGCGTAGCCTTTGGGCCTGGTCATCGCGCATGTATTAGCCCGTTCTCCATCACAAGTTTCTTGACGTGGCAGCAAGGTGCTGGCTTCGTCTGGCCGCTGTTCTCGCAATGTTGGGCACGCTGCTGTGCTTGTGGCAACCAGGTTGCGAGGACTCGAGTCGCACTGCTCGGCACGGCCCGTGTCCGAGCTTCGGAGCTGTGCCTACCCGAGTATATATATTTCGCCTGCTGCAGCTTCTGAATCTTGAAGAAGACATTCATCGCCGTCACTTGGGGCCCTTCCGAGTATCGCAGGGCAGACCATCGTCAGACCAGGCCGGGTTGGCGACAAGGCACTTCCTCTGACGACTCCAGGCATATTGGAGAAATCACAACACGCCTGACCCCCGGGGTTGGGAGCTGGACATTTTGTGCACCGAGGACATTTAAGTCGACAGGAGCAGCTCGTCGACTCTGCTTGGCGTGATATGCCATCAAAGCCCTCACCCACAAGACCAGGCTCACCAAAGCGCCAACCATGAAACGTCCAACAGCATCGACCTTGAGCGGTAGCTCAATCGTCTACCAACCACGTGCAATAAGTCAAATTCGCACGTACAACTGGCCGCCGTTGCAGCTCAATTTCTGGGTGTTTGTCATGTTACTCTCGTCGGGCAGTATAGTGGGCGTATTTTCAACTTTTGTTCAGATCCAGAAGCAATTGGACTTGCCCATACCATGGTACGTATGTTTCTTGATACTGCAATTTAGTACTGTACTTTTCCCTCCTCCTCCTCCTCCTCCTCCTCCTTCTTCTTCTTCTTCTTCTTCTTCTTCTTCTTCTTCTTCTTCTTCTTCTTCTTCTTCTTCTCTCTCCCTCTCCATTTTTCATCTTCATTCAAACTATGGCCCCTCATGTGTGCTGTTGCTGACCAAGTGCAACAGGTACTTTCCGTATTTCATAACCGTGGGCGCCCTCGCCATTCTGTTCATGGGCTTCATATTCTGGCTCATTGCGCGTCGACGATTATTACCAGCCATTGTCATGATAGGCGCTTTTGTGCTCTTCGTACTGTGGCTCGTCGGACTGGTCATCGTATCGGTCCAGCTTTGGGGCCCGAGTGGTTCTATTCAGAGCACCTGCAACTTGCAAGTGTTCAATCGGAACCCCCATGGGCTGACGGAGGAGACGCTGGCCTGGATGCAGCAAAAGAATATATGTGGGTTGCCCTTGTTGATGTTCCTTTTCCCGCGCTGGAGCCCAATTACTGACACGGTTCGCAGGTCAATCATGGCACCTCGTTTTTGCCATGGCACTGACGGGAATCACTTTCTTGGTCTGGATCATGATTATGGCCTACCAAGTCTTTGTCAACTCATGACCAACACCGCAAGTTGTATACTATGGATTGCATGCCTGGCGTGTTGCCTGCATGCGCTTTTGCTCTGACCTTTAATATGGTTGGAAATGGCGCCGCCATCATACGGTTAGGCTCTCTTTGAAGAATCTGTTTCGTTTGTATACGTGTATGAGTAACGATGGCAATGCTGGAATGGGGTCACAGCGTCCATAGCAAGTCGCCGATGGCTGTTGGTGCCATGTGATCAGAGACGACGGCTCGTACAGCCTGTATTTTCTTTAAATGTGAACTGCTAATTGCAACGCGAGTACATTTTGAAACTAAAGCGACCATTGCCAGTGATATATTAGCTTGACTCCTGACCAACGCCCGGTCCTACCTTGCCGATAGTTCTTCTAATTGCGACCTCATTGACGAGCCATAGCCATCAGCGACGTCCGTTAAAGTCTGTCTGTATCTTGTCAAGCACATCTGCGTGCACTTGGCCACATGTTGCTGTGCACTTTGTGTCTGTTGATGAATCGCTGACGCCGACCGAGACATGCATTCAATATCGACCATCCAGCTGCGCCTTGACGCCATGCGGGGGTCGCGGCTACCAAATAATCAGTAAAAAGAGGCCACTCGGTGCCATTGATGGCCAAATCTTCAGCCTGACAAGCAACGCTCAAAAGCCGCATAGTTCCCCTTGTGGCCATTGACTGTAGTGGGGGGGATCCGGTCCTGGCGCTAGTGGGCTAGACCCCCGAGCTTGTGTTGGTGTGGCTTGTTACCCCTCAACTACCACCAGACTTCTTCCGACCCCCATTCAACTGTCCCACCTTCTTGTCAACCAAGCTGTCAGGGTTCACCCGTCCCTGGATTTTCAGAATCCAGACCGGAGCCCTGACGATCAAGACCCTTTGACAGACGAAAGAATATTCTGATGGCCAGCCAAGGAGAGGCATGATTTGCGGTCGTGGAAAGGCCCCAAGGTACCAATGGAACTTTGCCGCTTGCCAATGAGCTCATCAATGAATGCACCACTTGATTGGGGGATGGCGAGCAGCACCGTTGACCATCGGGAATATCGGCAGCTCAATACGCCAGTAAATCCCGGCCTGTTGGCAACGGCTCCAGTTGCGACAATGAATGGCCACCCGCCAAACAGACAGCCACTTGTAAGGAAGATACAAACGAGCCAGGCATGTTATGGATGCAGCAGGCGTCAAGCTCAGATCTTTAGCAGGCTGCCCTTGCACGCTCCCAAGCTGCATCCAATTTATCAAGCGGCCTCGTGTCCTGCCTGCATGTTGGACCGGCCAAGGCGATGATGTGGACAGGTGCAAATATCAGCAATCGATGCCAGACATGGAGGGGCTGGCATGACGTATCAATTGATCGCGCCCCCCAGAACATGCCCCCCCACCACCACCGAAAACTACCTAGCGGGCGGTGCTTTGCTTGTCTAGCTGAACAGGTTTGCAGCTGTCGTGGATCACAATGGACCCTTTGGCTTGGGTACAAAGCCTTGCTGGGCCAATGCATCGCTCGACCATTCCCAGACCGGACAACCCGACGCTCTGGCCGAGATTAAGTGACGGGGGCCCTGAACGAAAGAGGAGGGAGGGGAGATGGCGGGACATCCGAGTGAGGCGCCATGAGCTGGATGTGAACGAGAGATAAATGTTGAGCACAATCCTGCCCCCAGTTCGCTCCTGTTTCCACACTCTACATTCTCTGTACCAAATCAGCTGTATCCGCTTCGATTCCGCAACACCTCTCATACAATGGATTTCCTCAAGAAGGCTGTCGACTCCGTCGGTAACGACAACAACAACAACCAGCAGCAGCAGCAGCAGCAGGGTGGTGACAACCAGAACCAGAACCAGAACCAACAAGGCGACGGCAACAACCAGCAGGAAGACTATGCTGACAAAGGTAACCATTCCCCTGGTCTCGGAAAGATGCTCTACTTGCTCCCGGACGGCCGCTTCTACTTTCCGTAACCATAAAGATTGTATGCTGATGCACCGAGTAATTCAGCTTTCGACTTCGTTGCCAAGAAGGCCGGCTTGAACCTCAGCCGTGAACAAGAGGAGAAGATCACTGACGGTGCTCGTGATGCCTACGAGAAGTACTCTGGGTGAGCTATAACAAACGAACCAACGTTTGGATGAATTAGTCACTGACAAGTTTCGTACAGCAACAAGATCGATACCAAGTACTCCAACTAAATTGTCAGGACTGAGATACCCCTCCCTTTCAAAGGGACAGATACCAATTTGGGAATCGAATTATGGATGGATATGCTGATATTGCTCTCTGGTTCACATCTTCTCTGGATGAGCGGGCTGTCCCCAACAGCCGCTCAGATAGCTTGTCAGCTTTAATGTTTTAGATCTGAATACATATATGGGTGAAGATGATGGCATACGGGCGTCTCATGTTGACTCACCAGTACATGTGGTGAAGATGGATGCTCATGTAGCATAGGTCGCCGGGCCTGGAAAGATTCTCCCGAAGAACTGAGCATGCGGATACCGTGCCTGGTAACGTCAACTCGTAGCTGGACATTTACTTAAATCAAACTCGATGCAGGGTCTGTGTTCCACTGACACCCAATTCGTAAGACTTTTGCTTGTAGACGAAGACCAATTGATGCACCAAGCCGACGGCATTTGTCGAGCGCCTTACAGCCTATCACGGTTGACTTGAACGCTCTAGAATTAATGAGTTCTATGATGATATTTATAAAACAAGGTATTTTGCAAAAGCTGGGATAGTAAACATTATGGGATGCCTTGGGTCCGGATCCATATAATCATTCTGTCATCAGATCAGTCAACCTGCATCCGAACCGCTACACAATGTCACATCATCTAGAATTGTCAAGTCTTACTTTTGGGTACTATTAACCTAGCGTCATTCTCTTTGTTGTCCTCGCGAGCATCATCGAGGAGCTTGTCAATGCCTCTCTCTTTAAGCGCGACCTAATCCATTTCAGCTGGTGGACAGGTCGAACTGGGGGGATAAAGACTCACACCAAGGCATTTCTGATATTGCTTGAACAGGTCCGCACATTCCTTGTTGTCCTTCTCTGCTCCTCGTAGGTATTCTAACGACCATGGTCAGTTATTCGCACCCTGCTGATACGGGGACAAGCTCAGGACTAACTTTCACTGTACCATTTCAGGAAGCAGGTATCATATCGCCTGTGACAGAATGGAAATTAGCATGCGAGCTTGAAAGTCAAAGACCGCAGCCGTACTCTTTCACTTCGTTGCATTCTGGAGCTAGTGAAGCAGACATGGCGAGGCAGGATGCAAAAAATTTAAACGCGGGAGCAAATGGACGTTATGAGATGCGAATGGATGGAGCTAATATGCGCATCTAGAGCAAATGCTAGTGCTCATTTGAGAAATGAGAAGCCAACACGGGAATTGTCACGTTCAATGTCGAGATTTACGGTTGTACGAGACGGTGACGCATCAGATTCGATGATTGAGGTTGAAGTTGGCGCGGCTCCACATGCCTGAGGCTGTCGCCTCAATGGATAAGGCGAAGAACGGCTGTTATTATTAGTGGACGCGGCGGCCAAGCAGTGGCAAGGTTCCACCCGATGTGGCAGGAGCAACCGCGAGCCGACCAGGTGGGCAACCAGGAGGGCGACTAGACAGGCCAGTTGATCTCCATCCTCCTCGTCAAAAAGTCAACAAAACATTGGAGCCATCTTTGTCCACATGCATGTACATGTTACCATGGTCGCTATCTGACAGGGACCTTCCTGAGTGTATTCGTCTCTTCATCCTCCAGGTTTCATCTTTTTTTATTGTTTCTTTTTTCTGGCCGTTGCCCCTCTCTCTGCCCCCGGCCTAGGGCCTGCATTTGCATTCCCAGTCAGTTGTTTCATCGAATATCCAAGCGTCTTCCCCTTTTGATCTCCACTACTCCGGGGCACGCTTGAAAGTTTTGTGAAGCTTTGCCTTGCGCTCCACCTGGGCATCGCTCCAGAGCAGAGCACACGCTTGAAGCTTCAAGATGCGCCGTGGCTCACGCTGAGCTGTCACCGCATTGGCCCCCAATCAATCATAGCCTCCCACGACGACGAGCGTGTCCGGCTGCTCGATAGCCCACGTATCATGTCCGAGTCAAAGGAAAGCGATACTGCGCCAGAAAGCGCCGGAGAAGACGCGAACGCGCAGCCAGATGATTCCATTTTAAAACTGCTGCCCCCCCCTGCCGGCATCTCTATCGCGGGAAGCGCTGTCGGTCAGTCTGCAATTGATAGCAGCTACATTGAAGCTGCGACAATAGAGGATAGCAGAGCCGATGAGACAATGACGGAGGAGGCAGTGCGCGAACATCTTCGGGATGTCGAGTCGAGCTTCCTGCCCACCTTGTCTCCTATTGCCACGAGGACAATAGCTGCTGATGTTACTGACGCCGACGATACGATACATACAACTGGCCAAGCCGACTTCCAACACAAGCAAGCGCGCGGTGAAGGCTCGACCAGTGATGTTGGAAATACAACATCGAGCCTCGAGAATCTGGATTCCTCCCCTACTGCCGCAGCGGCTGCGAGAACCATTTCGAGAGCTGTCAGCATGGCCACTAACGCGACGAGAGACGGCAGAGATGGCCCTGTCTCCTTGGACGAAAATGAAAACAAAGACCATAACGGGGATTCGTTCCTGTCTGGCGCCGACGATCCGTTCTTCCAATCTCAGATTGCCGACAAACTTGACACAGCAAGCACGCCGGGCAACTCTTTGCGGATCGGCAAACGATCAAAATACTTGCGGAGTCGGTTTGGCAGCCAACGATCGTCGACGTCGTCTTTCATAACGAATCCAGAATCACACGATGGCAGTGAAGCCACTGTTGGCCTAGGTGTAGACTATGCTCTGCAATCAGGCGGTGCTGTTCCTGCTGCAGGAATGTCGCGTTTAGCGAGCAATCCCTTTCAGCGTTCGATAAGCATTGGCAGCATGGTATCTGGTTTTGGAGGCGAGGATTTTAACGAAATGCCTAGCCACCATCTAGACACACTCCCAGAAGTCTCGAGTCCCGACCGGTCGAACCACAACGACCCGCTCAAGACCCCCAAAGCTTCGCGGGAGAACTTGAGGGCTACTGCGCCGACAGATACAGTCATTGCTCAACATGTCAAAAATGTTCAGGTCCCTGAGTCGTTGGCGAAAGAATACAAGTTTAAGAACGGACTCCAGACGCCTCGTCGACCATCTGCTTTCACCACTAGTACCAACACGGGCACTGGTACAAAGACGGGAAAGAACCTTACCCTGAAGGAACAAAGCAGCACTATTGAGAGATTATCAAAGGAAAACTTTGATTTGAAGTTGAAGGTCATGTTCCTTAGCGATCGCCTGGATAAGCTGTCCGAAGAAGGCATCAAAGAGATGATTTCCGAAAACGTAGAGCTCAAAACTAGTCTTGCGGTATTGCAGCGCGATAATAAAGTCCTCCGGAAACGAGTCAAGGAGCTCGAGAAACAGGTGCGAGATGAAGACAATAGACCCGGCACTGCTTCTTCAACAGGTTATACAGCTAGAACAAACGATGAGGACGTTTATGAACGAGAACAGGAGCTCATTTACTTGCGTGAGCGAGTTGAAGAGTACGCGACTGAAATTGAACGGCTTCGAAGTGAGAGCCTAAGCCGGGAATCAGAGAAAATGCAGCTTGTCCAAATGGTCAAGACACTTAGTGAGCGATCTGGCAGCAATGTCGGTGTTCCCGACGAGTCGGCTGTTTGGAGCGACTTGCTGGAACAAGAAACTGTGCGCCGAGAACAAGCCGATGAAGATAATCGAAAGCTACGTGACGAGAATTTTCGACTCAAGAAGGAGCTGTCCGCACAGGGCAACACGCAGCTCACGACTAATATTTACAACATCTCGAAGAATCCGCGCGATGGCACGTTCTCTCCTAATCGACCCATGTCCGGCACCTCCGGGGATGCTGACAACCTCAATGCCAATCTCGGAGGGCCCAACGTCCTGGTTGAGGAACTACGGCGGGAAAGCGAACAGCTGCGGCATGAGAACGCCGAGTTGAGGCGCGAGGTCGGCGCGCAGACGTCGATGCTTACTTCAAGGAATCGAGAGAAGGAAAGACTCTATCAGGAAATTGAAGATCTCAAAATGGCACAGCGCCGTGGTGGCCTTGCTCCGTCCACCGTGGACAGCATATTTGAGCGTTCGGCATCCCGCGCTGGTGGCCATGAACGATCCCAATCTCGAGGCAGCGGCCGGACGAGGCAAACCTCGCTCGAGGAGGAGTCTGAGCGCGAAGAGATGGAAAACAAGCTGGCCGAGCTGCGGGACAAGATTAGCGCGGTTAAGCTACAGAATCAAGAATTGCAGAGGGAACTCGAGTCGTGCATGGTGGACTTTGAAGCAGCGGTCGAGGGCAAGCGGGAAGCCGAGGAAAACGTAATGTCCCTGCAAGAAGATCTCGACACTGCCATGAATGACCTCGTTGCTCTCCAGGCCGAACGAGACGAGGCTGTCCGGGAGCAAGGCGAGATGGAGAACGAATTTGAGGCTCTGCGCCACGAAGCCCAGGAAGAAATCGATGCCCTAGAAGCCGAAGCCGACCAACGCAATGAAGAAATTCAACGCGCTCACGCCGACTTGAGAGACCGCTCGGAGAATTTCGACGCCTTACAGGAAGAGATGCGAAAGATGAGCGAAGCACTCGTGCGACTAGAGGATGATCAGACTGGTAAACTGCGCCGTATACAGCAACTTGAAGAAGAACTAGACTCGTCGAATAAGGAGCTCGAGGACCTTGAACAAAAGTTGATTGAAGCGAATGAGAAGAATCAGCGCTTCTCCATTCAGCAAGAGTCTAGCCAGGGGGAGATTGCCTTCCTGCGGGAAGAGCAAGAGGCTGATAAGATTCGTATTGGGGACCTGGAGGCAGCAGTTGCCAACACGGAGCAGAGTTTGCGGGAAGAGAAAGACAGGGTTAGAGAGCTGGATGCCCGACTTCAACAGGAGCGCATGCAGAGGGAAATAGTCGCGGATAAAGAAAAAGAAGAGGTGCAGCAGGTTGTGAATGAGCTGAACCGGGAAGCGTCGAATGCCAAAGACGAAGTGAGACGACTGCGTAAGAGTCTTTCGTCTCGTGAGGTGGAGGCCACGGAGTGGAAAGAAAGGCTGATAGAGCTCGAGAATAATCTTCGAGAGGCTTTGGGCGACCTCAATGGCACCAGGTCGTCTCTTCTCAAGGTGTGTATTGAGTGCTTCTGATGCGTCATGCGGCCCTCACATGCTAACAGGGCATATCTAGTCAATTGCGAAAATGCAACGCGAGCTTGAGAATACCATTCGCGAGCTGGACACCACAAAGGCCTCGCTGGTGGAGAAGGACCGCATCATCAAACAGAGGGACGCGCTCTTGGAATCCCATGCTCTTGAGTCTCGGAAGATTGCCGAGTTGCTGGACAAGGAGCGTGTGGCGCACCGCAACACCAAAGTGCAGTTTGACACGTTTCAGAGAACGCACCAGCATCTTACACAGACGGCCAGTACCCAAGACGTTAGAATCGCAGAACTGGAGAGCACCAGGGGCCAGGACCGAAGAAGACTTGCCCAACTGGAGCAGACTGCTCGCGACCAGCTCACGGAGCGCAACCAGCTGCTTCTTGAACTCTGGCATAGGCTCAGCGCTCTTTGCGGCCGAGAGTGGCTCAATAACAATACGCTTGTCGACCGACAGGTTGTCCCCTCTGTCGAGGTCATCGCGACTCGGCTGCCTGGGTTCTCAAAGAATCTCGTTGGCGCCATCAAGACCATTGAGGGCATGTTTGGAGGGCTGCAGTCCAAAATCAAGTCGGTGGAACGGGATCTGCACCGAGAGTACCAGACGCTCGAGAACAACCTGGAGGTGCGAATCAAGAAGCTGGACCGACTCGAGACAATGCTGCGCAACTCAGTGGCCTCGGGAAGTCTGGCTCCTCAGGAAACGCACAGTCGACTGGCCAGACTGGAGGATGCGTATCGCCAGCTCAAGGTGGAGAATGCAACTCTCCGGACAGCCAACGATGTACGCAGTCGCGCGGCCCAATCCAGCTCCGACATGACGGCGCCCATGGGCCGAAGTGCCACGGGCACAGGGTCGCCGTCGCCAGGCATTCCACGCGGACCGGGAGATCGCGATAGGAGTCGCGCTTCTCACCTGAGTCAAGGAAGGAACAGCCGCTCGGGGGCGTCGTCTCGCTCTAACACGGCGTCGGGCATCCCCCGACCATCATCAGGGAACTTTACCAGCATGGAAGTAGTTTTGCCGAGCGAGGGGGAGCCCACTAATAATGACAACCGCTGGCTTCTAAGACTACGAGACATGGAATACAAGCTCAAGATGGAGCGGGAAGGTCGAAACCAGGACCGAGCAGCAGCCCGGCAACGTCTTGGCGGACTGGAATTGGAGAATAGGGAGCTCAGGGATAGAGTGAGGAGGACAAACACAGACACTGAGTAGTATTGTATGTTTTGTCTGAAGTCGGATGGCTGACGGCGAGGGTCACGGATGCCGCCACGAGGCGAAGAGCAATTACCACCGCCCCTTGGCGGCGACACTTGGTTTATCCACAGGGCCTGTTGATATTGTACAGTAGGTTTCAATGGTTTTTGGGCAAGGAAGCGATGACGGATTCAATACTGCAGCACGCGTCTGCGGTCGTTTGGTTTGGGTGTCGTTTGGGTGTCGGGAATCGATGGGATGGTTTTGTTTTATAATTAAATTTTGGGTAATCAAATCATGGTATGCGGTTTGAAAAGCCAGCCAGCAGCTTCTCGTCGCCTTTATTATCATGTGCAAATACCCCGGCTGATTCAACAAAGGGGTGGTCGAAACTCAGTAGGCAGCAGCACCCGCTCCATCGACCTGCCCGACCTCAATCTCGACGTCGTCTTCCCCGATGCCCCTGTTGACGGCCTCTTGCATTATCGCCTCTGTAGCAGTCGCTCCCACCCTCGTCACGCCCAAACTCATGACGTACAAGAGGTCGTCGAGCGTCCTCACGCCTCCGGCCGCCTTGATCTGCACCTCTGGCCCAGAGGACTCCCTCATGAGCCTCAGATGCGGCACCGTTGCCCCCTTGTAGCTGTACATTCCATTATCCTGCTTGACAAAGCCGTAGCCCGTGCTTGTCTTGACAAAGCCCACGCCGGCCGCGGTGCAAATCTCACACAGCTTCCGGATGTGGCCCTCGTCCAAGTAGTCGTTTTCGAAAATGACCTTGAGCACGCCGCCCCTCGCGGTGACAATGCGGTTCACGGCCTCCACCTCGTGCTCGACGTAGTGCCACTCCCCGCTCAGCACCTTGCCGACATTGACAACCACGTCAATCTCCGTGGCCCCCGCGTCCAGGGCCTCGATTGTCTCGGCAATCTTGGTCGCGGCCGTCGAGTTGCCGTGCGGGAATCCCACGACGGAACATACTTTGACGGGGGACCCGGCGAGAAGCTGCGTCGCAAGCGGCACCGAGTAGGGCTTCACGCACGCGCTGGCCACTCTGCACCTTTTAGACAGCTCCAGGCCGGCGGCGATCTGGGCATCCGTCATTGTGGGGTGCAGGAGGGAGTGGTCTATCAGGGAGGCGAGGATGGGCAGGGACACTTTGACTTTTGGCCGAGACATGTCTGCGCTGAGAGTTGACAAGTGTAATGGTGGTGAGAGCCGGGGTTGTCGCGCGCTTCTAGAATGTAAACCCGCGTTTCTGAATCGCAGTGGCGAAAAGAGGGCTGTTTAAACTTCCGCGCGGAGTGCGGACGCGGACTTCCCAAAGCGGAAACACCGCGCCACTTACACAAGTATATATATACCATCGGGCAAAGCTTCTCCCCTACAATTGGGGGCTTTTTGGCATCACGTCCTCGAGTGCATGCCATTTACTTCCTTGCCCAATAAAGGCAAATTGTGTGGCGATATTGAGCCTCTGAAACCGCAAGATGCTGCGACCCTGCCTACCCGGCGTTTCGCGGTCCCCGGCTCTCGCCAGAGCGGCCTCCACATCCGCAGCGCCCAGGGTGGCCAAGAAGGAAGGGGACATCTCCGATGCCTTTGTCTCCCTGTCCGGTGCCAGCCGACCGCCCCTGCCGGATCGCTTTAGGCAGCTAAAGTGTGACCTGGTCAGGGGGCGGGAGAAGCTAATCGCCGAGAGCTGGACGAGGCTCCTGCGCCGGCTGAGGGTTGAGAATGACGTTATTGCACAAAGGGGCTCGGGTGTCATTCCGCAGGTGGATTATGCCGAGTTGGATTCTGGGTGTCAAGGGCTGAAGGAGGAGATTCGGAAACGGGGGGCCGTGGTTGTCAGAGGCGTCGTTCCCGAGGCAGAGGCGAGGGCTTACAAGGAGGAAGTGGAGGAGTACGTGAAGAAGAATCCCTGGACAAGAGGTTGGTTGTATTGCGACCGGTGCGCCCTTGACTCCGCCTCGTTTTGCTGACAGTCTTGGAAGCTTTCCCCCAGGATAACCCCCAAGTATACGAGCTTTACTGGTCTGCGCCGCAACACAAGGCGCGCTCACATCCGTCGCTCTTGCGAGTCCAGCACCGTCTCATGTCGCTCCTCTGGCACGCGTCGCCCCAGGCGCACATCTCCCTGCAGAATCCGCTGTCCTACGCCGATCGGCTGCGCATTCGCCAACCGGGCGATGCTACATTTGCCCTGGGCCCGCATATCGACGGCGGAAGCGTGGAGAGGTGGGAGAGGAACGGCTATGGCCTGGGCGGCGTCTATGACAGGATATTCAGAGGGGACTGGGAGAGCTACGATCCCTGGGACGCAACTGGGCGGATTCAGGCAGTCAACAACTTGTACGATGGGCTGGGGGCCTGCTCCATGTTCAGAATGTGGCAGGGATGGATGAGCATGAGCAGTTCGGGGCCGCGCGAGGGAACTCTGCTGGTGAACCCTCTGATGCACATGGCAACCGCCTATGTGTTGCTTCGCCCATTCTTTGCACCCGTAAACGCCGCCTCCAAGGGCCAGGACTTGCTCGACGAGAGCAACTGGAGATTCCTTGGGGAGCGTGACATGACGAGCGAGCTGCAGGGCGCGACGCCTGGTCACGGACAGGAACTCACCAATGAGCTTCACCCGCACCTCGAGCTGGAGCGGACAATGGTTCACATTCCCAAGATCAAGCCCGGCGATTTTGTCGCGTGGCACTGTGACAGTAAGTCCAATCCCACTTGTATCCCGTCTTGGAGCGTGGGAGCGTGGGAGCGTGTTAGTGGAACAATCCTGGGCTGACGTCAAACTCCACCGCTTGACAGCTATCCACTCCGTCGACAAGGTACACACCGGCCGCGGCGATTCCAGTGTCCTGTATATTCCAGTCTGCCCCGTGACCGATATCAACGCGGCCTATGTTGCTCGGCAGCGACAGGCTTTTCGTCAAGGGACCCCAGGGCCGGATTTCCCTGGGGGCGAAGGCGAGTCTCGGCACATCGGCCGACCGACCGAAGACATGTTGCGCGGCTGGACAAATGATGTCGGCCGGCAGGCATTCGGCCTCGACAAGATTCTTGTGCGAGATGATGCTTTGCCCGGTGAGAGACAAGCTGTGGAAAGAGCAAATGCAGCGCTGGGATTCTAGGCTGAATTTGTCGCAAGGCCCATGAAATCCGGAATGCTGGCAAACGGGGCGGATCCAGTCAATACGCTAATGATGATCCGATATACGGAGTACGGAGTACACCGGGGTTGAATCAAAACTGCTGCATGTCATGTAATGAGACCGAGACTATAGGCTTGGCCCGACAATTGTTCATGGAAAGCGCAAAGTGCCGTCATTCCCTTGGCCTGTACATCGTATCCGAGTGCGAGCTCAATGGCTGCGGAATTCAAGCCAGCTTCGGAACAAGTTGTGAATCCCTTTGTCCCCAAATTGTTCGATTTGTCAGCCACAAAGGACCCACGCTTTCCATTGGGGCCAGGTGGCGCTTTTTAATTAGTAACATGACGCTTCTAATTTACTCTATCGTAAGTCGAGCCGTTGGTGTTAATCCGCATATCATATTCCGAGTGCCAAGTGTAAGACAAGCCATGCAACCTATGACGGGTTTCGGCATTCTCGGTGATCTGAAATGGCGTGCAAAACTTGCAAAACGTGTGCCATGCTCCTGGCAACCAAAGGACGAGCAGCCAATCCTCGACGACATGTCTTAAGTCTTGACAGTCCCTCCTGTGACACGACTGCGTTTGCACCAATGTCCGCTGGGGAAGCTTGTTGTGGCTTGTGGAGCTGGTGTAAGCTTCAGTCATGCTGGCCAGCCCATGCCTCTCCTTGTTTTACCTTTTGTCATCATCGTTATGCCTGCCTGTGCACGGTTGCCGTAGAGTTTCGCCTCAGCCCGTTACACAATACAATTGATGACCGGGCGACGCATACCGAATGTACATGCCAACTGGCCATGCCGCCATGAGGAAAGGAAACAAGATCTGACCGCCTGTCATCCCGAAATCCCCAGTTGCTAGCAGGACATTGGAGCATGGTGTTGCTGCGAAGTGGGGATGATGGGGGGTAGGCAGAGGTGGACTTGGAAAAAGGATGAGGTGTTTCAATGGCTTGGTCATGCAAAGAGGGAAGGAGCAAGCCACATTCAATTAGAGAAGGAACAGGGTGGCCAATATACTTGAGTATATATAAAGTATACATAGGATCCATTTGCCACCTCGAGTTGCTGTGACTTCCCTCGCCATTCCAACGCAATCCAACGCAATTCACACTACCCGTCCCCGCCTCTACAACTACACTGCAACTACCCCTACAACTACAACTGCACACCTCACCCGGTCATCATGTCTTTCTCTCTCTACCAAGCCTCTGTCACTACTGCCAAGGACGTTCTTGTTTCCCTCAGGGCCGTCCTGACCAAGGCCGCGGCGGCTCCCAACGCTGCCAGCCTTCCCCAGGCCCGCATATACGAGGACATGCTGCCCTTGGAATTCCAGGTGCACTTTACCACCGACCTTGCCTCAAAGGTGGTTGCGCGCACCTCTGGCACCGAGCCGCACTCTTTCGAGAGAAACCTCAAGACATTTGACGATTTCTTCAAGCGCATTGACGAGGTTGAGGCGATCCTGGCCAAGGCGGACAAGGACGTCATTGACAAGCGATTTAACGAGACGGTCACCTTGGGCATGGGTGCCGGAAAGACCGCCGAGATGGCAAGCCATGGCTACATCACCGGCTATGCCATTCCCAACATGTTCTTCCACCTCACCACTGCTTACAACATTCTGCGCAAGGAGGGTGTTCCCCTGGGCAAGAACGACTACCTCGGACCTTTCAGGGACCGCCACCTCTCCTCGTAACTTTGAAGACGGAGGAGAGTTGGACGAAGGGGAGACACTGTGGGGGGGGGGCGGCCAAACAGACTTGAAGGATCAAGACAATCCAATTGCGTTGAAGTGCCTGGTGCCCTTTCTGTTCCTCTCAGATGTCGCGCTGGGCCGGGCATGTAGCTACCAAGATATTAGGCGGGATAAAAGCATGCACAATTGATTGAAGTCGTTAAGCTAAATGTAGCCAAGTCCCATTGTTCAGTAGTGAAGTCCGCTTATGTACACTATTGGGTAAGAGATAAAGTGGTCAGTGTGACGGGAAGACGGGCAGGTCATTATACTAGGCAGTGGGGGCACTGACACTAATAAACGCGTGCTCGGCAGTCATTGAATTCTCCCACCCATCTGACGCAACCTAGACTGGGCCTCGCCACCACTTCCAACGCGCGAAGCCATGACGGTCAACTTGAGCCTCGAAATTGCACATCCTAGGTCATAGGCAAAGACTGCGAAGCCATGTCTCCTTACCTCTGGGCCCTGCGCCTCGTCCAAGCCTTCGAGGTTCGAACCCAACTTGGCCGTGAATCTAGGCGACAAGCGCTGACACTCTGCAGGACCGAATCATCGAAGCCGTAGGCCCCCCGAACCGCCTCTCTCTCTGTGCGCGGCCCATCTAACTTGTCTTGCCAGATTCTGCGACAGCCCGGCTTCCATCGCGCGGTTGGGCGCATCCACCGAACCATCCACGAGCAAAGATATGGACGTAACCCGCACGAACCGCTGGCACCAGGTGAAGCGACAGGTACATAGCTTACGCCGTGCCGCCTACGCACTCCGGAGATGCATGTTCTAACCTGGCAACAGCCGATCCTCACTCGCCCACCCGGCGACAATCCTTCCTGAGACATTTCGTGGACGAGTTGAAGAACCAGTTTCAGGGCAAACCGACCGATCTAGCCAAGAAGCCGCCCAAATAGACAGTCTTGCAAGGAAACAGACTACTAGACGACTGGAACCGCCGGAATCTGGCCTGCGTTTGGCAGTAGCCGAAGGGTAGACGCTACCACTCGATGACTGGAAGTGCATTGGGCGCCGGGGAATGTGCCGCTGATGGCTCGTACGTCGGGCTCTAAACCGCCCAACTCTCATGGCCAAGGGAGTTGCGGCCATCTTCAGCGGTGGCACACATGTCCTAGGATTTGCAGTGTTTTGTCCACACTGCGATTCCTGCCGCGTCCAATTGTGTTTGGCACAGACAAACATGCACGCCACCCTCGTATGAAGCCAAGAGGATTCCTTATTACTTTAATTACCGTGGGCTTAGCCCTTCAATGTTGCTTTATGGGCCGCGTTACCCGAGCCAACATGTCGGGCGACCTGAAGAAGACTTCCGTATCATCGGAAGGAGTAGATAGCTACATATGGTGGTATAGAACTACAACGGCAATGACCGATTTCGCCTCTCCTTACCGGCCTGACGTGTCGGAACACTAGGCAATCTAGGTAGTGACTGCTAGACGCGTGGTTGCGTCCTTGGACAGACACGGCACTCCTCAGCCTGCACAAGCCCATGCGCATGTTTATATAATGCGCTATAACGTAGAACCAAAATATCGGGCGCTACCCAGCCGCAAATTGACCCCAGTCGCCCCAGTTGAGCGGCAGGCCAATGTCTAGATTCGCTTCCAACACATCTTCCACAGCATCCAAGTTGAAGCTGGGATCAATATGACCAAAAACGTCTTGGCCGGAAATAGCATCAATAAGTGAAAAGTCGACGGCATTGTCCAGGCCGACAGCAGACGTAATGGCGGCCGTGTTACCATGGCCAAGCTCGTTGTGGCGCACATTGGGCGCCGGCAAACCCGCCGAGGTTGATCTTGACCAGGCATCCAGGGGCGCAGGACTGACTTCTTTTGTCGTCAGGGTTGTGGCAGCACGCTCCATTTCCTTGAGAACGCGTTCGCCCAGGCCAGCCACCACGTTGGCACTCCAGAAATGGTCGCCGTATTTGCGCAGCATCTCGCAGTTCCGCCTGAAGGAACTCATGGCCCTGGCCCGGAACATGGGGAGTCGGCTGTGCCTCATTTTGCGGTACTCGACGCTCAGGGCAAGAGAAACGGCATAGGGGATAAAAGGCATGGGACTCAAATGGTCCCTTGGTACGGCGCAGGCGATACGTTCGGCGGCGAGGGAGCGCCGTGCGTTCGCAGACGGCGGCGGCAGCGTCGAGGCAGCCGGCACAGTTCCGGGGCGGGGAAGGCGACAGGAGAGGATGATGACGGCGTGATAAAAAGTCTCAATGGTTGCTACAGAGTGCGTTAGACGTGGTGCCGTGGTGATTGGACTGGCGAGGACCTACCGATGAGAGAAGACGGCACTTTGAGCGCGCCTGCGTCGACAATCATAGCCTCCAAGACGGGAAGGTCGATATAGGCAATCTTTTCCAGGCCCGATGCTTCGGCACTCGGCCCTGGACGGTACAATTCCACGACCTGATCGAGCCACTGGATGACTGACAGGAACAGTCGGAAACAGGGCGGTCTCTTTCTGATGCAGGCCTCCAGGTCAGCGCCAATGTCACGCTCGTGAATAAGGCACGGCCTGCCGTATTCGGCGGCATTGATGCGATCCAGGGCCCATACGCAGCAAAAGAGGTTCTCGAGATCGTCGCAGTTTGGCGCGTCGTACCGCAGCAAATGTAGCCCGAGGGTTTGTATGTGATGTATGGCACGGCCGCCAAGCTGTGCTGGAAGGTCCGACTCTTCGGCACATGTCGGCTGTGTGTATAAGGAGAGCATGATTAGAGCCTGGATATGCAGAACTCGATCCGTGATGAGACTGGTTTCCAATATAGCCCTCACGGATGAGGACAGGGACTGAGAGAAGTCTTGCGGGGCGAGTAATCCGGGCCCGCGATTCTGTAATCTAAATGACTCGGTGAGCTCTGGGTCGGCCGCTGCTGCAAGACTGACTAGTTGGCGCAGAACTATACTACAGGGGTGGTCGAGGTTGGGGTTGGAATCAATGTCTGCGATGGGGATGACGGGAAATATAGGGTGGACTTTCTGGATGTAGACACTTTTCAACCGTGCAAAGTCTTCGGGAGGCGGGAGGCATGACAAGCAGTGTTCCCGAACAAAGGGCAGCAGGAACCGATCCATGGTTGGAGGGGGTCGCGATGTGATGAACTGAGATGACTGGCCGCTGCCGCCAAAGGCTCCAGAGGACAGCCAGATGCCTACGTCTCCCTTCTGCGACGATGCTCTCGCAGAGACAGAGGCCGTGGCTTCCAGAAACATGCCTTCGGGGTTCAGGTCACCGACGAAGCGCGAAGACTGCTGCTTCAGGTCATCGTTTTGGGGCGGGGCAGCAGGGGTAGGAACATGAGCAGCAGCAGCAGGAGGAGGAGGAGTAGGAGCGTGGTGACCTCCATACGGGGGCTGGTGTGAAGGTTGACGAGGATGTGAAGATTCCAAGAAGCCGTTCTCGTGCATCATGGCTGCGGGCCTCATCCGGGGTGTTACTGATGGTCTCGTGCCCGGCCTTAGGGGTTGTCAGCATAACTGGTCAAGTAGAGATGTATATACAACTATTGATCAACTCACGACGCTTGTGAGGGTGACGAGTCCTGCCCTCGGTGGTCCTCTGACGCGGATTCTTCCAGAGTATGAGCATCGTCGGCATGGATGCATCGTCGCTGCATGCGCAAATGGCCAATAAAGGTTAGCCCAGGCTCGGAAAGGCAATCAATCAACCAGCCTAGACGGGGAAAGAAGGAAGAACAAAAAAAAGGATAGCGTCAAGCACCAACTTTCTTGCGACGACACGCGGCGCAGGCCTGCTGGACTTGCTTGCGTTTAACAGGCAGTCCTCCGCGATTAGGATCCGACGCCACAAACTTCACTTTTCGCGCCGGGGGAGGCCCCGAATTGGCTGATGGCGCGGCGGACATTCTGGCGGGACATGGATGAGCGGCCTTGTCAACGTCTTGTCCGTCGCTGACCGGCTCGGGGTCTCATTGTGCCGCCGGCAGGAAGGCGAAGGCAAAGGCAAAGGCAAAGGGCGAGTCGAGGGCGACTGAGGATGATGATGATGATGAGTGGCTGTGGCGATGGTCACCCGAGGCTGGACGCCAACTTGGTGTGACTGACTGATGCAGTTCATGCAGCACCCGCGACGCTCAAATGGACGGTGAGCTGTACTGTCCTTGGACAATCCGTAATGCTCAGTCACTTAGCTGGCAATGCTGGTATTTGACTTCTTTGCATTGACCAGTTACGACTTGCTCCTATTGGGGCATGTGGGTTCATCAAAAAAGGTCAACTTCGCTTGACAGATTGGCAGTGTAGAGATGCCAGGGATTGGGGGTGGTTACGGTGGTGGCTCAGCCCCAGCTAAAGTCTGGTGCTAAGTAAAGTGTGGCTTGAAAGCTGAATGGTCCAGCAGCTGGCGATTTCAGCTGGCGATTTCGATGACGGCCATCTTCTGAGGAATCTGCAGCCCAAAATAAGAGTCGCTAAAGTAGGCGGTCTCCCAACAATTGCTCGCTCGTGCAACAGCCAGCGACCCATGGCGCCCCTGTTCCTGGACCTGAATTTGCCATTAGTGCTCAACCAGCTGCCGTGAGTCATTTCACTGCATCCATCTCTGGGACATTGCACACGGGAGCGTGTGATATTTGGTGAACATGTGTCACGGCAAACGTGTGGCTTGTGGAATGCAATATTGATTGCCTGGCCCAGGTTACATCCCTTGGACCACACCACTTTGCAACAAACGCCGTTCTTCCCCTGACACTGCAAGTCTGGCAGCTCAGGGAGAGATCTTGTCCAAGGGCCTACAGCCAAACTGTCGTCTGATGTTGGGGTGATTGCGCAGAGAATACGACTGTCCGTATTTGGTAGCAAGTGCACTGCTCACAAATCGTCATGATAACGAAACGAGTTCTACCTATGGCGTGTTACTAGTAGAATGTCGGTTCTGGATTACTTGTGAATGGCCAGCGGCTGATTGTGACCAAAGCAACATTTAATATTTCCTCAGTGCACTTGGCTTGTCCGTGATGAATTGCAATGTCGCAATGAACCAAGCATCATGTAATCCTTGATTAACGGCTCTTGGTCCAGTTTTGCGTTTGAGGGCCAGTGTGAGTGGCAACTGTACGGGTAGTCATGAGCAAATCAGGCGTGTGACGCAAACTTGCCTACTGTTGTTCCATATATAACAAAGGTGGAAAGGATATCGACTGTGTCAAGGTGCGAATAATTCCCGGCAAATGCCATCTTCTTGACTGTCCCTTCTAATCTCAACGTCATGGCAACAGCTAACATTCTTTTGCAGAGGTTGGGCCCTCCGCCCGAATATGAAAAGAACATCAACAGGTCGATGCCTATCCATAACCACTATCATATTCAAGCCCGGGAGTCGCCCTGGTATCGCAGAAAACGTTGCTTCTACCCCACGACAGCACTCCTAGTCTTTATTGTAGTCGTCTGCGCTGTTGTACTTGGGGTGGTTCTTAAGCTGGAAGCTGTCAAAAGATCCGAAGCAAGCATGGCATATTCCAACGCAACTACGAAGACACCTCCCATTCAAACACCGTCCGCAGTCTCGTCGACGGCAAGTACAAAGGGTGTCTCAAGTTCCACCACGTCAGAAGCCAAAGAGACAGCCATCCCCTTTAGCATGTTGGATAGCTCGCGGCTGGCGTCTTTGTTTGTGAGGGGAAGCGATTCTACGCGAGAAAGAAGGCTTTTAGTTCGCCAGGAGTATACCAATGACCTCCTCGTGACCGAGTGGGCGGAGAGCACGGTCACTCACCGTAGAATCAAAGAGAATCTTGTGCCATCGGCCGCAGACCCCAAGCCAGGCACTCCACTTGCTCTGGAAGCTGATACCGCCGGCTTGGTTCATTTGTTCTACCTGAGTCAGACAAACCTCATTTCTCACGTATACGAGACGGAAGCGGGAAGATGGAAGCCCGGGGAGGTGAGGGACGAACGGGGTAGCATTCGCACATCGTCGTCATCGAGCCTATCCATCGCACGGCACAAGGGAAGAAGGACGCCGGATCTCCTGGTTTTGGCGTACGATAGCCCCTCGCAGAAGCTGCAACTCGCCATTTCGGAGAACCCAGCGGACCGAGACGCCTGGTACTTGGCCGAAGTTACCTCTGTTGCTGTGGAACCCGTACCCGGACAATCCAACATGCCTTGCTACTCGCTTGCTGGCGACATAAAATCAAGTGGAGAAGAGGGAGGATTCCAGAAACTCCTGATCGGGGTACTGGAAAGGGACGAGGTGGTTGCGTGGGAGTGCGCGATTGACTTTTGGCCACCGCCAGATATCCAAGTCAAGTGTAGCAAGACTAGCAAAACGCTTGCTGGTGAGTATTTGCCTCTGATGGAACCATCGCTATGCACTCACTGATAGTGGGGGTTAGATGGCGAGGGAACTGGGCTAAGCTTCAATTCCATCCCCAGACAACTCGTCTGGCTCTCCAGATCCCACTCGACTGCTGATTACGACTTTATTCTTCTCTCCGCTGATGGATCCAACCTTGTTCACGAAAATATAATCCAGACAGACAAGCCACGAAATACAGCTTCTGGGTTCGTGGCAAAATCGCCCATCACAGCAATGTCGGCCACGTCCGAGGGGCTGGTCTTTGTTTCATTGGGAAAAGACGTGCAAGTGTATCAAAAATCAGGGCTCGAGTGGGCCGATCGCAACATGACAGGTTTGCATGGAGTCTCGCTCTAGCGGTGTTGCACAAGTCATTTGAAAAGAGAAAATCCGGCCAAGAGAGCAGTGAATGATGTTGTCTGCAATTTACCTCATTAACGTACTCATTGGGGTAGGCTGTTGCATTGGCAACGCCGATTGATAATACTGACACATGTAGCAGACTTTAGGCGCATTTCGATGGCCGTCTTGAGCGCGCCTATGTCCTGGCAGCAGCACGAAGCACATGCGAAGAAAGAGAGGGGGAGGGAAAAAGCAAAGAAACGTCCAACCGTGTTGCACAGCTCGCAACGGACGACGTGATGCCTGGCAAGTGGCGCGAGACAGCTCCAAGGGTCTTACTTGCCCCCCGCCGTTATCTAATGGTTGGTTACCGCTTGCCGGCGCAGCGGGGCCGAGGGGCCCAACGCGGCCGGCGACTAGACCATAAACAGAAATAAGTAAACAAGCTTGAGACCTTGGTCACCTACTCAGGTGGCATCTGGCAGACAGACACGTCAAAGACGACGAACAGGCCGCTCTTATTTCTTGTTATGTTAAATACGTTTCGCGTCCGCTCTTCAGTCAGCCTGCACTCTTTTGCTTCCTCAACCATCTTTGGCAGTCAATCCCCCCTCTCCAGCACCTGGTTGTTGATACCACCCCTCCAACTCTCGTGCTTTTGCGAGCAATCTGATGACATGGAGGATCTCAGCATCCCCATTGCCGTTCGGCGAACACGCCGCAGCACTGGTGGCATCGTGAAGCAAGACGAGCCCGCCACTTCGCGTCTGCTGCCTAAAACCCCACGGAGGGTGAAAAGAGCAGTCCGCTTCTCTGATCCAGGGCTCTCTAGTTCGACCGGATTGACACCAATGATTCGCCGCACATCCATCAAGACGCCTCACCAGCAGCGTCGCGCATCAACACCAGGTAGACTCGGCAGAATCGAACCGCCTGGTTCTCAAAAGCCAATGTTTCACCCACTCAACCACTCTTCATCATCAAACTCACTGCATCACACCATTGATGGCCGTGTGGAGAGACGGACTCGTCGAAACAATCTTCGAGACTTGCTAAATAAGTTGGAGCACGAGAAGCGACGAAAGACTCAGCAGTCGCAGGCCGAGATCAATCACCTCAGGTTGGAAATCAAGTCCAAGGACAGGGAAATCTACGAGCTTCAAAACGCCACCATGGTCATTGACAACGAACGGATCTGGGACTTGGAGCAGCAGATTGAGAATCTAAAGGACGAACTGGCCAAGAGGCCTGAGACGCCGCATTACCATGAAAGAAGCTACAATTGGACAATGGCGGCGCGAGACCCATTTGCACAAGAGTACACGGACATGATGGCTGACGATGACGTGTTTGGCGATGCCACAATGGGGCATTTCGCGACCAGCACGCCGTCCCGAGCAAGATCCTCATTTCCTACACCACCTGCTACCAGTCCCATGTTGCCTGCTACGCCATGCTCTTTGACACGGCATCTGCCTACTCCAAGATCGCACACTGGTGTTCAGGCTTGCTTCCCCGACCCCCAGAAGCAGCAGGCCGAGGCGGAGCTTGCATCGCTGCAACTCGAAATGGGCAAATTGACAGCGACTCTGGATTCATACAGGAACTTGAACGCGAGAATGAAGGCACAGCTTGTCTCTGTAGAGCCTCTGGTGCATCACACAAACGACACTTGTGCGACAGATGTCCTGGAAGACAAGATTGCCATGCTGTTGCAAATCATGTCTGAAAAGACAGAGGCTGTAAATCAACTGGTTGCATCCATTGCCGACCTGGGGTTTCCCGGCGCAGATGCCAGCGAGATGATTACAGCTCTAGCTTCAGGGTTCCGCGCCGCTCGGCTGGAGCTGGAGTATCTCACCCCTGGAGAAATCACGCTCCCGCTTACCGCGCATGGCGCCGAGGTGCTTGATCTCCTGCTGACCCGTCTGCGAGAGCTGGCCAAGAAGGCCAAGGAGGATGAAAGCTCCATCGACGAGTATCACGAAATCGAGCAGTCACTCCGCAAGCAGCTCGACGCCAGAGTCAGTGTCATGGACACGCTCAGAGAGGAAATGCGCAAGGCAGAGCGGCTCCTGAAGGAAAAGAGCCTCAGGATCCAGGAACTCGAGGTTGGAAACGAGCGCCTCAAGGGCGCAGTGGACGGATACATTCGCGACATTTCAGAGCTGGAGAAGCTCGTCCAGCAAATGGAGCGAGAGCACCACGACTCTTTGGCCACGCAATCGGCACAAAGGGAGGTTGACAAGCAAGAACTATGCAAGAGGGACGCTAGAGTTGCCGAACTGCAGGAAAGACTTGGCGATGCGGTTCGACAGTCTGCCAGGCTACAAAAGGAGATTAGCGACGTCCAAGACGGCAGCACTCGACACGTCGTCTCGCTGAATAAACGGCACGGTGCGGCTCTGGCCCTTCGGGACGCGCGAGTCTTGGAGCTGCGGAGTGAGATTGACCGTGTCAATGAATCCTTGCGCGCCGCTCACGAAACCATCAAGGATTTGCGCGTAGATAATGGCGGTCTGCAGACGCGCATGGGCGAGGAGCGTGAAAGAGCAAAGGCGGCCATGGACTCGATGAAGGCTGAACTGCAGCGTGTCTTGCTCATGAGCCAAGAGTTCTTGAACGCCCCCAGCAGGGCCAGAAAGCAGGTTGGTTTACGCGACGAGGAGGTGGAGGAGGATGAGCTTGCTTCATCGCCTGTTCGTCCAAGAGCCAAGGCGCGCCGACGACGGTACGATAGTGGCTTGGGATTGTTGGAAGAAGATGCGGTGGACATGTCTTAGACGTATGTCTTGGGTCACACGTTGCCATGTTTTGTCTTGGAGGTGTTTTGAATGGTGGCGTTTCGAGACAGTGGTTTGCGAGTCATTCATTTAGTGCTCGAGCACAGGCATTTTCTCTGTGTATTTTCATATGTGGAAGACAATTATGCATACCTGGTAATTATGATGAATTTTGGCATTTCCGCCTGTTCCCTTTGACTTGGGTCGAGTCAGGGGCCGTTTGATGCACCACCATTCAAATATTTGCGATTTAGTGCTGATGCGTGATGCAACTCAGGCGTGCATCTAGTGCTGATGCGTGATGCAACTCGGGCTTGCATCTAGTGCTGATGCGTAACGTATGCAACTTTTGTCAATTATTTTCTCGCAGTGAGAGCAACGATTAATCGAGTAAGTATACAACGCCCGGGGACTCGAGGAATAGTCTTGCATTCCTGCTGCCTCTTGATAGCATCACAGCGCCATACAGCAGGGTGGTCTCGCACCCGAGGCAAGTGCACATCGTATAGTCACTTACCACTGCTCTTGCCCAAAACGGCACACCACCCGTTGATCACTTGACATGGGCAGCCCAGAACCCGCAGTTTCCGGGCTGGCGGCTGTCCATCAAATGCTGACGGGACGCACGCTCCCCATACTTGACTTGGGTACCTCTTTAGGTCAAAGGTACCTAGGTAGGTATATAATGCCATCATGTCCATGAGACTGAGAATGTTACCAAGTATCCGCCTCCAAGCGGACAGCTACTTTGCTGGACGAGCTTGTGTGGAATCAAGGGCTCCCAAATCGAAACCACCAAACATTGGTCAGCAACCAACACAGAAGCTCTGGACTCTGTAACAGGATTCTACAGCCAGCAATTCGCCAGCACTCGACACCTCAACTTCTCTTCCCATATGGCCACGGAGACCCCACCGGCGGGCACGCCTCCCTTGATGGACAAGGAGGTCAACCCGGCGTCTGCATCACCTACAGAGTCCGGCCTGCTCTCCCCTTCCGAGAAAAACGAGGCAAACCCTCCCGCAGCAAGCTCGGGCGATGGATTCCCCGACGGCGGCACTGCGGCATGGCTGCAAGTGCTGGGAGGGTGGGTGGTGATGGCATCGACCTGGGGGCTCATCAACACCTTTGGCGTGTACCAAACCTATTACCAGACGGATATGCTGTCAACCTCGTCGGCATCCACCATATCGTGGATAGGGTCTTTGCAGGCATCTCTCCTCTCCATCATCGGCCTGGTTTCCGGCCCCTTGCTCGACAGGGGCTACTCCAAAGCAACGCTCTCCGTCGGGCTGTTCCTCATCATCTTGGGCATGTTCTTGACCTCCATCAGCAGGGTGTACTGGCAGGTGCTGCTCGCCCAAGGCATCTGCGTTGGCATAGGCATGGGCCTGGCCTTTATCCCGTCTACCGCCATCGTGGCCCAGTACTTCCTCAAACGGCGTGCATTTGCCGTTGGCGTAGCCGGCACAGGCTCCCCCCTCGGCGGGATTGTCTTCCCAATCATCTTCAGCAGGCTACTGCCAAGTGTCGGTTTCGCATGGGCAACGCGCGTCATTGCCTTTATCCTGCTGGGCTTGTCTGTTCTGCCCGTCGTCTTCATGAAGCCTCGCCTTCCGCCTCCCCCGCGCGTTCGCTCCCTCATCGACAACACCGCCTGGCGGGACCTGGCCTTTATGGCGTTTTGCCTGGGCAGCTTGTTTGTCTTTCTCGCCCTCTTCACGGCCTTTTTCTACATCCAGCTCTTTGACGAGCTCAACCACCTTTCCAGCAAAGACTTTGCCCCCTACACCGTCACCCTGTTGAACGCGGGCAGCGTCGTGGGCCGGCTGGCACCCATGTACGTGGGCGACAAGATTGGCATCTTGAACACGACGATTGCATGTACCCTTGCATCGGCAATATTAGCCTTTGGGTGGATGGGCGTCGACAGTCTCGGGGGTATTGTTGCCTTTGCTGTCCTGTACGGCATCGCCTCTGGCACCGTCGTGGTAGGGTGTCCTGTGGTGGTTATGAAGCTGTCGCCGGATATGGCGCGCATGGGCACGCGCCTCGGGATGGCCATTACCTTTTCTGGGGTCAGTGTGCTTGTCGGACCGCCCATTGCTGGCGCCATTCTGGGAGACTTTTCGAGGACCAGATGGCTGGCCACTATCGGTTACTCGGCCGGCGGCTTGATTTTGGGAGCGTCAATCATGGCTGTCGCCTGGTGGTCTGTCTACAAGAAGAATAGGACTTGGAAAATTTAGAGCAGTGCTGCGCGGATCCGAGCGTGTTTGTCGAATGTGTTTGCTGCAGCAAGGAGCGCGGGGATAAGCATAGTCGTAGAGGATAATACTTCAACTCGGCCTTTGAGCATGTAAATCTGACTGCCAACTGTCTTGTGGCTGTACGGAGACATCTCTCACGGGAATCACGCCACACTTGATAAGCCTCTGTCAAGATATGTGGCAGCCAATATGACAAAGGAGATGATTCAGTATTTCGGTGCAATATGCATTCCCATCCCCTTGTCAACGGGTTCTTTGGCTGACGTAGGCGTCGTTGTGAAGCCGGCTGATGTACCTGCAAAACGCCACCCACATCATCCCCTGCCGCATGAGAGCAACACGTCGCATTGAACCGACCATACTTTGTAAGATCGTACGTTTGCTACAATTTGGCGTGGCAAAATTGCAGGGTCCTGGTGCTGATAAGGGAGCAATAAAGATTTATGAATGCACTCTGCCTCCCATCAACCCCCTGGTTCATCCTTTTCAAAACACATGGTTCCCTTTTGTGGTGAAAATGCCTACCAGCCCGGTTCCTATACCCCCCAAAGAAACACATTAAAGAAGGTACGCTGTTTCCCATCTCCCTTTACTTGCACGGGGCTAAATAGTGCATCGATTGGAATACAGTCAAGGGCCCGGGCAGCCAATGCGTCTACTGCGGCTCGCCCCAGCCAGTCACCCGCATGACCTCGACGGGTCAAGCCATTGAGACATGGGGCGTGCCTCGAAGCCGGGACACGAGCCGTGGATACCAGGAATGTTTGCCGGGGAGCGGTAACGAGCCACACGATGCTTGTGTGATGCTCTGTCGCTGCTTGAATAGGCTTACATGTACTGAATTATTGGCAAAGAGAGAAAATGTGACACTATCCTCTGTAAAATCTCCACTTGGCCTTGTAATTCGGTGCAAGATCCAAGTCCAGCGCCAGAGCCCTCACGAGTTCATTCGGTATGGCGCCGTAGGTCAGAATCCTATCGTGAAAGTCCTTCTCCGTCATCATCTTGGACGCGAGCACCTCTCGCCTCAGCTCGACCAGCTGCAGGGCGCCAATCATGTATGCAATCTGATACAGGGGGCCGTAGTCTCCGTTCAACCACCGTCTGACCTCGCCCTCGGCAGTGGACCGCTCGTGGCCTACCCAGTCGACCAAGATGTCGATACACTCCTGGGGCTCCATCTTGCCCAGGTGGAAGTTGAGGGACAGGATGATACGGGCGCAGCGGTGCATGCGCCAGAACAGGGTGCCGATGCGGTCCTCGGGGGAGACGAAGAAGTCGCCGCGCTGCCAGAGCACATATTCCCAGTACATGGCCCAGCCCTCGACGAAAAAGGGCGTCTCGAAGAGCAGGCGGTGGCTGCGGTGGCGGCGCGACTGGTAGAGCTGCAGCCGGTGGCCGGGGATGAGCTCGTGGAACACGGTGGCCCTGGAGAAGTGCCTGTTGTTTCCGCGCATCACCATCTGCTTGAGGTCGTAGGCCATGTCGTTGGTCGGGTACGAGATTTGGATCATGGATCCGCCGAGGAAGAAGGGGGACACCTTTTGCTGTTCGGCGGGCATCATGACGGTGCGGTAGGTTTCCTCGGCCAGCGGCGGCACCGTGACGAGGTCCTTGTCGCGGACAAAGTCGGCTCCTTGGCGGGCCAGTTCCATGACGAGCTGCGGCTGCTCGCTGGGCGCCACGAATCTCGTCTTGACGTGCTCGAGCGCCTTTCGCCAGTCGTCGCCGAAGCCCAGCTCCGCCGAGGCCATCCTCATCTGCTGCTCGCACCACTTGAACTGTTGGTTGGCAATCTGCACCAACTCCTCTGGCGCGTAGGCAATGACTTCTGCCTCAAGTTCGTGCAGCAGCGCTTCGCGTCCGATGGGCTGGCCGATGATGTCGCCGCTGCCATCTGGGCGCATGCCGGCCAGTTTGCTCTGGATCAAGGGCATATAGCTTTCCAGCGCCGCGTCAACGGCCTTCCAAGGCTTTGTGGCCCACCAGTCGAACTGGGCGTCGTAGGAGGCGTAGAAGTTGAACATTTCAGAAAGCCGGCTGCGCAACTCCGTGACGACCTTGGATGCCCTGTAAGCGCTGGTTTTGCTGGTTTTAATCTTTCCACCTTGGACATCCCCGTGTGCCTTGTCAATCAAATTCTTGACATGGTTCAGCTTGCGAGCGATTTGCTCCGGCTGTATGGGCTTTACCCGTTCTCGATGTTCGCATAGCGATATCACGACATCTGCGAATGGCAACAAGGGTGCCATTTGCTTGGCTGCGTCTTGGTCGGCTTTCAGCTGCGCCTCGTGCTGTTTGAAAAAGTTCCTCAGGAGGATATAGTCCACCTTGTCTTGTTGATTGAGCGCATCGAAATCAACTTGACCGAGAGACTCTAGCTCGTCATGGTAGAACTTGGCGAGGCGAAGCCAACGCGTGGGTGATGTGGAAATGTTGTAAAAAGTCTTGATTTCTTGCAAATCTGCCTGGACCCTGCGGATGCGGTCCGCAAGTGATTCCGATCCGTCACTGCTGGGCTTTGGAAGCGAGACCCAGACGGAGTCCATGCTGGCCAGGGATGCCCGTGAATGAGGGCCAGAGTGAGCCATCAACTGGTATTTGAAAGACGGAAATGTAGGCACCCGACGTGGAATGACACAACAGCCTACAAGATGGCGAATTGCATGCAACGGGAAATCGCTTCCATTGATAGTCGTGCGGAGAAGTGTTTGTTCACCTTTGGCTTACAGTCACCAGACTGCGAAACCAAGGACGCTGAAGGCTGGGTACCATATCCAGGCGCACCAATCAACTAAATGACCCCGCCAGAATTGAACTCTGGTCCCTGGCCGCCCGGAAATATTACGGATTAGCCTTGTGGACTCAACTTTGGCTGGGACACCAGTGTTCATTTCGAGGGCCAGGGCCCCCCAGTTCCAGCTGGGACTCCGTTTTAATGCCAAAGTCCGAGATGACGCACTGTCGGCATTTTTTGACGCCTTTCCCAAGACCACGAAATTGCCCTCCTCATTCTGGCTCTGTTGGCGCTTTGATCTTTCTCTCGGTTCTATTAATACCTCTTGCGAGCGTTTGAGCGAACTATTTCTCTCCAACCATCCGACTCCCCATGTTTGCGCCACAGTTTCGCACTGCAGCAGTGCGACTACCATTTCGCAGCTTGCGACACCGCATTCACGGCAGGCCGCAGTCAACATTGACAGAAGCCAAGAAAACCCAAGAACCAGCCTCGATAAAGGCGCCGACCGCTTCCACAAGTCCCTCGGCATCTTTACCCCCGATATGGCAGCGCCTGGGGCCCTTGACCACGGTGGCCAACGCCTACAGTCGATCGCAGCGAAAACGGCCCTACGTGACACAAGTGGTTGGCGCGCTCGTCATCTATCTCTGTGCCGATTTGAGCGCTCAGCGCATCGGTGGGAAGGAACATGACCCCAAGAGAACGGGGAGAATGCTTCTCTTGGGCCTGGTTGCCGCTATACCCAACTACCACTGGTAATTTGCCCGTCATCTTGCTTCATCCTGCCGCCGCGACTCACGCCAAGTCAGGTTCCTCTTCTTGTCCTCCAACTTCAACTTCGCGTCCAAAACCCTCTCTGTAGCAACCAAGGTGGCCGTCAACCAGATCTGTTTCCCGCCAATCTTCAACACATACTTCTTTGGCGGACAGGCTCTCCTGTCAGGCGAGACGCTGGAGACCACTATCCAGCGGCTGCGGGATACCGTGCCCACCAGCTGGCTGAACTCGTTCAAGGTATGGCCTGCCACTGTGGCCTTTTGTATGGCGGTTTTGCCGTTTGAGTTTAGGAGTGTCTTTTCGGGAGTTGTTGCCGTCGGCTGGCAGACGTACCTGAGTTTTTTGAATAGACGGGCCGAGTTGTTGGAGGAGGCGAGGAAGCTGGTCAAGGAGACGACTGAGACGAATAATGCCATTGTTGCCGCTGTCAGAGAGCGTCAGGAAGAGGCCGCCGCCTCGGCTGTGTAGGTTCTGTGTTGTGTGCCCGTGCTTGCTCTTCTGGCGTTTTATAGATGGATCGGCGTTTTAGGATATCATGGGCGTATAGACGTGTAGACGGGTAGCGATTACCTCTGTGGTTTAGATTTATGCTTCTATGAAATATATATATAGATGCAGCCTGTGGTCATATGCATTCGACCACTTTCACGTTACGCAGTCCGCCAGGGTGGGCGAACTAGCATCCCACCATATATGCATGCTCAATATCCGGTTGACTGTTGTTGGTAAGGAGGCGCCTCTGCCTGGTAATAGCAGCACCGGACCAGGAAAGGGCGGCTGCAATAAGAGGGCTCGAGGTCCAGGTTCGAAGCGTCAGGCTTAGTACGTCAAGTTTGGATGGCCAGGGTTAGTGATCAGGTTCACGAATCACAGCCACCCGATAAGCAACTACAACTATCCAATGGCAATCTAAAGCTACAAAATAGTGGCGAGTTTCCCTCTAGATGGCTTTATTTAATAAAGACCAAGTCCACCATCTGCCACATTTACAAGGCTGTCACACGCAGCACACACATAACGGGTGCTCAGGGGTGCGGATGATGATGAACAAAAAATTAATACAAGCCTGGATTCCCACAAATGAGATTAGTTGCGTACGCCCTCTTTTATGGGCGCGCATGACTCCACGCAGCGGTTACAGTTGTGGTCGTATTCATTCGCTCCTGTGTGGCGGTGTGGCGTCAAAGTGTCTGGCGGCTGGCTGTACATGGTCAACTAGGCCACAGGAATTGACTGATGTTGTAAGCCCAACCAGACCCCTGAAGCGCCGCTGGGCTCTGCCCTGACGGGACGGCTACCTGTCTGCTGCCCCACTGACCAATCGCCCAGACCACCCAGCCTGATGTCTGGTCTGGTTACTCAAGATCTGTGCCAGATCCATGTCCCTGTGTGTACCACCAACCAACCAACCCACATGCATCTTGCGTACCAGGCTAGGCTCTCAGCCATCCGAATCACCTCTGTTGCCGCTTGGCTCGTCGTTTCAACTCGAAATGCGCATCCTGGATTTCTAGTCCCACAGATTTGATATGAAAGCATCTACAAATCACTAACTGCAGTCATGTTTCGAACTATTCTGGGACGGCTAACGCGGCCGAACAGGCCAAGCTCGCCCGCCTATCATGCCCTTCATGATGAGACAATCGTCGGCAGCTCAACCACCAGTGATAATGGCATCGGCTTCCAAAATGGAGATTCACAGCCAGAGTCTCATAGAGATGCTGCAGCTCTAATGCTCATCAAACTTGGACGCTCGCCCGATGAGCAGCTCTACATCTCGTCTGCTGAGGATGCCCGAATCCTCCGTCGAATCGACCTTGCCCTGCTGCCGCTGATGCTTTCTGTATATTTTCTACAGGCATTAGACAAGGCCACGCTGTCATACGCATCAATTTTTGGCTTGATTGACGATACAGGTCTTGTTGGGGATCAGTTCTCGTGGCTGGGCAGCATCGTCTACGTCGCCCAGCTCATCATGCAGCTGCCCCTGGCGCTGGCGCTGGTCAAACTCCCCATTGGCAAGTTCACAAGTGTCATGGTGTTTGCTTGGGGCATGACCCTTGTCACGATGACTTGGGCTCACACCTTCTCCCAACTCATGGTGGCCCGCTTCTTTCTGGGTGCTTTTGAGGCAAGCGTCGGCCCCAGCTTCGTGGCCATCACTCAAATGTGGTGGCGGAGAAGGTATGCCATCGCGGGCACCATGCCCAGTTTGGAGACTGTTCTGGCTGACATTTTGGCAGAGAGCAGACAATGCGCATTGGGTCTTGGTATTGCATGAATGGCTTGACGTGGGTGGTAAGTTGGGCCGCGTGCACCGGCAACTTGGTGTCAGTGAACCTAACAAGAAGCTGGGCAGTTTGGCAGTCTCATCACATATGGGCTCGTAAACATTCATTCAAGCATGCGGCCGTACCAGGTGAGTTTGCAGCGATATGCGCGCCCATACAAACTCGCACACTGGTTACTGAAGCATGTTTACCAGATCATTTTTCTGTTCTTCGGTGCAGTAACTGTTCTCGTGTCAGGAGCCATGTTCTATTGGATGCCAGATTCTCCAACGGAAGCCAAGTTTCTCACCGACAATGACAAAGTCATGGCTATCGAGAGACTGCGTGACAATCAGATGGGGGTCATGTCTCGCGAGTGGAGGTTCTCGCACTTCTTCGAAACCTTGACAGATGTCAAGACCTGGCTTTGGGTGGCCATGATATTCTGCGTCTCTGTTCCTTCGAGCGGGATATCTACCTATGGGCCACAAATCATGCAATCTTTTCTGGATGATCCTTATCTGACGACCCTCATGAACGTGCCCATCGGACTGTCCCATGTTATTTTCGTGTCTGGAAGCGCCTTCTTGTCTATGAAGTGGACGCGCAAGGGACCTGTCGTTGCCCTGCTCTGCGTCCCTCCTATCCTTGGATTGTCTATTTTGCGCAGCAATCCCCCAACTCCTGAGTATCGTGGCATCTTACTCATGGGGTATTTTTGTTTGTCCACATATACAGGAATTAGTAAGTTTTGCTGTAGCCCGTTGCATCTTTAATCAACCAATTGGCCTGAACCTCTTGCTGACCCTAGACAGCACCCCTGATATATTCGTGGTCTGCCCAAAATACTGCAGGTGACACAAAACGGAAATCTGTCTCCGCGCTTGTATTTATCGGCTCGTCTGCGGGCAATGTGCTTGGTCCGTTGTTATTCTCGCCAGACGACTCTCAAGCGGGTCTCGGCACCATCTTGTGCTTTTTTATCACCATCATCGTGATAGTCACAACGACTACCATGTATTTGAGGTGGCTCAATAGCAAGCATGGCCAAAGAAGAGTCGCATTGGGAAAGAAGGCAGTACTCAGAGACCTCAGTCTAGAGAGCGCGGATGAGGTTGAACGAGTGAAACACTCTGGCGGAACTATGCCAGAGGGAGCCGAAATACGCGACGATGATGGTGATGTGACTGATGTCCCACTGACACAAACCTATGGGACCTTTGATAAAGCTTTCGCGGATGCAACTGATTTAGAGAACGAGGATTTCATCTTTGTGTATTGAGGCACGTTGTAGATTATCAGGGTATTCTGTCCCGACATGCTTAGGATCCATGCATGTTGGTCCGATCGTGACTGCGACATGCTTTCCTTGTATGACCTGGTATGACCGTGTATGGCCTTGTAAATTGACTAATCAAAGTCTACGCTACGGGCGGCACAAGCCGCAATGGTATAGCTAAGAAGTTGTAGGTCCCAAGTTTGTGTCACATCGGAGCCCTCGCAACCTATTTGAAGGCTTGGGACACCGTAATGGATTCGCCACGGGCCACTGAGGTGCTTTGCTGCACTTGTTGCCGCCAGCACTGCCCCCCGCGTCATGGCTTCGGTCGCGGGTAGCTCCTTGTTAGGTGGAGCCTCAACCCAACATCTCCTCACAATAGCTGGGCAGGAGTGGGCGTAACTTCCCCCTTGTATATCGCCCGACTTCTTGCATTCCGGCTTCTTGCTTCGTACATCGAGCCTCTTACTACTTAAGTAGCTTCGTCGTGACCTTTTGCCGCTTACTCAATTGTCCTCTCTGATGAATTTGGTGAGCCAAGCTCTCTCTCTATCCCCCACGCCAGACAGCCAGAGCACCTGCAGCCTGTACAAGGCAATCCCCAGCACCAGCAGACAACCATGTTCGTTTCTACCCAACCATTGTCCGCATCTTTACTTACCCTGCCTGAACGTGGGCTAACGACCACAGTCTACATCCTCTTCATCCCAATCCCGCCATCACAGACTCTTGCTTTATTTTACTGCAATTGCAGCATTTCTCTTCTTCTTTTACACCATCAATCGTAGCTCTACGTCTTTTGTTTCTGCGCCAGATAACATGGGTGGCTACGGATACCGAGCTGTAGCCTACTTTGTCAATTGGTGAGTTGGCGGTATCTAGACCTGTTCTGAAGCTAGACATGGAGTAACCGTGATATGTAGGGCAATTTATGCCCGAAAATACCGGCCACAGGATCTCCCTGTTGGAAACCTCACCCATGTTCTGTATGCATTTGCGAATGTTCGCGCAGACAGTGGCGAGGTGTAAGTCTCCCATATGTTGACAGCACAAATGACAATTGCTCATCACCACCAGGTATATAACCGACTCCTGGGCCGATACAGATATCCACTGGGAAGGTGACTCCTGGAATGACACCGGTAATAATCTCTATGGGTGTCTCAAACAGCTGAACCTTTTGAAACAGCGCAACCGCAATCTCAAGGTTCTTCTTTCCATTGGCGGATGGACCTACAGCGCCAACTTCAAGGGACCTGCAAGCACTCCGCAGGGGCGAGAGAAATTCGCCAAATCCAGCGTCGAACTATTAAAGAATCTTGGCTTTGACGGCATCGACATTGATTGGGAATATCCTCAGAATGCTGAGGAAGCCCGAAACTATGTTGAACTGCTCTGTTCTCTGCGTCAGGAGCTCGATGCCTACGCCGTAAATTGTGCGGACAACTACCACTTCGAGTTGACAGTAGCCTGCCCTGCTGGTAAGACCAACTACGAAAAGTTGGAGCTTGCTGAAATGGACAAGTACCTGGACTTTTGGAACCTCATGGCATACGATTATGCCGGTTCCTGGGATTCCATCGCTGCACACCAAGCAAACCTTTATCCACGTGGCGACGCCTCCACGCCCTTCTCTACCGACGCGGCTGTCAATTATTATGTGAGCCACGGTGTCGCTGCTAACAAGATTGTTCTTGGCATGCCGCTATATGGACGTGCCTTTGAAAATACTGATGGAGTGGGCAAACCTTTCCAGGGTGTAGGACAAGGCACCTGGGAGAACGGAGTCTTTGACTATAAGAAATTGCCTCTCGAGGGCTCAGAGGAGTGCTATGACGACAAGGCCGGGGCCAGTTATTGCTACAGCGCGGCCAATCGCAAATTGGTGAGCTACGATACCGTTCCCATGGCCAAGGTAAAGGCCGAGTATGTCAAAGCAAAGGCTTTAGGGGGAGCCATGTGGTGGGAGAGTAGTAGTGATAAATCGGGGCCCGAGAGCTTGATCTCAACCGTTGTTGGTGCGTTTGGTGGTGCGACTTGTCTTCAGAAGCAGGACAATTGCATCTCATATCCAGAAACCAAGTATGACAACCTCCGAGACAAGTTTCCCAACAATTAGTTCGGAGTCGAATGAGGAAAAAGGACCTGGCATACAAGTTCTTCCAACATGCAACTTGACTACAATTTATTAGATGACTGTTCAAATACAATGGAGCAAGAATTGAAGTACTCTATTGGTAACCATTTGTGGATATAGCTATCTTGTATCTCCACGTGACCTAGGCCACACAAAAGTGAGTGGCCAGCATTTGGCTGACTGGTTCTGCGTGGTCCGTGCACGAGCTTGGAGGTTGGCGACAGAAAAATTTCCACTGGAGAGAAAAAGTGCAGTCGATTGTACCTCCAGAGTCTGCATTCGAGAGAATCACTGGATAGTTGAACGTCTCTCGTGTCAACTGCCCCAATTCAACCAGTCTGAGAATTGGCAAAATCTGGGACGAGACAACATGTCGCATATTGATTACGCCCTCTACGAGTCCCCTGTGGGCTATGCCCTCTTTCAGGTGGTGCATCAATCCGATGCCGTCGGATTGAAATTGAAAGAGACTCAGGCCGCCGCCAATGATCTCGCCAAGTTTGGCAAGATGGTCAAATTGACCAACTTCAGTCCTTTCCGGTAGGTTTGATTGGCATGGTTGCGCGATTGACTTTTTGGCCATTTTGCTCACCTGCTCGCTTGATAGTGGTCATGTTGAAGCGCTCGAGAATATCAACCTTGTTTCCGAAGGCATCGTTTCCGAATATCTCAAGTCGGTTCTCGAACTCAACCTGCCCAAGTCCGGCAAGAAGTCCAAGATTGTTTTGGGAGTCTCGGAGAAGAACCTTGCTGGTGCCATCAAGAGCGAATTCCCCGGATTGGAATGCGAGACTGCCGATACATCGGAGGTGGTCGGCGATGTCATTCGCGGCATCCGCCTTCATGCTGACAAACTTTTGAAGGACCTGAAGACTGGTGATATCGAGAAGGCCGGTCTGGGTATGGGCCACGCCTACTCCAGAGCCAAGGTCAAGTTCAGCGTGACCAAGAACGACAACCACATCATCCAGGCCAGCGCCACCATTGACTTCCAGGACAAGGGTGTGAACCAATTCTTTATGCGTGTCAGGGAGTGGTACGGCTGGCACTTCCCCGAGCTGGTCAAGATTGTCTCGGACAACCTGACGTACGCCAAGCTCGTTCTCGCCATTGGCGACAAGAAGAGTCTCACTGACGACAAGCTGCACGACCTTGCTGCCATTCTCGGTGAAGATGGCGAGAAAGCCCAGGCCATCATTGATGCCGCCAAGGTCTCCATGGGTCTGGATATCGCTGCTGCCGATCTGGACATCATCTCTGGCTTTGCCGAGGCTGTTGTGAAGCAAGCCGAGAACCGCAAGACCACCTCTGCCTACCTCGAGAAGAAGATGGGCCATGTCGCTCCCAACCTGCAGGCCCTGATTGGCACTCCTGTAGCGGCTCGCCTCATCTCTCACGCTGGCTCGCTCACCAACCTCTCTAAATACCCTGCCTCTACCCTTCAAATCCTGGGTGCTGAGAAGGCCCTCTTCCGCGCCCTCAAGACCAAGAGCAACACTCCCAAGTATGGTTTGATCTATCACAGCAGCTTCATCGGCAAGGCTGGTGTACGTAACAAGGGCAGAATCTCAAGGTATCTTGCCAACAAGTGCAGCATGGCTAGCAGAATCGACAACTTCTCAGAGGAGCCCTCAACGCGATTCGGCGAGGCTCTTAGACAACAGGTTGAGGATCGCCTAGAGTTTTATGCTAGCGGCAAAAAACCCGCCAAAAATGCTGATGTCATGGTATGTGCTATTGATTAACCAATTGGTCAAGCATCTTTTACTAATTCAAACTTTAGAGATCTGTCATGGCTGTTCTCGGTGACAGCGCTGACAAGGGCAGCGACGACGAGATGGCCGATGCCCCCGAGCCTGCTTCGGCCAAGAAGGAGAAGAAGGACAAGAAAGACAAGAAGGAGAAGAAGGAGAAGAAGCGCAAGCGTGACGAGGAAGAAGCCGCCGCTCCTGCAGACGACAGTGCTGACAAGAAGAAGAAGAAGAAGAGAAAGTCCAAGGCTGCCGATGAGGAGTAGAATCTCGCATTGGCAAAAAGACGGCTTTCAATGTTTCAACGGATGCTCAATCATGCACAGTAAGGACGATAAAAGAACCAGGGCGCGATACCAGTCGTCGAGCGCTGATCAAACGGGGATACCAAGTACCCCGAGATGAGACCGGTAAGGAAGCAAACTGCGTCACTTCTGTCAGAGGCGGACGGTATGTTGGCTCTCTTTGCAGGCGGCTTGTTGCAATTTTGCTTGAGAGGGAGTTTTAGCAGGATTTAGGCTGCGGCGTTTTGAGGGCATACGGCTTGTAATTTCACAGTTTTTGGCTTTTGCTGTTTTGTTACGGTGTATCAATCTAGATGGCTTGCGTTATCAATGCAAGGGCGTGGACAAACGCAATTTACATCTTTCAGTTTTTGCAGTGTCAAGCTTTTCGATGGTATATTTATTAAAGTGTCGATATAAGTGCCGGACGGAACTTGCCCTGATTACAGAGGTTTTTATCTTGATTGTTTCCAGTGACCCGAATAGGTTCCCGAATTCACCCTTGTTGTTTTCCTATTTGTTGCCAGCGCCTTGACTAGATCCTGACTTGATCCTCTCATGTTGGCACAGCTCGCATTAAGACAGGCCAAAGAGCAACCCACCAATATCCACAGAACCACAGGCACCCTGCCGCCCTGAATCAGTCGTTCCAGAGACCGATTCCTTAGCAATCATTGTTGCAGCACCAGCACTCGGTGTACCCAAAGCTGCCACAGCCTCCGCAGGTAAACCCTTTTTTCTGACAATTAACATGGCAGCCGCCACTGCCGCCGTTTCCACTGCAGCTGCCTATCAGCGCCCAGCCAGGCTCGGATGAGCCGTCGCACCGAGCGCTCACGGAAATGATCAAGGACGCCAATGGCAAGAAGAAGGAGAGCTTCATGGCTTCCGAGGTGCAAGTAACGGGTAATATATGGCTTGATGTCTTGGAAACTAGGTAGACAAGGAAGTTATGGGTGAGTTGTCTGATAAGCTTCGGCGGAACGGGAAGTCGCTTGGCTTTATATATCGCTCGAGGGCCTGGCCATTGTCCATGCTACTCTATACGGCAACACGAGATATTACGAGACGTGGCAGCTGAAAAGGCCGTGTCGGTCTGTCGTTTACATCGTATGTGTCACAAGAACGACGTGCCTGCCAATGTTTTCTGGGCGTTTGTGCCGATCAGATAGAATGTGAGACAGATGTGGTTCACGGCTGAATGGGCTATTTTGCTGATTCGGCCCCTCGCCAAGATGTTCCTCCGGCAGTCGCGCTCTTACTGTAGATCAGTTCCTACAAATAGCAAACGCCATCGTACTTGGCCAGTCAGGCATACTACACTTGGAGGTGTTGGAGACAGGCGAGGTAGGGCTTAGGTCCATAGTTTGAACCCACATCAAGTGGAGCACTCACAAGGGCAAAGGGAAAAAAGACCAAGAGTTCACCGGTCCATCACAGTGCAAATGAGGAGACAAGCGACAAGTGAGTTAACCATGGTCTCAGTCAAGCATTCATTATCAAAGCCCGGATGTGCTCTATGCTACATCAACGCCCAATTTTGTTTCGCATTACATGTTTTTCCCTTCCGGTCACATCCCATCCTAAGCAGAAATCCATGAGGGTGCGCTTATTGCTTGTCAAAGACATAGGTTAGGTGGCATCGGCCACAGTACTGACGATCAGGCATGGAGGCCATGAAGACACCGGCACCGCACTAGGATTGCAACTGTCAGCACATTCTGTCGTGGCGCTGATACAGGGGCTGGGTAATGCCTAAACTTACAGTGTCGCTGGGGCATTCTCGTCGGAGACGCTCAATGTTACCATCCTTGTCGACCTTGTAGTACTTGAGGACGGCCAGCTTGGTCTTCTTGCGCTTGTGCTTGATCTTCTTGGGGGTGGTGTAGACCTTCTTCTTGCGCTTCTTGCCACCACCACGCAGGCGCAGCACCAAGTGCAGGGTGCTCTCCTTCTGGATGTTGTAGTCGCTCAGGGTGCGGCCATCCTCGAGCTGCTTACCAGCAAAGATGAGTCGCTGCTGGTCGGGGGGGATTCCCTCCTTGTCCTGGATCTTGGACTTGACATTGTCAATGGTGTCGGAAGACTCCACCTCGAGGGTGATCGTCTTCCCCGTGAGGGTCTTGACGAAAATCTGCATCTTGCCTAACTGGTCGGGTTAGAGTTGAGAACAATATTCGACAGCTTGAGTGAAGACTGAAAATGCATCTTTTTGTTGTGCGTACTACCCCTCAAGCCATGGGCTGCCGTGCCATATCCAAAAAGGGTTTTGATATAGTGCGCCGAGCAGCCCATGATGAAAGAAGCACGGGGGACATGAAAATGCAAATGGGAATTGCGACTCTCAAGACGGAGGCATCGTTGATGCATTCGCCGCCGAGGCCGATGGGAAATGCAGCATCTTTAGACGTACCTCGACAATGTTTTATTGCCGTCCTAAGCAAGCCTCAGATGTTGCGGTTGTGAGAAAGACGCTTCTCCATGTGGAGTGGCGGCGCGCTGAGAAATTTCCCAATGGCGGGAGTGGGAGGGCGAAGGGAAGTCACATGACCTAGGGTTTCCCCAAACCATTGCCCTTGGGCTTGCCCGCGCTGGTGCAAAAAAGAAAATGCCCAAGTGTGTGGAGCCCTGGGGCTTTCTCGAATAGCAAGCGAGACCAGCCGCGACTTTGCACATCCTCTTTAATCTTTTCGACAGCAACCAGATTCTAGTACGTCTAACCATTCCGCACTTCTCTCGACAAATTTGTTGCCTGGTATTAACAGCTCGCAACAGACACCGCCAAAATGGTCAAGAAGAGAAAGAACAAGTACGACTTCCTCCAATTCCGCTGCCCTGGATTTTGTCCTCGTCTTGCGCCTCAGCTGGTATCGTGAATGTTCCAAAATATCCATGATGCTTGCCGCGCGAAAACACACAATGACACGATCGATGGGCGTTTCTTATCACAGCAATTTACTAACGATCCTCTAGCGGCCGCAACAAGAAGGGCCGCGGCCACGTCAAGCCCATCCGATGCAGCAACTGCTCTCGCTGCACCCCCAAGGATAAGGCCATCAAGAGATTCACCATCCGCAACATGGTCGAGTCTGCCGCTATCCGTACGTTCCTTCTCCCTTGATATCTGATTCCCCGTTGTCGGTCAATTCGGCCCAAGCGTCACAATGACCGCGGGGTTGTCAAGCAGAATAGGGAACAAGTCGGCTAACAATTCCTCCCAGGTGATATCTCGGATGCCTCCGTCTTCACCGAGTACACCGTCCCCAAGATGTACCTGAAGCTGCAGTACTGCGTCTCTTGCGCTATCCACGGCAAGATTGTCCGGTACGTTGTCTATCCCGGGAGTGTGACAACTGCGCTTCGGCGTATGTGCTTTAGATGAACCTTGGCTTTTTTGGACACACTCCCCCCTTCTTTTCGTCATGTATTTATGACTCGGTACGTTGTTATGATGTTGATGACTGACATGAATTTTTTTGTGATTGAACAGTGTCCGATCTCGCGTGGGCCGCCGCAACCGCGCTCCCCCCCCTCGCGTCCGCTACAACAAGGACGGCAAGAAGATCACCCCTACTACCCCCAAGGTTTAAGTGGGTTTCATGATTGGGATGGAGTCTGGTTATGTTTTACGTCTGCATTCAGTAAAAAGGATTAGATGAACAACTGGGATTGAGAATCTAGGGAGATTCCAAATTCAAATCGGACTACGTTTCTTGTCGTTGTGTGAATGGGCCGCCTGAATATTTGCAATTGTGATGTCGTAATCGGTTGACGTTGGTAATATCACCGTGTCTCGAAGAAGAAAAAAACGCCCGATACCGCGTCTTGAGGGACTGTGATGGTCTCCTTGAGCCCGAGACTTGTCTGTTAGAGTAGCAACATTCCCCTGGTCTTCTGACATGATATTGGAGCTCGTAAGAGAGCCATGGCCCTCATGATTACGCAGGCCCGTCCATTACGTTTCGTTCTTTGTTTATTGCGATGCCGCAGCTTTGGTATCCCTCGTCTTCGGAAAATGGTGAAAGTGATGCAGAATATGCTCCGCCTTGCCCATTCTCGTATCCGGAAAATCCTCTTGGACGTACGAACCAAATCATATAATCACACAGCATCCCGGTCATTTGTGTTTATAATATTGGAATACCAATTGGCATACAATTCAGTCCGTGGTCATAAGAATAGTCTCATACTAAAGGGTGTTGTACAACCTCGACTAAGAGTCATCTACCCTACAAAGTTCCCATCTCGGACCAACTTCACGCCCTTTTGAGAACAAGCAAAAGGGTCAAAGCAAACACCGCTTCCGCAACAGCTGCCAACAAGACACATGTACCCCTCGTACCCTGCATCTGCACAGTCGCTGTCAGAGGCGCACTTGCTCACAAAGTCAGCACACTCCACATACTCAAATGCCACAGACTGGCCACGGGCAGTTTGCCCACAGACGCAACCCGACGACCCAACGGTGGCATTGGCAGGATAAGAACACGTCCCCGCCAAGACACGCCAGGACGACCTGCTCCCGTTCTTGCAGCAAGCCACCTGCTCCGGGTCCTGGACTGTAATGTTGAACGGCCGGGGTGTTTCCGGCGCTGCCTTGAGAGAGGTGATGGCGGCCATGGTCGTTGCGCCGGCTACAAGGCTCATGTTGAGCGGGGGATCGCGGGCGTGCAAGTCATTGCAAATGTCGCCTGCGAGGCTGCGGTGCTTGCCGTACGTCGCAAAGTACTGCTCCATGGCGCTGGGGGCGCGCCCGGTGCCGTTGGACAGGGCGCGTTTGAACACGTCCCAGAGATGAATGTACTTGCTGACGGTGTCGTCGACTTTCCTCTTCCGGGTGCGATCCAGACCGAGCTTGCACATTGTTTCTTTGAGAGATGCGGCGCCGAGAAGATGTCCGGCCGTGGCCTCGAGAGTGGTCGCCACGGTCGACAGATCAGGGCACGCGCCGCCAAAGGGATCCCGGAGCAGGAACCTGACAATGTCCTTTGCCACGGCGGCCCGACACCTGCTGTTGTCCGAGTCCGGGCCCGGGAAGGGACAGGTAAAGGTCCATTTGCCCGTGGCCGAATCAATCTCCGTGTCGATGCAGTCGGACTCGCCGACTCGTAGGGCCGGGTATTTGCGAAGGGTTCGCTGGATGGCGTTGCCGCACTGGTCTTTGAGATACAGGATCTGCTCGAAGCCAGATTCATCTGTGCGTCTGGAGATCATCTTGGAACATGGCGTCCCTGAAAGACTTTCCAGCTGCTGGTACATGTTTTTGATTGTGATGGAAACATCGTACGTGCAGCTACGGGTGGAGAAGTGAATTCCCTGCGAGTCAATGAGCATTGCATTCCGCTCAGTGTCCACGACGGATATTCGTCCTCGCTTGGACACGTCAATGAAATACGTGTCGTTTGATGCGTCGTGCAGCGCGAGCAGGACGGGGCGTATCCCATCTTGGTCAAAGTAGGCGGACTCGATGTACGTCGAGGGCAGCTTGGCGTTGTGTTTTGTCACGTCTGGATTGTGCAAGGTTGCTTGTCGGAGTTTGTCCTTGGTGCTGGCATCTCCGGGCAGTTGGTAGCAGGTTGCCTGTGCTGCTGCGGCTGTGCGGGTGACTTGGGTGAGATTGGTCACCGGAAGGGGGGGGGAAGCAGTTGAAGTTGAAGAGGCCGTGGGCGTGGCCAGAGTGTATGAGGAGGCGCTGCCTGTGACGGAGTCTGGATGGGATGTGGTTGCTGCCGTGGAGGAAGAAGAAGAAGAAGAGGGTGCTGAGACGGTACTATTCGATGGCGTGACGCTCTCATTCACCGTGGAAGTCGGAGAGGGATGGTGCCAAGATGAGCTTCCTGCTGGAATACTGGCATATCCACTCGATGTGTTTGAGATGGGAACGGGGGTGAGAGTAACAGTGGGCAGCAGCCATGAATCAGTGACGGTATTTGATATCGACGAGTTCAGATAAAGGCTTGAACTTGTAGGGCGTGACGCAGAGCTTCCTGTCTTTTGAACGGTGGAATCTGATGAGACAGTGACGGTTGTCGAGAGCGACTTGGTTGTATTCGTGTAGAAGAGGCTGCTTGAAGCAACGACAGACGTGTACAAAGTTGTAGGTAATGTCGTGATGGTCGTGATGGTCATCCAGCTCACGTTGGATATTGCAGTCGACCAAGCAGTAGCAGTCGGCACGGTAACAGTAGTGTTGGTGCGCAAAGAACAGCTCCCCGTAGACACGGTCGTAGACGAAGCCGTTGAAGCACAGTCGTACGTGGTCCAAGGCGCCGGTCGACGGCGACACTTGTCGGGCAAGACGCAGCTGCACTAGGGAACAGTCAGAACACACGAGCTCGTATGAGGTTCCTCCACGGAAATGCGTACACGAGACGAAATCACAGCCGCATCATACGCGGCATATTCAGTTGGCATCACCGCGTCGCAAGACGGCTCGTCCAGGAGGACGGCGCAGAACCGCTGTCCATGCTGAGAGAGTGAGCTGTAAAGGGCATCTTTTGTACATGTGAGGATTATACCGCTGCCAGAGAGAACCGGCACAGCGTAAAAAATGGCAAAACAAATGACGGCAAACATGGCTGGAAAAGAGCGGCGGGCGCCAAGCAGTCATCTCGCAGACCCATGGCCTCTTCTTGTAGGCAAAAAGGCGGCTGCTGCTTCATTTATGTACATACGCCAGTCTCGGGACCAACTTGCATCTTGTTAAAAAGCTCCTGGCTCGCTTGTCTTGTTTCTGCTTCTCAGTTTCAAAACACGCCATCTGCTCACCTGTAAACGATCCGAGGGCGCCATATCACACCACATCTGACCCGACTGCAATTTGGCCATCGAGTCCTATGCGAACTTTGTATGCAAGATTGTGTAACCGTTTTACACCATGCTTCTGCGGCTGCATCGTGTGCGACGTGGGCTTAAAGAAAGGCGATGCTTTGGCCACTTAAACCGCCGCTGGAGTTGGCCGTGGACAAGTGGCTCGTGAGTGTGATTGCAAAGGATCAATTGGGTTGAGACAAGTCGGCTTCCAAGGCCAAGTCGCTGGCACAGGCGGGACTCTCACGTCGTTGTTGCCCCCTGACATGGCCAAGTCCAGGTTGCATGAGTCGATAGCTCTATACTGGGTAACATGATTGTTTCATTGCTTCATCCAAAATATTACATGAAATTGCCGTAGCCCCGCCCATGTCATCATGTGTCCGCTTCCGGGAATATAAGCACATTGCCCGTCATGTACAAAAGAACAAATTGCGTCACGTCTGCTACACCGTCGTGGTTATCTGAGCGCCAGCGTCGTAGTAAAACCAGTGCCCGTCTGCGGCCGTTGCTGCTGCTGCGGTCTGTCAATGTAGTCTTTATTCTCAATGGTAACGCTCTTGGTCATGTGGTTGACCTTGTAGACGCCGACCAGACGGGCCGCGAGTTCAAACATGTTGTTTCTCAACGAGATGACGATGAACTGGGCGTTCTTGGTCCGCTCCTTGATGTAGTTGGCGACGATGGAAACCTGCGCAGCAGCATCAGCATTTGACTTGGTTCGGGCGGCGGCACATCATGGGGGCGGTTGGCTTACGTTTCTGAAATCCAAGGCAGCATCAATCTCGTCCATGACATACAAGGGCGTGGGCTTGTAGTGATGCAAAGCAAAGACCAGAGCCAAGCTGCTCAGCGTCTTCTCACCACCAGACAGGTTGCCAATGTTCTTCCAGCTCTTTTTCGGCGGCATCACGCTGAACAAGATGCCTTCGCTGAATGGATCCAGGCTGTCCACCAGCTCCAGCTCGGCGTTGCCGCCCATTGTAATCATTTGGTACATCTCCTTTAAGCGAAGTGAGATTGCGCTGAATCCCTCCATGAATCCCTCCAATCGCAGCCTTCGGAGGTCGTCGCAACGCTTCTTGGCCGCGTCGCGCTGAGTGATTGCTTCTTGAAGGTCCGAGGATCGAGCAGCGTGCTCCTCTACTCGGCGGCGATACTCGGCCAAAACACCAAGGTCAACGTTGACGTTTTGCGTCTTTTCTTCCAATGCCGCGATTTCGCCCTTCAAAGTCTCCTTGCTCATGTCTGCCAGTTCGTCAGGAGTGTATATGGGTAGCTCGTACATCTGGTTGCTAGCGCCTCCTTGCGCCGACTTCTCCGCCATCGAGCCATCAGCCATGCTCGTATCGTCGGCCTCTGCCTCGGACTCGTCCATTTCAACGTCTTCCTTTTCCGATGGCGTGTCTTCCCGACTTCTCGGCTCCTCAGCCTTGATAGACTGGCCCGTGGGTTTGGAGTCGCCAACAAGGTCATCGATATTCTGCAAGACCAGTTTTGATAGCTTGTCATCCCAGTATCGAAGTCGCTTTCCGTTCTCGGCCAGAGTCTTGTGGTTCTCTTCCAACTTGTTGCGCATCTCAATTTCAGCTCCGCGGCTCTTATTCAGCTCCGCTGTTTTGGCATCGAGATCCTTCTTGAAGGCCTTGAGCTCTTCTCTCCTCGACGCCAACTCCGCTTCTGCCTCCTTGACTTGGGCCTTTAGGTCATCCGACTTCTCACCCTGGTTGTTGACATCCGCCTCGAGCGCCTCCAGCTCTTGGACTGCGGTTTTTAACTCTTTGCTCGACTTGGCCATATCCTTTGCCAGCTTGACCTTTAGCTTCTCGGCCTTGGCTCGGCGGACTTCAGAATTTGACATTTCTTCATTGTTGGAGTTGATTTGTTCCTTGAGCTCGTCGACCTTGGCGCGTTGGCTTCGAAGTCTCTCTCCACCAGCTTCCATGATCTTGTCTTGCAATCCCTTGATCTCTTCCTCCACACTTGCCGTTTCTCCACGAATTCCATCAATTTCCGCCTTCAACCTGGCAATATCCTTTTCCAGAGCGGCAACACGAGATGAGTCGGATGCGGAGGGCTGGTGCTCTTGGCTTACTTCCACGATTCGCTTTTTGACATCCGACAGGTTTCGAGTAGCACTTTCAATCTCGAGGCGAATTTTCTGCATAGTCGTCTCAAGCTGGGGAATTTTCTCATTGAGCTCCTTGACTTTACCTTCGCATTCGCGTTGGTACTCTTGAAACTCGTTGAACTTGGCTTCCCAAGTATCACGGTCCGCCTCAAGCTTGGCAACATCCTCTTTGCTCATGTCGGCAACAATTTTGGAAGACATCAGTCCCTTCTTCACCGCGGTGCCACCACCGGACATTGTGCCGGACTTGTCGATAAGCTCGCCAGCCAAGGTCACTACCCGCCATCGTTTGGCGCCATACGCAATGCGGTTCGCCTGGGCCAAGTCGTTGGCAACCAATGTGTCCTGCATTGCGTGATAGAAAGCCGGACGGAACTTGTCTTTGGCTATGACAAGATCGAAGAGGCGAGGCGCGTCCTCTGGCGTCTTGATGGGAGACATGTCTCGCGCCTTGAGCTTGTCCAAGCAGATAAAGTTGCCACGGCCCAGGTTGTTCTTTCTGAGGTACTCGATGCATTGCTGACCAGACTCGACTGAATCGGTGACGAAGTTGTCAAGTGCGGAGCAAGCTGTTGAAATAGCAACGTCGTACTTTTGGTCAATAGTTCCAAGATTACCAAGCCGGCCGTGGAAGCCATCGATGCGGCCCGATTCTTTCATGCGCATGAGTGCCGTCAAAACGTTGCCGCGGGCTTGCGTGCTTGATAAGTTTGACCGAGCTTCATCAGCCTTTTGTCGCGTGTTAGAAATCTTGGCTCGTATCTTGGGTTCTTGCTCAGCCAATATTGCGAGCTCCGATGTCATCTTTTCAGCCTCCTTCTGAAGACCAGCCTTTTCCTTTTCGCACGCCTTGAGCTCCTTGACCTTGGCTGCCTTGTCTGTCTCAATGGTGGTGATTTTGCCTTGGAGTTCCTCAAGCGCGACGGCACCAGCATTCGCCTTTTCTTTGAGAATGTTCATTTCGCTTTCCGCTACAGCAATAGAAGATTGCTTCTGGTTGATTTTCTCTAACCAAGGCTCAAGTGACTTTTGCTTGGCTGCAATTTGATCCGAGAAGGCTTGAGTCTTTCCCTTGAGGCTATCTCGAATCTTGGCCAGTTCGGCTTCCTCAATCTTGACTTGGGCCTCCAGGTCAGCTACTTCTTGAGTCCGGGTCTCAATGTCTTCATTGCTTTCCTGAATAGCTTCGTTGGCGTCGTTGGTCGAGCTTTCGGCGTTGTTGATTGCCTTTTCGAGCTTTTTCTGCTTCTCAATAAGGAACTTGCGCTTCTCATCAAACTTGACACGCTCCTGCTCAAACTTGGCAAGATCTTTGACAAGATTCTGGGTTTGCTTCTCTTGCGCTTCGACCTCCTTGTTTCCCTTGGTGTACTGCTTTTCGAGGTCTCGGATGAATTGTTCGCTGCCCTGGTGTTTTTCAAGCTCTGCATCAAGCTGGGATTGTACCTGGTTGATTGCCTCCTCAGTGACGGAAATGTTGCCATTGCACTCGTGAATAAAAAGCTGGTACAGTGCCGATTGTTTCATGGTGAGCTCATTCTCGTCACGGATGTACGCGAGCGCCTTGTCTTTCTTGTCCTCCAGGCTGTTCTTTTCCTTTTCAACGTGTTGGACGCGACCGCTCTTCTCCACGCAGACATCATTCAAGGTTTCGACTTCAGCTGCCGACTCCTCAATGGGTGCCTTGTACTTGGAGGTGCCAATGATGTCTTCGAGATACTCAAGCAAGCCATCCTCATGCTCGTTGGCAGCCTTTGACTTCATTTGAGCAATCGACTCGACCTCTCCTTGGAGAATTAGGAACCGCTTGTGATCCAAATCGACTCCGTGATCTTTCAGCAATGTTGTAACGGTTGTAAAGTTTGATTCTTTCCCGTTGATGTAGTACTTGCTTGTATTATTGCGGAAAGCCTTTCGGGAAATGATGAGTTTTGAGTCGGGAATGACCTCATGGCCACTAGGCTTATCTATGACCTCTTGGAAATGGACCTCAACCTCACAATACTCCAGATTTGGATGCTGGGCAGAGTTGTGGATCAGGGCAGAGATTTTACCCTGACGCATCTTGCTAGCTCTGAAACCAAAGACGAAAAGCAGAGAATCGATGACGTTGGACTTGCCAGACCCGTTGGGGCCAACGACAGATGAAAAGGAGGCGTGAAAGGGACCAACTTCTTGGCGACCAGCGTAACTCTTGAAGTTGTTTAGAACCAAGTGTGTCAAGACAATTCGAGACTTGGGCGAAGAGGGTGGATCGTCCATGAATGGCACTGCCATGGTGCGAGATTTTAGCACGATATCCAAGGGTTTCTCCAGGACTGTATCGAACGGGTTGATTGGTTTGATTGCGGCTTGCGTCTCTTCCATTTTCTGGGTTGTATTCACACTGGCGGCTGTGATATCTGCCAGCGGCGAGCCATGAAGCTGGCTCAGTTCTGGAGACACGGGTTGCTTTGGCATTGGCGGCACCAATTCTTCTGTGGGAGCTATCGACGCCCTCGGGGCTGTGCTCTTTCTCTTTCTGGGTGATGCCTTTTTCGGAGGAGTTTGAGGTGCCTGCTGAATGGTGACATCAGCGTCGAGGACTTGACTTGACCCTGGGGCCCCCTCAAGTTCATCCGGCTCGGATGACGCGATTGATTGCTTCTTGATACGAGACTGTCGTCTCACGGGGGCTGCAGTTGAGGCTACTGACAACCGACCGCTTCGAGTCTGTCGTTGCGATGCCCTCGAAGCCTCAGGTGTGTACTCGGCTTCCTCATCGGCGTGAACTTTTGTGGTGTTGCCAATTTCATCCTCGTCATCGGAGTCGATAATGGCTGCTCGTCTTGCCGCGGCGCGTCTTGACGGCCGTGTGGGAGCAGCGGCCGACATTGTATGAGAGATCCGCGCAATCGAGGTACGGGTATCTTGTGGATGTGGTATGTAGTAGGAATAGAAATTGAAGTCGATAATCAGGCGCCGTGGCTCGCGGGTCTGAGTGTTGTCAGTCTTCCTGACCGGGCACGGCGAAGGTCGTGTCGAGGCGGCGCAACTTGGTGTGAGCGTGAGGTTGAGGGCTAAAGTGGCTTTCGTCGCCCCGCGTTGCTCATCTTTGTTTGGAAATATCCTAAAGGGTAGTTTGTAAACAACCCAAAGGTACAGGCGACGCCCCACCTCTGTTGTACCGCACCAGCCACTTTGACGCCACAATCACACGTGATGGTGCCACATGGTGCCTGGTTTTTGGGTGACCTTGACATTGGCGCGATGCTGTCGAAACACGGATCCAGGGAGTAGAGCAGCAATTATTAACAAGGTCACCGTTTCAAACCATCACTCCCACGGATGCCGACCTAATCTGGAGCTGTGGCCATGTTTGACTACACTCAATTCCACGATGTGTTCCCCACTGAGGCACAGCTTCCCTACGACCGCAAGCTGCAACACGACATCGAAGCTCATCGCAAGAGCGTCGATGGCGTCTTATTTATTGATCGAGTCATGAGAACACTGGGCATTTCCAAAGGTAAGTCATTTTGCAACCCGAGGCTCATCGAACTCTGTCTGCGGGACACTTGGCTGATCCTTGCTACATCATCGATAGTCAAAGTATACCCCCCCAAGACTGAGAACACGCTTCGGCAATTACACCAGCAGATTTGCGAATCGGGAATGTCAATGCACCATAAATTCTCTCTGCTATACTACCTTTTACTCGACTTTGACGATGCGAGCAACGAGGCCTTTGTATCAGACAACTTTGCCAGCTTGTCTGGCATGCCAGCAAATTACCAGCTTTTTATGAAAGGACTCTGGTATATGGACAGGGAGGAATATTCTGTAATGATGACACCAACCCCAATATGGCTGTACGAACTTGGCTAACCTTTTGCAACAGAGAGCTATAGAATATGTTGCGCATCCATCGTTAAATCCCGATTTCGCAGACGACATCATCATCAGCCTCATCAAGCAAGCGTCAGACCAGGATTTCAGCCTTGCCCTGTCATATTTCTCCTCGGTTCAGCCAATTTTGAAGTCACCAGTTGCCCTTGAGCTTCTGTTTGATGCCATGGCGCGCACCAATGTTACAGAGGCATTGGTATTCTCGCGAACTCACCCGCCACACACGAGGGAACAGTTATTTCGCCGATGGATTTCTTGCGTGCTCGACAATGGGCGGGGCGAAGAGCTGTCGAGTCGTACAAGCGAGCTGGCCTTTATGGCCTTTGATTCCCTGGAGGAGACTTGGTTCGAGGAATACCTCACTGTGGGCGAGGGAAGAAATCTAAAGAAGGCAAAGGACACGCTATTGATTCGCAAGATAGCCTGCGATCAGTTCCCCGATGTGGCCAAGCTTCGGCCCAGTGGACAATGGACTGCTATTTTGGAAGGGATCAGGAGAGGCACCGACGGTCAGAGTGACTAGTTTACTGGCAGTTTTCAGACCCCTTGTATGCATGGCGACGGCGTTGGTCTAGCAGCATCTTGCTGCAATTTTTATGCATTTACACGTGTATGTGATGGTAAATCCATACCTTTGAAGAATTGATTCACGATGCCAAGGTGGCATACAATCCCGGCACAAAGTTTTCGTGTACATGCCATGCTCCTTGTGCCGTGTTGAGCCAGGTCCCCGTCCCGGAGTTTTCACAGCAACAACAGTCTGTTTGCTTCTGACTGCACAGAATAGGGTCAAGTTTATGTAGCTCTCGAGTTCTGGTTACATGCCCTGCCAAGGCCAAGCCATTCAATAACAGCGCTGCGTGCTAGTGATTAGTCGAACTAGTTTGAGCAAACATTTTCAGTGTTCCATTCTTTCATCATCCCCCCCCCCCCCCTCTCATCTTACTTCTATCTACAGTATATCGGTATGTTGGTACTTGGAGGTACAATAATACCCATATCCCAAGAGCCTTGCGACTTATAAACTCAACCCCAGTCATCACTTGCCAGTTTGTAATATTGTCTTCTCACACGCCCACTTCAAGATGGCTAGATTACAGCCGGAGAGCCCGCTCAAGTATACCTCTGAGAATATGAGCTATGTTTTTTCCCACGCATACTCGCCACTTGTGTGGTTCGGACAAAACTTGTCTCCAAAGGAAGAGAAGAATAAAAAGCCACCAAAAAATTGAATGCCTACCCAAGTGAGAGTTGGGAAGCTTCACAGCGCATCAAGCTACCCTGTACTGGTGCTTCTCAACCCGGCTTTTGCCAAATTCCCACAACACACAGACTCTGCATACCAATTTTTTACACGGGAGTAGGTATCCGAAATAAAAACCAGCCGTGTTCACCACCTAAGCACCAAATACATGCCCAAGATAGATCAGCAATCGCCACTCGCGGGCGAAAACAAAAGTTGCTGTAAATCACCGTCTTGGCGGTGTCAAAGACAACCAATTCATCTGTATCTCTGACTAGGGACAGACACATCCTTCTTGGCCAAGGAGGAGTTGCTTTACTCTTGGGGGCTGATATTTAGATATTTAGTACAGCAAGTCTCCTCCATTGCTATGAGGTGACAAGTACACATGACGCCAGATTGCGACACTCTACGATAAGCCTCCCTGTCTCACCAACACGATTGATTAGCCTCTACGCCTGTTTTTACGGAGAAATGTGCATGCATATCAAGAAACATGATGCACCTTCCACGTGAAACCAGCAGCCTTCTGTACTGCCAACAGCCACAAACCAAAGTGCTTCATTCTGCATTGGCGTGGTGACGGACAGTGGTGGCGGACTGCGTTATTGAGTCCGAAACGCATTCCGTAGTCGAAACAACTGGCATGGGTCTTGGTGACGGCTATCCATCCCTCTCACCGTCAAAGGGGTCAAGAGTGGAGGCAGCCCCTGCCGCCTTGCCTCGAACCCTTTCACATCATCGTGGGCGTGTTCTCTCGGTGTTGCGAGCACAGCCTAGCCGATTTGTGTCGTCTCTTGCCATGAAACGATAAGCTGGTTTCCGCGCACAATGGCCTCGACGCAGGGAGCACCAGGAATTCAACCAGTCCGCCAGCCTTGGCACAAATCTTCATCGACAAGCCACCCCTACGCATCATCAAACATTGGGCATGGGTGGCTACCACGAAGCCATGCTTGACAAGGGCGGCTTTTCGGGATAGTGAGCTCATGTATCTTTTTTGGCGCTGCATGAAATACACGTTGTGATGTAAGTACTTAAGTATGTACACATGTACAAGGCGAAAGCGTCATGGCACTTGGCTGCTTCAACTTGGTCAAAAAGTTAGCTTGTAGAGTTGGATACACCTGCCTTGTTCAAATTCGTGCCAATCTTGGCGCATCGATTGTCGCAACCATGTTTAAGTGCTTGGGGCTCATTTAAATTCGGCCACGGCCTAGGGATGCCCACGAGTTGCTGTTTTTGAGCCGTCTCACATCAGCTCCGAAACTGTGAGGCCAAGAATGTGCCAGCTGCAGCCGGACTGTATATATACATCCTGTCATCATTACTCTCGACTCTAAACGCCCTCTCCTACCGGGTCCGGCTCTTGGCCTCGCACAACAAGAGCTCTCCGTCCCAATCATGCCATCACATTGTTCCAGCTCTATTTTGGGCGCTTGGCATGGTGCACCTCCAAGTTCAAATCAGCGTTAGCTTCAGCACATTTGAGCTGAAAAGTTCGCCAAACAAATGAGGTGCCAGGGATATATTTATTGTAGAATGCACACTGACCAAGGAACAGTGAATGGTGAGCCAAAGGCCCGTTCTGTTCGTCATTGTTAACACGCGGGATCATCGGGAGGGTGGGCAATTCACTGCACGGAAGAATAAAGCCCGTGGGCATGTTTCTGAATAATTTCTTTGCTGCGTATTCTGCCCAATCGGCTGCCGTGTTTCAGTTAGGATCTGGCCCAACGTCTCGGTCTTGGGGATAAAAAAAAAAAAAGAGGCAGCTGGTACCTGGAAGCCTACCTCATGCCCCAGTCTGGAGATGGGAGGGCTGCAGGAAAAGAGTCCGCATTGATCCAATGGTAGTGCGACGGGGACTAGGACAAGGGTCTCAGGGCCGAACTACCTGCGGGCGGCATGTGGCTGGGTCAGGGTGCACCATGGCGGAACTGGCAGCAATCGCACCCACAGGACACGCGGTTTGTGCAGTAGCCGAATGGCTAAAGAGAAGGAAAAAAGCAATGTGAATAGCGCCCTCCGCATGGTCAGAAGCAACAGATGATGCCGCGTCGCTCATTTGCAGATTTGGTGGCTTCTGTCAAAGGGGTATCCAGACTTGGCAAGCTCTTCAGGGTCTTCAGAGGAGCACCCTATCGGGCATTTGAAGACGATGACAGCCCCCAGGCCCCTTCTGAGCCTGGTGTCAACACACCTGAACAGCCCGCTAGCGTGGAAGCGGCTTATGGACCGTGCCGTACTTAAGTAGTCTCCTTGAAGCCCCGTATTCACTGGGCTGGGCCTTTACAATGAAGTACGTACCACTCCAGGCAGGGACCTGGAGATGCTAATGTGCAGCCTGCAAGCACAAATAATTGTACTGACCATTTGACGGCATCTGCACGAAGCATGAGAGCATGATGCTGTGCGACAATTCCCCGCACCAATTGACCTCTAACAAACTTCCAAATGTCCCCTGCCGTCGGCTGAGAGAGGAGACGGGCACCATCGGGCAGCGCTATTGGCCAGAGGTTGTGTGCCCCGGCCATCTCGACCCTCTTCCACCTCTGTGGAGAAAGGGGGGGGGGGTATTCGCGACTCGAAACTGTGCGCATCGCCAAGTGCCGGGTATGGGCTGTTGCACAGGTGACGTGCAAAATGGACTGCTGGGAGAGGAGCATCTTGTCATGTATCAAGTTTTGCAACTGTCGTCATCTGTCGTCGGAGACCCGAGTAGCAAAGCACCGCATATTATGTATTATGTACACACAGAAACACAGAAGGGATTTGTGGGAGACACGGCATGTGGCGTCGCCCTAACCTCGCCATGGGTGCCTGCGCTTATCAATGCCCTGTGCATGGACAATCGCATTCTCTGGCCACCTCCCCATGGGGCTGCACTGTGCTCTGAGACAGCATGCGCTCCATCTGGCTATTGTATCGTCAGGTCCTCCGCGCTAGATATTCTATCGAGCCTGGTTTTATTACTCCGTACTCCGTACAACTGGTGCATGTTCACAATGGGCCGAGTCTTGGCTCGTGCGTAATCCGAGAACCGCTGACCGGAGCCCACACCTTGTTTCAAACAGTGCGCACCACTCTTTTTGGTATCGATCGCGTTAATGCTCGTGTCACTGATGACAATAGTGTACAGAGTGGTGACCAGCAAGGGTCCTGGGTCCCAGTCCGAATCACTGGCGAGGAAGGCGCAAACCTTCGTCCCTTTGTTATTTATGTCATGGCAAGAGTAATATTCGTCATTCTTCTTTAGTAGCACGCTGCGTCTAAATCTTCCCAACTGCGAACCGACGAGGCCTTTGCCACCTATGCCTAACCACCAGTACTCAGGCGCCCAATAGTTGCTTCTCCACTACATTGTCAAGATTGTATTGGGCCCTGGAGCGTATTGGGCCCTGACCTTTCGCAGCCGAGGGCCACGGCGACAGCCTCGACCCTTTGGGTGAAAATGCGATCAAGCTGTCCTCGATTCCGTCACTATTGTAGTTTAGGCAGAAGAACGGACGGACCGGGCCACCGCATAATAGCCAACTTGATTATGAATGGGCCGCCACTCTACAATACGTATGCAAGTATGTATGTGCGGGAGGACCTCGACCTCGTGGCCTGTTGCATCTGTGGCTTTATCGGAGAGCACATGGACACGGACAGCAAAATATCGCGCAGGTGTTCTAAATCGAGAAGCGAAGTCCACTAGCGAAATTGCCTGTGGCTCTCTGGGTTAGAATCTCTATTCGATGCACTGGCTTTTCAATGCCATCGTGTCTCTATTGTTGGCTTGACGCAGTGTAATACGTAGGTGACGATGTTGTGTCGTGACAAATATCGTGCCAATGCTTTTCCTTTCAAAGATGCAAGTAAAAAGCTGTAGACCGCCCCTGAGGAATGTAGTTTGATACCCGCCATATTTTCTTGCTGCCTCCCAATGCCTTCACGTCTGCGGCAATGCCGCGTCACAATGTTGCGGCACTGTCAAAGATTTACTCTGCATACATGTCAATAGGAAGCAGGACAAGGCGGTCATTGATGGGAGCAGCGTGCTTTGCAAATTTGGCAGGCTTGTTAATACAGCTGGTCAGGTAAATCTACTAGTTAAAGAATATTGTACTCCGTAGACACAGCTAATTTAGGCAGTAGAGCCCTGCGTCTGATGTCAATAAGCGGCTTGTGCATGTTTGAAAAGTGCCAAGCTGCGCGATATTATTCAGTCTGTCCCTTGGTTATCAGCCTGCCTGTGGTCTGGGCGGCATCGCCTGGATAACATTCGCCATGAACAATCTGCCCAGGCCATTGTGCAATCTACACGCGAGCCGCCGAATAACATGGACACACTAGCCACTATCTACCCAGGCAACGCTTGGAAACGGAATCTGGGAGCTCTTGGAGGCGGCAGACGACACCTCTTGCTGTTGTACGTATGTACTCGTACGTCGACAGCACGGCGTCAGCTTAGCTGTGTCTTGGGTGACCCCCTCACCCTGGCTCAGATGCCATGTACGATATTTCGGTATTCCTGTATGATGTACTTAGTATGTACATGCGATACGACGCATGTCCCGATCGGGTGTGCTGTGTCCACCCCAGGAGCAGTTTTTGGCCACCCGCTTGCTTGCTCTCGGGTCGAGCCTGGCGTTCAAGTTGCCTGGTGCGAAGCACCTTGACTTGGGTATGGCTAATGCCATTTCTGGTACCCCCTGGGGTGGCCCCTGTTCGTCCAGAGAACCAGTGGAAGTAATCAATAGTTCAGAGATGGGGTATTGTTTTTCACACCGGCACCGACCCATCTACCCGTCACAGCTTGCAGTCGATGGTGGGCGTTGCAGCCTCGCATCTCGACGGACGAGCCAAGCTGTCCAGTCTTGGTAGTTCCCGTTTCCAATGAATATCTTTGCCCCATTCCGTCTTTGCGCAGTATCTTACTGTACTCAAGGATTCCGGATTGTATGTGCACCCCTGCTGGTCTGGTCCGCCGCATGCCCTGGGTACCACCAATGACACAGACTTGTCCCAATAGCCCCCTCCCACGCCTGCCCAGAACACCAATGTCTGGCTCCTCCGGCTGATCTTGGCTTGAAAAGTCGGACCAGATACCTGCCTAGGAGGCAGGTCGTTACCCATTTAGTGCCCACGAGCCACGTTAGGTGTAGCTCGGCGCCACCAGAGGACTAGCCTGGCAATATGCTCACCTTCACCCTGTGGCCTGTGGCTGTGTGAGAAGTCACCCTGTCTCTGCTCCCCTGAGTACTGCTAGCTCCCCCCTGAGGGCGCCGACGGCGAATGGTCTTTCTGCAGTCATCGAACCACTACAGGGTTTCTTTTAGGTGCACATGTACCTGTGGCCCACTGAGTGGTGCATAAGCTAGGCAAACTGCTTGCACAACTGCTTCCATGCCCGTCAACTAGTGCTTGGCAGTGTTACTTTGTCACCCGCCACGCCCCATGGCTTCGACGACATCTTCTCCCTTCTAGCTGGAGTTTTTGCCATCGTCTTGCCTTGCTGAAGAAAACTCGCAACCTACCGTCGACAGCCTCCTTCGCCGAACAACATCGACAGTCGTCGCTGCTTTCACTGTCAACTCTGCCTGCCGTTCGGAGCCGTTTGCCTAGTCTCGCTTTTAATCGTTCGCAGCTGCGCCAGGAAGGGTCCTTGATGGGTTGTCAAATGGTCGCATTTGGTCCCAGGTGACGCGCGAGCAGATCTGTTGCTCCCCCGAACAGCGAAGGACCGCAAAGTACATCACGTACCACCGTCGGTTCCCCTCCTATGTCGTCCCGATTGTTCTCATGGAACACCAGCATCTCTGGCCTGGCCGGTCACCCGAGCCCGAGCCCGAGCCCGAGCTCAAGCCTCAGCACCTGCGCAGTTCAACAATACCACAATATGAGCCTCCACAGCACCTCCCGCCAGTTTTGCTGTCAACGATAGATGGAAGGTGTAATGACGCGGGGACCACATCAGGCTCGAGGCGCCGCCATCTCCACCGTCGTCAGAATTGGCCACAACCCATGGAATCTCTCGTGCAGAGACTAATAAGACATTCCCTGAAATCTCGGGGCCTTGACACGGAGAGTCGACCCCAGTCCACCAACATCCCACACGTCCAGAACCATGACAGGATACTACAAACATTGAGACGGCCTGATGATGCCTTGATGGATATCGACGAGCTTAAGGACGAGGAGGCAGTGGTTCCCGTCCCATTTGCTCCGGTCGCTTCGACACAGCAGTCCATTGGCCAGGCCTCCACCGATAAATGCTATTGCCCAGATATGTCACGACTGCAAGAAGAGAATCATACACCACCGCCCACAACTCATGCGGCCTCGATATCACTGCTTCCTGAGTCATCTAAACCAATACACCAGGTCGGACGTCCCGAGATCAGCCCAAAACAGATTTTGGGGTGGTGTGAGGAGCTGGACGTTGATGAAGGCTACGGCGATGGTATAGAGGACTTCGCATGGGCAAATGATGGCCGTAGCCTCATCCAGAGCCTTGCCAAGCATGCGCGCCAGAGTGGAGCTCTCAGATATAGGACATCCGCAGAGGCTGCTTTGGAGTGTTCGCAGATTGTGCACAAGGCACCTCGCATGCGAAGACGAAGGCACAAGAAGAATCAGACCAGGCTTCGAGCGTCCTCAACGGCAAGCACATGCGGGTTTGACACCCACAACACACCCACACTTGACACTTCGGTTGATCATGAACATGTTCAAAGTTAACAGCCACCAAAGACGTCGCATTCTTGTATATCCCAACCTTACAGATTCTTGCTCCCCTTTTTGTTGTTATTTCACCACGAAACTTGCCCATCAGCACTCTGCATCTTTGTCTTAAGCGACTTGACGATTGCCCTCACTACTTACCTTGCGTTTTTCCTGTCATTTGCTTTCTTCTTTTGAACTGTCTTCTTTTCCATACCCAGCGCAGCGTTATTGGAATTGGCGCTTAGCCTGGCGCTTAGACTTGGCGCTTAGTTGCTCTTTACAACATTCTCTTTTCTTTTCTTTGTCTTTGTGGATCGTGTAGTTTTCCACCCAGATTCTCGGAGTAGGTCGGGCCTGGCGATTCATCATTCAAGGAGTTTATAGGCGTTTTGGGTTTTGGAAAATGCTGGCCTGGTGGCGCGAAACCACCAAGACAGAGGCAGACTTGCCAGGTCCTTGGTTCTTGGGTACGTTGCAACCTGTTGTTGGGCTGGCTCTCTAGATGTGCTGGGTCGGTGGCGAATTTGGCCATGGGAGCTTTCCATGTTGCGCTTATCGATGGGACAGGATAGAAAACATGGCTGTTCTTGCTATCCCAAACAAAAGAAGTGGCGTATTGTGAACAATGCGAGCCCGACCGAGACGCTTCAGCGAATTGTGGTTCCCCTGCAGGAGGCAGGAGGCATGCACGCACCCTTGAGACAGGCCAGGAACCAAACGGCGTGCCTGCGGGCAGTCTCATCAGATCATGGAGACGATGGGTGGGACTTGAAGGTGGTGTAAGCGCTTGAGCCACGAGACTCCAGGTATCGGGAACCCGGGGGGGGGGGGGGGGGGGAGGGGGCGACAACCCAACATGACCGAGACGCACCAACATGATTAGGCGGACATCAAAGTCGACTCCGGAATGAGCATTTTGCAAAACCAAGGGACCCTGAGGGCAGTCTAGATATCAGAACGAGGATCCGGAGGGGATCTGGGCTTCGGAAAGGGCCTTGCGCGAGGCACCCTCCCTCGTGCGGCTCGGGCGGCTGGGAGGGAACGGGCCTGTTGCTGCAAGAGCACATACGCAGGTACAAATGCACCCGGCATTATGTATGGAGTAGCTTGGACAGGCACAGGACTTGTATGTATGTAGGTACTCACGTCGGTAGGTGCTTGCGCAGGACACCTACCCAACTGGGTATTTGGCATCTAGTGCTGCAGGTAGTCTTGAGCCTGCTGCATTTCATCACAATTCAGTTTCAGTCCCATGAATGCTTTACTTGAATAGATACCCTGCATGTTTTGGCATGTCCAAGTCAATGAGCACGTTTGCCCCGCAATCGGAATCAGATTCGGTGCCCAATGTTGACGTTGCACGTGATGGAAGTTAGCTGTGAGGTGCTACCAACAGCCTGGAAGCTTACTCGGTGGCTGGCCATGCACACAGCAAATGCTGTCACATCGAGTCATCATGCTTCGCCCGCTCGTCATAGCCGAGCTCTCGACCCAACCACCCAACACACGCATCGTTCGAAACTTGGAGTCGACTGTGACTGAGGTGGCCAATGCCCGTGCGCCCCACAAAGTTGAGCCTTACCAGGAGAGGAGGTCAGGTCCATTCTAACCGGCCTGGCCGTGATGGTCATGTCAAGTCAGAGGCAAAAAAAGAGGGCCGCGAACCAACAAGGCCTGCTGCGCCGCCGCTCGAGTAGCGAAATTGATATACATCATCGAGGTCTTTGCTGTGCATACGGCCCTTGGCAGCAACAGGGCCACAATATCCGGTCCAACACGCCCTGCGAAGTCGGTGCCTGGCTCTCTCTGTGAGGGCTGAGGGCAATCACCAAGACAAAGTTGACCGACAAGACTTTGGAGGCCCTCGTTAGCTCACTCTCAGCAGCCCGCAGGCCATCTGCTTCACGTATCGGTCTCATCTCCCGTATCCACTGCCAATCTCCAACAGCAGCATGAGTATCCTGCGGCCGACACACGTTGCATCGCTAGCTTTGGGTGGCGGTTGCCGGTTGGCGGAGAGTTGGGATTGGGCTGGTGTCATGTGTGTGTGTGTGTGTGTGTAGACGAGGACGCACTTCAGCTAAACTTGGCAAGCATATCCTTTCCTTCGATGGGTATCCAGGGCTTATTCCTCGCCGCTATGGAGACTCGTACGTATTGCAAAGTAGGCCGTCCCCGCTCCTCGATATTGATCAGATTTCCGTGTGCATGTTTATCAGCATGGACTGACCGTCACGTTACAATATCCAGAACGGGCGAATGAGTCGTTAGTCCCCTTGCTTGTTTTCTCGGCCGCCTGTTGCGCTGTTAGTCGAGGGCAGTCTAGGTCGCTGCGTTGCTTACCACACGGCTCAACACAGCTCAACATGTGTACGACCATCTCTTCCGTCCATGTTCCCCCATGTTCCTTTGTCTCGGTCTAGCCACTACCAGTCAACTACTCTACCTGGCTCGGTTGTTGACTTGGCAATCGAAAGCTTCACTGAAACACGTGGGGTAAAACGTGTTGGTCTACCGGCCGGGGCTTCCCTGTCCATTTCTGCAAATCTGAGCTCCCAAGATGTTATCACCCATGGCTGTCTCCTACGTACTGATTGCAGGCCACGGGCCTCGGCGGCTCTCCCAGAATGCGGTTGGCGCAGGGAAGAAGAACAAGCTTACGTATAAGGGTTGCCACCAGTATCGTACAAGTACAGGCACGGCTCAGAGCACAAACACGATACGTGCTGCCCGCTCCAGAGGTGACGGATGAGATGAGAGACTCTGAGTATATTAAACTATTCTCGGCGTCATCTTCACGCAGACTTCTGTGAAGCTTCGGTACAGATAGCTTCGTCGGCAACGGTGCCCAGAAAGAGTCAGGCGCCAGGAAAGCAGAGCTCATGACGGCCAGAGCATGCAGTCCACGGTCTGATTCCTGGGCGTCCCAAGAAGCATCGACTAGAAAGGAAGCTTGGCTTCTCCCGTGCACGAGCTGCGATCCGATCTTTGCTCCGCATGACATGGTGGCTCCTGCACAAGACCAACGGCTGCTCATGGCTGCCAGTCAATGCAATGGCCCAATGGGGGTAGGCTCTCCAGTAATTTCCCATGGAGACCCCATGGTGAGGGGATCGCGGGCGCATTGCCTCTCTAATAATACCTTTTCGGCACAACATGGCCTTGCGACGAGGTTGAGTCTGCTCCGGCCGTCACTTGGAGGCGGCACAAGGCTCAACAAGTACAAGTACAGCAAGCACAGGCGGTAATGGCTGCCGTTGTGGGGCCGCTCCGCTTGTCAGGCCCAAAGTCCCCAGTCCAAGTCGGTCCAAGTTGGCGGGCGGCTTGTACTTGCTTGGCCTCTGCGCCCCCAAAAGTGTCGAGAGAGATCGAACAGACGACTGGAATGCACAGCGCAATCTTGCCACATTCCAAGAGCTATTTCATCCGTGGCTGCCCCAAATAACAACTCTTGGCCTGCGAGCCGTTGCCATCTGATCGTTGCCCCGTTGCCGGGTGTTTTTCACGAGCTTGTGAAATGCCCAACAGTCTTTTAGTTGCCCCCCCAGGCCGTGCCAACTTGACAGCTTCTGGGCCAAGACGGGAACACCCATATTCCGCCGCTCCCCAGCTTCTTCGCACCCTTTTCTTTTCTCCTCTTTCCAATTCTGCTTTGAATCCATTGGGCTCTTGCATTGAAGGTTCCAGGAACCAGACGCGGCATACTTTTGTGCCGCAAGGGCATTGCTCCGCTTCCACTGAGTCGCAGAGGCCAGCAATATCTCACAGCAACAACGACAACAGTCGATGAGAGAAGACGTCAACTGTCCAAGTCATATATACGCATGCACTCACGCACTTGCACTCTCATACACACTCACACACACTCACACACACTCACATACAAAGACATATAAAGACATACAAACACACACACACAATACATGTATGCACATGCTCAAACATCGTACCGACGCCGCCCACAAACTCTCACCACTCGTCAACACCCTCCCGTCAAACATGGCTTTCTGGACTGTGCCTTACAGAGCGGAGGCTGTCGATGCTACCAGGGATCCGCCCATGTATTGGGAGGACATCAACAGTGCCAGCACCGACGATGCCCACAACGACTTCTTTGGCCAGTTTGTTGACTTTGATGCCAATGGCGCAGTCACCACGACGGCTGACAATGACCTGAGCATGGTGGCAACCTCCATGCCGGGCATGGCAGAGTCTATGCTACTCATGGGCGATCACGTTGCCCCAACTCTGGAGAGCGCCGTTTCTTCCGTTGTCTCTTCTGCTGATGAGTTTGACTTCCTCTCCAGCAGCTCACATATCGGCGCGACGGCCTCGGCTGCCAGTCACGAAATAGACCCCAAGGACCTCGCTCTGAGCGCCGACGAGCCCCTAGTCCATGGATCTCAACAGCAGTTCGAATACTTTGGAAGAGCATCCATGTCCGAGGCGGACCTCACTCGACTCGAGGGCATTTCCCTCCATTCGCCACAGAAGCTGCAAAACACAATCTTCTCAAATCCTCCTTCCCCAAAGCCTCCGACCACTGATAGTCGGAAGCCCAAGAGGTTCGTCGAGGCTCTGTCTTCTACCATCAAAAAGGCAACAAACTTGCGGAAAAACAAAAAGGCTACCGCCGCTATACCTCGACCTGGGTCACCGACCCAAGATCAGACACAACCTCTGCAAGTACCAAAACAGAGGCGAGGGAGAGGCCGGGCTGTTACACAGGGCAACCTTCCTGCATCTCCTCCGGTTCAGCAACAGGAGCAAGCCGCTGTTCACTCTTTCATCCACGGCCAGTGTGATGATCCGTTCATTGATGCCGGCCTATTACCCCCACAGGCTGTCAATCTTCAATATTACGGACAGGTTGCCCCTGACACTCCTGTAGAGTCACCGGGTGTGAAGAGTGAATCTGGACAGGGCCACTTCCAGGTCGATCCCGCATGGCATCAGCAGCATCAGCAGCAGCATCAACAGCAGCATCAACAGCAGCATCAACAGCAACAACAACAACACCACCATCACCAACAGCAGCAGCAGCAAATGCATTGGACCGGAACCGGGGGCGAATATGTCACTAGCCAGGAAGCGGGCTGGTGGACGCCAAATATGATGAACTCTGGAGCAAGCGACTTTTCTCACCACCACCACCACCACCACCAGAGGAGCGCCAGTGTTCATGTAATGGGACATGCTCAGCACTCAGGGATGGCTTATGACTACGGAACCATCACCGATACCAGCAACAGTGGGCTGATGATCCACATGCCGCAGCCTCGTGGCCCTCAATCAACCGTCGTCAATGACTTGACAGTCAACGCTCAGACATTTCTTCCACCGCCCCCCCCTCCTCAGATTGCAGGGCAGAAGATCCCTGGCTCAGAAAGGTCTCACCGTCCCCCCAAGGCCAAGTCTTCTGGGGCAAGACACTTGTCCTGCTCTCCTGTACGGAGGCAGCGGGGACCGTCGTCTTCGCCAACGCCTGCAGACCAGTCGGCTATCCCTCGCTCTCGCCACAGCTCGGGCGCATCTGTGTCGTCTGCGAGGAGTAGCTCCGGTCGTCTCCCCACAAGCATGCCCGGCACCCCGTGCAGCGTTCGCAAACGTCGCTCCCGCGATGTCAGCGCCTCCAACAGTGGCGCATCCCTGAGTGGTGGTGGTGATGGAGGCGGCGGCATTGGCTTCGTCAATTTCACGCCCAATGACGGCGGCGTGCTCATGACTGGAGTCGCCCCCAGTGGGAGCTCCAAGACCAAGGCACGCCGGGAAAAGGAGGCCCAGGATAGACGGAGACGCCTTAGCGAGGCAGCTATCAAGGCCGTGGCTGCTGCGGGAGGAGATGTCGACAAACTAATAGAGCAGGGGTTTGCTTTTTGAGCGATTACACGTTTTAAGACGCTGTACGACGAGCTGCTGGCCATGGTCAACGCACTGCCCATGTTTTCACACGAACCGTCACTTGATACGATTTGGCGTTGAGGAGCACCAAAAAAGCCCACAGACCGGGCAATACGATGATTGAACACGACGAAACTATATTCAGCGAGCAGCCTCTCTTGTGTTGGGGCCTCTACTATTCAAAGGAACCCACGGGGGTTTTGGGGCAAACAGCCCTGGAACCATGGACGAAGTCTATTCCATTCCATGTCACTTCATATTATTCCCTTGTCCCACCATTTTCCTTTTCATAACTTCCGCGTCGTCTATTTTCCTTCCTTCTCTCCTTTTTGTTCCATCTTGTCAATCTTGTTTGCTGGTGTAGTCTTTTTCTATCCATGCGTCTTTGAAAAACATTGTGCGCGGAGTAATAATACCCAGAGGCGGAGATGTACCTCTGCTTCTGACCTTGTACCAACTTTGCACTGCAAACTTTGTACACCATTGGGCTTGACTTAATTTAATTCTCCTTTGTTCACTACTGGCGACGGGATTGGGGGAGTTTCTGTTTTTCATTGTAGCCGGTGTTTGCTGGGACGAGAAACAAGACCCGATGAAGACGAGATATCAGTCTCCTTATGTACGAGTAACTTGGTTACGCTGTGCGCATTAGTAACACAGGACACAAGGCATTTTTAATATCCACGATATTGACACACGTCCATTCTCACCCTTTTGCTGCGTGACGAAACTGTATAATGCTGGTAGGAAACTGACTAGGAGTCGGATTGCGCCGCTTGGCGGAGCATGGGGCCCTCCATCACACAGAGTCTTTTCACCTCTACTCCGTACCTGTTACGAGTATCACGACGAATCAGAACTTGGCAACAGGCACGAATGCAATATCAAGATAATCGCTTAAGGACTATGGTTTATACAGCTGGAGTCTACTTCTCTAGCGTAGGTTCTGATGATTCTCATCTTTTATGCCTTGGTCCCCCCAAAAAACAACCCTAGGCACTCAAATCCAGTTGGCCAAACGTGAAATCAAAAGCCAGCAAATGTTGCTGGCATTCCCTCCCAATATATACATGCGCAAGAGGGTAAGTAGAAAAGCCGTAGGAGGGACAATCCATCGAGACCACCGCGTCATAAATGGTATCTAATATTGTCCTTTTCCCCATGATCATCACGCGCCATTATGCCTTCCTTGGCAAACCAGATACAGCAACAGAACAAATGATGAGCCCAAAATAATACGTGCATAGCGACAACAAAGAATCAACGCTTCATATCCGCCCCTGCACGTGTTGATACGAGGGGTCCAGGAAACCGAGCGTTGAATAGACGGTGAATAGACGGCTGGAAGCACTTAGTCTCGGCGTGCAAGCCGGTACCTGGTCGTGGTTTACGTATCCAACGGCGCCGCCCAAAATAACATATCAAAAGAATGATTGCAGTCGCACGTGTCCTTCAGCCATCTACAACGTCGCTGCGGGAAATATATAAACCCTCAATCGCAGCTAATCGGGGGAAAGCGGCAAGAGTGGCGGGGAGGCGTGGGTTGAGCAGCTCTTCCCAGTGACGGGTTCCCTTTCAAATTTAGTCATAGCCTGCGCCGCGTTGCCAGGGGCTGTTCGAATAAATGTTAGATCCAATGTACGGGCATGTCATGAACGGGAGGAGGCAAAGTTACCTGGAGGAATTTTGTGATCGAGACGCAGGAGCTGGGCTAGAGCTATTGATGGACCGCTGTGCCATGGCAGATCCGCTGCGGTTGTATGGGCTTGGTGATGCTGAGCGGAAGGGGCTCTCGGGTCGCTGACCAGCAGGGAAGAGAGGCATGGAGGGATTGACAGGCGAACGAGGCCCATGCTTGTGGAAAGAGTGTTGCGAGGCGGCAGCCGAAGGGTTTTGGCCCATGGCCCGGCGACGGACGTCATCGGACGAGAGAGACTCGTTGTCATCCTCCAAGTCCATGTGATTTTTATATCCCGCCTTGTCGCCTCGGGCAGTAGCAGCAAGAGCATCAAGCTCCGTCGTCGTATTCAGGTGCGTCTGAGACTTCATGAATGACGCACGGTCGTCCGCCATGTACTGGTAGCGGGCATCAGGATTTTTGCGGAAGAAGGATATAGTCGTTGAGACGATAACCATGAGGAGCAAAACAAGAGCAAAAACGGCGTTCAAAACAAAGAGAACGACTCCAACAACCCCGACAACTAGTTGGGGAGCACCAAACACGTTGGAGAAGATTAGCAAAAAGATGGCATTGAGGAAGTTGACGACACAAATAGCAATATTGAACGAGTTGGTCGGTTTATCCATCCAGGGTCGAAGAACCGATGCGGCGATCAGAGCACCAGCCTCGATAATGACAAAGCCGATAGCCTGGGCCACTCCGCTCTTCTGGCCCAAGGCGACGAACATGGCCTTGACCAGCGTATAGGCCAAGACGGGAACAATAAAGTAGTAGGCAGAGGCACGAAATTGGATATAGAGGAAACCCCACTTGTTGAGGGCTTGGGGATCCGAGAACAATATGTAGGCAGGATTGCGATGCATGGCCACGGAGCGGCGCGCGATGCGAATCACCTTGGCTGCACCCCAGCCCAGCGTGGCAGCCAGACCAAAGAAGAAGAAAACAGCCAGAACAACCTCGGCCGGCGAGTCGACTTGAGTGAATTCCCAGAGACACAAGATGGCCATCTGAGGGAAGCCAATGAGGGCAACGCGAAAGAGAATGCCCTTCAAGACGGTGGACCAACCGTTTCGGAATTCGAGAAACGTGTCACTCTTGATCCACTTCTGCTTGACCGCAAGCTCGCAGAAGCCCTTGAAGCCAGCGACGGCAAGGATGGTGAAGACGACGAAGATGCAGAAGAATGTTAAACCAGTCATGAACAGGTTGGTAGTTTCAATCTGAGAGCGGAAAGCCACTCGCTGAATGCCATAGACGATGTATGCGCCAGAGCTTGTCATGATGTTGCCACGCTTCACGAGGTTGGCGGCCGAGTCAACAACACTCCGGGGCAACATGGCCACGCCGCGTCTGAAGAGGTCTAGTCCGTAGGAGGCAACCTCAAGGCCACGCTTTTCGACCTGGACAGAGACAGTGGTAAGGGTGTCGAAAATTGTGGCCGGAGTGCCACCCGTAGCGCGCTGATACCAAGTGAAGATGGTCTGCATGAATCCCACCTTGATGATGCCCATGGACCATTGGAAATCTTGAGTCCAGGACTGAACGATGGGTGGCAGGTGAACGCTCGTAAGACCCAGGATAGCCTGTCCCTGGAAATAGCCGAAGAGCGAGAGCGAGTTAGCTGCGACGTGAGCGGCGGTATTGGAGTGGCCGAGGCCGTTGACAACGGCAGAGGATATCAAGGCCAAGCCGGCGATGATGGCGGTGGCCCACTTGACACCCAGCAGGTCAACAGTCTTTCCGTTGGAAATATCAGCCTCGACACAGGCGATGCTTCGAGGATTGTCGGTCTTGGTCAAGTTGATCTGGACACGGACCGTGGCATCCAAGTCTGGAATGGTGTAGGCGATTCCGGGTATGTCCTTGGCGGCGTCGGGAGGGACATTCAAGTTGAAGGCAAAGGGGATGTTTCCTGCCACCATGGGGCACAAACCACCCAGCTTCAACTCACAAGGGTCGACAATCTTCTTGATGAAGGTGTAACCATAGGCAGAAATGGCGAGGTCGAAAAGGACGTATCCCTGAACGGATGAGGTAGCCACAACTTCAACGGTGGCCGAGTTGTTGCTCGGCGTGTAGACAACGTTGAAAAGACTGGCCGTGAAACTAGAATCGTCCTGGCAATTGTTGAGCGAGTTGGAAACGAGCATTTTCTCACCCGTGGCTGGAGAAAGCATCGTGGCCATGGAGGCCACGAGCAGAAGCGGCGCTCTCAGAAACGACCGCATGTCGACGGCTGTAGCGACGCAATTTGCCAAGAGTGGCTGGGAGACAACAAGACACGGTCGTCGCCTTTAGACTGAGCGAAACCGCAGCCGCCGTTGCCGCCGTTGTGCAAATGAGCTCGCGATGGTTGATGTGTCGTCGTTGTCGTTGTCGCCGTCGTCGTCGTCGTCGTCGTAAGACAACTAGCCGAAGGGCAAACCAAGCTGCTGGCCAATGAACAGGCGGAGCGGATGTGGTCGGGTTGGTTTGACGAGCTGGGATATTTGCCGAGATCAAACCTGTCCAAAAGCGAGTGGCTGCTGCCAGAGGCGGCAAGGAGACGAATTGGCGACAGTTGGCGATGCCCAGGCCCAGCAAGTAAAAGAGAGTCAAGCGAGCAAAGACTCGAGGTGCACAAAAGTCGGATGTAGCGAATGAAATGCAGTAGTGGAACGAGGCGCCGTGACGAAGGGGTTGATTGAGGAAGGCGACTAGTTCGTCTATACTGAGGAGGACGGGCGAAGTTGGGGTTCAAGATGACGGTCGCGACAACCCGAGAGCCAACTGATGAATGAAGGAGAGGAGTTGGCACCTGACACACAAGAAAGGGAAAGGAGCCACGAAGAGTTGTGGGTGCCGGATTAGTCTAGAGGGGGAGGGAGGCCTTCAGGTGGCTTCGTCGAGTCTGAGAAGAATGCGGGCGGTAGCGCTGCTGGGACGGACGGTACGGGCTGCCACACACACACTTGACATCTTGGATTGACCAGTTTGCCAGGTTTTGGCGACCCAGATACGACCTTGAGACTGGCGGCGCCGGGGGGGGGGAGGGGGTCGCACAGTGTGACTGGGGTGCCACGAATGCAGCAGCGATGATGGTAGGACAGCGGAGCAGTGGCCACCGCGACAGGCATGGGAACGAGGTGTGCAAGTCGCAAGTCGACCAGGAGAAGGCGTGCAGCATGTGGGCCGGTGACCAACGCGAGCCAATCAGACACGGCAGGTGACGGCCAGTCTTCCCATTTCGTCCAGCATCCAGCAGCTGGGGACGGCGTCCAGGTATTGCCCAGGTATCCGGGCAGCGCCAAGGGTGATCTGGATAATAGTGCATTCGCGGCCAGCGCTCACCAGGTGGGACCGCGGAGGGCTGTGCAGAAACGTGGGCACCCGTACTTTTTTCGCAGAAGCACCAGGTACCGATGCTACGAGGCTTTTTTGCCTCTTGGCCAGCTTCCCTCACTGCCTTTAACAGGCGCTACTTGGCCCGGGACCCCGTGTCGACTCTCAATCTCGAAAAGTCTACGGCCCCTGAGATATCCTTCCTTGCTCCGTAGAGATTTGCCTATTTGCCCCTGCCCAGGCGCCCCCGAGAAGCTGTTTGCATTCTAAAGTTGTTAGTTGTTATTGCATTAGTGGCGCATGTGCTCTGGACACGACACCGAATGCGCTTCTCGTACTCTGAGTGCTCTGACAGAAAACAGAGGACGTCATTATTTTTCTTTCCTTTTTTTTGCCCCTTCAACAACATAATCCCCCCCCCCCCCAAATTATGACTTCATGCCGCTTGTCCCCCAAAATAGAGTCCGGGCCCAGTGATGGAGTCCATGCTCTCGATCTCACAAAGAGGACCAGGATGTGCGGGTAGAATCACCCAAGCGAGGTGCTCCGCATGAAGATGAGGTAGCAACGTCCCTGCACCTCCTCCCCAGGTCGTCCAAACCAACACTGGGTACTCCGTACACATCAGACGGGTGGCGTTGGAGCAAAAGGAGTCTCACGTCGCATGTCATCTACCCGTCACACAATACTGGGGTGCACCCGCAGACTTTTTCTCTTCCTGCCGTTTCAAAAAGGATATACCGTGAAGTACCAATAATTCCACAACCATTTGCATCTTGTAATACTCCAAGTACGGCCACGCCATGCTTCCCCCGTCGCGTCCGTCTCGGCGCCTCCATGTTGCCTGACATTGGTATGGGACGGGTCCGGACCCATCCTTCACCCTTTCCAGCGCCCCTTCCATGGCGTCACGCAAGCATTCATTCATTCCACTCTGCTCGGCGCCAGGATGCCAAGAAGTTCACGTATTACATGTTGATTTCGGCATGCCGAAAGCCTGGACATGGGAGGAAACGCTGATTTTCATACCCGAGGAACCGCTGCGCCGCTCTTGTTTTCTGCCCATTCTCGACACTTGAGATCAAACACCCGACGTCGCGAGCAATCAACCAACCACTGCTTCTACCCGGCCATGCAGACCGAGGGCAGGCGTTTCTCCCACCAGACACTCGCCAGATCCCGCAGCTCCTTGGTTGGTTTTTGCATTTTTAACAAGATGGCAGCAGAAGAAATTGCCTGCCTCGGCGCCAAAACAAATCGTCTTGGCAAACTACACCGGCGCCGGCAGCAGTGACATTCTTGCCTTGAATTCCCATAATCAGAGGTAGTAGTAGGCTGTGCTCGGGGCCAAGACAACCTCTCGTTGCTTGGTTCCAGCAGTGGCAGACTGATATGGGTTTTTCGTCAATCCACCATTCCGACCCATGAACCTGGTGCTAGAGCTGGGACAAATGAGCGAGAAAACTACCGTCCAGAGTTTGTTGCCAAGTGTTGCGACTCAGTCCTCTCAAGGAAGAGTACTGGCATGCGAGAAACACTCTCCCCAGCCGAGTTCCACTTAGCAATGGCCAGAGCCATGCCAATCGTCAAAATGAAGACACATTTAGAGACACAGGCTCTATCATGCATTGTCTCACACCCTGCTGCGCTGTGTCGCCTGTGCTGGGATCCTGCCAGCTCGTCTAGTTCCACTTCCGTCATCAATCTGTAATGAGCCAAGCCAGTTGATCCCGGGAACATGGCAGAGTCAATGCAGGATGCAGACAAAGGCATGAATGCTGCCGTGAAACATGAGGCCACAAGCAGTGGGGGCAATATTCATAATATGATACATCTCATACTGCGGTTTAAGTAGTCAACCGAGGTGACCAGCTGAGCAACCCAAATAACAAGAGGGGAGCGCATGACAAATAATTTGTACCCCATCTTCTAAATGACCAGGCGACACACGCCATGTATATATACAACCATGATAGCGCACTTCAAGTCACTCATGTCCCTGGAGAAAAGACGGTTCCCTCTACAGCATATCCCATTGCGTGTTCCATGGCTGATTCCTTTGCTTATCATCGACGCCATGCTTGTACGAAGTCGTCAACTCTTCCTGGTCTATTCCGCAATGTATTTGCCCGTCTCGGCCCTGGAACCACCCCAGGCCATATGACTTGCCGTCTTCCAGCTTCTTCGCCATTTCGGCATTGCTAAACTTCTCCGTGCCCACAAAATCATACAGCATCTTGCTTTGGTGAATAAATGCGAGCACCGACGAGATTGTGTTGGGCTGCCGCGGCAGAAAAGGGTGTCGTCGCCGGAGAAAGACGACGCAGGATACCACGCTCATATACAAGAGGATAAATATCGCGACGCCGAAAGAGACGTAAAAGGACACAATCGTTTCTTGCCCAGAGTTGATCTGCCTGTCTTGGGCTCCATCAACGTCCCCATTCCCATTCAGCAAAAAGTCTTTGCCATCGACCGTGGCAAGACCGGTCACGAGAATTGTCAGGAACTCGGCAATGACACTGCCAATCCCGACGAGGAACATGAGTGTGTGGCCGTTCAGAAGCGCCTTGATGGGGAGGTAGCCGAATGGCATTGCGGTATAATCTAGCATAAGGGTGCTTGGCGGCGCATGACGCCTCGAAAGGATATAATAAGGCTCCATCATTCGAACCGCAGTTTCGAGGGCATTCCACGTCATTTTGAGACAGACTGCCACGGCTGTTACAAACCACGGCGCCTTGTCTGTAACAACATCTGCTCGTGAGAACAAGAAAGCTGGGATAAACCCCATGAATCCCCAGAGAGCGATAACAAAAGGAATGAACCCTACTGGCCGCAACATGAGCGGATGAGGGTGTTCAGACAAGTGCACATCTTCATACCGTTCTCTTTCTTGAGAGGTGGCCGGATTCTCATCATCGGGCGCGAGCGATGAGTTTCGCAACAGGTATCGGTTATGCTTCAGCTTTTGGTGGATGTCCTTGTGTTTGGCAGTGTCCATATCCTTAAAGTCCATCAATATGTGACTGACAACGGCCATGGACGCTAGGCCTGAGATGCCCTGCACATTAGACAACAGCCCAGTGCGTCTACTTTGGAGCAAAAAAAGTAGACCGATGCCCGCAGCCGAGCACAGGGAGAGCGTTGAAGTCAAGAGCCGTGACCACACTGGGGAGAAGTGCAGGGATTTGTTGCCATTCGGGTGGCTCATTCGCTCCTCGCGACTGGGCAAAAGCATAACTGACGCGGCCGCAAAAGTCGGAACAAGAGAAACAGCCAATGTGGTCGCAATCGATGATAAAGCAACTGCATAGTGTCCCAGCTTTAGAGCTCGAAATGGTCTAAAGAAGCTAAAACTCGTCACGTAGTCGACATTAATGGACTCTGCCGCCAAGGCACCGCCTGGCTTTGACAGCTGGTAGTATGCTTCGAGACGCCGAACTTCAAAGTCGATGAACTGCCACAGCACACCATAAACGACGGCAGACAAGGTTGGTGCAAATTTCACAGCAAAATACAGGCCCGGTTTGACGTCGGAGGGCTTCTGAAACTGTAGCAGAGGATCATTCCTATACTTTCGGTAAAGCATCTCCTGCGTGGCAGCCAGGGCCAAAGAAAGCAGGACCATGGTGGTAAGATACGGCCACCTCATGGACCACGGTTTCCAATTCGGCTGCGGGTAAAAGATCTGCGACTGCTGCTCCTTGACCACCAAGGTTCCTCGCCGGCTCTCAGAGGCCCAGAGCATATTTGAGCCCTCAAAATTGCTAAGATCGGTAGGTACCGATTCGAGAACCACTTCGATTACTTCGCCCCTCCGGTTGGCCTCATACTGACCTTGAAGCTGAATAGTCTCCTTCCGCGTTGGAGGCTTTGTCGACTTGCGCCGTGTAAATGATCTGGTAATGCTAAGCCTTGCCGACGTTGGGCTGGAAAGAAGCTCCGTGTCCCGAAGCCTCGAGTCAGGTCGGATGCCTTGGCCAAGCCCCCCGGTGAGGGTTCCTTTCGCTTCCTGATCCTGCAGGCTCTTGATGAAGTCGACATCATGGCTGCTCATCGGCCCCATGGCGGACGTGATGTCGACTGCTGGCGACAGGGCCATCCCATGGTCCTCTGAGACAACATGGTAGCGCGGGGTTGCTATACCCATGGGGGCCGCAGACGGGAGCAGAGACAGGTCATACTCCTCTTCTTGTATGCTTTCCGGTACGTTCTGTCTTGCTATAGATGTGTAGCCCGGCTTGCGATTCCCCACGGAGCGCGGTCTCGCAGGCAAAGCGGCAGCTTGGCTAGGCACGGCTTCATATCTATCAGTGTATCCAAACGACCCTGCCCAGGCGGAGACCGAAGGATAGCTATGGCCACCATTATACCCTGAGGGATTCGATGCAGCTTGTTCAGATTGTAGAGAAATAAGCGAGGCTCGGGGCATGTAATCCCGGGCATACGAAGAATCATGGTAGTAAAAAGAGCCAGTATCACTCATGGCAGAGACCATAGACGCTTGCCGATTGTCGAGCTGGCCACTCGGGACTTCTCGACGAAAGGGCTCTTTGCCCGACTGGTTAGAAGGTTCCATGATCCCAGAGAATCAGCATGTCAGGCAAACACGCCAGGCGCAACTGCGAATCGAATCGGAGTGAACTGTCTCGTTTTGTTCAGAGGAAGAAGCTGCGGGAGCTAATGCAGCGGCAGCTCTTAGTAGCCAGAGGCGAGGATAGGGGGCAGCTATAGTTGACCAGATCAACCGCGCAAATATCGGGGCACGCGATGAAAGGAATCTGGAGGAGCGGGAAAGTTTTAGCAGGCACAGGGCGAGGTACCAGAGGCCAAATCCACACCCGGCTCAACAGCTGGGAGACTAAGGTATTTTAGGAGACAATCTGCCTGCCGACTTTTGCGATGAGGCTGGGATGCCTGCACGTGCTGTGCATCCCAACTACGGCAATGGTTGTCAGGACCTAGCAGCCTCAAATAGTCAGGCGGGCACAGACAGACTGGGCTGCCTCTCCCATTTCGCATGGCTGAGTGGGCCAGCTGGGGAACACGACTGTTTTTCGGCCAGGGAAGGAGCAGGCCCTGCAGGCCCTACAGCCCCTGTCATGGCACCAGTGTTATATTCAGAGGGTGTCAAAGGGTCTCGCTCTCCTTCATATCTACCTAGGTAGGCACTTAAGTGCTCTATCTACAGGATGCAATGCAGACCAAGATGCGAACTTGAAAGCAGCTTGCCGCTAAGCAACCGCCTTGACGCTGAAACAATGAGCCACGCAGAGCTGGAATTGGCGCGTGCCGCCAAAAGCTGGCCGGCCTCCAGGTTCAGTCTATTGACGATCTAATGTACTGTACATGGTGGGTCAGCCGACGTTGCCATTGGGCCAACAGGCGGACATGAAGATATTAGTCCCGCCCCATCTCCCCAATACAATCTATTTTCAGCTCCCAGTCTGGTCACCAAATACCTAGGTACCTAGGTACTTAGTGTTTATTTATTGTCGGCCAGCCTCACAGCGCTAATATTGTCATCTAGTATCCACTGTTGAAACATGTCAACTTGGCAGCATTGTTGTCAACGGCAAAATATGGAGGTCGGCACATTTTATATGACCTTGGTTGTAGAGCCGCTCCCTTGGACTTGGGTAATGCGCGCACGAAGCACGAAGCACGAAGCAACATGGCTGGGTCGTTGCCAAATTCTACCCAAACGTGGAGCGCGTAGGCTCCTTACTTGATCACCTGCACAGCTGACAACTTTATATGGTCATTCAGACAATGATGCACTCTTGTCAAAGAATATGCAGTCTATGCAGACAGAAAAGTCATAATTCCATGGCCATCTTATTTTGCCATACAACACAATATCAGCTGCTTAACAACCATAACCTGACGCCAGTTCCATAACAACAGAGAAAGCCATGGTTAAAATCGCTGCATCCATACTCCATGATTGAAAAGCCAATTCATCCAACGCTCAATGGTGCAAAACTGTCAATTTTTCAAAAACACCAGAAGCCAGCCGCCATCGTCGCCATCACAGAGATCCAGAGACTTTGAACCACAAGGACTGGTCCAACAGACTGCTGGCCGCAAGGCTGACTATAGTCATAGGTAACGTTGTTCACTGCTGCAGCAGCAGCGAATACAGAACACGGCTTCGGCGAACCATAGTTGTAATAGTCAACGTTGAGGACATTGGGGGCGCGTCCCCAATCTGAACGGCAGTTATTGGCCGCCTTTCCAACACTACCGTCGCCCTCGAAGCCGTTTGTGGTGTTGAGCAGAGATACAGCTGGTACCAGAAGTTGAACCCCGACCACGTTTAACTCAACGTTGAGGTTATGGTTCATGATGTACATCCTATCCTTGGCTGCCTCGGCAGATAATTCGGGCGGGCGTTGCACGTTGCACGGAAATGAAGCATCCAGAGGGTCAAAAGGCGTCTCCCAGATTTGCGAGAACTCGTCCAATAGCCAAGGATATTTTGTTTGGTTGGCTTGGTAGTCCATGAATATGACAACCCGTTTGCCTCGGATGATCATGTCCTCCAGAGTTGGCCAGTCATTGAGACTCATGGGGAGATAGGGCGCGTTGTAAACGTACTTTGTAATTCCGGAACGCTCAATGAAGGGGACGTACAAGGACGGGTCCGAATAGTTGCCATTGCCAAGCAAGATGGTCACGACGTCGTATGGATGGGTGTCAACCCAGCGTGCCACCTGGCCCAGCCATTCATAGATAGGGCCTGCATCTAAAAGGTTGCATGAAGTATGGCAGAAGTGGGGAGTTGACGAGTTGTCTGGCCATTGAATCTGGGCCTGCAGAAAGCGAACACCGTCATTCAGCTGCGTGGTGACATCGACGGCCTGGTTGGAGCCGCTATTGCCTGGCAACACAAAGGGCGAGTTGTGGCATCCAACGTTGGTTACATTACTGTACCTCCGAGTGCACAATTCGACGTGGTTGTTACACGGCTGCGTATTTTTAGGTGGCATCGACGACGTGGTGGTGACGCTTGCGCGGCTTGTCATAGTTCCGGTCCAAGACGTTGCGGCAGCGGTCGAACTATTTGCGCCCGTGAGGGTGATTTTTGAGCCATGTGTCTGGTAAGGGCCAGTAGGAGGGCCGGTCTGGAAAGTTGGGTGCTCCGTTCTTGTTCCAGTAAAAAATTCGAGGCCCGACGTGTCCGTGTACGAGACCTTTTGAGTCGCGACCAACGGAGCCAGCAACTCGAGGGCGCCGAGGGCCGCTGTTGCGGTTGACAGCCTCATGGCGAAGAACATGAAGTGGACTTCTGGGCAAGAATTCGTGATACCTTGGGCCTGGACAATTGATGAGGGCGGGTCGTGGGAATGTGTGGCGACAGTCCGCTCGGTGTTGGTGCTTTTATATGGCAAGGTTGGAAGTGCCTTTTGGGAGGGAAGCACAGCCAGACGCACCCAAGTGTTGTGAGAAGGAGCGCCGAATGCTGGCTTGAGGTGTTGGCAAAATCAGAGCAACTCGGCAAACACAAGAAACAAAAGAAGTTGACAGGTGGAGCAGTCAATAAGGAAACAGGAGGAGGAGGAAGGAAATAAGGACAAGAGAGCTGGATGTGCACTAACAGCAACTGCTTCGTCTGGGTTGAAGCTGCGCCGCGTGGCATCACGCTGGGATTCTTTTGTGAACACAAGGTTCCTGGTGAATTTGGGTCTGCGTCAGTGGCGGCTTGGGGGAGGAGGGTGCTAACTGGGTCCATGGCCAGCAGGCTAGGACCCAAAGATTGACAAGCGGTTCTTGCCAAGTGAGGTTATGGAGACTTGAAATTCACAAGCTCCTTGGCACCAAGAAGGTGCTACTTTATTGGTCTGGTCTTTAAGGAGGAGTAGGTAGGGCCATTTGAAGGTTTGCGTGGGTCAGGGCATGGCTGTGTGCATGTGCAGGCCAGCGCGCACTTGGCATCCATGTGCATTGCATCCTGCCCCGAGTACGAGACAACGCAGATGGTCTCGAGTGGTGATGAGAATATGTGCAGGCCCCGACGCCACCCACCCTCCACGTCGAAGGGTTCGGTAGTACGGATGGCCAGCTTCAACAGGGGCCATGGGTCGTGGTTGGCCAGCAGCAGCGTCTATGGCGGGGAGGGGGGCTTGTGGTTGCCGCCCGACCCTCAATCTTAGGGGACCAGCCATGTGCCAAGTTGTTTCACCGGACGAGCTGTGCCGAAACACGAGCTTTGCTAGCCGCCCAAGCCATCAATAATGCACTCGGCTAAGAAATGCTGATGCTTGCCACTTCCCGATTGATGCGCAGTCATCGGGGGTGTTTTTGCTCTTTGCAGCAAGAACCGTCGGCATTGATTCGACAGGATTGCTTGAGCGCCGGCGACCGGGGCCAATGCACGCGCATTTTTCATCTCGGCTGGTGTGATCCATCGTACAGGTACCCAAAATCGGACGGGGCCAGCCACAGCGCGATTCATTGCCCCCCCTGTGGAGCGGCAAGTGGCCCATGCCCGGGAAGGAGTGGCCAGCCCTTGCCAGGCGTTCTAGTGGTGGCCGGGATTTGTTCCTTGGCAGCTTCATCAGCTACGTCACCTTGAGACACCAGACGAATAACTTCGCTCAGCCCAAACCTCTTGCATTCGACATCTTCACAAACACCACCCAATACCTCATGTTCATTTCTTGTATCAATCAGCACCAGCATCAGTTGGCCGGCCAATAGCAGCGGTGCTGTGTTTGACATTATCAAGCCCCCTTGCAACCATCCTGTAACTACTCCGTACGCTTCATTCTTCACACCCTCGTCCATCGTCCATCGTCCATCGTGGGCTTCAAGCCCCCGCGAAATCAAAATTACCTTACCACCATGGCTGCCCCCAAGGCCCGTCGCAATACCACCATCATAGCAGCGCTTCTGTACTTTATATCCATACCTTTTCTCATTCTCACCCTCATTGGCAACACGCATGACAAACCCGTCCTTCGAGACACGTACTTCTTCAAGCTCGATGTTTCCCAGATCATTCCCATCACTGTGGCAAACTCGGCCTTGCTCAATTCTGTAGCTAGAAGCTTGGGACTTCATGACTTTTACCAAGCCGGGGTGTGGAATTTCTGCGAGGGATACAACGATGTGTATGTTGTATTCACTTGTTCTCTCGCCCCTTCTCTGCCATCTTCTGTTTTGGCCAAGTCGCCATGTTGCTAAGTACTTTGTGCAAAACAGCGGCATCACGCATTGCTCGGAGCCCCGAACATTCTACTGGTTCAACCCAGTCGACATTCTTGTTAGCGAACTGCTGGCTGGCGCCCAAATTAGTCTTCCGTCCGAGGTTCTTACCATTTTGAACCTGCTCCGGGTCGGATCCAAAGTCATGTACAGCTTCTTCATGGCAGGCATTGTCATGAATTTCGTGCTGCTGCTGGGGACTCCACTGGTGATGCGCACACGGTGGTTCTCGCTATTTATTTCCCTCTTGGGCGGTCTCTCTGGCTTTGTTCTAACGGTTGCCGCCATCATTGCCACCGTCATTACCGTCGCTGCCAAGGTCGCCCTCACAGCTTTGGATCAACTCAACATCAAGGTTTACATTGGCGTCCAGATGTTTGTCTTCATGTGGATCGGGGTTCTGACCACGGACGTTGCATTCCTGCTCCACGCCGCAATGGGCTGCTGCTGCAAACCTGACCGGATAAGGACAAAGGCGCCCAGCGAAGCGTCTCCCGAGGGTAGCACGAAGAGGAGCATGACGGAGTTACCAAGTTTTATTAGGCGGCGAAAAGGGACTACATCACCTTGAGCGTAGCATGTTTTGTATAATATGGGCATCCGTAATTGCTTTGAGCATGATGGAAAGGAGGATTATTTTGCGCAAATTTTGTTGTGCATAGCGATAGAGATGTTCTTTAGCGTGATTTAGAAGATGCGATATGAATAGATCGTTCCTTACTGTGCACGGCGTCAACATGTCACAGTATGTCAGTGTCCCTGTTGAGCCATGTGCGTGACAGAAGCACACAACCGTGAGCACGACACGAGAAACGCAGCTTTTGACATGATGGGACAAGGAAAGAGAAGTAAGACGAACAATGTTCATTACGCTGGAGGCTACAAATCTAACTCTAACCCCGTGCCTCGAAACATTACACTACATTATGGTACACACAAAAAGCGCTCTTTTTGTTTCGTTTTTGTTTCTGATACCAACCCTCCACTGGTGTCGTTGGTTGCATGATGATGTTTGTACATACTTGGATTCATAATTCTGTTTTCGCTTCCGCCGGCAGCTGTTTCCCCTTCAAGGTCAGCATTTGGAGTCGGCTGAGGGATTGCTGCCGCCTGGCTGCCCAATTCTTCCCCGTTAAAACATGACCGGGACCGCCGTCATTACTACATCATACCATACCCTGGCGAAGCTGTTCAAGGATCCAAGTGGCCCAATACAGTCTGGTTTAGTCTTCGTCAGAAGGGGGGGGGTTGGCCACGGTATCATTCTAAATGACTGTAGCATTGCCGAGAGGAGAAGAGATACCCACGGTATTATTCGCAACACCCGTAGCATTACCAGGAGGAGAAAAGATGTCCGCGGTATCATTCGCAACACCAGTGACCTTGCCACCCAAGTAGCCGCACTTTCTCACGCCAAAACATTTGTTGATAGCCATGGCCATGGCCTTTTGCTGGTTGCCGTGGACATCGTCCATGGTGATCCAGTTGGGATACGTCTCGTCCGTCAGGGCCTCCCAAAACTCCTGGTATAGTGTCCTCCAGGCCGGGCGCGCCAGCTCTATAATGGACATGTAGGTAAGGGGGAAGGCAACCTGCAACCCCTTCTGGGTGATGATCCAGCTCACCTCGTACATCTCGGCGTTGCGCGACTTGCGGGCCTTCTTGAGACCTTGAATCTGGTCCTTGACCATGGTCTTGACGCTGTTGGTGTTTGACCAGCGAGTCTTGAGGGGCATGTTGAGGCCCGAGACGAAGCCCTCTGCGGCTCCCGGGAAATGGTTCAGCCTGGCCCAGCCCGAGGGAACGCGGACAATGACGTGCGAGCGGCCGTCCCTGCGGTTGTGCTCGTTGACAAAGTATCCCAGCGGCAGCTTGCTGATGTCCGTTCCATCGGGCAGGGCGTGCCTGCTCCTCAGGCGGCGGAGCTCGTCGTACAGCTTCTTGCGCGCCGTGTTGCCCAGTGGCGCGAAGCCGTCGTCCCCGTCGCGCGCGTCGTCCCCGTGTATGTCCCAGATGAAGAGCTCGCCGGGGTACTCGTCCATGAACTTGTTCAGGGTGTCGACCATTTCGCGGATCGTGGCCCCCATCATGCCGTTCCAGGAGCTGCCGATTATAGAGCCGTGGCTGTCGTAGAACTTGCCCCTGTAGAGCACCGGGCGCACGTCGAGCACCCTGATGCCGCCGTTGCCCAGCTGGTGGTAGAGGGGGGTGTTGTGCGTCTGCGTGTTGCGGTCCATGGCCGCGCCCACCAACTTGACGCTCTTCCACTGGCCCGAGTGGTGCGAGCGAGGCAGCGCGATCTCCCGCAGCGGCAGGTGTCCTATCTCGCCAACCTGGCTGAGCATCCAGGCCAGCGGCCCGTCGTTGGAGATGAAGTCGTTCTCTGTGCCGGCGATGATGAAGCCCACGCCGCCTGGCGTGCGGCAGAAGGCCAGACGGTGCTCCGTGTACTTTTTGTTGTTGAGCGTCTCCAAGTTCTCCAGGAACTGCACGTAGACGTCGTGGACCATGCCGGAGCGATACTGGACCTGCAGAGACATGGGCTTCTTGGTCCCTTCCATCCGGTACGTGACCTCTGCTGCGCTGTCCGTTCGAACATCCAAGCTTGGCGGGAGCCAAGCAAAGGCCGTCACCGCCTTTCCGGGATCAATGTACGCTGGCCATTCCTGCTCCCATGCCCTCAGCTGGTACGAGTTCTGGTATATCTTGCGCCATCGGTACGGCGTGGCGTTGATGAGAGAAATGTATGTGTTTTGGTTATCCCAGGGGTCTGCGCTGCGCGGTGAGAGACCATTTCCCGTCATGTTGGTCATCGGGGCTGCTGCGGCGAGTCCAGCGAGGACTGCCATGGCCTTGAGCAAGGCTGCCATGATGAAGGACTGTGTATAAGCCTTGAACAAAAGTGTGCCCTGCTTATCGGCAAACTTTAGGCTTGAAGCCTGAACCCTTTTTTGGTGGCCTCGAGACGTATAGTGAGTGGTCCCGACAAGGCTGCCAAGATGAAAATATCTCCTGTTTCGCTCGCGAAATATGTGTGAATGTCTTTTCTGGGGAGCAGCGTAAAGAGTTGGGGTGAATGTGACGGGTGAAGATTCCTGCATAGCTGGGCGGGACAAGGATGTCTTTAAGTAGGAAGAGCAAGCATCTGGCCCATATTGACTTTGGGCCGGTACAAAGTGTATCGTATCATGACATACGTTGTCTCCTACAGGCAATGAACATGTAGTGTGTGCTAGTCGGGCCGTACAAGCGACGATAGACTCTGCGCCGGCACACGCTTCCAGGCCCCAAGGGAGTTAAGAAACCACCAGGGCAAGACTCGGACAATGTAGCTTCCATGTGCGGGAGGCCTTTTAGCCTGATCCGGAACCCTTTCCCACATGTTGTGAACAGTTTTGGGTATCCGATATAGGGCAGCTAAAGTTCGGGCGCAAACAACAGTGCAGGAATCATTTAGTAGCAATATCCAAGCTCCGGTGTCGCTATCATTGTAGTAATGGGCAGGAACCTAGATCAGAATCAGACTTTCAAACAAGCATGCGCTCTGGTGAACGACATCGGCCATGGAGGCACGAATGGGCAGGGATATCGTCCAACTCTGGAACTTGGTCTTCACTTGTCCGTCATCCAGTGTGCCGAGTTGGGATCGACAATACGTCGAGATGTCTGCATCGTCCCTTTGACCAAGTGCCACAACTAGACATGCCCAGGTACAAAATCAGCCTCGTAAATCGTCATGTAAATTAACTTCATACCAGCGTTATGCAGCCTATGCGGTGTCCGTGCGATGAGCTCCCCTCAAGCCAATGACAGCAAATGCCTGGTTTTCTCTATTCGCAGCAACCCCCGAACCATATATGGCCAACAACTCCGTGCGTGCAAGAATACCCTCTCAAGCATGTGACAAAACACCAGACATTAAATCTTCGTCCTCAATTTGAGAATCAAACCCGATGCCAGCATCTATGTCCTTTTCTGTCCGCTTCATCTCTTTGACGAGATGTTTGACGTACTCCTTGCTGCTGCTGAGTCGCTCATTCATCAGCTGGTACTGTTTGCCCAGTTGATCAATCATATCGCGGCTGCGTGCAATTTGTGAGGCAAAATGTGCTTCCGACATAATGTCGCCGCTATCGCGGAACAACAGATAGTTTTCGTCGCCATCTTGCTCAATCTGCCCGTCTAGCATGCCCGACTCGATCATTTGGCCGACCAAGGAGAGTACTTCTGCGTCGTTACCCAAGGGTTTTCCTGTCTGTGCATCAAGCGTCATTTCCCGGACTTGCGAGATCCCGACCTGCTGAAATACTTGGGATAATCCAATAATTTGCCACTTTTGGTACGATGACAGAACCTCGGCAACGAGGTTGGTGGTACCATCAGCTTCCCACACAGTCGTATTCTCATTGATTAGAGAGCTGAGCTTTTCTGCGTCACAAGTACTAAAAGCTTCTGCTACCTTGTTGTAGACCTTGCCAGTTGTCTTGTAACACGAGTTGGCGGATCCAGATGTGTAGGCTGGCAACGTTGGCATTTTGCCCTGGCTAAGAAGACCGACCATGACCCAGCGCTTGTGGCACTCCACCATGATTTTGCTGACACCCTTGTCCTTGCAAGGGTGGGATACGACTTTCTCAAAGGCCGCCTGTGCTTTGGGCCATAGACCCAAAGACATATATACAAGCCCGCAAATATGATGGTATTCTAAAACCATGGCCGGCTTAATGTTCTGCGTCAATCCGGTTTGTGATGATATGTATGAGACCGGTGGTAGATTTGGGTCACACAAAACCTTGTCCTCTCTGGACCTACTTATATTGGGATAGAATAGGATATCACAGTCGAGAACTTTCAAGGCTGCTTGAGTCGTGTTCGATGTGTAAGCGAGCTTGACTAAGAGAAGATGCGTGGACGTGAAGAGAGACCCGCTACGATCGATGCGTAGCATAGCTTTTGATAATAGTTCCACTGCTACAGCGGGCTAGGACGAAGTTAGCTGGCTAAAGGCTACCCATCTGCCATCACCACCAAACAAAGGTCGGCTTACCGGGAAGAGTTTGCCAGATGCTACTTTCTCGAGAAGTACAAGCATACCATGTCCATAATAGCGAATTTGTACGGGATCAAAGTGAATCAGAAACTCTACTATATTGTCGAGAAGTGAATGGGAGGTCGACGGCGCCGGATCCGAAGACTCGAGAAGGGCATCTAAAACGACGAGGTAACTGAGAGAGTGAAGGGCTGGGTCTAGATTCTGCGCATATATTAGAGCATGGTCCCCATAATGCACTTGCTCTGAATCTGGGTATAGGATGTTCTTACTTTGAGTAGAGCATCTGGGTCGCTCCGGATGGCAGCTCGTATCAAGGAGCCATTATTGGTCAGGATGTCTAGGTGCTGTCCGATGGAAATACCATATGCCTTGATGGCCGGCTGTGTCAAAGGCCTGGTTGCAGGCAATGCTGCCAAAATATCATGGACGTTATCCATGGCTTCTGAGGTGATGAAAGCCGTAGAGAAGACAAATGACAGGTAGGGGGAAGGAGCTTCGGCGGTGATGGGCGCAAGTAGACAGTGGAGGTGCCGCTGGCGTCAAATGAAGCGGCGTGACAACTTCATGCTAAGATCCGGATCCTTGACAGATGGAAAAGGATATGCGCAACGCCGCGATGGATGAGGACTGAAGCTGCGGGAAGCTCGAGGGTGGAAGCCGTCAATACACAGACAGCTGCTGTGTCGGGAGGTTGACGACAGTGGGGTAACGTATTCCATCGCACCTGCCTACAGATGTTTGACGCTCGCTGTCAGTCCCGCACCGACATTGACCCGCTTTGCATCTTGAGCTTGGACTCCGACCATCGACAGGTCACAGCAGAACGCGCAGGCCCAGTTTGTCACTTACAACTTGTTGAAAGACAGAACGCTGCAGCAGTATGGGCCCGAAAAGCACAGACGCCGCGATGTGCAATACTTGAAGCGACACATTCGCCCTCCTCCAAGGCAGATGGACACAGATAGGCCTCCTCCGCTCGACTCCAGGCCCCCAGAATGGCTTTCAACTCGGGTCATTTGCATCATTTGACCAAACATGAAGAGCCGCCCACGTCAACTTGGTCTATGTCCATTGCAGTGGAAACACAGCTATAACAACCCAGGTGCGACGATTCCACGGCATCTGGGCGCAGGTTGCCCTGCCCTGGTCTCTATCCAAGCCTCTGCCGATCGAATCTGCGGCTGAACCAAGTCGTGCCTGTGGAAGCCAATCCCCCCCTTTCTAATTCAAGTCTCCAGTCAGCGACAACGCAGCCATGTAACCCTCGCTCCCTTACTCCCTGGGCATTGGCTGAACAGAGCTCCTTGAAGCAAGATGGAGTGCTCGTGTGCGCGTTCAAGTAAGCACAAATACGAAAAACGAAAGACAGAGGACCAGCCTCACCACAGTCGCCATCCAGGATGCATCATCCAAGTCGCAGCCCGGATGTGCCATACAGCGAGCTTGAATTCAATTCATATGTAGTAACTCGAGCAGTCAAGTTGCGACACATGTAGAGCCCCGGAAACCTGATCTTGACCTCCTTCACCTCCTTTTGCTTTCTGTTTCCTTTCATATAGATCTGGTCACAGCCTTGAGCAAAATGATTCCCAACATGAAAGTCGTTGCCGCCTTCGGGCTGCTCTATTCCGCCGCAGTTCTCGCTGTCTCTGGTGACCGTTGCTCCAACGGCTACGGGGATGATTGCATCTGCCTCACGACGGAAATCTGTCAACAGTTTCAAGGTAGCTCATTCATTGGTTCTCCGACCAAATACCCATGCCCAAAAGATCCAGAAAATGTCGTTGGCTGTGTTATCAAGCCATGCAAAGACAGGAGCGAGAACACGCAGTGTCTCGAGGAAAATGCATGTGACAGTGAAATGCCGAGTAAGCCACAACTGTTAATTCGCTGGGACCATGGCAGATTGATGGATTTTCTGATCAAATCCACATGGTCGCTGCTTGTCCAGGCGGAAAGGACTTCGTATGCTGCAACCATCATCTCAGTCCTGGCGGCGACAGTTCCAGTTCGCCTAGATTCACGACTATAAGCTCTGAAGAAACCGACACATCTACGACTTCTCCAACGACGACGACCACGTCCAAACTGTGTGAGACGTCTACTAGAAGTAGTGTCTCGGATACCGCGACCACCAGTGCTCCGTCTGCTTCTTCTATTTCCGATACCACACCAGTCACCTCAAACCTGACAACGACTTCCCAGACTCCTACCCCCACGAGCACTTCTTCCACTGCGGCCGGTGCGGCCAATGGAATTGCTACTCCAGAGCTTCTAGGAGGACTAATTGCAGTTTTTGCCGCCTTGCTCTAAGGCAAGGTCATCTGTGCCTCTGAGAGCAATGTTCGACCGTGGCAAGGGGTATAAAATACAAAACGTCGCATCTGACTGGTGTCATGGTGTGGCTAGAGAGTATAAAGAGGCCAAGCTCATTGACTCCGCTCATAAGCAAAGGCGGCTTAATCAGCATATTGTCTTACCTCATCTCTAGCAGACACTTCATTCACTTGCTCGTTCTTCTAATCAGATGGTAACTATAGATACTCGCAGGGCAATATTGAGGTATCCCAGAATAATATTGCCGAAAACGCTGTCCGTAATATACGATTAAGACCGGCGGCTCAGGTTACATGGGCTTGTTCCTGGAGCCTATTTGTTTATACTTGTCCGTCATGCGTGGCGATGTTATTGAAACGCAGTCGTGTGGTGATCAGATGTGGAAAGGCGGATGAGGGGCTAGATTGACATACTATTTGATTACATCTCATCTCAGGCCTAGTATTTCAGAAAATCGTCAGTCATACAGGCTGCGATAGAAGGCATCTCGCATGGTGATTTAAAAGTGCACGGCTCGCTGGCTCCTATTTGCATGGCGAGAGAAGCGCGGGGAATGGGATTGGCTGTTGTAACGAGTCTCAAGGCAACACCGTTTGGCAGTAATATCTCTATTCACTCATTTGTCTCTATTTTCATGCCCACTGGTAGTTAAGCAAACGTAACCAGGATGGCTGTGAGATGCAAAGAAGCCCGGGTCTAGTGCCCACTATTTCCAGCACTTCTTCTGTCGAGTCATTCCCTCTCGGGAGAGTTTGTCGTCCCTGACCTATGTTCGTGTATCCCGTATAATATCCGCTGTAGCAAAGGTAATGTAGCATCTCTGTAAGCCATTGTGTAGGGGCCACGATGGAGGTCATCAATTGCAAGTCGTGCATCGGCCTCGGAAAAGTTCATAATTTGGTCAAATGACGGAGGGGGTGGGTAGTGCAAAGCACCTGCTGATATATCTTGCGTCGTTGGCTGTCCAGTGGATTGCGGAACTGAACGGGTCATGGATGGGAATTCGCTTGAAGAGCCCACATGATTTATTGCTGCTTCCCCATTGAGTTGGAGCATTGGTGGCTGGAAAGGGACAGCATCAACTACGGCTCGGTAAAATGGGAATCTGGTGTCAGGATGGCTGTCGGAGAAGGTGTTGGCGTAAGGTATGGGTTGGCCGTCGGCTCCGTGGTTTGAGGGGACCTCGGGGTTCTGTGGCGGCATGTAGTTCGTGGCGCGGTATTTTTGTTTGATTCTGTCCTCGGGTTGCACCATCTCTTCTCCGGCTTTTTCAGGAGGGGGTCGGAAGGGCGGTCTCGTTTGACTGGGCTGGGCTTGGCCTTGGAACCATTCTTCGTTGGCGTGGTTTGCGGTTTTGGAGTCGCTCGTGGTGCCGCCTGGGATTGGGATCGTCGGCCGCTTCGCTGCGAGGAAACCGAAGTCGTTTTCTGCTCAGCTCTATTGTCAACCTTCCCTTTTGTCCAGGTCTTCTTTGTTGGAGTGGTTGGCGCGGCCATTGGTTTGCACGAAAGAGTCTTGCGTTTTTTACCTTCTGCTTCATTGCCCATTTCGTCGGAAGAAGACGAAGAGTTGGCACCAGCAAAGTCGTCCGAGGAGTCGGAGGAGCCGGAAGGATTGGCCACATCATCGTCTGGAAGGTATTCTTTGAACCTCCCGGGCTTGTAGTTACCAATCTGGAAGTGGTGTTAGCAATGACTCGTGAGCTTCAAGAGCCTCTCAGAAAAACATACAGTTCGGCGTCTTCCTCCTCTGCCCAGCTTTTCCTGGTTTGCTTCGGCATGTCGTCGAGCCTCCTCTTCTCTCTCCGCAAGAATCTTGTCCCAGACGCTTGAAGACATAGGCTCCGGTGCTTCAGCTTCAGCTGCTGCTGCCAACTCATCATCTAGGGTTGCTTTCTCATTTGACCAAACTTTGGCGAATGAGAACTGCGCTTCTGCGGATCCCGAATCATCCGCCTTTGTCTGTTCAGTTTGAGATCGATCTAGGAGGTTATCAATAGACGGCCCATCGTAGTGAATTGCCCCTTTTTGGTAATCGTCACTAAAGAGTGCTTGAGCACCATGGGCCAGAATGGACTCCAAGTCGTCACCGGCAAGTTCGTCATCATCCAAGCTCTCAATCAGGACATGGTCGAGAGCCATCTTTTTCTTGCCAATTTGCATGATTCTCTCTTCAGCGGTGTCTTTCGTCATTAGCTGAAAGCAAAGCACCTTTTGCTTCTGGCCTATCCGGTGGGCGCGTGATAGAGCTTGAATGTCTTGATGCGGATTAAAATCAGGGTCCATGATAATAACCGTGTCTGCCGTTGCTAGGTTGATACCAACACCTCCGGCCCGTGTTGATAGTAAGAAGGCAAAAATTGGTGAGCCAGGTGCATTATATGCGTCAATGCGACGCTGCTTTTCTAGACTTGAAAGTTGACCATCGAGTCGTCTGTATTGATAACCCATACCATTCAAGAAGTCCTCAATAATATCCAGTTGTTTGAGAAATTGGCTAAATATCAAAACTCTGTGCCCTCTCTCCTTGAGCTTCGGAAGCATCAACTCAAGAAGTACGAGCTTGGCCGACGCTTCGACCAAGTTGCGGTGGACGACAACTGGATCGTCATGCTTTTCTTCGATGGCTTCAGAATACATAAAAGGGTGGCAAAGACACTTCCGAAGCTGCATCAGAATATTGTTGAGGGATCCTCGTTCCTTCTTGTTCAATTTGCTTTGAGCGAAAATGGCCTTGATAAGCTCTGGTTTTTTTGACATGATGCTCTTTGAAAGCTTTTCTTGAATGACCGTCATTGTGACGGGCAAAATAATCTGAGCCATGGGGGGGAGGAATTTGAGCACCCCGACCTTGGTTCTTCTCAGGAAGTAGGGGCGGATCTTGTCATGGAGTTTTGGTAAAGTCTCTTTATCAAGAACTTGAAACTCGAGGTCTAGTTGTTCCGCACTGTGAGAAGGATCTATGAATTGAATCAGGTTAAATAGCTCTCTCTTATTGTTTTGTAGCGGTGTTCCAGTCAGCAACAATCGAAATGGGAACTTCATGGAACGTAGAGCCTGGTATAGCAAGCTACGATCGTTTTTGAGTCTTTGACCCTCATCGACAATCAAGCCTGCCCACTTCACAGCGCTAAAGAACTGACTGGTTCTTGGATCTTGAGTAGAGTCGTAGGACATGATGACAACGTGTGCAGCCATTTCTCGTGACCCGTTCGGAAACAGTTCGTATTTATACGCGAGGTCTTGAGATTCCTTGCCTCCATGATATGTCACTACTCGAAGTTCTGGTGCCCATTGCTTGAACTCTCGACGCCAGTTTGGGCATGTGGCATTTGGGACCGAAATCAGAAAAGGCCAGCACTGTACAAACGTTGGTCAGCTTTGAAAACATCTATGATTAGGCGTCACTTTTCTTACTTACCATAGGCTCTTCTTGTACAAGATATGTTACGAGGCTGACCACTTGAATAGTCTTACCTAGCCCCATCTCATCCGCTAAAATGACGCTTCGTCCGGAGTGAAAGTTATTCAAGAGCCAATTCATACCTTCCAACTGGTACCCCATGAGCTTTCCTCGTTTAAGCCCAGCTGGCTGGACCTCAACTTCCTCGAAATCTCCGTCTCTAAATGCCTTCATACGCTCCTTCATCTTGACTTGAGGGGAATGCTGAAAATACTTGCCACAGACATACTCTTGGTACGCAGTTTCGAATGCACTGTACAGATCGCCAGAATCGACGGGTGGTGGTCTGTCCCATACCACATCGTCGTATCCAAGGCCCTGAAATTTGACCATGACCTTGGCAACGCGGGATATGTTGGCCAGGTCATCTTTCTTGGAGGTAGGAAGAGGTGCAGTGTGATCCATCTTTACTCGGAAAACGATGTCAACCATCAAATACTCGTCGGGAATTGCTTCCCTTTCGGTGACCTTGAATAGGTCCGAGTCAATGGCCTTCTTTGCAAAAGACGTCCGCATCGCAGGTGCTGCTACACCAAATATCCAGGCGCCTGGCATCCATGCACAATGGAAATATGACGAACCCTCCCATTTGACAAGGTACTCTTTGTCATCATCAGAGAATTCCATAAAGGACTTTACTGTCATGGTAGTCGCAGGGTTTGTTCGCCAAGCTACAAGCCGATGAGGCTTCTGTAGCGTGGAAGAGCATTCGTTACACTGCCAGTCAATGGAGTAATCCTTAATCTTTCCAGCTGCCTGGCCGCCCCCGGGGCTCGGGCTGCCGATCGAGGGTAAATGGTCTTGATGCCAGCCGCGATTGCAGCTGGTGCAGCGGAAAAGAACGTTTGCTGAATTGTTGATGAGTTCGCTTGGTACCGGTGTGACAGGATCGACACCACCATTTTGTTCTCTCAGCTTCTCCTCTTGTCGAGCCGTTAACCTTGTGGAAAACGGGTTGCAAGATCTTCCAGGCAAGTTGCATGTTTGGCACATCGAACGTCGTGGGGCCAAAACATCTTTTTTACTGTGAACCTCAACACAGAATCGACACTGCAACACAAAATGCGCCTCTGCAACCTTCGTGACTAGGTGCTCACGTGTGCCGCGAGGGCCAAGGCAATGCTTGTGATAGGTATAGCTACAGCCTTGACAGTAGATGATCTGGCTACGGGTGTTGGCACTGCCACAGCTATGGCATGTATTTGTGTGTGCAACTGCAAAAGAAGATTCTGAGGCCACAGGTTCAAAACTTTCCTTGACAGATGCAATCTTTGGAGCCCCAGCAGGCTTGTCATCGACTCTAATAAATGCATCGTCATCTGTGTCAAGCTCGTACTGGACATAAGTGATGTTGCGAGTAGCCCGAGAGGATCTCCTGGGCTGCTCAAATTCGATCTCCGAACCGCCAGATCCTGTTTGTAAAGACTGGCGGTTTGTTGTTCGAAATCGTCGCAGGCCCCTTCTTGTTCTGCGTCTAGTGGTGGCAACATCAGAGGTGACTGGCATGAATGCATCTCCGTCATCGTCGTGGTTTAGGGTCTCGGAGTCCCCATGATCTTCATCTCGGAATGATGATTGTGGAAACCTCAGTTGTCTCTTTCGCAGGCTACGTCGACGGTTGATTGGTACGACATCATCTGAAGCGTCACTGTCCGGTGAATTCGATCTCGTTGCGTTTTGAGGGGTGGGGGGCTTTCGAGTTCGTAGACTGCGGCGGGTGATCATCATAAGTTCCTCTTCTGTTTCTTCTTCCATGTCGAGGTCCATGATGTTCGACCTGGTGGAGATGCCGCAAGACTCCCAGTCATCATTTGGCTCATGCTTGCGTTTTAGATTAAGCCGTTCCATTTTGGTCAAGTAGATTTCCAGCGCCCGCGGGCCGTTTTCGAATGTTTGCAAATTGTCTAAAGGGATCTTGAGGCGGCATCAGCAGATGAGATGAGAAAGCATACGATATGAGAGGGTGGGGATGTTTGGTTTGAAAGTGGTGCCCAAGGTGCGATCGGTTTTAAGTATTGCACATGCATGCAAATCCTTAGGATAATGAGATGGCCTTCGTGAGATCAAACGTGAGGCATTTGAGGATGAATGCATGCAAAGCTGGGGCATAGGAAAGCAAAGTGAACGAGGACTGATGAGCGAGAGGCATTGCAAGAGGGCAGCCTTCAAGCCCAATGCATCATGAATAAGAAATAAGTGAGGGGACTGAATGCCAGTGAATAGTGAGAGATTATGAGATTGGGCAAGAAGCCGCATCAATATTGTGTAACATACCATGCATTCTGATCCGTCTGCCAACTCCGCAGTCACACTTTCTTCAACGCCCGTCGAAGAAGCCAGGCGCAACACCTTTACGACTTCATTGCTATGGAACTCTTCATATTGTTCCCGAATATCATATGGAATAAAGGGTAAGGCCACTTCGAGTTTCATCATGTGCTCATTTCGAACATTGGCCCTCTCAGCCTTGGGGAAATCTCCATCCTGCCTGGTCGAAAGCATGCGCTCCATGGGAGCCAGAGGCGTAGAGTCCCCTTTTCTTGAACTTTCGGTCAAATATACTGAGGTGGCTTGTACATTAGGACTGCCTGAGCCGTTTGCCGCCAGTTGTCCCGGATGGGACATGTTCTCGTCGTCATGACGACTGGGCGACCCCAAATCGATCTTGCGTCGACAAAACCCGTCTGATGGATTCCCTGGGCCGGATTGATTCGTCAAGTCAGAAGAAAGCTGTGGTAGCGGGACACGCTCATCAGTGCCGTGATCTGATGTCAATAGGCCATCAGCAGGCGTATTCTCGCCATGGTCCATCTGCAATCCGGTGAGGTAGTTTACGGGCCAAAGTGGTCTTAACTGAACATGTGGCTGGGTCAGCGGCCAGACTTGGTAATATAGCGTAAAGATGAAGCGATTGTCGAAGTGTAGAGTCCCCCGCCCTTGTCTACTGGTGTCGATGCTACGACAGCTCCATGTGTTTTGTGAATAGGAGCCGGCATTCTTCGCAAGGGTCAGACGAATACTTCAAGCTTGTTTGATCTCGACGCGTCCCAAGTAAGAGCGTGTTAATAAGTGGCCCCTGTTCACCGATGAGCCAATCATAGATTTCTGCTGATCCTCACCGCCAGGAATCCCATAGCCAAACGCCATGTCTCTCTGTGGCAGAAAAAGTTGGTTGCTGACACCTTTTGAGCTCTGATTAGGTCAACTCCTTGCTTCCTTTGACAGACTAATTTAGTCGCGTATAATGCTATGACAAACGCAACACAATGGATGCATGTTGGCTCACGCTTCATGCCTCATGGACATTTACATAATGTTGCGGCATTTGCAACACCCAGATTCGTCCGCTGGGCGAGCTTGTCATCAATCCATCGAGGAATAAAACGATCCGAACGTGCGCAGTTCGGCGATACTCGTTCTATTGGGGCATTGCGCGAAAATAGCAGACAAACCCGCGAACGGCCCGGCCGAACAGAGAAGGCACTAGATGGCATCTCATCCAGGAGGCAGCAACAAAAGCTTCAAAAAAAGCTTGACCGCAAAGCTTTGGAGGCAGATGACCAAGACGACACGGGCAGGCAGACTAGACGGAAACGGTTTCTTGACCCAGAGTTCTCATTTGGCAAAAGGAGCCTGGTCTATCAGTTAAAACATGGTTCGCTGAAAGACACGGCCGCCTCCCTGAGTTTGCAGGAACCAGTTCGACCCCGACAGCTCCGCCGAAATGACGAATTGCTCCCACAGAGGTCTGATGGTGTGCATTTCCAACGGCGGACGCCAAATCACCAACAGCGCCAATCACGACAGGAAGAGGATGAAGACTCGATTGACGACTCAGCAGAAAGACCAAGACGCCGGGGATTGATGCCCATGACTATCACCTACACAACCGCTGCGTCACAATTCTTATACGGACGGTCTGTTGTCAAAGCAGCTCTCCAGCGAGGGCGCCGACAACTTTACAAGCTCTACGTTTATGCCGGAGAGAATCGAACGAATGCCAAGGATAATGATGCCATGATAAACCTCGCCAAAGCTCGGGGTGTCCCGGTCGTCATGGTGCCCAATGAAGATCAGCGACTAATGGACAAGATGAGTATGGGCCGCCCACACAATGGATTCGTCTTGGAAACATCGCCGCTTCCACAAATGCCCGTGAAATCGTTGGGCCGATTGGAAGAATCCCTCTCTCGGCTAGGCTTTCACATGGAAGTCGATCATCAAACTGCAGAACAAAGAGCAATAAATGGAGAAAACGCGTTTGTTCCCAAAGCAAACAGCTCTGCTACAAAACCATTCGTGCTTCTTTTACATGAGATCCTAGACCCGGGGAATCTCGGTGCTCTACTCCGTACTGCTAGTTACATGGGTGTCGACGCTGTGGGCATAACGAACCGCTACTCATCTGCTCTAACACCCGTGGTACTAAAGTCAGCGGCTGGCGCGGCTGAGGAAGTCACCATATTCACGGTGGACTCGCCAGTTGAGTTTTTGGAAAACTCTAAAGCTGCAGGTTGGAAGACTTATGCCGGTGTCGCACCGCCAGAGACGAAACTACTCAAAATGCATGCCGACAAATTTATGTCGATAGAGGGCATCGAGCAGACAAGGCCATTGGATCAGCATCCGTGCGTATTGGTGCTCGGAAACGAAGGGCACGGTCTATCGAGGCAAGTCAAAGTGGCCGCAGATTTCGAGGTCTCAGTACCGCGGTTTGTGCAGGGAAGTTCTGTGGATAGTTTGAATGTGAGTGTTGCTGCCGGGCTGCTCTGCCATGCCTTTATCAAGGGCTCGGCAACAAGAAAGCACAGCGCGAACCAGGCGACCGGAAATAGGACATGGAAGAGAGAATTGGTTGAGAAATCGCCAGGCGAGAAACTCTTCTGAAGCGGATTGCATATGTGTATGCATTGCTTCCTTGTAAACTATGTATAACACCGTGTATATTACCTCAATACAAAAGACAGGCTCAAAAGAACAGAATATGCTTCGTCGTGCAGTCCAAGGATGAGCACATCAATGGGGCGGCCCAGACAAAGTCACCACTTGTAAGGAGTAGGTATCAGTGTCGGGTGCTTATCATTCCTATCTTGGACGTAGTGAAACGCGATTACCAGATGCTACTGGCTTACGGCCGCACTGCCATGGTGAGCGACTTTGGATGCCTTGGTTTACAATGGCCAAAGACGTCGTCTACTTTCTTCTACTTTCAGGTAATTGAGAAAGAAAAGGTGTCGTTGGCAAATGTTGATTCAGTGGAGTTGGTTGTTTATCAAGCGGCCAACCGATTCTACATATAAATGTTTCCGCAAGTTTTGGAGGATAGAATGCTCAGCCGTGATTCGCAAGCCTGGTCTTGGGTAATTTGTATGGTTTCCGTCGAAACAGAGGGTGAATGCACAGACATGTGGCCGTTTTGTTCACTGAGCCAGCGCGACCCACTTTGGTGATGCATACATGCATGTCCTATAGGTGGGGTGGTTGTGGTATTCTTCTCAAAAGCATGTGAAACATGCCAGACGAGACTTCGTGTGACAGCTCCAGGTTTCCAAGAAGCTATACGGAGTAGATGTGCCGAAAGCTGCATCTGGTTCGGTTGTTTTCTTGGGCCATGTAATTTGCGAAGTTGTTTGGCACGGTGCCTCCGCCATGGCATGACCAAGATTTGGGCCAAGAGCCGGTTACCCCAGCCACCGGCTTTTGTTTGGTTCAGAAGCAGGCTTCCAAGGAGGCAGGCAGTTGGTCCTACACATCACGACAGCTTCTTGTACAAGCCTAAGTATTTGCGAAGTATTGTTGGTTATCCTTTTCACGTGCAAATCTCCTTGGGAATTCTAGCGAGAATATACCTGCACTCCATCCACGGCTGGCTGGCACACATTTGACTGCCCTTGATTATGGCCCTGTCACGCGCAATGTTTTTGCTTCCTGCTTCTCTGCTAGCCTTCATCTCGCAAGCCCTCGCCAACAGCCAACCTTTCCCGACAGCCATCAAGAAGCAAGCCCCCGATTCTAGCGAAAAAATATTAGCCCAACATCTTGCATTTGCGCCGCTCCTCCAGGCCGGGCCTGCGGTCAAGTATTCTTTTTCCCTGGCAGAGGAAAATGACCAAGATTTGCATACCAACGGCACTTCTCGTTTTCATCCTCCCTTCGCCAAACACATCGATGAGACTGAAGAGAGCGTTTTACGGCGCGCTGTACAGGCCTTGGCTTTGTTGGAAAAGAGATCGTTATGTCCTTCGGGGATGAATAGCTGTGCTGACCAGGGCTCGCCAAACAAATGCTGCCAACAGGGAACATACTGCACCGATGTGCCCGACACCGATGTAGGCCACGTCGCATGTTGTCCTAATGGCTCGACGTGCGGTGGAGGAGTTGGAAAGTGCCCATCTGATGCGACGAGTTGTGCGGCAGCTTTGGGCGGCGGTTGCTGCATCCCAGGTTTCGTGTGCCAGGGTGTTGGATGTAAGTCCGCCTTTGTTCGTACTCTCGGCTGGATATCTGATATACTGACCTGGACTGCTTTGCAGGCGTCCTAAGCGCATCGGCAACGTCTACCACCATCATACCGACGCAAGAAACCGAGACATCAACAACGACAACGGAAGTGGTGACACCTACACGCCCCAGCGATAGCGTTGTCACCCAAACAAACAGCGACTCCGCCTCTGGAAATCCTGCGTGGCGACCAACAGGGTCGCCTGAAACTACATCAGACCCCGAGAGCACGTCTGACACGCAGTCTGGCTGCCCAACTGGTTTCTATGGCTGTCTCGCTACACACGGCGGAGGATGCTGTCGCACTGACCGTGACTGCCATGCGTACTCGTGCCCGCCTGTTGCTTCTACTACAGTGGTCTCTAACGGAGTGACGGTTGTTGTTCCTGCCACAAACTTGCCAATAACTACAGCCAGCGCGACATGTGCTGGCGGTTGGTTCCTGTGTGGACAAGACGCTGGCCCCGTAGCAGGATGCTGTCCATCTGGATATTCATGCGGCACGGCGAGCTGCTTCACTGCTGAAGCGACTGAGACTGGCAAAGTTCAGAAAGAGGCACCAAATCAATCAACTGCTAAGAAGGTTGCCACTGGCTCCCCTGCAGCTTGGGGTTTATTAACTGTAGCATCTCTACTCTTGAGTTTATCTTAATCTCCGGGTGGGTGAACTGAGGAATTACTGTTCTGTGCATTAATCGCTTCCGGTGCGTCTCTCTCTTTGTTTAAAACCCTCAATAGGGAGGTGCTGCAAAATACATTGCAGTACTTTTTTTTTTTTTTTGAGAGAGAGAGAGAGAGAGCAACCGCAAACCCCCGAGTAGCCCTTGTTGCGGCAATGGAACGCTATATTGAAGGTCACGAATCACTGTAAGGAGCTGGATTCCTATTACACAGAGACATGTCTGTTAATGATTTCATGATAGATGAAGATAAGAATAAAGCCTTTTTGATTATTCTGTAGTTAATTCAGAGCGTGGCGTTCCAATTTGAATCAAATACCCTTGGCAACCTGCGAAAACTGAGCATGGAGTAACTGCTCATGTCGTTTGTGAAGTTCGGAGCAGGTAAACGCGACCGGTATCCTAATAGAGGCCTGAGTATTAAACAGAAATGGCCACTTTGAGGCATTAGCAGCTGAATTATGATGCAGGGGTTGGTTGTATCACCACGGACGCCATGCCGGGACATTTTGCACTACGGCATGCTCCGAAAGTCCAGCCCTGATGCCAAGGGTAGGCCGCGCAGGCAGGCATGACAGAATTGATACTAAATGGGTCCGGCTTCTATTTCGAAAGAGTTGGTAGAAGCGGAAGCACCTTGCCGGCTGACAATAACCTGCTCGACGGGAAGTGTCTCTACTGATTCAGTGTGAAATACCGAAATAATCTTGGCAATTCATGCTGGGCTCGTGACGCTCCACATCTGCTTTGCAGCATGAACAACATGAGGCAATCTCCACCCGTGCTTGATTCAGTGGACAACATGTTGCGCCGCGCAAGGCTAACTTGAAATTCGCCAAGGCTTGTCATCAGAATTCTCATGACTCCAGCTCTGTTTTGCTGGCAGGAATACCTGGCCCAAGACGGGAAAACGGCACACCAGCACGATGCCATGTCAAGAACCGGGGGCAGGTGTTGTGGTCAATACTGCTTAATGCTGCCACCAGAATGGAAAGAGCTGACCTGCCCAGCTGAGGCTCTGAGGTTTTGATTCACCCTCTCGCCTTTTCCACTTCATTTATTTTCCTCTTCTCTTCTTCTACAACATCACATCATCACATTGCTCCCGTCCGCAAGCATCGATTTCAGTTTGCTTTTGTTGCTCATCATTATTGCATCTTTTCTTGGACAGCCTCAAGCAGCCACTCTACCCACAACTCCCACAACTCTTTGTACCATGATCCACTCTCTCCAGCGCCTCGCGGTTCTCGCCGCCCTCTTGCTCCCTGCCACAGGTTCTCGCCTGGCTGTCCGTGCTGGCGAAGATGAAAGCACCAAGATCTGCTATCCAGATATTAAGGGCCCTGGTACCACTCCACCTTGTATTTCGATTGAGACCATCGAGACGGCTTGCCAACCCAACGGCACGGAGTCGAATGACATTGCAGCACACGCCCGATGCATGTGTCAGGGTAGCTTCTTTATGGATTGGCGTGGTTGTCAAAGCTGCTTGCTTTTTCACGGTATTAGCAACGCTAACCTCAACGCATACTGGGAAGGAGTAATTTCTGCGGCTTCGAGTAGTCTCTGTCAAGGCACACCAACTGCCATCTTCCAGTCCATCTTCACCTCTGTCCAGGCCAACACCATAGCGGCTCCCGTTTTCACTCCCGGACCGGATCCGTTCCAGGGCCAGACGGACGTTAGCCTTTACTATACAGCTACTGCTTCTCAGGGCCCTGGAGCCATGGTTGGTTCTCCCGCCACGCCCACTTCTGTGTCGCCTCCCGCTGCTACAGACCTGGCCCCTTCGAGCAATGGCAGTCAAAACCCAGCACCAGAGACAGCTTACGTATCTGGATCTAATAAGGCTAGCCCTACGATGACGCCAGACGTCTCAACTGCCGGTGCCCCGGCACAGGTAACTGGCATGGCAATGGCCATTGCTGGAGCAGCGCTGGCTGCGGTTTTGTAAATAAATGAAGAAGAGTGGTTGAAATATTGTACCATGGCTATGGAAACAACAATAGAGATTGCGTGATGGGTAATTATTAATTGCGCTTGGACTGTATTAGTGAGTTCTTTTTACGGAATAAGACTCTTTTTGAAAGTTTAGGGCTAGTTTCCTTTTCCTGTTGATATTGTGACATGCCTATGTGAGCCATGACGCAATATGCCAAGGAAACATGACGAACCCCGTTAATATAGCAGCGTTAATATAGCAGCGGCCTAGGTCACATGAGTGGTGTTGGTGAAAGCTTTCGTGCAACTTATACTTGATATTTTCTTTGGTTCACATTATTCAACTAAGACTTTTCAAGCTTGGTCATGATATCGTTACTACATGTAATTTCCATCTTGAGCATCAAATTCCCAAATTAGTGAGGCATGCGCTCAAAGGACTTGGCCAAGTGCTCCTGGCAGAAGGGCAGCTTGCCGACGGTCCAGATCTCAGTGTCCTAGGATGATGGATTAGCATGATACAAGGGCAACAGGCGTCTCGTCTGGGGAGGTTTGGGGGCGTCACGCACAGGCTTCAGGTTCTTCTTCAGCTCAGTGTCAAGAGTACCAGCCTTGAGGGCAATGATCTCAGGGGCAGCGTCGGGGTCGTGTGCAATGGGAGAGCCGCAGTCGGAGCAGAAAAGACGGTGGACGCTCTTGCCAGATGAGCCCGTGCCAGTCCACTTCTTGATGGGGCCGTTGATGGTCAGCTTGTCCTTGGGGACAACGGCGACGAGGGCTGCACAAGTAAGTCTGTCAGTAAACGAGGGGCACTTCAGATGCATGGTTGGTAGAGCGGATGGGCGCGTACAATAGGTAGAGCCGGTCTGGCGCTGGCAGTCGTCGCAATGGTCGTAGCCCGTGACGAAGGGGGCTTCAACGTCAACCGAGTAGGTGACGGCCTTGCAGAGGCAGTGTCCAGTGAGAGGCATGATGGGCAGTGAGTCGGGGGGGGGAGTTGGTCCTTGGTGTTTGGAGATGCTTGGGAGGTGATTGATTCTGGGCTGGGTGAGGCGTCCTGGCGACTTGTTCCCGGCTCTTTATACTCTTCGACGGCTGGTTGATGGTGGGGTAAGAAGCGTGTTGATAGGCTAAGTAGCCATCTGGCAGCGGCAAAAGCTGAGGATGAAGGAAGTGTCGGAATCCTGACGAAGCTCCTGCGGGGCCAATGACGTGGGAGCTGTTCAGCTCGTAGTTGCGGGCGTTGAGAGAAGCGTATCCATCTTGCCGTTGTACTGCTGTTCTTTTGCAGGCTGGCGAGGGACTCTCAGTCTTGGTGACAAGCGATTTGTGTTTTTCGAGGGCCTGGTGGTCGCTTCGGACGGCAATTGGGCTTCCGTCATGCGTCGTATCGCGGTATTTCGATTTGCTTCTGTGATTGTACCTGCATGACGGATAAAACTATTTGGAAATGCGGAACCTCGAAGCTTGTCAGAATGGGCTTCTTGGTCCCTGCGGCCGCACCAGGGCGGCACCAGGGCCGCAATTTGTCATGTTGAATGCGGGATCGGATCCCGCTGCTGGCGGTGGTGATGGTGGGGGTGAGACTTTGTTTTGGTGGCTGTCGAGCTATCCTGGCGGGGCACCGAGGGCTGAAGACAGCTTGTCAGCGCCGATGAGATGTCATAGCGGGTACGGAGGCGCCGTGGTATTTCCGCAATGATTGGATTTGGAATTTACCCTTGTCGCCTCTTCCTGCTTACGTATGGCACTACGGCACCACAGCACCACAGCACCACAGTAGCCACAGCACATGGTGGCGCCAGTAACCAACATTGAAGGGTTGATTGTGACAAATTGTCCAAGGTGCCTGTTCCTTTGGTCGTTTTCCTCGCATCCACCAGTGGGCTTGAGTGAGACAATATTTCATGTTCTGCGTATAGAAATCTGCCAGCACTACAGAGTACTATCCACAAATTATGTGCCCGTGCTGTTGTCGACCGGCTTTGCTTCCTCGTGCAGACACGGACCCGACCTTGTGCGACCATCGGGCCCGGCCCGACGACGCCCCCACCTTAAAGTATTGATGTGTTAGGTGCAGCGTGTGTACTAGACTTGGACAGCGCAGTTAGCCGCCTTCTTCAGGGCGGCCACGCTGGCCCAGGCCATCCCCGTCCTGAAGAGGAGCATGCCAAAGTCCAAGAGGGCCGCGTTGCCCCAGATCCAACAATCAGCAATAAAGATGCGGAGCAAGGTGGATCTATATGTCGCCTTTAATTGTTGGTCAGCGTGGTGCAGAACATAAGCGTCCATGGAAGATAATATCCGCAAGTTGCGAATATCAACCGTCGTGGGCTCGTCTCCCGGCGCATCCACAGATGTCGAAACGCGAGGGATTCTCTCGGGTCGCCGCCGTAGATTCTGAATTGATTTGAAATACAGATAATCCAACATACTGGTCGACTGCAAAGACGGGGAATCTTTTTTCGAGAACACGTCTGGTATAAGCTGCGGCTCGCTTACCCAAACCGTTGCACTATCGGAAAGTTCGGTGACCATGGCTTCCAAGTCGTGCGCATAATGTACGAAGCGAGAATAGAAAACGGGTGTGAGAACTTTCAACTCCATTGTCCTTCTGTCTTTTGGCGCATCATGCCAGGATGGTGACATGAACGTCTCCTCGGGATTCAGTATTATGCCGCTGGAGATGTATTTGATGGCAATGGGTTTCTGACACTGCTCGACCAGGTATTTCAAATAACGGCGAAAGGCCGTCTCCAGCACTCGTTCAGGCTCCGTGGCGTGTCTTGAAAGACTGCGTTTCAGTGGTTCTGGCTTATACCACACATGAAGCTTGCGCCTGTAGAAGAGAATCGCAGCCTGTTTGAGTGTTCTCGGCAAGGTCGCGAACCCAACCCAGGACCACTTGCAAAGGAAGGTCCATTTTGCGACTAGGCCCATGGAAGCAGGATCAACAGCGTCTCCGTCGGAGAATAGTCTGGCAAAGAGCTTTGTTTGGCCTTTTGAAGAACGCAGGTGGATGGCGATGTTGATACCACGAAATCCCTGCATCCCGGGACCAAGAGGATCGCTGGCACGGATGGAATAAGTTCCTTTTCTTGAACTAAACGGTGATACGTGAAATTCTTTGGGCCAAGTGGCCTTGAGGCGAGGTGGCGTCGAGTCAGGTGTATCAGGCGATGCCGTCGCGGAATCCGGCTTGGCCTCCTGTGAAGAGCCGCGAGAAACAAGGTACAGATGTCTCTCGTCAAACGTGTTGTTGACTTCGAGCACAATGGCAGAGAGTATCTTCTCTCTCGAATATAGGTACCAGAATGAAACGGGGTTGAAAGAATATCCCATGAGCCGTGCGGCGGTGACGAGGTAGGCGTGGGGGAAGTCGGATGGATCGACGCTCTATCAACACTAAGCATGTCATGTTCAACTCTGGCCCGGTTTGATGAGTCTCACCTGGGATTTGAGGTAGTCGTCCAACTTGCCTCGGAGCCCGTCATTGCTGCGTCCCCTGTGCATGTAATCAGAGGCGTTGACAGTGTACCATCCTCGTCGGAACAAGTCGTGCGCGAAACTCCAGAAGCCGTGGGATCCATCGTCAATGGACAAGATTCCGTTGACGTTGCCCTTGCTGCCCACTGGGATCCCCACGACCAGGTACGAATACGCAAAGAAGTGCTTCGTGGGCAACAGCCGAGCATGTGTCGTCTTGCAGGGTATCAGATACGGCTTTGCCGGTCCTTTCGAATCGGTTGTGTATTTAGTCGAGGCATATGACGCAAGGGAGCATATAGCAATCGCGCCGGCGATGAATACCATGGCAACACATACAATGGTTCCGAGGCGATATAAAAACGCTGACAGAGGGCCAACTTTTCCAAGGGCAACAATGGCGGCCATGAGATACAGGTCCAGCCGGCTTCCCAGCAAAGCATAATACAGAGCAAGGAGGACAAGTGAATAGGGTCGATACGCGGCTATGCGCAGAATACGGTCTGCACCATCAATCACGTGAAACGCGTGCTGCCATGGCGAGCTCTCCAAATGTCCATCCATGACGCAATGCTGGTGGCGGACTCGCAATGGTGGATATGTGGCCACGGTCGGTCCCGTACATAGGATGACGCCTCAGAAACTGAGGGCCGGATACAGAACAGCAAGCAATGGGGAGGCGGTGGCTTTTAACTGTCTGGTTGTTCTCATTGAAAAGCAGCCTGCTGAATGAGCGTATCGATCAACTTGTTTGTTGAACTATCAAGGTGTTTCATGTCGCACACACAGCCCACCGGTGACGCCTGAAGCAAACAACTTACTTTAGAATGCTGACCCATAACACGGCATTTGCACTGAACTACCGCTGGATGCCGATCTATAAAGTACAAAGTACTTCTCAGTACTTTAAGTAAGCTACTTAGTACCTATAGATACCTAGGTACTTACCAAGGTACTTGGACGTCAGACTGCCATCGCGCGCGGTCCCTATTTCTCGTGACAAAAAAGGTCTTGTTAGACGGCTCGTTAGACTTTTCTTCTATAGGTGACAATATTTTTGCTGTCTTGTGAGAGTTTTTTTTTTGTCACCAGAAACAGGGGCGGCGCATGAAGGTACGCAACCCAAGACACACTTGCGGTTACTCACCACTGATCAGTGTCATCACTCCTTTCTTGAATACGAGGACGACAGGTCATGCCCAACTACCTAGGTGCACGGGTGCCCTACAATACGGTCCTGTTATTCCTATTGGAAAGCAGCCTACTAAATGGGCGTATGCTTCAGCTTATTTATGAAACAATAAGCGTGTCTTATATCACACCGCCCACTGTTGATGCGCCAAGTACGCAATGCCGATCCAGAACGCGGCATTGTCTTCACTAGGTAGGTACCATCGCGCGCGGTCCCTGTTTCTGGTGGCAAAAATAGGTCTTGTAAGACAGCTTGATAGACTTTTCTTCTGTAGGTGACAACTTTTTGGCTGTCTTGTGGGAGCTTCTTTGTCACCGCGAAGGTGCGCAAGTGGGTAAAGTAATACCTAATTTAGGTGCCGATCTATCTACTAAGTACCTAGGTACTTTAATAATAAGTAAGGTAAAATACGGTACCTTGAGGTACTTACCGAGGTACTTAGACGTCATACTTGTGATTACCTTAGTCATCATTCCTTATCTACCCATGTCACGACATGCCCAACTACCCTATATGCAACATGAAGTTGATTGAAGAGAAGTTTACCCAGCTTTACGAGGGTATCTAGTCTTGCTTCTATTAAATTGGAAATATTCAACATTTCCTTGTGTAATAATCTGCAAGGGACCTCGTAATGGCGTTTTGGGCCAAAATGACCCGCATTGATGAAAAGAGGCATACCAACGCCAACAAATTAGCAAACCTGCATGTCCATTGACAAATGCTCTAATTCACATGCAAACGCTGGAGGAAAACTGTGCATCTTTCGCCCATTCTACAGCCGCTCCTCTTTTAAAATTGTACGATTTGAAGAGAAACTGCCCCTTGCAACACAACATCTTGTGTTTGACTTCCTTTTGCCTCGCCATCAATGCTGTCGTGTAACACGCTTATTAGTGGCGCCAGTTGTGATAAATAGACACGGGCCTCTCATCCTCGGCCGATTAGATAAGCACAGTGTCCAGAACTAGCGCTGGGCACGAGGCCGAACTCTCGGCAGAATGTCAAGTCTCTAGCACATTCTACGGAGATGGTTAGCCACAATGGCCCAGTGGCGCGGCAGGTCCGTACAGGCAAAACTTTGGAGCACAGCCCTGAGCAAGTTGACCCCACGAAGGCTTTTACCTCCGCCGATTGACTCAGTTGCCAACTCATGCGCTCATTGTCTCCATATATTTCACTCCTCCTACCACGAGACAAACTTGCTGCTGGAACGCAAACTTGTCCGACAAAAAAACATCGAAATAGCCTTATCTTTTGTACAACTCAAGTGTCTCGGCTACAGACACTCTCCACGTTTTGATACCGCATTTTCACCGCCTCGACAACCCGGCCACCCCAACAACCAACACCATGTCTGACTGGGACTCGGTCACCAAGATTGGCAGCAAGACCCGTGGCCCTGGCGCTTCGGAGCGCGAGACTGTCATCCGTGGAAAGAGCGCTTTGAACGCTGCTGCACGAAGCGGTGCCGTCATTGGCACCGAGAAGAAATATGCCACCTCCAACGCTGTATGTACACTCTGTTAAGCCCTTCTGCCAACAAAAGGTGCCGTTTGACCCCGCGGTTGGCTCCAAGGCCCTTGCTTGCCATGCGCATTCGCCAACCTGTGGCGACGACGAGACAATTTATATAGAGGCTTGGTCTGGCCAGCTAACCATCTTTTCAACAGGTTTCAAGTGGCGGTGATGGACAGCGATTGACCAAGGTCGACCGATCAGACGACATTATCAAACCCAACACTGTTGGCAAAGTGGTTGGCGACGCCATCTCCGCTGCCAGACAAAAGATGGAACCCAAGATGACACAAAAGGACCTCGCCACCCGATGCAACACCACACAAGGCATCGTTGCCGACTTTGAGCGCGGAAGCGCCGCTCCCGACCAGAAAGTTCTCGCTTCCATGGAGCGTGTGCTCAACGTCAAGCTGCGCGGAAACGACATTGGTGCTCCCAAGTTCCCTAACAAGAAGTAAAAATGCTTGCCAAGGGAGCTGGGAAACAAAAGAACAGAAGCAAATTACAACAAGATAAAATATCAAAAGTAGCTTCATACACGACGTTGAATGCAGCGAAACGTTGTGCCTCATGAGCTTGAAGAATACTTCAGAGAGCAACCATATCATTTCGGCAAAGCATGTCTGGAGAGGATGTTCAAATCATTCTCGAGAGGCGAAAAACTGGAGCAAAATGGGAGGACACCTATAGACCGGGTAGAGCAATACCAGAAATTTGAACAGTAAAGAGCTTGAATCTACAAACTTTTTTTCTGGCATGGGAGATCGCGATGTGAACCTTGAGCGACGTATCACATAGCAACGGTGCCAGCTGGCAGCAGACGTCATCGCACCTAATGCCTGATGGACCGGTGCCTTGTGCCTAGTGAATGGCTGAAACCAACGGAAATGTCTGCTGCTTACTAGATGGTGGCGATCCCTTTTATTTCTATTAGACAACAGACATGACAGCAATCCCGCCACCCCTGTGATTAATGCTCTTCACAATGAGCCCAGTCAGTACACAGGACCCTGTGCAGGAGTCCACAAATAGCTTCACATCCACAAATTCCCAGCATGAGCTGCTTACTCCGTCCGACATTTGCCCCGAGCAAAGAGGCTGTCGCTCCGTCAAGTCCATCGTCGCCTGGCTAGAGTCATCGTCCAGCAGCCAGCCATTATCCCGCCGAACCAACATGAGCAACATGGCCTACGACCTTTCCGCAGGCTCCCTGTCAAGTTGCCACGACTTGCGGCTCCAGAACCGCAGTGTCTCAGGTGAAAGCGATGTTGAAGAGTACTCGTTGACATATCTCAAGTACAAACAGTATTTCAGGGGCGCCCCCCTAGCGAGATGCCTTGACCAAGGGACCTTTTCGTCTCGACAAGTAGCACCACATGCCCTAGAAGAGGGGAAGCAAGGCCTGCATCATGTCTCCAAGCATTCTGGAGACGAGCATGGCAGGGAGAGCCAGTCTGTGAATGCAGAGGTGCAGTTTTTCGAAAGAGACCCAGAGGAAGTGAGAGCGTTCTAGGACAACGTTCGGTCCTTTCTCGCCATCTCAGACGAAGAATTGGATACTTCGACGGGCCTCACGCCTAAACGCTGTCCGGGCATGGTTCCCGATGGATACACTTCGAGGTCGAGGTGAGTGACGCGCGATGTTTGCAACAAAGAAGCTCGCAGGCGCTGACTTTTATCACCTCACAGCTTGGAAAGTCCAGACAGGATAGCCGACTCATCACAAAGAAGCCAGGGCTGGACAGTGGTGCCCTTTGAAAAGGCTATTTTGGATATAGATGGGTTTTTCTACGATGAGCAAGATGAGCAACTGCGAGTTTCGTCCCAAGCATAGACTGGGCCGAGAACTACCCTAGGCTCGGCGCTTGGAACGGACGCGGGGTTGGGGAAGCATAAACACGAGCTTCCGGCCGCACAAACCGAGCGTTACATGAGGCAAAAACAGTCCAGTCCAGAAAGGGTAAATTTTTACTCATGTGATACTTCTAACCCTCGAAGCCATGCCATCATTATGCTCATACGAATCACTCCCATAAACGTCTCTACGAAGATACCTTGGCGCTGTACTTTGTTGCTGCTTGGTCAAACAGGGCGCTCTTTTCTTCCAAATCAGCTAGCAATGAGTGGCTAGGAGCCTCCTTCTTGAGTGACCTAATAATCGTTAGCAATCGTAAGACACACACACACACACACACACATCCACGGGGGTATAACTTACGCAGTATACTCTGATGCATCTCCGCCAGAAATCACGGTCAAAACCAGCAAATTGGCAATAGCTTCAGTGTACTTGGGGTCCTTCTTCAATGCCTGCTCCAGGGCGGTCTGGGCCTCCTCCAAACGGCCGAGGTGCAGTTCGCAAACGGCTTGTGAGACGATACTTCGAATCGAGGATGTGGAAGGAGCCTGAGCAAGCTCTTCGTAAACGTAAAATGCTTGTTGATACTTGTCACCGCCCTGTGAAGAAATCAGCTTCATGCCACACTTGCTCCAGCCTGACATGTCACCTACAAGTCGCAGTCCAACCCAAGATTCGGCAAGGTTCACCAGCAGACTATCCTGGGCCCATCTTCTCGCAGAAGAGACTTCCTTTACTGCGAGGTCGGTTCGGTTCTGTTGAAGATGAATCTGAACGATCAGGGCAACGGCTTCCACTGTTTCTCGGGCATGAGCTTTCCTTCTTGTCGACAATCGAATGGCTTGTTCTCCAAAAAAAAAAAAAAAAAAAAAAAAAAACTTACAACTTCCTTGGTGCTGTGACAACAGTGCCACGGCCTCGTCTGACTTGCCAGCAGCTTGCAGGACAGTTCCACCAATGACCTGAACCGTGACGTTGTCGGCCGCGGAGGAGGCCAGCTTCTCAACGGTCTTCAGGGCAGCGTCGGTCTTTCCCAGGGTATATTGAGCAAAAGCGCCAATGACCTCTAGATCTGGCTCCGCTTCGCCCTTAACCTCTGCGAGAACATGCTCAGCCTGGCCGAGTGCGATGCGAGCTCGTAGGACCAGGACGCGCGCGGGAAGGGCGTTGTCGGCGGAGAAGGACGAGACATCGAAATCGACAACTTCCTGGTACTGGCCCTGGTGGAAGTGGTTGTGGATATTGATCAATTCACCTTCTGCGGAGTAGGGGTCCATGATGGCGGTGGTTGCGATGCTGTCTTGTCACCCTTTCGTGGACTGACGACGGAGACATGCGATGCTGGCCTTCCAGCTCATAGTGGGGTGCCTCTGGCAGTTGTAGAGCAGTCACTCGGTTGCCAACTTGTCCAATTGGGGTCGGGCTAACTGTTTTGGGTGGCCAGAGCAGCGCATAGCGCGAGAGAATGCGAGCCGATGAGGGGGGGTCCTACAAAGCATGATTGTAGAGCACACAAAGTGATGTAGATATACAACGTGTTTAGTTTATTCGTCAGTCATACCATTTGGATCAAATATCTCCCCCCAATATTTGCACTAAGAATGCCCCAATTCTTCTCATCGTGAGACTTGAGTTGTTTACAGCGGCGCTGTGGACAACCCATTCTGGATATTTTGTGGGACAGCACTCATGTCCCAGGTGTGCGCCCCGTAATTGAGGCATCAAATGACTGTGGCAGACCCACCTGCTCCGTCATGCCCAATCAGTGATGGACGTTTACCCTAGTTTCCCACAAAGCGAGAATTCACCAAAACGTCCCAAATTTCCATTTGGGCCTTGGAACTTTGCATCACCAAACACCCAAGTAACGACACCGCACAACGTCGTCAAGATGGTAGGTCCCCTATTGCTTCCCTAGCCAATTCAGCACGCTCGAACGACCCAAGCGATTTGTATTGTCGAATGCTGCGAGACTAGCCACCGGCGCACGAAGACAGATTTCCGACCGATGAATTTCACTTCCACGGGGCGGGCAACACTGGCGGCACGTTGCGGGCAAAACACATTCAGTGTTTATTCGGATGCCTTCCCCAGATCAGCATGGCTCCCACGACGACGACTTCATTTCCTCGGACAAACTATCTGTTGTGCAAACCGGTGGCTTATTCTGCGCATTCGGCCGCGGCCCGCCTGGATGATTCATGGGAGCATTTCACAAGGGAATTTCAGTAGCTGACATGGCGATTCTTCTCCGCAAATAGGTCAACATTCCCAAGACCCGAAACACCTACTGCAAGGGCAAGGAGTGCCGCAAGCACACACAGCACAAGGTCACCCAGTACAAGGCTGGCAAGGCCTCGCTGTTCGCCCAGGGTAAGCGCCGTTACGACCGAAAGCAGAGCGGTTATGGTGGTCAGACCAAGCCTGTTTTCCACAAGAAGGCCAAGACCACCAAGAAGGTCGTCCTGAGATTGGAGTGCGTCAAGTGCAAGACCAAGTGCCAGCTGGCCCTGAAGCGATGCAAGCACTTCGAGTTGGGGTACGTTTACATGCACCCTGCCGCACGGCGTACGGGTATGCTAACAGCTTCTGCAGTGGTGACAAGAAGACAAAGGGCGCGGCTCTGGTGTTCTAAGTGCGTTACGATGAGGGTTCACTCAAAATTTCTCGTGCTTATCCTTGCGGCATTTGGGGCATCCATGGACACTCGGCAGAAAGGAAGGGAAGGGAGGGGAAGAAACATGTCCCTCTTGACGGATGGTTCATAGGGAATGAAGATAAAAAAAAAAAAGAGAATTCTCTGTGCCCAGAGCGTACCCGTGCAGTTTTGGAACATGGACGAACCGCTGCATCGCCTCCCGTAAAAAGGTTGGCGGCTTGCTCCTTTCTGCGAAATGGTGTATCCAGGGCTTTGTTTTCATGCAATATGAGACCAGGCAATCCTCTAGCTGCTTGTCTGCCCATGTGGTAATTTAGAAACCCTCGCCCAAGAGTATGGTTCTTCCGCCACCGTACCACAGGGTGCCGTTCCTAGCATCCAGCCCCCTTTCGTGTCCGACGACCCATTCACCAATGTACCGGCCATCCTTGTGGTCCCAAACCTCCCTCTCCAACCACTGGTTTATCTCGTCAATGGCCTGAACCCATTTGGCCCTCTTGTCGGGCGTGTCGTGATCGGCTTCATCCAAGAAGCGGCCCAAGGTGATGTGGGCGCTGGGCACCTGGTACCGCGACCCGACCTGCAGCCCAGCCTCCTGGACCTTGTCGAATATGTCCCGTCGTAGATGGTGATAGGTGTAGCCGTCACCCTGGGTAACGGTGTCGGCGGGCGCATCAGGCGCGGCGGGAGGCGGAGACAGCGGCTCCTCGCCCGCCGCGGGCAGAAACGACACGGCAAAGGCCGAAGTGTCGTACGAAATCATGGGCTTGACGATCCGCGAACGATGGAGCAGCGTATATGACGTGATGTCCGGGACGGCATGGCGGATTGCAGACAGCAGGCGCCCAATCTCTTCCGGCGTCTTGGAGAATGCCACCTCCAACACCGTCATGTGCATGCGGTGCGATGGCATAAGCCAAGCGCCTGGTATAGCAAAACCAGTCAGTTCGCCATGTCCAGCAACAGGGGGCGGGGGCGGGACGCGGGAAACGAACCGGGAGCGGCCTTCTTCAGCAAGTCCTGAAGCTTCAGCGCCAGCCGCACAACATGATCGGGCGGCCGGGCCCAGAAGACCAGGCAATTGCGTTCATCCTTGAACCCGGGCTCGATGTCGGGACGCTCCAGCCTCAGAAGGGTCTGGTCTATCGACAGGCCCTTGAACTCGGCGGCTACGAATTTGTCCCTCTGCTGGGCATTTCGCTTGGTGCGGTGCACAGAGTAGACGAGTTGGACATTTTTCTGCAGCAAGTCAGCCCAGCGCCGAGTCGATTGAGCCGGGAACGACTGACGGGGTCGTCCTGAGAAGCGTCGATGAGGGCAGCGTACGGGTTCTCGCCCGGCTCAAGGGTCAAGCCGGACAGGTCCTCCAACCTGCTGCTCGCGTCGGTTTCAGCCCCCATGGTGTTGCTCGATGAATTAGCGGTTTGCACGTGAGGCAGGACGCGACTTATACAACAAGGCTGAACAGGAGGCTTACTAATCCGTTGTGGTAATTTACTCCTCCCCAGTGAGGTCAGTATTGGGATTGGGCCTGACGTACCCTTTATTTATTATTACACATGCCGTCGTCGGACAGCTTTTGCACCTGACGTGCATCTAAAAAGGTAAAATAAAAAAACAAGGCACAAAAAAGTCGATAAATAATGTAGCAAATTACAACTTCTCGCTGCGGGCCCTCGGCACCACAACGTCGATGCTCGGCTCGGCCTTGCCCGGCGTCTCAAACCCAACCAGCTGACAATCCTCAATGGCAACGCCGCTCGTGAACTGCGACACGACAAAATCCAAGGTGGTCCCAGGAGGACCCAGGGCGACCATGGGCGCATGCCACGTGCCAGCCCCATAGGTAACGGCCTGCGCGCGGGTGGCGACAAAGGCCCGCAAGCCGCTCAGGTCCGGCAGTCCCCTCCCGGGTAGGTCGTCGCCCGCAGCAGGCGCCGGCAGGTGCTCGTCGGCCTCGGAGGCAGGCAGACTGGGTGCGACAATGACGATGTATCCGGCCGCTGTGGAGGCGACGGGCGCAAACGTCTGCGTGGTGAAGGGGTGCCGCTCCAAGAGGCCAACCGTGAATGCGTGGTTGGCGGCGGACAGCTGGCGGGCGGAGCAGACAAACATGCTCATGGCGGCGTCCCCCCTGCCGCTGGGAGCCTGGCTGTAGAGGTTCCTCACGCGGCTCACGTTGCGGTACTGGATGGCGAAGCCCTGGTTCGCCGAGACGGCCGCGAACGGGAGCCGTGACGCGTGCGAGGCGAATGCGGACGGGTGCACGTCTGGCCTGGGGTTCTGGATGACGCTGCCGAACGCCTGGAAGGCCTCGTGCGTGAGCGGCGCCGCCGTCACTTGGACGCGCTGCGTGACCTGCACTGTGACGGTCATGATGGCCGAGAGCGCTGCTTTGCTGGGAGATGCGCCGACCAGCCCTATTTAATGACAAGCCGTCTCCGGATCGTCTGCATTCGATGCGAAAGCAAAGGGTTCAGCGCAGCACTATGAAGCGCATGCGAGCCGCACCGCGTCGAGGGGCAAACAACGCTGTGGTGCTGCAGATGGAGAGAGCCGATCGCGGGGCGCCGGTTCCGGACCCCTCCGCCCGTCGCCTCCGCATGGCTTGCCTTTTTCAAAGAGCGCCATTATGCAACGCTCGGCACGGTGATGCTGCGTGCTCTGTATCCGTCCAGAATATAGTCTTGAAGAGAATGGACTCGCAGGCGTGCAATCCCTGTTGTAGTAGAGCCGGCGAAATCGTGGGCGGAATGACGTGCTGCCTAACGCTCCCCCCCCCCCCCCCCCCCCCCCGGTGCACAATCGCCAGTCGGCACCGACTCGGCACTGCGTCAAGCACCGTGAGCCTAAAATCGGGTTTGCGGAGGCACAGGACGGATAGGGAAGCCTGCGGAATCTACTCGGGTGGCGGCGATCCGTACATGACGGCAAATGCCATGCGGACCGACGTTTACTTCTTTTTGTAACATGGCATGCGTGACCGTGACCAGCGCTTGACAATCGAGAAGCTTCTGACTGACTGACTTGGGAGGACCAACCTGCGAGAACGCTGTATACTTCTGTCTCGGAGTCTGAACCGCTCAGCCGTACTACCTTCCCTCGCGGCTACAGAAATACATGTCGTACCGTCATGGCCCGCCAGCCTACGAGGCCCGGTCAGACATAGAAAGGCTACGCCTCACCCACGGCCTGGACGAGGACACGCCCGATCTGGCCGCCGCCATGATGGAGCACGGCGACCATGGACCTGCCCAGCGGCCTGCTCCGCCCGCGGAATCATCTTCGGAGCTGGAGACGCAGGCGGTCAAGAACCAGGCCAAAGAACCGGTTGCCTGGAAGGACTTGCCCCGGAAAGACCAGCTGCTCATCATCACCCTGGCCCGTATGAGCGAGCCCCTGGTCCAGACCTCGCTGCAGGTACGTGTGCAAACTCTCAACCTGGACAGCCATCGCGACAAGTGCTCATGTGTTCAACAGTCATACATGTATTACCAGCTCAAGTGGTTTGATCCCACGTCTCCCGACGCCGTCATCTCAAGCCAGGCAGGCATCCTGCACGCATCCTTCATGGCGGCGCAGTTTGTCACGGCCATGGCCTGGGGACGCGTCGCCGATTCATCGAGGGCAGGCCGCAAGACGGTCCTGCTGATTGGCTTGCTGGGCACCAGCTTGTCGTGTCTGGGCTTCGGCTTCTCAACCACCTTCTGGCAGGCCCTGGTGTTTCGCACCCTGGGCGGCAGCACGAATGGCAACATTGGAGTCATGAGGACAATGTACGTCCTGAGTTGCCCTGTCCCAGCTACAAGGGGCCAATGAAGGAGAAACTGTGCTGACGGAAAGTGTAGGATTTCGGAAATCATCAGGGAAAAGCGGTTCCAGGCCCGCGCGTTCCTCCTCCTTCCCATGACCTTCAACATTGGCGTCATCATCGGCCCCATCTTGGGCGGCGTGCTGTCCGACCCAGCAGGCACATACCCCGATCTGTTCGGCAAGGTCCCCTTCTTCGTAAAGTTCCCCTACGCAACGCCCAACATTGTCAGCTCCGTCTTCCTCTTGCTCGCCGCGGCAGCAGTCTGGCTGGGCCTCGAGGAAACCCTCGACTCGCTCAGGGATGCGCCCCCGGACCTGGGGACTCGCCTGGGCCGCAAGCTCGCGGGTTTCTTGCGCAGGACAATCCACGGCCACCGCGAGCACGGGTACATGCCCATCCCCTCAAGCGCGCTGGAACTCGCCCCTGACGGTAGCGTGCCGAACCAGCCGTCAAAGAGGCGGTATACCCAGCGACTGCCCTTCCGGCGGATATTCACGCGAAACGTGGCCTTGACCCTGTTTGCCCAGTTCTTTCTCACCTTTCACATAGGGACCTTCAACTCTCTTTGGTTCGTCTTCCTCTCGACACCCGTCTTCGACCCGTCCACTTCACACCACAAGACCAAGCTGCCCTTTCACTTCACGGGCGGAATAGGGATGCACCCACAGTCGGTTGGTATGGCCATGGCCATCCTGGGCGTCATTGGCATCGCGCTGCAGCTCTTGTTCTACCCGCGCATGTCGGCTCGGCTTGGCACTCTCATGTCTTGGCGTATCTTCCTCCTTCTGTTCCCCATTACGTATTTCCTTGTTCCGTACTTGTCTGTCGTACCTAGCACTTCTGAGCCGCCGCACAGCAAGACTGGCATAGCCATTTGGCTGTCCATTTGCGGTGTGCTATTCATACAGGTCATGGGGAGGACCTTTGCGCTGCCAAGTCAAGCGATTCTCATCAACAACTGCTCGCCGCACCCCAGCGTGCTCGGAACCGTCCATGGCATAGGCCAGACCGTAAGTAGCTTTGGGAGGACCATGGGTCCCATGATTGGCGGTGTCGTGTATGGGTTTGGTTTGAGTAGAGGATATATAGGTCTGGTGTTTTGGCTGTTGAGCTGCGTGGCCATCTGCGCTTGTTTTGCGAGTTTGCTTGTGAAAGAGGGCGACGGCCATGAAATTTGGCTCGAGGGCGATGAAGAAGAGCATGTTGAATCCTACAGATAGAAAAAAAAACAATGTAGAATAATGTCCCCGACAGTAAAACAAAACAAACAAAACTCCATCCGTTTATGATTTGTGCAAATAGCCATGCATAAAAAAAACGCCTGGACAACCAACCCGCCCATCCTTAGATTTATTATCCTCCTTTTGTCAAGCACTCCAAAACCCAGACCTTGACATTGAAGCCCTCGTGGCCGCTCCACTGTAGCCACGCATCCCTGCAAAGCATTGTTATGCTTATGCAAACTCTCGGGGTCTCTGGGCACCCCCCAGCTGTGGCTCATCTTCGTAGTCTTTGGTGTCGGCACTCCTCCATGGTGAGTTATTCGACGGTGACCCTGCGGCTTGCAAGCCAACCTGTTGTGACGGGGACTCGTAGCCAGGCGGAGCATCTGAGCTGTATCCGGCGTTGTACCCAGAGTTTTGTCGCCAGGGAGGAGGCTGTTGAGCACCAACCGATTGGAACTGCTGCTTCTTCCTGAACAAGCGCTGTCGTCCATACACAAAGAACAGGACAATGGCGGCGGCAACAATCACCAAGACCCCGAAAACAATAGCCGACGTGTTATTTAGAGCAAAGCTGAATCCACTAGATGACGTGTTAGATGCCATTTAAAATCGTAGCGTCTGCTGGGGGGAAGCAGGGCACGTACATGAGCGCATTCACAACAGCAAGGACAAGAATTAGCCTGCCCATCCACAGGTGAATCCTACCAAACATGGTGGGGGCCTGAGTTCGCTGGTACTCAAGATGGTGCTTTACTCCCAAACCCAATTGGGCCAGGATGAATGCGACGATAATGTAGCCCAGGACTTGGTGATAATGCCTAAAGCCCCGAGACTGTGGCCGTGTTAGCATGGACAACAAGCCGATAGCCTACAATTGTCGCAACAACGAGAACTCACCCTCTGATAGTGGAAACTAGTCAAGACGCCCAGAACCAAGCCAGCAAGAACGCCGAGGGTGGCGAAAATCTGGTTCAAGGCATGCCATCTCGCCCAGCCACAGGCTCGCAAGAGCACAACGCCAAAGTTCATCATGACAATAATGAAGAAAATCATGAAGGTGGCATGCAGTTTAGACTTGTAATCGGATTGATTCGTCTTTCTGGATATCAGCTGAGTTCCCTCAAGCCCGGAATCCTTGTCCAGGACAGGCGCATCTGCAGACCCCCTCGTCCTGCCCATGTCGATGCTGAATACGCCGTACTCTTGGTGGTACTGCAACGCAGCGCTGGGGCTGTCATCCCTGAGTGAGCCCTCGGGGCCCACGGCGTAAATAGCCTTCTGACTTGGCGAAGATACATCGATATAGCCACCAGTGGTGTCGCCGGCGGGCCAGGTTCGGCACGACTCGGTGCACATGGCAGTGAAGACGAGGTGATCGTCAATGATGCCCGTGTTGTTCTCAACCACGGTCCATCGCATTTCCTCGAAAAAGGAGGGCTCGTAGTTGCCGTGGGCGACGCGAGGGGAGAAGGTGACGCCGTTGCCGGCTCCATTTTGGTAGATGATCAGGAAGAGCGCCCCTTTCATGTCGTCGCTTCCGAGCCCGACGGCGCCCCAGGTGTACTTCTTGGGGACCCGGATGCTGAAAAAGGTGCTGCTGGGGTGATCGTTGTCATTCTGGGGCACAGTGAAGGCGAAGGCGACATTGTTTCCCTCGGAGACGAAGGTTGATTGACCAGGGGGGTTTGCATCTTCGGCGCGAATGGCAGGAGCGAAGGCTATGGCAAAGGGCTAGTTAGCAAGCTGTTCTTGATCACGGACCATCGTCGTCTTGGGTTGACCACTGCTTGATCTTGCCGCGATGTTCAATGCGGCAAGTCGAGGCCCGTCGGCTAACAAAGGGGTCACCTGAGCCCAATGCGAAAATCAAACAACATACCAACTGCAGCCAACGCTGCACGCCAAGCTGATGTCAGCAACATGTTGAAATGCCTGACGAAAGCACCAGCGAACGAAAAAAAAAAAGAAGAGAGGCACGGCCGCACAAGAGCAAGGTGTGCAGTACTTGATGAAAGGACGAAGATTCACCCCTGTCGCCTCTCTATGGGAAAGTGGGTGGCCTTTGGGTTGCGGAATGAATTCAATTGATGCTTAGCGACAAGCGCCTTTTCTCTTGGCCCCCTGACGTCTTGTGGCTGGAGTTGGGGCACCTACTAATTTCACACAAGTTGGAGAGGCTAGAGGAGCCACTGCCACTACCACTGCCGCTGCCGCTGCCATGCCAGTGACTGGCTGGCCAGACTTAAACAAGTCTGGTTGATTGACACTCTGTAACAGCCGACATGGGCTGGCCGCCCCGTGCCGAAGTAGGCATGGCGCGGAGAAGATGGTGAGTGACGGAATGATGCTTGTGATGCCATTCTCATTCTCCCGGCCGACCGAAGTTCTGGCACGCAACATGGCGCGTTGTACCACCACGACTCTGCAGATGTGCGACTGGCCCATGCTGGCCCGCCATGACGCGACAATGAGTCTGTCATGAGTGCAGATGGTCAGGTTGCAACCACGTCCAGTTGCAGAAATACGGAAGCCACGTCGTGCGCGTCGCTCACCGACATGGAATGGCCTCGTGTAAGGCAAACTCGAGCGCAACAGCTGCAAGCTGAAGGCACAAGAACCAGCTGAAATAATGGGCTGCATCGCGCCTCCCAGCTATTGAGGCTGCACTCTCAGTAATGGCTGCCTTTTGATTCGCTGGCCTCTCCGCTGAGGCGTTTGCCTGCTCCAGAATCCAGGGCTGAAAGGTACCACTCTTTCATGTGGGATGCTGGCGGGGTTCAACCAATAGCCGCCAAAGGCCAACCCTGGCGATAGTACCAAGAAAACGGCACTTATGTGTATGGTCATCAATATTCCAGGTGGTATGGATGCTGCTCTGACATAATAACCAACGCTCATATCAAAGACAATTCTCGTTTAAAAAAAAAAACCCCCCTCAGCATCAGATGCCCTCACACACCCAACCCATGCTGTACTTGTCCAAGAAAAGCTTCGACATGCTCATACTTCCTTATACAATCCCCACTCCACCATGACAAGACACCGGCTTCACTCAGGCCAAGCCATTCAACTTCAACTGCGCCTGTTGCGCTTCGCCAATATTTATGTAGTCAAGCTGTCCAAGGAGAGTGTCAGCGTTGCATGCCCACAACACCAAGGATGAGTGCAACAACGTACCAAAATAACATTGGGCTGCGGCTTTCCCTGGCTCTCGCACAAGTCGACCTGGCTGGTGATGGAAGCCATCGAGTTGGTCGTCTTGGTGTCCACTTGGTCAGGGAAGACAATGTCGCCAATCTTGAAGTTGAGCATGTGGTTCATGATGCCCATGAGCTTGTTAGGATCTCCGCCGCTTGGCCGGTCTACGGCACACGTGCCGAAGTTCTTGTCCGTGACGCCATATGGGGTCTCCCAGAAGTAATCGAACTCGCTGATGATATAGTCGACCTTTGACTGGTCCGAGCTGTAATCTACGCAAGAGTCAGCATACAAGGCTCCTTTTGCATACATGGCCTTGGTAAACGGCACCGGGGAATGAAGAGCAGCTCACCCATAAAGACTACAAGTCTAGTCTTTGCGTCTAGAAGCTGTTGCAGCGTGGGCCACTGGTCCTTTGACAGCACACCGTTTGGGTGGAAGACATATTGCGAAAGACCAGTGCTCTGAAAGACGGCATCAAACTGCTGAACAGGGATAGCGTCGCCATTGGTCAGGAGCAAAGTCACAACGTCGTTGGGATTGCCGTTCATCCAGTCGGCAATCTCCTGCAGGTACTTCTTGAGGGATCCCGAGTCCAACTCCCAGCAATACGTGTGGCACATTTCAATGGTGCCGTCCCTTGAGTGCGTCTGCGCCTGCAGAAACCGCACGCCAAGGTTCAGCTGGTCGGTAACCGAAACATACTGGTTGTGCGTAGGTGTTTCGCCGACAAAGGCGCTGTCGTGGCTGCCCACAAACGTCACCTCGGAGTATTTCCTGCTGCAAAGCTCGTTGTGGCCGTTGCACGCGGCGAGGACCGTTGCCGCAAAGGGCAGCGCTCGTACAAGCTGCATGGTTTTAGACAAGACCGAGTTAGAAACCACCTGCTTTGGGGTTTCGCAAATGGGAGACGCCTAGGCGGGAAGAGAAGGCCGCGACTCACCCTGTCAATCGGCCACCATTCTGCGCTCAGAAACATCTGCGCAGCAGCTTTATATGCTTCCTCCAAACCGGCCTGTAGATGGGCCAGCCCATCGATGCGTTCCATCGCCCATGTGCGCCTGGGTCTCGGAAGGGCAAGTCACCCCTGGGAGGTCAAGGTTCGCTTGGATCGGCACATGGAGGTCCCCCGCCAACGTGGTGAGGCAATTCACCACCTGCTTAGCACTTGCGGCGGGGCGGCGCATCAGACACTGAGGCGCCCACTGCCCTGCTGTGGCTGCTCCTACGACAATGATTGGCAGGGGTCAGAGGTTGTGTGTTACTCCATACATTCCAGGTGTGAAGTTGGCGCCTCTGCTTTTGTTCTGAGTGGCCATTTCTGACCGCAACATGGAATAGAAAGGCAGGGTAAAATGCCTTATTTCCTTTGTCAGGGCCAGGTGCACAGGCGATTTTCCAATTCGGCCGACCCCAGCGGCATACAGTTCATGCGAGCGTCCAAGCCGGTGCCATTTGTTCTGGTTACTCTGTCGCTGAAACATGACCTGCTCCTTTGGGCGACAGCCCCGAAAGTGCCGCTCGGCCAAAAGCAAACTGGCTGCATTAGTTGCGACAATGAGCGTGGTTGCTCGCTGTCCTGCAAGGCATCAAATGTAGATATGTAGATTAAAAGACGGCCATGTGCCTTGCTGGACAGGTCTGCGTGGGCGGTCCTGAATTGTAAACTGCCGCCTGCGCCGACCGACATTGGGGTGCTTGTGATTATACACAATGCTACATGCGCCCAGCGACGCCCTTCAACCCATGGTGATAGGAAGGAAAGAAACCGGCTAAATTGAATGGGTCTAGCTTTGATGTGGCGGTTGCCAATATTCATGTGAAAATATCCACGTCCACGTATGGACGACAGTAGCTATGTGGCGACACCAACCCCTCAGACCTATACATGCGAACGAGAAGACTTGCCTCAATGCCCGGGTCAGTTTGTCGGAGAAGGCATTGATTACGCACATGTAGTTGTTTCAACGCATGAGCTCGTCCCCTTACGGGATATAAAATTCCTTGGTTCAAATGATGCGTATTGATGGCCATGGCGCTTAGAAACTAAATCTGGCAAATTCTGTCTAAAAATATCACGAACCAAAAAATCACGGGACTTCACAGCAGGTTATTTTTGTTCCTTGGGAGAAGTGCGGGACAAAAACTGCCCCGCAAAGCCACCCACCGCCAGGGGTAGTCGCATTGGCGCGCGTTGGCTTACCTTATCAGGCACCCGTCAGCCTGAACAAGGAAGCAAGAAGTTGCCACGAAACAACTTCCACCACCAGCGCAAACATCAACGAACATCGTGATGCTTCATCGCCCACCATGTCGGCCTTCCTCTCCCTAATAGGATGGAGCTTCCTCCCAGGCGTATGAAACCCCCACCCCGCCCGGCGTCAAAAGCCCAACCACTAACATGCCGCAGCTCGCAGCATCATGGGTTCAAGGCCTCTACTATGGCTTCACCATCCGCGCGGGCGACTCCAAACCCCAGCCGGGAACCCCGCGACACGCAGAGCACCGGCGTAGGATCCTCATCGCCGTCGTAACAGCCTACCTCCTCTACACGATATACGAAGCAGACTACGACTTGCGCCGCCAGTCGTCCTTCTACACAGACCTCAGCGTGCCCTTCACGGCGACAGACCGCGAGGTCAAGTCTCGCTTCCGGCGACTCGCCGCCCTGCACCACCCGGACAAGACGGGCCCCGGCGCTGCCGCCGAGTCGGCCGCGTACTTCATCCACTTGAAGGTCGCGGCGGATACGCTGCAGGATGCCGCCAAACGCTTTGCCTACGAGCGCTTCGGCAACGTCATTGTCGAATGGGAAAAGAGCGTCACCATCCGGGACTTTGTCACGCGCGGGGTCATGTACAGTATTCTGCCGCACTACCTAGTTGCCGCGGGAATGATCTACCTGGTAGGGCTGTTCGGGTACATGGAGTTTGGCAAATTCTACCGATGGCTCATTCTCCTGACCCTTGGTCTCTTCGAGGTGCACTTGGTAACGAGGCCCGAGTTCCCGCCCCTGTTGAACGCCATCAATGCGTTCATGACGCGCACCGCTCTCCGCGACGCCTATCTACCTTTCCAGTTCATAGCGCTGCTGAGAAAGCTGACGCTTACGGTGTACATTGCTCTTTCGCACATAGGACCGCTGTTAGTGCAGGGCTTCAAGGCGAACAAAGCACCTGCCGAGGACGAAGCGAAAGCCCTGAGAGAGAGTCTGGCTCGGCTCGAGACCCTGTCGAGGCAACTTGACGCCGACGCCGGGCGCTTGATGGATATGGAGGTGGCCCCGTTCAAAGGTGACAGGGCCAGCATCAACAACTTGCAGGGCAAGATGAGAGAGTGGCTTGTACAAAACACGGTTCAGGCCGACCCCATGGTCAGAGATGCCTTGGGCAACTCGTTCAGGAGACGAAGGATAAATGCCCCCAGTGGAGCAAAAGGCACCCGATAGACTTGTTCTTTGTCGCCGAAAAAAAGCCCACGTTAGGTTACACATTGAGACAAAATTTAGACCGGATATAATTCTTTTGCGCTAGGCCCGAATAGCCAAAAATAGACTACGCTTTCCAATACAACATTGCATGCGGCACTGTCCTACAACATCATGTGCAGCGAAACACAGTGTCGTGTACGGAGTATACATACATCCATGCCGTCTCATGCCCCATGTAACCATGTTGGGTGTGTTCGTCCTCAAAACACATGCCAACGTATGCAAACAAGATCCCAAGCCTATCACTACTCAAATCAATTGAAAATTCAGACACGCACAAAGCTTGCCATCTCGCGAGAAACCGCTTAGTGTTTTGCGGTACGAATTGGCCATCTAGATGTTATACTAAAATTTGAGCCACAATGACGTTTGCGACTTCCGGCGGTGTACAGCCGGTTCCACGCGGGACAGCTAGAGCCTCTGCGCGCCTCGTGTTTCAATGGGAATCAAACACATTCCCACAAAGGCGCACAGTATCAAACTAGCCGCCATGTAAATGGGCGTCGTGGCCCCATCTCCAGGAACATTGGCAGCCAAAATCGGGGCCATCAAGCCGGTGACTCTGTTCAGGAAGCTTGCCACGCCTGTGCCGGCCCCTCTTACCGGGGCTGGGAAAATTTCCGGAGTAAAGGCATACAGCACGCCGTACATGATGTTTTGTGAAAATGCAGCACCGCACGAGAATGCCAACTGGGCGGTGGGACTATTTCCAAAGATGACGAAGAGGAAAAGAAACATCGCCGAGGTAAGAGTGGAACCGGCCAGGGTACCTCGTCGCCCGAAGAAGGGGTACGGGGAGTCGACAAGATATGCCGCCAATATGCTGCCTGGGACGCCCATTACAGAAGTGATGGCATAGCTGCGGTAGGTTTCATTGGAGATGGTGGAAGTTTCGGATGGTATGGCGTGGTTGTCACCAGTGCCGCGATTGTGAGAGAAATACTGTGGTAGAAAGGCGTTGAAGAGGGGGTATCCCATTCCAATGCTGGCCCAGCAGAACCAGATGAGTGCTGTGGCCGTGCCCAGCGTTTTATTTTGGAAGAGCGGCTTCAGTCTTTCCCCCGAGAAGCTTTTGAGTTTGTCGGCCAACACATTGTGACGCAAAGGGGCGGTAGTGAGCTCGGGCTCCGCATGTTCAAGGCCGTCTTCGTCGTCCGCCGCAACCAGATCCAAGATTTCAGAAGTCAGCCAAGTTTTTGCCTTGTTTCTGTACGCAATTCCGTGCACAACGGCCACGGCCTCGTCCTGTCGACCACTGTTGAGGAGGAACTTTGGAGACTCAAACAGTCGAAAGATGAAGAAGCGCACGACGAACATGGAAAATGTAACGAGGCCGATGAATACAACAAAGTACCGCCACCCCTGTTCTATGGGATACTTGGTGATAAAGTACCAAGCAACTAAAGATGAGACCAGCTGTCCGACGGGCCACCAGATGGAAAGAAGGGTAAGAAGCGAGCCAGAAGCATCGGGTAGGAACTCGAGGAATAATGCACCGTCCACAGGCAGACTTCCTCCCACTCCAAATCCCAGCGCAGCGAATAGGAAGTTGACGGCTCCCCAGCTCTGAGCATAAGCTGATGCGATGCCGAAGACACTGGTGATGAGCAGTGTGAAATTGAAAGCAGTGCGGCGGCCGAGAAAGTCGGACCCAATGCCCCAAACAAAGCTGCCCAGGGACAAGCCTACAAAGAGAGCACTTGTGGTGTACCTGACAGTCTTTTCTGAAACATCGAATTCGCCAGAGAGCGAGGGAAGGGTCAAGGAGACGCCCTGCAGCCAGAGATTGTCCGCAAACCACCCGAAGCCGCAGAGGGCAAACAGCTGCCAGTTGTACCGTCCCATGCCAATGTCGCCGATGGCCTTGTTTATGAGTTTCGACTTGAGTTCGTACTCAGTCCACTGCTGATTTTGGCGACCTTGCCTCGTTTCCTTGCGCAAGCCCTCGATGGTGTACTCTGCCGCTTCCATCTGCAACATGCCTTGCGACTCGCAATCCTCAGGTTTACTTGGGGCCGCGCTGGTTTCGATGTCGTCGCCACGGCCCTCTGGCTGCGGTTCGTACTCGGTGCGACCGCATCTCGCAGAGTTGCTATGCAGATGTGCTTCTTCCAACGGAACAAGCACACTGTCATAGTCGTGTACAGATTCGACACGGCGACGTGCTATGGATGAGGCCCATGTCATAATGGACGTATCGGCGCGGCAACTTTGCACCGGATCGAAGCGAGTGAATTAAACCATTTATTGAAAGTGTGAAAGCGAGGCCGGCCTCATGTCGTGAACGACGTTTCCTTGGCAGGGGGGGGGGGGGAGGGAGCTCTCGTGTTCCAGGTTGCGTGGACGAGGCAATGCGATGCAATGACGTCGTGCCAACCCGATGACCAACAATGTGTCCGCACCTTACAAAAAATGACGTCGTGAGAGGAAAAGGAGCGTGAAGAAGCCCTGGGAAAGCCAAATTACCCAAGATGAAGAAGTTAAGATCCGACTGCAAAAGTGAAGAAGCCGACAGGCCGAGAAAAGTGGCTCGTATCTCTTGGCTTTGGGCTGTCTGTGTGTCCTCCCACAGAACCGACGTTAGAGGAGGATGGAAACAAGGGCCACCAGATCCACTGCCATCACGACTTTGGTACTGTCAGGTGCTCGGCATCAATGGCATGGAGCTATTATGTGGAGGCACCGAATAGGGGGTGGGTCCTACTCTGTTTCGGGACTTGTCTTCGGGGACGGGAAATGCTACTGGCAGTCTCTGGACAACACTAGCTTAGCAGTTTGGTGAGGTTATATCAAGCGACTGGTCGTGAAATATCGTGAAATTCCCTGGTGTCATATTGCAACACAAAAGCTTCTTATCCTCTAAAGTGATTCACACCGGGTCTGCATGAAATACAGCGGTTGCCTTGTCTTGACCTCCACATTGCCATCGAATTCCCCCAGTCAGATCACTCGGTAGCTGTATAGTACAGCCCTAGCGCGACTTTCCCTTACAATACGTACAATCCCTCCAATGGACGGAGCTCTATCCCCAAGCTCCCCAATAACCTGTTTCATAATTTACAGCTAAATTTCAACGAACCATCTCGACCTCTTCAGGCTCACTTGAACGATGCATCATTTGATAGCCAAGCTCTCCATTGCCCCTAAGTCGACTTGACTGGCATTTTGTCAACGTCTTACTCCCTTTTCACTTTGCGACGGTTGGCCTTCTAGTCCTCTTCTTCGTCACTTGTTGCTTCAATGTTGGCTTTCGACGTCTTCCTCTCCTTCTTGGGCTTCTTGGCTGGCTCGATTGTGGCGTCGCCCACGTCTTCCAGACCTTCCACAGCCTGGCCCATTTGTTGAAGCACGGCGTTCATAGCAGGCGCGGCTTTCAACAATGCCGCATACTGGGCCACAGATAGTGATATTCCCTAGGGTTGGGTTAGGTTTCGCACCAAGAGGGTAAAATTCGCCGTGTGAAATGCGCTCACCTTTTTGCCGGGCAGCATTTTGCCGTCCTTTTCATAGTACTCTCGGATGTTCACGAGGCACATGTTCTTGAACTGCGAGATTCCCACGCGCCGCTTATTTGAGAGCTTGGGCAAATCGTTGATTAGTTCTTGACATTATTCCCATCTTTTCTTGAACGCGGTGGGGAAACCTTGTCATTCTTATTAAGTGGTAGCAACATACTTCCCAAAATGGGTTTCCCTCATCATCTTCACCATCCGCAGTGATGCCATGTTTGGTCTTTTTCAAAGACTTGCCTGTTGCCTTTTGACTCTCATCAGAGTCATCGGCAGAGCGCTTTTTCGAGTAAGGAGACATTGTTGCGCATCAAAGAGTCAGGAGCACACACGGTATCCGGGGGGGAGGGCGCTGGGCGAGAATCTGGGTTGATTTGAGCTGCCACCACAGAAGCTTCGAGAGTGGACCGTGTCGGTTGACGCGTCAGAATGACAGCTGGCAAGACACGCCCTCACGTGACAGAAATTCTTCACGTTTTGCAGACGCGCCATTTGACTTGAGCGCTCACTGACCTGTTGATCCGAAAGGTCGCTGTTGGCCCTTCTTTTACAATATTCGAGATGCATCTACGATGCTGTCCTTTGTGCATTGCAGGCGGTCAACAAATGCAACCCGATAATACTTCACCACGACAAATTGTGTAGCAATGTGCACAGACCAACAGTGACGCATCGATGGCAGCTGGGTACGGCTACACTAAAATTAGCTTCTTATAGGGGGCTGGCCCCGCTCTAGGACCAGAGTTGTTGGCCTGGCATTGGAACGCCCCTGATCGATCAAGTGCTAGATGCACAGATCAGAAATTTGAGACACCATCCCCTCAACATCTGAGCCAGGCTTGACCCATTTTCCAGAGCTCTCTCTCCACTGTTCATCATTACGTTTGCCGCCCAGCTCTATCTCGACCTGCGGGCTACAGAGCTGCTACACCGTCCTGAAACTCACCATCATAGCTTCGTTGAATCCTTGGGTCATTGCCGTCCCAACTTGTGAAGGACGGGTGGTTGGTTCCCCATGAGTCCAACAAGCAGCGATGGCGCAAATCAGGTGGCCGCTCCCTCTGAAGCTGAGCATGCTCCCTCCAGTTTCGAGCTGGAGACGACATACAATCCAGATGTACAACCCAAGAAGGATTTATTGACCAAGGATCCAGTTGCGGCTCCAGCGTCAGCAGCGGATCCCACGGATATCGAGGCCAAGACGGCTGTGCTAGCTGCCAAAGGCCTCAAATTCGTGTCCGAGGCCACACCGACAACATTAACAGGCATTGCTGTTGCCTTCTCTGCTGTTCTATATGCGATTCTCGGCCGAATCGGACTTTTGTTGATTGGTGCCATCGGTGGTGTCCTGCTCTACATCTCTCTGCAGGCCAAAAACCCAGCTATAGCGCAAGCTGTGAGGGGAGAAACAGGATCGCAAGTTCTCGACCGAGTTTGGCATGATCTGAAGCAAAACAGGACGAACGACTATAGCCCGTATGGCGATGACGAAGAGACTGCCCATAAATCCTTTGACGATTTTCGACCCGAGACACGGGATTCACTGGTGGGACTTGTGGACGCCGTCATTCGAGATTATATTAAATGGTGGTATAGTCCAATTATACCGGGCGACCATTCGTTCCCACTGGCATGTCGAAAGACGCTCAACTCATATCTCTTGTCAATTTCCAATCGCCTGTCTAAGAAACGACCGGCCGATGCTTTCTTGGATCTGCTCGCTCATAGCTCTTCCATTGTCATTGCGCTGCTTTCAGAACTTGCTGCCGCTTTCGCAGACCTGCCCCCCGACACGAATATGACTGCAGCTGATGCAGTGTACAACTATCTGGCATCCAACCCCGACTCCCGACTTGCCAACCTGCTCAACCAGAAACAACAGGCGGCCAAGTTTAGAATGGTAGCAGAGGACCTGTTGGGATTTTTGGACGTGGGCTCCCAAAACTGCGATCCGGCCCGCGTTTTTCTGCGGGAGATTCTTGCGAATTCCGTGCTCGAGACCACGCTACAAACGTGCAGCAAGGCGGAGTGGATCAATGGATGGATCGTTTATCTTCTTGAGGCTGGCGAACCTGACATTAACCAGGCCATTGACGTGGGCATGCAAACGGGTCGCGACACTGCGTCCAACGTATTTGCAGATATTGACGGAAACGTAGGCAACATTGGAATTGTAAAGCCTGTAGCAGCCCGCTCAAGCCTCGAATCGGACAGGTCGCGTCGAAAAGAATCGCTTGGCCACAAAAAGAAACTGAGCAGAGCCGACGAAGAGTTGGAAGAGACTATGGGAGAAGTGAAGCGAATGAATGCCATGATTGCACGGGACGATGAACGAAAACGAGACTCGGCCAGTCTTGACAAGGGGGATAGGTCCAGAAGAGACTTTGACACGGCGTCTGAAACTCAACAAGCTGCCATCAACCCTTTGGAGAAGCTCAAAGAGTTGCCTCGTTCAGCGGAGGCGGGAGAGAAATCGCCTACGACAGGCGCATCCACGGATGGATGCTCCAGCAAAGGCGAAGCAGAGAATACACCTGCAACTCCCAGGTCGACCCTCGGTTCTTCGAGCCAACAGTCATCGCCGCAGCGATCAAGTGGTCAGCACTTTACCTCGTTTGATCAAATAGTCCCGGCCGCCCGCTCAGAAGACCTGGAAGATGATGGTCCAAGGAAAGCTCCCCTTACACTACATAATGCCTCGTTTACGCTTCACGACGATGCCACTGGAGACAATGGGAAGATTCGCAGCAAGCCCAACTGGGACTATCTGATTCAAGTTGAGCCATCGTCGTCAGCGCACACAGGATGGATGATTGTTCGACGCTACTCTGACTTTGAGACTCTACACGAAATCCTGAGGAGAATCGCAACCATTTCTGGCGCCACTGCATTTACAGAATTGCACAAAGAGTTGCCAAGCTGGAAGATTCACACAAGAGAGTCTCTGCGAGGGGAACTGGAGCGATATTTAAGAGATGGATGCTGGTACCAGTCACTGGCTGAGAGTGAAGGCATGAAGCGGTTTCTGGAGAAGTCCCAAGGCCATACTCACGGCAACTCCAAGTCGTTTGCGTGGGAGACTGTTGGCAAAAACATGCTCGACGTGCTCACCACGGCACCGAAGGGCGCCGTGGAGGGAGGCAAGACATTGGTGGGCGGCGTCAGCGGCGTCTTTGGCAATATCGCTGGTCTAACTAGGAGACCAACCAGCCAGTCAGTCGACTTGACGCAGCCTGTCAGTCGATTATCAATATCCACGCCGCCGGGAGTGGACTCGGCCAGGTCTCCAGTGAGATCAGAGCGAGCCAGCATGGACAGTCAACGATCCTCGGTCATTTCCACGCAACCTGGTAAAATGGCGCCCATGCTGCGACGGCCCAGCTACCCATCAGTAGGTGACATTGACGGGGAGACGGGGCGAATGGGCCGCAGCGCCGAGAGAGCTGAGCCCGGTTCTGGTCCAGCAAGCACACGGCCCAGCAGAGAGCACAGTAGGACATCCAGTTTGGCTGCACTTCGGTCACCGTCGACGGTTAGTCTCGATTTCATCAGGCTTCCTCCGCCACCAGACGAGATGACCAGCGACTATGAGTCATCGCTCAATGGCGATGAAACGCAGGCGAGACAAAACGAGGGCACCAACATGTATCAGACCATTCGAGGTCTTCCAAGCAGCTCGAGCGCGCCGTCCTTGTCGACGTCGAACGGCATGAAGAAGGCAACGGCGAAAAGCGTCAAGCAGTATGCACAGATGACTGAGCAAGAAACGCGTGTTGCCGTGGAGCTCCTGTTCGCCGTCATCAACGAAATGTACACACTTTCGTCTGCGTGGAACATTCGCCGCACGCTCTTGGCGGCGGCCAAGTCGTTCCTTCTGAGGCCAGGAAACCCGTCCCTCCTGACCGTCCAGTCCCTGATTCAGTCTTCCGTCCTGGACGCAAACACATCCGATGCCGGAATCGCAGCTCAGCTGCGCAAGCTCCGAGAGAACACGATGCCGACGGACCAGGAGAGGGCCAGCTGGCCGGAAGAGATGACTACAGATGAAAAGGAGAAGCTGGCAATCAAGGCACGCAAACTGCTCATCCAGAGCGGGGTGCCGGCGGCGTTGATGGGTGTCATGGGCCAGGCGGCGACTGGCGAAGCACTTGGCAGGGTGTTTGATTGCCTGCAAATAGAGGAGGTGGCGAGGGGCCTGATATTCGGGCTAATCCTGCAAGCCGTGAAGATTGTGACGCACTGATGGCATGTCGGGAGAGAATGAGGGGTTGCAGATGCAATCATGCCTGCGTCGAGCGTTGGCGGCATAGCATCCAAGGCGTGGAGGTGTCTCTGCGGCCTGCAGATGGCAAGGGGGGATTTGACGACTATTCTTTTTTCTTTCTTTCTGGAACATGTATGATTACATCGCATACAGGGGATGAGGCACGAGTACAAGGCATTTTCTTTCGTCTCGGATTTTTTCCCCCGTCCTGTTTGGAACAGCGGAATAGCGTGCCTTGACAAAACACAGCTTAACGACTAGATTACAGATGAGTATATATTCTATAATATAGGTGACGAGGAACGACACTGGTGTCGTTTATGATTTCTCTTTCAATGCACAGGGGCCACGGCTCGGTGGGTGGCGTTTGGCCCATGCAGCGCGACTCGAGTGATTGCGCGTGAACTACAACTTGGTTGCTGTCGAAACGTGGCGGCCGTACACGTGTCGCAAATGGCCGACATGCTTCTAAGCGAAGGCCCGGGCACGGAGCACATGATGACATCTAGATGGAGGCGGGACGAACTAGCGGGCGTGGATCGATATCAAATATTCTGCATCGTATGCAAGAGGGAAGAAGGATGAACCAGGCGGGCGTGGATCATGTCCTGGTGGCGCTCAGGGCCAGAGTGACAGAAGATAAAAAAACGTGGTCATGCAGAGGCTTGTCATGTATCAACTCTGCGGGGAACAGGGGGGCCTGTTGAGCGTGGCTGCAAAGTTATCGTTTCGTCTCATGTTGGCGCATTAGTGCCGTCGATAAGTCGGTCCTGACGGCAACCGTTTCTGCTTCTGGCGCCTCTGCCCCTGTGCAAATCGGTCACGCCTGCATTCACCGCTGTCGCTGCCACCCCTTCTGGCGCTGTTCTTTCGAAGCCGCTTGCCCTTCTTCAGGGAACATTCGGCCGCTTGACAGTTTGATCGCCTGAACTAACTAGGTGCCAAATGGAAGTACAGGCCGACACGAAGGCGTGGGTACCCCTTGTTGAAGAATCAGAGCTGTTCTTTTTCTTTTCTTTCACTGATTGATGGGGTGGAGAAGACGCCCTGCTTCTGTGCAGAGTGACGATGCCGTATCATGGTTCATGACCAGTTTGAACAAGATGCGACCCCGTCTGTTTCCAAACTTCTACACCCACAACGTCGTATTTGGTAGCCCTGGTGACTCTCCCCAGAGAGGCACACCTGTGATGTACGTCGGCCTTCTTAGCCGGGAGCCACTCGGGCATGTCTCACCACAGTCTTTATACTCCGACGACTTGTCCCGCTACCCCTGCCCTCTCTGTCAATTGTTAGCCGGGGCGCGAGTCAAGCAAGCTGCAGCATCTGTTAAAGCCGGCGCCGCTCGTAGCCCGTAGACCAGAATATTGCTGTAGACGTGGTGGCGGTGCAGAAGATATCAAGTTGGCTAAACAGACGGGTTGCTCATTGGGTTTGAAATCAGATATACCCTCCAGAGGAATGAGGCGTGCGTCGTCACCAAAGTAGCTTTACCAGGGACCAGTAAGAAGTCCACGTGTAGAAAAATTGTGTTGGTCATGACAATATGTTGGCATTTTGCATTGCAAGCCTCCACCCATGCAGCAATATTTCTAGGCGCGTTGTCCATCATGTAGGATTTGTTTCCCTGTCCTGGCCTCCACCACCCGCGTATGAATCATGTCATACAAATTGTGAACCACCCAGAAATTAGTGTACAGGAACCCAACCGCCCATGAAACAGGTATCGTGAAAGAAATCAAGGAACTAGCTTTGCAACTAACTGCAACTGCAACTGCAACGAGATTGCTACATCAAAAGCTGAAACACTTGTCGCATAAATGGGTATCAAAAGATGGCATCGCGTCCGCAAACAACGGAAAAGAGATAATTATACCACAATAGGTGCATCAAGACATGCGCAGTGACTGACAATTTCGTATTTCGCGTCATGTGAATCATAAAAGTTAAACGCATCAAGGCATTATTAGGTTTTGCAGTACATCATGGCTTGAAAACGGCAGCCGTGAGAAGAACCCCCGCCTGTTTAGCCGCATCTTTGGCGCGAGGCGTCGCAGGGCTGGATGGGCCGCTCTTTTCATCCTTGTGGGTAGCGGCAACGGCACCAGCAACAAACCCGCTCGATTTGAAGCTGTTCATTGTTGGCGTGGGCTGGGGTGTCGCGAATACCCCAGCACGTGTGGTGTTGGTGGTTGTCCGAGTGTTTGGTGCAGAACTCGGTGATGAGCCAGATGGGACTGCACCAGGAGAGGGGGTGCTGGAAGCTTCAGCTTGACCGGTGAGCTTCTCATGACTCCGCTGCCTCTGATGCTGCACCTCCTTGGCCGGTTTGGGCTCAAGTGTTGTCATTGGCGAGTTGCCAGCGCCCATTTTGGAGATTTCGTTCTCGACATCGGCCAAAAGTGCGTAAACATCATCACCAGCATAGATGCGGATGCTCTCAACACCGGACTGCCTGGGATTGACTGTGCTGCCGGTGCGGCTGATGCTACATCCATCTTCTGTAGCAGCTTCCACGACAGGTTGTTCCAGAATTGTGCTCGGAACTTGAGCAACAACTCTTTGAGGAGATGGAGAATTACTACCGGGTCGGCTATCAAAAGTAGCCGTGCTCGGGCTTCGCGGAGGCGTAGACAACTCTTGCGGGCCACCCGAAGATTTGACCTGCTGGAGTGATTCTGACATGACTGAGGATGAGTCCGGAATGGGAAGCAGGGTTGCAGCCGCAACGTGCTCGAGGAGCTTTTGGCGAACTCGCGTGCGGCGATTCTCTGCCTGTTCAAGCTTAGTGACCCAGTCATCAATAGACGCATCCAACTCGGCCAACGCCTCTTCTTGCCTGAGCATGGATTCGTGGCTGAATTTGGCTACTCTTGGGGATCGAAGGTACTGGCATATGCGCGAATGCAAGTTGCGGCGTCCGGCACGCAATGATGTGTATGTTCGGCGTAGATATTCGGTCCTTTCATCCAGATGGCGGAGCTCCTTCGATAAGGACTCGACATCCTCAGTCTTGAGAACTTCGAATCGTTCAGCCTGTCCCAGTGCTTGCCTTTGAAGAGCCATAAGCTCGCTGACACTGAGTTTGCGGGCCGCCTCTGAAGGTTTCCACCCCTTTGGCAACTCCTCGAAAGCCCTTCGTTCACAACTCAACGATCGCTTGGTCTCACTAGATTTGAGGAGCGACTTGTTGTTGTTGTTGTTGTTGTTGTTGCGAACCTCAGCTCTCTTCCTGCTTCTACCACGATCCATTATGCATGTTGAGGACTCTGACGCTCCACGACGGTGTGTGGGCTTCCGTTGCCCATGCTGGGCGGGCGGGAGAGTGCCTCGCTCACTTTGTGCTGAGAAGCTGCTAGATCCATCCCAAGGCCTTGGAGAGGCACGATGCGACTCCATGATGGGAGCGGAGACTGGAGTAGGCAGTGTAACGACCGATGAATTGTCAGTTGTGGCAGACGTTGGATATGACAGGTCCGGAGTTGAGGAGCTTGGTGTGATCTTGCTTCTACTCAGAGGAGAACTGTCCATACGGCCGCTTCGTGAAGATGCCGATGGAGGTGTGCTATCCGACCTCGACTTGGCACTGGAGACTCTGGATTGCAAGAGAGGAGCGGGGGGCTCGGGTTTGGGGATGACCAGGGGCGCCAAGCGGCGCGGGAGAGACTGAGACAAGGGAGTCGGCAATATAGGTAGAGGGTGAAATTCATTCATAGACTTGGAAAACTCGTCGGCAATAGGCAGACGCATGGTCCTGATGAAACCCGGTGCTCGCTGTTTCTCATTTCTCACATCATCCGGGGCACTGGCAGAGCGCTCATGAAGAGGCGGACGGCCTGGTATCGTAGCTAGGTCAAAGTCAGCGATTAGTTGGAAATGGCAACATCTGAGTTAGCCAACACGAACGTGAGTCCATTGCAATCTCCTGGACGGTAGTCATGGGTTCCAATTCAGGCACACTGATTTTGCGCCGTCTGGCAGGATTTTGTTGGTTGACCCGAAGTCGTAGGGTTGCACCTGACGTCTGTTTGTCATTTCTGTCACCCATAGCCAGGGCGAATGCGGTCTCTGGATCCGGAGTCTTGTTTAATTTTAGATTCGGCAGTTGTTTGTCTTTGGGGAATAGTTGATACTTTCGCTGCTCCGTGGGTAACATTCTCCACGGGAAGGGCTGTGCTATTGAGGAGGTAGGCACTACTGCCTGGGGAGCATTGCAAGTCAACCATTCTGCTCTTTTGTGGCTGGTTGAAGAGACATCTACTCACAGAAAGTACTGGTGGTTCTGGAGACGATGAAATTGATACTGATATCGAGCCAGGCTCCAAATTGGCAACGCAAGTCGCGATGTGAGCCATCGAAGTGATGGAACCAACACCCAATTACACAATAGCCCGAGTGCCAGTGGAAAGAAACACAGATGGCAGATATCACGCTGTATGGCCTCGAGGGAAGAGCATCAGTTAATATAACTCAAAGACCTGGAACATAGGCCAAGCAATTGGGTGGGAAGTTATCGACAGGACCGGCGTAGATGGTATATATCTACACATGGTGTGCCATGGCTCAAGCCTCCGCCAGTTAACATGGATCACGGTCCATCTGTCAAGTTAGCCTTGGCTTCGACGAATGGAATAAGGCCCACGGCTCCAGGGTTGCCCACCAGCAGAATGTCAATGGGAACCGTGCTCCCCCTTGGCCAAGTATCCAAGCTCACGGAGAAGTGTCAAGGGAATCGAGAAACATGCACAGGCCAGGAATCTGAGACGAAGGTTTCCTTGATCAGGTCAAGCTTCGAGTCGGTCCCTGTATTGTCAAGCCGCGGGGCAGAAGTTTGACGCAGGCTGCTGATGGGACCTTGACTAGCTCCAAGACGACGAAGAACATCCCCACGACGTTGTTGTGCCGGGTTAGTTTGGCGGGTTCAGGCCCCCCCCCCAAGACCCCAGCTGTCGCAGCTCACCTGAGAAGTGAGAGGCAGCGGAGCATTTCGAGTCGTTGCATGGTGTTGAAACTAGCTTGCAAGGTGAACACGAGGTCATCATCGCCCGCCACTGACAGACATGCCAAACAGACTAGGCTCGAGAAATGGACAAAAACCAGGGTGAAGGAGGCTGGAACGACTCTCTGAGCTAGATGGTGTCAAACAGCTTCAACCCCTGCCGACACACCTCTTCCCTGCAAAAGGACAAGAGGGGGGTGGTGGCGCCATGTTATGGGTTATGGGTTATGGTGGTCGGAACCACTTCAGTCAGTATCAAACAGTTTCCAAGCTGGCGACTCCACAATGGCCACAACCAGAGTCGCAACAGGGGGGTGGGCAAACCCTTGTCAACCGATTCTCACGCCAGATCTGTACGCATTGCCATTTTTGGCTGGTGGTGGGCGCAGCTACAATTTCGAGCGAGCTGGTGGGTAGAACGGACTGCACACACGTCGAAGAATTTTATCCAGATGCTGGTTCCGGTAGAATAGCGTGGACTAAGAAATGTTTGGTGGCTTAACAGGCCGCATGCTTTTCTGTCATGGACGTGGATTTGTTCGAGAATATGCGTCTCGAAGGTGCATTGCGCGGCTTCCACAGTCAGCAGTAAACGGAGACTGGTGTTTGCATCATATTTTGTTTCCCCAATGGCAGACTTGAAACTGACATAACTCACCATGGAGTAGCCCTATGGTAATGTAATCGAAAGCCAAGGCTTCCAACATCTGCCGATCATGGTGAGTGTGCGGGACTAGAAGAGGCAAAGCGGGCGGCGAACAGAAGGCACGGGCACCATCAATGCGCTACTCATGTGACAGCCAACTTGGCCAAATGTCCGACAATGATAGCTCGAACTGTGGTGGAGAATTGATTTAGTCAATACCTGGTTGAACATACAGTGCTTGACCGGATTGAACGCAATTTCTCCGAGCCCTTCGGCGGTCTTGGGCGTTTGGCCCAGAATAGAAAAGCTGCAACATGTAACGTGCTGGTGATGATATTCAACGGCCAAAATAAGCAGGGGCAGTCAAGACGCCCCTGAATTTGTGAGAGACGAGCACTGAAGTTGAGGGACAGTTTGAACAGGATTTTCATGGGCCGAATCGCCCAAATTTGTATACGTGACATGGCGAACTTTTAGGTCTTGGCGATTTAAATTCAGCCTTCCAACAACACATTGAGTGCGTCATGCCTAGATTGTTCGTCGTAGCAGTTACCGGAAAGAGGATGCCCATCAGAAGCGCTTTTCATGTTTAGCATGCTATAACGAGCAGTTCGATGAACCCATGCATACTGTGTCAAGCCCCAGTGTAACACAGCTGCGAGTTTCTGGGTCATGCAATTCCAGCAAATGAAAGTCACGGAGGTATAAGGTCCCGGGATCGCAATAGACTTTTGCTCATCGTAGAGAAACTGCCATGGCGAGCCCTATTCTTTGATCATGGGCAAGCATACTTCAAAGAACTGCGTGCAGAGAGTTGGACACGCGCGAGGTGATCATTACATATTGATGTCAAGAAGCATTCCTGTTTGCGAGTCAGCCTAAAAGCAGATACGGAAACCCGTTCTTGGATTGGCCATGGCCGATCACAGTAAAACTCTCCACAAATAAAGTGAAACTACCAGCTTCGGGCTTCTTGATGACAATGCGCCGGTGAGTGCGCTTTCTTCATACTAGTACAGATCCAACCCACCCAGCTAGACATTGAATTCGCAAACGCATGCGTGAACTTGGGAAGTTTATCGAATCAGGAATCAATATTGGGCACATATTGAGCCAGAGCTGACATGCGAAGCGCGGCCGTAGGAGAATAATAGCATTGGAAGCAAAAGCAATGACAGTCCCTTGGCTGCATGGGGCGTACCTGGAAGTTCCAACCAGCCTGCTCAAGGGTGCTTCAGGAACTGCCTCCAAGGGTCAGTCGTGATGTAGATCTTGTAATTGTGTACTCCGTACTTCATTTTGCAATCGCCATTTGTCCGGGAACCGAACTCATGTTCCAGGCGGCTTAGGGTCCAACAAAAGGTTAGACGGGCCCCTCTGCGTTGCCCACAGGCTCCTGGCAATACGTCAATGCTGATTTGATCATCTAAGCCGGTGAGTCGAAGAATGAGCACTCCACTGACCAAGTCAGCAAACGCCTGGATATTGTAGCAACAGCAATTATGATAAAAGACAGACAAAGGGCCCCAGGTGAGCCTAAATGAGGCCCGGGATTGGTCCAAACCTGAGCCAACTTTGGAAACTAGAGCAGGGGATAGACGCGGCTTGGCGAAACTTGGGACGGCTGATATTGCACACTGGGTCAGGGGGAGAAGTTCTCTCACCTGAAGGGCTCTAATGTCATTATACAAAAGCCAGCGGTGGACTTGTCGGAAAGATGTGAATCATTGACCAGGGAGCCATTGTTCCTAACGTAGGTAGGTTGGGGCTTTCCAATTGGAACCGCCAGAGCGGTAAAGTTGACGCCTGGATGCCTGACACCTGCGTGCCGCCTGGCCATCTGGCTTGCCAACTGACAGCAGAGGACAGTCTGGAAATACGGTTGACGCCAATTCAATGTTGACCTATGCCTCCTGGGTTCTCTTTTGCTCTCGGATTCTTGCCACACATGTTCTCTCTTTGCGTACGCATCCGCAAGATTACATCTCTCGAAAACAATACCGTGACCATAGTCCGTCCATCTGAGGCAATTGGAGCATCTGGTCGCGTCCAAGACAGCATCAGTGTTGCAGCTAGTCTCAGTTTACGCAATCGCTGGCAACGTTGAACGCCGAGGACCCTAGAATACGCCAAGCATTTTACCGAGCGCCGTCGGCGGGGTATGCCCATGGGTCGCAAACAGACGCCGCCAATCCTCAACTGAAAAGAAATTTAACTCACCTGCGGTCTGTGTTTTTAGACCCACGAGTTTATGCACAGGCCAGGCTGAAATTTGGTGCCATCGCCCGTGTCGACGTCCGTCTTGGTGTCAAAGGTGAGCAAACGCAGCAAAACGCTGTTGCGTGATGCTTTGGACTTGTGGTACAAGCAAAACGTAACGTGGTCGAACCAGATAAGCGAATATGGAGCGATTGCACCAATGGCGAAACAAGTAGCCCGTTCCGCGCAGAGTCTGGTACACGACGGCGATGTGGTTGACAATGCAGCCCTGTCTGTGTCTTGCAAAAACTCGTCATGGTCCGCCGTCTGCCCGCCGTCTGCCCGTTCCCCAATTCGACATGGCCATTACTCTGACCTTGTCTGTCAACGTCAACCCTTCCGTTGTGGCTGCATTTGGTAACCGCCACCCCTATGTAGGTACGGGAAACAATAGCCTTTTACCTTTTCTCCCCTTCTTCCCTTGGCTACACCACGTGTTGGCAGAGCCAATGGTTTCGGCTCCTTCGGCCTCTAGACTTGCGGCGCCTTTTAGTGTAACTTGGTCAACATGGGGTCAAAACAATTCGAGTTGCATCACCACGATACCACCATCATTACGCAGCAACGATGACCAAGGTTTTGATGCAAAATTTGACAAGGCTGCTGATATGTGACAACCTGACTCAATTAAGGGAACAAAGCACAGCTGCATAATGCCGGCAGAAGAATTATCATGGCGCGATGTGCCTGGCTGCCGATCAAATGTACATATCCCTTCCTAGAATGCCCGCCACAGTCTCCACGATCGCCATTGCTGCATAATAATGGCCTCATTTTGCTTCTTTTGAGCAAGCATTGAGAAGACCCTGGGCAACTCGTTTATCAAAGTTGCAACCAATCCGTGTCCAACAACCAACGGCAACGCTGACCACCATTTTTTATCCTTCGGAGCCTGGATGTGAATGTGAACTGAATGCCAAGTCATGACGTCGGTAATTTTCGGGGGAAATCTTGTTTACATGCAAGTCAATGGACACGAAAAAGAGGAACCGTCACTCTCTACGGAGTATTTGTACCCATGATGACGAAACCAGAAGGGATGGTATCATACAGACTAGTCCTCATGGCAGGGGCGGCTGTTCGTTGTCTACTGGTTTACTACCCCAGTCACCAGGCATCCACTCAACCTCTTATGACAGGCATCATCATAGTAAAAGGCAACTAAATGTCAGATGTCAGATTCTTGAAACCTAACCATGGAGAAAGACAAATCCGATTTTCCGACCGAGTACGTCTCTTACTCATGAAAAGATATCTGCCCAGAGATGCCGGATACGTGCCGACCCTTGGAGTAGATGTCAAAAGTTTATGTGGCATATCAAAATTGGTGGCTAGATCCCATGTTCCTCCCGACGGCCTTGAAAAGAGATATATTGGTACCGTTTCATGTAATGGAGGAAAAGGGCTCCAAAGCCAAAGCTGAGCCCAGAAGTGAGCACGCAACACCTTGTATCCAACGGCTAGGGCAACTCAAGTCCACTGAATCGGGCTGCAATTTTGCGCGTCTGGAGTTGCAAACGCTTCATCGAAAACTGCAAAATTGCCGAGTCTCTTTGTTTGCCACGAGGAAGCACCTGGCCTGTGGACCATCCAGCGAGAGTTGTCATGTTGTATGATTTCATGCCCTGCTACATGGTATGTTGGTTCTAGCAAGACTATACTGAAAATCAAAATAATCCTCGCATGCATTGCAGCCTCGAAAGCCCCGCTCAGACATCTCTCAGCGATTTGTTTCTACTGTACGTCTGCACGCTTTTTAAGTCACCATTAACCGTGGCATGTCAAGCGGAGCGGGGGGCGCCTGATGTTTGTTCTCTGCGCAACCAATGGGCACTGTAAAGCAGACCGACTTGTCTGTGCCGTCTTCTGAATCGAAATGAATTTCAGAAGGCAAAGGGGAAACAGTTTGTACTTTATCAAAGGGCACAATGTTCGATATCGACTGGTCCCAATCGTATGGTACGCTCGGACTGCACAGCCCGCCCTCAAGATGACCCACGATTCATGACTTGGCTGGACACAGCTTGGGCATTGAGATGACGGACCACTCACACAGCAAAAAGAACGTTCGTCTGTACTTCTAATGAAATCACAGATACGCACAGAAGCTTAGACGTCAATCCAGGGCGAGACGGGACAGCAACCCAAGACCATGGCAAGACAATGTCCAGATAATGTGAAGTGACGTGGGCGACTTTATCGAATTCAAGGTTCCACTCATATTACGTCCTTGGTTACGGCCAGTCACACAGGTTGAGCCAAAGGCGACGATTAGGCAAGAGAGCACAGTGGCCTAATTTTGAGATGGTGAAATTTCGTCTGAAGTTTTTGAGCTAATCCATAGACCAGGCCCGTCGGCCCACCACGTTACAATGCATACATTCTGTTGCAAATGGGCCTTGGCGTGGATGGAGGCCCAAGCGGTGGGTGCACGGGGCAGTCACACACACTGGCAAGTCCAATTGAGAAGATTCGGAAGCGCCAAGGCTTTGGTTCAAGGCTGAAACATTGTTTCATGCCCCACGCTTCGCACAAGCGTCCACGCAGCCTATCCACAGACCTTATGCTGGTTCCGATGCATCGGGCCGGGGCGGCGGATGTTGAGTCGTCTTGGACAGTCGAACTGTAATTTTGTCTTAGGAGTCCCATGCATACCTGGCAACGAAGCAGCTGGGGAAGCATGGCAACGAAAGACGGACAAAAGCTCTCTGGTTTTCTCTGCGTGCCATGTGCAAAACTCCGAGACGCCATGAAAACAGTCACGGTACATTGATTGACACGGTCTTGTAGGGGCAATGGGGTGACTGTAGCTATGTGTACCGCATGAAATTCCCTGTACGATGCCATTCTATTACCAGCTACTATACCTCTAACTCTTCTTCCGAAATCCTTGATATACTGCAATTTTATTGGCTGGATGCCCCTGTTGCCTGGCTCCCACTGAACTTAGCACAGCCGAAGAGGTTCTCTGGACCCCTTGCAACAGAGTCCGTGGCCAGTGGAGCATCGAGGCACGCTCCATGCTAAACGCCCTTGTTCGGGTCTCCTCACAGGACAAGCCGGCGGCTGTGAAGGAGCCTGGCTAGTACAAGAGGGGGGGGGATGGGGGAAGCTGTTCATGAACCATGACGACGGGGTGTCTTGATTATTTGCGAGCCACCGTTGGTGAGGGACCAGATTCCCGGGCACAAGTAATCAGTCGCCGATGATATTTTGTGGGTGCGCATTGATACCCTAGTTTTCTCTCCACGTTCTCCTTCGCAAGCGCAAGTGGGCTTCTTCTTGAGAAAGCATTTCGCCTGGCGTCGGGTCGGTAAGTGGGGCCGGCACTGACGAAAGGTCAGGAGAAACCAACCAGGTTATTCGCTCAAGGGAGAGAAAAAAAAAAGAAGAAAAAAAAGGTCCGCAGGAGGGCACCTAGGTGCGTTCAAGACTCTCCTCGACAAGCTGCCCATTTGGTCCGCCACTTTGGTCCTCAGCCGGGCAACATTTCAGCATTGCTCGTCATTTTCCCCAGTATTTCGCTGGCCCTTGAAGCTTTTTGGGGGGGGGGAGGTGGATGCTGGCTTTGAGGAGCACGGACTTGCACCTCTCCGTCAGCTGTGTTGAAGAACTGCCGTGGAACCAGTCGCCCTATCGAAAGTGCAGAATATCTGTACAGTACTCCGTGCGCGTGTGCGCGTGTGCATGTGTGCATGTATGTATGCGTGCAAGGTGCAGTTGATGTCACTCCTGAGCCATGGCAGCCAGCACTCTTTGTTTCCGTCCGCATGGCCATCCCGACCATGGCCCGGGTCAGTCCAGCCCTGGCCCTTTTGTCCGGGTGGATTGACCGCTGCGCAAAGTCAATGAAGCCATCACGGAATGGGCCCACGGAGTGCCACCTGAAAATGCCTCTTGACTCGATCTCTATGACCTGTATTTTATCATGTTTCCAATCCTACATGACAGGACTATATTTGGTCATTGCCACAAGGAGAGAGAGTGAGCAAATAATTTCCGGGTGCGATCGGTTGCAACAGAAACGCTCCCAATTAAACTTTAAGAAACCCCGGTAAAGTTAGAATCGTCAGATGTTTAGCATGCGCCCGGCAATCCTTACCAAAAAGTCCAGGCACCAGCACCAGTGCGATAACGATATGGAGACTCTTGATCATGTGAAGATTGTGGGTTCAATCTGAATGCTGCAATGTCTAGGGTACACTCGGCCGTCTTGTTCTTTGGCAACGCACAGGGACACAAAGGATAGATTCGACTACGAGAGCAAAGTATAATCACCGAAATTGATTCTCATGTATCTATGCATGTACTTTTGCTGAGAGTGCGCGAAATTACAAGGGATACCACACGCGCATCGATGCTGGGGATTCAACAGACACGGCTGACAAGTTTCAGGCAGCCATTGTATATGGAGGTTTTGCGATATACCCGGGTATAGAGAGCCGTCTTCATGATCTGGTGTATATGGTATTGCGCAAACCATGGGCAAAGCAATTGCCTTGGTACCACTCGACTTGTTCCCGTGAGAGACAAAGCAGACCTTGGCTCGGCAAGAATAAACATGGATGTTGCTGATTCAAGCGTAGCACTCCAAGTTGTAGATTGCACTTAGAAACCAGCTTATTGACGAAAGTCTATTTTGAGCAGCTGGAAACTGGCCTGCGTGGCTGGATGTGGCTCTATGTTGTCCATTTTCAGGCACATGCGAGAATCTTTAGTGCGTCTTGTATCTAGCCAAGTCACTGGCATTTACGCACAAGTTACGTGCAGCATCGATAGAAGGAACAGAAATAGTAAAGGGCACAAACAAGGGCGCTTTGTTGCGGCTATCGGTATTGTTTATAGCGTCTGTATGACTGCCGTCTTTTGGCAATTATGCAGAGTTCAAGCGGTTCGGATGGAGGTTCCCTAAAAACGGTGTACTATGCTGCTGTGAAATGTTTCTTGACGATCGGGTACAGGATTCTTGAGGGAAAGCTGGTTTTGGTGATGCTTTAGGATGGAGCCACGAGCACAGGCCGAGTAAGACTTTTGGCTCTGTATTAAGAGTACTGGACCGGCAAATAGACAAGAGACGTGATAAAAGTTGGCCTCGTAAGCTCAAGGGTGCATCTTGACTTGAAGCCTGTTGATGTTATTCTGGGTATTGCTGTCTGTGGCTCACGGCTGGGGCAATTCCCAGACCAGACAGATGAGGATAGTAACTGGGAATTTTTCACACATACAAGTACACACCAACAGCAGTCGATTGCGTGTGCTGCCCAGTGCTGTGCGATAATGTTTTGTTGGTTCAAACTTGACACTTGGGTGTAGAGTTGGCGACTTGCACCGACAACGGCGAGAAGACGGACAGATACAGCGTGTGGGGCTGAGCAAAGCCGCCGAAAATAGAAAACAAGAAAGCCAAAGTCGGCAAAGAGCAAAAAGTCTCGAAGCTATTGCTGCTATTGTTGGCGTCTGCGGTATCGACTGACGCCAGCAGTTGGCAGCCACCACGAGCATCGACACCCTCCAAGCTAGGAACATCAAGGTCCCCAAGGGGGATTGGCCTGGACCTCCGCGTTCCCCGGGCCGCGGAGAAGCACGCAGGAGCCAGCCACGAGCTGATGGCGACTCGGCATGTGCGATAGCCGGTCGAGACGAGGCCATTTCCTGTGCGCCACTGCCGGAAGAACCGATTGCGGCTGATGCAAGCTGCTTCTAGGCCGCTTCGCTTCGTGGCTGTGAAAGCCCTGGCCGCGAGCCTTGGATGCTTCGGTCTGTTATTGCAGCGATGCATGGCGCATCTGGAGATTGAATTAGAGCGTGGAGTTGGTGATTCTGCCACGCGGCTGTGCAATGTCTGGTGCCTGGCTGTAATGTGCTGTGTTGGGTAATGCTTGAGAAGTGCAGGATGGAGATGGACGAATTTGCCCGTGCGATAACAATAATGAGGACGAGAGATGGGTAAAAAAAAAATTAAGAGAAAAAAAGGAAACAAAGGTAAATATTTTGGTAATGACAATGCCCATGCTATGTCTCGTAAGAATTCCCGTAGCGAAAATTGCATATTTGGCGCTATTGTTGGGCCATGACAACCTGCCCTGAAGAATGAGCTAACATGAACCGCCAATTGCTCAACACAGGTGGCAGCGTGGAGTCGAGTTGGCTGTGCCTTCTCATAAACGGACCGCCAATGAAACGTCGCTCAGAGGACTCCCATGTCACGTTGGTGGTTGCTGAAAGACGCCAACGAGCCGTGGCTTCTTCATTCAGCCTCGCACAAATGATAACCACGACGCCACAAAGCAGAGCTCCAGCCAGCGAGTGCCGGAGAAGGGTGGCAGCTCGCGTGGCAGCTTCAACATGGCTTTGGTGGCCCCCTCCATGAGGCATTCACACATTCTTTGGCAGCAAGCGGCCAGGTAAAGTTGCACCTCGTGCCCTCCGAGGGGCGTCTTGTGTGCTCCCGCCCTTCGGGGCAGGTACGGCCGAGGTCGAGATGCGCCATCAGAGACTCATAGGGGTCTTGAACGGCCTCGATATGACACTCGCCAGCTATAAATAATGGTCGATTCCCAACTTCAAATCCATTTCGACAACAAGCTCTCATCAGCACAAGCCAAGAGTCAGAGACATTCCTCCATTGCATCCTTTTTCATCATCAAGCATACGAGACAACTACAACCACAACCCAACTCTGTTCACCATGATCTTCAACTCCGCCATCGTCGCCTTCGCCCTCAGCGCCGTTGTGAGCGCCCTTCCCCAGACTTACCCCGACAAGTGTGGCGACCAAGTTTGCTCTCCCAACGCACCCAAGTGCTGCGAGGTCATTGTCAACGGCGTCGCTGAGATTGGCTGCTTTGCCACCTGCCCTTCTGCTGGCCAACCCACGACCACGACTGCTGCTGTCCAACCCACGACCACGGCTGCTCCTGCCCAGCCGACGGCTTCTGTTGGTCCCAAGTGCGGCGACTCCTTCTTCTGCAAGCCCGGCCAGGTTTGCTGCCCCAACGCCCTCTTCCACTGCGCCGATCCCGACAAGATCAGCCAGCAGTGCCCTCAGTAAACAATCACGCGGTGCACGGACTTGGTAAAGCGAATGCTACGATACAGAGGCATGTGGCGTCGAGACTCGCAATTTTTATTTGTTTCTGTTTGGCGTTTAGGAAAGGTATAGAGAAGACGGATAGAGCTATAGACTAGACTTTGTATCGGCTGCCACAGACAATTAGAATCGTTCAATGTCTCACACCTTTCTCACTGTGACTCGTGATAGGTTTCCAACACGCAGCTGACAGTGAAAAACATCAACTTCCGACTTGGCTGTCAAAATACACTGTCTCGAGTCGACTGTTCGCCAAAGCTGCAGTGCCGTCTTGCATCCGCCCCCATGGCGGCTTTGACCTGCATTTGCGGAGCGGAGACGGAGCGGAGATGGGGGGCTGCGGGGCCGGTTCGTGCGACGTTTTCATTCGACCAGCTCTTGAGTCTTGACCCAGCCATCGCGTCGTACTTGCCCGTTACATCAACATCAACCTCTCACCATCACCATGACGACTGCAGCAGTATTCGGCTCCACGGGCGCAGTGGGCTCCCAGATCCTCAGCACCCTTCTCGGCTCCGAGACCTTTTCCTCGGTCAAGACCATCTCAAGGCGGGTCCCCCCCGCGCAGTCCCCCAAGCTCCAAGCGCTCGAGGAAGGCGACACGTCGAAATGGGGCGGCATGATTGCCTCGCTGTCTCCCAAGCCGGCGGTGGTGTTCAACGCCGTGGGCACGACCAGGGCAACCGCCGGCGGAATCCAGAAGCAGTGGAAAATCGACCACGACCTGTGCATTGACAACGCCAAAGCCGCCAAGGAGGCCGGCGTCAAGACGTACGTCTTTATTTCCAGCGCCGGCACCAGGGGCTTCCTCTCCAGCTACGTGCCCTACTCCCAGATGAAGATTGGCGTCGAGGATGCCATCAAGGAGCTGGGCTTTGACCAGGCCATTATTGTCCGGCCGGGCATGATTATCGGGAGGGAAAAGTCCAAGGCGCCCGTCTTTGAGAGCATCGTGGACAACTTGAACAGAATTGGCCAGTGGGCTCAAGACTGGGTTGGTATGTTGCGTTGCGCCGCGGAGCGTTTGGACATGCAAAATGGCCTGTTTGCTGACACTTGTCCAGGGCAAGATCAGACCATCATTGGCAGAGCGGCGGTATCTGCCGCCGCCGCCGCCGCCGAGGGCAAGGCGCCCTCGAAATTCTGGGTCCTCGAGCAAGCTGACATTGTACGACTTGGGAGGACCGAGTGGACGCAGTAAAGGGCTGTGGGATGCTGACATTCTCCATGGTTTCAAGTCTCGCGTCCTCGTCCAAGAGTAAGATTGATAAAGCGCTTGGTTACAGTTTCTAATAGTGAATATACTCGATTGACGTCTCATCCGAGGTTTCGCTCCCGCGCAGCCTCTAGTCGCCTTTGTTTTCCCCCAAGCATCAACAGTTACTGTATCAAGCAAACCTTGCCGCCTTGGGCCTCTACCACTCTCTGAACCCATGGCCAAATCTTGGGAACATCAGTCACCGAATCCGGGCGCCGTGAACAGCCCTGCCCGTATGATGATATGCCAGCCACAAAAATCCCATGAGAACCCGGCTCCTTCCACAGCAGCAGCGGGCCGTCCGAGGCGGTTCTACAAAGGCCCGCGTCCTCGCCCGGTGCGTAGGCACAGAATTGCGGCCCCGCGCGACTGGGAAGATTGCAGGATGCCAAATCGTGCGTCTCAAAGTTGGACTCTTTCAAACCAATCAAATCCAAGCGTCTAAACAATTTGGTCAGTTCCCAGGTCAAGGCAGTTGCGTTTGGGCTGTTGAGATAGCTGGACCCGCGAGCTGCGCAACCGGCCTCGACCACACCCTCTTGGATGGGAAGGGCGTCCTTCAGCCGCAGCAGCGCGGCATCAAAGACCAAGAGCTCCGGCGACCAGCGAGGGTGGTTGACAATAGCCGAGACGGCCTGCGCCTCGGAAGTTTCAGGGTTGTGGACAGCCGATCCCACGTAGATGGCGAGGTTATCCGCACCGAGGCCGTTGACGCAATGGGCCGCGATGAGTATGTGACGACTGTCGGCGATGACGCCCGCGCAAAGCACCCTCTTGAGGGTGGAATTGTACACGACCGCCGCCACGGAAGGGTACGTGTGTATGCCGAGATTGGTGACATTATGGGAAGCGCATGAGCGCTTCTCCCTCACACCTTTGGGCGCGGCAAGGGATGTGACGGGCTGATGATGCTCGGCAACGAGGTCGTCGGCTCTCTGGTCGAGGTGCTCGCGATCCGGCAGCTGCCGGGCCAAGACTGCGAGCGGAGCCAACAGCGAGAGCAAGCTATACTTCATGATTCGTCGTGGGTGAAGCTCGTAGCATGTGGAAGCGGTTGCGTAGCTACGGGGGAGGCCGGCATGGGCGCGGCGACTATTATACCTCGTCGGCGCGCCTAACTGCCACCGCACACCAAATCACGACGCTAGACGGAAAGATGCCTCCCTTGCGATCCATCTCTAGCTTTGGTAAAAGGTTTTGGTTCCCTCGGCGCCATCTGACGAGATGACAGGAGCCGGGGCAACACAATGGCAAAGCGCGTCCAATGGCGAGTGTAGACGAGAACCTTGTGAGGCGCTCTGGGTTTCCCCATCTGTGCAACTGATGGAGACTGGCAAAAAGGATCGAGCCAGGTCCAAACGATGTGCTGGAATGTATCCGACATACGGAGTACAGACAGGAGGAAGTTGGTGGTCATGTACGACTGCGCCAAGGCACGATGCATATTCTGTGGCGCTCGATGCCGCGACGACAAGAGGGGCTTGCGCAGGCACTACCTCAGATTGAAGCTCGGCTGTGTATCGGATTGCGCGACAGATCTACCAAGCGGTCCGCTAAAGTGTAAAGCTAATAAATCTTATACCGCAAGTCCTGCCCCCCCGATCCTAGCCCAGCCACACCTGCAGTGTGGACCCTGCAGTGTGGACACCAAGTTCCATGTCCTGACCCCTTTGAAGGGGAGGCAGGCAGGAGTCTGGAAAATCTTAAATGGTGCTTGTCTGGCCGTCGGCCGAAGCTAGACGGGTATATCGAGGGTCGGTGGTGATGAGAGCAGTTATCCACTTGGCCGTCTTGGCCGTCTTGGCCGCACTGCTTTGGATTCGACAAGTCGTAAAACAAGCCATCAAGTAATATTCGTTTACAAGGTGAGCTGTACCATTGCTGTGGCTTGAAGGACCTGGAATTCGACATGCCCAATTCACTCACGTATGATGTCATTTAATCACTTTGGTCACTTTTGGAGAGACTGGAGTGACGAGACTAGGCAGGGATTTTCTCTTCTAATTGCGACCGAGCCATCTGCCGGGCCCGATCAACAAAGCGAAGACATGTGCGGCCATCTGCCGAGGTGAGCCTTTACATCGGCGGGTACGGAGTAGAACGATTGATAATTGTGGTGTGGTCACATGAGCGGTGGTGCAGCGATCGAAATGAAGCAGTAAATGGAGAGGTGAATGCTTATCGTGTATTGCTGCTATTACACTTGCGAGCAACGGTCGCTATAGTCGCTGGGACAAAGTCCGCTCCAAATGACTAAAAGTCCAGGGGATGTACCCAACTGCGGGGAAATGGCTTGGTCCACGCTTGCTTCTGCCTTGTTGTTCCGGTTTCGTGAATACTCTATTCGCCCACTCAGAATATTCACAGCCATATGCCTCCCTTGGCACCAAACTTCAACTCAGGTAACAAGCTAATCTGAGCTTGGAGCTGATGGCAACAATACAGCATCTGCTCACCCGCACTCTGTATTCACATATTGTGATTGAGGTGCGATATTTCGACACTGCAACATGTGCAGCAGATGCAGTACATCACGACTGAGTAGGTGGTTGGTGATTCGTTGGTGACAAGATGCTTCAACCTTGCAGCTCAAGGCCTTTGGCCCCTGGTTAAATAGACAGACAGAGGGTCGGTCTATGGTCTGGTCCATGGTCTGGGGTTCCAGCCCCAAAATGACCCCAGTCGGCCTGCTCTGCGCTGGTCACTCCGCAGGCCAATTGACTGCGTCCATGACTCCATGGTAGCTGGCAGCACCCAGCCATATTTAAGGCGAACCTTGACACCACCGTGATTTAGCCATCTTCTATTGCACAAGGCTGATCAACTTCTCCAAGGCCGTCCAAGATGCCGCCTCCTACCAACGCAGAACTTAATGCAAAGCGCGAAGAGTCTTGTATTGCAGTCACTCACGAGAGGAAATACTACAGAGTCGGCCAGACTTGGATCAAGCGAAGCCTACGACCCTCTGAATGGCAGAAGCACAATGGCTACATGGCCGTGCCGTTATTTAACCTTGAGCGTGTTCTGAATGAAGGCGCCTGCCTCATTTTTCTCGCACAAAACACAAACATCCCATTGCCTAAGCTTCATGCCTGCTTTGAAGACGATGGCGCCGCTTACCTTGTTACCGAGTACGTTGAAGGAGTTGGCATGAACGAGCTTGATGCAGAGAATCAGGACGTGGTTGCCAAAGAACTCGACACTCACATGGAAACCCTACGCAAGCTGAAATCCAATACCTGGGGCGGCCCTGGCGGTTCGGTGAGGTCTCTCTTGACTGTCCCTGCCAGGTAACACGGCTGACAGGTTCATAGGTTCTGCCTCCATACCGCATCATGAGAAGCTCAAATGGCAGGCCCTGGAAAATGAAGCCGCGGCAAACGCATGATCTTGTCTTTTGCCACAATGACCTTTCTGCAAATAACGTCATTGTTGATCCTGATAGTCTCAAGATTGCGGCCATTGTTGACTGGGAATACGCAGGCTTCTACCCGCCGGAGTTCGAGTCCCAATTTTTTCGGAGACCAGGCCCATCTGTTGCATTGGATGGAGAGGTGGATGATACGGAAATGTTGATGGACATGATCTCCAATGAGAGGATATAAGCTTGACAAGATGCGCGGTCGACGGGGCCACAGCCCTTGATCTGCGAGCCCGCACCCGGACATGTGCCAAAAGGGTGCGAGGGCCGGTACTGAATCCACGCGGTTTGGCAGCATGTTTGTGGCGCTGCAGAGGAGGATCTTCAAGTGCGTTTCTGTACAAGGTTGGCTGTCGCAGGATGACGTCTAGGTTTAGCACCATGATCCCACTTACATGTCATCGATTTGTGTTTGATACAGTCTACTCCCGAACGAGCAAACCTCGGCATTCTTGCCACTGGCCCGGGCGATTCGCGAATCGGAATTGGGTGTAACGGTGACTGGTCTGCACGTGGTCATGGGCCAGACACCTCAAGCACCAAATGCTGGCAGTTACCCCTGACAGCGGGAGTATGACCGTCGACTGGTGGTCACTCATCAAGGAAAAGGCGTCGGGTCCCCAAAAGGCAACGCCGCACAGAAATCCACCATGGCTGAGGAGTCGGGACTGGTTGCTCGCCAATTCCATGCTCGTAACAAGCCATCGAGTGTCGAATTATTTACTCGTGGCCAAAGAGCGGGCAAGCATTGGTGGTGCCCATGATCAATGGGCTCTCTCAGTGCAACGTACCATTTGCGAATATCGTCGACAAGTCTCCTTATAAATGCCATTGGCTGCCGACGCCATGTACACGCTGACCTCGACTCTCAGCGCGCACCCATGTTGCACCATGTCCAATCTCCAAATTGCATCGGTGCAGTTCTAAAACGCTTCCGGCGACAAGGCCGCCAAACTGGCAACTATTCGGCGATTATCGTCCCAAGCTGCCGCGCGGGGATGCAACGTGGTTGCTCTCCACGAGTGCTCCATGACGGGATACACGTTTGCCTCGAAGCTCGGCCGTGAGGAACTTGTCAACGTGGCGGAAAAGGTTCCCTCGGGTCCGAGCATACAGGAACTTGTTGCAATCGCCAAAGATTACGCCGTTGCCCTTCTCGCTGGCTTGTTTGAATACGATGACGAACAGGACAAGATGTGCAATACATATGTTTGTGTCAACCGAGATGGCCTGCTAGCCAAGTTTCGAAAGATGCACCCCTTTATAAGTAAATACTTGTCGCCGGGGAACGACCTGGTGGTGTTTGACCTGCTTGGATGGAAGGCCAGCATCCTCATCTGCTACGACAACAACGTTGTTGAGAATGTACGCGGGGCAGCATTGATGGGAGCCGAGATCCTGTTCGCGCCGCATGTTACAATGTGCACAAAGTCGACGCGGCCTGGTGCTGGGTTCGTCAATGCTGCGCCATGGACAAACAGGCATCAGGATCCTACTTCGTTGAGGGCAGAGTTTGATGGGCTCAAGGGCCGTTTGTGGTTGATGAAGTGGTTGCCAGCGTGGGCGTACGACAAGCTGCAGCTGCAGTTGGCCGGCCGGCGGGCATAGGCATCGCAAGGCTCGGCGCCCTGGAATATACGGGAGCGTCATCGCGGCACTGAATGAGTCTGGTCTGTATTGCAGGTTGCTTGCATTTGGGCTGCCAGAGCAACCCAGCTTCGATTGGCCGAGGCCGCACACACATGTGCTGCCTGATTGCGTTACAGCTGGCAGCACTAAGTGGCCAGTCTGGCTAATAAAGTACCCTACCTCTCTGCCAAGCCATTTGGCACTTGGCACTTTAGCCGTCGTCTGCCTTGTCCGAGAGCGAATGCCAAAAGGTTGTGGCGCAAAGTTAACAAATCACCAGTCTTGCACCCCCACCATGAAGATTGAATCGTCTGCATCTCGGACATGGAAGCTCAGCTCCAACGTTCACACCGCAACCACCTCGCCGAGGTCATATTCACATCACTGTTCAAGCCACCAACGGCGTCGTGATTTTGACCAGGTTGCCAAGTGCACCTCTGCGAATCGAAACGGTTTATGCGGCAATATAATACGATATTTCCAATTACTTATAAAAGGGCTTGGTTGCGCACAGAGTGTTGGTGAAATAAACAATCAAGTCACAATCATATCAACGTCACCATGGCGACTGCACCAGAACCCATTTCCAACAAGGTAAGCCCTCGCCTTCAGACGACCCAAGACAAAGTTAATTCTCCAACATCTGCCACAACAGGTCGTGAGCCGCCAGGAATGGCTTGCCGCACGCAAGGTGCTCCTTGAAAAGGAAAAGCAACTCACCCTTGCCAACGACCAGCTGGCAGCGCAGCGTCGCGCTCTTCCCATGGTCAAGATTGACAAGGAGTACACCTTTACAGATGCCAATGGGTCCAGCGTCACCCTTCACGATTTGTTCCAGGGCAAGCCCCAGCTCATCGTGTACCACTTCATGTTCGGCCCCGACGACGAGGTTGGCTGCCACGGGTGCTCCCACATGGGCGACTCGTTCCCCGACGTTCGGCACCTGCGTCTGAAAGACACGAACCTGGTCTGCGTGTCTCGTGCGCCCACCGAGAAGCTGCAGGCCTTCAAGAAGGCAAACGAATGGACGTGGCCCTGGTTCTCGAGCGCGGGGTCAGACTTCAACTACGACTTCCACGCCACCATGGACGAGTCTGTTTGCCCGATTGAATTGAACTTTCGCACCAAGGAGGAGATGGAAGTCAAGGGGAAGCGCTGGTGGACTGGCGATGTGCCTGGTCTCAGTGTCTTTTACAAGCAGGGCAACGACATCTTCCACACGTATTCCGCCTGGGAGAGGGGCTGTGAAAAGATGCTGCCCACGCTGCAGCTGCTGGATGTGACGCCGCTGGGTAGGAGATTGGACACGTGCGGACCTGCCGAGTTTCCCTTCAGGTACGAGTATGACGAGCATGTTTGAGAGGGTGCCGGGTGTTGAATGGGGATCTGTCATATGACTACCCTGCAACGGCTCAAGTACGCTCATTTCTTGTTCGAATGCAACTTTTATGCTTTGATATTTACAGATTGTATGACGAATTGTAAGCCAGCACATTAGGCCCGGGGAGGGGGGCAAGGTAAATGATATCTAGCTGCTTTGGTTCGTGATACGGCCAAAGATTGTGCAAAAGAGAGACCTTGACAAACACCTCTGCCTGTGTGAGGTTGAACTAGGCATTCATTCACACTCTCTCATGCTCTCCATGACATCAACTCGGCAAACATGTGGTTGATGAACGTGATGGGCCAGTCATTATTGATTTTGACACGTGCTGCCGCCACGGCCAGAGGCTGGGACTTGAGACGGGTACACGTGGTTGGTTCATACAGAATTCTCGATATTCCGGAACGATTTCCTTGGGCTGAAGCTGCGAGCATACATGCCAGAGCAGGCGTTGGGATCGTCTCCTTGAGTAGACAGATGCTTTTCTCCCGCCCCATAAAGGCGGAGGTATGCAAATGCAGCAGAAAGGGAAATGAGCGGCAGTCAAATGATATACAAGTAGCTGATCTGTCTGATTGATGCATGCAGGTCCGCATTCAGGGTGGTCAACGTTGCATGGCTACAGGGCCCAAGACGTTGATTCATACTGCTGCGTTGAACGACTGCTACATCTGACTTGATTGGCACAGAGATGAAGGACAGTTTTAAAGGAATGAATATATTCAAACGTCTGGTGCATCTCCCTTGTGCAAAAGCACTTCAAACCCAGTTCTCCGCATCCCTGCCATTGCGAACCGCCCGTGGCTCTGACGAGCAAAAGAATGACAATGGCCCACAAGACACGTCAGATAAACACGCAATACAATTCTCTGCCAATAAACCGGCAAACAGGGCGTCAAGAGGCCAATGGCTTTGTGGCCCGGGCGAAAAACAGCTGCAGTTTGCCAAAGCGGGGGACGTCGGATAAGCCATCGGCCAGGACAAAGCTCGACTGGTGGCAGCCAGCATGCGAAAACAAGCCGAGAATCTCGTCCCGAGTAAACCAATCGTGCGAAATGGTGTGGGCGGCCGGATGAGACTCGTGGTCGGCATCATGGCGTCTGTGCGAATCGTGCGACTGAGCACAAATGTTCGCCCGTGTCAAGTTCGTCTTCATCCAGTCTATAACCAAAAGAACACCGCCGGGGCGTAGCCTCTCCGCAAGTCGCCCGACTGCCAGCTCAACGTCGTCGACGTGGTGAAGCGCCAGACAAATGGCCACGAGGTCGAATCCGCTCAGCTCGTCTTCGGTGAGCAGCGGCTGGGTGTCCTGGACCGTGGGCGCCAGCAGGTTGCCTTGCACCGCCGTCATCTGGTCCGAGGAGAGGCCGAGTTCTTCGGCCGTCTGGCGATACTTGGCCAGCATGCCTTGGGCCAGATCAACGCCGACGCACCGAGAAAAGTGAGAATGGAGCGACTGTGGTTCGTCAGCGGAGGGGGGGGCGACTAGACAGGGCAGGGCGCATGTTCGGCGCTCTTACACGCGAGACGATGCCATTGCCACAGGCATAGTCCATCATCTTGGAGGCGGCACCGTGTCGGGCATGGCCCTCGGGCAGGCCCAGCCAGGCCAAGTTCTGCGTTAGATGTGTCTGGATCTGTGCGTGAAGCTCCTGCACCCATTTGTCTTTGTGAACCTCGTCCGCCGCATGGCTACTGCCGTGTCAGAGGGCAGTTTCAGATACGTGGTTTTATCCATGGTCCACATGGCTGGGCCACGAGTCCGCGACTCACCTCCAGTAGGCCTCGTTCTTCTTGGCGAATGTCTCGGTTGCCATTGTTGGTTCGGTAGTGGCAAGCTTGGGCAGTCTGGTGATCTGTGCGATGCGAACGGCAGAGGTGCCGCACCTCGTTCAATTTATACCTATCCGGCTAGACTTGTCGAGCTGGATACTTTGCTTTATCAAATGTTTCCGCGCTCAGTGTCTGGATGAATTACTCTTGCGAGGCGAATCAAGTTGTCTCCGATCCAATCGGAGACATTCGCCAGCCGCCCAAGTCGGAGCGGCGCCCTCCGCAACCTCCGGAAATTCGCCGGCCGGCAGCATGTCGCTGGTGGGGCGGACGGACGGGGGCACGCGATGAGCAGTTTTGATGCCAGTGTAATACACTGCCGACTTTTTGAGGGCAATGCTCTGTATCGTTGGCGTTGTACTCGACTCGTGCTCTGGCCAATCAACATTGTGTAGGTTGCTGTCTGCCAGTGTTGAATTGGGACGCTGAAATGCTGGTCAGACGCCGCCTTGGACAACTCATCGACCGTCAAGGTCCTTTAGCAGCACAACATGGCTGGTCCATCTCATGAGCATATATCAAATACGTATAGTACGGCAGCGCCACTCTTCAACCTTGAAACCTGTCAGTGTACAAGTCACGTACCCGAAGCTAAGAGGATAGGACAATTGACATGTCATCACACACACCTGACCCTGACCGAGTCTGCGGCCGTTGTCACACCGTGGTCCAGGTGAAAGGCATTGATGCATGTGCTGATTGATTGCGAACTTGGCGCTCCATCGTTGTGCGGCACTGGGCCCGTAGGAGCATGCACATGCTGACAAGGGGAGGGTACAAAGCGCAGGGTTACATGTTATATATATTATTAAAGCCACCTCTTTCCCCGGGTGGCGGGTGCTGACACGGTAACGGCGTTTTTGTTCACGTGAACTGGCTTTACTTCGGGATATGTCAACGATTTAGAATAACGTAAATGCTTGCATCTGACTTGCATAGACCAGTGCATCTTGCATTCTAAGCGGATTGGATGAGCAATCTTCAAAATGACTGCAAGCGACGAGAAGAAAATACGCTGTGGGTGGGCATGCAGGTTGATGCGTGTGCGTGTGCGTGTGCGTGTGCGTGTGTCGGAGCCTTCAAATTATATTTGGCATCTTCATTAAACATCTTAGTCAACAAGATGCCTGGACTGGCTTAGCCACGTTACATGCCATCCCGCCCGCTGCAGCACCAAGCTAAGATTAAGATACGTCAAGCTGTAAGCGCCAGCACACCAACCGTCTGACCTAGCTTTGCCAGGCCCTGTCGGAAGAGAACAGGGTTTCCAATCGTCAGCTCCAGGGACAAGGGTAATCTACCCTTTGGCAACAATTCAAAAGACGACAATGACGACCAATTCCACATGCGCGCCCTCTGTGATATGCCATGTAATTTCTGCCAATGGGCCACTGACAAAGTTGGCGCAATGCAAATCCTCATTTTGCCTATAAACTTTTCCCATTCTGACGACGCGGCTTTTCCAGTACTCCTCCCCCCCGGCTTGAGCTGGGGAATGACTCAAGCCTTCCAACGACATCGAGGTTGGAGATTAGCTGGCTTGCCTCACTCGCAAGGCCGATGGTGTAAACAAACCAGGTATTCCATGCCCACAGCTCAGGGGGGGTATTTGATTTCCATGATGCCAAGCTGTCAGGCTAGTGCCAGCATGTTGATTTCAAGCCACTGACGCGGGACAAGGTTTATGGAACAACCACCCAACGGCTAATACCCCGCATCGAGCGGCGTGCCCGTGTGTGGCCCACAGGCTGCGCCAGGATTCTAAAACATTGTTGACCGTTTTTGGAGTCTCGACGTGAGTGGGTGTAATCGATGCGTTGGTGGAGGCAACATGTGCCTCCCGGTTGCAGCAGATAGGTTGATGAGGCTAGTGATCGAGTGCAGCTTGCGGGATGTGTGCATTTTCTAGGGAACCGGCCTGCCTCGGCAAGTCCACCTGTCTTCAGGGCTTGTGAGCTCAAGAGCCTTTGCGCCCGTCAGTCAGGGACGAGTCGCCGACGACGTTTCGTTTGCTTTTGAGCATCCAGCGCCCCTCAATCCGCGCGGCAGATGAACGATCAAAGGGGGCGGCTTCTTCTTTCTTTAGCCTCGTTAAACTGTAAAATCCATTGTTGTAGGGAGGGTGTGTGTGAGGCATTTGATAAGTCGTTCCCCCTTGCGAGTGGAAGAAGCAAGAATCCTCCATAGTTTCTCCCAATGCGGATCAAGGGGCCAGGCAACAACGAGGCGCCCAGCACTTCCAGAAGGGGGGAGAGAAGCCTGGTGGGCAACTCTCGCGCCACACTTGCACCAATCCTGTCTTGTGATGAATCGTGACGCCGGTGGTTGTCGTTTGCTTGGCGAGATTGGTTCCTGTCGGGAGGTTTAATCAAGCTTGCTTACGTCAAAGATGCCGCAGAGATGTGGCAGAGATGCGGCAAGCGCCCCAAAACTGGCTGCTTTGCAAGGTGAGCTGCTGCCGTTCTGGAAAGACTTCACCCAGAATTCTACCTTGGCCCAGGTCAGCGCTTGGGGGCGCTCTGTCGATCGTTGCGTTGCTTATCGGCCAAGTTAGCTTAGCCCCTCCGCATGCTGCACCAACACACGGATTTAAATTGCCGACTTGATACCAGCACCATGTCCAATCCTGCCACACGCACGCTAGCGCCGCCGCCGAGCTGCCCAAACAGCTGTCCTTGTCCAAGGGTCTTTTGCGTGGTCAATTTCTCATGCAAGGAAAGTGATATACGCGGCTTGGCCTAGCGTGGTAGGGCCCGGTGATGTATTCGAAGATAGGCTGCTAGCGTCGGGTGCAACATTCAAACGCCGCTTGGTTGTGTTCCGAGAGGGCACGTCTTTCCTATCCGCGTATCAAGAGGTACTCGCTCCGTTTGGTGGACTATCTCTCCAGGCTTGATAACAATCGAGGCCAGGCGTATTGGCTGCACTCAACACCCATGCCCTTGTGGCCATCATCCCCATCCCCGATAACCTGTCTAACGCCCGTTGCTTGAACCGCCTGGAAACGCCATTCGTTGCCACCACGTCAAAGGCTAATAACCCTTGGCTGCAATGAGTTGTTATTCCTGGCTGGCAGCCTGGACACTCCGAAATCAAGCATGTGACCATTACAGATACACACTACGCTAGCATTTCTCCTGCGTTGGGTTGGGAACAGGAAGTCGCCGACCATTGAGCAACCTGTAAGCCACCGTCTGTGCACGCGAACAGCCGTCCGCAATTGACAGGTCGGGTCTTTCATATATGGGATTCCCGCCCTCTCGGCCACACCTCTTGTCGACACCAGACGCGTTTCGAGGGCTCAACTCTCAAGTGTCCTGCTGTCAAACCCTTCACCCGCATATCGCGACAAGCACATCTCTGCAGCTTCGGTATTCGCACAAGTAGACACAATGGCAGACAAGAATGGCCAGGTGGAGGCCGGGCCTTTCTCTGACGCGGAGAAGGGTCACACCCAGGCTCCCGTTGAGGGAACCTCCCAGATCGTGTCCAAAGAAGCCGTCATCTGCGAACCTCATCCTGACTTCATGACCCGTAATGGTCTCAATGCCGAGTCTTTCAAGAAACAGCACTATGGCTGGGGCGTTGTTGAGCTAGAGCGGCCCATGAGGGCTCGTCATCTCAACATGATTGCCATTGGCGGTTCCATTGGCGCGGGCTTCTTTGTCGGCTCTGGAGGCGCTCTCGCAAACGGAGTAAGTGCAGCAACCATGTGTGACTGTAGAGAGTCGGCCTGCTAATTCGTGATTCAATCAGGGCCCTGGTTCCCTTCTCATCGATTTTCTCATCATTGGCATCATGATGTTCAACGTCGGTAAGTTTCCGGGTGCTAGATGCTTGGCGTAGCCGGCAGCATTCATCGCACTGGCGCGGATCGCATGCGAATGTCTCGGGTGCTAATCGACCCCGATAGTTCACGCGCTTGGAGAACTCGCCATCATGTATCCTGTGTCCGGTAGTTTCTATACCTATTCAGCCCGGTTTATCGACCCTTCCTGGGGTTTCGCCATGGGTTGGAACTACGTGCTCCAGTGGGCCTCGGTTTTGCCATTGGAGCTAACAGTGTGCGGTATTTCAATCCAATACTGGAACGCCGATATATCGGTTGGTGTGTGGATCGCAGTCTTCTTGGTCGTCATCATCATCATCAATGTTTTTGGCGCCCTCGGATACGCTGAAGAAGAGTTCTGGGCGTCCCTGTTCAAGCTGTTCGCCATTGTCATCTTCATGATCATTGCTTTGGTCCTGGTTTTAGGCGGCGGGCCTGAAGGCGGTCGATATGATTCATACTGGGGCGCGCGGTTTTGGTACGACCCGGGTGCCTTCAAGAACGGTTTCAAGGGCTTTTGCTCTGTTTTCGTCACCGCCGCCTTCTCGTTTTCCGGTACTGAATTGGTCGGCCTTGCCGCAGCCGAGTCTGCCAACCCTGTCAAGACAATGCCGCGCGCTATTAAGCAGGTCTTTTGGCGAATCACCTTGTTCTATGTCCTTGGTCTCTTCTTTGTTGGCCTTCTCATTGAGGACACAGATCCCGCCCTGCTGACTGCCGGAGCTTACAACGACCCCAAGGCATCCCCATTTGTTCTTGTCGGAAAATACGCTGGCCTCCACGGATTCGACCACTTTATGAATCTCGTGATTCTCGTTTCTGTCCTCTCTATCAGCGTCTCGGCCGTTTACGGTGGATCACGAACTCTCACTGCACTTGCTCAGCAGCGATACGCCCCCAAGATCTTTACCTACATTGATAAATCCGGTCGACCCTTGTTCTCGGTTATTTGCATTATTCTATTCGGCCTCATCGCCTTTGTCAGTCTCAGCGCTACCGGCCCTGTAGTCTTCACGTGGCTCCTGTCGATTTCCGGTCTAGCCACGCTCTTCACCTGGGGCTCTGTCTGCGTTGCTCACATCCGCTTCCGCAAAGCTTGGGCATACCACGGACACAGCGTTGATGAGATTCCCTACAGGGCTGCAGGCGGAGTCTGGGGTTCCTGGCTGGGTCTGTTCCTCTGCGTTGTCGTCTTGCTGGCACAGGTGAGTTGTGTTCCCCTTTTTTTTGTTGGCGCTTTGTAAGGCTGCCGGCTAACATGCAAACCCTAGTTCTACTCGGCTATTACTGCACCCCCTGGATCGCCAGGTTTGGGAACTGCCGAAACTTTCTTCCAACAGTATCTCGCTGCCCCCGTCATTCTCTTCTTCTGGGCCGTCGGCTACATCTGGAAACGCGAAGGTTGGCTGCGAACCGCACAGATCGATATCGACACCGGACGTCGTGAGCTGGACTGGGACGAAATCAACGCCACCAGGGCCAAGATTGCTGCCCTGCCCGCTTGGAGGCGTGTCATTCACAATATGTTTTGATTGAGAGGTAATTGGACCCTGTTGGAGACTGACCGGTTCCGTGAATGCAAGTTGTATTAATTGCTCAGCGGCTGCTTGGCATTTGCTTCAAACATAAACGGCGGACTTGTGCACGGGGCGTGGTGTGTAGTTCAAACAGACTTGCCCAATGAAATATATAATTCCTCGCTTTGCAGCTGGCTTTGCTTTCCCTGGCCTGACCGAGGGCTGTTACTATTGGCCCAGAAGGGAGAAAGTGGCGTATTTGTCCCTTGCCATAAGGCGCGATCCATTACCAGCTTCTGCCTATTCGACGCCCTTTTGGTGACATGGTGTTGACAGCACGATGCTGGCAGGACATGGCTGAAAGCCAGTGGCAACAGCGCCCACTGACAATTTAGACCAGGGCGGCAGGATCCACAACAATTAAATTTTCGAATTGATAGTTTTCTCTTAAATTAGACCTTGGCATCTACTTGGCGCTCTGCCCCATAGTTTATGGGATCCAAAATCCGGATAATTAATACCTAAAAAAAAGAAGAAGAAAAGTAATCCCTAGACCCAGGAATCGAACCTGGAGCTGCGACCCCCGGAGGGCAGAGGCTAATATGGCACCAGTGTCACTCGCCGTGTTACCACTACACCCTTGACCAGCAGCATACTTCCCCTTCCATCGCAGGCCGTGTCACTCTACTTGGGATGGGCTTGCCGATTTCAGTTATCAGCAGAATATGATTGAAGATGGCAGGCACCTGTTAGCCTCCAAGTCTCTCAAGCAGCTGTTCAGCAGATGACGCGCGCAGGTGCCCGTGCTAATCCTACCACTAATGGGCACCACATGGTCCATTTTTAGAGGCACACTTCTCCATAGCTAGGGGCATTAAAACATCAGAGAAGGGCTTGCCGGGATCCCGAATTTTCTAGCGGCTGTGGTCGTACGTGACCATCCCATGCTGTATTTTACTATAAGCTTACTAGTCCCGCATCTCGCGGACAAGAAAAGGCAAACACATACAACACCAAGTATTCTCTAGTCGTCACTGAGTCCCAGAGCATTTCTTCTTAGTACCTAGGTAGTTATAGAAGCCGCCTCGGGACGCCGCTGCTAATCTCGCTTGTTGCCATGGGCCACCAGCCGCTGTGGCGGCAAGTGAGGCGAGAGTGTAAGCCGGGCCACCATCGGGCTCAGCCCGTTACACTAGCCTATTCTAGAATGTGCCGGGAATTATTTATATTTAAACTCCTAATCTTGATGAAGGCTTTTCGTATAATTCAGGTGCGGGCATGGTATCCTGACTGTCCTACGCCTAGGCGGCTTGCTTGATGGAACAGTCTAGTCGGTCTTCTTTACACGGCATTATGCAATTTTCCGCGAGCGTCGTTCGCAGACTGGTACGTCAGGACGGGCACGTCCAACACGGTGACGAGCGCGTGCGCCGTCTCTCCCTCCGGCAGAGGAGGAGGAGGATCTGGCAACATGTGCGGCTCCAGGCCAGACACAAATTAGCTCTGAAATGGCTCCATCCATCAGGAGACGTCGCCCCAAGGCAGAATGTAAAGTGAAGAGAGAAAACTCAACACGTTAGCCTCAAAGCTTGGCGGTATAGTTTGTCCACGTGCCAGCGTCGAGGCAAGGGCCCATGTGAAGCCGAGCGGTAGAGAGGCGCGCAGAAAAGCCACTCCCTAGGCAAGTACTCCGAGTCCGTACGCTGGAAGGAACCAGTGGTTCAAAAGTGGGTCGACCAGCAGTCGTTAAATAACATCCCACCACTTCGCTCAGTCTTGCCCTCAGCTGCTTCTGGGGGATATGCTCGGGTAGTACTGGTCTTTTCCATAATGACCTGTGATGAGAACTTGGCAAAGGGGGCTCAGATACTGCAGCAACCAAGGTAGCCTCCTCTGTGGATGGTTTCCGTGATGCCAACAAGTATACTGAGGTCGAAATCTGCATTAAACTGGTATTCAAGCCAAGGGGCATCTGATGTCCCATCTTCTTGTTTCTTCCGTTTTTCTTTTAGAGTTTTATCAAGACAATCATGTGGCGTCTTGGGTTGTGGAAACGCAGGAACGAGGCTGTCATAATGTTCCATTCGAGTGCTCTTTCTTACCTTGTATAGTAGCGCTCGCTTCTGAAAATTCGACTGAGAAGAAGGGAATGATGAACCCGATTCATTGGCACTAGATGTTCTCCTGATTAGACAGACGCGGGACAGGGTTAAATTTAGGGCCGGCCTTGATGGAGCGTGGCGCGATATATAAAGAGTTTGCCTTGATTACGGCTCAAGTAACGATGAAAGACAATTCTCCCCAAAAAGTGCCAAGAGTGGAAGTGACATTAGGGGTGGAATGCGCCAAGTGGGGTCGAAGGGTTCAAGTTCAGCTAGATTAAAGTGCGGGTTATTGTCTTTTGACGGGAATTCGATTATGCGGTTCACGACTTGTACGTACAAGTTTGCGTTCCCAAGTAGTCTAATTTGCAAATTTCTCTCCTACAATAAGCGTTACTAAAGCCTGCCAGCAGCTGGTACTCATATTTAGATGGGGGTCATATATTAAGAACAATGATGAAGATATGATTTACTGCTTAAGATATGTCTAATAATAGGTTATAAATCATGGAAACTGAGTTCTTGTTTTAATATTAGCTACAAGCCTTCTATTTGCTAAGTGTCACTCTCACGGCGGTAAAGCTGCTTTGCGACTGCTAACTGTCGAGATCTCTCAATACAAGGTTGTCAACTGACAGAAATGGCGGCCAGACAAAAGTGCTGCGGGTTGGCGATGCGGGTGCCGACGTGGAAATGCAGACATCTTCAGGACTACCAATATCGCATGCGCACAGAATGAGGCACTACTACTTGGCGATAAAACCCCTGCCTGTCAAATCTGACATTGCAAGGGCGCAGCATAACGGAGTGGGACGGCAGCCAACCAGACGTCTTGGCAGCAGATCGTAGATGGTGGGGTGTCTGCAGCCTGGAGAAATGTTTTGACGCCAAGAAGAAATGTCGATCTGATCCAACGTGGCAATTCAAGCCCATCCGACTTGGCGAACTTGGCGCCAAGTCGTGCCAAGCAGCCGCCAAGCATCTGTTGGGTTTGGTGCTTCTGCTCTTATCCGCAACTTCAAGTCATCTTCAATAACTGCCCCAAGAGAGTGCGATTGCGCATTACAAGTTTTTTTGCCTCCTTCTTTCAATACTCAAACGTCTAATTGATCCTTACTTCAATATGGCCTTCTCTTACAAAGTCCAACTTATGCAAGTAATACCCTAATTAGTAGGTGTTGGAATATCACCGCCTTGGTAGACCTGGAATGGATATTTGCGCTTCCCACAGAGATGCCATAAAGTACCGTCCTATTTGACTAGCGGTGCAGGGATACATTTTTGGTGAACCAGTCTTACTATAATTGATCATTTCCCGGAGGTAAACAGTCTTGGTGTCACACGCAATTGCACCTGGGCGGAGGATACTAAGTGAAACCCTGGGCCTTCGAGGCCAGTGGATGATCCTGTCAATGAGACATCAGCTGCGGAGGCATACGTCAAGACAAGAGGAAAATCAAATGTATAAAGTCATTTCATAAGCCTCCGGTAAGCCCTCATCTGAAATCCAGCTTACAGTCCAGCCTTGTTCTTTTGGATGTGGAGGGGCTGTCCGGGTATGGACGGGTGAAGAGATGATGCCGGTGAACATCGTTGCCGCCACTCCGGATCAGGGCCGAGAACATGACAGCGGCTGGAATTTTCAGAATTTTCCTGGTTGAGGGTCTGCAGGTGATTGTGAACCAAGGGTCACAGGCACAAGAATGGTACGAATCCGTGGCAGGGCAACTCATGGACCATTTCTTTTGACGGAGAGGTTAGTTGATTGCGACCATTAGGAAAGCTTGATGATGAATTCCAAAAGGATGTACCCGAAATCGTACCGTGTAGCAAAGAGAGATGGGACCTGTCGGCCCAGTGTCTCCCAGTCAATGTTATCCATCCCACGCAACGCAAAAACATATTCCCAATACTCTGGGTACCACCCCGCAAATTCCCAGTCCAGAAGAGCCACGATACGGCCCTCAGATATTGTTATGTTTCGTGAGGCAATATCACCTTGCGTGAAGACAATGGGATATTCCGCGCCCAGCTGGGTCGTGATCTGGTGCCAATACATCGACTGCGCCGGTAACCGTTTCGGTGGCTGAACAAGCCAGTCATGCAATTCGGTCAGGGTGCCGAACGGTCCGCCTGAACGCTTCATGATGCTTGGAACCACAACGCCCTGGCCGTCAATGCGGCCGAGGTAGATGCCGCCAAGGGCACGCATCTGTGCGATGTAGTCGCTGAGCTGGGCCACGCCTTCTGCAGTGTCTGACCCTTGACATATGTCATGGTGATGCGGTCCCAATCGCTGCTGATGACTTCAGGTACCGGAATTGTGGTATGTGCCTTGATGAAACGCAGAGCTAGGGCCTCGTTTGGACCGTCGTTCGCGCCCATGCCATTAGGGCTTGTTGTATATTTCGTGACTGTATCGCCGTACCGCAAACGACATGGCGGTCGTTGCAGCGGTAGATGATCTCGCCTTCGGGGTATGGGGCGGGATATCGTCGGGGCGGTGGTTAATCGCCAAAGAGAGCCTGCGTGCGATCTTGCAGCAACCTTTCCTGCAAGCGACTGAGTGCCCCTAGGCGTTTAGGATTTTCGGTTTTTGTCATTTCGTGACTCTGATATGACACAGCGCATCACTGTCGTTGCCAGGCCCGGACAGTGACCGAGAAAGCCGTTAGAGAAATCGGGGAACTGACGCGACTGGCGATAGGCTCTGTCATAGGACTTGGTGAACGAGGGCGCCAAAGATTGTCTCCTTCAATGTCCAGAATAGGATACGGTTCTCCTCTTCTCTCAACAGCCTCCACCAACGCAATCAAGACTGTCGGTCTCCTGCTTTGCTTGCGTTTCGGTCGGGTGGTGGCGGCAGCGGGTGGAAGGGCTCCAGAGCAGAGATGAGGAGGGGCAGACCTAAGCATATTAAATGCCATAGTCAGCACTGCATTCGTAAGTAATCTCTTTCGACTAGCACGCAAGTCGTTCTATTGTCCTGGAACTTCCGATATAGTGAACCCCTGAGGTTGAGCCAAAGCTGGAAAGAAATTTAAGGAGCACATTTCTAGCATTTTAGAAATGCTTCCACGCCAGTCAATATCGAGCAACAAGAGACCAGGAGGCTGAGGATCGTAAGATTTGCCCATCTGCCCTGACTCGCTAATCCCACATCTTTCAGCCAGATTGCTCTTCTCTCCTTCCCATGCGTCGTGGCCAAATGTTCTGATGACCAAGTCGTTGGCCTCTTCAATTGCCTGCACCCCACGCAATTGGTCGCGCGGCAAGAGGGCGGGAGCCCAAAATACTCCAGTGGAAGCGACAGGGCCAATGGGGCGAGCAAGCGAAGCCGTTGGGCTTGGTGGTGGTCTTGTAGATTTCTCCAAGCAGAGGAGGTAGAAAGTGGGACGCTGGGAGGCGGGGACGCGGGGGGAGGGGGCGCTTCCCCCTTGCCCATGCAGGCGTCCAAAACGGCAGCTATGTAATTTGCTTCAACCAACTTTACGGGGCAAATTGACGCTTGATCTCCCTCACTGGCTAGGTAGGTGACGAATTGTGTACCTTTTGTCGTCCTTTTCTGGGAGCTTATTCCAGATCGAATCGAGTATCCTCGGCTTGACCGTGTGGGTGGTTTAGTTCCAAGCGTCGTCCAGATATAGCACATTTCACTGTGGACCCAATAGAATGAAGAGGAATTTTGCTTCACGTCAGCCCAGCATGTCTTTAATTAATTTCAAGATGCATCTTGCCATCTCATCACTAATCACTGCCACGACCAGGTATTATATATTCCGAGATTGGAAGCAAACAGGAAGCTCCAAGCAAAAGCACAGCCTTGACGTGTTACTCCTGTTGTGCCCAACTCAAACACCGAATCCACCCCAAACATGTTCCAACTGGCTAAGAAAGATGTCTCAACTCATAAACTCGCTTTCATATACGGCCGACTTCCGCCCTTTCTTGACTTTGTAATTGCGCGAGGTCGAAGCCCTAATATCGATTCTCTGGGCAGAGACAAGGGCTCGTTTTCCTGACGCTCATCCGCTGTCTGCTGCCTTGCAAAGCGTTCGTGTGCAAAGAGAGGTATTTGCAATTCAACCTCGACTGGCGAGTTGTTTGACATGGGCGTTGTGGTATCGTGCGTCATTATTAAATGCTGTTGAGTTTTTAACAAAGCCCTTGACCATGGCTCGCTCTCAACGTGCCTTTATACCATTCATGCCCGTTGGCAATTTCATGGAAGCAAGTTAATCCTGAACCTTAATCACAGTTCAACGTCTCCAGGACCCTCGTTTGATGGCGTCGCGCCACCACGAGGAATATCGTGGAGGTGGCAACGACGGACTAGTTGCTCCGTCGTCTCTTGTCGGCGAGGACGGTCATCATCAACCCACATTTTTTACTTTGCGATAACGTCATACCATATTTATTGTGGGAGATGGCAGGGTATTGCCTATCAAGACCAAGGACGCTCTCCAGTGTCATAAGCCAGTTGCGTGCAATTACCACTCGTTTCGCTTGATAGGTACTGGCTCAAGTTGGATGGACAGTGTGGCGCAACCCAGTATATTCCCGGTACTGTGTCAGTTCTGACTTTCAGGCACTCGTGGCTTGACAATTCTTTGCATGGAAATCTGGGTTCAACTTTGGCCCTTATGACATCATGGGGTGGGATTCGGCAAGCAAATGATGTGGCCAAGCGGGCAATTAGAATGAAACAGCTGCCAAGGGGGCTGCTTTATCGAAGCATGGAATTGTCTATTGCATTCCGCACAATTTGTCCAATTGCGCCAGAACCCAAACGCCTAGTTTATTTCCCGAATGATAAAATGGTGGAACGGTGCCTTTGGAGTTTTCAAAATGGGATGGTTCCTCTCCAGATATCCTGATCCAATCCAACTTCATCCAACTTGTTGTGTTCTGGTGCGAGTGCAACTTTTAGACGAACATGTCCACCGTTGACATTGCCGTAACTGGTCAGCCCTACGGTGAATTGACTGAGACATCTTTGGGACTTGTTGACCTCAAACATGTCTCGTTGGTTGGCTCGGGAAGGATCCCATTAGACAATGCAATGAGCTCGGTATCAATGGCTCAGGCGTTTGGAAACTTGATGGCGTATACTCCTACAGAGTCATCACGGGCCAACACGAAGAGCGAATTGCTTACGGGGGCCGGCTCATTGCCTCCAACAGAGTTGGCCCTCGGCTGCCCTACGGGCTCAATTATTGATTCACAGCCTCCAAAGGGCCGAACCGAAAGCCCTGGACGAACAAATCCAAAGCCTGGCAGACGAAAACAGACTTGCACGGCCAGGGATACCCCGCATACGCCCCCTAAATCTCGAGGAAGAAGACAAAAAAAGGTACCCAATGCGAAGACCGACGGCCGGCAGTCAATCGCGACGGATTCCCGCAAAATGTCACTGGAGAAGAACCGAGTTGCAGCTTGCAAATCCCGAATGCGCAAGAAACAATGGACAGAGAACCTCGAGGAGAGGGAGCAAATGCTGGAGACGACGCACCTTGAGCTGCAAGAGCAGTACGTGGGACTCCTTGAAGAGGCGTCTCGACTGAAGGGATTCCTTCTGAGCCACGCTTCTTGCCACGAGCCCCATATTGATGCATGGATACAACTCGAAGCCTCCAAGTATATCGGGCATCTAGCAGGCCCAAACTGCCATGAGAATGGGAGCGTCCAATCTTCTTCAAACTCGCGAGGTAAGCCCCTTCCTTGCGCAGCAGGTGTATCTTGGCTCACACTAAATCGTCCTCGCAGATTCCGAGTCCATGTTTGCGTCTTCGTTATCAAGTCCGAGCATGATATCGTCCCAGAGCTCGAACGAGATTGACCAAGACATATGTATTGAGGCGTTGCTCAAATAACCCTACATTCTGTAATTCTATAAGACGAAGGCTTGCACGTTCAAAAAAGACATGGATTAATATTCCGAATGCACGCAAGGGGTGCGCGGGTTCTAGATGAGCGCGACAAGGTTATGATCTACTCGAGACTGCAATTCGGCTTTGCCGGTTCAAATTCTGGGTGTCATTTTCACGCATGGGGGAAATATCTGCACTTGAACTAATTGTCTGTCTTTGATACAGGCAATTAGCCAGGTAGTTGCTTGGTGGCTGCGCATGAATAAACACATCTCATCGTCATTTCAGGGCCCAGCAGGAAAAAACATGACAACGCAGCCAGGACTAATCGCCTGCAAATGCGGCATCAGGAGAGAAAAGTCTTACAGCCTTTACTCAATCAAGTAATTCCGAGAACCTGACTTCAATTGTCCATCTGGCTTGCCCCTGTTCAACAAAGCACCACAGAACCGCCCTTGGCTATGCCGGCCTTGCAGCAAAAAAAAAGAAAGACAGAAGCTTGCAGAATCTTCCAGACACAAACAAGGGGCTGGTAACCGCATGTTCAAATCTGCCATCTATTAGACCCAACGGTCGAACACAGTGTCAGTGTTGCGCCCTAGTTCCATCTCACAACTTTTCGCCCAAAACAAAATCTTCGTCGTAAAGACATGCCACTTGATCTCTAAACATTACCCATCATACATTTCTTTTACACCAAAAATTCTACCTCGGCGAAGTGCTTCAGGACTACCCAGCCCTCATCAAACGCCTTCTTATCCATGCGCACAATTATGGCGGCATGGCTCTTTTTATGGTTATGGATCCAAACCGGATACTTCCTCCATTTCACAGTGTCCAGGGACCGAATCATCTCAAACTGATGTGGTGTCAAGGCAAGTGTGGGCTGCAGGGGCGTCGACAGCCGTCTCTCGCGCTGGATCAGCCTTCTGTCCTCAACAGTCATGGCGCCGGCATCGTCCTCGTCCTCAGTGGCCAGATACTCTTGGTTTTGGGAGCTGTTGAGCGCCTCATAGGTGTTTTCGACTTCTTCACGCAGTTCTTTGATGAAGATGGGGACTCGGTAGCCGTCAATGCTGACGCCAGCTTGACCTTGCTCATAGAGGCGGATCCGCTTTGAGCTACGGATGTTTTGGACGACCGAAGTGCAGAGATAGGCCAAGATGCCAATGGGGACGAAAACGGCGACACTTATCATGAAGGGAATTCGCTTAATCCAGTTGACGACGGATTCGGTCACGGATGAGATGGTGGCTGGCCCGCGCAGCTTCGGAGATGGCTGGACGGGGTTATTGGGGTCGAGGATGACGCCCTCATAGCCCGGGAGGTAGTTCACCTTGACGTTGTCTAAATTGCGGTATGGATCGGTCTTTGAGATGCCGGTGGTGTAGTAGACGGCCTTTTTATCGTTGATAATATTGGTATACAGGGTGTGGCGTCTGAACTTGCGCAAGCCCAGCATAAAAATGGAGGTGGGCTCTGCGAGGACTGAGAGCAGGGGCCGGCCAGTCTCGCGAAAGTCGTCAATGGTGAACAGTTGCCTCCCCGACACGGACAGCGTGCGGGCGCCCATGACGTTCCAGACGTGATTGTGCCAGCCCTTGAGGGGTGTGCGGACGCCCAGGTGAGGCGAGGCAAAAGTGGTGAAGTTCTATCAATGGTCAGATGACTCGGCCCATGGCAGGATGGAACGGGACAGCAGTGGGAACGAGAAAGGCATACCATGCATTCGAGCTGGTCCAAAACACCCTTGGCGTACAGCAGGCCCACGGCATAGCGACAGACCAAGCCTCCCAGCGAATAACCAACAATGCTAAGTTTGGTGATTTTGCCACCGGCCTCCTCGACGGCGCGCAGCTCCTCTTCAATCTCGGAACAGATGCGCTCACCGCCGCGCTCTATACCGTCATAGGTAAAGCTGCCGATGTTGCGCTTTGCGAACAGCAGGCGCAGCTCTCCTGGGGGATACAAGCTGCGCAGACTCTTGGCGACATTCCTCAAATGATCGGGATTCCCCCACAGCTGCCGGCCAGAGAGCACACATAATAAGCCCGTGTTCAAGTCTCGCAAAAAATAAACAAAGGGCGACCAATCTTACCCCGTGAACAAGCACACACAAGTGGTTGGCAGACGGAGTGCCGCCCTCGTACTTGGGATAAACCGGCAATGGCATGGTGATGGGTGGCAGCCGCTGAAGAACCGGAGGACTGGTGATGCGATGTCGAATGTACCTAAGGTATGCAGACGCAGCTTGGGCCCGAGGCGAGGACCAGACTTGGAGGGCCGGTCTGAAAGGGGCCCAAAGCGATGACCAGAACACCATGCAAGGCAGTATTGCGTAGGCCCAACATCTGAAGGCGGCCACGACACTGTTTGGTGAGGTGGATGGCGGACCAAGTTGAAGGGTGACGCATTGACTGGTGTCGACTTGATTGGCCCTGAACCCCTGGCGCGGGCTTGTCAAACTCAACTGCGGCTGGTGTTCAATGGTTTTGGTCTGACTACTGGCATTCACGAGCGCCACAGAGCCGAGGCTCCTGTGGCTCTGATCTTTGGGGGCTTTCTAATCCATGGCATGGGGCGCTGGGCGGGCCGGTGCTCAACAAACAATCGGACCATGTCACATGATGGTCCGCCAAGAACAGAAATGGCAGCAAAACAAAAATAAATCTGTTCTGGGCGACAAGATAAAGAAAGAAATGCAACGCCATCTGTGCACGACTGTTGGCAGCAAGTTCTTGCCCATAATTTGGCAAGCTTCAATGTTAGCTGTGTCCGGAATTTGGTCCAAAGCCCGAGTCTTTGCCGACGTATTGCACCTGCTCTTGGCCACGCGTCTCTCTGTTCGAGCCAGGTGGGGTTTAACTCGTAGCATTATCCATAAATAGAGCACAGATGTTATGGCATCAGTGTGGTCTGCAGCAAGCCTCGCTGGGGTTGGGAAATGCAGCCAAGGGCACCAGACACCAGCAGATCCGACTCTCCAGTCTCATCTCGATGTGCCTGCTGGAAAGCAGCTACCTCCGTCCTCCGTACAGTGCCGAGTATCCACTGGGCTAGCGGCCAAGCGCAACAGCCCGCTACCCTGTCACCAATCAGTTCAATGCTCCATGTCTGGTCTGTGCGTAAATAAGTTGTTCCGCACTATGCGCCTTGGCCTTGACATGATACTCACATACTGCTGTCTTGCTACATCATCACCAACTCATCTTTGGGCCAGAAGGCGCCGTGCTGAACTTGATCAAGTGTTCTTCCCCATACATTTCCCAACTATACGTTGTTCGCGTAAAAAAAAAATGGCCTGAGCACAACGGTTCTTGCTCATCAACGCCACGCTTGTTCGTCTTGAGCTTCCTCTCCTTCTCACTAGTTCACAACCGTGGAGTGAATACCTGACTCGATAACATGCACACTACGAATCACTCTCTGTCGAGACAATGAGTTTCTCCCTCAGTCATATACCGTGCCCTGCGGGCAAGTCCTGCACGGCGTTCCAGTGCATCTTTGGTCATGGCGAGAAGAACTCCTCCGAAACCAAGGTGGAACCGTCGCCTCCTCTGGCTCCCAACGGCCAACCTCTCAGTGTCCGTGAGCTGTCCCCGACTAACCAGGATTCGCCCCGTAAACGCATAAAGATAGCGCAAAGGGAAACCTATATTCCGTCTCAACCGCCCTCCAAACTAAGCACAACAGCTAGCGGCTGCAACAAAGAAGTCGAAGTCAAGGCTTCACCTCGCACTGCCACTCGGCCCGTGTCACCTCCGCCTATACAGCGCAATGCAAGAACAACAGACACAAAACAAAAGTCGTCTCCTTCAACACCACAGCAGGCTCCTGCCATAAAATCTTCCAGATCGTCCAACGAATCCGCCAAGAAGAGAAACCCAGAGTCTCTCAACCCTCGACTTCTCAAGAGCTCGCCCGCAAGCCACGAGACCCGGCTCAAGCTTCTGAAAATGCTACACCAAGAATTCGCCCGGCTCAACGAGGAGCTGAAAGGAAGCAGCAAAGACGTCGACATCTCCCTCATTCTGTCCAGGCAAGAACTCATCTTCAAAGCTCTGGATGAGGAGCAAGCCACGGCGCTGGAGAAGCCAGCTGTGTATACTAATGTCATGAAGAACAAGGTCATGCAGCACAAGAGGATGAATGTGGCTCAATGGAGGGATATCCGTATCAAGGAAGCTCCTCGGAGAAGAGAAGAGCGGAACGGAGGAAGCATACCAAAGGAAGTCATCACTGGTCTTACGAGCGCTCAAGAAGTGGAGCTTTTGAAAAGAATCATCACAAAGGTGGACGGTCTTTCCAACCACGGTTATGTGTCTTCCGTTCCAACAGATGAAGCCGTTGAATCTGCGCGGAAGGGGTTGGAGGCCGCGAAAGGATGGGAGAAGTGCGATCGGTGTCAGCAGCGCTTCCAAGTCTTTCCCGGACGGCGAGCAGACGATGGCGCGCTTACATCTGGAGGCGCTTGCAACTTCCACTGGGGGAAGGCATATGTGCCTGCAAGGGCACCTGGCGACATGACCAGGGTTCCAAAACGTTACCGATGCTGTGGACAGGAGGTGGGCGACTCGGCAGGCTGTTCCACCCACGACAAGCACGTCTTCAAAGTTGGCGATGCCAAAAGACTAGCAGCAGTGCTAAACTATGCCAGCACACCGGAAAACCCCCATGCCCCCGACAATAGAGCCGTCTGTTTTGACTGCGAAATGGGGTATACCGTTCACGGCATGGAGCTAGTCCGTCTCACCGCGACATCATGGCCCTCCGGAGAGGAACTTCTCGATGTGCTGGTGCAACCTATCGGCGAGATCTTGGATCTAAACTCCCGATATTCCGGCGTGTGGCCAGATGACCTGGCTCACGCTCCAGCCTGGACACCGGAAGACCCCACGCCATCTCGAAAGGATACTGGCACAGCCACGGATCAAGGATCAAAGTCCAAGAAGCTCAGAAAAGTATCGTCGCCAGAGGTTGCGCGCCAGCTCTTGTTCTCGCTAATATCTCCGTCCACTCCACTCATTGGCCATGCTTTAGAGAACGATCTCAACTCTGTGAGAATTGTCCATCCTACCTTGATAGATACGGCGTTGCTCTACCCTCATCCGGTCGGCCTGCCTTATCGCAATAGCTTAAAAATGCTCATGGAGGTTCATCTAAATAAGAAGATCCAGCAGGAGATCGGACCAAAGGTTGTCGGACACGATTCTGCGGAAGATGCGAGAGCCGCAGGGGAGCTGGTCCGTTTGAAGATTTCAGAAGAATGGAAGGACATGCGAAGGGCTGGTTGGACTCTAGTCGACGGGCAGATTTGGCCACCTGGAAAACCAGGTGGTTTGACAGAGGCATTCATTGAGGAACAAGGCAAGTAATCACGGCGATTTGTGTATTGTTGCATGGTGACGGCGAACGGAGCCGCGAGGCAGTTCAAGGGAATGAGGCGTTATGGTGTTAGGGCGAGATCTTATATTTGGTACCCGACATATAGAATTACATAGTCGCTCCGTCAGCGACAAAGCGGAGAAGTTCCCTCTTCTTTAACCTTGTTACACATTTTAAGCACGTCCGACAGACAGTAGATACTGCCCACCATTGCCTGATTTGCCAGTTGGCAGGTAGGCTACATTGGGATTCGATGACAGCTGTTGCGCAATCTCCCTGCTTGCCTCGATCTTTCGAACCTGGACCAAGCCATCGCCGTTCTTGGCAATCGCCTTGCTGATTGTCTCGGCAGACTCAGCTTCACCCTCGGCCCTGATAACGCTTGCTTGTCTCTCTTGCTCAGCCTTTTCGACGATGAAACGCGCTCGCTCGGCGTCCTGTTGCGCAATCTGCTTCTGTTCAACCGCCTTGGTGAATTCCCTGCCGAAAGTCATGTGGGTGATGGAGACGTCTTCGAGTGCAATATTGAACTCGGCGGCGCGGCGAGTGAGATCTGTGCGGATCTTTTGTGAGACGGCTTCTCGCTGTGTGATGAGTTCGGCGGCGTCGAATTGAGCGACAATGGCTTTCAAGACTTCGTTGCCGATGGAGGGGAGAACACGTTCATCGTAATCGACGCCGAGGTTCTGCAAGGGTTAGTGCCTACTTCAGCATCATGTATAGTGATGATAGCCGTACCTGGTAAATCTTGGGAAGAGCTTGGACATTGGGTCGATGTAGCACACGCAGCGTCAAGCTGACCATCTGCAAGTCCTTGCTTCCCGTCGTCGTAGCGATATTTCTCGGCTTCGTCCGCACGTCAAATATGATGCTCCTCTGTAGCCAGGGGACTAAAAAGTGTGTTCCCTCGTTGATGACATCCTCCTTCACACCAGATAACCTGTCAAAGATGACGGCTCTTGTCCCGCCCTTCACATCAAAGATGGACTGGCTGGCGAGAAATGCGCCCGCCGTGACTGGCACAGCCAGGCGGTACATCAGGTTGAGTGCTCTTGCTGCGGCCGCCATTATGTACAACCCTCAAAACTGCAGTGATGCGGGCGAAGGGAGTTGACGGTGGGTGGATGGGACGGATTAGCAAAACGAGGCAGCATTGAGCTTTGCCGTGCAGCTTGTTGCTCTCCTCCAGGGTGATTTTCGGGTCGCGGTGTTGACGCTAGACCCGTTCGGGTAAGCTCGGGGCGATGGGAGTGGTGGTTCTGCGCTTTTCAAGACTTGCAGCCTCTTTTGCCCGGACCCGACTTTCGCCTTTCCTGCCTCACGAAACGTCCCAATCACAGGAATCACCGTCACGCAATTCCTCGACATCAGCCACGATGAGACCGACGCAAGCTCTGAACGGCGGAGGTGCCCCCAATTGGAAGGTTGGCCAGTATGTTTTATCCTGCTCCTGAGTGTGGGGGGAGTCGTGAGTGCCTGCGGCTTTTCTCGCGCCAGCAACAAACGTTGTCGGCTTCAACGAACCCCCAAAGCTTCAATTGTGAAGTTCATTGACTAACTTGATTTGAAGCTGGCTGGGTGACTGGGGATCTATGGGTGAGTGACATACGACCCTTTCGACGGACAATTGCGAGGCCTACGATCTGCGACGGAGTCACAAGCGTGTGTTCAAAGACACGGTCGAACGGGGGTCGAGCTCAGGACCGGTTGCAATCAATTGGGGATATTTTCGGTCAAAATAGTGCGAGAGAATCATGAGCCAGAGCTGCCACTTCGACTTGACCTTTTACGCCGCTTCGATGCTTCGATCCAAGACGAAGGGGGAACACAGCATCACGAACCGAGGTTACTAACTGAATGCAGGTGGCGCCAAGCAGAAGGGCATCATTCACTACGGTATCTCTGCCAACCGACAGAACCCCGTTGCCGGCGTAGTACACGATGCCATCTTCAACACCTTCCGCCGCAGCAAGGGCCAAATTTTCTACTGGCTGCCCCCCCTGGTTGCTGGCTACTACCTAATGGAATGGGCCACTGAGCGGTTCGTAACCAAACGAAAATAGAGCTTTTGGAAACGATTCTGACATGGAAATAGCAACCACTACCTGCAGTCCAAGGCCGGCCGTGCCGAGTTTGGTGATGAGGCCGAGTAAGCAGCTTTGGGATGGAGATGGTCGCCAAAATTTTGTACATGATAGTCTAGAACAAGGAGAGCAATAGATGTGTAACCACCAAGAATGTGCGATAAGCGCATGTTTGAAATTCATTCCATTTGTCACAATGACTCTCTTTCTCTGTCTGTTCCATTCTCATGTGACCAGATGAATACTTGCGTAGATGCCGCAATTGAAGCACAAGCGACGATGAACAACCTGTTCAGGCTTTATTTATGCATCCTGCGCCTTGGACAACCACGGCACAGCTATTTCCATCGTGAATTGGCCATGGTTCAGCTCGCTGTTCAACTCTTGGCCGTGCCCAATCACGAGCCACTTATTCACACTCGGCCAGACAAACTCCCAGCTCACGACATGAAAATATATCACGTGACAGTACATCGGAACCGGCGCCACGAATCACCGAGAAACAAAGCCCAGCTCCAACAAAAGTTTCTACTGGCAGGAAAAATTTCGAGGTCCCTGTGGAAAGACGTGCGAAAACTAATCTCGCCCGATTTCTCGACCAACCCTTCCCCCAATTGGTCTCCCTTTTTTCCCTGGTGCTGATTTTCGATATTTGCATTTCGTAAATAGCACTTTCGAATACCCAATTTTGGTAAATTTGTGACTTGCCAAACATTCATACATCTTTTACAGTCTTTACGACTCGTCGATCCGCAGCCATGGCCTCCGAAAGACCCGACAAGAAGGAGAAGAAGGACAAGAAGCGCAGCGAGGAGTCTGGCGTCGCCAAGCCCAAGAAGGACAAGAAGGAGAAGAAGGACAAGAAGGAGAAGCTCGCCGCGGCCCTAGACGAGAAATTGCAGCAGGACGCTGCTGCTCAGAGCGGCAAGCCTGTGGGAGAGGACAATGATTCCGAGATGGAGGATCAGACGGCTGCTGCCGAGCTGCCGCTGGAGAGAACGGTCGTTCCCTTCGCGCTGCCACTGGCTGATGAGAAGGGCATGAAGAAGGTGTACAAGACCATTAAGAAGGGTGCGTACACGGTCCAACCCCCCCCCCCCCCGGGTACTATGCTTGGTGGATATGTTTCAATGCTGACGATGCACAGCCGCCAAGAATGGCACTCTCAAGCGCGGCGTCAAAGAAGTCGTCAAGACGCTCCGAAAGTCGTCCGCCTCGGCCCCCGGAAAGTCGTCCTTCCCCGGCGTTGTCATCATTGCCGGCGACATCTCCCCCCAGGACGTCATCTCGCATATCCCCGTGCTCTGCGAGGACCACAACGTGCCCTTCATCTTCGTCACGTCGCGAGCCGAATTGGGTGCTGCCGCCAAGACCAAGCGCCCTACCAGTGTGGTGATGATCATGGAGAAGCCCGACGGCAAGAAGAAGGCCGCCGCCAAGGACGCCGACAAGGATGACGACGCTGAGTCGTTTGGCGATGCCTATGCCGCGTTGGTGAAGCTGGTGCAGAAGGAGTACTCCAAGCAGGCGTTCTGGACCAAGGGCGAGTCAAAGGCATAGATTCTTGCACGGAGGGCGGGGGCGGGCGTCATCAATGGGCGGCTGAAAAGTTCGTTTCTATGCGTTGTTGGAACTTGGAGTGATGGGGTGTCGATGAATGGCACTCGGAATGAAGATGTGCTTGAGGCTTTGGTTTGATCTGGGTGTATAACTACCAGAGGGATTGACTAGCAGGGCCGAACTGGGTTACGGCGGCGTTCAGGTATATTGCATCATAAATTAAGCATTTCTCAAAACAGCGCGGTGATGAGCAGTGGCAGAACTGTGAGATGAAACGGGCCAACGTCTTGCTTCAACGGCAAGCGTAGTTGAGGATTCAAGATCTGCCAACGTCCTAGCGCGACGCAATAACTGGATTACGCACATCATCGACGCCATTGAACCAGCAACCACAGGAAGTAAACCTCGAGTCATGGTATAAGAAAACACACACAACCGACGTCACACAACCCAATCTTGTGCAGAGTTTCACCATGGGGACTGAGATTTTGACACATGAGGGATTGATGGTTAACTACTTAAACAGGGGCATCTGCCCAGGAAATCCCACACCGACGCAGCAAGATGGCGCAAGATGAGATTAGTCCAGACTCCGACCCCTCAGTCAAAAGGGTTGGTACGAGTTCCCCACCAAGTCAAGAACAACGACAGCCCAATCGTTTCCACCAGCTTGGCCGCAATGCTAACACCGACGGTATCGATGGGGCGTTTCTCCGAGAAGATTTGAGAGAGGAACTAGGCCGAGTCAGACACACGGTGACGAATGCGCCCAACGGAATATTACCAGTGGGGGATGAAGAAAAAAAAGAAAAGAAAAGAAGAAAAGAAAAAAAAGACTTACACCAGGAGCAGCAGTAGCGGCAAAGATCAAGCCGCCGAGGTAGGCAGCGCCCTTGTAGCTCAGCGTCCCCGTGGCATTAATCAAGGCGCCAACGCCGTAGCTCTGAAGGGCCGAGCCAACAAACGAGGTGCCCCAGGCAATGGCAGCGCCACTGGCCTCCTTGGACTTGATAAACTCCTCCTTGGTGTTGGCCTGCTTGGCGCGCTGGTAGGTCTGGCCAAAGACGGGCCCAAGGACAGCGAGCTCGACGCCGTGGTTGAAGAAGGTGCCCAGGGCGATGGCCGAGGGCTTGACGGGGGGCAGGTCTGCCATTTACCATGCAGAGTTAGCAAGGGGTTGGGGCATCGTCGACCAGGGCTCGACAGCGCAGCGGAGCAAACGTACAGTGCAGCGACATGGCGATGTACAGCAGCGATGTTGTTTGTAGGATGTGGCACAGACTGATCGCGTTGGTGAAAGGTTCAAGTTGTTCAGGTGGAATGCACGAGCTCGCTACCTTTTTGGCCCTCCCCCCCCCCCTCCTTTTAAACTTAGACGCCGGGAATGCTGCTGCAGCAAATCTAGCGAAAGGGCGAGCTGTGTGGCTTGGTTCTCGGGGCATGTTGGGCGTCACGGGCGATGATGTCACCACTTTGCGGGGACGCGCGCAAGTTGTCGGCTCTGCGGTTGGGGGGGAACAGGCGGCTGATGCACATCCCGGCGGTTGGGTTCTGCAATCGCTGGCATGTTCATTTAGGCGATGCGCCACAAGGTAAAGCAGTTGTGTGTGTTTTACCTTGTACCCTTTCTGCAACTTGATCACGCAACGACTTTGTACATGGAGAGGCGGCGCTGGGGGAAATTCCCTGCTAAAACCCCCGTCTTGATGCTCCCCCGTCGACGCTGAATTTCATGAAACCTGCTACAATACAGTGCCCCTCCATGTTCCCCGCCATGATCCCGGCAGATGCACCCATGTCAAACCTTGGAAAGCTTCCCCGACCAAGGTTGAAGCCATGATGTGCCAATGACACCATCAACTGCGGCGCGCCCACTTCTGGCGCACATTCAGCCCCCAGCTTTGCGGCCCCCATCCAGGAACAATTCTTCTCCACGGCTCAAGCGCCTGCGTCGGTATCTTTGCTTGGTTGCTTTGGGGGGCCATTGCTGGGTTGCCAACTTTTCCAGCTAACAGCACCTTCTACCATGTTCCCATAGGTTCCGGTAGCTATAGGTGGGTGGGCATGGCCCAGCTGGGGTTGTACTGCGAAATCACAACACGGACGAGCAAAAGGGACATCAGACCCGGCTTCTGCTTATATGACAGGACCACTGGATCATGGCTGCCACCAAATCTCTCTGGTGCCATTGTCCCGGGCCGTTTGCATGCATGCATGACGGTAGCAGCCATGTCGTGTCCAGGCACATGGAACGAAGCGGCCCGCCATCATCACACCCAAATGCAAGGCACCGAGCAAGTACCTGAAGGGGATATGTAGAGACAGCACACAAGTGTAAGCGCTAGAAATGCTCAAATTCCCATCCGGCCGCCGCTCACAGCTGTGGCCCCTTGTTTGATGATGCCCTGCCGCAAGCCACCCCATAACAACTACCGGCTACGATTCTATCTGTACAACGCCGTGACAAGAGGTTTCATCTTGGCCATGGCGAAAGCATGGTGTATGCCCAGGTTGCCCCCCCTCTGTACCGACGTGGTTGAGCCCGTCAGTGCCCAAGAAACAAAATACAGAACTCGCTGCTGCTCCATGTCGTACATAAAACGCCTGATGAGATTTCCAAATTTGCCCTCCTTTACGCCATGTGCTGCCCGTCTTCTCCGCCGCGAAGCGCCAAGAGCGCTCTGACATCGTGGATGTACTGTAGGCCTTCTAGCAAAGGAATCAGGTGCATTAAATCGTTGTCCGTCGGGTCGTTAATCCAGCCCTGGATGGGGATGGCATTGTCTGTGTACAAGGTCAGTGGCTTACGGTCTTCCCGAGAGAAGCGAGGGAGGCGGCGCGCGCGACTATGAACCCACCTTCATGGAACAAATAGCTCAGTGGGCTGTTATCCAGAATCATGACTTTACTCAAATCTGGTTCCACTGAGCTCAGGTCCTTAATGTACGCGCCTTGGCGGTATGTACAGTGCTGGCGATAATATCTGGCAGAGAAGAACTTTCGCTCCGCTTCCAGCCAGTCAATGACGGGATCGGCGTATTCCTGCACCGACGCCGTGAAGATGACCAAGTTGAACCACTTGCAGATGCGTCGCAAAAACTCATCACAGTACGGTCGCTTGTTGACCCAGTACAGAATGGGATGTTGCGCAGCGCCGCCCGGTGCGCCGCCCATGCCTAATGAGGCGGTGTTGAGGCGCACTTCAACCATGTGGCCGCTATTCCTGCCGCCTTTTGACATGCTGTGGATCAACGTTTCGTCAAGATCCAGGATCAGCGTCTTCTGGTGCTTGGCAGCGGCATCGAGCTTGAGATATGAGGGTTGGCGTCGAGGTATCAATGGTCGAGGCGGCGCCGGAGTCTTTGGGTACTTGGTCAAGGCGGCAATCGGCGAGGTTGGGGACTTGAGCTGCGCAGAGAGCTCTTCGTCACTGGCCTTGGTTCTCGCTACGGCAGACTGGGTGCGGCGGTGCTGCTTGCGTTGCCGCAGGGCATCATCGTTGTGGAGTTTGATTCTTATCGATCTCCTGGCCGAGTTCAGCTCTTCTGCTGGGTTCAGGGATTTTGACCTTCCGTGTCGACTGGTCGAGCTCTTGGCAGGCTCTCCCTCTGATTCGGACGACTGCCCCGATGTCGACGAGCCTGAAGAAGGGGCAGGGCGCGGCGCTATCCGGCGGTAACCCCAAGGCTGTGAGCTTGCAGATGCAGACGTCGATTCAGTGTGGTTGGCATGGTTCTCATGCGATATGTAACTGTCCATTCCACCATCCTTCTGGACACCAAACAGCTTCTTCATCTGCGACAGGGGTGCGAACACGCCGTTTTCATTGTAGAAGCAGGCAATGAGGTAGACGCCCGGCGAGGCGAGAGTAGCAAGCACCCAGCGAATAGAGCTAATGATGCTGGACGCGAGCCGCCGTGGTATGGAATGCCACCAGCCAGCTCTCTTGTTGTCATCTTTGCCATGGCTCAACAGCGGCGTATCCTCGGCGGCCAGGTAGTCGGACTTTTCGTCGTCATGTTGCAACTCGTCGTAGAGGCCGCGCTGGAATGATTCTGCATTGGCTTCAGCTATACCACCGTCTCCCTCGGTCGACTTCTCATCGGGTAGCAACCCAGCACTGATGTTGCCGAGGCTGTTTGATCGAGATGCATTGGGGCTTGTGGAGGGAGAGACGCGGGCGGTAATGATGTTGAGAGAATTCATCTTGGAGACGGACAGCCAGCCGCCATCAGGCTACCCGAGGCTGTCCGAGCAGTAGATAATGGGCGGACGGCAGACTGAAAGTGGTGAAGAGGCAAGACGGGGCAAGGAAGACGAGCTGAGGAGACGCGCAGCTGTGTCGCACCAAGAGGCAAGGTCGCCCCAGAGGGATGGAGATGATGTCAGCCGGGATGGTTATTGCTAGGGCTTTGCTAAATCAATCAGTCGCGGCGTGGCGAAACGAGCGTATTGCGAGGTTTTTTTGATGGCGTGGAAGACCACTCAAAGCCGGCCGTGATTGATCAGCGCCGGGTGCGAGGGAACGGGTGCAGCCTCGCGATGCGATGGCCATGCGCAAAACGGTTGAGGGAACAATGTTTGGCAAGGTTTTGAGGGGCGGGTGCTGGGGAAAGAGGCAATGCGAGCCGACAAGTCTTCAGGTCTAGCCTGGGTCTGGTGCCGCCAATCCGGTGTCTTTGCCATGCCATGAGTCTGGGGCCTCAGTTCGCGGACCACTAGAAACGCCTGGGTTTGGAGCCTGGATGGCGCAGGACCGTAGCTAAGTATGCAAGTAACTTTGGGTTAATACGGTCCACGGGGTCCGTCCCCGTTCGGCCACAACGTGCCAGCGCAGGCCAGCGCTCAACTGGTGTAAAGTACTCCTACTTTGGTGTGTCTGGTATCTAGGGATTCGATGTAATTGCTCGACACATCAACGGTAGGAATCTGGTCGTTTGTACTTTCTATAGAGATGAATACATTGCAAGACTCAGTACACCTGTGCACTTGGCCACTTAAGATCCTGGACCATAGTGTGCCTTGTTTTTCGCCTTTTCTTCTTCTTCTTCTTACCTGGAGGTTCTCGTTGCACCTCAGAAGAATCGGCGGCAGAGCACTGCGTGAGGAGAAAATGAAGGGACAGAGAGAGGCACGCCATCATGTGCCCAGTTCGAGTCATGTGGGTTCACCGATGCGACCAAACAATTTCAATGTTTTTATCCCACCATGATCAAGTGTCGTCATGTGCTGTTGTTCTCTTTCAGTTGGACTCTCAAGGTTGAGAGGAGAGTATTCTTACGCCATGGCCCAGTTCAGACTGGATTCCATGGACTTGTGGGAAGCTGTCTAGACAAAATTTTCAGGGGTGACAAAGAGCACAAATCATACACCGTGCGTTATCCAAGCCATCTGTAACCAGAATGCAAACATGCCGCATGTGCAAAAGAACTTGTTGCTGTTTGACTGCCCACCAAACATTGGCTCTGCAGGTACGGAGTACATAAACTACTATTGTCTAGGGCGGCATGGGGTGGGGCCGAAGTGGCCATGGCCGCCGCCCTCAAAAATTGCTTTGGAGTATGCTGACCTTTTTTTCCCCTTGAGTCACACCTCGTACAATCCAAGCTGCCCCTCGTCGCCAAATAGCCACATCGCCGTGCAAGTAATCCGCAACTGCCGACGCAACCGCCCTGTATTGCCCGACAGACAGGGACAAAATGCCCTCCGCTACTGCAGGCTACGCGCCTGACCTCGAGAAATATCTCAAATCCTTGAAAGGACAGCCATTGGAAGCTGCTGTCGAGAACCTCATTTCGTGCGTGGCAACTTGACAACTGAGCCAAAGGCAAAGGCTTTGTGCACACAAAACAACTGACATGCATATCGCACAGCCTTCTCAAGAGACGACAGATTCAGGGCTCAGAGCCATGCGCCGTTGCCACTGCACACATCCTTTTGCAGGTCGTTGCTCGATCCAGGTGGCAAGACGTCGACAGCCTCATTGATAATGTCACGCGAATCGGTCGGCGCATAGTCGAGGCACAGCCCAAGGAGCTCGTCATTGGCAACATCGTGCGACGAATTCTCGCACTCATCCGTGACGAAGCCGTCGAGGAACGAAACGAGCCATTCAGCGAGACGCAGAGCGAAGCCCCCTTGACACCGCCCCGTACCGCAGACCCAGCAAGTCTCTCCCTCCAGACATATACAAAGCAAGATTCGGCCGGGGACTACCTCTCCAACCCAGCTGTACCTCCGACCAGACCCGGGCCGGTGCCGTCGTATAGCTCCGTAAACGTGCCAAAATCTCTCTTTCATCTTCTCTCCGCCTCGCCACCGTCCCACGGCGACGGCCTGGGCTCTCCGCTGCGAAATTCCGGCACCTCCACCCCTACGCGTATTGCGCACCAGACTAGCAGCCAGGTGCACGCTCTGCGATCTGAAGTCATTGATGGAATCGAAGAGATCAAGGATGAGATTAGCCAGGCTGACGACCAAATTGCCGCTCTTGCAGAGGTTCAAATTCGTCCAGGGGACCACATTTTGGTTCATCAACCTTCTCCCACGGTCGAGCGCTTCGTTCTTCGAGCGGCAGCAAAGCGCAAGTTTACAGTCTTGATTGTGACGGAGCCTCCAAGAAAGCAAACAGAACAAGTTCAATACGCCAACTTCCGTAGGAAGCTGTTGGCAACCGGAACCACTGTCATCAACGTCATGAACTCGGGGCTGATGGCCTACATGTCAAGAGTCAACAAGGTGATTATCGGCGCCAGGACCATTGTTGCCAATGGTGGCGCTGTCACGGATGCCGGAGCTGCAGCTATTGCCAGAGCCGCTCGCGAGCAAGGCAATGCTGTGGTCGTGCTGGCTGGTGTCTATAAGCTGAGCCCAGTCAACCCATTTGACGAAGAGTCTCTTATCGAATGGGGAGACTCTTCAAGCTTTGTTAGCTTCGCAGACGGAAACATGGTCAACAATGTGGAAATCCGGAGTCCCGTGACGGAACTAGTGCCGGCCGAGTTCATTGACACCTACATCACGAACTTGTAAGTGGAAATCGTAGTCCTTGCACCTTGCCCGCAACAGCCGCGTGGATTGATAGCTAACCAAAACTCGACCTCTTGCAGGGGCACACACTCACGGGACCATCTTGCCAGCCTGATCGCAGACCACTATAAGCAAGAGGACGCTGATTTCCACCTCGGGGACCTGTCCGAGTGATGATTATCTTTGAGGGGGGCGCAACAGCTTGCCTCCCACCAGCTTGCCCAACCCGCCACATGGCATTTTTTTCTCTTTTTTTCGTTGAAGCATTGTGGAGCGGTTTTCTCTTGAGCTAAACTTGAGACGGAGATGCATGTATAATCTGCATGCGGGTGTGTCATGCAACCGAGCCGGGCCTGTGCTTGGTGAGACTATGACGAGGACTGCTGTTTGAGCGTAATGGCTCACAGAATATTTGGAGAAGGATAGGCTGGGGAAGCGAATGGGCTGCCCGGCCCTCGAGCGGCCGCGTCACCAGGGCACAGAACACCAAGCTGCCATTGGGCGATGTCCTGATGGCCGCCGGGGCTGGCTGGTCAGGGCCTGTGGGTGGATCCACCCCGCGAATGCGAGTGCGATCAGCGACGGGTTCGGATGGGAGTTGTCGAGCTACGGGCCACAGCAATGCACGACATCGGCCAGGCTGACGATGAGGCACACGCGGCGGTCCATGGCGGCAGGTCATCAGTCACTGGAAGAAGGTAATGCTGGGAGACGTAAGTGTCCAGGGCTGTGGCTGCAAGCCACGAGTCCCTTGTTGGGTTTGAGTTTTCACCAGCGGCCGCCAACGGCCTGGAGCAACCCAACGAAAGTCCCCCGTTGCCTGCATGGGACCATGGCAGACTTTTGAAGAGACCACGTAGAACACATTTATAGATAATAATGAGAGCATCTCGCAATGCCACAATCCTGCATGCCATCTTTGGGACGTTGATTCAGAAATCGCCCACTTGTAGCATGTTCGCCGCCAGCGCATAGCAAGCTCACGGCTGCCACACATGGTGCCAAGCTTTGCGCCCTGACACCAGCTGTTGCCAGCCGCCATACAAAACCCTTGCAACAGCAGCGGCCAAAGAGTTGTACCAGCTGATACAGATGCCAGACACTTTACGTGAGGCATCGGCACTTTCATCTCCGCCCCAAAAGAACGGCGGCCTTCCCACGACCCTACATCATTAGCCTCCCTTTGCCCTTCCAACTTTGAGCCTTTAACAACATTTCACTGTGCCAGTGAGACGCCAAGCGATGGAACCAAACACCAACAATCCGCACGTCAGCCCTGACGAGCCGGATGCCCCTCCCCCGCCATACTCGGAGACAGACATATACTCCAATTCTGGAGCCCCTCAATCCGCCGCGTCAACAACCTCTCACGCCGCATTCACGCCGCTGGACGATGCCTCGTCGACTGGAGACGTCGTGTATACGCCGCCCTTGACGCCGCGCACATCTTCAAATTCGCAACTGGGGTCGCAAGAGCCCGTGCAACAGCCAGGCGCCTCATTATACTTTCATTCACGGCCTCCGCCTGCAACGCCGTCCCCCGGGGATCAGCTCATCCATACTGTCAAAGTAGAGAGTACGTCTCTGCCCGATGACCTCCCTTATCAAAGCGAATGGGCCGCGAGGGACGTCACGGCTCAAGACTGGGCCACCTTTGTGAATTTTCTACTACCAGACCATACGACAAGGGGCAATGAGGCCGTTATTGAGAGGAAGCTACGGAGCGAGGGCAGAGATGATGCCATTTCCACAAGTGGCCGATCCCAGGCGGAAGCACAGCTGGAGCAGATGAGGGGAAACGGGACCACAGCGGCGCGGAGCAGGGCAGAGATGGAGGCCACTGTTCAGCAGTGGAATGACGGCTTCTTTGGACCGAGGGGGATAAATGTGAGGCTCGACTCGGACGAGAGGATGCCCGGTGCTTGGGGGACTGAATGTGAGGACAGTGAATCGCAGAGGGGAGAGCAGCAGCAGCAGCGAAACGGCAATACTACCATGTTTGGGAAGCTCTCCATTGGCAGCAATGGGATTCGCTTTGGAGACAGCCTCGTATTGGACAGCAACGGCATCAAGATCAACAGCCTGGTCATGAACAACGAGGGGATTTCTTTTGGGAGGAGGACTCCGCCTTCGGAACCCGCCGAATCCTCGCGACGAAATGCTGCAGGACCCTGCGGCTCAAACGGCCCTGCCGGCCCTCCTGGCCCTTCCTGGAGATTCGGCGGTGGCTCCGGATGGAACCGTCATGGCCGCGATGTCCGCTACGGTGATTATGGAATGCAGCACGGCGGACCATACGGTCACAGCGGCTGGCATGGCCACCGTGGCGGCCGACATTCTGAAGATCGCGGTAGAAGATGGAATTCGGATCACAAAGACACACACGATCGGTCCTCCTCCGTCTCATCCATCTCCTCAGAATCGTCTAGCAGCTCTGAAGCGTCCATCGGGTCGCTGCCAGACTACGACGACATAAAAGACCACCAGCTCCCCCTCTACGCTGAGCGGCTTCAGGACTGGGCCTCTCAACCCGAGAAAGTGCGAACCAAGAGCGACGTTAAAGCGCTGAAGGCGGAACTGAAGGCTCTTCCAAAGGGGCCTGTTGATCCCACTTTTGACAGAAAGGCCCTCCGGGGTCAGATTAGGGGTCTTGAAACAAGTTGGAAGGCCATCAGGAAAGCACAGCGCCAAACCAGAAGGGAGTACCGCCGGGAGCGACGGAGGCAACGAAAGGCAGAGAAGAGGGAGCACCGGAATAAAAAACGTGAGATGAGACGAGCTCACAAGGAGCATGCAAGACACGGAGGACCATTTTATGCACCACCACCGGCGCCCCCAGTACCACCAGTTCCACCAGTACAAGCTGCACCGCCTGCGCCGCCGGCACCTGCCGCGGTGCATTCCGTTTTCGGTATACCGCCTGTTCCTGGCGCACCAGCAGCACAGGCGGCACCCTGGGCTCCTCCCGCGCCTCCAGCTCCGTCTGCAGCTCCGAATCCCCCCTGCTGGAGCCCAGGTTGGCCACGAGGCTGCTCAGGCCCGTCCCAGCGGAGCTCATTCTTCTTCGGGCCCGATGGACCCCTCGGCGAGCGTGGACCCTTCGGCCCCCATGGTCCATTTGGACAAAAGGGCATTGTAGGCCCTGGCGGACCATTCGGGGGTGGTCGTGGAGGATGGGGCGGTAATTGGGGCAGAGGAGGCTGCGGCAGATCCAACGAACCGTCCCAAGCACCATGGAGCTCTAATAGAGGCAACACTCGCGGCGCACCAGGCGCATGGCCTGAGGATGCACAAGATTCCGGTATTACAGAGAATATCCCTCCCCCGGGGCCAGTCTCCGCCGCCAAATATAAGACCGTACACCAGCTCGAGGCGGAGATTGCCAAGTTGGCTTCCAAGGCGGAACATGTAAAGGATGGCAGGGCCGGGTTGGAAAAGGAAATTGAAGCCTTGACGGAGACGCTGGAGACTGTGAGGATGGAAGCTGATGAGGCTTATGCGAGAGAGTTGGCAGAATGAGGTGGACAAGGCGACCATGGACGGATGTGTTTGGATGGCGTTTGGGACTTGTATCACTCTATTTTACTCATTGCATAACTTGGATCTTGTGTATAGAGCACCGGTAATGCAAATGTTTTCATCTACCCTTACTTGCTGTGAACCCGTTACATTGGACGTCTGTATATAATTGATATAAATGGCCGTAGGAACGCTATCATGAGAAGCGGCCATGGCAAGGTTTTGTGCTTGACAAGTCTTGAAATGTACCTGGCTGTGACGTGGTTGCCTGACAAGTCCCGAGTACGCATTCCACCGTCCACTGCCCGTGATATCAATTGCCCATGATGTATACCATTTACAACACCAAGTTTACAACACCAAGGTTAGCAAATGCAGCCACTCGTAGATGAAGACTTTACTACAGCCGCCAACAAGGCGTGGTCCTCGCAGCAAAAAGCCAATCCATGAATCAACCACTTTTGTCTATCCACAAGCACCACCAGCCACGGCAACAAGCTAGTGCTTGCTCTCGTCCTTCTCAACCAAAGCGCCGACGCCCAGACTCCTGCCCACAGCAACCTTGATCTTCTTGTCCTCCTTGTTCTTGGCCGGATCGCGCCCGACCTCGCCGACGGCCTCGCCCTCGTCCGCGCCCTCGGCGCCGTTGGCCTCCTTGTCCGCATCCTCAATCGCCTTCCTGGTACTCTCCAGATCAAGCCGCATGCAGAAGGCGTCCTCCCCGTCAGCGTAGTACTTGGCCTCGACCTTTTCGTTGAGGAAGCCAAGCGTATCCTCGTAGAGGTGCCGCGCGGCGACGTTGGACACGCGCACATGCAGCGAGACGTACTTTGCGCCAAAGGTTTCCACCATGGCCAGTTCTGTGCAGCGCGCGCAATGCCATCAGTCTCACCAAGTTTCCAATCACGCCGGGGGGAGGGGGTTGGGTTGGGTGCTTACGGCTCTGTCTCATCAGCTTCTCGGCGATGCCTAGCCGTCTGTGCGTCCGCATCACGCTCAAGCTTGTAATGTGGCCGTGTGGCACGCCGTCTGTCGGCTCCTCCTCCATCTTGGCAAGCACGTAGCCTACAATCTTGGGGTAATCGTACGGTCCCTCGGCCGGGCGGCTCACATCCACCGCCACGTAGCTTAGTTGCGGCCACGACAGCGCATGGTACAGGTAGTATTTTAGGAAGTAGTTTTCGGGGAGGTTCTCCAGGTTGGCGTGCTGGATGAGCGGCAGGTCCGCGCTGGTGAGGACGCGGATGTCCATGGCTAGGTTTTTTTTTTTTCTGCTCTCTCCAGTTTTGTTTGGCTGGTTTTTCGACTTTCAAGGTGCGGGCTGCGTGGCAGAGTGTGTATCGGTCAAGAGGGGTCGCTTGAGAGACCGATTGACGGTACTGTCGGGGCAAGAGGTACGTTGTGCGTGGTTGTGACGAAAAGTGAAGCTTTTGGAGGCTCGAACCGTAGGCGACGTAGCTGCCCCTCGTCATGGTGGCATGGTGGTTGAAGCATGCATGTGGGGCGACGGGGCTCTCAAAACGGCAAAGACAGACTGTGAACGTACTTAAGTATGCATACACTTGAGAATACAAGGAAAAGAAAACCAACTATGCCCCAATATGGGAGTTTCAAGCACTTTTACCTAGTCCGTCCATGGCTTCTTTTTCAAGTTTCATGCGCAAGGCGTCGTCTTGCACCGGGTGACCACAGCACCCCGCATGTTAAAAATTGCTGAAATAACTTACTCGTCTAGCACAATATGTCTATCGCTATGACATGACTGCTAACTATAAACATTTACAAAGTCGGTCATGATATCTGATCCCCATGCGTCATCATAAATCCGTAATGCCCGCTCATCATCCTCCAGACCCATGACACTTTCCGAAAATGCGACCCAAGAACACCACACACAGCCATCCACACATTCTCGTCTGAGCGCCGTCTACTGTCCTTCAGGCTTGGACCGGATAGGCAAATCCTTGATGTCCCCAGCGGCAGCAGGAGTTACCGCAGCTCCGTCCTGCGCCCCCTTCTCCTCAGTCTTCTTCTCCTCTGTTCCAGTAGCGGCCTGAGCAGCCTCGGCCGCCTTGGCCGCCTTCCTGGCCTTCTTCCTCTCCTTCTCCTCCTGCTTCTTCTTCTTTGCGGCTTCCTCGGCAGCCCGAGTTTCGGCGGTGCCGCCATACTCCTTCTTCCACTCAGCCACCTTCTTGTCGTCAATGCGAGTGAAGAGGTAGGCGGCTTTTCCAATCTTGTGGCCGCTCTTGAGAATCTCTGGATCCCAGACATCAGGGATGCTGGCAAGAGTGGTATTCAGTTGCTTGCAGATGGCCTCTGAAGTCGAGGGCATGTATGGTGATGCCAGAGAAGCCAGCAGGTGACACAAGTTGAGGGCCAGGCCAATTACCGTGTTGGTCCTCTCGGGCTTCTCGACCAAGTTGGCATTGTCCAGTCTGTACTGCAGCAAGGTGTTGCCCTCGGTGCTGATCTCCATGAGCTTCTTCACGCCGGCACGGATGTGCACCTTCTCCATGATGTCCACGTACTCGGACAGGAGAGCATTGACTCGCAGAACCCATCCCGGAAAGTCAAAGGTGTCATCGGTATAGGTGGCAGAGAAGTTGGGAATGGTGCTGTCGCATTTGGCATTGACAAACTTGACAATTCGGTTGACAAAGTTGCCAAAGTTGGCAAGCAACTCACTGTTGTTGGCCAGAACAAAGTTTTGCCACTCAAACTGGGTGTCTCCCGTCTCGGGACGATTAGACAAGAGGTAGTATCTCCATACTGACGGCGAGATGCCAATGTCTTTGACCTGGTTGCCAAAGACACCGATTCCTCTCGATTTGGAAAACTTGCCATTCTCGTAGTTGAGATACTCGGTAGTGGACAAGTGATTCAGCATGGTCCACTTGTAACCGGTTCCGATTTCTGAACCGGGGAAAATGACGGTGTGGAAAGGCACGTTGTCCTTGCCCATGAACTGGTAGAGAGACACATCGTCGGGATTCTTCCACCACTTCTCCCACTCATCAGTGTAGTTGGCCGTGATGGAGGGATATCCGATGCAGGCGTCGAACCACACGTAGATGACCTTTTTTTCATATCCTGGCAGAGGAATTGGGACACCCCACTTGAGGTCTCGAGTGATGCTGCGGCCCTCGAGACCCTTGGTCAGCCAAGACTGGGTGATGCCAACACCATTCTGCGGCCACCCGTTCTTCTTATGCGCCTCCTCGAACCACTTCTCGATATCAGGCTGAAGCTTGTCGAGCTTCAAAAAGATGTGCTTGGTGTCGCGGGGTATGGGCTGCGCACCATCAACCTTGCATCGCGGGTTGATGAGCTCAAAAGGGTCCAGAAGCCCTCCGCACTTGTCGCACTGGTCACCTCTCGCATCGTCATATCCACACTTGGGGCATGTTCCCTCGACGAATCGATCGGCAAGATAACCGTCGTGCTTCTCGCAGTACGGCTGCGTCGTGGTACGCTCCTCCAGGAAGCCGTTCTCATGCAACTTCAAAAAGATGTCCTGCACAATCTCCGTCTGTTTCTGGGTTGTGGTGCGGCCAAAGTAATCAAAGCCAATCTCGAACCAGTCATACACCTCCTTGTGCTTGGCATGGAATTCGTCGCACAGCTGCTGGGGAGTCTGGCCCGTCTCGAGCGCCTTGGTCTCGGTGGCGGTGCCGTACTCGTCTGTTCCGCAGATGTAGAGGGTCGGGCGGTTTCGGAGCTTGCTGAAGCGGGCGTACACATCGGCACTCAGGACGCTGCCCACGACGTTGCCCAGATGAGGGACGTTGTTGACGTAGGGCAGGGCACTGGTGACGAGGATGTTCCTCTTGCCCTTGACGGGCAGGATCGGATTGTCAACAGGCATGTCAGGTGTGCTTTGACGATGACTGCTACGACGGGTGAAATTGCTGCTCCCAATGGCACTGAGTTGTGGCGGTTGTTCAGTATCAAGTATTGGGAGATGGAGGAGTTGGAAGTAGCAAACCCTGAGTCATCTGAGAGATTCTGGGCTTTGGCGTGATGGAGGGTCCAACTTTTTGGGCATGGAAAATTCGACCCCTCCTTCCCTCCTTCCGGAAGGAGGGGCAACAGACGGACACACGCGACTTGCGACTTGCGGCTTGCGTCTCTCTCTGAGCACAAACTTCGCTAAAGAGCAAGACGGCGGCTTTGTAATCCTTGATTAGTTACGTTTATGTATGCAACTAAAAATCACGTGTAGCCTTTCCGCGTGATGCTATGCCGCCTCTGCTGCACTCGTTGCCGCGTTGTGATGTGCTGGCCCAAATGCCGACTGACTGCCGATAGTCAAATGTCCTTTGAATGACTCCTCAATAGGCGCCTCACTAGCTCAGTCTCGGGATTTTAGCAGTACCTCTGACCCTTTCCCGGCTATCAAGAACTGCCAGACACTTCAACCTCGCCGCTGAATGCCCCACCGAGTCAGAATCTGATGTCCACTCTCGAGCTCACATCTTTGTCATCACCACTTTTGACCTCGCCACCGCTGCACCTACACTCTCACACCTTCTCAAGCAAGTCACTTTCATCATAAAATATAAAATCAACATGGCCTCTTCACCAGACCCTTTTGAAGACGTCCTCAATCTCGAAGACAACTTCTACCAACAAGGCTACAAGCAGGGTCTCGCAGACGGCGAAAAAGCCGGGCGCATGGAGGGTCGCTCATTCGGCATGCAAAAGGGCTTTGAAAAGTTTCTCGAAAGCGGCCGGTTGGCGAGCCGAGCCATTGTCTGGGCGAACAGGTTACCTTCCAAGGGCGAACATGGGCAAGAGCAGGGGAATGAAGAGCAACAAACCCCCAACAAGACATGCACCCTGCCAGCGTTGCCGGACAATGCGCGGCTGGACAAGAACGTGAGAATGGTGTACTCGCTGGTTGAGCCGGATACACTGTCGACAGAAAACACGGACGAGGCGGTTCAGGATTTCGATGATCGTGTCAAGAGGGCCCAGGGAAAGGCCAAGGTGGTGGAGAGGATGATATCATAAGACATGGCTGGCGTTTGGTTTCGGGAAAGGGGATTTATATGCTGCTTTTATAAATGTGTGCATGGCATATTACTGCCGCAATTTGAGCAGTCACGGGGCGCAGCGACTTGAAGCGTTTAGATGATAATTTGAAGTTTCTCATCACAAAGAAAACCCGGTTCTATGACCTCCTCAAGTTACACCCGTCTCATGTCTTATGTACAAGTAAATCCTCCCCTGCAAGCACGTCTATGCAAAGGTCCGGCATGGGTATCTGCAAACAGTTAGCCAAGCTCAAAGACGCCGAAAAAGTCGCACGACCCAGCAAGCACACTCACCCCTGGGGATACGTATTCTCCTCCGTCAACTCATACTTGTGCACGTCCCACGAGCCCGAGGCCAAGCTCTGCCCACTGGGCAGCGGCGGCAGCCCATTTACAAACAAGTCCTTGCCGCTCGTCTTCTCTAGAACCTTGGCCAGACCAGTCTCGCCCTCCTGCTTCGCGGCGACGAGCTGCTTCTCGCCGGCCTCGCCAATCAAATCGACTTTGGGGGCGGCAGCACTTCCAATCGTCAACAGGCTGGCGACTTCGGCCTGGTTCAGGACGCTCAGCTTGGGGTAGTGGCGGCGGTGGTCGCGCTTCCAGTAAGGGTTGTCGGCGATGTCGCCGGCGGGCAGGGTGACGGGGTCGTCGTAGGCCATGGGGTCGTTGCTACCGGGAGCTGGGTTGCGGTAGTACGGGTTCAGGGGGACACCATTGGAGCGGTTGGCGTCGATGGCGAAGACTTTGCGAATAGATTCCCAGACTCCGGCCGACTGGACCGTTTGTTTCTATGCGGGAATCGGCGTTAGCATCCACGGGACACGACGATATGATGATTGCAGCCAATTGATCGGGCGAGACGGATTGAAGCTGTCGAGAACTATACCTTTGCAATTGAAACAACGCCACCGGCAGCTTTAGCCACCGCCTGAGCCGACATTTTGACGTTTGCGATGAATTGAGGGCGATCGTCGGGATGGAGCTGGCGGATGGGACGAGCGTTTTGAGGTTGGATATGGGTTCGCTTTCATTGGGTGGAGGGATGACCCCGATGTTTTGCCGGCTGTACCTAGCTACCCTATACTCTTTCCCATAATTTCTATGAGAATACGATGGAGCTCGATATCTGTCTTGGGGCTCGTCGAATTACAAAAGACAGCTATAAAAAAAACTACAAAATGCCAGCGGCTAGGCACAATTGGCATTATGAGTTGACTTTGCGCGCAAGGCCAGTATAACAACGCTGCGAGCACTGAGCCCATAAGTGACAAAGTGCAAAACAATGAGCGGCTCACTCGGCACGACAAGTCAAAACAACAACACCACGCATGCAGAAGAGCACATGTATCCCAAAAAACGAAGTCGCTTGCTAACCTATCCTAACTGTCCATTACAAAGCATCAGGTCACGTCACGTCCCTTCGTACTCTATCATCTAATTATCGAGATGGTCTTGAGCCCAAGTTGCACAATCCATTTCACCGCGTGGCCCTCATGGAACAAGTAAGTATGTATATAATTACAAGGCACCGATGCGACGGAGCATCACTTTTTCAGTTCCTCCACAAGAGCCTTGACCTTGTCCGCGGTGCCAGCGGGACTGCCGGGCTCAGCGACGAGCACCTTGCCCTTCTTGTCGACGACAAACACGCCGCGCTGGGTGCCCTTGGGCTGCTTCTTCAACCCAATGGCGGCGATGAGGGTGGCCTGCGGGTCGCACAGCAACGGATAGGGCAGCTTCTGCTTCTCCTTGAAGGTGGTGTTGGCCTTGGGCGAGTCTGCGCTGAGGCCGTAGATGGCGAGACCGTCGGCAGTGAGGGAGGTGTATGCGTCACGGAAGAGACAGACTTGGTTTGTGCCTATATTCCGGCCATTAGCCATGTGTTTGTTCGCAGCAGCGAGGCAGCGGCAGACTTACATCCTGGGGTGGACGCCTTGGGATAGGTGAAGAGCACGACGCCGCTTCCGCTCTCCTCGAGCAGCTTCTTCAGCGTGGTCGTCTTGCCATCATTTGTCTGGATCTCGCCCCCAAAGTCATCAATGTCAATAACGTCCCCGACGGCGACCTTTTTGGCGGCCGGCGCGGCAGCGGGAGCAGCGGGAGCAGGAGCGGGAGCAGCAGCAGCAGCAGCAGGCTTCTTCTCTTCTTCCTTCTTCGCGGCCGGCGCTGCCTTCTTTGCCTTGGCCGGTTTACTAGCCTTCTTGGCCGCGGGCGCGGGGGCAGGTGGTGGCTGCGGTGCCTTGCGTTTGCGCAGTTCGACAGGCATGGCTACTTGCGGGCGTGGGAGCGCGACACTTTGGACGACGAGCTGCACAAATGGCACGAGAGGGCAGAGGGAAGTGCGAAACAGGAGGAAAGGGGGCTGGAGGGAACAAACCTCGAGCTTATGTGCTCCGTACGTCTCGGGTTTTTATGAGCGCGCAACAAGCAGCAGCTTTGTCGCAACGTGCCAGCACCAGCACCAGCACCAGCGCCAGCGCCAGCACCAGCTGCAACACCAGACCAGACACATGGGCGGCGAGCGGCACGGGCTGTTCCGGCGCAGCAAAGTCTGGTTGGCGCAGCAAATCTGGCGCTAAAAGCTTGGGACCTGGAGGGACCTGGGGCCTGGGGTTCAATGCTCTGGGCGATTTTGGTCTGGACCGCGACCCTGCTGCTCCCCTGTGGCCAATCACTCGGCCCTCAGCTGGCGGTGGGGGAGGGCTGGCTTGCTGCACAGGTACCTTCCATTAAATGCAAATGTGCCTGGATGAAGAGCCCAAGTGACTGCTTGCGCACTTGCGACCGGGTTGGCAAAACACTGCACGAAATGCGCGTAAACAAGATGCGAGCACTTTTTTTTTTTGCGCGGGAAAAAAAAACCACCAATAATCCCGTTCCCCCAATCTCCCGGTCCCAGGATCATGGCCGAGTGATGGGAGGTGTTGCGAGAGTCGCATTGAGCTAGGTAGGTGCCTAGGAAGGTAGAAAATGCCCAACGACCTCCTGCCAACCTGCACAGTAGCACTTTTCACCAGCAGAGATCCACCCCTCAACACTTGTCTGGTATGTGTGTTTTCACCTTGGCCGTCAATCCATCCTGTCATCTCATACATACATAACAACACACCAGCCCTTTTGAGGCTCCACATTTGCTAATTTCGTGCACATAGAACCGTCACATCAACCTTATCCTCCGCATCTTGCGCCATCTTGGCTTCAAAAGCAAATGGACCCTCGGGTAAGTCCACACACTCAAGCCGCCGACAATCCCACCCAATCTCCCAATGCCTTTTTCTTACACCCTGCAGAAATTCGTTGCGCCAGTGGCAGCGTTCGCCATGGCAAGCTTATTGTTTGTGTAGGCAAGCCTCAGCCCACCCGTCTTCAGGCGTGTTCTGAAACTTGCGCCTCAGCTGACGCTTACAGATAGATATACGAAATCATCTATAAGAGCCGCCAGGAGAGAATCAGGCCGGAGATAGCGGCACGCGGCATTTCGGATTCCGGACTTGGTACTGCACAGGTCACAGGCGCAAAATACACACAGGGGCTTAAAAGTGCACAGATGTGTTGCAAGCAGTGGCTAGTGGCTTTGCTCAATCAATCAGACAACTCCCATGCTATGTACGTACAGGTATTGCTACACCATGCATGCCCTGCCCATTTCGCCCTCCTCGTTTTAGTTCTGCGTCTCCATGTTTTGTGAATGCACCCTCTTTTCATCGGCACAGACCCCGTAAACCATGTCCGGAATAACAAAATTGGAGCAGATAAAAAAGCTCAGAGGAAGACGTATTCTGACAAGGAAAAAAACAAAGAAAAGAAAAGAATCAGAATCAAAATAATGTCCACCTCTGTGAAGCAGATTCGTCTATACCTACAATCGTTTCCTTGTGGGGGTATCTCAGGCTGGCTCGCTTCGAGCTGCCATGTCTCTGATAAATGTATATACGATATGTATGTGTTGAGGAAAAATGAGACTCGAGGCGGAAATACTCCTCGACCCATCTTTACCATCACGTCTCAAGTCTCTGTAGTTTGGTCGCGCCTTCTTCCTTTGCCCGGTGAAGGAATCGCATCACGTATTCATAAGTCAGCATGGTGACTGTAGCAGCTGGCACGGCTCGCATCATGTTAGTGCCCAGTCCGGCGTAGAAAGCTCTCCAGCCCTCCTCTCGAAGGATGGTCCTAAAAGTCATCGCAATGCCCCTATACTTGCGATTGTCGACTGTCGCGGACTTGCCCGGGGTTGGGGCAGCCACGCCCAAGCCTTGCAGGAATTGTTCACCAGCTACTGGCCGGCGCTGAGTCTGGAGGCGTGTTCGAATAACTTCATGAGGATACGTGGCGCTGCTTGCAAGAATCTTGGACAGCACCGATGCTGATAGAATACCAAACCAATGAGCGTCTCCTGCACCCTCACCCATCCCCTGCCCGGTGAACTGGGTCTTGAGATATTCGTACGTGGGAAACTGGACAGCAACATGGGTCAACCCGAGGAGGGCGGGCGTGAGCCCGGAGTAGAAGGATGCCAGTCCCTCAGAAGTGTACATCTTTCTGGCAGCATCCAGCGTAGATCGGTAGTGCCAGGGGTGGTTCAGCGTTGGTCTGGCCGTCGGAGTGTTTCCCGGCTTTGGGTACATGTAATGAGCGTGATCTCTGGCAGGCGAATGGCTCTGTGACATGAGCCGCGTCTTGATGACCCAGATCGGATTCGTGACAATGGTGCTGCTGGCGCCGGCAACAATGGAGGACCAAAAGTTGATCAAATGAGTGTTGTCTGTGGGTAAGGAGTCAGCAAACATGAGCCAAAAATCAACTGCCCACAAGTCGACTCGTTCCTCAACGGGATAGAAACACACCGTAATATTGAGCCATCCAGACCTTGCTCTTATTATAAACGGTAAACCAAACGGCCCAGGTAGGCAAGTATCCCATGACAATGGGACCCAAACCACGATACATGCCCCGGATGCCCTCTTCTCTCCAAATCACGCTGGCTGTGCCAACCAAGCCGTTATACATCCTCGGTTGTCCCACATGCCGTCCATTCTGCAGCACCCTATACACGCCCTGCGCCTGAAGTTTGGTCTTGATGACGTCGAGGGGGCAAGTTACCACCCCGGACGTGAATCCGCCTATCGCACCAGCTACAGCGTTGAACTGTGAGTCGGAAGCTGAGGCGGCCCATTTCTGAAACGGGGTCAGGGCCCCTGTGTGGTGCATTGGAAAATCGGCCGAGTGTCGGTACGAGGCTGTTGCATGTTCCGGTGACAAGGAGACCGTACCTAGTTCGGCGGAATGGTCGTGAGACATGCCCTTTGGTGTTGTCCCGATGATGGCTGGTTGTTTGATCGCCGAGGTCCCAACACTAGGAAGTGATGCGCCTCAAGCCTAAGTTACCGTCCTTGACAAAGGACTTGAATCCCCCTCCCCCAGCAACCGGAGTTGCTTGTAGGCTGTGGCCCAGAGAGACTTGGGTTGCCAAAGAATCACAGGCCGACCGGGCCAAGGAAAACAGCGTCGCGGGACGGCGATTTGGCTCCCCCAAAATTGGCAGCAACAGAAAAAGTGCCTCTGCGTTGCGGTCTTACAGTCGAGGGGTGTTTGTTGCGCCTGAAGCATTCGAGCCGATGCCGGGTGAAAGGGACTGGCGGATACTGCGGGGAACGCACCGAAACGCTCCCACTCGCAGAGACCGTTTCCCACCTAGCGAACAGCCGCGGCCATTGACGATTCGAGAGGGCAGCAAGAGTCGGACGGCGCAGGCACAAAAGTGTTCGTGTGAGAGTGTGATGTCGGAGGCGGGCGGGGGCCAAGGACGCGGTAGATGGCTGACGAACAGCGACGGTGGAGGGCGTTTTTTGTCCGTACGGGGTGAGGCGTGGAGTGCAGAAGAGGAGAATTAGAAGGTGGTGGATTGTTGAGTTGAGGCCAGGACCAAGTGAAGAAAATGTGGGAGCCTGGAACAATTGTGTTCAATGGGCGGCAAGTCTCAGTGGGCTAGTGGAGCGGCCATGGTGGAGTTGGCGCCATGACGAATGGCTGCATGTGCAAGAGGCCGCTAACGGACAGAACTCTGGCAGCCAGGGTGGTGCCCACAAGCCCGGGCCAACAGTTGCTGAGCGCTCAATCGTTATGGAGAGGACCTGGGGAGTTGGCCGATTCTTTCATTTGCCAAATGTACAGTGGCCCCTCAAGCGGATACAAAATATACTGAATAATCGCAGCGTCCAGGTGCATTGCTCGCCAGATATGCTGGGCCATATCGCCATGTGTCTGTCGGAACCGAACGTCGGAGCCGTTGGTCAGTGTTTCTCAGTCATGCCACATCGTTCCTTGGCAGATGCTTTCAGCCCATCATCAGCCAAGACACCAGACCCCAGCACCAGTGACATCAGGGCACCTTGCAGCACAGCGCAGCAGGGTCGCGTGCTGGCGGCGAGGCACAACTCCGCCTGCTGCGCCAGCCGAAAAGATGTTTGAAACATCAACAACTCCTATTCTGGCCATGAACTGGAACCGGACCAGTATGAAGTCGTCTGCTTCCGTGGATGCAGTGCGTCCTTTCTTCTCTTCCGACTCTCGCAAGGCAACATTGGAAGCACCAGACGGTATGAATTGATTCATGTGCCTGTGGAGCACGCACTCTGAACCCTGTTCCCGTGTATCCCCGATGCAGCTGCCAGCACGTTCCAGGGCGGGCGACGGATCCTGTGCCGCCAGGCCACAAGCACATGGGACCAAAAAAATAAAACCAATAATACGCCCAGCTTGAGGAGGATCCTAGGCTTGTCATGTCATAATTGGGGTGCCGATGCCGTGCGCAAAACAGGAAGGAATTGTCAGGTCATGGCTAGGAGCTGCCAGTCACAAAGCATGCCGAGGTTACAGATTGGAGCGCTTCCGTGCATTGCGTTGCAATTCTAATGGCACAGCAATGCAGGTATGTCTCGATATTCCTGTCCCTGGTGCATCTCGGGCAACTGTGGGCTGCACTCAGCCCAAACTGCCCTTTCGCATATGATAGCAGCCCCGCATCCGTAACAAACGCTGCACCTCCGTTCCAATCACGTGTGCACCACCGTCCTGCCTCTGTGCTCCCCAAGCAAAAGCTCAATACTCACGTGATATTCCGAGACCGTCCCCCCAATCATCGTCGCTGCATTTCGCGCATCCCGGCAAAAAGAAAAGTAGCCTCGAACTCGCTCACTTCACCTTTTGCTCTCGCAAATCCGTCCTCTCCAAGTCACTCAACCCGTCCATCCATCATGAGCGGCTACTCTCTCGCCCCTTTCGTCCTCCGCCGCCCCTGGCTGGCCAAGATGGTCATGCCCGCCGCGAACTGGTACGCCAACGCTGCCGGCTACAAGAAGCTCGGTCTGAGGTATGATATCCTCCCTGATGCACCCGACCACAACGCAACCGACCCCGAACTCGACCCCGGTATTCTGGCCAAGTGTTCCCAAAAGACGGATTAGAAAGAGGAGGACCATATCTTGCGCCAATGGGGCCGGATGGACTGTCTAGACTGTCAATTGGGTCATGAGTCTGGAGGGAAGGATGCTAACCTCGGATGCTGCAGATACGACGATCTCATCGAGGAGGAGCGCGAGACCACCCAGATTGCCCTCAAGCGTCTGTCATCCAAGGAGTCCTACGACCGCATCTACCGTATCCGCCGATCCGTCCAGTGCAGTTACCAGCATAAGCTGCTCCCCAAGGACCAGTGGACCAAGGCCGAGCAGGTTCGTTCAATAGCAACCGAATGCCCTGCTATCTGGGGTTATCGTGCAAGGTGCGAGGGTATTAATGATTGACAGGATACCCCTTACCTGCGTGACATTATCAACCAAGTCGAGATCGAGCTTGCCGAGAAGGACGCTCTCGACTCCATGACCGTTGCCAAGCGACACTAGATGCGGTTCATGTGAGGACAGAGGAAGGAGAAGCATGCTGGGGGAGAGGGATAAAATCGACAAACCCGGATGGACGCCATGTTGCAACATCATTCGGCAATTGCTGGACTTGACAGTCTCGTGTACCCTTACTATGTATAGATGTCTTGTCGGAGAATAAACTCTTTTCGTTTATGGCATTGGCCATGTTCATTGTCATGAGCCTGTTATTTGTTGTGCTTTGTATGATCCCGTCTGGCTTTGATTTGAATCTGGCCCTGCTTGATTTGCTTGTTCACGAATTGGTTGGGGGTGCTACATCTGTTCACGACTCAATCAGCAATTGGCGCAGAGGCGTCACGTCAAGACATATTTCACTAATGAACTGCAGCATAATAGTTTCCTTAATCCTGGCTCCAGAGATGGAATTAATTGCTACTCCTACATTGCCCTGTGCAACGCCACTGGTTCGCCTCGCCACCATTCCCATCTGACATCGCCACAAAAGTACACGGCGCCAGAACACCAAACATGAGTCTTCAGCTCGTCACCGTCAGTCCTCCGTCACCGCCCAGCGTGCTAGGCACGGCTAGGCCAGCGATGCATCAGTGCATTCATCCCCCACTTGCCACCAAGCAACAGAACCCAAGTATAACAAAAAGTATAACAATGCAGTACTTTTTACACATGGTGTCAGTTTATGACATCAATTGCAATCATCCCACTTTATATACTCTGAACCCTTTGGCAGCTCGGGCCGCCTTTCCCAGTCCCTCTTTCCATTTTACATCCGTTGATAGAACAACAAGTACGCCACCTTATTATCCTTGATGTTATCCTTGGGTTGTTTGTCCTTTGAAACCGCGTTCGCGCCGTTGGCTACGCTGCTCCATTTCTTATTTCCGCCGGCAGACGTCGTGACCTGATTCCAGCCATCCTCATCTCCAGTGTCTTCGTCGTTCATTGCTCCAAATCGGTTTGCAGATGAGGTCGAAGACAAGGACTGATCCTTGCGGGCGTCCTTGACTTCTTCCTCGGCTCCGCCTTCGGCAACCTGCTCACTACGTATTCGTCGCAGGACAGTGTCATCCATGCGAATCCACTCATGGCCGTCTTGTCGACGCACATCGACAGTGTAGTGACCGCCGCTGGCGTTTTTCCCGTGATGATACAAAACACTAATAAGCTTATACCGAGGCATGGGCCCATCTCCAATGTTTTGGCGACGCTGCCGAGAGAGAGCTTCACGCGGAATTTCAAGCTCCAAGGGGTAGCCGATGTTCTTCCAAATCTTGATGGTGCCGTTGGCTGATGCGTCGAATTGGAAGCGCTTGAGATGCAGAATGAGAACTGGTGGCAGTGTCTCAATAAAAACCTGTTTCGTGGCCATGACGTCCTTGCCTCGGGGAGAATTGAAGTCGCCCTGCAGACGCTCAGGCCTAGTCAGGCCGCGAAGAGCATCCACGACATTTCGCACATCCGGCGACCCGATATCTAGCTGCAGAGGTTGGTATGGCTCCGTCGTGATAGAATCCTTGAGTCCGGGAACTCGGAACTCCGACCGCAAGAAACCACCAAAGATTTTCGTAATGGGTGTGGACGTGTTTGATCCCGATGATCGACTGACGGCAGCCTTCTGTTTCCGACCTACTTCGAGCCAGTCTCCCGAGAAATTGGTCGGCTCTGGGTCGCCCGCGGCATCATTCAGAGACTGCTCGGCGTCGCTAGCGAGCGACCTGTTCATAACCAGAGTGCACTCATCGTCCAGGGATTGAAGGAGAAAGCCGAGGAATTCCTCGGCATCTTGTTGGTGACCACGCTAATACATGTTAGGAAACCTTGACTGTGATAAGTAGTGAGGGGATCACACATACCCTCATGCTCGCGAATCGGGGAAGCTCCCTGATGGCTTCGTAGACGAACTCCGGGGTGAACGGCTCACCATAGCGCTCAAAAATCTGCGACTTCAATAATTTGCGAAGCTGCTCAGAACTTGAAGCAGAGGCGAGCACCTTGAACTCATGCAACAACATGACCCTATGCCATGTTAGCGCCCATAAAAGTGAGGGATTGAAATGTCAGTCTTACATTGCGTCTACAAGAGGTGTTTCACTTTTGAAACTATGAGCAGCCTTTTTGCTCACTTGATCCAGAAAGTCATAGAATGGGGCGCAAAACATGAGCACTTGTAGCACCTATATTTGGGTGTTAGTTAGCAGGAGTCTCTGAGGCTGCAATGCAAGGAAACATACCGAGTTCATGTAGCACATGTTTCCTGTGTTGACAAGGCCGCGAGGCTCAATCAAGGCAGCCTTATCGGTGCTGTCGACTTTGAATGCCCGGATGGCTTCCGCTAAGACACCCCTGTTTGTCTCGGAGAAGTTGGTCCCTGGCACAGCGCCAGCTGGAGTACCTTCGGTCGTACTGCCATTGAGTGAAGCACCGTCGCCATGGGCACCGTTCAAGACGGCCGCATGGGGGTTGGCAGACTTAGAAAACAGATTTGCCCAACTGGTCGGAACAGCCTTGACTGTGGCTGTAGGTGCAGCTTGTTCGGTCGTGGAATCTTCATCTTTTGTTGGGGCTTCTCCGGTGTCCAAAGAAGACGCCTCTCCATTTTCAGCATCATGAGTTTTGTGGCCATTGGTCATCCCCTCGGTGGCTTCCTGAACTTTTGTCTCGGACAGGGCAGGAGTATCAGGAGTGGCCGCAGCAGCCACGACAATCGATTGCTGAGCGTGTGTGGTCTCCAAGGCTTGGCCTTTGGCTTTTGGCTCTTCAACGGGTTTTGAGGTCGACCGTACATCTGGGGTTGAACGCAATTCATCCTTGCAAGGTGTTGACTGGGTGGGTGTTGCGGAAGGGGTTGAGTCCATAACCGCGCCATGTTGCTCGACAGGAAGCGAAACAGTTTGACCATTGGATGGATGTAGCCTTCGCCTTGCTTTAAGCCGATAAGAACGCGGCGGGAATGCAACGTCAGGTCGGGAAAGCCATGGGAGCTATGTTTCAAGTTAGCCCACAAGACTCTGATGAGTCTGCATCAGTATGAACTTACGGGAGGTCGGAAAAATTGTCGCTCCAGAACGACGCCAGGCGCGGCAGTTTGGGGTTCGGGTATGGGTTGCGGCTCCAGCGGCGGTTGAGAAGGGACGCGCTCGACGGTCTGCGGGGTGGGAGGCGTTGGAGGAGGGATCATTTGTGACGAATGCGTTGACGAAGGGGTCTGCGGCGGAATTGGAGCGGGTGCTGGAGGAGGTTGATACGGCGTGGCGAGGTTGGGTGACTGCTGAGGCTGGCGAGGATAGTTGGGAGGCACGCTGACACCTACCATGGGGACGTATTGATGCATGGCTGGCGGTGATCTCCCGTATGTCTGGTAAGGCACATATGCTGGCGATGGCATACCGCCATTGGGATATTGCGGCGGCATGCCATAGTATTGCTGAGGCGCATATGGCACATAGCCAGGGTACATGGGGGCCATTTGTTGGTGATATTGCGGCATATACTGAGGTTGCCTCCTTCGAGGCCCGCCAGGACCGGGCCCATTGCCCATATCGACACCTGGGATGCCGCCCGGTCCTCCTGGTAAATGCTGCCCAGCCGGCAGATGGCGGTTACTCATCCTGCCGGCCTGGGATGGTGTTCGATGCCGGGTGTCGCCCAGTGTTGCGACTCCCGCATCGATGGTGAGCTTGCTCGACTGTCGCAGAAGGCCTGGCCGTGAGTCTCGGGCCCGCCAGCGTGGATGAGAGGTCAGAGACGCTGCCGTCGTGGTGGGAAAGAACGCGTCACGCGAAGCAACGAAAAATGCTTCTGGGGGAGTCGGAGCTCAGTGTTGGCGCAAAAGGGGGGACCGAAGAAATAATAAAGGCCGCTGCACAAAGGAAAGCAAACACAGGGCCAGACTATTAGTTGAATAAGAAGTAAAAACAAAATCAATACAGAAGGGGGGGGAAGGTGGTGATGCAGAAGGGCGGATAAAATGAAGTGGTCCGGAGAAGTTCGTGGAGTCGCCCGGAAGTTGAACGGGCCTGGCGCAGAAATAAAATTTACGGCACGGACAGTGGCTGCTCGTTTGCCTGTTGAGAGGTCTCAGGCTAGTTCACAGGTCCCACCATGTGCCATGTCCGCTGTTCGGCGCCTCTTCGATGCCCATTGGCAGGCTTCAGGTGTCACATTCAGCCAATAAACTGCCGGCTCCGTTCCAATAGGGCACCCACTTCTGGTCGCTCCGTCTCTCACCTTGCCGTTCAAACGACCCTAGGTACCTAGGTACCTACCGAGTGCCCACTTGGGTACTTGTCTGGGTCGTGTTCTGAGGTTGATTAGCCCAGAGTTCAACTGTCCAAGTTGTCAAGTGGATGCGCTAAGAGGATGTTTAAGCAAGGAATGTCGAGGGTTGGTTTGCCTACAAGCCTCGAAGCGAATGTGGATTCATCGTTTCATAAAAGCTGAAGCGGACGCCAAAAGTTAACAACTCCATCGCAGCCTCTTGGAGCCCGCTGTTGCGTATTTATGTCATACAAATATATACTGCCATATGCATCTATGTATGTCTGTTTGAAAACCTCATCACATGCCGATTATGCACAATTCTATGGTGCCCGTCTATTCGCGTTTCGGAGGCTGGTGCACAAACATTGCCTCATTCATCCCTAAACATCCACCTTCCACCAGGCCGTGTGGCTTCCCTATATCGCTCCGCTACTACTCGCCTTGTTCGTCTTGCTGCCTCTTCTCTGTCCGTTTCTAGTTGTTGCGTATCGGGAAAGTCCGCGTCCCAGAATCCTGGGGGAGATTGCATACGGGAGAATCTATGTCTATGCTTTCCGTATTTGTGAGCCAACTCCTGCGTTTTGGCTTCAATCCACACTTCCAAACGTTCGCTCTGGTCCATCGTTGCTAGACGATAAGAGTATTCCCCTAGATAGTCCTCCAAGAGTTTCTGCTCCTCCTGCCGCTCAGCAGCACTCAAGGGCGAATTTGGCCGTTGTGAAATAGCAAGAGCTCTAAAGTCTTTACCACAGCAATGCATGTCGACACAGCCGGGCAAACATGCTCTTTCGCCCCTATCTCTTACCACCTCGGAGAAGGCAAAGTCATAACCCTCATTGGCTCGCGGATTGATTTTAAAGTCTTCCAACCGGAGTTCCAGGAGTGGTTTATGTCGCAATGGCGTCGAGGCAGGGTGCTTTGTATTTTGTTGTGGTGACGCAGAAGCGCCATTCCCCAAATTTAGCTCCATCGCAGGTTTCAGGACGGACGGTCGACTTGTCGGCGTTGGTTTGGTAGACCGATGTCCTTGTTTGTCGAAAGGGAGCTTTCGCCGTCCTGGGATGCCAAGGTCGTCATGGCGAGAGGGGTCTGTGGCCTCGGATCTTTTCGACAGCCTGGAAACCAAAACATCATCTTCTGATGTAGCAAGGGGCTCATGAAGTAGGGCATCTAGCCTGCTTCTGGCAGAATTAACACCCAACGTCTTGACTTGTTTGACGGACGGCTGAATGTCGTACACTGCACCATCTTCGGCCAGGCTTCCTATAGCCTCGCCTAGCTCCTGCCAGTGACGTTTCTGCCTGGTTTTGATAGATGCTGGTCGAGCCCTGCGGGCATTGACGCTCAGTGGCATCAAAGCTGCAGACTGGCGGGGAACAAGAGCCGACTGTGGCTGTTGTTGTGCTGCCGCTTGCACTGGTGTCAGAGTAGCAAACCTGGAGCGGGGAATTATTTCTGATTGTGGTCCATCTTGTTCCATCAGCTGCCGCTTTCTCGGCGTTTGGATCTTTTGAACAATGTCTCCCAAATCGATGCTTTCTTGGGTTTGAAACTTGGCTGGTGCCATGGATAGTATTGGGCTTGAACTGTTGGCCATTTCAGACTTAATTTTGGATGAAACAAGTGTCCCAACTTGTTCTTGGGGGCGTTTGTGCTTCCCAACTTTACGCTCGAGCACAACTTCTGGAACATCAGAGGATGCCTCTTTCTTGACAATTGCCTCTTCTTCAATTGGTAATCGAGGAAGAGCTGGAAGGGATGGCGAAATCTCGTCTGACGCCTCGCTCTGGGTTGTTTCAGAGTCCGCTGGCCGCCACTTAGGGGCCATGTTTGCTGGAATCGCTGTCGGCGTCAGCTCTGGGAGGCGGGGCTCGGTATCTGTGAGGCCGTCATCAGACACGAAGCTAAGAGAAGTTGTGAGGATTTTTTCATCGGCTTCCAGTGCTGTTGATGTAGGCGGTTCCATTTGCTCGGCTTTTCGATCCCAAATCTGAATGCCATATTCATTTTCGGCCGCCTGTATATTTCTCCTCATGCATTCCACTTGCCGAATCCATCTGGCCCTTTCATCTTTTCTGCGCTTCAAAGCTTCTTTAGCTATTTTGAAGTTGGCGGATAGAGCATGATATTTCCTTAGGAGACGAGCGCAATCTCCTCGACAGGGCTGAGTACCACTTGCAGCGCTGGTTGCAGGTTGGGTGATTGGTTCAGTAATTGAGGTTTGAGCAGTTTCTTGCCCTTGATGTGACAATTTGGAGGCTGATGAGGTGGTAATTGAATGTGTGGTTACGTTCGCTGACTGTAGCTTGGCAAGCTCTATGCGCAACTTTTCGTTTTCTGCCTCAAGCTTAAGAACAACATCTGATTTGCTAATAGAGTCAGATGCAGTTTCCCCAGATACCGTTGACTTATTGCCCGCCGAGTTGACCGTTTGCGTCTCTAAATGGTTTTAGCGTCTCGTTATCTCGTGTTTTGCATAGCAATGTCCCAGTGATGTAACGCACCGGCAAGTATGTCGCGTCCAATCTGGTCACATATGTTTGACAAGGCTTCGAGAAGCACCGGGCGCCCTTTCTCGAACCAAGCGGTGGCCATGGAAAGTTTCTCCTCCGCGTTGTCGACTTGTACAAATGGCGAAGCTTCCGATCACTCGACGAGGGGATTCCAAACGCGTCTGAAGCATGAGGGACACCCAGGACGTGCAGGTCGCCAAATCACGTGATACAAGCAACTTTTCAACGACCTCGATCCCGAATTCAAACGCATTATGTCAAAAAAAAAAAGGCATTTCAATTTGCTGCACTTTCTCCTCGATAACGAAACATGCGTTATTTCTCACGTGAATGAGATGCCAGCTTCTCTGCGTCTATATGGCTTTGACGAGGCCAGACACCTACTATTATTATTAAGCTGAGAAGGGCTAGGAGCCCCCCCGCCTAAAGTCAGGAAAGTGGAGCCTTCCAGGACCCTGGTTGACATTGCTGCTTGTCTCTTGCCAGCTGAGCACAACAGTTGTTGCCAGCTGTGAAATTGCATGTCCCAGCTTGAATCGGGATCTCAAATTCGATACTTCATGTGGGCTTTGACCTCCCTCCTCCTCCAGTGGTTATCCTCAAGTGGATATTTCCATGACTTCCATTAAACGCCTCTGTTCGTCGCGTGACCACTTCTCTGGCAAACATTCAAGTACAAGCTTCTGAGAGTCGCCCCAGTCCTCAATTGCGCCCCGCTTTGGCTCGATACGCCACTCAATCGTCACCCACTCCGGTTGCTTGGCTCTGGCCGTTCTCTTGTTGTGGTCGATCCGAGCTCGCTCTCCAAGTCGCCGCCCTCTGTCACGCAGCCAGCCACCCACCCGCTCAGAATACCAGCTGCCAAGGGTTCTCCGTTTGCTCTTGTCTCTGGCACGGTAAGAAACCGAGCCCCGCTAAACCACCGTTAACGCCAAAAACTTTTCCCATTTTCGTCCTCACCACACCTGAATTGCATCCTGCATATCGATATATCACCCATCAATTGACGTAGCTTCGCCAATTGTACGCCGTTTCACCCCGTGACCGGTATGTATCTGCCTATGAAACTTTGCCTACCCATCGAGCTGCGGTTTGGCCCACATGGTCGCGCATTGCAAAGCTTTCGCCACAACAACAGTCCTTTTTGGGACCAAAGCCTCACAAATTTCGAATTTTGACGTTTCGCAGTAACCGCCCACAAGAGCTGATTGCTGACGGGAAAGTGCCAGATATTGAATCAGAAAAATTCTACCGCCCGAAACCATTCAATAAAAAATGAATTTCACTCCCAACACCGGCGCTACCCGTGGAGCCTGCTACTCCTGTGAGTTTCAACCCTTCTTTAGCATCTTGCCACTGCGCTTTGGTGTCCACGACGCCAACTATATGGGCGCGAATGGCCGTTTCCTCTGCGCACAAGACCATGACTAACCAGTTGCGACACAGGCGGCAACCCTGGCCACCAGGTATGGTCACTCGCTCACTCACGCGTGTTCGGATGAGCCAGAGATTTACAAGATTTGCATTTTTAGGCCCGCGACTGCCCTTCCAAAGGCCCTGCTAAGTGGTAAGAAGCACCGCATCAACTTGATCGAGGCGCATGGGCTGATTCCCTATTTTGCACACAGCTATAACTGCGGAGGTATGCTTCCCATGCTTTCGTCCAAGATGACCACAGGCTTGCTAACTCCGCTTTAGGCGAGGGTCACATGAGTGAGTGTTGAGGATTCCGTTTGGCCGTGATGATCCGCAAATGCTAATTCTGTCAGGCCGTGACTGCCCTGAACCCATGAAGGAAAGCAAGTCATGCTACAAGTGTGGCCAAACCGGTCACATTTCTCGTGACTGCTCCCTTGGAGGCGCCGGCGCTGCCGGCGGCCAGTCTACTGAGTGCTACAAGGTAGGCTTGACAAAATCTAGGCGTGTCTTGAGCAGACAGGAGAATGGTTCTAACTCGGACCACAGTGCGGAGAGATGGGCCACATTGCCCGCAACTGCTCCAAGGCTGGTGGCAACTATGGCGGTTCTTTCGGTGGTGGTGGATATGGCGGTGGTGCTGGCAAGACTTGCTACTCGTGCGGTGGATATGGCCACATGTCTCGTATGTGGACCTATTTTCTTGGACGATTTCCTTTGAATCAGTGACTAATTACAGATGCAGGAGAGTGTGTCAACGGCATGAAGTGCTACAACTGCGGCGAGTCCGGTCACTACTCTCGTGACTGCCCCAAAGAATCGACTGGTGGCGAGAAGATCTGCTACAAGTGCCAGCAGACTGGACACGTCCAGTCGGCCTGCCCCAACTAGGATGATTGAAACATCGACGCACGATGGCCTACAGGTTCTCTCGATTCTTTGTTGAGTGGAGAGGAAGTTGGCGTGGCAGCTCCATGATACCCACGACGAATACGTGCTCTGTTTTCATCTGACCTTGTTTTGCGTTGCCCATTTTTTTGGTGCTTCAAAATTTCTATTTCTTTTGTTCCCTCGGCTTCATTTGTTTATTATGGAAAACGGCAATTCAGGCAAACGAGAAAAGTGTTTCCCATCTTGCATCATGCGATATGCACGAAACCGGATTTTGGTCGGGCTGGGTGTTATTCGACCCTGGGCAGTGACCCCGTCGAAGGGAGAACAGAACGGACCATGTGTATGTTGACCTGATATGTCAGACGATGACTTTACAGGAAGAATCGGAACTGGGATCTGAAGATTGGCATCTCTTTTTGTCGTCCAGCTTATCTGCTGTGCAATAGTTGGTCTCCCGTCACAATATTCCAAGACAGGACATGATTCTCATGGAAAACTTGGTTGAATGTCGGACTTGATGATCTCGCAAGGTGACTAGGTCCCCCAACAGGGACCCGACGTTTATCTTTTCGAGCAAGAAAAAATAGAGGGGGACAGATCAGACGGCCCCGGGACTTTGACAAGTTGGTAGTAAAGAAAAAAACAAGATGACTTGCGTTGACGAATCCTGAATTAGCACCCAAGAGGCAATGTGCGTTTACAATGTAGCAACAAAGTGATTGAATCCGAAATAACAACACAGTACATCAATTGATGACGGGGCCAGACCACCCCCTTGGGGACTTGTTCCAGAAATATGTAAATATGCTGATTCAAATGACTTAATTTACAACATTGCCTTGGGAAAGTTCTTGACAGCCTGTCTCACACCCAAATCGGCCAAGATCTCTTCTGCACCGCCCAGAATCGAATCAAACTTGTATGTTCTGTGGAACATTTCGATATGTTTGCCCATTCCGGACTGGGTAAGGGCTCTGCCTCCCCATATTTGAACAGCCTCGTCAGCAATCTCGTGGGCGGCACGGGTGGTGCTCATCTTGAGCAGACCGATGGGGCCGGCGAGGTGCTGCGCCTGCAGCTTGTAGGGCATGTTGCACATTTGGTAGGTGATGGTCTCCATCCATGAATGGTTGGCTTCGACCAGGGCAATCATCTTGGCCAGCCTGACGAGTGTTAGAAGAATCCGCGGTGCGTTGTTGGGTTGTGCGGTAAATACTTACTTTTGGCGGATGACGGGCTGGTCGATGAGCCGCTTGCCAAAGACGAGGCGCTGGTTGGCCCACTTGAGGCATTCCTCGACAATCATGCGCGAGTTTCGGATAGAACCGCCTTTGAACGCAGTGGTTAGCATTGCGCCAGTCTTTCGGAAAGGGGTGGCGGCGACTTACAAACCATGGTCCATCGCTCGTGGTTGAAGTTGCTGAGAATGACGTGGATGCCCTTGTTCTCCTCGCCCAGGAGGTTCTCGACGGGAACCTTGACATTGTCAAAGGTGACGTAGCTGGTTCCGGCGGTGGGGGAGTAGGATGTCTTGATGGCCTTGGTCTCGACGCCCTCGCCTCTTTCAATCAGGACCACGCTGAGGCCCTTGTCTGTGCGGACACCGGTCACAAAGTAGTCGCAGAATGTACCGTTGGTGATCCACTTCTTGGTGCCATTGACGATCTGGAGGAGGTGTTAGTCGCCTTGGGCGTGCAAAACTCTGACCAGGGAAAACTCACGTAGTGCTTGCCATCGGGGGTCTTCTGGGCAGTCGTTCTGAGGCCGGCAACGTCGGAGCCGGCAAAAGCTTCCGTGATGGCCAGGCAGAGCTTCTTCTTGCCGCTAAAGACTTGGTCGGCAATGCTCTTCTTCCACGATTCGTTCTTGGCAAAGTTGAGCACGGCAGTCAGGCCAATGGTCATGCCGGCCATGTTGCCGTCCTGGAACCCGCGGGTCATGGTTCTGGCAAACTCTTGCGCGACAATCATGTCGTGGAAGTAGTCAAACTCCTCGCCCTTGACGGCGCCATCCAGCAGATTGACGCCGTGCAGATGCTTGCCCGGGCCGAGTCTCATGTGAAGAATTCCCTTGCTGCTCATGAGGTCAATCATCTCCTGGCTGATGGGCCGTCCGGTGGTTTCGCACTCCTGAGCCTCGGGCGTCAAATGCTTGTCGGTGAATTCGCGCAGGGCCTTTTGCAGGCGGCGGTGGGAGTCGTTGTAGTATGGGTTCTTGAAGTGTTGGACCAACCACAGAGGCTCGGCGTAGGGAACCGGGCTCAGGTCTCCGGGCTTGGGAACGATGACCTGGGGCTTCTCGCCCTTGATGGTGCCGATGGCGAGGTCGGCGTACTTGGCCAAGACCTCTTGACGATGCAGGTTGTAGAAGGCGGTGGTGGCATCCTGCCCAGCAACCTGGTGAAGCACGCTTTCACCACCGGGATGGGCCATGACGAACTCGGAGAGGTCATAGACGATGCTGTCAATGATGCACCATAATGAGTCCTCGGTGGTGTGCTCCCGCACCTCTTCGCGGGTGAATGTTTTAGCTGGCGGTGCCATGGTGACCAATGCACAATATGTGATGCTCCCTTGAATACTTGTTGTGGCCTTTTGTGGAGAGGGTAATAAGTCTTGACGGGCTGTAGAGGCGTTTGGGAAAGTGTTTGTTTAGACGTAGGGAGCTGTGGCTGTCTTTACTGTTTGTTGATGGTGAGATGACTTTTTGATGCCTAGGGAAGGGGTTGAAAGAGCTCCAAGCATACGGTTAAGCTGACCAGCCGGCAAAGCTGCGCTGTTGCCTCGGCCTGAGGTGGGGCCGAGATAGTCGGTCATGCTGCGAATTGAAACGACCCTGATTGGCTGATCGCACAACATCACAGAGCACGGATGTGGAGGTGGATACCGAATAACACGACGTCCTTGGCATGCGAAACCTCAAGATCACGTGGCGTGTCTTCCTTAAGACTTCAGCTCCGCTATCGGTGCCAATATTGGCAACTTCGCATCTTCACCTTGTTGAGTGAACGGCAAGAATTTGTCAAAAATTGTCCCGGCAATGCATTCTGCGTTTAGAACCATGCCGCAGGGTATATTTTAATCTGGACAACGATAAGTCTCGACGCTAGTGTAGATCAATCGCGCAGAGGGTATAAGTTTCGCTTCATGCCGTCTTTGAGACTCAAGGTAGGTAAAAGTACATTGCAGGTGCTGCTGAGAAGCTCTCCATCGGGCGGCAAACTCTATTCGCACACCCCTCAAATGACATGGATTGATTCAAAAATTGCGAGGCATCTTGGCCTTTGTGATTACCGGCTGTCATCATGACACGGCGATCAATAACCCAACCAGTCTGACTCGGGATCGGGAGCCGCTCCATCTCTTGATTGATCGCCTCCCATGTTCACCAACCCCTGTACATGATGGATGCTGGCATGTCTGTTCTGGTTTGTGGATTCCAGACTGGGAACTTTCGGACAATTGAAAAAGTCGAAGATGTCTATGTAGTCGAGTTCACTGAGCGACACGGAATGGGAGGCCGTCTCGTCAAGCCCGGTTCGGCGTGTGCCTGACGTCAGGTTCACCAAATAATGGGCGGTCCTGGTGCAGAGAGGTTCACGTCAGTACGAGGCATGGATTGAGGCGTGTTCGTGCAGATGGGATTAATCCACCAACCTTCTCATGGAGCCAAAGCTGGCCTCACCCTGTCGCTCCCTTTGCACAACTCTTGCGAGGATTCTGGCATAGTTATTGGCAACGTCCCAATACTGGCCGACATGGCCGAGAATATCAATGAAAAAGTCGATCTTGGGATCTACTGGGCAGCCAAGCATGGCAGCATGAACAATGAGCAGCCGGGCCGCAATCCACAGAGAGAATGCAAAGGGGGGACCAACAAGGTCCAGACCGTTGGCCTCGAAAACGTCTTGTGTGATGTCTCTTAAGCTCTGCACTGCCGACAGACATCTTTGCATAGCATAATGTGATGGTACGAATATGTGAGATCGAACCATTGGGTAGGCAGCAGACGAGTGCAAGCGTACCACTGCCGTGACATAGGCACTGTGCAACATGAACCAGTTGGCCACTCTGCTGGCTGGATCCGAGTGACACAAAGCCGATATTCTGCTGTATTCGCTCGGTAGGCTTTGGAGCCAGCTATCCAAGGCTGAATCTAGCGAACGGTATGTGTTTCGCCAGGTAGTCATCTTGGTGGAGGAATTGACGTCAATGGGCTTCTTCAAGAAATCGTGGACTTTGCTAAGAATCCCGAGGACCTCGCAGTGGTAAGAGAAGCTCCCTAGGTTTTCTGGCTTATTAACCGTGTACCCCGTCCATCCCGGTTGGTCGGTGTCCGGGTTCAATGACCCTGTCTCAACGGGAACATTTCTGGAAAATAGGTCATAGGAGCAGGGAAGAACGCGTTTCATCTTTGCATCCTCCAACATGAATTCAAATGTTGTCGTGGCGACTGTCGCGTATCGATCAAGCAGGTACACCATCCAACACAAACGCCGGCGGCCCTCGTCTTCAATCCAGGAGTCGGGACGGGGTACGACAACTCTCCGAATCGAGCCGGTACTTGGTATGTCGCACGCATCCGCCCAAAGATACACACTGCTCTCTTCACAAAGATCCAGTTGCCGAACATTCTGCACCAGGATAGATAATAAATTCCATCCTCGAGGGCCATTCGATGTTCCCAGTTCATCCAAAGCCAGGATGACCAGTGCCCGCTGTGCTTCAATGCTGACATGTTCCATTGCATAAATCATCACCTTGTGCTTGGAAACGGCATGGTAGTGGGAACGCATCTCTGCCGAAAGTCGGACATCTTTGAGAAAGCGCAATGTCGTAGCCACAATTGCGTGAAGCAGGATTCGGTCAACTTCGCTCAAAGACGTCGAGCCAAAGAAGATGCCGAAAGTTGTCTTGCGGTCGAGAATCGGACACCAGGTGTTGCAATGCTTGAAATAGAGGTCAACCAAGGTATAGATCATGTCCTGAGGGGGCAAATCGTTGGCGCCGGACAGCGACGTTGAGCCAGAGCGGACATTGTTTAGCCGCGACGGAGGTGTGAATGATTCGGCACTTCCAGATAGCAGAGACTGACCCGGAGCAGAGGTTACCGAAGGAGTGGTATGCTGGATGGTCTCGGAGCCATCACCGCCTTGCCATGAAGGACTCGAAAAAGCCGGGGCTCTCGGCTGTTGGATAGGTGTTCCTCTGGGAATGCCAGGCGGTCTGGGACCGGGGGCGTCCTGATTAAACGCATCAAGCTGAGCCGAAGTATGGTTGCTCACTGCGGGTGACAAAGTCTGCGACTGGGATCCATGATCATTCGCAATGTGATCTTCAACCCGCCGCCAGAGCGTCTGTAGGAGAGCGTCGACTCTGTTCACCTTGGTCTCCAGCTCAAGAGTGAAGCCGATACGACTCCCTGGCTTTTGCCTCTCCAGATAGACACATGTCCGGTTATGCCGTGCACACCAGGAGCACGCAGGTTCCGCCCTGTCGCATTTCACCTTGCGTGCCTTGCATAGCTCGCATCTGATGACAGTCCATGGTCAGTCTCGGCGTACAGCAGTGGCGGAAAAGAACAACAAGGGGATATGGTATGGTTTCACGCACGACGTCTTCTGATACTTCTCCCTCTTCCTCTTCTTTCCAGACACTGCGGGTCCGTTGTGATGCATCGTATCTTCACCACTCGACCCGCCATCTTCGTGACTGAAGACCGAGTTGGACTCATCCTCGGCCGTGGACACCGGGGCTGTGTTTGTGCCTGCGTCTGCCATTTCAACCCATGACCTGGAAACTCCACAATTGATTCTGGGTTAAAACAGGTACAAGCAGCAAAGGACACGGGCTTTGCTCGTCGGCCAAGCGCCGAACAGCTTATCTTTGGATGGGGCGGTATTTGGGGCGGTATTTGGGATGGAAGCACCGAGTTTGAGAAGAATGGGAATGGGACTCCGGAATCAAGAAGAAGGAAGAGGTGCCCAATAGTGATACAGGCCGATGGCAACTTAGGCCCGGCAAGGCGAGCGGCCGGTCGCACAAGGCGGCGTGCTGCTTCTCCCAATGTCCGGGGTTACGGCGCTATGCAGGCGCGCTGGGTGCTGCCCAGCCCCAATGCTGGTTGCAAGAGACCCCGTTGGCAGTGTCCCAAAGCTTCCCTGAACCAGAAACCAGAACCGATCACCACGTTGCCGATGGCCAGTTTACTCGGTCTGCTCGGCCGACGGCAACTGGGAGAGGCAAATCGACTGTCCCACTTGGAGCGTCTGGTGTCCCTCTACAGCGGCCAAGGAGCTTAAAGCACCTCGAAGAAGAAGCCGCCGCCGCAGGAGAAGGACGGCACGGATCAGACAAGGTACCCGTCCAATCCAGTCCAGTCCAGTCCAGTCCAGTCCAATCCAGTCGCAAGACAATGCCTCGGGCGCGGGTGTCGAAACAGGACTGATCAGCCGTCAGAAGGAGTGCAAAGATGCGGACAGGCCAGCAGTGAGGAGACTTTTGCAATGTTCAACGGCGCTTGGTTCGACAAGAAGTTCTCCTCAGAGGAAGGTGGCGTCAGCCTAGCCTAGTGCTTGTGGGAAAGGGCCATCAGCACATCTTGCCAATTGACCACGGCGGAGACTCCACCTTGATGATCGCCTCCTTCTTTGCAGCCAACCCCCGTCATTTACTAGCCACACCAAACTGGCTGCGAAACGACGACAACGTATGGGCATACGCTTCTCGGCGCTAACTGTCGCGGGCTGGTCAGTGCTTGGTCAAGGGAAGCCCGCTAGAACGTTTCTACAGAAGCACTAGACGCCATGCCCTTGCTCCCCCGGAGTTGTGACGGCCAGGGTGTCCAAGCCATGGTCGACCCTATCCCGGCAAACCTCTGCCCTTCACTTTTTATATTGGCTGCCCGCAAATGGTAGCTCCATGCGGGCGACGCGTCTTCTTGTTTTGCCCCGTCAGCATCGGATGGTGATTTCAGAACCATCCCCTCCTCCTGGCCAAGAGTGACATTGTGGCCGGGGGCCTGTTAGGGGTTGTGGCCGGGGCCTGAATCATGGCTCATCGTCTCCGGGAACAGCGGAGATGCCAGCAAGTACGGCGTATGCCATTTTTGGAGCTGATCTCAACTCTCTACTATCTAAAGTTGGGGTCAGGACACAGCGGTCAAGGGGCTGCCATCATCACCAGTGACTACAGGGCTTACAGTGAAAGAGCACGCGCCTCACAGTAATCATGCCTCGTCGCGCCTCGTCGCTTCCGCAGAGGTCAATGAGACAAGACTACGCAGGCAGAGGGCATTCACGATCGCAAGTTCATCTCCTTTTCACAATATATTGAACACCGCGCCACATCATCATAAATTCAACTAATCATACATGTGCCACATCTGATGCGCGCTATTGGCCGAGATTGCCATACAGCTATCTCTACAGGGGTCCCGTCAGGGTCGCGAAAAGAACATGGTTGTGGTCGTGAGATAAAGCAAGCTTTATACATTAAATCGTGAAGTTCGCCTAGGACACGCAGGGCATCTAATTGGACCAGCCCTTGCTCATTTGCACTGCCTTCTCCCAGCGCTCAAATCTCTTGTCCGCAGCTTCAACAGTGATCTGGGGCTTGAAAATGGTTCGGCCTTCGGTGTTGACGTCCTTGAGGTCGTCAAAGGACTCCCAGACACCAGCAGCAAAGCCCGCCGCGATGGCTGCGCCGAGCGCAGTTGTCTCGCGCATGGCAGGTCGGTTAACAGGGATACCAATGAGATCGGATTGGGTCTGTAGAGAGAATGATTCGTTAGCCAGGGCACCCCAGATTCGATCCCAAGGACAGACAGCCATGTCGGCCAGTCTCTACAGTCAAACTCACCTGCATGATAAGATCAGAGTTGCACATGCCACCGTCTACGGCGAGCTCGGAGAGTTTCTTGCCGCTGTCCTTGGCCATGGCATCCAGGATTGCCTTGGTCTGGAAGCAGGTAGCCTCAAGCGTGGCACGGGCAATGTGTCCGCGCTGAGTATAGGCAGTGATGCCGAATATGGTGCCTCTGGCATCATCAATCCAGTACGGGGCAAAGAGACCACTGAAGGCAGTGACAAAAGTGCAGCCACCATTGTCTTCGACCGTCTCCGCCAAGGCGCTGAGCTTTGAAGAGGACTCGATGAAGCCGAAGTTATCAACCAGGAACTTTACACTAGAACCCGCAACAGCAATACTGCCCTCGAGGGCGTACATTGTCTTGCCCTCACCAAAGTCGAATGCGACAGTGGATAGAAGTCCATGAGTAGAGATGACTGGCTTGTCACCAACGTTGTACAGCAGGAAGCAACCAGTACCGTAGGTGTTCTTAGCCAGACCAGGCTGGAAACCCTTTTGACCGACCAAGGCAGCAGACTGGTCACCAAGACATCCCATGATCTTGGTGCCCTTGAGGCTGGTGGTGGCAAGTGACCCGTAAGCCTCTGCATCAGCAGAGCGCACAATCTTGGGCAGGGCGACCTTTTTACGGTCAATTCGGAACCAGTCAAGGAGGTCTGAATCGTATTCCAGAGTATGAATGTTCATGAACATGGTTCGCGAAGCATTGGATGGGTCGGAGACATGGACGTTGCGAGCCGCACCACCGTTGAGCTTGTATGCCAACCAACTGTCGACAGTACCAAAGGCCAAGTTGCTCTTTTCGTAGGCATCGGCAACCTCGGGGATGTTCTCGATGAGCCACAGAAGTCGGCCAACAGATGAGTAGGTAGACAAAGGAAGACCGCAACGCTCAGTGAGCTCGCCAGCGCCAATGCGGGTTTTGAGGCGGCGCACAATCTCAACGTTTCGGGTATCCGTCCAGACGATGGCATTGTGCAAGGCCTTGCCTGTGGTCTTGTCCCAGACGACAGTGGTCTCACGTTGGTTGGTAATACCAACGGCAACAATCTGCTCGCGAGAGTGGCCCTGAGTCTCGAACTTCTGAATAGCCCCGTCAATGCAGTGCTCGACGGAGGAGATGATCTCCTCGGGGTCATGCTCATGCCAGCTGTACCAAGCGTCAAGTCAGCCAATTGAACCCAGGAGAATGTGGAAAAAAACTGGAATGCCTGTCTGAAGCTTACCCAGGGTTGGGATAAAACTGCTTGAACTCAAGCTGATGCAGCGCTACAACCTCGCCATTCTTGTTGAAGATGAGGAAGCGAGTGCTAGTGGTGCCCTGGTCAATAGCACCGATGAAGGTTGTGGAGGAGTTGTGAGACATTGTTGCAGATGTATATTTTGATTTGCGAAATAGTTGAGGTATAAGACAAGAGAGCATTCAAAGATCAAAGGGATCAAGTCGCCAAGAACTCAAGGCTGCACAACTGACTACTTGAACCGACTGGAGAGATGGTGCGGGGAGCTGACAGTTCAGCGCAGGACGCGGGGAAGTGGGATCTGGGGGTATCGATGAGGAAGCTGGGGTTGAGAGATGAAGACAAGAAAGAGGAGAGCAAGAGGAATTGAAGATGTGCAAGAGCACCAAGTAAATACTCTCAAGGTGACGGTTCGAATGCAGGGTTCTTCCACATGGAACTTGCACGAAATGTTTAGGCAAAAGCTCGTGAGTTGTTTGGCCGGCTCGGAGTTGGGCTTGGATTGGAGGAGAAGCCCGCGAACCCCATTGAGCTCTGGGTGCGGAGACGCCCTGGGACCCCAAGACTTCGCTTTTTTGGCAGACGGCTTCTGGCCTGTCGAGTGGCTGAATGCACGAGGAGCACCCGCCTTGTCCATCTCCATGCCAATTCCCGCCTCAAGCCATCAACCGCTTCCCCGTGTTTGAGAAGCTTGCATGGTCTACGAACAGACATTTGCGCAACCAACCACGCCGGCCGGCCCCAGTCTATTTGCGCGGCCAGCATCACCAGCATCGTCAGCCGGGGTGGGCGTGTGGGGAAGACAGGGACGACGCCAGCTAGCAGGCCGACTGTCTTGTGTCACGAGTTGAGAAAGATTCTGGATTATGTGGAAACGTCACAGAGCCACTGATGATGGCTTTCTGCATCAGGAACACCTATGAAGCCGGAAGATCCGGTCCACAATGGAATGGCCAGTGTCTCGTTTGGCCCACCAGGCACGTTTTTTCTTCTAAATGCCATGCCGTCGTGGAGCATTCCTACGACACCGTGACATGGCCATGGCCATCTTGTGACATCTACTGTAAGTGTGGGCTTCTGGTGGACACTCTAAGCGCTTCTCACCCGTCTCCCCATTCAAGATTCGGTCTTTGCGACCCGAGATTCGCGATATGTTTACCGGATAAGCCCCCGCCCAACACGGACGGCGCCATTCAACGCGAGAGAGAGCCACCTAGAGCAGTTGAACCAGGATGAACCCCAGGGTGGTTCCTGAACTATTCGAAAGCCATGGCGTGCACCAAGGAAGTGCCTCAGCCGAGTCTCGTTCTGTTGCGAGGGGATACTGAAGCCGTTATCGCCAGGAACGGCAGTTTGTAGCAAACGGCACGTCGCCAACAGCAAGCAATGGCTTGTGACAAAGCGGCAGAGACGCCACGCCGACGTAACAAGCAACCACAAGACAACAAGCCTCGGTCGCTGTCGGTGAAATGTTACCTACGGAACCAACCTTGTGAGATTTTGCATTGGCAAGTTATGTCCAGGGACAAGATGGGACCGACTGTGCGAGGAGGATTTCTTCACACGCACTGCCTGGTACCACAGTATCATCGGCATCCTAGAGGTGGAGCCGAGCAAACATCCAACTTTGCCGTTGGGTCCAGGTGTCCCTGGTCAGCCAGCTAGCCAGCCTAGCATCAAGCATCGAGGATGTTTGGCCCCACAGCCAAGCAGAAAGGCCCCAAAAGCTTAATGGGGTTGCAGGTTCCTAACTCGATTGGTACTTCTCCTCCTTGCCTGCAGGAGACCGGCTGCTTCTTCGCACCCCGGCCGCCCACCAGTCCACCCTTTGGGGGCAGAATACTGCTGCCTGACTGGCGACAGGGTGCTGTGGCTGGATCGGTACATGCTGGAGGGCCCTTCCAAAGCGAGATCAGAGGCGCCCGACGCAAGCCCATCGGCGGAGGCAAGATCATGTACGGGCGAGTGTGCCCGCCATATACCGACCGCCACCTGTTTAGAAGGTTCTAAGGCAGCGTCTAGAAAACGCCGCATTTTGCGACCGAACGTCGCCTCGACCACGAAACAAACGAGTTGGGCGAGACCAATGCAAACGTTGGCTAGCTAGTTTATAGAGAGAAATGAAGAAACAAAATGGTTGATTTTGCGACGAAGGATGGGGAAGGCATGTCAGCCAGGGGGAGGGGGAGTTTGTGGCGTCCTCGAATGATGGACTCTGGCATCGCTTGTCTGGTTGTCGACGAATCGCCTCGGGGGTTCTGCCCGAGATTTCGGGGTGTATGTACCTAAATCTTGGCCAGCAATTCAGGTTTCATTACTCGGGCCAATTGTTGATGCATGTCTAGGGCTATCTCCGCCTCGACAGGAGCTGGATGGCATCATCTCTGGTCATGTCTAGTCCTGCGGCGCATCACGCATTGTCGCCAAAACAATAATAATAATGAAAAGAAATAAGATGGCGCGCAGGTAAATTAAGAGTTTGGATGTTTGATACGTCAAGAAGTATTGCCTGGGAATACTTTAGTTACCTGGACAATACTTCGGGGTTGCATCGCTCTTCTTTCATCGGTCAATATCACCGAAGATGCATTAAACATGGTAGTCCAGGCTTGGAGCTGTTCAGCCACAGCAGGTTTCAAGCCTCGTTTATTGCAACGACAACTCCATTTCCGGTCCTTACGGAGGCGCAACAATGAGAAAACGAATCCCGTGATCGTGATTATTGGTTTGAGGCGGAAAATGGCCTCGTTTTCAGGGCAAAGCGCTTCGGTACGCCACGCGCGAGCCGAGCGGACTTGAGGCCCCGAGCAAGGAGGATTCTACTAGCTTTCACTGCTTCCAATATCTGACCAGCTCGTCAGGGGCCCCCCCAGCTTGGCGTCAATGAGTTAATGTACAGGCTCTGGCAAGAGGCAACAAGCGTCTGATGTCTGGAGTGCATGCTCCATCTTTTTGCAGAAGGGTCAGGCGGTTGGAAGCTTCCGCGGCGCCCCTCCCCGGCTTGGATTCATGGCTGGTCGCGCGGAGCCAAACATTTTTCAACGGTCGCAAGGAACGCAAAGAAGCTTTGTGAACCTGGTGGTTCGTGCCATTCGACGACGGCCCACAGAGGCGTTGCCTTGATGTCCACGCGTTGGCCCTTTTTCTGGAAACTGGCCCCGGCGCCGCCGAACCAGATCCACCAGGGCGCCCTTCCTCCATTCTCTTTGACACAATCGCTCACTTGGTCGCTAACTCGTTCGCTCGCTGAACCTCTCATCGCACACCCCAAAAGAGTACCCAAAGTACCCGACTCTCCACGGACTGGAGCATGGTGTATGGGACGACTCGTCGACCCGATGGTATTACTGGACGCGGCCAGGCAGTGGCGAGACCAAGTTGGGGTCCCGGATCAAGGACATGGCCATGCCTGGCCTAGTCTCTCCTTCCCCTTCTTCCACGTCTGTCTGCTTCACGTACCAGCTTCCAAGAGGCACACGCCCAGCCCCTCCCGGTTTCGATGCCCCTCGCTCCGTGTACAACTAAACTCTGGCTCCAGCTACCTTCGATATTGCAGCCAATTCATCATACCATCTTACCCCCAGGCCCTGGCTTCCTTTACCCCAAGTTTTCTTCCAACAGGCTTGCCTCGACCTCCACGTCCTTGAACCCCCGTGGGGATACATAATCATCACGCCTTCCCACTTCTGATGCAACTTCAGAAAAATCCAGAGTCTCCAACTTCTCGACCCCGACGCATCCGTCTCCTGCTTCAACGCTTTTTTTTTCTCTGTTCCCACTTATACCCGGAATATCCCCCTAGCCACTCGGGTTCTTGAACGTTGCGAGACATCTTTAAACATAATCATTCCCTTCCCATCCGTCACCCAGCCCTCCTCGCTTATTCTCGCCAGACAGCACTCATGTCCATACTCCCGTCTACCCAGGATTCAGTGTCAGAATCATCCATTGACAAATCTGTGCCTGCCTACAAAGTCGAGATGGGAGCTTCTGTCGTTCACGATGATCCTGCATTGGGACCTGTCATGATTCCCGCCGAGGAACAGCCCAGATGGCCCAAGATCCGGTCTCTGTGGCAGGACGCCTTTTCCGAATTCCTCGGCACCATGACTCTCCTCCTGTTCGGTGATGGTGTCGTGGCGCAGGTTGTTCTCAGCAACGGTGCCAAGGGAGACTACCAGAGTATCTCATGGGGCTGGGGGTAAGCAAGCAATCACTTTCTCTCCACCGTGGGCTTTGCACCCGACTATGAATCCGTCGACGACTAACATTTGGGGCTACAGCATTGGTGTCATGTTTGGCGTGTACGTGGGTGGCAAGTCTGGAGGCCACCTCAACCCAGCCGTGACTTTGGCCAACTGTGTTTACCGTGGTCATCCCTGGCGCAAGTTTCCCGTATACTTCCTGGCTCAACTTCTAGGCGCCATGACGGGTGCCGCCATTGTCTACGGCAACTACCGCTCCGCCATTGACACGTTCGAGGGCGGCGCCGGCCTTCGTACCGTTACTGGTCCTAATGCCACGGCCGGCATCTTTTGCACCTATCCCGCTGCCTTCATGACCCGAACCGGCATGTTCTTCTCCGAGTTCCTCGCTAGCGCGATTCTCCAGTTTGTCATTTTCGCCATGGTCGACAGCGACAACATTGGAGCCGGTCCTCTCCTGCCTCTCGGCCTCTTCTTCCTCATTTTTGGCATTGGCGCTTGCTTTGGTTGGGAGACTGGCTATGCTATCAACTTGGCTCGTGACTTTGGTCCTCGCCTTGTCTCATTCATGATTGGATACGGTCATGAGGTTTGGTCCGCTGGCGGCTACTACTTCTGGGTGCGTTCTCTTGCTGTACTTCCAATGACGTGGCGACTGACAAATTTCATTCCAGATCCCCATGGTTGCTCCCTTCCTTGGCTGCCTTGCCGGTGGCGGTCTGTACGATCTCTTCATCTATTCCGGCGAGTCACCCATCAACTCGCCCTATCTCGGCTTCGACCGTTTCTTCAAGCCCCGCCGTAGTGTCTGGTCCAACACATACAAGAAATCCATCGAATCTAAAGTATAGAGACCTTCAGGTTTCTAATTATACATTGGACGGCTCATCTCGAGATGGGGAGTCGTGAGAGGCACCGAAGTACTGGATTGCAAGATGCTCGTATATCACTTTTCATGCCTTGATACACGCTTGAGTGTGTCAGGCTATACAATGCAACACGTGAATACATTTTACGAGGCGTTGTCGCATAATTGACAGCAAAAAATATCAAAAAATAACAGAAACAGGGGTGCAACAGGCTGACCCGATTTCATGACAACAGGACGCCGATATGTCCATTGGCGGAATATTGTTTGCAGGGGGGGTTTTTTTTTTTCAAATTTCAAATTTCAAAAGACGATGTAGTGATTTGCAATTGCGTAGGATTATTGTTTCATGGCGAGCGAGGTATGGGTGCGATTCTGTTAGTAGCGAGCAAAGCAATTCAAAGCGTTCGACTAGGAGTTTTCCATGTCAAACATGTCACAATGAGACCTGTTTGTTTTTTATTCTCTGGCGTCTTATTTACCACGGTGTGGTTCTTTTCTCTCTTTTTCCAACGCATGAACTTTTGTCTCGGAAAGCTTCGTGTGTGCCAAGATGTTTCGAAACCGTGGCTACCCGTCCATTTCCAGGACCATCTCGCGACAAATGCCAATGTGTCGGTAAAATTTGATTTATGGCGCAACTTAATTATGTCTCTGGGGCTAGGTAAAGAAGAAACAGGCATGTGACGACTTGAAGATTGAGTACTGAGTCAAGAACCACGGTAGGGCGTGTACGTTATGCCACGAGACCGCAGGGTGTGAAATGTGGTGCGTCGCCGCCGAGCCGCGCGAGTGGATGGATCATATGGGACTCTCCGCGTTATTTTGAGATGTACAGAGCGCGCGGCTAGCGTAAATTTTGCACAAATCCGTACCGCTGTGATGGTATTAAAGGGTAGCCTGAGGTAAGCATGTGGCATGCATGCCAGACCACCAAGTTAAGCAGTTTCTTTACATGTTACATAATAACTTGGTGCTTTTTCTTTTGCCCCCCAAGCGTATCATTATGCCATACAGCCGTACGGACAGGTCATGTGGTCTTAGTGACAGGACGCAAAAATCCATCTATTTTTCACGCCTCGGCTGATTGTAAGCGTGGCCACCACATTCCGAAACATCCGCGAAGCAAAGCATATAGCCGCTTGCCGAGTCCCGTGCCAGACGCCATGCGGGGAGACGTGACAAATTTCAGCTACGCCCGTGGAGAGCCGCGTGGCCAGAAGACTGGCTGTGTAGTGTTGTTTTTTTGATTTTCGCGAAGTAGGGCTTCGAATAGTGGGCAAAGTCGTCGTCTATGGAAAAACAAAAAGTGGTCCGAGGCATAGACCAACGCCACGGTGGGTAGAAAGATTCCAGAAAAAAAAAAAAGCCACGAGCCTTACGCAAGGCATGAGGGCATTAGTGGCGGCAGATGGGCGCCGTGTGGGTGCCTCGCGGTTGACGAGCTACTTTGTCTGCACAGTGTGCAGCCGAGGGTGGAACGCCAGCGATTAACAATTTCTCGGGCCGGAGTTTTCGCAAGTGCCTGGCATGGAGGAAAGTTGTAGAAACGGACTTTCGAGGGATTGAATGAGTCGGTTGCGGTACAGGTGGCGTGTTTGAAGGAAGTCTGACCCGATTTGTGCAGTTGCGATGGATCATATGGATTGCAGGCGGGTCTCGGGGTCGGGTCGGTAGCGAGATGCGAGACGGTGGTCCACCTTGAGAGATCTCGGTGTGACCATGCCGAGAAGCTGGCCCCCATCCCTGTCGCGGGAATCGACCCCATTGAATTCAGGCGGGTTCGGGGTTCAAAACCCGAGGTGCATGCGCCTGAGCTTTGGCATGTGTTGGTGGGTTGCGGTTGCGCAGTGAATGCCACAGAGGACAAGAGGACAACGATGACAATTCTCTCGCTCTCTGGCCGCAACGAGAGCTCCAGAAATCACATGGACGGGCTGGGCGGAGTATTTATCGGAGACACTTGACCCGTGGGGAAGAAAGGGGGATCTTCGCCTCAATGCTCGGTGCCAGCTCGGCACCCTTTTGTGTGGCAAGTTGTAGAGCAGAGGTTTTGACTGAAATTGCTGTCTCGGCTGGCGCATGCCAATGATGTCACTCCAAATTTGTATGTGACTTAGACGGGCTGACGTGCGACAATGCAATGCAGAGCGAGAGCCTCGCCAGAAGATGCGCCGTGCGCAATAAAGTTGCACGTGGGACGTTTCGTTGGTGGGAAAAGACGAGGTCTTATCAAGAGCTGAATTTCCCACCAAAGGGGTTTGTTTCCTTGCTGCTTCCTGGCCTCGGATTAGCCAAAACGAGGGCAGCCAGCACCCACGGTGACTGAAATAGACAGCTCATTCCCCGTAAGGCGATTCGGCGGTCTTTGGATGTGCAAGAGTTTCCACAAATGACACAGGAGAGAAAACGCCCGGCATTTGCACTCCGACCCCCTGGTCCCCGTTTTTTATTGAGCTCACGCTCGGCATAATATATCGAGAACCTGGCGCTTGGCGATTTATTTGCTGTCCGTGGCACCTTTTGTTTTAAACCTCGTCTCCTCTCCTCTCTTCTCCTTTGTTTCCTTGCGGTATATATATTTATACATGCACGTGTACCCGGGACGCCAGCATCTCTTCCCACCCACCACACGTCACAGCGCACAATCCTCGCCGAATACAAGCACGCCCAAACCCCCCCGGCCATGCCGCCTCGACTCACCAGGCTCTGGCGTCCCGTCGCCGCCGCAGCCGCCGTCACCCTGGGCGGAACCATCGTCTACGCCCGCGCCAACAGGAATCTCTCACACGAAAAGGCCCTCGTCCCCGTTCAGCGCGACACGGCGGGCAAGATTGTGCCACCTGCCTTCACGTCCATCAAGACCCGCGCCGAACAGCTTGCCGAGCTGCGGAAACCCGCCGCCAAGGACGGCCAGTATGACCTTCTCATCATCGGGGGCGGTGCCACGGGCACGGGCATTGCTCTCGACGCCGTGACGCGCGGGCTCAAGGTTGCTCTGGTCGAGCGCGACGACTTCTCCGCCGGCACCAGCTCCAAGAGCACCAAGCTTGTCCACGGCGGCGTGCGATATCTCGAAAAGGCCGTCTGGAACCTGGACTACCCGCAGCTGGAGCTCGTCATCGAGGCCCTCCGCGAACGAAAGGGCTTCTTGAACATTGCGCCTCACCTGTCCAGTTCCCTGCCCATCCTGCTGCCCCTGCAGAGCTGGTTCCAGGCGCCCTACCTCTGGGCCGGATGCAAGATGTACGACCTGCTGGCCGGTTCGCAAGGCCTGGAATCGTCCTACTTGCTCAGCCGGGGCAAGGCCATCGACTCGTTCCCCCTGCTCAGAAAGGACAACCTTGTCGGCGCACTCGTCTACTACGACGGCCAGCACAACGATTCCCGCATGAACGTCTCTCTCGCCATGACCGCCTCCCTGTACGGTGCCACCATGCTGAACCACGCCGAGGTCACGGAGCTCGAAAAGGACGCCAACGGCAAGATTTGCGGCGCCAAGGTGCGCGACCTCATGAGCGACGACCAAGCCTCTTCGCAGCCATTCACCGTTCGCGCCAAGGGCGTCATCAACGCCACCGGTCCGTTTGCCGACGCTGTCGAGCGCATGGATGACCCTCAGCACAAGGAGATTGTCGCCCCCGCCTCGGGCGCCCACGTCATGCTGCCCGGCAAGCTCTGCCCCAAGGGAATGGGTATCCTGGACGCTGCTACTTCCGACGGCCGTGTCGTGTTCGTTCTGCCCTGGCAGGGAATGACGGTTGCGGGGACCACCGACAACGCCTGTGACGTGGAGAGGGAGCCTGTCGCGAGACAGACCGATGTCGACTTTATCTTGAAGGAGGTTAGCAAGCTTTTGGAGCCCGAGAGCGTCTTGACGCGCGATGATGTCCTGGCTACTTGGTCCGGTGAGTCGAATATCCCCTTCCCCCTGCAGTGATTGCAGTGATTGCAGTGATGGGCACGTGTAGGCTAATAAGACCCGGCAGGCATCCGACCCCTGGTTCGCGACCCCAAAGCCGGCAACACCGAATCCCTCGTCCGCTCACATCTCGTCACCGTCTCTGCCTCGGGCCTGCTCACCTGCGCGGGCGGAAAATGGACCACGTACCGCCAAATGGCCGAAGATGCCGTCGACGAGGCCATCAAGACGTTCAACCTGACGCCGCAGGCTGTTGCCCTCCCCGATATTAGCGGCTACAACCTCCCCGGATCCATGACCAACGGCAAATGCAAGACGCTGGCCACCCCCCTCCTCGGCGCCCACGGCTTCTCCGTCTCGCTCCCCTCGCAGCTCATGGAGCTGTACCCCATCGACGCCGACATTGCGCACCACCTCGCCACCAACTACGGCGACCGTGCCTGGGCCGTCCTCGCCTCCTCCCCGTCGGTGGCTCGTCTCACCCCCTCGTTCCCCTTTATCGAAGCCGAGCTCCGCCACGCGGTGCGCTCCGAAGCCGCCTGCACCGCAGCAGATGTCATTTCCCGCCGAACAAGACTCGCCTTCCTGGACGTCCACGTCGCCCTGCACGCCCTGCCGCGCGTCATTGATGTCCTGGCCGACGAATTGGAGTGGTCCCAGGTCCGCAAGGAGCAGGAGTGGAAAGCCACTGTCCAGTTTCTCAAGTCCATGGGTCTGGACGAGGACAAGCTGAACGTTACGCGGGAGGAAGTCCTCAACGGCCGGGTCAGGGCCAGGAGAAGCCTCAGCACCAAGGAGGAGGCCCCCAAGGAGGGCAGACAGATTCCGCTGGGCAGGGAGCTGGAGGCTGGTGCCATGAGGAATGCTGCCTAGGCGGATGTTTTTTGCGAGGTGAACATGTCGAGGTTCGAATTTGCGTGGCGTTTTCCCCTACTTCTTTCAGAGGCCGTCTGGCTTGCATACTTGGGGCGTTTTGGGAGTTGGCATTCAAGACATAGAGGCCGAGATTAGAGTCAGTCTGAATTAGCGCTCATTGGTACAATATACACTTTCCCCCCCCTTACAATTCACAGGACTCTTCTGGAGAGGCTGAGAGGGCGTGTTGCGCGCATGCAGGAACAGCTGCAGTAAGCCATTTCTTGTATGACTGTAATGTTGTGATGCACTCGAAAGTCGGGAATAACAAGGATAACGTAGAGTAGTTTGAGTGGAGAGCTCAGCTGGGAGCCAATCAAGGGTGATGTAATCTGGCGACGAATCAGCGACTTTACCGAGAATTTGATGTCACACAAAGTGCCACCGACTTTGACACTGCCAAAGAGCGGAATCCCCTGAAGGGCTCCCTGATGCCCCTTTCAAGCCACAGACTCGATAAACCCGGTCAGGCTACTAGGACGGCGTCTCAGGCCGTCAGGACAAAGTTGGGCAACAATTCCAACACACTCACTTTCCATGACGGTCTGCGCCTTCTACCCGGAGACGCTGAATGGCCAAACAGGCCCCGATCTGATCAGTGCTGTGAGACATCTCGAGATGAGTCCCAAGGAGGTTACAATCAAGCATGTCTTGCGGGCACCAATATCCCGACTGAGACCATGGCCGGCCGATCTCGCGGGCGTGGCCCTTGGCCATTGGTCAAGTATCACCTTGTCACAGAGCCACGACAACATCAAGAGTGGTGTCTAGCACAGGGCGCGGCTGGGCTTGGTATAAGTATGTATGCCTCTGCAACGCCGGTGCCATCTGGCATAGCCATCCTCCTCCTCCTCCTCCTCCTCCTCATCATCATCATCCATAATAACAACAAAACAAGCACACCAGCTCCAGGTCCTCTGACGCATCAGCCAACTCTGATATCCCCTCAACCCACCATGAAGCTCGCGAGTGTGCTTGCCCTGGCCGGCTACGCGGTTACCAGCACGTCAGCCGCCGTGAGAGGAATCGACGTCAGCCACTGGCAGGGCAGCGTCAACTGGAACGCTGCCAAGGCAAACGGCGTCCAGTTTGCGTACATTAAAGCGACAGAGGCCACGAACTACAAGGACCCCCAGTTCAACGCAAACTACGTCGGCGCGACCAACGTGGGGCTGATTCGGGGCGCATACCACTTTGCCCGGCCGGGGACCTCATCGGGTGCCGCGCAGGCCAACTACTTCGTGTCCAATGGCGGCGGATGGTCCGCAGACGGCAGAAGCTTGCCCGGCGCTCTTGACCTCGAGGCGGGCTGCAGCGGCCTGTCGCAGGCGGCAATGACTGCCTGGATCCGAGACTTTAGCAACACCTATCACGCGCGAACCGGCCGGTATCCCGTCATTTACACCACCACGGACTGGTGGAAGACTTGCACCGGCAACGCGGCCGGGTTTCAGAACAACAACCCGCTCTGGCTTGCGCGCTGGGGGCCCTCGGCCGGGGAGCTGCCCGCCGGATACTCGGTTTACACCTTCTGGCAGTATGCAGACAAGGGGCCCAATCCGGGCGACCAGGATGTTTTCAACGGTGATTACGCCGGTCTTGGGCGGTTTGCCAGGGGGTAGTTTTATCAGTTGATGTACTCGTAGTGTAGCTGCTCATTCTCCGTTTAGCCGGGCAATGGAGGCCTTTCATGTATCCATGTTCGGATCTGGCCAGCCGCGAGATGCCTGTTTGATTTGCGACTAAAATGCCGGTGGCGTCTTACATGACCGCTGGGGTGGGTAGCCTGAATTGACGCTAAAATCTAACACGACCAGCCCTGGTATGATAGATGTTATGCATATCCAGCCTCATACATGCCGACTTGGTCGGATCAAGTGACGCTTTCTCATGAGGCCTTTACTCATCAATTACTTGCGTTATTATTATTGAAGTTCTGTTTTCGACTGTAGGTCTGTCTCATAGAAGCATTGTTGCTATTTTTTCCGCAGTACTACAAATCAAGGCATACGAGCGTCTCATCACCCTGCGAGGTAAATTTTCATTGCCAGTGCGTCAGACGGCCAGCATTTTCAGGATACAATATGTGCAGTAATGGTATCTCGGTTCAATGGGTCGCGCAAGCTGGCGAGTTACCTCGGTCAGTCTTTGCAGGCAGCAGTATGCTCTTCAACACTCTTTAGCCATTGCACATATGGGGGCCCCAAGATATTTTGAGCAGCTCGGTATTGAACACGAATCAACTCTCGTCAAGTATTTGGCTACACGCGTTAAAGTCCAGCTGAGCGGCCTTTGCTAGCTCAACATCGACAGCCTGACAATGAGGGCAGTTGTGCGCCCCCAGAGCCATTTTCCTCCGTTAGCAACAGGGGCACCTTTACGAAAAATGGAAATTGAAGCTGGACGAAATGTAATTTGAGACAGAAAAGCTTATTTCGACTCTACGTCGGAAACCGAATAAAGTAACTAGTCGAGCCATCTCATGCTGTTGCTTCCAACGAATTAAAGCTGCAATGCACCCGAGTCGCCAAACGCCGATGAAAACAATGGTTTACTTTGTATAATTAAATGCCAGCCCAGTTCCACCAGAGAGCCCAAAATGGCTCAATCGCCATACGCGCATGCAGACATCTCGGCTCTTGCAGTCCCCGGCAGTCCCAGGAGAGCCATGTATAAAGAGGCGGTTCTTCCAGCTGCAAGTGAGAAGATCCCGAGAAAGTGTAGACGGAAAGCCGAGAACCGCTAGGCATCCAGTTCTGCTATTGAGGGATGACCATCCTTGTCCCCGGGGACAGGCTGGTAGTCGGGCCGCCGGTAAAGCGGCTTGGGAGAAACAGATTCTGATGCCAGCTCGGCAAGACTGTTTGTGTAGTACGTAGCTGTGCCGCAAGCGCTGGTATCGTATGCACTTGTGCCGTATGCACTTGTGCCGTCACTGCCTTTTGGTTCGTTGACTTGTTGCTTCCTTGATCGGTGTCGCCGCAAGAAGAAAAAGGCGGCCGCACTTCCAAGCATGAAAATTATGGCCATTGAGACACCTATTCCTGCCTTGGCACCTGCTGATATGCCTGCATCTGACGACGGGTTGTTTGAAGATGTGTCTGGTGGTGAGGTTGTCGAGGTGATGGAGGATCCTGTCGCATCGGCGCCGTCGATGATGTGGAAGAAGTTGGACATTACTTGATGAGGATTGGTCCCCTGATCTGACGCTCCGCCTTGAAATAGCCAAAAGAAGAAGATTTCCGAGGCTTTGAGGTCCAGGCCATATGTTTGGACCGTCCAGGTGAAGCTAGATGACGGGCCAGCAGTGGTTTCTGCGTTTACAAAGTTAGCCCTCGCGTGATGCAGCAACGCCGTCTCTCCCGTCGGACATGGCTCGCTCATCTCTTCCACTGCAAAGTCGAATATCCAGTCAAACTTGCAGACGAGGGCCAGCTAGAGCTTTAGCTTCGGGGATGACATGGGCTCACCGTAAACAATGGACCCGAGCTTGGTGTTGTTCTGATTCGCCCCCTTCTGCCACAGCGCAATGGTGTAATTCTTCCAGTCGGTCGTGTAGGTGACGTTTAGTCCATGCCCAATCTTCAAAGTGGCGTCAGACTTTGGACTTGCGAACTGGCAGCTTGCCAAGGGCAAAAGCGCGACCAAGTTTGCAACGAGTCGAAAATGCATGGCGGGCGGCTTGCAGTAGAACAGCGGTCATGCATCACGAACCGAGCCGGCTTGCATTAGAGAAGGGGGCAACTGAGGCGCCAGGCCAGAAGGACGATGGTAATACAGAAACGGACACGGGATTGGGGGATTGGGGGATTGGGGAACAAAGGGGAGCCTCCCAAGGTGCCATATGCCGCGGATGGCCCAACTATTTACGGCGCCCAGATGGCATTTGTTGTGACGTCTGTGGAGAAGCTTCCTTCCCCGGAGCAGAACTAGTAACAATGCGGAAGAGGGAGGGCCGTCGTGGCCCTCAGCAACGGCCAATGATGGAGACGAGGTGTGAAGCTCGTGCGTATTGTTCTGTTGGTGTGGCTCATCAGACTAGCCGAGAGACGCACGTGCACGTGCCAATGTTCATATGTGAAACATTGTTGCTCGAGAATGATGCCATTTGACAGAGAAGCCAGCATGCAGCAATGTATATGCAAGCTTCTGCATCGACGTTTGCCGCTGGCGTGTCCTGCAGGTACGCCCTTTGCCAAGCGAGGAGATGAATCACTTGTCACATCGGGGGCAATCGTCACATTTAGTTTATATCCCTCAATACCTAGGTAAACGAGCGACCCTGGGGAGCTTTGACCATGCATCCGGTAGTTTGTGTCTACATGGCGCTGCAAAGTACCATGGGATTGATACAGACTAAAGAGTCTGCTACAAATGCACTTTTACATTATACGTGCGGTTGTACATTGATCTAGTCTGTCTTTACGAAAAAACTTGGATTAAATGCAACACTAGTCCTTTATCAAATCCATCTACTTGAGCTAGAGGAATAGCGTCTTTTCAACAGTTCGTGGGTTAGTAAGCCGCTTGAAGTAGAGCCTCAACCTTTACTTGCGGCCACTGGTCCAAGTGACCTCATACATAGACTACTTAAGTACGCCTTGGAAAGGTCTTGGCCATCCGAGACCCTGGCCGATTTGCTCCTTTTTCCCCAACACAGCTCGGGACAGAAACCCCAAAACAAAGACATTCTACGTATGGCACAACTATTCAGTTTAAACCACAAAGATTGTCGCGCTAACCTTTGATCCAGAAAGAAATTTTATTGCTGCAGACACCAACCTTTGGCCCCTTTTGACGCTACATTTTGTGTCTGTCGCCTGCTAATTCTCGTTGCAGCGCCGCAAAATGTCAGACAGTAGCCAGAAACGACGACGAGCCTTGGCATGGCTATCTTTGCCCGCAGAGATTCGCCTCATCGTCTTGTCGACAATCGCGGACCAGGAATACCCTGGCTGGGCTGCTCTCGGATCTGTTGGCAGAGAATGGCACAAGGTTTAGAAAAGGTCAATTTGCAAGATGAAGCTGCGGGCCTCTTGTCTCGACGATTTCGAAGGCATTTCGCCACAAAACAGACAGATATTTGCCGCGTCTGCCCCAATATCAAAGCACCACGATACGCAAATATCATCACCAGTCGATATCAGGTCCACCGTTGGCGATGGGATATGGAAACCGTTTTATATCCATAGTACTTGAGAGGAGGGAATAGCGTGGCATTGGAGATTGTTGTATACCCCCCCAGCGATTCTGGACCAAGAACATGTACTTGTCCTGACAATGTTGAGCATGCCCCTGTATCGCGGCCTGCAGCATGTGACAACATATCCTAGGAAGCTGCAGAATGATCGAGATGCGTGTCCGTGGCGACAGCAGAATGTAGGAATAAACTTCTCATACAGCATGGGCGTATTAGAGACGCAACCCACCATCTAGAACTGTGCTGTCACGTTATTCGTCTCGCGTCGCTTTGGCCGATGCGGAGGGAGACGTGTGGCTAAGCGAACCACATCTCTTGGCAGTAAGCGTACGGAGGACAGTCGCCGAGAAGATGCACGTCTTGGCCAAGGCCGCATTCATCCGCGGCACCATTCAATCGGGCCGCGCATGCACGATGTGCAGACCAGCGAGCGGCTGGTGCTTGTGGGTTCAAGCAGAATGAGAAACGAGGTGTTGCCTGGGGGATGTTGCACAGACATGAAAACCAGTGGTCGTGCCAGGGCCGCCTACAAGTCAACTGGGCCGGAGTTCAATCAGGCGGCACCTGGCAACATCCCGTGTGGGGGGAAGGGGGGGGGGGGAGACCAGACGGCCTTCCCGCATGCCCTGGGACGCCACCCACCCACAAACTCGCAGCTCTCAACACCAGTATCATGTCGTGGCCCAGCAATCGACTTTGGCACTCTCTCTGGCAACCCCCAGACCAAAGTCATTCGAACCGCCAGTATTCACGCACGCACAGGGACCCCGGCATGTCAAATCTGTTGATACTCGCCACAGAATTATTCACCGAGAAACAGCCGATTCGCCAGAGGGAAACGACTTCATGGCTTCAAGCTACGTGACGACACCAGGCACAATCCAGTCATGGAGACCCTTTCACCCTAACAAACTGGCAGAGCCACAAGCATTTCTCTTTGGATGGAGAGAACGGGGACAAGGGCAATGAATCTTGCTACAGACGATGCGTACAATCCATCTAGCCATTGCCATCACAACCGTCAAACACCTCTAGCACCGCACCAATGGCGATGCCCCTTCTAACTGCCGCAGGGTTTGCCCAGCAAAACGCTCAATGTATTGTCGCCCTGGTTCGCAGTCACCGTGTCGAGACGGCCATCTCGGTTGAAGTCGCCCACTGCAATGCCAACCGGGATGCTCCCCACGCCAAACATGGTCGGCGGCTGGAAGCTTCCCGATCCGTTACCAGCCAAGACGCCTACTGAATTGTTGTTCAAATTCGTAACCACGACATCGACATGGCCATCTCCGCTAAAGTCGCCCACGGCAACACCAGCCGGGCCCAAGCCTGCGTTGAATGCCGTCTGCGCTTGAAAGGTCCCTGAAGCCGTACCGAGCAATACGCTTACCGAGTTGCTGTTGGAGTTTGTGGTGACGAGATCGAGATGGCCATCTCCGTTGAAATCGCCCACCGCAACACCTCTTGGACCAGATCCCACGGCGAATGCCACCTGCGGTTGGAAGCCTCCCGTTCCCGTGCCAATCAAAACACTCACAGAATTCCCAAGCTGATTTGCCGTGACAATATCGACATGGCCGTCTCCGTTAAAGTCGCCCACGGCAACATCTTGTGGATTGGGCCCCACGGAAAAGGCCGTCTGTGGTTGGAAGCTGCCATCTCCAAACCCGAGCAAGACGCTCACGGAATTGCCTCCTGCATTCGTGACCACAATGTCAACATGGCCATCTGCGTTGAAGTCGCCCACGGCAACGCTCCAGGGAGAAGCCCCCGCGCTGAATGTGACCCGGGGCCGAAAGCTACCGTCCCCATTCCCCAACAGGACGCCCACTGCACTGGTGGCTCTGTGTGCAGTCACAATGTCATAAATGCCGTCCCCGTTGAAGTCGGCTACTGCAACGCCATTCGTCTCGGTCTGCAGGTTTAGTGCAGCCTGCTGCCGAAAGCTGCCCGATGCCGTCCCAAGCAAGATGATGAGTGAATTGCCGAGCTGATTTGTAGCCACAATATCGATGTTGCCATCCCCGTTGAGATCGGCAGTTGCAACGTCCAACGGACTGGACCCAACGGGGTACGTGGCCGCAACCTGGAGGCTTACGCACGTCGTGCAGGCACCTGATGCGCAAGTTGATCCAGCAGGGCACTGTGAGAAGTGTGAGAAAAGAGTGCCTTGGCAAAAAAAGAAACACAACTCCAACGTACGACGTTGCCACATGTCCCGCAATTCTTGTTGTCGGTTCTGGTCTCGCTGCAGGAGCCAGAGCACAGCTGCTCCGTCTGGCTAGTCTTGTAGGGGCCACAGGTGTAGCAAGGCCCGTCTTTCTTTCCTGCAAGCGACACGCATGTGGCCAGTTTCACCAAACCTGCCCTCAGGAAATTTTGTGCACACCATACGTTGCAAGCAGTCTTTGCCTGAGCCAAGCTCGAAGCCGCTACGCGCGTGAGACGTCAGCGTGGGCGCTCATGTTGATGCTCGCCAAGACATACCCAAGGACGTAAGAAGCAGAAGCGAAACTACGAATTGAGTCATTGTATAATTCGCTTCTTCAGATGACTTTGAGATGCGGGAACGGCGCAGTGTGCCGAGATGTCACGCCGAAAAGGCAGATGAGGAAGAAAGAGTCCAGGGATAGCGGAGGCGCGCATCGGACAGGTTGGTGCCATCTTATATCCAGTCAACAGATCGGTGTGCAAACTGACACAACGGCTTATAGCTGGGTGCCCTATCCAATCCCTTTGGAATCTGACCAAGAATGTGGCAATTATAAGAGGAGATGCCACAAAAGGAACTTGGGCTGTGCCACTGTCTTACCATGGTTATATGCTCGTGTCACTGGCATGGTGGCTTTCAAGACAGAGAATGCCCGCCCGGAGCCTGGCCAAGAACTATATCAACCGGCACAGGAGATGTTGGGTTGGCGCAATTGAGCCTGGGCAATGTTGTTGCACCACGGGTCAAAAGTCAGCTTGCTAGTCGACACAGCTCACTGAGTGGTTTATTTGCCACTGTCCTATGCACATGCGTCTGTCTCAGTCCCTGCTTTCGAACGCGCCTCTCATTCGATGTTCATTTTCCATCAGAAGAAATGCTGGCTAACCCAAAGGGGCAAACCATGTTCCTCTAGTCCCTGGACTCCCTCCGAAAGAGACTAGTTTCCGCTGTCAAGTTAGAGACAAGGAAGAATGTAATTCGGAGGAATACTCCGTCTCGTTGGATTGTTTGCCGCCCGAATCTGCACAAGCTGCGACTGCTCGTGTCTTGTCACAATGGCCGTGTATCGAGCGATTGTAAATGCTCAAGGCCAAGTTAGTCTTGCCTCTCTTCCGGTCCCATACGATCATGGGCATCAGAAAAATCGGGATCCCGTCAAACAGAGCTTGGTAGGGGAAAGGCGGCCGCCAGGGGCATCGTGGGACGAAGTCGGTTCCCGGGTCTGTTCTGGCATCAAGTCTCTTGGGAACAATTCATACGGAAAGGCAGCAGGTACGTCAACGATTGGCTTCCTGGTCAACAAAACTTTGTCGTGTGGAAGAAACCGGAGCTCCAGGTATAGGTACACACTAACTGCTAGGGATTAAAGTAGTCAAGGTTAGATTATGCGTGAAAGTCAAAGTTATTAAATATATAACAAAGATAAGGTGTAGGTACTGTTCTATAGCGTGCAAAGTTCTTAGTTTATTCTATCTTTATAGAGGTCAAGGTTGACCACTTATACGCTGGTCCTTGTCACGTGTGCTGCCTCCCGTATGCTTGTCACGATTTGTATCGTAATAGTTATTGTTAAGACTGAATCTTGTCCTTCGTTCCACACCTTATAATAACAAGAGTATTAAAGGCCTTTTATAAAACTATAATACAAGCTAGTCGGCATTTTAGTGGGATTAAACTTGTTTATTCCTCCTCGTTCTCAATTATAGTCTCATTATCTTCTTCGTCCTTCTGATACTATTCTATATTAGCTCTGAAATATATCTATCAGACAACTTAAAAACTTGCTTGTATCTCGCGTCGAGCGGCCTAAATAAAACAGAGATGTTAGCAACTTTCTTAAATGAGCAGACTAGTTACTCACTTTGATAAAATTAGTCTGAGCCTACGAATTTCAATTATTAGTGGAATATGTTTCAGAAAGATTAAGTAAAAAGTAGATCGAGATAACTCACAGCTTCTTGTTGCATAAGACGCTATAATTTTATAAAATTTAGTGTGTTTCTCTTAATAAAGTCACCATGAATTACTAGATATTTTACTTACGTCAAGTATAATTCTTTGAGCCTAATATATTATTATAGTAAGTGTAAGGTTATGTATAAGAGTTTGTTGGTATTACCTACTCGGCCTGCAGCTTCGACCTTCTAGAGCTCTTATTAGCATATAGTTCTCATTTATAACTGTTAAATTTCACTTACCTCGATCTGGGCTAGCTTTATCTAATAGTAGCGTCTATGAGTGTATATTCTTACTTCCTACAAGGGTGATACATACATTGCGTAGTCTAGTAGCTCTCTAAAAAGTTGTTAGACTACCAAAATAAGCTGAATATTATAAAACTTTACTTACTTGGATTTCTCTTTCCCACCACTAAAGATATTATTAGTATTAGTTAAATACCTCTCACCTTTGAGTTATAAGTTACCTCGATACTATGGCGCTAGTTATAAGCAGGTTAGTATAATAGAATCTAAAATGCTTGAATATTAGATTACCTTTAAGTAGCGGCGCGGAGAGCGAGGGGTAGGTTCGGCCTTTTTCATAAATTAGCATGATCTGCCTGTAATAGTCGAGATGTCAGCAGATTTACGTCGGCCGCTTGGACGGGAGCGGCGGCAGCGGGAGAGGCGGTGACGGCGGCGGCGGCGGCGATGTGCTGATTTGTTGGTAGTTAGTATAAGTAATCGACAAAAGCAATGCTCGAGCGTTTCCAGAGACTTACGCCGGCCCCGGGGGCCACAGGGGCATCTTCGGTCTGCTGGCAGAACTTAGCCACTTTGACGTGCTACTTGCAGAGTTGGAGATACTTACGCTTTTCTTTCTCGTCGAATTTACCAACAAGTCAGCTCTGTTTGTATAATTGTTAACAAGGGAATCCAGCGTTTCAAGACGTACCTGGTGCGGTGGTGACGATTGCAGAGCCAAAGGGAGATGGAGTGCAGAACCACGAGTTGATGTTATGCTTGAGGCGCGTGGTACCTCTTGCCATGTCTAATAGCAGACGCATCATTTTACCTTCCAATACTTCTTATTCGCGATCAACTCCAGCGTGGTTCCTGTTGTGCCAACTTGGAAAGGAGCGAATGGCGCCAACCTGTTACGGTACCAAAGGGCTCACGCTCTTACATGCCAAGTCTGTCCCACGACAGGTCAAGTCTAGCACTAACGTAGTAGTAGTAGTAGTAGTAGTAGTAGTAGTAGCAGTAGTAGCAGTAGTAGCAGTAGTAGCAGTAGTAGCAGTAGTAGTGTAGTAGTAGAAAGTCAGATTATTAGCTGGGCTTAGAACTTGACTAAAACTTAATCACATGTGTATTTGTAGCAGTTAAAGGCGCATCATTCCCCAGTCTCAAGGAATCCACATCTCAGGCGACCATGGGAAACAGCAAGCATTCTTCATCGCTGCCAGTTTCCTTTTGTAATACCAAGATTCTAATTCCGCAGGACACGCAGATGCGCACCATGACCAAGACGCACGACGCCGACGTGCCCAAGTCGCCAACTCATTTCCATGCCTTCTCCAAACTCCCCCCCGAGATACGCTGGAAGATCTGGCAGATGGCTGTTTGCACGGACCAAACCCCAAGACTCCATCACTACTCCCTGTTCAGCAGTGGCAAGGGCAATGGACAGAGCTTCCTACACCAGGTGGAGAATATCTGCCGTGCAAAGCCCCAGAAGCCGCATCCCCGACTGCGCAGTAGGATGCTGCTTCGCAGTGCACACCCACGGCTGCAATCTCGGCCGTCGCAGTGCTCTGGGGCCGAGGCCAACCGTTTTCTATACTGCTGGGACGGTGGCTTACGGACTGCGTGCAGAGAATCTCGCGCAGCTACGCTTCAGCACTCAGAGGCCACGACCAAAAAGCGCAGCGATATAGTCACGGCATGCGATAGTCACGGTCAACGTGTATATATCGAGGTACGCCGGCAAGATGTCGTGTGTCTACGAATTTCGCCTGACGATATGGCTACTTGCGTCTCCCTCCCATGGGACCTTCTGCTTACCCATCTTCCGTTTATCCACCTTCCCTACGCCTCGGATATAAATCTCGCCTTTGAATTCGATAAGAGCTGGGACGACCTAGAAATGGGTCGTCGTTCGACACGCCAATGTCTCACTGAAGCGTCAAACAGGGGCCTCGTCATGCGGGCATACTGGGCCTGGAGAACGGGCAAGATCCCGCGCTGGACTCGAGTGTGGCTTATTGACCGAGGAGGGCGGCTTCCTCCCTTTTATGAGCTCGGACGAGACGATAATGGGCGGTATGCACTCGACGACGTCTACGGCGGGAAATTCCCCTGTGAGCGTCGTGACGACGTCTTTTTCGTCGACGGCAAGGATCGATACGTGGAAAGCTACACGTGGGAGCGACTCGAGAAGTTTGACTTTAACTTTCCCCAGCACGGTGTGCCTGTCTGCTCCTTTATTTGGAAGCTGAGGGTTTTCTGCAAACCCCCGCGCGCAGAGCTGGACCTCATTTCGAACCTTCCTGGCGACTATGAGCACTTTTTCAGAGTGTTGCGCCGGCTGCCCAGCGCCTTTATTACCCGTCCAGAGATGGTTCGACGGCGACAACGCGCGAGGCACGGCTCATGGCCGCCGCCCAGGTTCATGTACTCGTAGAGCACCGTCGCGAGAGATGCTGTGCGGTGAAGAAATGGACTGACTAATCCGACGGTGCCTGCTGACGTTGCGGGTTCCCGTCTAATCTCTACGGGATTAGTAGTTGGGTCAGTAACAACCAGCAAACACCTGGTATTATATATTTTATTTTTAGTTCTCCATCTCTTAAACCAAGACTCTCTTAACCCTCTCTACCACGTACTCCTGGCACATACGACCATAGCCGTTGGAAAATTCGGGATCCCGTCTGATCTCCTACGACAACCTAACGAGCGCCGGATTAGTAGTTGGGTCGGTGACGACCAGCGAATACCTGGTGTTGTATGTCTTCTTTTTGCTCATGGTCCTTTTTTCCCTTGAAGTAAGGTTTTCTTAATACCAGATTTCACATACGACCATGGCCGTCAGAAAACTCGGGATCCGGTGAAGCTCTTCTTTTTGGTTTAAGCGCTTCTGGTTTTGGGAGTTATTGCCTCCAACTTGGAGGTCGGGGTGTCAGCAACTTTTAAGAAAGCTATACTATTTTAAACATGGTAGGCGGTCACGCTAGGCCTAGGAGGGATAAATTGAGCTGCATTACCATTTGAGAGGGCTGCTGCCAAGGCAATGCTCAACAAGGAGCATGTACTCCGCACCACGGCAGCATAAGCACCAAAGTGCGGGCCTGTTAATAATGGTGGTTATTGGGGGCGGATTTTGGCTGGCGCCACCAAGCAGCCAGACGCTTGGCGCCGCGCCTTGACACCTAAAAGTATTTGATATGCGGAGTATATGGGGTACTAAAGCCCACCCGTGGGTACCCACTGTATTAGGCAGGTTACCCATACCTACCTATTTACCACCTATTATCAGGCAAAGCGGCGCTTTGCCTGCGCCTAGGATACCGACGAAGTCGGCAGCATCCCAGGCTATTTTATTGATAAGAGATGCTAGCTAATTAGAGCCTTTAGATAAAAAGACAGGTTCTTCTTAGGCACCCAAGTAGACCTAAAATGCGGAGTAGGCAATCTCAGGTACCCGCTATTTACATACTTTACGGATACCCAGGACCTATGGGCGGTTTGGGTCAACCTAAACATGGGTACCCATGGGTACCTACCTAGGTACCTAGGTATTTTACACCCTAGTCCACACCCAACTTCATCAAGTGCAAACATGCTCAGCCACGCGGCCCATGCCGCCAGACATGGATGGATGCAGATGAAGGGCGCTGCTGCGTGCTGGAATGGCTATAGAGCCTAGTTGCAGAGCTGCAACCTAACCAAGCTTCAATGTTGTAGCTGACCTTTTGGTCTAGGTGGCTCAGGCACCTAGATCCCCACTTTTGTGCCGATCCATAAGCGCGCCTGCGCGCCTGCGTCCGCGATAATAACATGTCCGCGCTGCGAAGCCTCGTCCCTCTCCACAGCACTAGTAACCTCAAGCTTTCAATGGTTCCGCTGAGCCGCAAACCTGGCCCGTAGAAGCGGCTATTTAGACAGGCAACCGCGGCATACTCACTTGTATATACAAAACGACAGTCTATCGTACTCTTCTAAACCAAACAACTTTCCATGGCTAGACGGCCATTATTAAGGACGTTCTAGGCTAGGCCAACGGCTAGTCGGAAGAAAGTGAGCACCGCAAGTGCTTACTTCCCCATCATGGTGAGCGACGCCTCTGCTTACTTGTAACAACTGAGCGCTAGTATTACTGGTCTGTCGTTCTGACCATTGTTCCGTCTGCTGCCACACTGTCACGGGGTGGCTCATGCAGCCTACGAGCTGGGATCGTAACAGTAAATCCAACTTTCCAGTATTTTAGCATGTAACTTCTTATAGGCTTCCCCTTTTAGATCTGGGAGACAACCATTAAAATCCATATAATTTTCTGATTCTAATCATGTATATATTGCCTTGTAAAACAGCTTATATGAGGTTTTATTTCTCATATTGAGTGATTACGGTGACTCTTGTCAGGACTGTACATGGCTGCAAAAGGATTATATGCCAAGATTTTAGGTCATGTTAGAAAAGATAGTGCAGGAGCATCTCCCCACTCTTTTTGTGGCGCAGGACCCTTTGTAAGTCTACTGAAATCCAGGCAAGCGTTAAACAGTGCTGCAGTAAGAGGCAGCATGTATTTGACCACTGTTTGCACCAATGTAATGACACAACCGCCATCTTAATCGGGCCAAGCCCGGTCGCAGTACAAGGAAGTGGTCGTCATTTAGACCCGTGCCAGACCCCAAAGTACCAGACTATAGTCCATTTTGATAGTAGCGACGCTTAATGCTAAAAGCACATGTAAGCACTAAGCAGAGCATCTCCAGCACAGTGGTCTAGGCGTTAATTGGAAAAGGTTAAAGTTAACCGCTAGCACAGCCATTCGCCTAACAAGCATAACGCACACCTAGCGAATTAGAACCCAGGAAGTGCGCCACGAGCTATAATTAGCCTGCGCAGTCTTCCCCGACTAACAGGGCCGCCGACGGCATCGACAGACAATGTTGAACATTTGGAATTATATCCATCTTTTACCTCATGCGCAACGAGTATAAGAGGGCCATGAAGGCTCAGGTCCAAATCAATCTTCAGCTTGCGACACAATAACAACAGTTCTCTTTTCTTATTTACATTATATTGCATCAGTCTCCTCGGCCTGCATCATGACACGCCTCCTCGGCCCTGCCGTCGCAGCCTTGCTGGCTGCAACCACTGCTGCCTTGCCTTCTGCTCAACCCATCAACCAGGCGACTTCTTCACTGCCATCCAGCAAGCTTACCAGCAGGGCTGACGAGGACAAGTGCATGACCTGGGATACAACCAATTCTGAGGGAGTCAGGAAGCTTCTCGCCGGCGTTACCCCCATTTTCTTCCTGGATGTTTTCCTCGACATCGACCCGCGTCATGAGACGGACTGGGCCACCAACCTGTGGCATTTTGCCTTCCCCAACAATGGCCAGTCCCCCGTGACTGGCTGTGGTGACATTGGCGGCACCTGCAACCCAGGCTTGCTGTGCACTGAATACCCCCTGGAGGAATACTACTGGATATTCCAATCGCTCGCCCTGTTTGCCAGCAAGGTCAATGTTGCTCATAGCAACCTCATCTCCAATGCCCTCTTCTCCAGCCTGAGGGTCGACGCCATTGCCAAGGATTTCTCTGCCCCGATGCTTGACGAGTCATGGCCGAAATGGGTATCGGCTGCCTTTGACGTTTCCGCGGCCATTACCCAGGGGGTGCCCTTTATCGGCGAAATCTCGTCCACTCTGGGCTTCATCAACCAGGGAATTCAGCACGTCGCTGGCCTTTCCAAACCAGGAAAAATTGAGCCGCAACAGGTCAAGGAAGCCTTGAACGGCCTGGTCGTAAGCGCTGCCGACTACCTTGCAACCATCCTCAAGGCCGCAACGGGCCACGGAGACACTTCGATTCTTCCAGATCGCACATCGAATGTCTTGAAGTATCGAACCGCAAAGTTTTTCAACGATCCTAATATTCTCATCGACGAAGACAAGGATAAAACATCGATAACTGCAGCTTATAACGAATTTGGCACCCGAATAGTGAGTTTGCGAACCGATTTCAATGTTAATGACATGAGCTAATCTTCTCTTTTCCCCTTAAAAAAATAGAACAAAAAGTTGATCGACGTTACCATCAACAGTGCCTGGTATATGCTTTTTGGCGACAAGGGCTTGAAGGAGGCAGACTGCGCAAAATTAAAGGGCCACTTCTGGCTCGAGGCCACGCCTGGTGACTGGCGCTGCTTCTTCCTCACACAGCCAGGCGATACCGCCACTTGCAAAGACAATGACCCCGAGACTGTATGCTGCTCCATCCCCGGTCCCCGGTCCCCGGTCCCCCGCCGCCGAAACTAACTTTGCCTTAGTGTGGCAACTTCTACTGGAGACTGCCTGGTAATCAGAACCAAGGCTTCAAGGATGAGACATACGATAAGCTCGCCAACGACTATGGATTTGACCTCCATGTAAGCACGCTTTTGCCAATTCGCCGGATGACAGAGCTACATGACTAAATGTTCATTTTTCCTAGGGCTACTACGTTAACCTGATTGACTGCCATAACAATGGCAATAATGGGAATCTTGATACTTCCCAAACCACTCCCGACGGCAAATTGCCCCGATGCTTCTATAACCTACGTGTTAGGTTTGGAGAAGTAGTTTCTGATCCCAACATTGGCCTAGACAGGCTAGACTTTGATTAAAGATTTAGCGACTAGATGGGTCAGGCCAAGAGGACAAACGTAAAGGATGCCAGAGGAGAGTCCTCGTGATTTAGAAGGGTTTGGAGGCAATATATATGCAAATTTATATCACGAAAGCAGCGAGGTCCTTTTAACTAACCTTGGTGAAGTGATGTAAAGTTGTTGGTTTATAGTAGGATTATTTACATGCAGCGGGATCGGCAATGCATCATGGCATGCCTTTGACGAGCCCTCTAAAAAGCTGTTGACGCACTCGACAGCTGCGCTCAGCCGGCAGCTTTTCCACCCCTGGCATTGCAATGAGAATTCCAGGTCAACGATGCATACAGAAACTCGGATGAATTACGTTGGCCACCACGAGGCATCCAACCAATTGCCTTGGTTGGGCGATGCATGCACGACACAAGATGAAAACCACATCCGGGCCTGGTAGGCAGCCTTCCTTGATAACCAATCAGCGCTTCCGCCTGGTCTCCCTGCATGTACCAGCCAACATTGAACCAATCGCCCTCTCGCGCTGGTCAATGAAATCAAGTGCCGCCTCCGGGTCGCAAATGGCAGAACCCCTCACCATCCGACGCATATTGCGAGGAACCCTCTCCATGGAAAATGCAAGCATGGCCACCATTGCAGGGTGCGCTTGGACATGTTCCATTCGGCTCAACGCAGTGGCTAGCCAAGCCAGCCAAAGCGTGCCCGAGTTGGAGGATCAGCTTGCCCGATTCAACATTTGGGCTGCAAATCTTGGTGTCTTTGCAGAGGGGCATGCGTCTCTGGACTACCGGGTGAGGAATAGCCCAAAAGTCAAGGCCATCATGTTGCAGGTATTGCGAGGTCTGCAGCGAAAGCTTCAGTCTGGTGAATATTGACCCCAACAAGCCACGGTTGACTTCGTCTTGCTGACAAGCCCAGTCTTGCATGTGTTGGCGAGGAATGACGAGACCCCGTACCCAGAGAATGCCCAGTCCGCAGCCGCAGACATGCAGGATGACGGCGAGTCCGAGTCTTCAGAGTCAGAACCTGGCGTGTCCTCTGCCACGTCGTCGGATTGCTCGCACAAGCCCACATCTAAAACGAATAGTCCACTGGACAGGAGCGTCAACGATGTCGAGGCAGCCATCAATCGACTTCATCGATTGGCCATGCTCATTCGCTCATCTAGCACGCATAAACGGAACATGACGGGGTCCAGATTTGCCATTATCGATGAAGACGGCCGTGATGCCAGCGTGGAATTCGAGCATTTCGCACTACGAGTGGTTCAGGCCAAATTGCCCGGAGCGAACCCCGTTCTTTGCAAGCGAATTGCCAATCTAATCCTTCAGCGTCGGAAAATGTTTGGCTATCAACAACGTCACCAGCAAAAGTTGGCCAAAGTTGCATATGCTGGTCAACAGCTTCCCGCACCTCAACAGCCCAGAAAATATCCCGCCGAGACAGGGTTTGCCCAATCGACACATTCGTTGGAGAAGAGCGTGGCTCCTAAATCCACAATGCTGCTAAAAGGACTTGCGATAAATAAGGCGCTTTCTGCAACCACCGCCACGGCCCTGAGCACCATGAGCACCATTTCATTTCCTGCATCATCGGTGGCGTCGTCAAGCGTTGGCTCGTCAATTGCTGAAAAACCCGTGGCGTCATTTCCTCCCGCTCCCAAGCTCCCACCAAACGCCAAAGAATTCCAATGTCCTTACTGTGGCTTGCTGCTAGGGGTCAAGGAAACTAGACCAAGACGATGGAGGTAAGGAGAATGGCGGCATTCACAGTGCAGAGTGTGAAGAGTGCACTAACCAAGATCAAGGCAACACGTCATTCATGATTTGGAGCCCTACATATGCTTGTTTGAACAGTGCAGCACGGACAGTCAATCATTCCGCACTGTCAGCGACTGGACCCGGCACATGAAGTGGTCACACACTCTGCAGTGGTACTGTGGCGTGCCTAGCTGCCAGAACCAAGTATTTGATGAGCAGACATCATTTGAGAATCACATGGAGCTTGTTCACCCTGGAACTTACAGTTCTTCCCAGCTCGCAATGCTCGCCGAAAGCATGAGGCGACCGGCGGCCCAAGTGTTTCAATATTGCCCGCTGTGTAACTACGTCCCGGAAAGCCAGCCTCCGCCTTTTGGTAGCCAAAAGGTGCTTGAAAGGGTTGGGACTGGCGATAACCTGGTCAAACATGTAGCAGCACACCTTGAGGAGCTTGCGTTGATTTCACTTCCTTGGCAGGATGATGCGGACCATTCTTCCGCTCACACAGCATCGCAATTGAGGGAGAAACAATCCACACTTAATAATGCAAATCTTGGAGGCCTTGATGAGGTATCCCTGAACTTTGACGATCCCCCCAACATGAGCCTTTACGGGGCCGAGCAGCTAGAACAAGAGGATATTTCTCTGTCCGAAGCTGTTGCATTCGCATCAATGGAAGCGGAATGGGGATTTATGCCGCCATTAAGATACGACGGTCACTTGAAGGATCGTATTCTGCAGAGCTTAATTCGCAAGTATTGGAGCAGTCGTGCTGAGGAGTCAAGTAAAGAGCTGACCGCAGACCATGAAATTAAATCGAAACCTACTCACGGTAATGAATCTGAAAATATCTTCGATATAGCGTTCAAGGCTAATGTGTGATTTGCAATAGTGGCGCACGAGATTTTCGACTGGATCTCACGGATGAGTTTTGCGGCAAAGCATGAGCACGTGTTGAGCATACGACAAAATCAAACGTGCGAGTGGTTTATTCAAAGTGAGCCTGTCACAGACTTCATTGTGCACCCGGGCAGGGTTTTATGGGCAGCCGGGACACGTATGTACCTTTACTTCCTACACCTTTCTCCAGCCATTGGTCCCCACTAACGAACAGCAGCCGGGTCGGGCAAAACTGTTCTCTCGTAAGTTCTGTACTGGGCACTAGAGAGGGAGCTCTTTGGAACTAAAGGTTGTAATAGAGCTGCCACCATTGCCCATCTCACACACTTGATGCCCGCATCGGAACGGCGAACCGCCATAGCATACGCCTACTGCGACTATCACATGCAGGAATCACAAACTGCCTTGAACCTAGTTGCATGTCTCCTGCGACAGCTTGTTGAAGCGTTCTGGGAGGTGAACAAGACGGTATATACCCACATTCTTACCATAATCGCGGGAAATGTCGCCGTTTTCATTCAGACGTTCAGAGTGTCCTACGCTAACTAATTACATTAATCAGATTCCCAATGAGATCGAAACTATATTTAACCTACGCCATCAAGACAAAGCAATCCGGTCCATGACCGACTGTCTGAAGATGCTGGCAGCCGTCATATCGGGGTTTGAGAATGTTTTCGTCCTCATTGACGCATTGGATGAATGCTCTGGTACTACCCAGAAGGACCTTGTCGAAGCACTCGGCGTACTTCAACCCAGAATACATCTGTTAGTTACATCACGACATGTTGGCGGCATCAAGAAGATGCTCGGAGAAGCGTCGGTAGTCGACGTGTGCGCACCAAAAGATGATTTACGACGTTACGCTCAAGGTTGCATCGAGAAATACCCGCATTTGCGATCATTCCTGGAGACTCAGCCGTATAGGGTGAGGGAAGAACATGTTGACAAAATTGTCCAAAGTGCCGAGGGACTGTCAGTAACCCGCTCCTCCACAGAAGGCGCTTCTTACTAAGCTGTCATGATAGGTTTCTTGCTGTTCATTCCTTGGTTGAGTCGTGGGCAGGCGACCCTCTGCAATTTGACGCGGGACCTCGGGTATCTGCAGCCACTTGGCATGATCTAGATGCGTTTTATGACAAGGTGATGACGAGAATCTTTGATGAGACACGTCCGGAGGCTCCTCTGGCTCGAAAAGTCATGGTGTGGGCCATTTTATCCAGACGTCCTCGAACTCTTACTGTGGACGAAATCCTAGATGTCATTCGCACAACAGGGGACACTTTTCTGTCCCATCAGGGTGAGCCGGGGGACTCGGAACTATTGACCACAATATGCGATGGGACTCTCATGATTGATTCGAAAACTGGTACTTTACATGCAGCGCACGCTACAATCAAGGAATACGTCATGCGGCATCGAGACAAAGTAGTTGCCCAAGCACAGGAGTACATCACCGCGTCTTGTGTGGAATATCTGTCGCTTGAGGCATTCAAAGTCGGAGCTTGTGAGTTTTTTTTCAATTCATTGCCAACAACAATAGGCTTCTGGCATACATCTGATGGATGTCCATCGTAATTCATTTCATTCTGTGGCTACCGACTAACGTCATTTCTTCAAGGTACAACTAATCAAGCCATGCTGGCGCGCCTGCGGCAACACCCATTCCTTCATTATGCCGCGACTGAATGGGGTCGCCACGCAAGGGGGTCGCCTGAAACGGCCTGCCGGGATGCCATCATTGCCTTTCTCAGCAACCAATATGCTGTGGAGTCTGCATTTCAAGCCAAGAACATGCCCAGTGACTGGCGGTTCTATCCTCAGAGCATTGACAGCAACGCCTACCCTCATGGAGTCACAGGGCTCGCATTGGCGGCCTTTTTTGGTCTGGCAACGATTGTGGAAGCAATGTTGGATAAGAACGGCAGTGCGACAGTCTTTGAAGATGGCAACGAACAAGCATTCTTTTGGGCAGCGACGGGAGGCTCTGTCGAGGTCGTGAAGCTCCTGCTCATCAAAGGTACAAGTCCCCACGTACCTGGCGTGATGAAGGCAGCGGCAGAGCATGGCAATGAGAACATCATTCGTCTCTTGGTCGCAAACGGTGGCGATGTGAACGCAGAGAGTCTGCAGGATGAAGGCACTGCCCTCCAGATAGCCGCCATCAAGGGCAATGAGAGCCTTATTCGGTCTCTGCTTGAGCTCGGAGCCGATCCAAACAGGGGAGGGGAGGAATTGGGCTGCGTCCTCCACATCGCGGCGGTCAATGGGGACGAAAACGTCACCCGTTTGCTCCTGGAAAACGGAGCGGATCCCAATACCAAGGGCGGCATGTATGGGTTTGCACTGCAGGCAGCAGTCGAGGAGGGCCACGAAAGCATCATACAAATGTTGCTCGACAACGGGGCCAATGTCAATCTCGAGGGGGGCCCGTACGGAAACGCGTTCCAGGCGGCCGCGGAAAATGGCGACAGGGATATTGTTGAGCTTTTGCTCGCCCACGGCGCTAACATCAACACCATGATTGGAGGGGAGAAGTACACGGCACTACAGGAGGTGGCGAGACGTGGCCTGGAGGAAATGGTGGAGTTGTTGATTGACAGGGGAGCCAACACTGAAAGTCGACAGAGAAACGGTCAAACTGCACTTCACCAGGCCGCCAAGGAAGGTCAGGCCAAGGTCGTGGCCTTGCTGCTGCGCAAGGGCGCGAATCACAATGTGAGGGACCAGCGTGGACTTACAGCATTGGATTGGGCCAAGAAGAAGAAGTTTACTGAAGTTGTTGACATCTTGGAGGCCGCCCGACAATATCAGGGTTGAGCCAAGACGTGAAGAGCAACGAAGTGTGTACGAGGCTGCCAGTCCAGTCAAAATGGAATCGCGCATTTCCTCGAATGCAAAGCATTAGAGGTGGGGGTTTGTACAGACATATTGCCGGGATACATTGCTTGGAAAACACACGCATCCAATCCGGAACGCACATTGTTCTTTTTTTGGGGCATTTCGTCATCAGCGTCTCGTCAAGCAAATGTGGGCATTGAGGGGTACATTTATTCTGTCAACGAAACGCCTCTGCCCCACAAGCTTGCGCGGTTGGTTGACGCGAGGCGTGGCGCCAGGGATTATGTCCAGGCGGGTCGGTCCCCTGAGTCCCACTGAGAGGAGAAACTACTAATAGGTAACGTATAGTGAGCATATGCTGGGCATATGCCCCCTAATACTAGTAATATAAGCAGCAATGCCAGTAGAAATACCAGTAGCGATGCCTGCAGCAATACCAGAAGCAATACCAGTAATACCAGCAGAAATACTACATAGGTAGTAGGCATATGTAGAGCACTTGCAAGTACTGACCGCCTACCTAATTAGGCGATAACGTGCCCCACCGGACCTGAGACGGGCTGCACCCCCCCTTAAACCCGAGGCACCATCACTCCACAACCAAGTCCAGCCATAACCCATAACCCGTGCGCTCACGATGAGGTAAACATGGCTCTCGTGGGCTTGGTTTATGTGCCAAACGAAGTTGTTTCCAAAATCGTATATTACGCGCCTAGGAGCTCGCTCTCGAGGTTGGCTCTTGTGTCCCGGCGCTTCACGAACCTCGTCGTACCAAGACTCTACAAGTCCGTCCTCTACGGTACGTCGATCTCGCTCGTCCGCTGAATTCGACATGATCTCGAAAGCAGCTTCTTCAAGGCTCGCCCAAGCCCTACAATCGGTGTAGGCCCGCCTGGGCCAATATATTGCATTCTACTTGGGCCCTATTTTGCAAAAAGTCCTAGCATCACGAGATTGCTGGTGTTAATGATTGCCGACTATTAGACCCATGCCATGAGGACAAAGAAGAGGTTCCCCATTTAGCCACGAGAATATACAGCCTAGACTCTCTCGTGGCCACATTGGAAGAGAACAAGCATCTACGCAGCCTCATCTTCAACGCTCGGCTGATATGGGGCCGACTCCTGGCTGACATGGACGCAAACATGATTGTCATCGCACGGCTTCTGAGCGTCCTGAGCGATTTGCAGACGCTGCACATTTTGCCCGGACATGTTTACTTGACTCACCCCCGACCAGCCCAGCTCGCGTCGCTTCACATTTGCATGACACAGGGCAAAATGGTGGATGCGGGGCTCCTCGAACCACTGCTGACCAACAGACATCTCCGGACTCTAAGTTTGACGACGATTCAAGATTGGGCGGCGGCGCAGATGAATCTTGCCGAGGAAGCGGCAAACCCGCAGCGCATGGAGTCGCGCTCCTTTATTTCACGCCTCGCCATATCAAGCACGATTTGCTCTGCCCCAACGATGCAAATGCTGCTCCGTGCCCCTCAGGAGCTCGTTACTCTACATTACCACTACCATGGAAGACAGCCCCAGCATCGCAATGCTATTGTCCCGTCAACCTTTCCCGCATCTCTGGAAGTGCATCAGTCATCACTGGAAGAGCTTGTTGTCTACGCTCAACAACATCAGCACATCTCCCTGCAGCACCCTGCCTGGCACGTCATGAAGTCAATGCGGGGGTTTGCCGCACTCAAACGGCTAGGACTTCCTGCGTGGTGGATGGTGCATCCTGAGCTTGGTGGACCTGGACCTGGACATGATGAGCAGATGATGGCTGGCACGCCATGTCTGGTGGACCTCGTCAAGATGCTTCCGCCCAACCTGGAAGTGTTGCAAATTCAGCTCGAGGAGGTCCGACTCCATTGCCGGAATCAGGTGCCATTCAAGCACTTGTCCCGCGCCGAAAATGTGACCGAGCGCTATGGCATGTTTCTTCTTTGGCTCAGGCAAATTGCCACGTGGAAGCAGGAATATGTGCCCGTGTTGAACGAGGTTGTTGTCTGGTCTTCTGGCCCGCAGCTGTCTCATGAGCCAAGGATGCGCCACGAGTCCGGGGTCCAGGAGGCATTCCTGGAGCAAGGGGTGTCAATACGTTTCGTCACCGGCCATTTCAATTCTCCCATTCTGTTTGGCACTGGCACAGGGTTTTAGGTAGTACTTGGACAAGTCTTCAAGCGGCCTCTGGCTCCCTAACCATTCTCTGCAAGACAATCGGTTCTTGGCCATGATTCAATGACAGAGTGCCCATCTTTCGGAAGCCAAACATCTCATAAAAGGATACGCGATGGTCGAAGCATTCCAGATATGTGGGCTGGCCAGTAGCGTCGGCCTGGGCAGTCAGTACATTTCTCAATGGTCGACAAGGCACGGGGAGGGCAAAATTCATCATGTACACACCAATGCGAGCCCGTACTTCATCACTCTCGTCGCGTACCCTTGGCCGCGGGACGAGGCTCTTGTGCCCAAGTCGGTCAATACCCAGGTGTCGGGAGCCCTGGGCCCCATTGTACTCCTTATCCCTTGTTCGAATGTATCCCATGAGCCAAAGAATCTGGTCCGCCCATGGCGTCCAAGCCGAAGCCAGAGCAACCACATGCGGCTTTTCCAGTACGTTTTCCAGTCCCAGTCCGAATCCGGCGGCAGCCAAAGGCCAACAGAGTCATAATGCGGACCGGCCACGACGACGAGGCCGCTGTGGCAGTGCGCGGCGGTCAGACACTGGTACACGTCCATGTTCAGCTTTTCTTCGCTTGGTGTCAGTGGGCGAACGCAATCCGACACTTGGAGGTAATACCGGGCTACGCGATCATTTGCAAAACACTCGGCAAGGGAAGAGGCAGCGCTTTTGGCTTCTGCGGGACTGATTTCGCGGGCGACGGTCATTTGGCATTCTGAAGGTATCGTCATCTTCAGCTATACTTGCTTGGGGCCTGTTCAAACGTGAATTCCTTGGGGGGAGGGCCCGATTTTTGCTCGGGGGGGGATTTGCTCCACTTTAATAGCAAATCTGGTGGGGCCAGGCGCTGGATGGTGCAAAAAAGATGGGTTTGCTGGGATACGTCTGGTAACACCCATCAGACAGCTTTTCGTAGGATTGGTGCCCTACATCGCCGTATACTTGCATGCACCTACAGATAACTAGACCAGACATCAAATAGATATAGAGCATGGCGGATAGTTATTGTGCTACAAGTTGTCAGTTTAAACGAGTAGTACGGACCAATATGTTGAATCGCTACCAATAACAGCGTTTTATCCATTCTACCCCGACCTGCCAATGCAGTGGCCGACACCAGCGGCTTCATCCAACTTCAATTGACTGACTTGACTGTCTTTGCAACATTGCTAAGTTGGGCCATGGATTTATTGGCAACGTTTGGGCATCGGCACCAAAGAGGTTAGTACGTGCCATGTAAAGGAAGTGGGAAAATTTTTCAATTTTACGTCGATGACTAAGCGCGTCCCCCCCGGAGCAAAGTCGCCCAGGGTCTCTCGCATGTGTTCCCCAAGCCCGATTTTGCCATTTGGACACCATCTACAGCACACTTAGACCGACCTGAGGGGTGAATGCCGTTCTCCATGCCCCAATCGAACGAACCAGCACATATGGCGGCAAGCAAAGCAGATGATGCGAGCTTTGCTCCTTCGCTCTCCACTGCGGCCGTTCTGAAGCAGTCCATCAAGATGCCGCAAGATGCACAAAAAGTTGAGGAATTGGACTTTAATGACTTTGCCGGACGGGCCATCACCGTGGAAGATCTCATCAGCAAAACGAGCAACATGGGATTCCAAGCTAGTTCAATCGGAGAAGCTGTACGAATCATAAATGACATGGTATGGCCTGTTGCCCTATTTTTTTTTTTTTTTTTTGCCCTGCCCACCAAACTAATATCCTGCTAAAGAGAGCCTGGCGATGCCCCGAAACCGGCGAGAAAACGACTATATTCCTCGGCTACACCTCAAATCTCATATCTTCCGGCCTGCGTGGCATATTTCGATACCTCGTGGAACATAAACATGTGTCGGCCATAGTGACAACCGCCGGTGGCATAGAAGAGGATCTGATCAAGTGCATCGGCGACACATACGTCGGCTCGTTTAATACATCAGGAGCATACCTTCGCCAACAGGGATTAAATCGAATTGGCAATCTGCTGGTACCAAACAACAACTACTGTGCGTTTGAAGATTGGGTTGTGCCAATCCTCGACAAAATGCTACAAGAGCAAGAGGCGAGTAAGGGTACTGACGATGAGATTAACTGGACTCCCTCCAAGGTTATCCACCGTCTTGGCAAGGAGATCAATGACGAGCGCTCCGTCTGTTATTGGGCATACAAGAATGATATTCCAATCTTCTGCCCGGCATTAATGGATGGCAGCTTTGGCGACATGACCTACTTCCATACCTTCAAGTCATCGCCGCTGCGGCTTAAGATAGACGTTGTCGAAGACATTGCGCGCATCAACAAGTTTGCTACCTTTGCAAAGCGAGCCGGAATGATCATCTTGGGAGGAGGCATCATCAAGCACCACATCGCAAATGCTTGCCTGATGAGGAACGGCGCCGACTTTGCAGTATATATCAATACCAATCAAGAGTTCGACGGTAGTGATGCAGGTGCGAGCACAGATGAGGCTGTGAGCTGGGGCAAGATTAAGGCTGGGGCTAGGAATGTCAAGGCAAGTTGACTCTGATCCTATCCACTGCACTAAACTCAACCTCGCCATTTGCTGACTTTTCCATCCAGGTGTTTGTCGAAGCAACTGCTTGCTTCCCCATGATTGTAGCTGCCACGTTTGCCAAACCCGATGATTGTGGCGCAGAAGGTGATGGCCGGTCAACGGAGGCTGCGAAATAGTAGCACGCTTGGCAAACTCGCTTGCAATGAGAGCACAAACACCGCCACAATTCCTCCATCGTTTGTCATGTAGGCGTAGGGGATTAATCTTATGGCGGCTCTGGCCAGATGGCTTTGTTCGGTTCCGTGGGAGTACACTCTCGTCTCGTATAGTTTCTCCCGCCCTATTCGACCATGGTGGGTGGATGTCTCTTGAGCCTCGCTGTGGTCCGGCCACGCTCATGTGAAAGGGACTTTCCGTATACCAAGGACGCTCCAGCTTACAAGACCACACCGTGCTCATCGCCAGCGCATTGCAAGACAGAATCGAACTGCGCCTACCACTCGGCTTGCATTCGCCAGTGCCTGTGCACTGCAATGCCGCCATTGACAAACCCCCCGCTGGCGGAATATACAACGAGCAACTTGCAAGTCCCACGCACGTCAACAAAGTCATTGCAGTGTCGGTGAGAGGCAAATCGTGTAGGCGAATCAAGTCGCTGTGGCTGATTGCTGTGTACAATCGTCTTGCTATAAAATGAAATGAAACGTTTCTCGGCAGCAACATCAGCTGCGGGTTGGATGATGAGCCCACAGGGTGCCAACAAAACGGGAGCCTTTCCTCGATTCCCAGATGCAGCGGTGTGAGTCAGGTACGGATAGAAACTTGTGTAGCTAATTCGAATCGAAGCCTGGAACCTTCAACTTGAAACCACTGTGCAGCTCCGTCTCGAGCGGCACCACTACGTTGTCATATACAAGCCGTCTCACTTCGTCATCGTCCAACCCTCCACTCTGGTCAACGCCCAGGTATGTCGGCTCAAGGCAAGCCTTGACCGCTTGTTTGTAGTCAATGTAGAAGTCTTCCGAGGCCTCCTTGAAGAATCTCATGGTGGCCGTGAACTCGGTGTTGGCATTCGGGAGCCGTCCGTCCGTCAAATCCAAGGGACCAGGCTCAATGGGTCTTCCCCGATCAATTTCCAATAGGAGTTTGCCCAAGGCAAGCAGGCTGGGGATTGCGTGGATGCTCTGGGCGTGGACTGCCGCGCCGGGGTCTTTTGTCGTCACGTCTTTGAATTGAGCACTCAGATATGGTCGCTCGAAATCAACAACAGCCTTCTGCGCGTCCTCGAAGAAGGATATTTGCGCCGGAATGCAACCTTTTCGTAACCACGGGCCATCTGACAACTGCAGCACCGCCTTTGCAAGCGCCACCGCCAAGATCCTCTTCTCCCTCAGACGCATTTTGGCCGAGCCGCGAAGAACGGCGTCGAGGGTGATGTTTCTGTTTGGGTGCAATTTCTTGCCCTGCGGCCGGATCTGCCAGAGCTTCCGATCATGCAGCAGCATCCGAAGGCAGACGTCATTGCCACGAGACAGCTCGACGAGCTCGCAAATGCTCTTGACCTCGTTGTTGAGCGCTATCGTGCAAGGTTTTCTGTATGATGCGGGGGTTCATCTTTTTAGTTTTTACGTTTACAGCAGTCAACCATATTCTTCTTCGCCCGCATTACGTGCAAGGGGAGTCTCCAAGAAACACGGGAGGCGGCGCGTACCTTTTCGGCTCGGTATGAATGACGCTCTCATGCCATACATGGTGCATCTTGCAAACGCTATCCTTGTTTCCGCTTCCGTCGGTGACGAATAAAATATCCAGGCTCGACTCGAACGCGTCCTTGAAGCTCATGTCGTTGTTGTTCAAGCAGAGCTTCGCCTCGGACAGGCTCTCCTGGTGAGGAGTCTCGCAGTTGCAGATCCAACTGCGAGACAGGGCCTCGTGGATAGTATGCGTCATGGCTCGAACCTTTGGCGACGGGGGGGCCTTTGTTGGCGGATTGATCCGCAGGCCGTCTGCACCAAAGGCACCGTCAAGCAGGCGCTGCAGCTTTTCGTTGTATTTGGCGATCTTGCCGAGGTACCTTGACCGCTTATGTTGACTTGCTGTGAAGCGTACCCGGCTGCCCAACGTTGTCAGGGTGTTGCCTGCGGCCACATGTTTTCGAAACACGGCAAGCTTGACGCAAAAGACGTCTTCCTCAATCTAGATGGCCACCGCGGAGCAGTCAGCGCGCAGGTCGGAGCACGAGGCAGTCAGGTCTCGCGTCTGGACCACGTACAATGTCAAAGGACGAAAGGAGCTGCTGGTTGCTCGAGATGAGCGCATTCAGCGACACCAGCAGCCGCCTCAGAGTCATGTCGAAGATTGGATAGTCCAGCTCCCCGAGCTCCATGCGCAGCGCGTTGGACAAGGTCTCGTCGCTCCAGCGTTCGGGCTCAACTGATTTGAGCAACTCTCGTTTGTAATCGGCAGAGAAGCCCGGGAGGTCTTTGACGAGCCTTTTCATGCAGCTCCGAAGCAAGTACAACTCAAAGGCGACCTCCTCGTAGAACTCCAGCACCCGATCATCGCCAATTTTGGGAACAAGAGTCTGCAAGGTATCAACACTTCCATTATAGTGTTCGGCGGCAGCGATGAGGAGGGGGAGAATGGCCAGTGCAAGCCCAACTGCCTCTGCCATGATGCGGTTTGGTCTGTCTGCAAGTGCCAGGAGCTCGTGTTGCAACAAGAGAGAGTACAGAGGGGAATGGAAGGGCTGAATGTATCATTTGACACGCTCGCGCCGGGAGGAGAATTGATTGGTAATAAAAAGGCAAACAAACTGCATGGCAAACAGGCCTTGGCGCCTAGAGGAACTGCGAGGCCAGTCGTCCGCCAAGATTGGAAATTACCAAACGTTGAAGAGCCCGGCCTGGCGCCCTGGAGGGTCCGCCTGGCAGCTTGAGCGGCATGATTGGTGGATAAGTCTGAACGCCTGCGGGAACGGCCGCGCCCGCCCCACCTCGTCTCCACATGGAGGTGGAAGGAAACGATGAAAGATGAAACATACATGCATGTTGACATGGCGTCCGCTTCACTTTGTGCAAGAAGCAGAGCGGGCCTCTCCCCGCAAATGCTTGATATTGAGTAGGACATTGAGTAGGATATTATGATACTATTTCTCTACTGCTTTTCAAGTGCTGCGACCGTCTCTTATATGTGCACGTCACCTTGTCGTTGATATGAGCTAGTCACGTGTCAGCATTTTTTCCTGGATAAAGCGTTGCAGTTGCAGAGACACAAGAGAACCAATGAGTGTCGTGGGTGGCGGACTTGGCGGGGAAGGCGAGGAAAGCTGCGGGGGAACTTCAGGAACTCCCACCTCGGATCTTGCATCACCCACGACCCCCATGGCCAATGGAGGTGAGGTTTTCAGAGACGCGATGAATTGTACTTTTACTTGCAGTCACCAACTCTCCACGATCCAAGCACATGGAGACACGCTTAGAGGTGCGCAGAAGGATGTTGCATCAGTAACCCACGCTCTACTGAGTAGAAAGGCCATCACTGCCAGTACCGCAATGGAGCTAGTACGTGCTCTTTCGCAGGTGGTATACCCAGTTCCTCCTTAAATCCGGCAGCACGTCTTGGCTGCCGGTCAACTACGATTTACAGGGGCTGTATGGGGCGAGAGCCTCTACACTGTCATTACGGCAGCTGAAGAGATGCAATGGACCGACAAGGCGTCACACGCAGAATATGGGCGTGGCCACGTCACCTGCATATGTACATTGTATTGTGTGCGAACCCCCCCCCTCCGTATCTCCCGTGGCATTAGTCTAGGCAGCCATTTTTGTCGAGCGGCCGCAACGTGGATTGTAAAAACGTGTGGATAGTTCCCTGGCTCGCTAGAAGGATCCACCAGCCGTCAAAGTCGTCAATGGTCAGTTACATTCATGTCTGGTGTCTTCTGAGGGCTATAGACCGGTAAAGGATGCAGACATCAACATACAGCGTGTATACGTGGCGCCTTTATGCCGTCATTAAAGTGGCTAGCCTCTAAAACTCCAAGCAACCGCCAAGGAAACTTCGTCTTGGGACCTGAACCTTGCGATCAAACTTGTATTATATCAAGGCAATGCTTACGATGGGGATTCTGGACACGTCTTAATCCTGGTCCACTGCCCGTGTTCCTTTCCAAATCGCGGTACGTGCGGTACAGCGTGGTGCGACACCTGAAGGATTCCTCAGGGAGAATTACTCGCCTGGCGCATTACATACTGCAAAGCGATCCCCAGGATTTATTATAACAGCTCTCCTCTAATCATGACTAGTGCTCTGGCTCAACATTTGTACGTTATAATAACCTTGGTCTTCAACATGTTACGGATCCAACTTGAGCACCTGCAGGAGCAGCGCAGCCATGGACATGGACAACCATGGTGGGGCTGAGGGATGGCTGGAAGGTGCGCAAAGGACGTCACCCCTTGAAGGGGACTCACCAGGCAAGAAAAGGAAAACCCAAACCATTCATTTGAAACGAAGCTCGCGTGTTCAAGACGCGGCCCCTGCCAAGATACCTGCGACAGATTAGCCCTACAGGAACATGCCGCGCGCCATTCCCGATGGACCTACCCACTGTGGCGAATGCCACCCAGACAATGGAGCTCTGCACGAGCTTTGGCGGGCAAAATCTGCGAATGGACAAAGTTAGGCGTGTGGCTTGCGTGGCGCTGCGGTTGGTACGTAGGGATGAAAAGGCACAGAATGAGGAACAGGATACTGTACATACAGTACAGCAAGGCACGGACAAGGCACAGAAAAACTCACAGCAGTCCCGGCATCTGCAAAAATCTCGTCCAGTACGCCCATTGCGCCAGACAGATGTATCCCAGAATCGTCCCCCCAGCCAACGCGCAGCCCACCCTCTTGATCAAGGTAACGCGCATCTGTTTCTTGACGCCCACTCTCGCCCGCCCATCGCGGCTCACGATGGCACCCCAGTGCCGGCCAGTCTCATATCGCCTGCCCTCGAGCGGGAACGCCTCGCCGTACCGCTTGTGCAACGGCACAAAGGTCAAGAGGGCGAGAACCATGACGCCCGGGATGCTGGCCACGTAATTCACATGGTCCGAGATGAAGTCGCGGGCCTTGCTTTGCGACGGCAGGCGATGCCACGTGACGCCCGTGAAGACGGCAGACACGAGAAACAGCACCAGTTCGGAAAGCGCAGTGGTGATCCACGCGTCCGTGTACGGGAACTCGATCCCATCGTCCGTCTTGTAGTTGACTATGGCCGTCTTTGCGAAGCGTCTCGGACGGGGGACCGCCACCAGACACCGCAGACACGCGAGCAGGATGAATGCGAAGCGCGGCCTGGCCATGTACGCCGCGAAGACGTGCAGCTTGTTGAGGCCGGTGTAGCCGTGCGTCTGCCCGACGATGACGCCCGCAATGATGGCGTTGGCCGTCAGCTGGCACACAAGGGGGACGGACCACGTCAGCCAGATGGACCTGTCGATGCGGTTGCCGAGCCTGCCGCGGGAGACGGCGTGGACAAACGGGCGGTAGCCAGCGAGCAGCGCCGCGGCCGCAATGATGGCCTCGGTGACGGCCAGCCACGTCGCAATCTGCGAGGCATCCGGGCACGACGAGGCGAGGGCGTCGTGCGTCGGTGACACAATCCACTCAAACGGTATCGCCGGGAGACTGCCCGCGTTGACGCCAAGGTAGGTGCCCGTGTTTGTCCCCAGATACGGAGCCACTGCGGAGCTGTTGATGGACGATTGATTCCCCGCGGCAAAGAGGCCGAGCGAGAGGCTCCCGGCGTCATGACCGGGCCGAGAGAAGAGAGCGCCCATGTCGATGATGCCACATGCGATGTCGTGGTGAGAACCTCTGGTGTTTCGACGCACGGGTGGGGGAGTGCTTGTGGCTTCATGACCCCTGTACATGCACGTGCATGTGCTGCGCGACTACAACAACTGTCAATCTATTCATTTCCCGCACTTGCAATTACTGTAGTGTCTATCCAACGTCACACTACAAATCCTGATACGATTACTGCAAAGTCTATCCATCGTCACTACGATTCCTGCTTCACGATTACTATAGGGCCTATCCACCTCATGAGTTTCTGCATCATACTGTAAAGGGGGTTTGGTCTCGTCTATGCTGGTACGTTGGTGTTGTCGCCGCTTTGCACAACTTCTAACGTGGCTAGGAACTGATACGCAGCTGAGCGACGAGGTTGCCATCAAACTTTCGCATGTCAACACCGACCCCGAAATTCTAAAGGCCGAGGCAGACACCTATAAGGTGCTTGCTGGGGGTGTCGGAATACCGCTCCGCGAATGTCTTCTCAACTCTGCTCTTAACTCATGCTGCTCTCAAACAGAGCAACTGTGAAAGCTATGATCAATTTCTTTGATGAACCAGTGCCGGACGGGCTGTACTTTGTCAATGCACCAAATGCTCAGACTCGTCGCCAGGCAACAGCAGACTACCTAGTCAAGGCAAAGTTCTCCGAACCACGTCCATGCACTGATGGAGTGGTCAAGGTGCTACATCAAATAGCACACCCATTTTCAGACGGCAGCATTATTAACCGAGAGATTTCCGTCCAAGAAGATCATACGATTCGAAAATCCGTGCGACTTGGCCGGTCTGACCTCCTTGCAGAACGGCGGAATCTCGAGCTCGTCGCAGAACAAACAAACGTACCAGTACCCCGTGTCTACGACTTCTATACAACGAGCGGATTTGAGCACCTTGTTATGGAAAAGATGCCCGGAGTAACACTCGAATCTGCCTGGCCTGACCTGTCCTCCCAGGAGAGGGAAGACTTGGCAGACCAGGTCGCTCGACTTATCGGCCAGTTTCGCCGTCTGCAATCTCCCTTCATCAACGCCGCCCTTTTAAACAGACAGGCTCTTCGACCAGGCTTACGAGACAGCTTTGACTTCACCATGGAGCGAATGAAGGAATATACTTGGTGTGACAGTGCCGTAGACTACGTTCGGCTCAGGTGTGAGGCTTTGCACGACATGCCGAACGTATTCACCCACGGTGACTTGGATTGGAGCAACATAATGGTTTTGGATAAGCAAGTTTGCGGCATCATTGATATGGAGAGCAGCGGCTTCTTCCCTCCCTACTGGGAGTGGTTTTCTGTTAAGAGGATGGCACGAGGTCTACCGGATGGGTCCTGGTTCCGCCTCCTGGAGGAGCGCTTAGCGGACGAGCAGGGTTCGGAGTGCGCTGGTATGTGGGAAGTGGAAAGGCTCATTCAAGCACTGAACTATCATTCACGGTGGGCTTTAACACCTGATGAGCGGTTCGCAAACCGTTCAAATGGTTGGGCCGAAGTCAGTTGTATTCTTGGTGTGGATGTTGGCCCCGCCCCTCAAGTCACCTATGCTCCGTGGTCCGAGAACCCTTGGTGGCTTGATTATTACCCTCGGAGAGAGAGGATGTCGCAAGATCGAGCACCCCCAAGCCGGACAGCGCCGCTAGGAGTAGAAGTGGTTTCTTTAATATGAACGCAACTCTACATTTGCAGGCTGCTGATCCAAAAGGACGCAGTGGTGGTGCTGCAAGGTACATGGAGCAAAGTACCTAAGAAGGGAATGCTCCTGGGGACAGTGGCATTTTCGTGGCTTGGGGGGGGGGGGGGGGGGGGGGCAAGGGCACAGGTAGCTTTGGCAGTAGGGAACCCTGCCAATGCCACATTCAGCGGCTCTGGTTCTTGCCGCCAGCTGCCTGGCCCGAAGATGCTCACGATAACCCATGCATTGTTACAACATGACCCAGAAGCATAGTGCATTTAATAGAAGTCAAAAATGGACATGTTGGGCTTTCTTTCAAGCATCCTCGTCTCATAAACGCCAAGTTTGGATGACTTGCTGAAAATAGGGTGCCGATACACGTATTCGAGGAAAAGTGGAAACAATCATCGTCGTTTCCCACCGTCACTGGGCGGTGGAAATGGAAGCACATCCGCCTGTAATGTCTCGCCGCAATTAAGAATTACACTACACTGTCCTACTTGCCAGGAGAAGCCATTCCCACACTACCAATTAAAGAAACAAAAAAAAGGTTGCGTACGCATGTAAACAGGGGCACTTTGCCTCCTCACATGACCAGAAACGCGGCCAGTCCCAAAGACACGAGCAGGGAGGTGGCCAACCAACACGTCGGCTTCCACGCGGCAGAACTCTCGATAATCTTTTGCGGCTCAAAGGTCGGGGGCGCGGTCGCGTTTGTCGTCCCGTTCCAGCAGAACTTGGTGAAGCAGTCGACACAGACGGCGGGCAGGGCGGTTCCGGTGCGCTGCAGGCTGCGAGCCAGGATGGCGCAGCCGACGCACGTGGTCCAGTTGGCGTCGAGGGTGCCGTTGGCCATGGTTGCGACGTTGTAGCCGTTGTTGATGATCTGGTCCCTGTCCGAGTCGTTGTAGGACAGGTCAAAGGTGGAAACGTTGGAGAAGAAGGTGTAGGGCGTGTTGGGGATGTAGACGACGAGCGCGCCGGCGGACGAGTTGCCGCAGCCGAAAAAGGTCGGGCGGGTGTTGAGGCCCAGGTTGATGAAGGAGTTGACGTCCGGGACGGGGGGGAAGGCGGTGTTGTTGGTCTCCGAGTCGGACTGGGAGCGGGAGTAGGTGGCGACGAGGCTGGTTCCGTTTGGCCACGACGACGGCGTGTCGGCCGAGCCGTCAATGGCGAAGATGACGTCGAGGTCCCGGGCCTTGAGCGTGAGCGGGTGCAGGGGGATGTTCTCGAGGGCCTCGCCGCCGTCGACGAGCGTGAGCAGCCTGGCGTCGGCGTTGATGTTGGCGGCGCCGGTGAACTTGTAAAAGGGGTTCGGCCAGCTCGCAATGTCCCGGTTGGCCGACCCGATGCTCTCCAGCGTCTGGTTGAGGGCGCGCACCAGGAAGTCGGGCACTCCCGACGCCTTGCCGATCTGCAGAAAGGCCTGGTTGAAGAGCGACGAGGACGTGCCCATGACGAAGCCCGCATTGTCGACGCCGGCAACGCACTTGCCCGTGCGGCCGATCTGGCCGTTGCTGAAGTCGGATCCGACGTACTTGAGGGGCGCAAAGGCGGCCGCCTCGGGGTCGTACGATCCCATCTCCCACGGGTTGAACTCGAAGACGGTCGCGTTGGGCGGCACCTGAAGCTGTCCGGGGGCCCTTTCCAGGGCAATAATGATGGGCATGGGCGACTGGGCCTGGCTGAACTCGCTGTCGTTGGCAATCGACGAGAACGTGTACGCTGCGGCTTGGTCAGTCATGCTGCATCTTGTGACGGACAATCGGCCCTACCTGGTCCGCCGTCTGTCGAGTTGACAAGCTGGTACGACAGGGCCCTCCCCCAGTAGTCGGTAATGGTTGTGTTGAAGCCGGCATCGCCCTTGTCCTTGACGGCCTGGTACAGCTCGTTGTAGTATTGTCCCACACGCAGCCCGGCCGGCCCTAGATTGCGAAAAGAAAAAAGTCAGCCGGCCATTGTCGAGGGCAAGGAAGGGGGCGGAGGAAATCAGACCCTCGAGGATCGAGTCCCCAAACTGCCAGAGCGTGCTCAGGAATCCGCTGGTGGACAGGATTATGGAATCCACGGTTGTAAAGTTCTGCACGAAGAGACTCCCAACGAGCCAGCTCCCGCCCGAGAGCCCGCTGAGGTACGTCGTAGCCTGCAGGAGACCGCCGAGTTGACCCCGGGCGGTGGAGTTGGAGGTGCGGTTGTCAAAGGCGGAAAGCGCGCCGGCGCCGTTCATCAGCGCTCGGTAGCCGCCTCCGGAGACGGCGACGCCAATCCGGGGCAGCACGGCGCTGTCGTTTCCGCCATTGATGTCCTGAACAATGCCGTCAATGTAGGCGGTGGTGTCCAGGCCGCTGATGCTGGCGCGGGTGAGGAGATCCTTGAGAGCCGGGACCGTGTTGTTGTCACGCAGCTTGAGCCAGGCCGTCTCGTCCGAGGAGAGGCCGGTGGCCGCCCGGATCGTCGGCCGCGGCGACGGACACGACACCGACGCCGGCGCGTATCCGTCGGGGGCGTCGGGGGCGGCTCTCTGCTCCACGGCAGAGCATCGCGCTGTTACGCCATTGTTAATCTACCGCAGGCTTCATCTGGGCCTGGTGCACCTGCCATACAGTGGAGTGACGACAGCAGCGCTGCTGCCAGAAGCATTCTCGAGCTGCGAGCAAACATGGTCACCATGGTGCGGCGCAACGGCTGTTCTCGACAGCCATCAGCTCTGCGCCCTCGCCGGTTCGCATCAATTACATGCTGTATTTATATATAACCAGCGCAAAAAGAGGGCAGCGCCAGCCAAGCCCGATACGAAAATTGAGTACAGCCCGGGCTGCAATCCCAGAATGCCATTAGTCGAGGAGAATGCCACAACTCCAAACCTTGCAACCACCATCTCCAGCCGCTACGCGACGATGCGCAAAAAGAAAGAAAAAAACGCCCTACGCAGGCGCGGGCGCGGGCGCTGGCGCTGGCTCTAATAACGCATTTAGACTTTTGTGCATGCCCGTTTTTGTTCTGGTGCTCACATGTCACTCACCTAGGACAAAGACCGCAACGGCTTGCCTTCCGGTGCCCCCCAGCACTCGGACGTCGAATTCGCTCGACTCGACCTCGTGGTCAAACTTGTTTGGGCCAACGTAGCGAATGTCCCAGGACAGGGTAATCTTGTCTCGCTCCCCGTATCCAACGATGCGATAGCAAACAGATCCCACTGCTCCCGCGCCAACATGGGGCGAGCGGCAGCGCCACATGCCGCTCTCTCCAGCTCTGACCTCGACGGGAGGTTCGGACTCTGGCGTGTCGGTCATCCATTCGCCCTGTTCGAGGCGGGCAGAGCCTGGATCGAGCGTGAGCTCCTCATTGGTTTGATTGAGGAGGATGACTATGAGCTCTCGTGCGGCCATTGTGCTTGTTTGTTTTCGTGTCGCGTCAGCTGCCAAGTTGCGATGGGGTGCACCGTCACGACGCGACGACGGGAGGAGAGCCGTTTATGAACGTCGATGCCAAGCGATACGAACCTGCCCATTTCCATGTATTGGAGGTTGCAGTACTGGCCTGTCTGCTCTGGCCCGGTCTCGACCTCTGAACGAGGCGCCCCAGGTATCGCCGGATAGGGTTCGCAAAAGCCTCGTGTGCGGTGTTGCAGAAACGCCACCGCTGTTGCTGAACCTACTAGTTAATCGGGGGCGGCAATCCCCGCCAATACAGCATTGAAATCTGGTCATCTGCTGAATTCCACCAGCCCATTGCTCGACTGCGCCGGGAAAGTGGTGCGGGTTCGCTGAGGAGGCGTCAACATTACCTCCATCAACTGCCAAGAAGCGCTGCGTCGGGCTGCACTATAGGACGGGCAGAATGCGCCACTGGCAATTTACGTCAATGCCATCATGCCTTGTCGCGAGCAAGGGGACTGGAGGTTGCTGCTGAGGCATTCGGTGGTTCAAATGTTAATGCGGCCCTGGGTTGCTTGTCCTTGTCCATGACAGCAGTTACGGGACCATCCCGGCCATTCAGCTGTACTTGCCCTTTTGGGATGTCGGAAGCTGCCGGCTGCATGCAGCTGCAGCCGTCTTGGCCTGAATTGGGGGCGGAGACGGCACCTAAATCATTGAGGACAATTGCGCGGTAGAGACAGGACAGCAGAGTCAAGGTCCGCGCAATCTTGAAAACGCGCGAGGTACGGTGATAGCACCGTCGGCCAGGAGTTGCTGCAAAGCCAGCGCCGGACCAGACGACATTTCAACCGTTGCAACCATCGTCTTGGCACGAGCCCCAGGGCCACGCTAGCAATTAAAGGCCAAGCGCGACCCACAAATAGGGCAGACTGGTCAACTTGGGGCAAAGGAGTCACAGAGGCGGTGCTGTAACAGTGTAACCTGTCAGTGACTCAGTGCACAAGGGTCGGTGAAGCAACATCGCGCACAGCGCCGTCGCCGTGAGAGCCGATAGAGTTTGTGCCTGGCCAGGTTCTCGGGGAAGGATTTTATGTAACCGTCAGGGTCAACAAAGTCCAAGAGCGCGGGCGGCCTCTGGCTTTGCTGTGGACGATGAGTTGCTGAGTGCACGACGCTGACGGCAGGAGGACGGACGGCGGCGATGCGTGCGCTGTGAAATCCACGGCATACAGGCACTTTATTCTGCAACAATCGGCAGCTCATCACTCGTTGGCTGAAAAAACGTCGCACGAAAAACTAGTAGCAGTTGCCATGCGGTGCCACGCACAATCGGACCAAGTAACCACGCCCGATGTAGCCACCGTCAAAGCTTCTCGCAGGTCTGGTGGAGCGCACCCGGGGCCTTTGAAGGGATCTGCAGTTGGCTTGGGGGGTGAGGGAGGCACCGAGGACCCCCGGCTGTAGGGCTGTCATTGTTGTATCGCCCACGTGCACCCCGAAGAAACAAACCCCCAACTGCTTCTTGCCTTGTGAAATTTGACTTGGATTCTCAATATATCCCCCATTGATCCACGGCACCGCAGCTCGCTCACAATCGTCATCCGCGTCGCCTCGTCCTTGTTTCCTGCCTTGGAGCCATGTGAATCTTCGCAATGGGTTCGTCCGGAGAAGCCTCGTCGGGCCCGTCGGTCAAGGAGTACCGCCTCTCGCCACGATCCAAAAGCTTCATGTACGAGCGAATGCGTAAAGGCCGACAGCTGCGACGGCTGCTGGGTGCCTGTCTCTCTCGATGGATCGTCACGCTGGCCCTGGCCGCGGCCATTTACGCCGTGCTCTGGCAGTACTCGAGCAGGCCGACCATGTTGAAGAAGAAGAAGAAGGAGTTCAACACGCTCATTGTCGGCCTGAGCATCATGCTGAGTTTGAACATTGCCAGCGCCCTGAAACACATGATGGGCACCCAGCGGTGGTGGGTGTTGAGCTTGCGAGAATGGCGACCGCGAGAGGTAGGTCAATTCCCATTGCTGTCTCTCGGAGCGTCCGTATCTCACTCATGCCGTCCCAGGTCGATCTTATTCTCCAGAGCGACAACCTGAGCCGTATGCTTCAGCTGCTGGTTCTTTCGCGACGGACCTCGCTCCGCTTCTACGTCATCTTGTGCGTGGCCATCAACGTCGTATGTGCCGGCTCCAATGGCGTCAAATCCCACGCATCGTTGTGCTGATATTGGATTCAAAGGCTGCGCAGATTGGCCTCGCCTGCTTGGGCCTGACATACAATGTCAACGGCGCCGATAAGATTGTCCCCACGGTCCCGGGCGTCGTGACTATTCCCGACCTGACGAGCATTCAGACGGAAAAGCTGCTGTCGTCGAATCAGCAAACGCCTTCGCAGCTGCAGACGCTGAATGCGCTTCGCTTCACGGCCAACAAGTAGGTTTTCCCGTTTTCCACGGCACATCGCACGATGCAGTTGAGATATTTCTGACGCACATTCCCTCGCCGCAGCTACGGCATGACTGCCCTGGCCGGCGGCGTCACCTATCCCGTCGTTTTTGAGCCTCCCAAGCCGGGCACGCTGTACAATCCCGACACCATCGCCCTCTTGTGCGACACGACGACGGCCTGCCACCTCACCTTTTATGAAGCGACGCCGGACAACCTGTCCTATTACATGATGGCGGCAACCAATCGCTACGCCTCGGCGCGGTCAAAGTGCCGCGCGGTCAAGGTGACGCAGGGGGGCAGCGGCGACTTTGACACCATCACCATTGACGACGCAAACAAGACGACGCTGCAGCTGCCCGCCAAGAACGGCGCCTTCCAGACCACCTTTTTCGTCGACCCGGGCAAGGACCAGCACGTGGGATGGAGCATCGTGTCGGCCCTCGAGGCGTCAGTCACCGACCCCTGGTACTACAGCTGCAACATATCCGTCGGCCCCGTCGCCAACGCCGTGATACGCGAGCACCAGCTCGGCGACAACATCAAGCTCATGGCGCCCGCGGCCATCGCCCTCCAGGGCTACGGCGCCTCGTCCAACGTCAACGCCACCAGCCGCGTCCAGTTCCAGAGCTACCCGGGCGAGTCAATCTTTGGGTCGCCGGCGGCCGGCAACACGAGCATCATGGAGTTTGTCACGGCCGTCTTTGCCTCGGGCGTCGTCTGGACCACGGCCCAGGCCAACTCCAACATCAACGCCACCGGCAACCTCCCCGTGCAGGGCATCGTGCTCGAAGTCAACAAGTGGGCCTACGTGCACATCACCCTCGGGCTCATCATGGGTCTGCAGCTGCTTCTCGCCCTCGTGTCCATCCTGCTCTCCAACCGCGTCGTGGTCCGCGACCACAGCCATTTCGGCGAGGCCGCGCTCCTCCGCTCCACCATGTACGAGTTGAGCTATCTCGCCGTCATGGCCAACGAGACGGAGATTGCCAGTCTGTTTCCCAAGACGGCCACTCTTCGATATGTTCAGGACGAAACCGGGGCTTATTACCTCCGCGTCTCGACTTGAAGTCTATGTCTCGCTGGACTAGTTTTCTTCTTGTCTATATTCACCATTACTCCATTTGATGTGCATGCAACTTGGGGAGGTAAACGAGAGCATCGAGTCCCACGTTGCAAAACTTACTTGGTGCTGCATGAGAAGGGGGCTCACATTTTCACGCATGCCCATGTATCTATGCATATATTGTTCAACGTCCATTAGCACGGCACCTGCAGCATGATTCACATCTTATCTGCTCGATAAACAAGTAGTGTGCGTCTCATGCACGCCAAGATAAAAACTCGCAACGTTGATAGCTGCGTCAAGTATCATCGTAGTCGTGGGAAATGACGGATTGCTGCTGATTGAATGACTTGCACCGAACTGTAGCTCCTTTGATATAGTATAGATCTGGTTTATCGTCCCGATATCTTACATTATCCAAAGTCCATGCGCCAGATTATGGCCAGGCAAGGTGTTGCAGGACGTGTACGCTGCTACTGTTCCACCACTCATCGGGTCGAACAGCCACACAGCCACGCAAAGTATTTGGAACTAATCTTGCAAGAATTAGTGAAATGTCTCGCCGGCCACCGTTGGAACCAGTGCCAGCAATTTTGTCTGCAAGCACGACGATAAAGCTGTGCAGATTTGCCGAATGCTCAATCCGACACAGTCACCGCCAGCCGCGACGCTTGGCAGTCGCTTGGCCGTGCTGCGACTGATTCATTTCTATGAGCCATTAAATACCGGATTGCTTCAAATTACTCAGATGCATGCCAGGGTCAAGCATCAACTCTGCAATCCGCCCCCATGTTCGCTTCTAGAAGACGGGCTAGAATGTCAGTCATTGTTTCAATGTCGCATGTGCCCGGTTCCAGCACCCCGCAGCACATGGCTGGCTGCGGACTGATGTTGGCATTACGTGCTGTGCTGTGTAATCTGGTCCTTGAAAAGTCCGTCCGGCAACATGCACCATGGTACATGTTGTGCTGCTTGAAATTGCCATTTCGAGTCCCAACTTTCCCTCCACTTGATTATCCACCACAGCCCCAGCCCCAGCTTCGCCACTTGGCAATCTAAACTGCCGCGGCATCTGTTAGGCCACAGGGTATCGAGCTTATCCCCAACCTTGACCCGAACAGGCCTAGCAAAGACTCCCGCTTGGGCAGGTGAAGATGTCCATAACGGCTGCCTGGTGCAGGCCTGCGCTAAGCTGTCATGTGGATATTGGCAGTCGCTGGCCTCAATTCTCCTCTCTGGGGAAGCTGGGCTAGGATTCGTCCGTCGCATTTGGCAACTGCCACCGCTGGGGCTGCCAAGCATTCAAGGTTTTCAACAAAGCACGGACTGGGGACTAATCGCACTGCTCCAGTTTGTCATCGACAAACGGCGACAAACCGAGAGACGTCGATCGTACCGCCCACCTTTTTTAAACCGCCAATCTCAGCTAAGTTCTCTTAGCCGCCCACTTGGTCTTCCAGAGCTGCCTCTTAGGCGCTCTGGGGTTTGGGGATGAGACTGGGGCACTGGAGAGGCCGGATAGACCCGACTCCTGTTGTGCTGCTTCTTCTTGCTTCTCAGCATGTGCCAGAGAGTATTCTCATCAAAAACAGACACCAGGATGCAGGTCATCTTGGTGCTGCTGGCCTCTCGCCACCCCTGCTCAAACGAATATTACGTGCTGCATCAACTTGCATCAACGGGCGAAGCTCTTCTTCTCTGTGCCCCCCCAGGCCTGCACCCTGGCCATGCATTCCATGTCGTCAGCGGACAGCCTGGTGCTGACGGTTGCGGAAAGCATCCTTCCAGCTCAACTTCCCCGCGCGAGCTGGTCCTCGCCTGCTCCATATACCTCTGCGGCGCGTGATGAGGACGAGAGGAAATGGCGACAGGACCGCAGGCGAAACAAAGCGTCAGCCTTGGCCCAACTCTGCCGCTCAGCAGGGGAGTCAGGACTCAGCACCGATAAGCCATGGCTTGTCTCGGGCCTTTACCCTTGGGGCAGATCTGCGCCTACTCTAGCCCGTGAGATAAAGCCCCCGGGATACGACTCCACACGCACACTAAAACCGCCAACGCTAATCTCGGCCAGGGATGGTTGGTTTGCGAGACCCTGGTCTGCGCCGGACTTACCTGGCTTCTGCCCACGGGCTGACCGTCAAGGATGCCCTCAAACGCTGAGCTTGGCCTGAGCTTATCCACTGGAGGAATCCACTGGAGGAATCCACTGGAGGAGAGAAGCAGGCGTGTTTCGTGTAAACAAGGCGGGCTCACCTTGCTAAATCGAGCCATGGCTAAAAACCGCCATCTCTCGACCGAGGAGGGCTCGAGAAGGGTCAGGCACTCGGGGCAGCACCGAGTATATAATAAGAGAATGCCATGTCCTCCCGCATGCGACCTGTGCCACCCCAACCCTCCCGATATATTGATTGAGGCTTTCCCGTTGTCTTGCCCGGACCAGGACGAGCGTGCATAGGAATCAAATCAGCTGGGTGATTTGATCCTTCAGCCGCACGTCGAGAAGCGAGAGGCTGGCTGTTCTCAGCTGCAATAGGTTCAACAAGTGGAACGACCTCTCGCCGCCTCGCCTCGCCTCACTGAAGCCCACGCAGACGTCTGTCGTGTTATATTTGGCAGCGGTATCCTGACTGCTTCAAGCATCCTCCCCTCCTCACGCGACCTCCTTGTCGCTCACCTGCTTGCTCACTTGCCCAAATCCCACTGTCGACTTGGCCATTCTTCTCCCCTTCTCGTCTTCCATCTGCCAGGCACATTGCCTCGCGACCTGGCCGCCATCATGGATTCAGACGGCATCTATGCCCGCCCGGGCAAAGGTGACGGCAATGGGAGCGACCCGGAAAAGGCCAGCATCCGCCACCATCAGTATGGCGATGTCGAGATCCGTGGTTTGGAGACTTCACCCGAGACAATGCTTCACAAGGGCCTCAAGGCTCGTCACATTACCATGATTGCCATTGGTGGTGCTCTCGGAACCGGTCTCATCGTCGGAACCGGCAAGGCCCTTGCCCAAGCCGGTCCAGGGTCTCTCTTCATCTCCTACACATTCGTCGGCTTGCTCGTCTTCATGGTCATGGCCGGTCTTGGTGAAATGGCAGCTTGGTTGCCGCTGAGTGCTGGTTTCACCGGTTACGCCAGTCGATACTGTCACCCTTCTCTCGGCTTCGCCCTTGGATGGTCGTAAGTTTTTGCTCGCTCCAATCCCCCAACGTCAGCCACGGCTGGCAGACGAGAAGCTCAATCAGCAGTGCTGACCCTCTTGCTGGACAGATACTGGATGAAGTACATTATTGTAACGCCAAATCAGCTGACAGCTGCCTCCCTCGTCATTTCCTTCTGGGTGCCCCGCGAGAGGGTGAACCCAGGCGTCTTTGTCGCCATCTTCCTCGTCGCCATTGTCTGCATCAACTACTTTGGCGGCATCAAGTTCTTTGGCGAGTTTGAATTCTGGCTGTCCTCGTTCAAGGTCATTGTTGTCATTGGCATCATTCTCTTCGCCCTCATCGTCGCCGCCGGTGGCGGTCCAAATCACGACGCCACCGGCTTCAGATACTGGAACGACCCGGGCGCCTTTGCCGAGCTGTACGCCTCTGGTCCTCACGGCGCTCTGGGAAAGTTTATGGGATTCTGGTCCGTCTTGGTCAATGCCACCTTTGCCTATCTCGGCACTGAGCTTGTTGGTGTCACGGCTGCCGAGGCGCAGAACCCGCGCCGATCCATCCCCAAGGCCATCAAGCTCACATTCTACCGCATCCTCATCTTTTACTGCCTCAGCGTCTTGCTCGTCGGCATGATCGTCCCCTACAACCACCCAAAGCTGGCCTTTGCCAACAAGCAGACGACCGGAGCCAGCGCCAGCCCTTTTGTCGTCGCGGCCACCATTGCCGGCGTCTCGGGCCTGCCGCACCTCATCAACGCCTGCATTTGCGTCTTTGTCTTCTCGGCCGCCAACTCTGATCTCTACATTGCCAGTCGAACTCTGTACGGTCTTGCCAGTGACCGCGCTGCTCCCGCCATCTTCCGTCGCACCGACAGCCGCGGCGTTCCCGTGCCTGCTCTCGCCGTCGGCACCGCATTCGCCTGCCTGGCCTTCATGGTTGTTTCCGACGACTCCAAGAAGGTCTTTGGATACTTTGTCAACCTGACCACCATCTTTGGTCTCTTGTCTTGGATCTCGCTCCTGGTGACGTATATTTACTTCCTCAAGGCTCGCCGTGCCCAGAACATTCCCGACAGCGTCATGCCCTACGTTGCCCCCCAGGGTCTCATCGGCACCTACATTGCCTTGTTCTTCTGCATTCTCATTCTCTTCACCAAGAACTTTGACGTGTTTGTGCACCATGATGGCATCACCTTTGATTACCAAAACTTCATTACTGGATATCTGGGCATTCCTCTCTACTTGATTCTCCTCTTTGGCCACATGATTGTCACCAAGAGCCGAGGAGTCAAGCCACACGAGGCCGACTTTTACGCCGGAAAGGATATTGTGGACCAAGAGGAGAGCGACTTTTTGGAAATGCAAAAGAAGAAGGTTGCGGCAAGCCGAGGATGGAACAAGTTTTACAACCGCTATGTTTCGTGGTTGTTCTAAGTGGTTTTATCACGGTTTACGAGTTGATGCATGCTTGCTCTTGACTTTTTCTTTATTTTCACGCAGTAATATACCAGGAGTTTTATATTGCAACTAGGAACTGTTGTTGAAAGGCCTCGGTGCAGCGTCTCAGTGTCCCGGCATTCCAGAGCAACGGGCCACAAAAACGGCACTTTTGCTCCGCCGCCACAGATCCTACCAGGGCCACGAGAACTATGCTGCATTGTATGCGTCCGTGACTAGACGCCTGGTCCACACTGCTTATCTACGGCTTCTGGCGGTCCCCCGTCGCCGCTATAAAGTGGGGATTGGCCGGAATGGCTTGGGAGGGGGTTCGGAGGTTGGGAGAAATTTTGCCTCCGAGGAAACTTTCTTGTCGTCGAAATGGCAGCGTGCCTGAAGAATCCACGTGCATGTCCAATGTCGGGGTGCAGTGCCCGTCAAGTTCAAGTCGCGTGTGCAAAGAGCAAAGTTGTAGAAAAAGGCTCCAGAAGGAGAGCATCTATTTTCTTCTATCATTACCCGCGCCCTGCGCAAACCTCTATGCTCGGGTATTATACTATAATCAAAACAAATGAATTAACAAGAAAAGAAGAAGAAAAAACAAGCCCCGTTTCTTTTTTTAAGTCTCCAAACGCCGTTGCTGAAAATGCTGGAATAAACAGAGTATAGCTTCCCGTCGTGTTTGAAGTCGCTCAAACGCCGCTTGGAAGTGTGCGTCGGAAATCAAGAATTTGTACAATCAACTTGCGCCCCCCTCCATCAAAGCCTGTACAGTAGTAGTGCGGAGATGAAAAAGTGTACATGCAGCATCGTGGCAGATTACAGCAGCGCTCGCTGGCGGGCCTTTTCCTCTGCAAAGACGATGCGGCTCATTTCCAGGACGCGCTCGAAGCCCTCGCGGCCCTTGACCGCGTTCTCCTTGAACCGGGTTACGAGGGTGTCCTCGATGCTGTTCTTGATGCGCTGCCAGCCGCCGCAGAGGGCCGTGATGCGCGCCGACTGCTGGAACTGCGTCTGGTGGTCGCCCAAGGGCTTGTAGGTGACTTCCTCCTGGACGTTGACCAGGTTGCTCCACGTCAGGTTCTGGCTGACCATGGTCAGGGTCTTGTTGGCCGGGTCGACGTACGAGGCCTCAAAGACGTAGCTGACGTCCATGGATGTGCCCATGAGCGACTTGAGCCAGTCGGGCGCCGACTGCTTGCATGTGATGAGGCGTTCGGTGCGGAGGATGCCCGTCTCGGCGTCGACGGTGCGCGAGAGCGTGTCCACGGCGATGACGTGCTCCGACTTGTTGTTCCACGGGCCGTACTTGCGCCAGTTGGCCGTCGATACCTCGTCCCACGAGTAGTTGTACGTTACGGCGTTGGAAAAGACCTTCATGGTTGTCTGTGGTGGTTCGAGAACCGGTGGATTTTTTTTATTTTTTTTTCCTTCGCGAAATTCGTCTGCCCACGCTTCTACGCGGCGTGCAAGGGCTTCACTCCAAGAAGGCGAGTGTGCGTGTGTTTGTGCGCTGGTTTTTTTGCTGGCACAAAGCGATTGTGGTGACTCGTGCGGCTTCGTCAAAGGGTCGTCAAGTCTATGGCCTGGAAAAGGAGAGGGGGAAAGGAAAAGGAAGACGACTCGCTAAAAGCAAAATAAACAAACAACGCTGACGGTCGGAATCAGTGTCAAACACAAGTGTCCAACGGGTCGTCGATCGTGCTATGGCTGATGATTGTTGTTGTTGTTCTTGCGGTCGTATGCGGTGTTTTTTTTTTCAGGAGAGGGAGGCCGCGGCCGGTCCGAGTAGGGAGAGGAGGCTATAGATAAATTTGCCTGAGGGGACACACACATGTGAGAGCGAGACAATCAATGCACTACGCCTCCACTCGGCCTACTTCGGAGAGGCACACTTTGACTGGCCAAGGTCGCACCCTGCAGGCGGTTTTTTTTTTCCTTCCAATGGACTGCCACAGTCGCTTACCATTCCTGTTGTGTGTGGCGCTAAGCCTGATATGGCCGAGTTGTGCTTTATCACGCGATAAAGCACCGGGAGCAGAAAATTTGGTCCGAGGCTCTCATTGGCCCGGGCGCCAGGAACTGACACGGGCTGGCCGTGAACGGGGGGAGGAGCAGCAAAATTTAGTGCCACATGCGGCTTCGCGTGCGGAGGTGCTTGGGCATTCTGGAGAAGAATCGGGGTGGCAAGGGCCGGGGAAATGTGCAACATCTGAGGGCGACGATGACGGAGTCCCGGTGATTTGTGAGCGCATTTACTACTATATCGGGATCCCAATCTTTACATGGATCGCGCGCTTGGATGCAAGTTTGCGACGTCGTCCGTAGCCAAGACGATGGTGCAGCAAGCACAAGGGCCCGGGGTGGTGAATCGCCATATTGTCGCTCTGGACGAGGTCGGCGTTTGCGTTATGATTACCATCCTTCCGACTTGACAGCTTCCACCGCCACCGCCAAGGCACACCCACCGACCATAGCCGCGGCTACAGACAGGATCCGACCTACGTTAGTCGTGTCCAACTGGGCCACCGCTCTGCATGCAAGCAACTCTACTGTGTAGTATTTTCAAATGGGACAGTCTTATTTCAGATGCTATCTCTTGTCTGCACTACTGCACAGCGCTAATAGTCGTCGCCACGGCTGATGACCTCTTTCACGGTTGGTCTAATCAGAATGGTCTGCATCATTGGTTAGCATGGGCTGCCGGAAACAAACTTTTGTACCTGCGACGGGTCAAAACTTACATGCTCAAACTGAGCAGTGTATGAGCCCTTCTTGTCACACAAGGGCGGGTAAGCCTCGACAATTCCGCTGTTGACCAAGCTGTTTAACTGCATCATTGTTAGCCACGTTGCACTCACGCATTCATTCATGCACCCCGACAGTTCGCACTCACGCCCAGCAAATACTTGTCCTGGCCCAGGCGGTCCAAGTAACGGCGGCAAAAGGGCAGGGTTCCAAAGTTCTTGTTAATCACATTGAGCAGCGTCTTGGCCGAGCTCAGGCGAAGGTCCACGTGCTGAATGTCTGCGTTCTTGGCGTAGTGGGATACCTCCATGTCGTCTCTGACATAGCCATTGCCGGTACTTCCAAACGTCTCAACGGCAAAGACGTCGCCTTCCTCCATCTTGGTTTGGTCGTTGGTCTTGACAATAGGCACGACTTTGGTTCCGTGGATGCTGTACGGCAAAATGTTGTGGCCCGTGAGGTTGCGGATACTCTTGACCGGGTACGTGGTGCCGTCGATTTCAACTTCGAAGCTCTCCATGGTTTCCTGGATGACGCCTCCGATTTCACCGACGCGAGCGTCAATGCCGGCCTCGCGGACGCCGGCATTGGTAGCTTCCCTGGCAGCCTGGAGCAAGTTGTCGTACTTTGGCTCAAAGGCCACGGTAAAGGCAGAGTCGACAATGCGGCCATTGACGTGGACGCCAAAGTCCACCTTCATGACATCATTCTGCTGCAGAACCATCTTGTTGCCGGCATTGGGGGTGTAGTGGGCGGCGCAGTGGTTCAGGCTGAGACCGCAGGGGAAGCCCATGCCAGCAATTATGGCGTCTCCCTCGGCCAGCCCCGAGTGGCCGGTGAGAGCTCTGACGCTGTTCTCAATGGTCTCGGCGATTTCGGTCAGGGTCTGGCCGGGCCTGATGGACTTCTTGGCATACTGGCGAACCTGTCGGTGAATCTCGGCGGCCTGGCGGTAGTCGCTCAGAAACTCCGAGTTCAGGTTGTCCAGGTGGCGCTTCTCCTCGTTGGTGGTTCGGTAGCGATTCTCGTCCTTGTACTCGACCTCCTCGCCCTTGGGGTAGCTCTTGTTGGGGAACAGCTGGCTCAGCATGACGCTGGGCGGCTCCGTCTGTGCGGTAGGGGTCTTCTTCTTCTTCTTGGGCTTTCTCTTCTTCTTCTTCTTGGCGGCGCCGCTGGCTCCGTCGGCGCCGTCGGCGGCGTGGTCATCAGCATCGTCGTCGGAATCTTCTGCGTGGTCGTCGTCGTCGCCGGCGGGCGCGGGGTTTTGGCCCTTGCTGTTTGCCTTTGCGGGTGCGTTCGCTGCAACGGGGGCCGTGCGTCAGCCATGAGGTTCAACTGTAGCACACGGGGCCGTCCTAGCTTTACCTTTCAGCTCGTTGAGAGCGTCGGCGGGAACTTGGGCTGCCATCTTTGACCTCGTCCTTGAGGCGGAAGTGGGGAGAATGGAGAATGGATGCTGGCCCTCAAAAAAGTTGACAACCCTCTTCTGCAAGTTGCTATTTGTGGATACCCTGCCCGTCACACGTAGCACGTAGCACGTAGCACGTAACACGTAGCGCACACGATGATGGAAACGGAGTACAGAAGACGTTGATGAAAAGCCTTGAAGTTCCACGTAAGATTGATCATGTGCACCTCAATTTTTGCAGTGCGCAGGCCGTGTGCGTCGGGCGCGCTTTTTCAATTATCCGAGCGCGTCAGATTCCAGCACTCCCCAGCACACGTGCGATACGGCCGCATTTGGTGGTGAGTTGGGCAGCAGAGGGGCAGAGGAGCGACAAATTTAGGCCGACGCAGACTAACAGAACACGCGCCATGCTGAGCTCGACTTGCGCCGCTTATTTTGTCCGCAGACTACTCGACGTTACATGTGTACACCCTCACGTCTTGAACCAAATGTTGTGTAGCCAGATTCTAGCAGATACCTCTTGAATTCAATCAAAATTCCATGCCTACCTACAGCTTGTAAATGCGCCACTCCGACATCTGACATCACCGTCCATATGTGGGGCAGCCAACGTGGGGTTGGCATTCAATGCTGCCGCCATGAACTCGAACCGCCAGCATGCATACAAGTCACAACGCTCACCAACTTTGTCCTTTGCCAAGACACCAGGTCTGTGGCTGTACCATAACGTCGCGCCATGGACAGCCAGGTCCAAAAACTAGTCGACAAGGCATGGAACAAGTACCGGCTGCTCCCTCCCAACCAGAGGCTCTGTGAGTTGACAAATTGACACCGACCTGACCAAAATAACATGTCGACATGACGCCGCAGACCCTCGGGAATGAGCACTAACAGAACGTCCTGCCCCTCACTAGTGGTCGGCATTGGGGGTATTCCCGGATCAGGCATGCTTCTCAAGTTCTCAGACTCAAGCAGGCTCAAGCACCGAGTGGCTAACCCGCGGCAGGGAAAACAACGCTGTCGCAAGTCGTTTCGCAGAGGCTCAACGAACATGCCGCTGAAACCTCACCACACACGCCTCCCCCGGCAACGCATGTCCCAATGGACGGCTTCCATCTCACCAGGGCCGCGCTGTCCGCCATGCCTGACCCGGGTCATGCCCATGCCCGCCGCGGCGCAGCATTCACCTTTGACGCGACCAAGTTTCTCGCACTCGTCCAGCAACTCCGGGAGCCAGCGGGTTCGCAACCCATCCTGGCGCCGTCGTTTGACCACGCTGTCAAGGATCCAAGGGAGGACGACATAGCCGTGTTGCCGACGCATAGAATCGTCATTCTGGAGGGGAACTACCTCGCCTTGGATAAGGATGTGTGGCGGGACGCTGCCACGTTGTTCGACGAGTTGTGGTTTGTCGAGGTGGACTTTGAAATCGCGAGGCGGAGGTTGAGGGAGCGGCATGTTCGCGCGGGCATCGTCAAGACGCTGGAGGAGGGCGACAAGAGAGCCACGGAAAACGATCTCGTCAATGGGGAAGAGATTATGGCGCATCGGCTGCCCATAGACGAGATTGTACAGAGCAAGGAAGACGGGTCATGGGTCCATGACTAAAGGGCTTCAAAAGGGGTACGTGTATAGAACCTGAGAGATGTACATGATGAGAATATGAAATGAACCGTCAACAAGGCCCAACGATTCGCTGTGGCACGGCGCGTGCATGAGCCTCGTTGTAGCAGACTCTCGACATTTACCACGTCGGAGTGCTCGCTTTGACCCAGCTATCCCGCGCCTCCAAACTGTCAAACCACCTCGTCACGTCTGGATACTTGCCAAACGTGGCTTTGAACCCGTCGTCTTTGGCATGCTTTCCATAGGGCAGATGGAACAGATCGGCTAGTGACACCTCATCCCCAGTCAGGTACTCTTGCTTGTCAAGGAGTCCATCGTAAACCGCAAGCACCTTGTCCAGCTCGGCGGCGTGAGCGGCAAGTGCAATCTCGTCCGTCTTTAGCCCACACCATCTGGTGCAGCGTTAGCCCCTGGTCTTGAACCTTTTCAAGACTATACACTCACGGCTTGGCTACTACTTCGTATGCAATTCCTTCCGCCGGGGGATTGAAGTAGTGTTGTTCAACCGAACAGGCCTGCAAAGGTTCATGAGTATTAATCTACGTTACACCTGTGCCAGTCGATTTGTCCTTGCTCACCTGTTCAAAAAGCGCATACTGCTCCAGGTTGTTCTCGGGAATCAATTTGGTGCCTTGAGCCGCATATTTTGTTGCAATGTAGTTGCAAATGGCTCCGCTCTCGTATACAACCAGGCCGTCATCTTCCAAGACGGGGACCTTTCCGAATGGCTGTTTCTTGAGATGAGCCGGCTGCTTGTGCTCGGCATTAGGGAAGTCTATGGCGACAAGGTCAAACTCCACGCCCTTTTCCAAAAGGGTGGCTAGAACATGCTGACGGAGACCGGCCAGCACCGTAAAGCTTGATGGCTATGATTGGTGTCTTTTGGATCCATGATGTACAGTAATGAGTGATGGAGCAGAAAAATATGGCCAATGTGTACTTATTAAGAAGAGTCGGGTAATATTTACGCCTTTGGCGTATATGCTGCGTGCAAGTCAGCGACAGAGTAAGCAATCTGGCCCCTACGGTCTACCAATGCGACATTTCCTAGCGGAAGCCGCTGGATTACGCAGGTCCAGGACGCTGGCTGAATAAGCTGTCAGACGGCGAGTGCCTGTGCTAAAATATTACTTGCTTGCACAGACGGCGGATCAGCTTTTACTCCAACAGTGCAGCCCGAGATCTGCAGAGTACACGAGGCTGAGGTACACTGGGAACCTGCATGACCACCAAACATCACAACGAGCCTGTCCTGTGCCAGAACCTACTTATATACGGTCACGTGGGCGAGGTCGGATTGGACCTTTGATGCGTCGTCACGTCTTGTAACAGTTTGCACCTTGGTTCTATTACGCACAATTAATACATGTCATGGTCAAAAGCCTGGCTGACGATGGGGTTCCTGATCTTTCGCAGAGCCTATCCAACGTGCCACTAGACTCCGGTGCTCTCCCAACAATCGCCACCATTTCCATTTCCACTGCCTGCCGCGTCACTGTGGTGGTATAGAAGCTGAGGTGTCAATGTGCCCGGGCTGCGTTCCTTCTCCTGCGGTATCCATCGCCCAGACTTTTGCCGCTCCCCTTTCGCAATTTCATGGCCGAATGCCGCGTGCCAGAGTCACCGACGGAGCCCGCGCGCGCGTCCAACCCTAATACGTCCAAAATCTCGGCAACTTCTGCGTGATCGCGCCGCGACCGCATCCGGTTGCACCAGGTCAGATTCTTTCTCTCCAACGGCTCAGACTCCTTCTCGATCTTGTGGCCCATCATTTCACGACGCTTCACCTGGTGCCTCTTGGCGCCTTCCTCATTCGTGGGCGCGAGTATACTGGCGGGCTCGAAAAGAAACTCGCCGCCTGCCTGGTTCTCGGCTCCGGGCAAGCAAGGCGAACTCATCAGGCTGAATTTCATCCTCAGGATCCAGCTGCCAATCTTGCTTCTGACGATTCTCTCCTGTGCATACGCGGGCCGGGCGCCCTTGTCAGTCGTCTTGATCATGCCCAGCTCCTCGTATATTCGGCCCGAGGCGTCGGTGAATAGCGGAAAGGGGCACTTTGTTTCCTCCCGGTAGGCGTTGATGAGGTGGTAGTCGCCGCATCCCACCACGACGATGGATGCCTCGACGCTGGACAGGTCGCCGTCTTTGATGGATTCAGAGAGGCTTCGCAGGTATTGCATGCAGGCCTAGCAGCTTCGAGTCAGCGCCTTGGTCCCTTGATGCGGCAGTCAGAGAAAAGGGGGGAGGGTCGGTCATACGCAGCTGAGAAAGGATCCGATAAACACCACCAGAGTCCGCCGGGTCCTGTTTTCGGCATACAAGTTCTTGAACTCGATCTGGGAGCCGTTGCAATCAAAGACGACGCAGCCGTTGAGGCTTTCGATTCTTGGGGCAGAGAGCTTGTGGTCAACATCGCCTCTCGTGTGCGCGGCTGGCGCTGCTGCTGCGTCCATCTTGGCTTATTGCTAAACTTTTCCTCTTTCTTGCAAAACCATGGGAAGTGAAATGGTTGTCAAGACGGTTGCTTAAATATGCACAGGGTCGGTGCTGAAGAGCAGACGTCGCGCAGCAGTCTTCTTTGTCTTGCTCCGTTTCCAAGCATGGCATTTTTCAGCGCCTTTATTCCAAGCGGGTAATTCAAGTAAAACAAGTCGTGAGTGACAATGTTTGACTAGTACTCCAGCTTGACAAAGGCGATTTCGGGGTTCTTGGAGACTGCGCTGTTGACAACCACGTACAAGTCTATTTTCTACTCAAAGCTGATGATTAAGTTTGTTACTAGAATATCGAACATGGGAGACTGCCCGTTTCAGCCCCTGCGCGATCCCCATTGTCCCCAACTCCCAAAAACGTCTTTGTTATACTACACGCCAACAAGGCTAAATTTGTCCAAAGAATGTTGCGAAACCGCCATGGCTCTGGATTGTGATGCGCAGGGGCAGCCAAATCAGGCCGTCTGGGCCTTTACAGAGAGCAGGGCTTGGAAGGATGGCCCTTGCCGCCGCCGTTGCCGTGGCCCTTGCCGCCACCGTTGCCGTGGCCCTTGCCACCTCCATGGCCGCCGCTGGAACCGCAAGAGTGCGCCTTGTACAGGGTGGCCGTGTCAATGACCGAGTTGTTGTTGCTGGCGACAAACTCGTGGGTCAGGTGCGAGCAGTTGTGGAAGGTCAGTCGGCTCCATCCATAGGTGGAATTGCTAATGTCGATGCCAAATCGGCTGTAGGGCTGCTTGGGCAGGACAAAGGCGTCGAGGCCGTCGTAGTGGCCGGCGACGCCGTTGGTGATGTACCACGGGGCCTTGGGGTTGTTGAGCTCGTTGGGGTCGACGTTGTAGTTGGCCATGGGGGCCTGGCGCTCGTAGACGTGCGAGTGGCCAGACATGACCAGGTCAACGTTGTACTTGAGGAAGAGGGGCTCAAAGACGTCCTTGCACGAGAAGCAGAGGGTGCCCGAGGCGTTCTTGCCGCTGAGGTACCACGGGCGGTGGCCGGCGACAACGAGCCAGGGCGTCTTCTTGCGGTCGACGGATGCCAGGTCGGCCTCGAGCCAGGTCAGCTGCGCGTTCATGGTGGCATTGACGGGGCTGGCGCCCATGCCCTCGGCGCCGCCAACCTCGTCGGGGCCGACGAGGCCGTGGCCGAGGTCCGTCTCGGTGTCGACCTGGACAAAGTGCACCAGGCCGTTGTCGAAGCTGTACCAGAAGTTGCCGGTGCCTCCAGACACGTCGCTGGGCATGCGGTAGTGGTTCTTGTAGCCGGTGAAGTTGGTCTGGCCGGGCGAGCAGATGCTGACGTCGTAGGTGATGTTGTGGACCTTGTCCGTGGTGCCGCCGTTGTCGCAGCTGGCCTCGTGGTTTCCGGGGCCGACCATGTAGGGCTTGGACTCGGTGACGACGGCCATTTGGTCGTAAAAGTCGTTGAGGATGGCCTCGTAGACGAGGCGGCCCTCCTCGATGGTGGTGTTGGGCAGGAAGCCCTGGATCTCCTCCTTGAGCCAGTAGTCGGCGTAGGCAATGTCACCGGGGTGCCAGATGAAGTCGTAGGTGGACTTGCTGGCGGCCAACGAGTCAATCGTGTTCTTCTCACCCGGCTGCAGCACGTTGTTGGGAGACACGCCATCGCCGGCCGTGGTGGTGAGTCCCCGGGCGCCCATGGTGCCGAGATCAACAACGACGGCAACGGAGAAGGGCTGGGTGTCGCCGGCAGCGCGGGCCGTCTTGAAGGTGTACGGCTCGACATGCTGGCCCTGGGGCAGGGGCGACGGCAGGTAGTAGTAGGTCGTGTCGGGCTTCAAGCCGTTGATGAGGACATGGTTGTTGTACGTGGTCGACGTGGGATAGGTGAGCGACAGGTGCGACGAGGCCGTCTTGTCGAGCTTGTCCTTGGACAGCCCCCACTTGACCGAGGGCGTCTTGACCTGGTCAAAGGTGTTCCAACTGACAGTCATGCCATTGTCGCCGTGGTATGCCAGACGAATCTGACCGGCGGCGTCGGCGCCACGCGCACTCAGCAAAGCCGAGGCACCCTGCAGGCCCGCGGCCAGTACAAAGCTGGACTTCATATTAATTCGAGAAGTTTGTAATATGACTGTTGGCATTGGTCGCCAGTCGCCAGGACTGGCTGCGTCTTTATGTAGACCGAGGGCTGCATCAGTGTATCCAGTCCAGCCAGGTCTGGCTTGTTGCACCCCCCCAGCTCCCTTTCATCAATAATCATCGCAGCACCACGCCCCCGAGTCGGTCACGGATTCGAGTCTAGCTCAGATGCCTTCATTTCCCTCGCCGAATCAACCACCCACGCCCTGGCCCTGGTTGGCAGCGTGCCGCACATCCGCGCCCGGCTAAGGCTAAAGGCTAAAGGCGTGAAATGGCCTTGCTGGGAGCCGCGTCGCGACGTCATACTTTCGACTCTTGCATAACCTAATTTGAAGATTAATAACAGATTGTATTGCAGCCAGCCCATGACGTTTTGAGAGCAAAATACCATTCTCTGTGGCCTGCTGTGGCCTAAACTGAATTGTCCCCCGGCCTGGGCGCATCTTGCCTGGCAGCTTTCCTCGAGTGCCTCTGGTGACATGATTTCAAAGAGGTTGTAGTAATAGTTGCCTATCTCGGTCGAATTCGGCTAGCGGTACTCCGTAAAAGAGAGAGTGAGAGAAAATAGTTTGCGCTTAGTGTATTTCAGGCACAATGTTTTTGCTGCATTTCCTTCAATGTCGATCAGGTAGTGCAAGTCGACAGGTTGACACGTGCTGTCAGCGCACTCTTTGATAGGGAGCTTTGGTGGGTCAATCAGCTGATCCACTGCTTGTTCCTGGCCCCAGACGACCCCCCACATGCATGCAACATTAACCTAAATATTCACTCTGCGACAGTGGATCGACTGGATGCATCTCCGGGTATAAGCAGCACGAGGCGCAGGCTGCTTGGAAAACGTGACCAGTTCCCCTTTTCACCTGCGTCTTTTGTTGATGTCGAGAGTGAAAACTCGAAAGTTCGAGACTCGTTGGGCCACGTGCCTCACGCCCGAGCCCTGCCGTGGGCTAGCTGCCTTGTGCAACGTTGAGCTCTTGGTCGTCTCTAGATAGCATCCTGGGACTCGATAACGTACTCGAATGATGAAAAGTTTCGTGCCGGCCATTCAATTGGTCTGTCAACACCCCCCCCCCCCCCCGGGGTGATTCTAATGCTTCAATATGGCCTCGACCTCAATTTTATGCCCACTACATTTGTAATCACATGTAATCACGCATCCCAGGCCGGACTCGCCAATAGCCATTGAACAGACAGCTCGTAGTTGCTAATTCTACCGGCCGGTGACCAAGTAAATGTACATTTTAATCAAGAACCGACTTGCACGAAATGGACATGTCAAAGTATATTACGCTCTCGTTAAAGAAACCATGGCGCTAGCATGCTGAGCAGAGTCGCCAGGGTTCCAGACTTGTAAAGGCGTCGTCAAGTGTAAATACACAAACGACTACAAAGCTGTGGTTGTCCAGTCTTCCCGCAGAAACCCCCTATGCCCAGCGACCCAGCAAAGCCATGATTGCGCAGCCGAGATACAGCGACGCGAGCATGAGAGCCAGGCGTTTCTTGCTGTTGGTGCGGTTCGGGTTGAAGAGAAAGTCGCGCGCCAGCATTTCCACAAGACCCGTGTAGATGAGGATGCCGGCAGAGATGGAGTCCAGAACGCCAGACACCACATTGGCAGTGTAGGAGTCGCCGTTGTACGTCTGATTGATCCCCAGGCCAATGGCGATGGAAATGGGTGTCGTCAGGCCGTACAAAAGGCAGAGCGCCCACGGCAACCATTTCCACTTGGTGGGAATCGGGATGACGCTGAGCCGCGCACCAATACCCAGCCCTTCAAACGACTGGTGGAAAACGAGCACGGGAAACAGCGTGTTGAAGTCGTCGCCTCCCGCCACGCCGAGGTTGAGGCCGATGATGACGCTGTGGAAGATGACGCCAAACTCCAAGACGAGAAAGGCCGAAATCTGCGAATGGAACGCCCTGTACACGTCGTCGGAATCACCAGAGAGGTGTTTCAGCTCTTCAAGGTCGCTGTCCAGGTTTTCTCCCAGCGCCTGGTCGTCGTCGCTCCTCTTGTGGTCGTCCTGATCTGCCGAGTGAAGATGCATGTGGGAAGCGCGCGGGTGCGTGCCGTTGCCATCAGCTCCGGGCGCATCGGTGATGATGTTCTCCACGGGGGCGTGGACCAGTCCGTGTCGGTTTTCGACGTAGTATTCTGCGACAAAGTCCAAGAGGAAGATGACCATTGCCGAGGACAGGGCTATGGCTGGCGGCCAGGAGTAAGTTGACCATCCTCCCGTCAGGCCAACGCAGCTGGCCGGGCCGATGGCTTCGTATGCCGGATCCAGCAGGTGCACAAACGCAGTGGCTATGATGACGCCGGCGCCAAAGTATCGCGCAAAGAGGTAGACGGACAGAGGTATCTTTAGGCGTCGAATACGGGTAGCCAGGACGGGGAAGACGGTAACCGTCGTAGAGATGATGAGGATGATAAATATCGAGGCCACGTGCAGGCCAAGTCTGCCATCGTAGCCATTGCCGCTCTCTTTGAGGTAGCAGATGATGTCGACCAGTGGTGTGTTGTCCAGGTCGACAGAGCTGGCGTTGAAGGGGGGGGTATCCGTCTCCGCCATGTTGTTGGGCAGGCTTTTAGGCAAACCCAGGAATGAAAAGAATGCTTCTCTGGGCAGTGAGTTTTTCAGCAGCCGAAAGAAGCGAATAATGCGCTTTTATAAGTTGCCAGACCCGGGGCTTGGTGAAGAGGCTTTCCCTCCATATCTGATGCCATATTGCAGCCAAGGGGACGAGCACCTGCGCATCAAGACTTCTGGCTTCACGGCGCGTGCATTGTTAGCGTTTTACCAAGAGCAACGTCAGTTGAAGCCGTCGCTAGCGCCCGAAACGGCGGCAAGTGAGAACCTTTATGGTGCGGCTGGCGTGCGCGGGCAAACAAAGGACGACTAAATTCTCCAATCACAGGCAGCCGGGAGCTGCAATTCGGCATCTCGGCACATGCATGTCACGGAACCAACATGGTGACTTTGGAAAGTAGGGCCACTCCAAGAGATTGGTGATGTGTAGATGTGAGGGCTCGCTGTAGATGGACAGTGCTCGGGTCCATGCAGACGTCAGCTAAACGAGGTTTTTCCTACAGCCAACAATTATTACCAGAGAATTGCAATTTCTTGCAAGTTCCGTGACATGGACCCTGTTTCCAGATTATCTGGATTGAACAATGTGCAAGTCACCATCTCTCATCTCCGCTGAGCACAGACTTTAGCTTTTCAGCATAAATCTCTAGCGTCTGGTGTAAGCACCCTGATGGACAACATGGCTTCGCCCGAGAAGAAATTTCCTCAAACTCTCATTTCCTGTAGGTCAAGGGTCGGGGGGGAAATATTTTGTATTTTTTGGTCTGTTCGTCATGCCTCTCATGATATTCATGCCAAGGCCATGTATGCATATGTCTAGGGGATTCTGCCTTTCTACTCTGTTGCTTTTTATGATGATGAACTGATAGGCCGGGTGTCGTAAATTATGGTACGAGTGTCCATCAACATGAATAGACGACATACTCTGTTTACCTAGTCGTGTAGTCGGACTCGGTCAGTCAAGCCAGCTTACCCTAGAACAGGAATGACGGCCAAGTGTGAACAAGCCCAAGGCCAGCGACAGAAAGTAGTACGAGAAGCAAGGAGTAAGAAATGGCTCAAGAAATTATTAACCACACAATAAAATGCAAAGGGCGCGGTGAGAAACACCAACCATGTAGCATGGCGCTCACCAGCGCATCCAAGGTCAACCCAAACTCTTCATCCTGTGGGGCACCAAACACCAACTCACTGGAGCAAAAATCTTCTTTCAACAAACGTGAACCACAATGGACGACCAAGACGGCGGCATTCTCAACATTGAATTCTCCGACGACGAAGTCGACGTGACCAAGAAGAAGGCGGACAGGACGGGCCAGACAGAAGACGAGTTTCAGGCCGTCAAGCGCGATTATCGCGTTCGGGTCGAGAATGGAGAGGTGAGCCAGCCTCGCCAACCCCATCATTACTGACACGTCACACACGAGTCCACGACACTGACGACGCTGCGTCTCCCAGATCCATAAGCATGTGGTCCTGCCTCTGCAGCCGGGCCCGAACAAAATGCGCACCCAGGAGCTCATCCATGCCGTTGAGGAGCTCTACTTCTTCCGTCGCTACCAGGAAGGCATTGATTTGATCCAAAGGGCTTTCGACAAGGGAGGCGCACAGGTTTTTGACAATGACTCGCGCCAGCTGCTGGAATCGTACAAGCTGAAATGTGAACAAAAGATGACGGCATCTGGGTAATTTGCCGCCATGTCGACTCACCCTGCTCGACCAGTTCCTTGCCAGTGCCTGTTGCATAGAATGTCCTACTGGGGACGCGGAAGACTTGGAGCAAGATTCCTCGTGGAACAATCACTTCGTTACGGTATAAGATGGCGGCAACGAACAGCATCTTGCGGCTTTAGCTGGGTTCGAAGCTCAGTCAGTTTCTTGCTCGGCTTGCACCAACCGTGGCAAGTTTATAGAGTACACTGTGCAGCCGCCTGTCCTCTGAGCCAGCTCTGCCAGTGGCGCCATTGCGAGGCTCTTGGATGCAGCCTTGCCATGAGCGAAGCTGGCCAAAGTCCATGAATGGCTCTACGACACCTGTGTGCGAATGGCAGCGTGGCGGTTCCATATACATCAAAGCAGCACACCCATGACACTTGTATTGATTGTCGACGGGAAGAAGCGGATCTCGTATGCAGTATGTAGGGCGACGGGTGGATGACATGATTGAACACATGTTAGATGCCTGAGCCCAGCACGGCGGACGGCGGACGGCGAGATATGCTGGCAACGCACCAGACTCTGCCATGCCCTGAGCAGTCTTGTAGATTCTGGAATACAATCGACCTCTAGTTTCTCAATGTCTCACAAGTTCCTCGCGCGCTGCAGTCACAATACTTGCGAACCCACCTTGTGCCATGTTCAGTGAACCACAGCGCCTTGACCACACGGTGATGATTGTCCCCTACACAGCTCGAGTTGTCTTTGATGCGGACGATATCACTAGCTTGCCTCCCTCGTGCACCAGCTTTGTCGCCAGACAAGTGCTTTACCGTCTGTTGCAATTGTCAATCTTCAGCCTTGGTCGAATACATGGGTGACAATGCTACCCGTTCCAGGACAAGCGCCGACTCGACTCATATTTGTGATTGCTATGAATTCACTCGTTAGCATCAAAACTTTGAACAAGGAATCTGGAAAGACGAGTGTCTTGTCTCCTTCGTATTTTCCTTTCATAACCATAACCTAGGATAGATGCTTCAACTGGGTTTCCGCAAGGGCATACCCAGCGCTCAGTTCAAAGTCAGCAGCGCTAGATGTCGGGCCCGTCGAAACTGAACCAAGGGTGATCAAGCATCTCCCTCGCTGTGGGGCGTCTTGTCGGATCGTAGACAAAGATCTTGGACAAGAGGTCGTAGAGCAGAGCAGCTTCGTCTTTTGGTATCTTTGGCAGAACCTTCAACAACGCGGCCCACCCGCTGCCGTAGCCGGATAGATACATATTGTCTACCTTGACGGCCTTTGGGTGCCACACCATGTCCGAAAAGTGAGAGGGAAACGGTTGGTGGTCATCCTCAAACCACCTCCGCTCCGGCCTCAAGGTGCCGGTCTGGACAATACGGTTCTTTGGTTCATCCCATATATTGTAAACAATATCTCGCAAGGATCGTTTGTCATCATCCCACCACTGATTATGTGGCCTCCCTTTGTTGGCGTCCTTCGTCGGCTGCCCCCGAGGGTCCCATAGGACACTGTCCTGCCAATCACGCGGCATATCTTCCCCAAGAGTATGGATGATGTAGCTCATCAGATCCTCGGGAGTGGTGACCTCGAACGGGCTCGAGAAGGGCCCGTCTCCAGACCTAAGCCGGAATATGCAGCACCCAAGAGCCCAAACATCGCTCGCAGGACCGGCTGCTAGTCCGACTGCAACTTCAGGCGCTAGAAATTCGAGGGGAGTACCAAGCAATTTCTGGGGCGGCGAGGAGGTTGGGAAACATTGGTCAAAGTCGACGAGTTTTACGTCGGGCTTGATGATGTTTGATGAAGGAGAAAGAAAGTCTATGCTCTTCACTATATACCGAGGCGCCTCAGGACCGGGTGGAACGCCGGATACGGTCTCCAGCACTCCCGTCACTGGCCGGCCAAACAATCGGTAGATGTCGTCTTCCCCATAGTGGTCGAGCTCTGAAATGCCAAGGAGAAGGTTGCCCGTGGTTACATCTAGCCCTCTGTTAGCTGACTGCCCAAACCAAAAAGCCAGCACGGACTGACTCACCTCCATGACACAGGCCTTGCGAGTGGAGGTCGGCAACCGCTCTCGTGGCCTGATGAGCCACCATCCGAGCGAATCGTGGTGTGAGTCTGCAGCTGAAGCCATACGATAGCTCGGCCGTCGACGGGCCGAGGACGGGCAGGACGAGGCATAAATGGCGACCGTTTGGTCCATCAAAGGTAAACTGTTGGTGATGCTGAGCCACAAAGTGTGATTCGCCGTCCCGCAAGGCTGAGCGACTGAGGACACTCTTTGTGCTGGTTGAAGCGGAATGGTCAGAATCAACAATTTTCAGAGCCACCCACTTCTTCTCCTTCTCGTCTCGCGCAAGCCAAACAGTGGAAAAGCCCCCAGCGCCAAGCTTGTGGACAACTCTATAGCGCCCATCATCGTACCTGTCATCCAGGTGAACAGGATGGAAACCCCCAGGCTCATATCTCTCTACCTCTTCCGTGTCGCCGACATCTTGAGGGAGGAGGAAGCGTATGTCGACGTCCTCTTCAGAGTCCGAAAAGGACGACATGTAAGTAGCTAGGCTCTCCAGCCAAATGAAGACGGAGAGACGGGAGAGAGCGGCGTCCCGTAAATGCAGCGACTTGAAGGCTCGATAAGAAACCGCAGGTGGATGATTGAAAGTTGTCTGGTTGCACATCGCGAGTCCACTTTTCCCCTCACTCGCTTGCGCCAGACCACGCTCGGCTAGTCACCAATGCATTCTTCAAGCGTCGTGCGTCCTGTTGCTACCTACCTATTGTGGGAATCGCCATGAGTCCAGCGGCGGATGCTGCATTGTACGCGTTGTCGGTTGGAGATGAGGGCATTGTTTCTCGCGAGCCTCTACATAAAGGGGCTGCCACCCCAAATATACCACCCTGGTGGCTAACCTGTCAACCGTTACACGACTAATCGACGAACCGTATGGTCTACGAGCAACCAGGTGGGATACAGCTGTTGCAGTTATTTCGGTAGAGCTGTTCGAGGACATTGGCCAGATGTCGTGGACTGAGTATCAGAGTCATGGAAACAGCCGGGCCAAGGACATTTATCCCGTTTCTCGACAACATTTTGCAACATATGCAGCAGAACGGGGGCAATTCCCTGGGCCTCCATCTCCAAGACGGACAGGTCATGATGGTGCAGATAACTCTGCGTTGGGCAGACGCTGAGCTGGATGCCATTATTGAGAGCACAGCCAAGGCGTTTATCGGCAAGATAGAGCAGATAGCCAAGTAAGACAACCTTCTTCGCGGCTTTGTCTACAACTACGCTGGGCAAACTCAGAAACTCTTGGAAACATTGGCAAGAATCTTGAGAGACTCAAGAGGATAGCCACCAAGTGGGATCCGCAAGGACGATTACAACGACTTGGGAAAGGATACTTTCAGTTGCACTGAAGTGGACGGACTATGGGTTTGCAATCAGAGAAGCAGCGCAATAAAGCCCAAACCAAATAAACAGGAAAGAATCAAGTGCAGGGTCCATCAGAGACATTTGTTTGAAAGTCTGCATCGGCATTGCCTCAGTGCTTGACTCTAATATTTGTCTTCATCACATGAACCCTCCAACCGTCCAGCCAACAGCAACGCCAGGTAAAGAAAACTTCCCGTGAAGTTCAGAATGTGAAAAAATTGGCATCGCCATCAGCAAAGGACGGAGATTGTCTTGACCCCCTCGCCTCAAGAATAAGCCCCATCGAGTAACTCGGTAAACCGAGCAATCGCATACCTATCGACCTCGACAAAAAGTCCTTGGCACCCGATGCCACACCTCACGTCACTTACGGCTGCTTGTCATCGGAGCTGCTCATTTACTGCAAGAGGTCCCGGCCGAACCATCCCAGCGCGGACTCATATCTTCATCCAAAGGGGCCAAGAGATGCAACTGGGGTCCAGCAGAAACTCGCAAACGCCGATGTAGCGACGAGCAGGGCAAGATGCCCGCGAGGAGAGCCAAGGCGCCAAAGGTCAGCCGCAGTGCTTCTATGGCGGCGCGTTTCCGCAGGCTCCCGAAAGAGACGTCCGGGGACTTTCTCCCAAAGCAAAGTTCTATGACGAGACGCTGACCGAGGTCGAGCGTCTCTGTTTGTAAGCTTCGAATAGCGATTTGTTGAGCGAGGGGGTAAAGAAGAAGGAAGGAAAGAAGAGAGAGAGGAAGAAGTGAAGCTTGGGTGTGAAATTTTATTTGGCCAAGCTAGGCGGGCCCCACCTTTCTCAGATGCACAGCCAGAGAGAGAGAGCTTTTTGTTGCAAAGCTAGTTGCAAGGGTGCACACCAGCCGAGAATTTGTGAATGTGGGCCCAATCAGCAGTTGCACGGGCAGAAGAAGGCTGGTGCCTTTCGTGCCTAGAATCAACCAGCGTGTGACATACAATCTTCTTCACCGCGCACATCCCGCCACCTGCAGCGTGCTTCTACTTGGGAAACCGCACCGAGGAGAGCAGTCGACTTCCTTCACATGCGCAGCTCGAGAACTGGCTAAGCGATTGTCACGAAACTTGGCCCACCGTGTGCGCAGCAACGACCTGGGCTCGCGACGACTCCGGGCTTTCGTATTGCCTCAACATCTCGACACCGACACCGACACGGTAAAACAGTGACTTGCTGTGTCTAGCTTACAGACACCATGTCGGGGCTCTTCTCATCTGCTGCGAGCACCGCGGCGTCCAACACTATTGGTGATCTCAAGTCGGATGTCGCCCTCAGCGATCCCCCGACTGATTCCATCACCAGCCTTTCCTTTTCACCAGCCCCCAATGGCCCAGATTTCCTTGCCGTGGCCAGCTGGGACAACAAGGTCCGAATCTATGAAATTGCCCAGAATGGCCAGAGCCAAGGCCGACACGCGTATGAGCACACACAGCCCGTGTTCAGCTGCGACTTTTCCAAGGTAAGCATCGCGACTTGTCCCAGTCCCAACCACCCACCCATCACCTGGCTCGCAGGCGCTCATTGTCCTCAAACGCACATAGGATGGAACAAAGGTAGCCTCGGCCGGCGCGGACAAGAACATCAAAGTTTGCGACCTGGCTTCTCAGCAAGATATCATCATCGGAGCCCACGACCAGCCAGCCCGAGCGTGTCGATTCTTCGAAAGCGGCAGTTCTCCAATGATCGTTTCGGGATCGTGGGACAAGTCCATCAAGTACTGGGACTTGAGGCAACAAGGCCAAGCCGCGGCCACGGTGTCGTGTCAGGAGCGCGTATACACCTTGGACGTGAGGGATAACCTGTGTGTCGTGGGCACCGCAGACAGATACATCAACGTGATTGACCTCAGGAACCCTTCCAAATTCTACAAGACGCTCCAGAGCCCCCTCAAGTGGCAGACGCGAGTCGTCAGCTGCTTCACCGACTCTGCTGGTTTTGCCATTGGCAGCATCGAGGGCCGATGCGCCATTCAGTACGTGGAGGACAAGGACTCAAGGTATGTGCACGCGGGCCCCCCCTTGAATAAAATGAAGCAGGACCTGGCCGGCTAATGCTGTCATGCAGTTCCAACTTCTCCTTCAAATGCCATCGAGACCCTGCCGTAAACAACGTCGTCGCCGTCCACGCCGTCAATGACATTTCCTTTCACCCCGTCCACGGCACGTTCAGCACGGCAGGCTCAGACGGGACATTCCACTTCTGGGACAAGGATGCTAAGCATCGTCTGAAGGGATACCCCGCTGTGGGAGGTAGCATCACGGCGACGAAGTTTAACAAGAACGGCAGCATCTTTGCCTATGCAGTCAGCTACGACTGGAGCAAGGGCTACCAACACAACACGCAGAATTATCCCATCAAGGTCATGCTCCACCCGGTCACCAATGACGAGTGCAAGCCGCGACCGTCCATGAAGAAGAGGTAGATGGGCCTCGTGGAAATGGGGCCTGGGGTTATTCGAGATGGCAAGGAAATAGGGAACACAAACCAGCGGGTGTATATCAAGGTTGTGACATTTTTAGTTTAGGGATAGTATTTAGCTACGTGCAAAATTCATGACATGTATCTTGCATCACTTTTTATCTCAAGGGAACGAGGACACAAGCGAGTCAGTGCAAAGTCTTTGCCAGCAATTCCAACGTGGAATGAAGATGTGATTCGAAATTGAAACTTGTTTGTTGTGCCGGCCGCGCCAACACCTCGAGATTATCAGAACATCCTATAGCTCATGGTTTTCCAATTTTACAACGCTTATACATAAAAAGTCGACCAGCTCCCCCAAGACTGGGTCTTCTGCTCAAGATCATTAGAGTCGTCATTAGTGACACGCTGATTGCCCCTGTCAGACAGCTTTCTTGGGCCCGCCAAGTACATCCTCGACCATGCCTTTCCAAATATCCCGAATCATGCCACTGCTCTGCTCTTTGGGCTGACTGCTCTCGTCGTACAAGAATTTCAGCTCGACTCCGTCCAGACCAATGCCCTCGACCCCGGACAGGGGCGCTCCGGGAACAACGTTGTCAGGGTCGGCAGCGACAATGGTCACTTCAGGCCTGGCGGTGGCATCCGAGGCAAAGGGGAGGTGGACGGCGCCATAGTTGTCCGGGAGAAGAGGCACACGCGGGCCCTGGTCGACTTTTGACGGACCACCGAGGGCGCTCATTGACGGCAGGACGGCGGCGTCAATGTGCGTGGCGGAAGTGTGCATGGAGGATGAGGCAGACGAGTGGAAGGTCTGCATGAGCGGCTTGGAGCGGTTGGCGAGGGAGGGCTGAGGCGTGGGTCGGTGCGTGGTAGCGAGGCCGCGCGAGGACTGGGCTGCATTTTAGCACTCTGGGTCTTGTGCGCAGTTGACGAGGCGAGAGTCAAGGGGGGGGAGGGGGCCAAAATGGACTCACGTCGGAGTGCTCGGTACTCCTGTTGCGCAACAGCTCGGCATATTTGGGCATGAGGACTGCTCCGGCGCTGTGGGCAGAGCTGTCCAGCAACGGGGACGCAGAGCGAGCGGCAGCGCCGGATGCCGAGGCGCTGAGGGCTCTGGACAGTTTTGACATGGGAGCAGTTACGCGAGACATGGTGAAGGTACGGACGATGCGAGCGGGAATCTCTCGAAAGGGTGCTGCAAAATGGGGGCGCGCACCGAGAGCAATGGAAGCCGTCTGGTGTTGCTATTTATGAATTTGTGACCCCCCGGTACCGAGGCAGCTTGCTGAGGTGCCGGCCGTTGAGTGACGACGAAGTCTGGAGCTTGTAGAAGTGGGTACCAGGGTACTTTGCTCTGGGTTTGTGGCTTGTGCGGTACCGGACAAGGGGGTGACTGTTTGAGCGCGAGAGCAGATGAAACTCTGTCTTGGAGGATGCAAATGCACGCACAAAAGGGATGGAAATGGAAATGGGAATGGAAATGGCTTTTGATGGGAAGGAGGAGGAGAGAGCGGGGGACGAGGTGGTGAGGAGGTAGATGCTTTATGGGCGAGCTTTACGCCGGGCGGCCGGGAGGGCAGGAATACAACAAGATTCACACGCCTAGACGGATGCTGTGACCTGCAGAGGATGGGTCAAGTGCCAGTGTGGTCGCAAGGCGGCGACAAACCTGCAGTGGCCTCGAGGCGGGAATGGGCGAAAGCTGCGGGAACAAGGCGTGAGGGGGGATGCGCAATGTCCAGACTGGCAGGTGGTGGCTTCATGTCGGCCAAGAACTAGGGTGCCAACTACACGTACAGCGATGGGCGCCCTCAACAGACACCTCGCCTAGGTGGTGCGGAGAAGTTGTCGGGGGGAATCGACATGGGGACCGTCGAGCAATTGGTCACGGGGCCACACCGACGAGACATGATGGTTTCAATGCTGGATAACCATTGCATGAGCAGCTACGTGTGGCATTTTGGAGCCGTTGAGAAGATTGAAATGGTGGGGCCTTATCAATAAGCTCGCGCCGCAGCTCCAGAGGGCTATGCTCTGATAATGCTATCGAAGGGTACCGGACCAGCTGTCCACCCCCAACACTTGGCCTCTCGAACGAGCCAACAGAGGCGCGCTTCAATACTAGACTTTAATGTTGCCAGAGCAATAGGCAATACAATTCCCGTGGTTAGTCGCAGGTTTTTTTTTTGTACCTGCTATAGGCCAGAAGAGGACCCTGTCTCTCCTCAATATTAAGAGCAAGACATCTCACTTCGCCAGGCCCAAAAATATGGGGCCCCAGCCAGCCAACTGTCCAACTTCGTTGAGGCAGCCTGGCTCCGGCTCCCGCCCGACGTCCCCTACAGTTGGGGATCTGGCATCTGGCACCAGAGCCACGGGTCTCTGCGCGTTGCCCCTGCTTGCGCCTTCGCTTCACCGCCAAGAAATTGCAAGACGCCCTCATTTCGGTTGAGGAAGCCAGGTGGACTTCCTTTTCATTTTCTTTTGGTTTATTTTTGGTTTATTTTTTCCATTCCTGGCGGTCTGCATCTGAATTGTAGATTGGTTGTGCCCTGTCAAGCATCCCACGTGCATGGAGCTGCCCGGCAAGGCACGGGGGAGATTGTGGTCACAAAGCCCATCAGCTTCGTCCTACGGAAGCATACCAGACAGTCTGGTATTTGACGGCCTCAGGCCCATCTAAAACCGACATGGTTTTACAGAGCAAAACAGGTGAGTCGCGATACATGCTGCACGAACCAGTATGCAGGATTTACAGTTCTAGGTGCCCTCGTTTGGTACTGTCTACTTGTGCTCTCGTTACTGCATGTCCACTGACCTCGCGGCGGCCGAGGAGACGGAAAAGGTCTGGTTGACCCTTCTAAGCAGGGCAGGTAATACTGGATGAGTTACCAACAAACTGCAACGTGCACCTCAACTCGTGCCCTCTCAACCAAAAAATGTCCAGCCGCCCATTACTGTAGCTGGCACGACATACGGCCTCACACCATTGAATCACAACCGTTGATCCAACGAAAGGTCTGCAGCGGTGCAGGGTGTAGTAACAAACTTAGTTCCAGACACTCTTTGCTTTCTATATTCCAGCAGCGCTGCGCAGAGACGGCACCATCTGTTCCAAAAAAGAACACAAAAAAGACCAACAATAAATCAATATTCCTTCCCAACCCGCTCCGCGCATCCATATGCGGTCTGTTGGACATTACGCAGACAGAGCTTTCTCGGTGAACTGCTCGACGGTAGTAAGCTTGCCATCCTCCGCCGGACGTCCGCCAGCAGCGGCAGCGGCCGCCTTTAGCTTCTTTGAAAGGGTAGTGTCGCTGGGAACGCCAAAGTACCTGCCGCCAGTGAACTGCACAAACCCAAAGAGGTTCTTGACGGTCTCAATCTCGGGCTCCCCGTAGGTCTCAATGGTTGTCCAGTCCTTAATCTCATGGAACCGGGACTTCTTGCCCGTCACTGCGACTCGGTCAGTCGGGAACGAAGCACGGATTCGACGGGAAGCACACACCTTTCTGAACAGCGGCAACGAGCTCCTCGGGGGTGGCAAGCTCGCTGATGGCTTGCACAAACTGGCCGTCATAGGCCTGAGGGTCGAGAAGGACGCCGTGGACAATGTCTCCATAGTCGTCCTTGATGGAGATGAAGGGAACCGTGTTATCGCCCCCCCAGTTGGGCATGGCCAGGGTGAGATAGCCCTCCTCGTCTGCGGTGAAAGGCAACCCCCCCAGAAGCCCGGCCACTTCCGGGTTGAAGTGGTTCTCAATGTACCAGCCGCTGCCCACGTTGACGGCACTCTTGAACCCCCTTGTCTTGGCGTATTCAGCGACGGCATATTTCTCTGTCCGCTGTTTAGCTGCGCGTCTCGTGAGGGGGGAGTTGGGGCACTTGTACGTACCGTCCAGGCCAGCGCTGGTGATGGCACCGTTGGTGAGCTTGGCGGGAGACGTCGTGCCGCTGTAAATCAAGACCTCGGCGCCGGCTTCAAAGGCCGCGTCCACAAGTTCCTTGCCGTGGTCGCTCTCTGTGATGCCGCCGGGTTGGTGCAGCGCCTGGTTCCCATGTTGGCTGCGTGCCTTGTGTGAATGACAGCATGACCGGTGCAAACTTACCGGATCGGCAGAGATGGTGTTGAGAAAAACGGCCCAGGAGCCTTCGAGTGCCTTGAGAATCTGCTCCTTCACAAGTCCATCTGCCTTGACAACTTCCACACCCCGAGCGGCCAGAGCCTTGGCCTTGTCGGAGCCTGGGGTTCTGGTGATGGCCCTGATTTTGAAATCACCAGACTTGTTCTGCAGAAGGGAGTTGACCACACTTCCGCCCTGGCTGCCAGTGGCGCCGTAAACCGTGACGATCTTGGGAGACATGGTGTTTGGTATCTGATGCTGTTGAATGATTTGCTTAAATTCGCGTTGGCTTTGTTATCCCATCGAGACAATGCTTCTTCGTCTGGTTCTGTCGCCTTCTTTATACATTTGACCGACTCAGTCATCGACTCATCGGTCCCTTGAGCAGACGCATCAATGCCGCGCAAGTGTCAAGTAATCATGAAACTCCGCCCAGCAACCCCCAAGCAGAACTTGTCAAACATTATGTGTAGAGCATGCGCGGCTTTGCTGTACATGGCGTCAGAGTGTGCAATCCATGCTGTTATTCCGCCCATGGAGCTGGAAGCCACAGAACGTACTAGGTTTAGTGCACTCGCCGCCCTTGCCAGCTTCGGCTCCGTCCCGAGCTCAGGTTCGCCACTCAGTAGCAAGAATTGTACAGATCAAGGCTAGAAACAGAAGCGGAGAGAAAACGGTGTGCAGCCCCATGAACCTACAAACTGTGGTTGAAGGTTCCATGTCCCGTTTCACACAAAACGCTGCTCAACAGGTCGCACTGTGTACAGTTCTTCGTGGGGCACGGATCCAAAAAGGGGTACTTTCAGCTCCGAGCATGTGTAAAGGTTGAAACATGAAAAGTAAAGGGGGAAATGGTAATTATTGTACTATTTTGACAGCGCCTTGAGGTGGTGGTTATCGTAGCTTGGTGGAGGGCACCTCCCAGCCCTTTTGCGTGACAACTTGCTCAGCACGACCAAGTCAAGAGAAGATGTGGGATGCTCTGAGCACCACTCGTCTCTTGTGGATCCAGGCTCTCCTTTACTGCATTGCGCTGTCACCTGTGCATGCCCTTTCTAGTGACTTGCCTCTGTTCCCCTCACAGACCGGATGATAGATGTCTGGTCCAGCTTTAGGGGCTTCCCACAGCTACCTACCTAGGTACCTAGGCTAGGTACCTGCCTAGGTAAAGTACCTAAGTAGGTACATGTAGGTGGGTAAGCAAGGTCCCGCGTAAAATCCAGCAACTTACCAGGCCAGAGAATACATGAATTGCACCTGACGGCGGTCGGCATAACATTTCCATGCAAAAGTAAAACACGCAAATCTTGTTTAGAAGAGAACTTTTCAAGGTTCTTCGCGAGTCTGAGCTGAGCAAGTTGCGAGTACTGGGGTGCTATTGTCGCACCAGATACCTTCAATGATTTTCCAGGTGCCTGCTACAGGCAGGCGCCATGGGCAAAAACATACCTAGGGATAAAACACATGATAATACATAGGGTATATAAGCGCGTATAAGAAGAAACATGCGCTTGTTAACAAAATAAAAAGTCAAGTTTGGGCATTGGCATAGCTAATGCTCTGTCAAGGCGGAATGGAGGGATTCGAGGGCTCAAAATAGCCTCGGAAAATTAAAGAAAGCGCGAGACGAAACCCTGTCGACGCGCCTATTGGCTCCACATGTGTGCCAAATACCGGTTATGGAAGGAGAGAATCTGGAGTAAATCTCCCCACATCAACTTTGGCAAAGTGGGGATACATTCAGTACACGTAGTAAAGGAAGCTTACAACCCTGCAAAAGTAGCCACGGCAAAGCAACAACTATACAGACCTCTATACCTCGGGACAGAGGTCCCATATAGCTGGCGAACTCAAGGACCATGTCTCCAGTCCAATTCTTCCATGGCTAGCCACATCGCGATGTCATCCAATCTCGAACCAACTCTGTCGCTTCCATCTTTGCCGCCACCAAAGTATCTGACCGGCTGCTTCCCTCAGAGCCCAAACTACCACCATCATCAGAGTCGGATTCTGCGATCCATTCATCCTTGTAAAGATTGAGTTTCGATTCAGGAACTCCATCAACGTCCCGAATCCATGAAAATACATTTCTGGTGACACGCTCCGACAAGTCACCATCTCGATTCAAAAAGGTGTAATCTACCACATTGTCTTCCGCTCCGTGTGGATTCCGCTCCGACCTGATCGTCCGTGCTGTGACCAGATGCTGGGCTTTTTCGATCTTCTCACCAGTGTCATCGACACATGGCCAGGTAACCTTGGAACATGTAATATCGTGACTAACCCCACAGTATAGATGACGCGAAATGTCCATGTCCACCTCATCGACCCATGAATCACCGGTTGGACAATAAGGATATATGGGTGCCGACGGGTTCCCGTATAGACCTATCAGCTTGCCGCACTGTCGGTAAAGTCTAAACTCGTCAGCTACGGCTATTTTACCTTTGTTAACAGGCTCGCGAGGAACGGCTCCCTGCATAAAAGATACCACTGTTCCAGTCCAATCCGCCGCATGGAGGTCGATTCGATTGAGCCCAAGAAGCTCACGCTCGCCATGGATAAACTCATTGTGCAAATTCAATATCAACGCCCCAACCCATAGAAAGCCCAAGCGAGGATCCCTGGCGTGGAGCACCCAAGCAAGAAGTCGAAGGTCCGCGAGGGTTTGCAGCACTGCGAGTGTCCCTTGCAGCCACGCACCGCATAATGTGCAGGGTATGCCGGGCTCATAAAAGAGGCTTCCCATAATAGATTCCATGCCATGGGCATTGCAGCTCAGAGTCAAGAGCCGATCCAGCTGCTGAATGTCCTTTATCGTCGGCTCTCCCAAGTGTTTGGCATTGCCAGAGTCCAGGCGGCCCATGAGGGGTACAGGGAGAACAACTCCTCTGTTTTTCATGCTTGCTAGGGGCAGGAGCAATGCTGAGGAGAGAGCCGCCCGGCTCTGCTGACACGCCGAGTGACGGTTTGAATATTCTTCAATGAACTTGATAGCTTCTTCGCAAGTTGGAGGAGTTGCAGCAAAAGAGGTTGTCCTTGAGAGACTGTATAAAGACATTCTGCAAGGAACTTTTATCGCAACAGACCATGGCGATAGCAATCTTTTGCGGGCGGGATCCATCGAGGTCGTCCAACCTTGTCCAGGAGCGAGCACAGCAGCCCACCACCTTGCCGCCGTATCACAGACGTCCCCCAAGTCCACAACTCCTGGCTTTACCACATCTCTCTCGTTGTTCGCGTCGTCGCCAACCCACGGAGCTTGGCTGTCTGTGTATTTGGGAGGGTGTGCGGAGGGCAGGATATCGGCCCACCGAGCCGACAGAACGTATGACCATGCAAGCGTCAGTACTCCAAGATGGTTACCTTTTTCTCCGAACCACTCGAGAGGATCGATTCTCGAACTTGCCATCCTCACTCTTGTAGGCTTGTATGTAGACAATAACACCTGGAATTGTTGTGTGAAGGACGGCATTCCACATATTTGACTGGTAGGCGACCAGGTTGACGTAGCCGTTAAGATACCTGTCCCGTCTGGACTTGTGCCTTTGGGAAGATATGGGTGTCGGGTCAAGATCTCATCGTCCCACAAGCATGCATCAGGTAGACCATTGCTCCCCGTGTCCTGCAGCAGGGCGGACCAAGTATTGAAGGCCCTTTCATAAGTTGACTTGTACAGAGCGTCTGTGGGCCTGAGAGGGGCGGGACTCTCCATGACGTAGCGCAATAGAATCAGCTTGGTGTCGTGAAAGACGAGGTGATGAAGAGGCGGCCTGCATTGCCTGGATGTGACCAAGTGTGCGGTGTGCACTGCGAGCTTTTGGCTAAGAGAAGAAGACATGGACTGCTGACATAATATGGGTACCTCAGTCGCCAAATGGGATACATAGAGGCCCTGTAAGTCGTGATGACAGTAAGAGTACGTCTGGTTGATGTGTCTCTATTGGGTAGGAGTGCGATTGTAGCTTTGTGTGCCAGAAGAAATCCTAGGGACTTCTTATTACCACTCGATTTATTCGCCACTCTAGGTATTCTTAATTTATTGTCGTATAATTGGTTTGAAGCCCCAGTCACTGCCTCTCCACTGAGTTACTGACCTGAACGCAGCCTAAGAGACTGTGCAGTCAAACCTGTCACATGTTTGTAAACGCTTCTTCCACCTAAGTTGTTGGCCATTCACCGTCTAGTTATTTGGTTGCCCACTTACTACCGGGAATTTCCATTGGGTTAGGTGCCATGAGTATTCTGTTAGTTGGCTGATTAGAACACCTGTATGCAGTCAGATATTGCAAGCAAGGTGCCTACTCCATGGAATAATTGTACTTGGTTAGAATTACAGGTATTAGTTATAATAGCAAATATATAATTGTGGCTTTTTAGCGAAGTTACTATACTTCTAGGTCCAAAGTCGCCTCTCAAGCCATGCAAAGTATTTCTGAAGATGAGGGCAAGCCTAGCGCACTGTGCTCCTCTCTGGGCTGCCGGAGAGCCCACCGTTTTGACCTTTGCCATTTTGTCCGTTATGAGAGCCATGGCGAAACGTAACTCATGCCTAAAATTATGGTTTACAAGACAGGCACCAAAATGGATTAGCGACACCACAGTTGGCTCAGGGCAAAAGCGGCGCTGCTTTGGCACCAAGAACCGCGACCCACCTTCCTAGGAAGGGTAATTGTGGTGGTGCTGCGGGTGTTGCGGATATTGCGTGGACAAGCAAGCGATTATTAATTCCGCACAGAGACTACTCTGTACCTTGGGAAAATAAGCTTCGCAAACGGTCAAAGCGCAAACATTAAAGACGTGGTTCAATTCTATATGTGACCCAAGGCGACATTTTATGTGATATCTCTATAAACTACGACGGATTTCCGCTCCGGATTGCTTCAAAGTCCGCTGTCAAATTGCACCTAGAACGGCCCACATCATGGTAGATATTCACCCGTCGCATTTGTTCGTGGTTAATTTAGGGATGTGTGAGCCGCATAGACATGAAGTTGAGCAGCGGGGGCGCGATGTGTTTCCATAGCTGGCGAAACGGTATTTATTTGTCCGCAACTCCGCATGTTGACGCCTGCTGGACTTTTTTTGTAGTGTCAGTCTCTTCGCCATCCTATCTAAAAAGAAGTTGAGCCTAGGTAGCTGCGGAATGTTCACCGTTTTCCGCCCTGTAGGTGGCAGCGCGGCCCAGCCACCTGTGCATGTCGCTCGGTCGGACAAGAGCATTATTCGTGGGCCTTGCATGTTATTCAGGTTTCCCTAAGCAGCCGGCATGCCTAGATGGCTCTAACAATGGTTGCATTTCTCTGAAGTGATTAGAACCATGCGGTCAATTGGGGAGGCCAGTCAAGTGAACTCGCCGCCACGGCAACAACACCTTACACTGTCAGCACCTGTTGAGGGGAGGCTGTCTGCCGGTTGCCAGCTGCCGTCACTCAACTTCTTGTTTTGATTAATATGGCCCCGTTTGCCTTTGCATTCCTTCCTTCTCTCCTTTCATCTGAACAACGTCAGGGCCGACCTTTTGCTACTTGATTAATGACCTTGGAATACCCGAATGCCAGCACTGCAAGACAAGCTCCTGACTCATCACGGATAATTCTCAGCAAACGAGCAGAACTATGGATCCAAAGGCCATCCAGATGGCCTGCATGGTAAGATTGCCACTGCCGCCTTCAGAACAAGACCTGCATTCCTCTGGGTACTAACGCTTGCATGATAATACAGGCCGATCTTGGCCGCCAGCGTCAGGAAGAGCTCCCTCTAAGCAACAAGGAGCGCAAGGGACCTTCCTTCGCACCTAGTGGTAAAAATGGGACTAGTCATTATGCCCCGTCTCTGCGAAAGGGACTGGAAGATAAATGGAATGGTAAGCGTCACCCCTTCTCCAACACTGATAACAGGCACCAGCCCCTAACGTAAGTTGCAGTCATGATTGATGACGAGGAGTCGGAGCAAATGAAAGGGCTCTCAGTAGAGGACAGTCGCCCATGGGCAAAGAAGGTCGCACAGGACTTTATGAGTCGAAACCGGCTAGACACGTAAGTTGGCTGATTGTCACTCTGACCTAGTCCGTCCTCGACTCCTGACAGCTGGGTCACACAGAGCTCCACCATGTATTCGACAAGAGTCCCGGGGGCATAAACGGGCGAAACGCCACGATGTCAAAGTTGCATATACGTCTAGACCTGATAAATTCGTGCCTCTAGGCGCCAGAGCGAAACAACTCGTCTCGCCCAGGCTCAACCCCTCCACAACGCTGCCCAGACCGCCTCCGTCTCGAAGTTTCGGCCGCAGTGTCCAAGGCACCTACTTGAACAACAGCAGTGGTTGGAGCAGGCTTCATCGTCATAATCCAATCAATGCGATACAACCAGGCTCTGGAACCGTGGCAAATAAAGTTGACAAGGCTAAAGAAGATTCCCGGACCATTAGCAACCCAACGAAACCCCCGGTGCGACCTTCCAAGCTCCGTGAATCCGCACAAGTTGTTCTTCGCGGCATCTGCAGCCTTTTGAACCCCACAGATCGATCAGTTCTCTTTGTAGTCACCTATGTGATGAAAGTTCAAAATGACACTGACAAGGGTTATCTCGTTCTCTCTTCTGCAGGGAAAGAAGATAGGGTTCATGATGTTTTGAACCTCGTGGCACCTGATTTGAAGAACGACTGCTGCCTCATTCGTTCCACGGAGAGAAGTGATGGGTTTGCCTACATGTTGCAGTTTGCCAACATTTCCGACGCCCATAAATTCAAAATATACCTCGAGAGTCTTCAGCAGGCTGCCGCTCGCGAAGCCAGTTTGGAGCAGACTGAGAAGCCCGCCGCGGCGTCGCCTCAAGTCGCACAAACACTCTCTGATTTATCTAGCCAAACAGGTCCAGCACCTAGTTCACAATGTCCTTCTGTCATTTCGGACACAACTGGCTTGATTGAATCTGCTACTAGCACTTTACCATCAACTGCTGCCACACCCATCAAGACACCAGTCGGCGGTGAAGCTACTGAGGGCACCAAGCTTGTGGACGTGGACTCTCCGCCACATGGCGCCCCGGAAACAAGAGAGTTTATAATTGAAGATGCAGCTGAGAAGCTCGTCGAACTGATCAACAAGATTCTGCCAGAGGCTTCCGCCGCTGGTATACTGCTTTCAGACGATACCATTGCCGACATCGAAGACACAGCTATTGATGATTGGCTTAACAGGGGGTTTCTTCAATCTGAAACTGATGATATGAAGGCCGACCTTCTCAATCTCCTGCGTATTCTTGTGCGTCTAAAACGCAAGGCAGAATCTCGGAAGAAGACGCAACCTGCTATGCAAGATTTACAAGAACTGAACAGCAAAGACAAACAACACCGCATCACCTACACGGCGTCGGAAATCAAAACTTTAGCCGGCAGCCAGGTATCTAGCCGTGAGAGAGATTTTCGCATCACATACACGGAATCAGAAATTAGGAAAATGGCAAAGTCCAACCTCACTGCCCCGGCAGATCTGGACAAAAGCATCATCACGACGAACCGAGTTCGGGTGATGCGAGGCTGCTCGCCAGCAGGTGCAGTGGCCAATGTGGCAAAACACACGGCCTGGGTGAGTGGAAAATCAGATGAAGCCGGGCCAGTCGAACTTGTAAGTGTCATCATCTCCCACCGTGCAAGCAATGGATGGGAATGGAAGGCTAATGCGCCATTACAGGCTTCTCCCCCTCCGGGATTGAGTGCATCACGATAGGCCCGTGATTAAACTGGAGCTCCGGAATTGGAGGGACAATTGGTGGAGATGAAAAGCAGATTAGCTGAGCAAGAGACAGAATTTGCTACTTGTGTAGATTATCAATGAGACGAGACCAAATACGCACCGCGCCTTAATGTGTCGTCTGCTAGCAAGTCAAAATGTGATGGCACAGGCTCGTTTAATGTCTGGGCTATTAGGCCCCGGCTGATGCGAGATGGCTGTGTTTTGGAATATTATGTGAGCATTTCTCAGAGTCGTGTAAGACGAGTATAATGTAAGACTGCCATGGAAGTCTTTTTTTAGCTTTGGGCATCTCCAGGTGGGCAATGAATGGGCCGCTCGGAAAGCGTTGGCGATGGCACCTCGGCTTGGCCCCGAGCTAGCTTATGCCGGCGGGCTTGGCTGTGCATCTGGGATGCATGAGTGTAGCAAACAAAGCTGATGCCGTTGGGAGCATTGTAGAGAGCACTGATTGAGACTTTGGGAGACTTTGGGGGACCCGAGCCCCCCCCCCCCAATGATGCTCTAAGCAGGCAATGCCGCCGTAGCCTATCAGGCGGCAGCATGCTGCTCTGGCCACCACCAGCCTCCATCTACACGAGCTGCGGGCGCCGATCATTGTCTCATACAGCGCGGGACCCCATCATAACAGCCGGCGTGGCAATGCACCAGGCTGGTTTGACGGTAGCAGCGGGCAGGGATAGCGGCAGTCAGACCAAAATACGAATGCTTATGCCGTTTGCCGAGCTGCATCGGAGCGTTTGAGGACTGTGTTTCCCTGTGGGATACAATGTCGCCGGCCAAGGTAGCACTGGGAGGGCAGAGGGTTGGCAGAGAAAAGGGCCGTTTCTGGCGACGCCCGTTGGCTCTGGAGTCTGGACACGATGGGGGCCGCGGCACAGCATACGGCGAGACGGGCCCCAAGGTCGCAAGGTGAAAGGGATACGAAGCGATGGATGCCGTCGGGCAGAGCGCGCGCCAGGCTGTGCTGTGCTCATCGCAGACGTCTAGTTGGGGGGTGGAGAGGGATGCGACTGCACATGTCATCCGTACGCGGCTCGTCATGGGGGTTGCAGCACGCCGAGTATATAAAGATGCCGCGTTGGCTCGGGGAGAGAGAGAGAGAGAGAGCAGAACAGCCCATCATCCTTTGCCCTTTTTCGACCATTGAATCCCATCCCTCACACACCGAGATCCATCCACCATGCTCTTCAAGGCTCTTTGCGCTGCTGTTCTGGCCGTTGCCGTCTCTGCGGATAGAGGCAAGTCGCCTCCCCCCCCGTCTGAAGATACAGTCCCTCCCCCCCTCGGTGCTAACTTGCTCTCTTTAGTGTCCTGGGACGCTGGCTACGACCAAGCCGACCGCTCCCTTGCCGTTGTTTCCTGCTCCGACGGCGCCCACGGCCTCCTGCCCAAGTACCCGACCCAGGGATCCTTGCCCAACTTCCCCTTCATTGGCGGCGCTGCGGCGATTGCGGGCTGGGGCTCGTCCGAGTGCGGCTCCTGCTGGAAGCTGGACTACGAGGGGCACAGCATCAACGTTCTGGCCATTGATCACGCCGGCGCGGGGTTTAACATTGGCCAGAAGGCTTTGGATGCGCTCACAAACGGACGGGCTGTCGAGTTGGGCCAGGTCGACGCTACGGTTACTCGGTTGACTCCTGCCGACTGCGGGCTGTAAAGACACGTTGGGGCGAGCGTGGTCAGGCGTGTTGCGCAAATGCATGGGTTAATTTGTCTTGATTGTAGTATTCTTAGCTAAGCGAGTGTGGGAAATATGAAGATGCCCATGGGCAGTGTTGGAGATTTGACAATATTCCTCCTCAATGTGAAACAGTTTCATGCGACTACAGCTTTCCACCTCATAGATGTAGCGTCAAGGCCTGGCCAGGCGATGAGCCTTTTGCTCCTTCTTGGACAGTGGTTGTCGATTGGTCCGTGGCAGAAGACGCGGTTGAGGTCTGGTCATTTTGCGAAGCATTTTCCATCCTCGGCCCGGATGTGTTGGGGCTTTCAATGACCTTTTCAACACCATTCTTTTTATCATGGGGCTCCTGTTCACCGCAGGCCGGGTTCTGCTCGAAAAAGGTCATTTCGACAACGGTTGTCGTATCAACGTCCTTGCGTTTATTGGATTTGACTTGGTCGGTAGCCTCGTCGGCTTGCTGCGTCGTTGGGATGGCTTCCGTGTTGGGGTTGGTGATGGAGTCTTGGTGCCTGTTATTGTGTCTGGAGTGGATATTGTCCACAAGAGGGCTAATTTGGGCGTGTGTGTCTGGTTAGGGTGATGAATCTAATGGTCAAGGTACCAGGGTGCAAAGCCATGCGCGACGCAGGATATATATACATCTTTGCTGGAAGCAAGCCAGACGAACAGACGCTACGCCTTGCGTGAACAGAGAAAAGAAACACTCGAGGCGCCAAGACGACGTTGTTGGCGAGCTTTTCGAAAAGAAAATTGCTCTTGTTTCATATCTGGCAATGACAGGTCGAAATTACCATTCTGGGAGCCGACAGTTCGACAACAAGTTGCAGTCTGCTACAACCATCGGCAACCAGTCCATCGGCCTTGTTCGTCTAAGAGCCGCGAACATCCCGCACCACGGCCTCGAGCACCTCTTTGTAGCGCAGCAGGTCCGGGGCCTCTCCCGCCCAAAAGTCAAACTGACCAAGCACCTTGGCAATCTTGCCCCCGATGGGCGCGGCGGCCCCGGCCCAGTAGCCGGACGAGGCGTGCTCCCCCCAGAGAGTCTCCGTGCCCCCCGGGATCCAGGCGGCGTTGCCGCTCTTCACCACGGCGAGCAGCAGCAGCGACGCGCACATTATACTGCGGAGATCATACCACAGGCCGTGGTGGCGGTGGCCGCGCGCACGAACATCAATCATCTTGAGGAGGCACTCTATGCCCGACGATATCAGGGAGTGGAGGACCGCGAGGTCCTCGCCGCTCAAAGGAGACGCGCCGGGACCGCTGGCCGAGGTTTCGAGCGGCGGTGAAAAGGGATTCAGCAGACTGCTTATTCGAGGCTGGTGGGCGGTATCCGTCGCGGCGGCGAGGCCGGGCTCTGCGCGGGCGTGGATCAGGTGGTACAGGAAAGGCTGGTACAGCCATGTCTGCATCTCGAGCAGCCGGTTGTCAATGGCCCAGCTGAGCTCTCTTGATACATGGCTGCCTGCGCCCTTCAGCGTCGAGTCGGGCGCGCGTATGATCAAGGTCGTCTCGTAATGCTGCATGGCGGGGGGCAGATGGGCCGACCACGACGACACCTGCGCCTCAAACTCCTGGGCCATGCGCAAGAGGGGCTTGATGTTCAGCCACGAGCTCCGGCCCTGTCTGAAAAAGGTGTTGATGATGCGGTTGCCGATGCGGCGGAGCGCAATCTCGGTGAGATAGTAGTACCAGCTCTCTTCCTCGTTGCACAATCGCACCGCGTGCTGGCGCAGCTCGGCAGCCTCGTCGGCCATGAGCGTCGACTCGCCGTACGCCGGCTGCCCCTGCTGATCGGCGGTGACGGGCGAGGGCGGCGACGGGAACAGATCGGGGTACTCTCCCAGGCTGATTTCCGACTGCTGGAGAGGCAGTTCTACGCGGAATTCGCACTCGGACTTGAAGCAGGACCAGTACAAGCTCTGCTCCAGCCGTCGAGACTTGCGGTCCGTCGACGTGGAGCGTCGATACGAGTTGCCGAGAAGCTCCGTGAAGTTGCCGGACAGGCCATGGGTCATTTTGAGATACATGTGACAGAAGACGGATGCGTGGACAAAGTAATGCCAGGACAGCATGGGCCGAAGCGTGTACATTAGATAGACTGGCGGCAGCATTCGTCACACTCGTCAGTCTGGTCCTCGGAAGCCGGGGGCTGCTTTCTACCTACCTCCAGCAAAGAAATGGCACTGGGCGCCGAGCATCGAGTACTTCAGGGATCCCAGACGCCGACAGGCCAGCGTGAAGCAGCAGTCGCCCTGCTGCAGCTCCTTTGCGAACAGTTTGGACGAGGTGGTGGCCGACCCGTTGGCAGATCCAGTCTCGCTCACGGGAGAAAGGGCCGTGGATCCAGGCCGGAATGATCTGTCAAAGGGCTTCGCCACGGCGCCGAGGGCGCACGCCATCAGCACCAGACACGATCGGCCATCCCAGCCGACGCCGTGCTCTGCGCACTTTCTCCCGTGCTTAACCAGGGCTTCGACATCGAGAATAGGGTTCTTGGTGTGCACGTTTTGCAAGAACCTGTCGATGAGCCCCGGAATCTGCTCCTCCTCGAGATGGTTGAGCCCTGCCGTCGAGGTGATGAGATCCTCCGACGGCCCCGACGCCTCCCCCGTGGAAAGAGAGACGCCGTTCTGGTCTGCGCTGAATAGCCCGCCGATGAGTGCGTTTTCCGGATACTTGCCCTCGAAGATGCCCCACTGCAAGACCGTGTCTGCGCTTGCTTTGTGAGGCGGTATCTGGAGAAAGTCTCGGGACGCCTCTACAGACGCCGCACGAGGAAGTCCATGATTGAGCCCAGGCGCGATGCTGTCGGGTACAGTCGCATCAGCGGCTCCTCGTCGACTTCCTACGGAACCTTGCGGGTTTCCGGTTAGAATCCTGCCCAATGAAGGGATTCTCACAACGACGTACCCTGTTTGTGGAACGCGCTCTTCACGTCCTCAAACTCTTGACGCAGCTGATCAAATCGTTCCAGCAGCGTAGCCGTTGCCGTCTCCAGGCTGCGAGAGAGACCGCGTTAGCTCCAGTCAACCCGTGTTGATGCATCGCGACATCTACCTCAGCTTGTCACTCGCCTCGCCCACGTATTCGCACGGCTGGCCGTTTAGCTTGCAGAGACCACACAGGGGTCGTTGCTTGTCGCACTTGATCTTGCGCAGACGACAAGGCTGGCAGGCTGCTTGCCTCCGCGTCGTGCCCTGGGGCCCAATGCGTTAGTCGGACAAGTGGGCGATATGGACAAGTGAAAATCTCCCGTCGATTCTGCCCATGACCGGGTCGAATAAATGATTTACTTACAACCGAATTCACATTGTCACCCGTGTCTCGCCTCTGTCGCTTCGCCGGGGGCTCCCCGAGATGCTGCTCTCCGAGACCGCCTGCGACTCCCCGCCTCGGGGCAGAGTCTGGGGAAGACGGGGTCATTGCCGCGGGGAAGCAAAGGTATGGATCATCGCTCGCCTGGCCGTAGCGGGCATGGAGCGGCTTAAGAAGCACGCTGGAAGCATCAAGCACCGGGTCCAGTCGCGTGTCATTGGCGCGCATGCCGGAGAAACCGGCGAGTTGCCGGTGGAACTTGGGATGGGATTCGATGGGCACAACGCCTCGCAAATGCCGCCCGACACCACCGCCTGAATCCACAGTGGCGCACGCCCTTTCCGGGCAAGGGGATCTGGAGTCCGTAAACAGCAAGGAAGTGGCGCGAGTGTGCTCCGATGCGGGTATCGCCTCGGGGAGTGCCTTGTGCGTCCCCGAGCCGGCCGTCTTTCCCCAGCTCATGCCGTCAAACACGCGACGGGGGATACAAACTAGTCTCTTTTCTTTAACGTCTCGTGAGCACGGTTCTCCGGACGTGGGGCCCCTGTATTGCCTTGGTGCATCGTGCTAGAGACCCGTATAAAAGCATCTCTTGCCCTTGAACTGGGGAAAGGGAACTTTCTGCCCATTTGTAAACTTTTCCCTTCTTCCTCGAGCGTCATTGCCCGACATGGCAAAACTCGCCGAGTTTGTGGCAAAGCACAATGTTGCGCACAAGCTGTATAAGCGCTCGCTGCTCAACACCGTCTGCGTGGTGGCGGGCATTTCCATCTTCTTCTTCGGCTACGACCAGGGCCTCATGGGCGGCGTCAACACGACGCGAAATTATGCCGAGCTGATGGGCTTCGGCCACTGGGACGAGGAAAAGCAGCTGGTCGTTGTCGACAAGCCTCTGCTACAGGGCGGCATTGTAAGTGAGCGCCGGCCGGTCACCTGTGTAACCCGCTCCTGACAATATAGGTTGCCGTCTATTATCTGCCCGGTACCCTTGTAGGCTGTCTTCTCGGCGGCTGGTTTGGCGACAAATACGGCCGCATCACGACGATTGGTCTTGCGTGCCTGTGGTGTGTGTTTGCGGCCGCGCTGCAATCGGCCTCGCAGAATGCCAACTGGATGTTTTGCGGTGGGCATAATCCTTTCACGCATCTCTGTCCTCCCGCATGCAGTGGCCGTGAGATGCTAACACGGCGGCAGCTCGCGTCTTGAACGGCATTGGGACCGGCGTGTTGAATGCCATCACGCCCGTCTGGGCTACCGAGACGGCTGCCCACACGTCTCGCGGCCAGTTTGTCGCATTCGAGTTTACGCTCAATATCTTCGGTGTCGTGGTTGCCTACTGGCTCGAGTTGTAAGTCGCCTCGCTGCCTCCGTTGCAAAAACGTACCCAAGGCTCATGATTACCGCAGCGGCACATCCAAATTCCACGACCCCAATTCGTCCTTCATCTGGAGGTTCCCGGTGGCGTTCCAGATCCTGCCGCTGATCCTGCTCTTCATCGTCATCTGGTTCATGCCCGAGTCGCCGCGCTGGCTCGTCAAGGTCGGCCGCGAGGAGGAGGCCCGCTTCATCCTGCAGCGGCTGAGAGGCAGCGAGGGCCAAGAGGGCGAGCAGGCCGAGGCCGAGCTGCAGGACATCGTCAACATTCGCAATCTGGAAGACGAGACGGCCAACCAGCAGAGCTACCTGCACATGTTCTTCGGCATTGGCTCAGGCAAGCTGCACACAGGCCGTCGCGTCCAGCTCGTCATTTGGCTGCAGATTCTGCAGGAATGGATCGGCATCGCGGGCATCACCATCTACGGGCCGCAGATTTTCACAATCGCCGGCATCAGTGCCGAGGACCGCCTTTGGGTCAGCGGCATAAACAACATTACCTACATGGCAAGTTCTGCCCGGCTCGGCCGGACGAAGCTCACTGCTAATGTCGTGCTAGTTCGCCACCTTGATCTGCGTCTTTACCCTCGACAGAATCGGGCGTCGATGGACGCTGTACTGGGGATCTGTAGGCCAGGGCATATGCATGTTTGTTGCGGGAGGACTCGCGCGAGCGACCATCAACGCCGGCGACGGCAATAGAGCGCAAATCGGCGCCGCGGCCACCTTGTTCGTCTTTCTGTACACGGCCATCTTTGGCGCGACCTGGCTGACTGTCCCGTGGCTGTATCCCGCCGAGATCTTTCCTCTGCAGGTGCGTGCCAAGGGCAATGCCTGGGGCGTCGTGGGATGGTCCATCGGCAACGGCTGGTGTGTATGTGTATTCCCCCTCTGGTGCGAGCTTTCGTTCCCATGTGCTCCGCTGACCTGGCCAGGTGCTTCTTCTGCCAACCATCTTCGACCGCCTCAACGAGAAGACGCTCTACATCTTTGGCGGCGTCAATGTCCTCACCGTCTTCATCGTGTGGGCGCTCTACCCCGAGTCCAACCAACGCACGCTCGAGGAGATGGACCTTGTCTTCGCCAGCGACAGCATCTGGACCTGGGAGGCGGAGAAGAACTTTGCCAGACTCAAGGCAGAGAATCCGCAGCTTGTTCAGGCCGCCGGGTCGGGACACGCTGTTGTCGATCCGGAAAAGGGCGTCGAGTCCAGAAAGGCGAGTCTCGTCCCGAGGGATGGAGCCAATCACCAGCCAAGCGGCACCTCGGACGACAACGACAAGTCGAGCGTGTCGCATGCCTGAGTTGGGCAGGCGAGATGAGGTACCATGATGGAGATGGTTGTATGTTGCAAAATTTCAGGTGCGGATCTGGGCTGCGTTCTCGAGCTTGTGTACTTTTAGTTGGCCAATCAGCCTCTCACGATACTTCCTATCAAATGCAGAGAGACTTTGCAAAGAGAGTTGGAACAAAATTGTCCGCATGTCGTCCGAGTCTGATTGTAACTCTTGTAACTCCCATATCCTGCAATGAACCATGCACTGCATCGTCTAGTAGTGTCTTTCCAACCACACATCTACCACCTCGTCCCTCATATCCTTGCTAACCACGCCGAATAGGGGCAGTTTTGCCCATGTCTACACATTGTTAAACACCAAAACATACATGACCAGCCTTTATGCCCAAGAAAAAACTCCATTTTGCCCCTATGCAATATTTTCCTGCAAGCCTTATGCGCCTAGTCATCGTCGCTGTCCATGTCTTCTTCGTCGTCATCCGTCAGATCCACCGCCAGCTTCTGCGCCTCGTGTTCCATCATCTCGCGATACGTGCTCCAACTCAAGGCAGCAAACGCCACGATAATCATGCCGCCGCCCATAATCGCCGCCCAGCTCAGGGGTTGGCCCGTCAGGAACCAATCCGCAATGGCCACGATGAAAATGGTCAGCAGGGCTGCCACGCTCGACAGTACAGGTGAGGTCAACGATATGAGCACCAGGAAGCAGCCGCTAAAAACGGCGTTGGAGAAGACGGCAACGAGAATGAGCCAGCAAGTTGACATGTCGGGGATTTCAAATCGCTCAATGTTCAAAAAGTGCAGGAATGGCAACGGAATCCAGAGGACCGTGAGGGTGAAGAAGCCGATGCAGCTGCCAAACACGTTGGCAAAGATTGTGCCTCGGACGGGGGATACGCCCTCGGGCGGGCAGGCGTATCGCTTGTAGAGCACCTCGTAGAGGCCGTACAGGACGGAGCCCACGCCAATGATGAGATTTCCTGCGAAGCGCGATCCTGCGCCTGGGTTGGAGGGGCCTGATGCGGAGGAGGTCGCTTCGTCAGAGCCCGTGTCACCGTAGGCGACCACCAGGACGCCCAGAATGGCAATCATGACGGCGATGGACTTGTCCATGCGCAGTGGCTCCTTGAGAATGGGGACCGAGAAGGCATATGCGAAGAAGGCGCTGCAGTTGTAAATGGCCGTCAGATCGGATGGCGTGGTCAGGCTGACGGCAATGTACCAGCTCAGCCCGGCAATTGTCAGTGCCGAGGTGATGTAGATGGTCATCCGCGCGAGGTACATGAGGGGTCTCCCGCGTCTCGCAACCGAGGGTGTGGTGACGTTGATTGTCTGAAGCTCAATCATGGTCACGGTTGACAGCACCACCTGCAGGTGTTTGCGCCAGAATTGGTCCCACGGTTCATGGCGCTTCTGGAGCCTCAAAACGAGAATTGTACACGGCCACAAGACTACCCATGAGCTATGTGTCAAGTACATCATGCAGTATGCTTTGCCCCATGCCAGGTCGTGCTGGATGTAGGCAGATAGCTCGGTCTGTACGCAGAAGGCCACGAGGGAAATGGATAGGAAGAAGGCGGCGAAGAGGTACTTCTTGCGGGCAGAGGCCTTGGCCGCCTGAAGGGTGCTCGCGGGGTTGCGTGAGTGCATGGTGGACTGGCGGCTGAAGTGTGAGGTGGACGCTGTCATGGGCGGATGGTGGCCGACTGCAGTTTCGTCCGTGTCGGGCGTGAGGCGGGACGTGGGAGAGGATGTGCCTGAGCGGGAAGACCGTTTAGATTCCGTCTCGTTCAAATGGTCGTCGGCTTTGGAGAGCAGGGGCGTGCCGGATCGACCGCCTCGGTGGAGGGTTGGTCGACGGTCATTGTCCATGGCCGCTTGTGCGGTTTAGAAGAGGCGCGGCCGGCCAGCAAGGGTTGCGTTATGACACGGTGGGCCGCATGTGACACTTTTCGATATTAAGTTCCGAGATGGTAGCTCGGGATCAGGGCGGCTCGCACACGGAACGGGTTCCTGCGTCGCTAATGGGTGTTGCGTTGCCGTTCGCAGCCAAGGGATGCAAAATGCAGACAGAAAACAATGGAGATTGGGGCACACTCTAGCCAGGGGGCTTCGACGACATTGAGAATGCCCCGAGGTCAGATTCAAGCGATTGAGAAGATGGGGAAATGAGGTGGCAAATGGACTATGAAGAAAAGAAAAGGAAGCTTGGGCGATTATCGATGCAAATCGTGGCAACTACTCCGTATATTCATCCCGAAAACAAAGGAGAGACGGGAAGACCAGGGCTGAGGGTTCCTCCGGGCTGGGGACAGCAAAGACGTCAACTCAATCAGACGAGCAGCGTCATTGGACCCAGAGTCCACAATACAAGCTGCGAGACAGTGGGCTGGGAGGGTACGTACCCCCTGACCGGAACTGGCACACCGGCCCCAAGGTGGGCGAATGGGGGGTTGTCTCGTGTCTCGGGATGCCTTTCGAGACATGCACATATATGTGGAGAGGTGGTATTTGGGTCTCTGACGAGATGCAGGCATTTATTTTTTAATTTGGTAGACTGCATGCAGAGTGAAAACGGCCCGCTGCTTGGTTTGGTGACAGCTCATACCGGGACCCAAGGTGCTGGGCCGGGAAACATCCTGGGGGGCGGGCAAGCGATCTGGGTTTGCAGTGGCCTTGAACATATTGAGTTTAGCGTACGGAGTACTTGTGGCCTATTGCTTCAGTGTCATGCTCAGCCGACAACCTGCTTGCACCACAACCACGTGCATCTTGTAATAGGGTCCTTTCTGCCATTCTCCAGCATGCCCGCGAACTTGGGCAGATGTAACAGTAATGGCCTTGGCAATTGAAACCCTGCATCTTGGCCGTTTCCGCATTGCCTAGAGCGCAGGTGGGGCACGGGCCGCAAGGTTGGTGTCGCAAGCCTTGCTTCAGGAAAACATGTCTGCAACTGATGCAATTGGAATATTACCAGACTGTATCGCTTGGCAGGCAGACAACAACCCATTCATTACGGCTAAACCTCCGTACAAGTGCAAAAATCGTTGGAAAACACTGGCGTATAGCTTCATTGGTTCATGAGCATGGCGTTTACCCCTGCGCAATTCCGAGGTTGCCCTCCCTTGTGGCGAGTCGTGGCGAGCCATCTGTTTCAACGTTGTAGCACTGAATTGGCAGAATAGAGGGAACGGCTTCTCTTTTTGTCCTTTATCGCTTTGGCTGATTCGGAGCATCGGCATGTTTCGTAGTCCAACACGATGCATCGCATAATACTTGGTGAGCAAGAGCCAGCACCTTATCCGCAACACGCTCCCTGTGGTAAAAAAAAAATAACGGCGCTGCTTATCGTTCATGTTGGTTGACTCAGCTACCGTCATGTGACAGATTTCCATTACAATCACAGTGTTCCAAGGTGCGGGGGGTGATTACGCATGGCCTGAGCTTGCTAAATATTGAGAGGAATGGCAGTTTATGCTCCCAGAATTCTATGGCCAAGGACCAAGTCGCGACACACAGAGAACAGGGGCCGCTTTCTTGGGTTTGCCCTTCGGGGGCGCCGAGTATTGTCCTACCGTCCCTGTAGTACATCCATCCAGTGTCACCTGCACCTGCACAACCATGCAAAGCTGATGTAGGTACGCTGCCATGTGGTCACGCTGGCTGCTGCAAGGCCCTCAGTGAAAATACTCGACATATTTCATATCACACTCGTGCACCTAAACTGTTAATCTAGATAGCTGCCGTGCAACCGTCCGAACAGGGAGACGTCCGCGGGCGGAAGACCTGCTGTGCAACACCTTCCAGGAACAATGCCATTACGTACCGAGCACATTTTCCGCCCTTAAGACCAGACAACCTTTGCCACGTTTGACTTGCAGTATTTCCATTCTTGTCCATCTTCAAAAAATTGCACTGCCTGGCTATGACTATAGCCTGATCAGTTGCATTCCACGCGTCTACTTTGCTCCAGGTCCAAACAAGACCTGCTTAGTGTCATAGCCATAATCCAAGTCGCCGTGCCAATAGTTGGCAGAATCGGCCTTGGAGATTTGCCATGCCTCATCAAGGGCTTTCACAATCTCGTCCGGTAGGGGGCCCTTCTCCAAGTTGTTCAGGTTGTCCTCCAGTTGTGCAACGCTCGAGATACCAATGAGGATGCCGTCGTTTCCGTCCGTCACCTGGAGCTTGGAGTGATGCACCATCCACCGCAGGGCCGTCTCAATCATGGTCAGATTATGCTTCTCCACTGCCCTTTCCACCACCTGCATAGCCTTGAAGGTGCTCTCACGGAAGTATCGCTGTCGGTAGTGGGCACCCTGCATTGAGCTGACGTCTGAGAACCGGCCGCTCTCCGGGACCATGTCGCGCGACTTGATCTTGCCCGAGAAGAGGCCGCCTGCAATAGGGTTGTACACGACAATGTCGAGGCCGTAGCGGCGGCAAGCAGTGAACAGTTCCGGCTCGATATTACGCGTAATGCAGTTGTACATGCCCTGGTAAATGCTGGGGCGAACCCAGTTGTTATACTTGCAAATCATCATGACCTCGGCCACCTCATACGCAGTGAAATTGCTGATACCAAGCCAGACAAACTTGCCAGCCTTGTGAAGCTTGTCCACGGCTTCGAGGGTCTCCTGGAACGGAGTGGCACGGTCGGGCTTGTGCAGATAGAGAATCTGGTGTGTCCACCATGGTCAGCCTTTCAACTTGCCTGGATAATCCGCATTCAACACTTCAACACTTGGGGTGCATGGTGCCTTGGACGACTTACATCTACGCAGTCGGTGCCCAGCTCCTTGAGACTCAGCTCCACAGAAGCAATCACCTTGTCGGCCGCATTTTCTCCGGGTGCTGACGGATATTGCACCTTGGTCGCCAGCGTCAATCCTCTCTCCTTCCATTTAGCTTCGCGTGTGAAAGCCTCCTGGTTCCTGCCAGCGTAGACACGAGCAGTATCTACCTCATTGTATCCACGTGCCTGGAAGAGGTCAAGAGCCTTGTTGAAGGTGTCCAAGTCAGTGATTCGAGCACCGTCTTCCGCACTGGGTCCAAAGGTCATGAGACCCAGGATGACGCGTGGCTTTACGTTCTGAACGACTAGAGGCATCTTGGTTGCAAGTTTGTGAATTTGCTCCTCCTGGCGCTGTCAGGACAATCGGGGGAAGTTTGAAAATGAGATGATGGCGCCGCTGCGACGACTTTTGTACACGCAAAACTCGCGAGTGTCGGCTCAGGTTCTCCAGGAAGCTTCTGGTTTATAGGTTGATATATCCGGATGTGGGGACGGCTAATGTGAGGCCTTTATATGCAATCTTGGACTGGGACTTGGCCCATACTGGCTATTGATTGGGAATCGGTGGTGATGCCACTGACAGACTGTTTGGTATTAGTCATCGTGGGGCAAGTGCCCAGTATTCTTCAACGGCTGGGGGGCGGGAAGAAGCCCGACCCCTCACCAGCTCCGAGTGGACCTTGTTCTCCTTCCAAGTTATTGTTGGCGTTATGGTCCAATGACAGATGAATCTTGCTTTGGCGCATTAAGGAGCAATAAAAACAAAGAATTCAAAGTGCCCGGGTGAGATCATCGGCCAGAAACGGCGTAAACCGTCATGTTGTGAACTGACTGTGACTCAATTGCAGCGAGGGGTGTCTCCTTCCTCAAGTATCACGACGTCATGGAAGTGGTGGTGCTGCCATGGAAATATCGGCACACAGTGGAGCTAGGATGGACTTAAGCCGGTCGCCTGCTGTCTGTGGTGAAACTCCTGTCTATCATTGATGCCCTGAGCACACGGCCAAGCTCCAGATGTCTGCCTCGACCTTTTGAAGGCGGGTCCAACATGGATCATGCAGGCCTTGCTTCTGAGTAGGGAGAGTTGGAGCACTCATTTGCCTCCTTTTTCAAGAGTTTCGGATTTGGCCCCGAGCTTAAAGAATTGCCGCGTTTAGCAGTTTCAATATTTGTAGCGAACATTTCCTGGAGCCCACTGATTTCAGAGCTGGCTTAATTGTGTCAGTATTGGCCACGGGAACGGGCCGTTTTTGCACAAACAGCCCAAACGTCAAAGGACTACCTTTGGTCATGGACTCGATGCGCTCGGAGAGGCCACAGATGTGCTTAAAAAATTGCAATGATGAGCCAAGCACGGCTGGACCTTCTGTGGTCTTGTCGTGGCATCGACACATACAGCGAGTGCGAATCACGGCTCAACTCAATCATCACGGCGGTCATCAGTCCCACAGTCGTGAATCAAAGGCCATGGAAATTAGTCACCCAGTGGGAATCATCGCCGTCAAGTCATGGATCATTCAGTCATTCCGTCCTTGCCAGAAAGGTACATATCGCGAAACGGATTTCAAACAAGCCGCCAGAGCAGCACTCTGAGGGGGGGGCGCTGGGCTGGGAGGAGCAGAACCACGGCGGGATGGTGCCATCAATCGCCCTTCCCTCGTTCCTGGATGCGGTAACCAGGCATTGAGGCCATCGAATTGAATTAATTTTCGAGTTGTTAGGGGTCGCTCGGATGCGAAAAAAATGAGTGCTTTGATTCGAGGCCGTCGAGGGCTTTCCGATCAAGTTCGAGGTCGGAATTTCTGAAAGCCAAGGTTTTCTCAGCGCTGTGGCAGTGTGTGGCAGATTCTGGCGATTGATGCAAAGTTTGACTGCTGCGCCAACCAAGTTAGCTCTGCTCCAGCGGCGTGGTTCGATACTCGGGAGGGACAGGGCAGGGCCGCTGGGTTTGTGGTGCTGCGCAATCTTTTGCAGGCACCAGACAGCTTGCTCTTCCCCGGCTGAACCCGACGCAGTGGCGCCACCCTTTGTGCACACTTCAGGTTTTCAGTGTCACGCCTCGCTGAGAACTCTCTCTGAGCCCCCGGGGCGCCAGCCACATCGGGCCCCAAACCAAATCAGCTCTCCTGTCATTGGTCAGCTGTCTCGCCCAATGAGTCCTGATCTTCAAGTGGTATGATATTCCGACCAAGAGGGAGGTTATCTGCCCACCAAGGAGGTTAATCACACAATGGCTCGGATCTCAAGGAAACGGACGGGCCGTGGTTTGAGAAGCTCAGAATTCGGGCGCCGAAAAGCCAAAATGCCAACATGACCATGCCGTGCCACCAGGTACAAAAAGGCACGGCATGCATGCAGCCTCTGTCATTTCCGTCTCCCTCATACCACATCAACTGCATACAATACAACATCCAACAGCCAAAGGAGCAATCTCTACTCCATACTCTACGATATCGACATCTCTTCTCGGCTCTCACTCTCACGTCACACCCTTTCCAAAAAGAAGTCACACTGCTTCCATACACAATGAGCTCTGCCGTCACACGCATCGCCACGCGGAGATCCTTCTCCATTCTATCAGCTGCGCGTGGTGCGGCCCGATCGATGGAAACTCATCCCTTCCAGCGCCTTCCCATGACGCAAAGGTCCGCCAGGGCCGATTGGGCTGCTGAGGGAAGACGTGTCAGCAAGCAAGCCGCCATGTAAGTTGCACCGTTGGAGAAGCATGCTTCACGCATCAGGGTACTAACCCTTGCTGGTACAGTTTCGTTCCCGGTATCACGCTATTGCTGGGTTGGCCGTATCTGGCCAAGACGTTTGCCGACGGCCACGTTTGACTGGATGGCTGTGGCGAAGCTTTCTTTGACGAAATGCATCAAGATGGATTAAAGTCTCCGATGCCCAGGATATTAGACTTTGTTCCGGAGGATATCTGATCTTTCATGCGACTGCTTTACATGCATTGTACATAACATGGCGTCTGGGATGCATCTCTTTCTTTCGTTGCGCGTTTCCTTGGCTTATTCATCAGCCTGCGATTCAGGCCCAAGATTTTACTCAACGCAAATACACACTCTCTCTAGAAGAAGAAGAAGAGGAGGAGGAGGAGGAGGAGGAAATGACGATTATTCTTCATTAGAATGCAATCAAGATACGGTCCTGCCGAAACTTGCCCTCGTGCTGAAATATCCCTAGATACAATTTACGCAGTCCATTAATACATGCAAGGCGTGACTACTCTTCCCTTGTTTCCGGCACTCGTCCTCATTGCTCCTGCACGACCAATGCAATTATACATTGGAATCGCCGTCCACGTTGGAAGCACCGTCTCCGTGGGACACGTTGAAGCTCAAATTGGAATGCGAGTGATTTGCCGGCTGCAACTCAAAGCCCTGAACAATACGTTCGTTGCTCCCCTCGTCGATAGTGGTCCAGCCGAAGCTCCTTCGGCTTCTCTTGTCCTTGCCCTTCAAAGACATCCTGTGGTGGTTGGCTGTGTTGCCCGACCCGCCGCTCGCCTTGTTGCTTTCCTTGGAGCCGGCGCCGGGCCGAACAGTGGGAAGGTTTCGTGCGCTACGGGCTATCCAGGGTCCTATTACGGGCGTATTGACGGCGACGATGCCGATAAACTAGTCATGTCAGATGGGGGCAGAGCAGGAAACGTCTCGTTGTTGAAACTCACCGTTTCTCGGATCGACCAGATGGTGCCGATGTTGATGTTCTTGACCTCTTGGAAGCAGAGAATACAGCGGAGGAGCGTCGCCATCATTATAAAGATGCCGGTGCAGAGCCACAGGCCGCAGAGTATTTTCCTGGGGCACCTCCGTCAGTCATTTTGTTTGCAAGATGCCCTGTTCGACGTACCTTTTTAGCGGCATTTGCACCTTCCAGAGGAGTGGCAGCGGGATAAGCGTTATCATTATGTCGGTCCTGGACTGGTCAACTCGATTCCAACTCCCGCTACTGACAGGGGCATTTTACAAGACGTTTGTGACCACCAAGACGTAGTAGTTGGGCGTGTTGAGGGCACACGCATCTGTGCAATGTTAGTTCATGCGGGTCGGAAAGGCGAGAGTGTAAAGGGGAGAGAGACGTGCCGCCTGGGTACGGATATATCTGCCACTTGCGGCTCATCGGGGTGCAATGCGACAGGACGACAATCATGGTGGAAACGTACGCCACAGCGCACACGGCTGCCGTTATCGTGACCAGTTTCCGCTGCTTCAGGTCCAGGCTGCGCCTTTGTCAGCGGCATCTTGGCTTGTCCGCGGCCGCTGTCAGAACTTACGTGAGTCTCCCGTAGAGGAAGAGCATGCAAGCCTTGAGCAGCCAGATCAGGGTGATGTAGATGCACCAGCCGGCGAGCAGGCACTTGCTCCCGAAAACAATCCTTCTCTTCTCCTCCTCGGTGAGTTGAAGCGCTCTCTCGTCAGTCATGCCCGTGATTGTGCCGTTTTCTCCTGCCGCCGTATTAGTCGGGTCTTCCGGGCTCGGTCGGTGCAGGCGCGTACCTATCAAGTGAAGCACGGACAGCTCTATCTGGTGTTCTGTTAGACACATTGTTCTTCACCCTTTGTGGAACGAGACTGTAACTAACTGTCCAGAACATCATGGCCACAATGGCTATGTAGTCGTCGCCGGCCCATTTGAATCCCACTGCTCTGATGCGGGAAAAGATGCGGATAAGGAAGACGCATATCCCGAGAGCATACTCTGTCCACGCCTCTGTAGTAAACGGGTTGACTGGCATGTTGAGCAATCCTGTAGGATTCAGCTTGTGCAAGTGTCCGTGTGGAATAATGTCTGCATACGAGAAGCCTTTGTAGGTTTAGTTGCGTCTCCGGCTGGAGTCTTGAAGAAGTAGACGGGGGGAGGAGAGACATTTACTCCTTTTTTAGAATCTTCAACCGCCTCTTAAAACTCAGGCCACTATGGCCACAGCAATGACAATATGTCATGAGTTTTTTCTCCGGCCTTTTCCTGCTCGGTTTTGCTTCGGGTTGCCCAATGGGTACCTTCATTCTCGTGGCTCCAAGCAAACATGTTGGCGCACTTGCATGCGAGCCAACGGCTTTTGCAGGGAGTCTCGGAGGAAACGGGTGAGTTACGCGGTGGATTTTAAAAATATAAAACGTGAAATGTGAACATGTTCATAAATTAGACTGCGAGGGGAGATGACGGCGAGTATTTGTCATTCCATGGCATATCGCACAGACGCGCGGACCCCTGAATATCCTATTTTCCATCCGATGACTGCTGTACCGTGCCCCAATGCAGCCTCAACCTGATGACTAGGCTTTCTGTCAAATCTGGTATCAAAACGGTGTCAAAATCAGCTTGTTCAGACCCTGTATGAGTTGTCGCCCTGTTGCCAGCCGCAAGAGGCTGTGACGATGATGGGGCAGCGAGAAGCGGCACAACTCTCGGGTCCATGGCGTGCCCTTGGCTTGGTCCCAGAGCCACGATACGGTATTTACCTTGCGTTGGCTGCATCCTCCGGTGCAAGGCGCTCTGTGCTGCGTCGGTCGTGGTAAATCTGCAGCGCTACCTTTTCCTTGAGGATCCACGGACCATTAGATGGCGTCGGCTTCACAATGGAAGTGTCCCAAAACTCCTTGCTGGTTTCCGCAAATCAAGGCCGCCTCATCTGGATGCATTTATCCGAGGATCGCCTGCGAAATGTGACGACTCGGGCCGCGGTGCGAGCCTCGAGGTTTCCCGTCAGGAGAGGATTCCTCTTCATTAGCCAGCTTATTTCCGTGGCAACAGAGCTCATCGCACTGACTCCTGGTGCCAAATATATCCCGGAGTATTATTGCGGCCCCTCTCAAGCCGTTTTCTCGTACCCTCTTTGGTCAACATGCTGGAATTCGCAATCCCAAGACATCTTCAATGCAAGAGCGCTCGGCCTGCCGGCACGCTCAAAGGGTACGCGTGGCCTTTTTCAGTGCACAGCGCTCAGTTGCCCTCTGCAGAGAATGCCTGAGCCGAGGCCATGTCCAAAATCATTGGGTTCATCGGCTTGCCCAACCTCTCGGAGCTCCGACGGTCACGGACGCCTTTGGCTTCTACAAGGTGGCTGCCATATCATACTGGCCCAACAATGCCAAGTATGCAGAACGGGCCGTCGGCAGCGAACTCGAAATTGATGGCACGGCCTAAACGCCGAAGAAGAAGGCAATGGCCGGTTCTGCGAAAGCTTCTTCCCCCCTGGACCGGTTCGAGCCCGTTTTCTCCAACGCTAGGTCCCCGAGGGCGCCGAGATGTGCCATCAGTGGTGGGATTTTAGGAGCATGCGCACTGTAGCAGCTTGCGTAATCGTCTTCCCACCTCGCAGACAGACCCTCTGATGGGAGATGATCGTGCAATGAGGGCGCCCGGTGCCCAAGTCTCTGCTTGTATCGAAGCGCCGCGTGGCAATTTCGGGCAAGAAGAACCTGTGTTATACGCTCAGGCCAGAACTAGGCTTCAACGTTACCCTGGGGAGCGGAGGTTTTTATCTCGAGACGAGGCATCCTGTGTTGGTGCTGAAGCCTGAGCAGTGAGCACCAGCTTTTTGATACATGGCATGATGAGGACTCTGGCTAGGGCCGTTGTGACTGCCGAGAAGGTGAATATGTGTCGAATGATCAGGCAAAGCGGCGCTTGCCTGAGTTTTGCGTGAAATGCGGAACGAAGGCGCGAAGATGCAGTTCCGCAGGCTGCAGCTGCCCGCTTTGCCTATTTAAAATGAATCCAATAGTGAGGCCAATAACTTTTAGAATACTCATCGGCGATTGGTCAGAAATCGAATACTCATCGGCGATTAGACGACGAGGAATTTGAGGTACGTACCGAGTAAGTGATGCTTTTAGCAGGCGCGTTGTGATGTTACGGAAGGTAGGCAGCGCCGCAGGCAGGAGCCCCCGGCAGGGCTCCCAGAGGGCCCCCGGAGGGAAAAAAACACACAATGCCACTTCATGATCTATGAAAAATAAATCTTCAAATCGAGCCTTTTCAATCAAGCCCTTCCATCGAGCCTAGGCAGAGATTCAAATCGAGCCCTTTAATCGAGCCCTTCTTAGTAATTGCAGCTTCCCTGACGGCAGAATTGGATCTACGCGACTTGGAGGATCTGATTAAGCATGATTTTTGGGTGGCCAGCGTTGCTGTCCCAAGACCGCCGTCGGCTAAACCGGGTAAAAAAGAGACGGGCCATGTGTACAATATCATGCAGCAGACTGGACGCTGAAAGCATGTCATCTGCCCAGGGGCAGAGCCGTTTCGAAGCATCAATTCATGCGAATCACCAGTGCCAATGCACATGGTCAGCCGTGCAATATCCGCCCTCCTTTTACTTGTCCAAAGTTGAAGAGCAAAAAAAAAAAAACCAATTGACTGGCAGTATGGCACCCAAGATTGCTCATATGTATATTGCCACTCCAGCAGTCCTCCCCCCCCCCCCCCCCCCCCAACGACACTGTCGGATTTTACATCACCGCCTATATCAGGATCCTGGCCGCACCAAGTCCACCCCCACGTCTTCTAGCGCAGCCTCCCCCGCAAGCCAGCGCCGCGGCAATGACGATCTGGCGTCGCGCTATAGATTCCAATTTCCCTACTCGCTGCTTCGAAACCCCGGGCTGGCGCTACTTCGGAGTTACCGTCATCTAGTAAGTCGTACAAGGTGGCGGGATGCGGAATGAAGACGCGGGGGCAAGGGCGGATTGAATCGCGTCTGGCCAGCCATGGACGTCAGATGCAGGTGAAGCGTTTGGCTGTTCTGCCTGTTCTGCCTGTTCTGCCTGTTGGGAATCTTGATATATACATAGTCGAGTCAGTCGAGTCTACCCTCGTGCGCAGTGCTGGCTAACCATCTTTTGAAACAAGCCCAACTCTTGCTGTGTATACACACGAGCCCTTTCGTCATGGGCAGCACAGATGACAAGGCTGGCGTGCCAGCGCCAGACAACATATCCGCAAAAGTTGCCCATTTGACTCATTCGGCTGATGGGACCGCCAAAGACTTGTCGAGAGGTTTCCAGCCTCCCGAGATTATTCGCTTGCTGACCGATGAGCAGCGGGAGCTGTTGGAGAAGAGGCTCGTCCGGAAGATTGACATTCGGATTCTCCCACTCATCATCATCATGTATATCCTCAACTACATTGATCGGTATGGCCTGTTACGACGCTCTCCTGCCGTGGCACATACTAAGAGGAAGGCTAGGAACAATATCGCATCAGCCAGGTTTGCCGGCTTGGAAGACGACTTGAAGCTTAATTCGAGCGGCACTCAGTTTTCGGTACGCGTATCTTGAACATTGCCAAAGAGACTTGATGTTGACAAATTACGTCAGACGGCAGTTAGCATTCTTTTTGTAGGGCAAGTATACAATATCCGTCAACAAACTCGGCCCATCTTGCTTATTCGCGACAGGTATTTGTTGATGCAAGTGCCATCCAACTTGCTTCTCAACAAGACGGGGAAACCAGGGAAATATTTGCCCGCTTGTGTAAGGCAAAAGCCACTCATCAGAGAATGCATTCTGTGGCTAACACACAGCCAGATGGCCTTGTGGGGAATCATATCAACAGCCACCGCAGCTTGCCACTCCTTTGGAGGACTCTTGGCCGCCAGGTTCTTCCTTGGCTTCGTTGAAGCAGCATACTTTGTATGGGACGCCACCCAACCCAACATGGGCATTCAAGACTGTTGCTGACCTGTATCCAAACAGCCGGGTTGCCTGTACTACCTCAGCTGTTGGTATACGCGAAAGGAACTGAGCGTGCGCACAACGTATTTGTACGCAGGCTCGCTTATTTCCGGTGCCTTTTCAGGACTCATCGCCGCCGGCATCACGGGCAACATGGACGGCGCCCGGGGTCTTCGCGCCTGGCGCTGGCTCTTCATCATCGAGGGCACAATCACCATTGCAATCGCAATCGCGGCCTTCTTTATTCTGCCCGACTTTCCACGGACGACGAAATGGCTGGACAAGGAGGAGATGGCGCTGGCCACTTGGAGACTGGAGGAAGACATCGGCCAGGACGACTGGGTGAATTCCGAGGAGCAGACATTTTGGCACGGATTCAAGCTGGCCTTGGAAGACGTCAAGACCTGGGTTCTGGTTAGTGGCCGCAAGCACGCTCTTCTCTGCAACCGCCTCTCTGCTTACAGCATCCATAGCTTGTGCTTCTCTTTGGCAACGTCTCCGCGGCGTCCGTCACCAACTTCTTCCCCACCGTAGTTGCGACGCTCAACTACAAGCCCGTGGTTACGCTTCTGTTGACGGCGCCTCCGTACGTCTTGGGCGTCATCACCACCTTTGCAAACGCGTGGCACGCGGATAGAACGGGCGAGCGATTCTACCACGTCGCTATCCCGCTGTGTCTGGCAATGGTTACCTTTATCATCTCGGCTGCTACGACCAACACGGCCGCTAGATATGTCGCCATTATGCTCATGGTAAGTCGGGGCCCCCTTGATGAGGGGCTTGTTTAATCTGATGCCTTTTCGCAGATTCCCGGTCTGTACAGCGGTTTTACCACTGCCTTGGCTTGGATTAGCAACACTTTGCCGCGTCCGCCGGCCAAACGAGCTGCAGCTTTGGCTTTTATCAATGCCGTGGCCAACAGCACGTCAATCTACGCCAGCTACCTGTACCCCAAGTCGGCGGCGCCAAAGTACACGGGTGCTTTTATTCACAACTGCGTCATGGCGGCGGTTGCAATTGCAGCAGCATTTGTGCTGAAGATGATGCTAGTCCGGTTGAACAAGAAGTTGGATAGGGGAGAGCCTGTCGAGGGCGCAATCAACGCCGCCCCAGGCGAAGCTGTAGAGCACGGATTCCGCTTCCTGGTATAGACAAGCACTCGCTACACTTTTGAAGGGAAAGAGACAGATTCTGCTTCTGTTCGAACATGGTCATTTTTTGTCAATTCCTTTGATCGGGGTCAAGATCCGCTCTGTAGGCAAATGAGGAGTTGATGTTGATAAAGTAGTCACGTGTGAGCGTGTCACTTTGAGTGGCGCCAAGTTTTGCCTCGTCGCGTTCCCCATCGTCCCTAACCTCGCGATTGTGCACACACTCACCCCGCCAACCGGACGACGTCATGGCGACGCCAAAATGAATGTCGAGGCTGAGAATCACATCATTGAGATAGCCGATGACTCCAGCACCTCTGAAGATGACCATGGGCGCGCAAAGGCGCCCGCTGGTGGCTCATCAAAGCGCAGAGCTGAAGACGAGGAGGATCATGTCTCGGAAAAGGTCCACTGGACTGACGACGACGAACAGCTGCCTGCGAAGCCCAAAAATAAGAGGGCGAAGCGAAATTCGACGGCAAAGAAGGGTAAGAAGCATGCAAAAAGCGGCCAAGGACGGTTAATCAAGGATGAAATCGACCTGGGGGACATTCCCGATTATTTGCAGGAGAGGCGGCGCAACTTTGATGCCAATAAGAAGCGCCATCACGAGGCGGCTCTCATGCTCCCTCCCGACTATACTGACATTGACCTTGGCGAATCGCCGGGCCTGGGACAGCTTCAAGAAAGGCCACAGTTTGATGCTCGAAGCGGCATCAAACCGTCTCGGCCGTACAAGGACATCGAGCTGCCGCAGTCAGCTGGCCTGATCCCGGCGCCCATGGCACAATATTTGCGAGACTACCAGGTCGTGGGTGTTAGATTCCTCCACCGTAAATTCGTCACCCAAGAAGGATGCATCCTCGGCGACGACATGGGCCTCGGCAAAACGGTTCAGGTCGCTGCATTCTTGACGGCCGCCTTTGGCAAAACTGGCGATGAGCGAGACGGTAAACGAATGAGGGAGATGCGCTTCTGCCCCGGCCGCTGGTATCCCAGGATTCTCATCATTTGCCCCGGATCGCTCATTATGAATTGGAGCAACGAGTTGAATCGATGGGGCTGGTGGCACATTGACGTCTATCACGGCGCCAACAAGGACGACATCATGGGGACGGCACGATCGGGGCTTCTCGAAATCATGATTACGACTTATGACACGTACAAGAATAACCGCAGCACCATCAACATGGTCCCGTGGGATGCCTGCGTCGCAGATGAGTGCCATCGACTCAAAGACAAGTCGTCTGAGACGACCAAGGCGATGAATGAGGTGAATGCCTTGTGTCGCATCGGCCTCACAGGCACCGCAATCCAGAACAAGTATGAGGAACTGTGGACATTGCTCGACTGGACAAATCCCGGCCATTTCGGTGCCAAGTCGGAGTGGATGCAGACCATTACCAAGCCTCTGACCGTCGGACAGTCTCACGATGCAACCGTCGCCCAGCTCAGCCTAGCTAGACAAACGGCCAAGAAGCTGGCTCAGAATCTGCTGCCGCGCTACTTCTTGCGGCGCATGAAGACCCTCATTGCTGATCAGTTGCCCAAGAAGACGGATCGAATCGTGTTTTGCCCCCTGACAGACGTTCAGGCCGAGGCATATCAGACCTTCCTCAGCTCCGACGAAATACATCTCTTGCGTACCATCTCAGATATCTGCCCTCACGGCAAAAAGAAAGGCTGGTGCTGTGAAACGCATCTCCCGAATGGTAAACGATGGCCCGCCATCGTGTTCCCAAGCATGATCACCCTGCAGAAGCTGGCAAACCATCTTGCCCTGCTTACGCCATCAACAACAGACCTCGACAACAAGCATCAAAAGGAGCTGGAAACGCTAAAGATTTGTATGCCAGACACATGGCAGCCGCTTTACGAACAAAGAGACCAGATTCGAAACCTCGTCAACCCCGAATTCTGCGGCAAGTGGAAGGTGATGAAGAAGCTGTTGAGATTTTGGCACCAAAACGGCGACAAGGTGCTTGTGTTCTCTCATAGCGTCCGGTTGCTCCGCATCTTGCAGCACCTGTTCACGAGCACAAGCTACAACGTCAGCTATCTAGATGGATCCCTTGGCTACGAGGAACGACAAGACATTGTTGACACGTTCAATACGGACCCCACGCAGTTTGTGTTTCTCATCTCGACCAAGGCAGGTGGTGTCGGCTTAAACATTACATCCGCCAACAAGGTCGTCATTGTCGACCCACACTGGAACCCTTCGTACGATCTTCAAGCCCAAGACCGTGCGTATCGAATAGGCCAAACCCGCGATGTGGAAGTCTTCCGCCTCGTCTCTCAGGGCACGGTCGAGGAAATCGTCTACGCGCGACAGGTTTACAAGCAGCAGCAGGCTAATATCGGATACACGGCCTCATCGGAGCGCCGCTACTTCAAGGGCGTGCAGCACGACGAGGAGAGAAAGGGCGAGATTTTCGGCCTGTCCAATATCTTCACGTACCATGGCACGTCCAGCCTCGTGAGAAATATCGTGAACAATACCAACATTGCTGAATCCAAGGCCGGGGTAGACATGGCAGACATGGACATGGAGCAGGCGGCAAAGGACGAAGAGTCGGTCGGCATGGTGAAGAAGGAAGATGACGGCGCCGAAGACGGCGGTATGAGCCAACTGGCCGCTCTTCTCACCGCGGAGAACCAGCAACAGCTCCTTGATTCCAAGAAATCGACAAGGTCCAAGAGCGATCCTGTTCAAGCAATATTGACATCTGCTGGTGTAGAGTACACCCACGACAACTCGGAGGTTATTGGCACATCAAAGGTTGAAGAACAACTCTCGCGGCGAGCAGCCATGCGATCATACGCAGATGGGGACGTCGAGGGTCAAAGTGCCCTGTTTATGGACAGTTACGATGAAGACGGGGGCAGCATGCTACATAACACGTATCGACCGCCAGAGGACGTCTGTCGACGACAATTTTGCTCAATGGCCCGCGAATTCGGATTCGACAATGCGACTGAGTTTGCGCTTGTGGTGGAGGGTTGGTCGCGGGAGGCAAGAAGAAACTGTCTGGATACGTTTTACAGAAGAAGGGAGGTTGCGCTGGAGGAGGAGGAAGATGCCAAGATGGAGCCAGCTGCCGAGGAGGCTGCCGAGGCAGTGGTCATGGATGAGGGAACGATGCGGGTGCTGACTAAAGAGGTCAAAGAGGAAGATGCCAAGGGGCTTGAAGAAGAAGGGGACATTGGGAATGTTAAAGATGAGGAGCCGGAGGACATGAAATCTGAAGACGTCAAGAGTGAAGTGCTTGAGGAGAATATCAAGCACCCAGGTACCGAGACGGGGGGGTTGGAGGACTTGATGAATGAGGAACTCATCAAGGGCTCTGAAAGGGATGAAGACGGGGTCAAGCAAGAGCCTTGTCCTTTGAGGGACACGAAACCCAAAACGTTCAAGATGGAGGGGGGTTCCAAACGAGACTCGATATTCATTTCGGACGATGACGATGACGAGCTATGATGGACGTTTTTTAACCCAAGATACCCCGCCTTTTGTTTTCTCTCCAATGGCATAACAAGCTTGCCGCGACACAAACCACCCTTGACCCATCCGCACAGTGAACGCCATCTGCGTCTCTACTTGGTCAGGACGCCAATGACGTGTGGCAGCACGGAATACGGGGGCACATCCGGCGAAGTTGCCAGATCAAACTTGGTCCAGGTTCCAGCATTGCGCAGTGTCTGGTCGGTAGGCCTGCAAATCCTGCAGGAGCCCATGAAGAACATCCAAACAAAGTTGACAAAGCCTGCATTCTAGAGGTCAGCCTCACTCACCCAAGGCGCAGAGTGGGAAAGACGCAACAAAACAAGGGGGGGTGGGTGGAGGGAGGGTCAACTCACGCTGATAGAGCGGCACGACAGGATACCCGCGGTTGGTCTTGACATGCTCAAAGACGTACCATGTGCCGCCGGGCTTGAGAAGCTTGTACAGACGCTCAATGTTCTCCTTGGGGTCGGGAATGCTGCACATGCACCTGATGCCGACGATGCAATCCACGCTGCCGGGCTCAATGGTGCCGTCCCACGCCGTCGGGTCCGTGACGCTCTCGATGCCCACGGGCACCACCTCGTACACGTCGCCCAGGCCGACCTCCTTGACGCGGGTTCGCAGGGTGGCGGCCGAAATGGGATTAGGCTCGACGCCGTAGATCCTGGTGATGCGGCCCCCGTCGCCCTTTCTGCTCCGCAGCCGCTCCCTTCCCTCGCCGCCGCCGGCGTGGATGCGAGCAAGCACGTCTGCCCACATGCCGCTGCCGGCGCCGACCTCGAGCACCGTTCCGTGAACGGGTGTGGACACGACCTCCTCGTGGACCCTGCCGCCGGATACTCTGCCCTGCAGGAGGGGCACCACGACCGTTTCCGCGCTGGCTTTGGCCTGCGGGCCCATTGCCACCCAGAAGTTGCCAAAGAGCTCCTCGCTAAAGGCCGATGGGGAGAAGAGCTTGCCCCAGTTGCCCGAGGAGATGAGGCCGACGACTGTGGCGGGGATGTAGGAGATTGATAGCCCGATCATGAGCCATGGCTCAATGAGGTGCATGAAGATCTTTTGGATGGTGGCGAAGAGGGACATGATGGGGAGGGGGTTTAAGTCTGCGGGAAGTCAATCAAGGTAGATTCTAGCTCGGGGGAGTGAATACAGGAGAGAGTATGAGATGGTGTGTGAGTGCAGGTCGAGAAGGGCCTTTTGGCAGCTGCTAGTCCTGGGCGTTTGGCACGCTCTCTCATTGATTGCCTGAAGGAGAATGAACATGGGGGACGAGCGCCAGCATGTCGGGGCGGGGCAGATGCTGCTTGAGCCAATGTAGCATGGTGCCTGGCCGAGCTGCGGGGCCGACTTTGCCGTTTGTCGGGTCCCACTGGCCGGCGGGCTAAAGGCAGGAGGCACGGTGCGCTGCGTAACTTGGTAGCGGCCGCTTCACCATTGGTCATCCAAACGGGCCAAGACGTGGGAATCTCGAACAACAATAGAGTGTTTCCACCATTGTCATTAGACCCCCGCGGCCATGACAAATCGATTTGCGAGCGAGATGCGCCTGTATTCTCTAATATAACGTGCTGCTCATCCGGCATGTCCTTGCCTGCAAGTATCCCAAAAACGCCGTGTAAATGCCATTCCGGCCCAGAATCAATCAATCACAACATCAACACTCATCATCCACCATCTCTTTACAGCAACTCGAAATCGTCCAGCTGATCCCTGTACTTCATAATGTTCCTCTTGATCTTGCTGCCCACGGACCAGGTCACAAAGTCCTCGGTGGACCGAGTGACGAGGTAAGCCGGGTCCGTCACCGTCTCAACGCCGACGCGGACGTGGCCCTGCTCAATCATCTTGGTGGCCGCCTGCACCGTCTCCGCCATGCGCAGCCGCGTCATCACGACGGGCAGCCGTCTTCTTGCAAAGGCGCTCACGGTGACGTTCTTCTCGACGGCAGAGAGCTTCGAGGTGCTGGCTACGATGCCCATGTCGTAGAGCTTGTTGAGGACCAGCTCCTCGTGCTTGCGGCGCGTCGGGTTCTCGGGAGGCAGAAGCGACAGGCGGTGGGCTAGCTGTCTGAGGGACTGGAGTTATTTTCGCCTGTTAGCAGCTGTGCTTGTGTCACGGTGCTTCTCGCTCGCGCTGGGTAAGAGGTGTGGGCAGGGACCTACGCCGCATAGTCTGTTGTACTTGTGGTAGTCTTCGGGCTTCTGGATCATGTATCGGCGGATGACGGCCTTGTCGCGGTGGTTGTTGTCCGATTTGTAGGTGATGAAGTCGGTTTTGCGCAGGAGCTTTTGCTCGTGGTACTTTAGTTTGCGGACCATGTTTGCGGCCGACGATACGAGTCACAATGCCGGTGTCGACGTATATCTGCGCAAAGGGCGGCAAGAATTTTCGGCAGCTCGCGCAAAACGGGCAAGAATGACAATTCGTAAGAAGAGTTGGAGATGCCCCAGGATCCGGAAGGCTGCAGAAGAGAGAAAATCCCAAAAATAAAGTGGGGCACCCGCGCCTCGGCCAACCAGAAGCTAGCAACGACCCGTGAGCAAGCAAGCACGGGGACTCCAACCCGCCAAATTTTGGATTCCGACTCGGGGCGAACAACTCAATTGCAAAGCTTCACACGTCGCCCGCCATGCCGCCACGACTCTCCCTGTGCGCTGCTCTGCGCGCACAATCCTCCCCCTGGGCTCTGCTGCGTGCCTTCTCGTCCACGCCGGCAACTGCCTCCCCCCCTCGCGAACCTCCTCACCCGCACCCTCAGCATGGCCAGCCACACAGCCCCCGGCCGCAGACGCCCTCGTCCAGCAGCAACCTCCTCTCCATCAGCAACGACCGCCACAAGCGCAGCCCCAGCGCCCGCGGCCTGCGTCCCGGGGAGGCGGCCGCCAAGATGATGACCCGGTACACCGACAAGCAGAACCGGAGCAGGCTCGAGTCCGTCCAGGCGCTGAGGAACTCCAAGAATTCGTCCGACTACTTGCGCCAGATGCCCAGACGCTGGGATGCCGGCGATGTGTATTCGCCCCATGATCTGAGCCCCGTGGAGATGCAAAAGTGGAGGAAGCGGTCGTTGAGGGGCAACGATGTTGTTGATGCGTTGGGTATCCGGCCGCTGGACATGTACAAGGTGAGCCCGACGTGTGCCGCGGCATGGCTGGTTTGTGCAGATTGTAGATTTGCTAACATTCGAGTCAAGAACTTCTCCCTTGTCCAAGAGTTCACGACATCCTCGGGACAGATTATCCACTCTGCCGGCACGAGCTTGCGGCCCGTCAACCAGCGCAAGATTGCCAAGATGATTCGCCGGGTTCAGGGCATGGGCATTTATCCCACCATCCATGATCATCCTGAGATGATCCGGGACAGCTTCTTCCCCGAGCGGAGGTAAATGACAAAATGTAGCAATAGGGCCCGAGAAGGATGGGGCATTTGTGAGCACTGGTACCCGAGAACAAAAGGCGGCTCGGTCAACGCCAGGCTTCTATTCTTCACATGTACAACAGCCAAAGCCTCGTTTCATGTATAAATACACACAATGTCCAAGCATTTGTTCTTGTTTTCCCTGTTGTTACACCCCTTCATGTCGTCATGACTCGCTTGATCTTGATTTGACAAAGGCCGAACTCGTTGAGTCGCCTGCCAACGCTGTCCAGCTCTGCCCATGCTGCTCGATACTTCTTCTTCACCCACTCGCGGTAGTTTGCCTGTAGTTCTTGTCCTGGGAGTGCATTGTGCGCAATGGCCAACCTGCTCCTGGCGTTAGTACGTATGCTCTGCCTCATCATGGTCACTTGACGCCAAATGCTGTGTTTCAACTCACGTCATTGAATCCGGCCCCGATCCAACGTAGGATGCCATGTTCATAATCAGCCCTCGCACTTCCTTCTCATTGCCGCTGCCAGCAACAGCTCCCACGTAGGCGTTGTATACGGCTGGGGGCACTTCCAGGTCCATTCGCTCGATTCTCTCCCAAATGTCACGAGCCATCCTATCTCCGCCTGACTTCTTTTCCAGGGCCCAGAACACGGCCTGAAGACTTGCATATGATGGCCCCTCCCGAGACTGTGTAATCTCATTCCAAAAGTCCAGCGACGTCTTTGGCTTATCGCAAGCTGTGTAAGCCAACATCAGACCGGTGTACAACCTTGTGTTGGGCTGGATGGAAGTATCCATCTTGAGCATGTTGTGGGTCATGACAAGACCTTCGGGGTCAGGATTCTGTGCTACCCCCTCCAGGTACAGAATATACGTGTCCATGGTAGGATGATAGGTCTTATTTCGATGTTGACGCATGTGTCCGAATACATGGGAGGCCATGTCGGGTCGTTTGCGATCAAAGAACGACGCCATCAATTTCATCCGAAGCTCATAACTCGTATCTTGGAAAAACTGCTGGAGAAGTTGGTATGCGCCCCATGCCCGAGATGTGCTAGTGCCCTGGCTAAGACAGAATGCAACAAAGGCATTCTGGACAACCTCTCGCTGCTGTTCGCTGTACTGGAAAGAGTGAAGCGATAGCAAGTCCATGACGTCGAAATGCTGGTCGTTTTCCAAGAACTTGACGCATAGAGCTGCCACTGTTTCCGGTTCTAACAACATCTGATCCTCCTCAAGAGCCTCCAAAAGGATAAGAATAAGCTTGAAGTCTGGAGGAACCTGTTGTGATAGAACAGTCAAATATCTATTCGACGACCGGCGGAAGTCATCGAAGAGGGCAGAGCCAGTTTCGTTATTCCATGGCTCGAAATGCTTGACTTGCTCAAAGGCTCGCTGTGCCGCATCCAGGTCTCCAGTCTCAAGCCTCAGCTGCAGGAGAAGAAGGTACGTCGCTCCATTCGGCGCAAAGCCCTTCTCGGCACACAGAGCAAGGATATCCTCACCCAGTTGCGAGTCTCGAGTCTCTACTGCAACTGTCAATAGACCATTGATGGTATCAGTTGAGGGTGAGAGCGCCCCGTTGCGATCGACCATATGCCCCATCATGGCATCTACTTCCGCCAAGCTCTTTCCAAGGAGTAGGATGGACTGCAATATAGCATCCCAGTGTTTTCTTCTCGGTTGCGATTGGCCTAGTTCCAGAATGAGAGGCACCGCCCATTGCTGGAGGTTGTTTCTTCTAGCAAAGGACGCAATGTCCCTGTAGACCTTGGCTTGGGAGTACTTTTGATTGATCGGCTGGTTGAACCAGTGCTGAGTTTCAATCACCTGGTCATTGTTGGCAAAGAACTGTACCATAACAGCTTGAACGCCAGCATCGAAAGGAACCCCATTTGTCATTGCGTAGTTGACCAACTGGACAAGCTCCGATTCTTTGCCCTCTGTGGCGAGTCCACGGGCCACCACTTCCAGCAGTCGATCCTCCTTGGCCAAGTAAGCAAAGTATGCAGGATCCTCCCACTTCGATTTCAACATCTGCAGCGCCTCTTCTGCGCCGCCATATTCGCATAGCATCTTGATAAAGTAGCTCCAGAGCAGCTCAGGAGACCTTGCTTTGCCGGTGTAATTCCCCGCTGACCAGATTGCGTGTAGAGCTCTCGCCAGATCCAGGTGGTTTTTGCTTCTTTCTTGCGGCTCTATGTCGAGTAGAACTTGACGCACCATGGACAGATCAGCTGAAGACAACAACCCCTTCAATTGCTGGCCCTCTCCATTGGCGGCGGCAAGGTACTCGAGTAACCGCCGACATTGCAGGGCTTGGGTGCTATTCAGCGGCACCTTTCTCTTCAATTTCGACTGCATGAGCTTCCTCAGGGCATCCGCCAACTCCTTTCTTGGTGGCGGTCGCAGATTGTCGAGCATCCGACTTCTCCAAACCATGACTTGCATCCATCCTGGTTCGTACTCGGGTTGTCGAACTTCCCGCGGCGGCTTTTGGAATAGCGCATTGAGAAACGTTCTTTCGAATGACCTCCGCGTTACAGCTCGCGCTATCGGGCGTCGACGGGCTGGGTTCGCGTAGGAAAGACACGGTGGCGCAATAGCTGGCCGGTAGACGAGCAGCCGGCGGCCATGGCGGGCCAAGTTCGCCCTCATGGTTGATCAATCCTATGAGTGTATGGCACTGACGGCTGTCAGCGGGCAATTGAGAAAATCAAGCTTGTACTGTACTTACAGGACCATCTTCAAAGTCAACAAAACCCCGTGTCTTTGATGCAAGCTCGTCTGTGCTCGGAGCAGGTAATCTTGAGCTATGTGCATCAAGATTGCTGGACAATTATTGCGGGTCCCAGGAACGAGACTGGATTTCCCGTGGTTTCACCGGCCTTCCTACCCTACTGTGTGTGAATATGTTGTGTAGGGGAAACTGGTGTCATTAAGATTAACTACGTTGGGTTTTATACATATATAGGTATTTACATTGATAGCTTACAATAAACTTGGGTTTGATATTAAAGAGTTGCCAAATCCCTTCAGTTGTTACTGCCGTGATCGGATTGCCTCTCTGATACATGCCATGGCCACAGTGAATTGCACATTTCTTGTAGTCAGAAAAAGGATAGAAAAGGTCAACTTACCCAAAGCCCAGAACATACACGCAATATTCAGCAATTTTGATACACAAAATCACCATTGTACGCATGATCTTGGCTAGGAGCGCTTTACCATTCCGCCGTCTCAACTTGCGTTCCACATCGGACCATCACGTGACCATATACAGAAAGAAAGCTCCCAGGTGAAGCTCAATTATGACTAGAGCTCCATCGCCAAATGCACAGATTGACAACGGAACCATGTCATCGGCGCCAGTCAAAGAGGGTGCGGCCGCTGGGGCCGACATAAAACCCAAAGCCGCGATAACACCTGTCCCACTCATTGACAGCCCTCTGTCGAAAAGCCTCGCGCTTTCAAGGCCGGTCCTCGTGCTCGGACTCCTCGCCCTTCGTTTCAACGCTCTCGTTGCTGAGCCCGTTGCTACTCTGCAGCTTGCGCTCCCTGTTGTCGCGCTTATCCAGACTGCATACGCCATAATATGCCTCCCTGTTGCAGGCTCGCAAGCTGCCAAGATTGTGCGGAAACCTCGCATCGGGGAGAAGAAGAAGGTTGATTCGAATGGCTCAAACACCGTCTCGGTAAGGAAGCGCGTATCATATCTCGAAGAGTGAATGCCGATCTTGCTAATTTTGACAATTGGTGCAATTAGACTGCGATTCTCGCCTTGCTGCTGACCGCAATCTCCACGCCGGCCGTATACATCATGTTTGTTCTGTTTGGAGCTCCGTTCCTCCAGCAAGTTCCTCACACACTCCTGTGTGCTGCACACTTCTCCTTGCTCGGTCTCTTTCCTATATTTTATTCAAGGGGTGTTGATACCGAGGCTCTTATTGCAGTAGCGGGGGCTTCTGCTCCTCTGGACGAAGTATTTGGTGGATTGGTTGGCGCTGTGGTTGGCGCATGGCTGGGGGCAGTGCCAATTCCGCTGGACTGGGATAGAGAGTGGCAGAAATGGCCCGTCACGATATTAGTTGGCTTGTATGCAGGCTCAATGTTGTGCAGCTCAGTTTCCGGGACGTTGCTGTATGGCAAACGATTCGGCTCCAGTACGGAGGAAGACGACTAACTAGCCTCGGCTTACTGGCAGAATTTCAATAAAGTGCAATAATAGATCAGTTTGCCCATTGGCCATGGCGGCTTTGTAATGACGTGAGGTGGTCTTTCGCAAAAGAGGCCTTGGCACACACTGATAACACTCGCATTCTGCAACCTCTCCGCAGTGGCAGATGTGTCTTGTGGGAGGGAGAGTGATTTGCCCCAAAAATATGCGTGCAAGAAGCACAAATTCCATGGATATGGAGTCTTGCGATGTGGCTGGAGGCGCGCCTTCTCTCTCTCGCATTCGTGATCAGCCCAATGCATCGCCGGTTGTCTTCACACTGTGGCCAGTCTGATTAGGGCTACGATTTGGCCATTCATTTACTGGCAATGGAGCGCCCGATAAGGCATTGTCACGGAGCTGGTGCATGTCACACAAATGTCAAAGCGCATAGAGGGAACCGTGACTGGATTAATGGGTATCTATAGCTGCCCTGAGGTATCGTATCCGAGCTGACGTGGAAATAACCCCACTATCCTCCTGTTATACCGACCCAAACAACAAAGTTTCGTCAAAGAAACAAGGGAAAAAAAGAAAAGGTCAAGACACAAAAGCGGCAGTGGAAGCGATTAGGTGGCCGCAAGTGTCGCTTCAAACAACCAACTGGGATTTGAAAGCCGACGAGGAAAGGACTGCGCCGAATTATTAGGCAATCTGTTGTACTAACAACGAGCCGCATCATGCAGCCGGATGGAGCCACCAGCAAGAGCCACCATCTTCGGCTAGCATGGGTGCATCTGCCAGAGGTCGGTGGTAGACCCGTTGTAAGCACTCGAATTTGTGCGATTAATGTCTGAGAATAATGTAAATGGCGTGGATGATGCCCGGAATGTAACCTATCGATAGAATAGCACCAGGTTAGAAGAGATGATTGATCCTGGTGCAGTTTTCATCATGAGATGGGACAGATGCCGGATGCCGGATCTGTACCGAGGAGAGCGCGACAGGCACAACAGACAGGGGTTTCTGTTGGATGGCACTTACCGAAAATCGTGAGAACGATGTTAATCAGGAGATCGGCGCCACAGCCTGTCTCGAGGAACACACCCAGAGGGGGCAGGATGACGGCAGCAATGAACTTGCAAATGTCGCTAGAAATGGACAGTCAGCTCGGTTTCCTTGGCATTCCTCGGCCAGCGATTGTGCATTGCCTGAGCCCACGAATTCCATCTGTTTGCGACGCAATAAACGCCACTCTGGAATTACAGCCAAGACCAGACAACCTCGACAGGGACCCTGGGCTCATTCGGGCATGACGGGGCTTACCTGGCAGTGAGAGGCATGTTGTCGGTCAATGGCGAGATGCTCCAGAAGTTGCAAAATATACTTGATAAATATTCGGTGGATGTGAGACGCGGCGATGCAAGAGCGAATGGTTCCAGGGGGAAGACAAGACTTGAGGGAGGGAAGAAGAGGGCAAAGTGGGAGGGACAAGCAGCATATTTATTCTGTTTTCCAAGGCCGGAAAGCAAGGAGCAGAACAGGAAAGCTTTCCATGGCAGCCAAGCACTGTCTCCCTCTCGCTCCGCCATCTGCCATCCGCCAACGCTGCATTGCTTTGGTACTACCCAGTACAACCAGAGCAAACGCGGGCTCGGGTCGTGCGGCGGGACCGCCGATGCCGTAATGGCACTGCGTCTTCCAAAACATCAGACCTTCTCTTGGCTGGTAGCCAGCTGCTCTCGACGGCGAACTAGAGCTCGCAACGGCTCCATCCCACCGATGGAGGCTTTTCCAATCTCGGCTGCGTCGCCACCTATCAGCCCTGCCAACTTGCCCACAGCCCAACTTGTGCGTCATCGACTCGCCATGGCAGGGAAAGGAAGCCAGAATGCACGCAATTTGGCAGCTGTTTCTGCCGAGCAGTGGCCAGACTTTCCCTCTGTGTTCCGCCCCGGCCATGTTTCCCATGGACGGCTTCTTCTTCGAAAGCTCCCTGTGTCCCCAGCGAAAACACCAGCAGCACTGCTGTCTCACTGGCGCGCCATTGTGATGCAATTCGTCCTGGCCATCCGTGGACCCCGCCAAGCACCACCCAGCTTTCCCAGATGCGGCGCCAAGAATCTCCAAGCAGCTGCGTCGCAAAACAAAGGCGACTGAGCAGACAGCCCGAATAACCTTTTTCCTGACGTGGTGTGGCTTGTAGCTTGTCGGACCAGTTGCCATGAGGCCTGGCCTACGTCATTGGGACCAAGCTTTGGGACATTACGTATTTGTATGTACGGAGTACTGTACTCGTACTCCGTACCAGCAGGGATGGTCACCGCCACAGACTCGGCAGGACAGGCGCTCGCACTGCTGCTGAGCCACAGCGGGGTGGCGAGCCCAAGCAAGGACAAGGGCCAGACGACGCTATCTGCATCTTGTTTTTATTTACTGATGCAGGCGGTCTCATGATGGTCATGACATTGCGGGCTCCCGATGGACTGCTCCGTACAAACTGCACGTTTCCCAGAATTTTAGTTTCTGTGGTGCATCATTTTGTTTCGGCCGGTATTTCGCGCCCCAAAGCTGGCCTCGGACGAGATGAAATTCTGCACCGTCAATGTTTGATTGGCGCCCTTGTCAAGATGTGACAAGAAAACGTGACACTGCATCCACGTCCAGTTTACTCTTCTTTCCCCGTTCTAGCTTTCAATACGGAATATTAAACCTGATCTCGGTCTCACTGGCCTCCGGTGAGTCGATTGCGCACTCGGGCAAATTTGTCCTACCTGACAAAAATGATTTGTAGTGTTTTTTACTGGTGCTACTCTGCGAGAGCCCAGCTTTGTTTCGCGGCGAAGACGTGCATCTTTCTATTCTTCCCTCGAGGTGGCTTAGCAGAAACACAGCCCTGGCTGTAATCTTACTGTTGTCCGTAGCAAGGCGCAAGACTCGGGTATTCGCCGAGCCTTCTCTGCCCAGACCGTTGCGGCCCAGTCAGGGCAGGAGCCAAGACTTCAGGTGGCAGGTTGGGTCTACTGGTCAGGGAACCTTTGATTGCTTTAATTTGTTTTTGCTATGACATTGCACATCTCTTGCATGATCCCCCATCACAAAATGCACAAGGTTCTACTGTAATCTTATTACCCAGTGTATGTAGTTTACCAGTTGCATATTATCACATGCTACACCAAACATTTGGCAGGGTGCAGCGCGCCTTCCGATCCCCAATCTCCAAGCACAGTGCCCCCTTGGCACTTTTTTTTTTCCTTAAAAAATTTAGGAGAAGAAAAGAGGAAAAGCAACAACAAACATGTTGCCGTATCGGTCGTTGTGGTCATTGTAAACAACTAGCGTCATAAAGTACCCAATGATGGCATAATATCTTGGAACGGGGTGTTTGGACCCAAATGCATCAAGTACAATACAAAACATTTCTTGAGGCTGTGCAAGGAATGAAGTCGACAGCCGTCTATCCAGGACTGCAAAGCACAAAAACGATCGATTCCGGATCATTTCACACGCAAAAAAAAAAAACCGCCAGCTTACCAAGACGCCAACTCCAATCCCTCACATGAATGCTTCTTTACCACGAAACTACACGGGAAACCCCCCCCTTCTGAACACCGTCAAAGCAATTCTCCCTCTCCTTCCTCAACAAGGTCATCATCCTCCTCCCAATCCACATTCCCGGCCATCTCTTCTGCGCGCCTCTGGACTTCCGCCAAGCCCGAAAGTTCGGCAACATAGTCCTTTTCTTGTAGCGCCTTCCTGACGAACCCCCATCCATCTGTGCGATATGCTCTCAGGATCTTGGGGCTACATGCGCTGCAGCAGTCGTACGACTGGCCCCGAATATTGATATTGTGAAACGTAGATACATAGCCGCGGATTTGATGAGGTACCAGGCCCAGAGGGTGCTCGGGGGGGTCCCGTTCGGGGATGTTTCCTGGCGTGTGTTGTGGCGCGGGCGCTTGGTGACGGAGAGGGTGTTGGAGAAGACTTGTAAGGAGTTCAACGAGAAGCGCCGACGCAATGGCGGCGACTCCTGGGCGGGTGACTGTGCATTGCTGGTCGAGAGTCTGGTCCTTCATTGACTATAACCTTGTCAGTATACGTAGCGGGGAGAGAGTGGAAACGGGCATGGCTAATCACTTACATCAGCCGGGGCAACGACGTCATTACAAAAGTAGCAGCCGAGGGACGGCTCCCCTTCGTCCTCGGTCTCTGCTCCATGGCGCATGACGACGTATGAGTCAAACCCCAGTGCGGCATTCATGACAATCTTCCCACGGGCCTTGCCAATCACAGTCGGAAGCCAGCGCGACTCACGAGTGTCCATCAGCAAGAAAATAACGTCGTGCTTTTCAATCAGGCCCTCCAGCTTCTCCAAATCTTCCCTAGTCTTGGCTTCATTTGTAAAGGGGTGGCCCAGCATGGGTACGGATAAAGAGTGTCCTTCGCTTTCGACGCCGGGGTAAATGCGCTTGAGCATTGTTGCTGCTGCCGCTGCTTTTGGCTGTCCGCCGTCTGTACAGTCACTGAATTCGAACAGAGGTTGGCGGACGGGATTTGAGTATGAAACCCGGCCATAGTCGACAAATGTGATCTTCCTCACGCCCCAGCCTAACAAATTCCTTGAGACGTAGCCTCCAAGTGTGCCAGCTCCCAGCAGTAGACATTTTGTGTTTTTGATGAGCTCCAGGTCCAAGTCGGGCGCGAGCCGCCACTTCATCAGCTTCAGGTTCAAGTCAACAGACGAATCGGCCAGTCTTGCAGGGTCCATGTATTCTGCGAGGTTTGCTTGCTGCGCCTGTAGTTTCCCGTTCCGCGATCTCTCCCAGCCTGTGACCTTGGGCATCTCTCTCAGCTCCATGGTCTCCGCGGCGTCCATTTCGATTGGAAGCACGACGCTCCTAGCTTCGTGCCGTCTAGCCCAGGTGTCTCTGTAACATAATATCTTGACCTTGGACATGCGGAATCGTTGCCGGATAAGTACCAAGAGGTTTCTAAGTGGCCACCCTGGCCCTTCAGCGTAGGTCGACGGGTCTGCGAAAGCGATGTATCGGTCCTCTTCGGATATGTCGTTGAAAAAGCCTTCTTCAAAAGATGCAAGTGAATCTACTTCCCATCGAAAACCCAAGCTGCTGGAACCCTCAAGCTCTTCCATCTGTACATCCCGACCTCGGACTTTTTTCGCAAGAAAGAAACCGCTTTGGCGGCTGTCGACACTATATCGCCAGGTGCCGACTTTGTCGACAAGTTCTGTGCTTTCGTCCGCACTGAAGCGCTCCGCGGGCCCTGTTCGCTTCCACTGAGGGTCTGAATGCAAGGCGGGGAAAGCGAACCAGTAGGTAAACTTGTATTTCTTGAGATCCGCGTATGAGAGAATGACAAAGGATGAGAGCAGCGACGGTACAGAGTAGATAGTACCGTCGTTGATTGCGTCCCAGATCTATCCCCGGTTAGACACACGGTCCACCTTCAGTTGCGCTTGAGGGTGGAAATACCTGTCTCCCAGCCTTCTTAATCATCTCAGCCTTGTCCGTGTTCCTGAACTGCTCCAGGGTGTTGACATTCTTTATGATGCCCTCTCCTCTGGCGGAGCCCAAGGGTGCGCTATATCAGACAAGTCAGCCATACTTGGTCGGCCATTTTGATACACACATCTGAGCCGCACCTCTGACTTGTCAAAGCATTTCCCAGAATCTGCATTTTGCAACTGGCCTGTGGTTCCTCCACTCTCGGCTCATATAGACCGAGGACATTTCTGGCCGAGTCGTCCAGCTTGTCATAGTCGAGCTTGGAAGCAAAAAGAGCAGAGTAAAAGGGCAGCTCAATATCCGACGTAAATGTCGCAAACTGGAGAGGCGTAGCCATGATGAAGCGCGGCCCGGGGCCTGTTTCGTGCGATTTCGCACAGGACTTCACTGGCCGTACGTGAGTAATTTGACTTTGCGCCAAACAAATGCGTGGTGCGGATGCGACAGGAGTGCGTGATGCTGGCCGGTGAACAACGGAAGATATATATGGTGCTCAAGGGTTGCGCTACTGTCGCATAGATAAAGTTGACGGATAAAATAGAAATCGGGAACAAAGATATGTTGATGGATGAGGCTGTCATATGACAAAGAGAGTCATCACGAGCCGTGTGTCAGGCTGATGAGGCGGGTGGTTCCTTGCTGGCTGGCTGGCCACGGCACCCGTGCCCCGCGGCGGGGTTCCAACTCTTTGGACTGCGCAGGCTGACGGGCCAGTTTGTGGGGGCCTCTGCCTGGATAATAAAGCATGAAAGGACCGCTCAGGCGCCAACGAATAATAAGGTTCGCAGGTATTAATATGAGATATGCTTAGCTAGGCAGCTTACTGTGCTCGTGGTGAAACCGCCACGCTGACCCGAAACAAAATGCTGCATACGCATGCTCCAAAGGGAGAATAATCACCATTTACCAGCCCACGCCGTTTACAAATGCGCCAGTAGCTGTTTCCTGGGTTGCGTGTGAACAAAAGGACCCACCATTCGGCTCGACGCAGGTAGCCTAAGTGGATAAACATTCAATTATTTCAATAAGCCGACTGCCCTCAACAAGCAAACAACATCCGGTATGGTGTAGTGGCTAACATCGCTCGCTCTCACCGAGCAGCCCAGGGTTCGATTCCCTGTACCGGAGTTCATTTTCTTTTGAACCTGATCTATTTTTTGACGGTTTCTGGGACCAAGTTCTAGTGTCGTCGCTTCCGATGATGGATAGATTCTGAGTTGGACACTCAATGTCCTGCTTTCTTTTTTTTTTTGGACTTTTTTGACTTTCAAGTCTGCATTTTTGCAAAAGTTACGCCTTGTCTCGGGCCCAGTTACTCTCCCAGTGTGTACAGTGATTGTGCAACCTCTTGCTCTCATCTAAATGTTTGAGACTTGAGCTATTTTTCCAGCACTACGGAGTACCTAAGTCACACCTGGAATTTCAGCACGGGACACGACGCAGTCTTTCGATCTGTCTGCCGTGCAGGGGGTGCATGTTTTCTCAAACATTTACTATTATGAGCGATCCGTATTACCAGGCTACTTTGCAGAGCCGCTGCTTACTTGCCTACCTACTTTCCTTTGCATAGGTAGGTAGGTACCTGGCTACCTATATACTCTGCGCCATGGAATTTCTAGCGACAATAGACGAAGCAAATTCAAGGAATCAGTGTATGTATCTGTAATTCGACACGCAGGACCCTGTAAGTTGTCGAGTCCCGATAATAGTTCTCGGCAAAGTGAGCCAGCGACAGGAGGACCCTTGCTCAATGGTCGGCCACGCGAACCCCACAAGCACGACACGACTTCCCTATCGCGCGTCAGGCACTTTAAGCTTTAAAGAGCGAGCCGCTGAGCCGCAAAGCAATCTCGCCGTCGCAAGCCTCTGGACTCGTCAAAATGCTCATTGGTATCTGTGGAGGTGAGAGTAGTTCATTCCCACATACTACGTCTGCTCTAGTCTAATCACCAACGCAGGCATTTGCTCCGGCAAAAAAACGGTTGCTCAATATCTCGTTGAGCACCATGGCTTCAATCATCTCTACCTAGAGCCGCCCAGGCAGAACAACACCTCCTCGTCTCATGAGGATGAGCAAACATCCTCTTCTGAGCCCGCTGGGGCACTCAGCGGCGCCTTGAGCTCTGGTGACCTCGCTCCTGCCAGCAACGGCTACCATTCTTCATCTGATGCATCCCTTGCACTGAGACGACGACAAACCCAACAGCACACATTTTCCTCGCCCGAGGCACTTCTCGACTTTGTAACGCTGAGATGGCAAAGTCGGTTTGTGACGACCGACATACCCACCGAAGCTGTCCTTGACGTCTTCATGCGCCGCCCCTTCTTCCTACTCCTGTCCATCGACGCGCCCCTCACCGTTCGCTGGCGGCGCTTCCAACAACGAGCCAGGGTGCCGGAAGAGTCAGGCATGGCTCTCGAGGACTTTGTCACGCGCAGCGACGCTCACTTATACGATGCCCACGGCGGCTTCCAGCCCCTCATCTCCCGCGCAACCGTCAGGCTGCTCAACACGTCATCCTCTCTAGCTCACCTCTATGCCACGCTTGGCAAGCTCGATATCCCCAATCCTGATCGCCTGCGCCCCGGTTGGGACACGTATTTCATGGCCCTGGCGTCTCTCGCAGCCCAACGCTCCAACTGCATGAAGCGCCGAGTCGGGTGCGTCCTCGTCGGCAGAGAGCGGCGCGTTATCAGCACGGGCTACAACGGCACACCGCGCGGGATTCGCAACTGCGCCGACGGAGGATGCCCCCGCTGCAACGAGGGCAACAGCTCGGGCGTGGGCCTGGCCACCTGCCTGTGCATCCATGCAGAGGAGAATGCCCTCCTCGAGGCGGGGAGGGAGCGAATCAGAGACGGCGCTGTGCTCTACTGTGATACGTGTCCGTGCTTGACTTGCAGCATCAAGATCTGTCAAGTCGGCATCAGCGAGGTCGTCTATGCCCATGGCTATAGCATGGACAAGGAGGCCGCGGCTGTGTTTAGCCAGGCCGGCGTCAAGTTGCGGCAGTTTATCCCTGTAAGTTTATGCCCTGCCCAGATGCGTACGGAGTACATGAATCCTCATGTGCGCACATCCCTGCACGGTACGTGTAATGCTGATTTGGCGCATATAGCCGCCCAACGGACTTATTCACCTGGAAAGAATGGAACTGTACTGAGCGGTGCTGCTGGGTGGATCTGTTTAATCATGTTGCGAAGCATTGCGCGGATCATGGCGGGCATATTTGCACATCACTTGTCCCATGTTGCGATATCGGGGGCAAGCATGGGCATTAATATAATGATTTACCTTTGGGTTTGCATTTTGACTATCTCTTTATCGGATGGGATGATCAAATGCCTTGATAGATGTCGCTTTTGTTAAGCGACAGGTACAGCGCTTTGCGGCCTTGGAGAGAGAGTTTTCTCGCACCTTGATGTTGTCTGTCCTTTGTCGTAGGGGCTCACTCTTGCTGTTCCCTACGTCCATTCACAAGGGCAATTCCACATGAAAAGCTGAGCCGGAAGCAGTCTTCCGCGTAGAGTGTGTGCACTTAAAAGTAGTACTACTCCCCTTTTTGTATGGGTAAGGTTCAGCAGACGCACACTCATTCTTAGCGACTTGAGAACGTCATTTGCTTTGCCAAACGTACTTTACTTGGGGCAGGGTTGCCATACGCCTGTGGGTTCAAACCTAATATTCCCCTGTTCTGGCATCTGGGACATCTTGGGTATGCAACCCCTCTGTGGAAGCGCCTCTTGTTCAGAGGCGACGGTCATGTGTCAGATTGCCGATATTTTGGGCCCATTGCCAGCCGACTGGGGGTGTTATTTTTAATGACGGCGTGCCAAGGGCCAACCGACAGGCTTGCCCGGGATTAGATGGGAAAAAGGCTTTGAGGAGCGTGTACAATGCTTTTGACGGGCCGACAGAGTGGGCATATCCTGTGCAAAGGAAACAACACCAATTTCTGGACATGATTGTTCAAATGCCACGCAAGTGTCGTCCACGCAACATCATGTCCAGACCCCATTCCACTGCGAATTGGTGTGTATCGGCAATGAAAGCGGCACAATACGTAGCTCATAATGTCACAGGCACTGGAAAGCATACAAGAAAAAATCGCTGTAGGGTAGCGGACCCGCACTAGGGCTGATGTGAAAAATGTCGGCCAAAAGGTCACCTCAAAACTCATTCCTGCCATGAGTTGCGAGTCGTGAACAAGCGAGGAAATTTTGGGGTTAATAGTAAATAAGGGATGCAGTCAGCTCAGCTCGTATAGAGTCCATGAAAAATTCTCACATCATCATGGCACCCCTTCTTTCAGTTCAGCGCTAAAAGCCCACTGATAGATTGCGGTCAGCGTTGTTGCGACGACCCTCACCGACAACTTGGTGGCAAGACGTAATATTGCACATACAGTTCGGGTTCTGATCGCATCATCTGCCGTCTGGACCCTCATTGAACCCATAATTTCTTAGACTTTCGGTGTGGTGCGCTGAGTCGTTCCCAGCGCAGACACACAGGCCTTGTCGAGCCGCTGGTTCCATAAAAAGATGCAACCTGTTGGCGGTCAAAGTTGTAGACAGGGTCCACTGTTGCATATGGACCTTTGATGCGACTATGCTGTTAGTTCTTACTGTTCTATCTCATTGAGTATTATTACACGGTATTATTTCTAGTCAAGGAAGTTGGGAAAAAGCCACCGCTGCGCACGTCCTTGCGGGAGGTTCGGCGAGCATGGCACCATGGACCACGGGTTTGCGATGGGACATGGGGAAGCGGGATCCCCAGGGACGATTCGACTCGAGAATGCTAGTCAAGCAATTATTTTCGTCACGGAAGCCATAGCATGGGGCTTGGTCCTGCCCGCTCGTTGAGGGGAATCCGATAAGTTTGACTCAGTTTTGGGCAATTGGTAGCTCAACCACCAGCCCAGCCCATGAAAAAGAAGTGCCAGACGGGCGCCTCCCGTGGGGCCGCCCCAGGCTAATCTTACCCATGAAGCGAGATGACATGGGCGGATAATAGGGGTAAAGGCATAATGCTGGACGGTATTCCGGAGTCTGCTCATGTTGTGTGTGTAGTACAAGAGGAGCATCTTCTCACGAGATTGCAATTTCAAGCTCGAATTTAGCCCACCCCCCCGTACCTTGGTGGATAGCTGATGTTTTTGTTTTTATCGCCACGCCTGCAAGATGTGATGTTGCATGGTCTCGTAATCTCGTAATACCCCCGACAGGTATTAGCTGACGAAAAAAAAAGAAGAGAAGAGGACAAATGAGGCCGTCCAGCGCAGAATAAGGAAAAAGGGGCTGGACATTGTTTGACACGGGAGGTTGGAAACACTCTGGCCTGACTTGGCGGCGGGATGGGACTCGGATCTGCTCCCGCGACAAGCTGGCTTTGCTTCCCGCTGACAACACACAGATGCTAGATCCACAAATGGGAACAGTTCAGAGACCAGACGGCCTGGGTCGCTAGTAGAAGTGGCAAAAAAGTAAAGAAAACAAAGCTTCACCCAGCCTGCTGTCGCTCCAGAAGGAGCTTGGGATCGGCGTGCCACGCCATGACCTCCGGTTGGCAATGTGGCCGGTCATGGCTTGACCACGGCATGGGCCTTTTGGGTCTGGTGTCTTGGGATGGGTCTTGCCGAAGCTCCATGGTTTCTTCTCCGTATCGTATGTACATGCGATGATTCAAACTTCCCAAGAGCCCCTGGTGGCATTTTGGATTCGCACACCACCCCTGGACCCTGGGACCGCGTCGAGTGGGACCATGCCACGCCGAGCCGCTGCTTGTCGGATTGGCGCCTTGTTGGTAAACTCGCGGGTTGGTTTAAACAATCCGGAGTTCTTGACTGCCCCGAGGTGGAAAAAGGGGGTAGTGGATAACATTGTCAGAGACCAAACACAAATCATGTCACGAGTGAAGAGTTGGCATTCCAAAGGACACTCACAAGGCCTTTGTTTTGTTTGGGGCGAGGATTACGTAGACCAATGGATCATGGGCTGCGGCCCAAAACGGGAGCAAGTAATTGGATATTTTGGCATGCTTTTCACCCAATGTCTCGTGCGCTGATGCCCTTGATCGGAACAATTGGCGGGGAGGAGGGGGGAGCAGGTGCCAGCGGCCAGCGGCCGTGGGCAGAGCCGTTGTAGCCCTCGTGGGTCTGTCAACTTGCAAGGGGTGGTGGGGTGAGGCAGAAAGTTCTGGTACTTGTTCAATGTCTAATCCACGAGCCGACCACTCGCTCTGTGTCGTCGCGCACTGTATCAAGCGCATGTGTGCATGGTTCGCCGACAGCATCAGCTTCTGTGCTATACGAGAGAGCGCTTGGCCACTTGCCTAGGTAGTCACGGGCATCAGGCTTTACTTTTGCCACCATGTCCCGTCGACTTTTCACCGCAGCCTCGTCCCAGCGGCCCTCGTGTGTGGCGTGCGAGTTTTGTGATGCCCAACAAGGGGACGCGTCTCGGCGCGTTGCGCTAACCCGATTCAGTAAGACTGTAAACAAACGCATCACTCCACTGGCAGACCCCCCTGGCAGGCGCGACTGAGGCCATAGAATACCAGACCAGCCCGAACCATCAAACCAAATCGAGTCTGGCCTAATCCCTTCCCACACCTGCTGCTGAACACCTGAACATTTGAATCCTCCGCATGTTCCATCCGCATTCCTGTCGGACTCATGCGCATGTTCTGTTCGTCGACACAAGCACGTTCTGTCCGCTGCCGCCTGTCGCCATAATACACCTTGTATGAGTCACGGATCAACTGCCGCCACCCTCGCTATGTGCTGAGCCAACGAATGCGCGCACCGATTTTGAAACGAAGCTGAGAGACGAGCCAGCCGTAGTCGACTGGAGCTTTCGCCTTGGTGAATGGGAAGCTGGGGGAGAGAACAGACGTGCCGAGCTGCATCATGTGGTAACATCCGCATCATCGACGGCCTTGAACTCAACGACAGAGTGCGACAGAACACTTGTTTTGTTCTATTTCGCCCCTTGGCTCCTGCTTTTGTTGGTGCCGTGGTACAGGCTACCCAGCGTACTTGAAAGGCCTTTGATCACATCCATCCCCCCGGGCAGAAATCGTCTGCTTGTACAAAGAACTTGGCGCCTGGATCTTGTCTGGTTCAAGTTCGCACCGCTGGAGACTTCTTTGTGATTATCAATCGTCCGTGGTTCTTGAACAAGCACAGGCGCAACTACGGAGACACGCCACACTCTCCGTTGCCCGCGCCCAAATACTGCTTTGTCTTCCTCACCTCCATCCGGCCTGAAAATTGGCTCACCTGGGACAACGAAGCACTCTTAAGTTCAGCATCAAAATTCGAAAGAAAACCACACCTCCATTTTTCTCACAAACGGGAAACAAGGGGCCTATATAACAGGTATCTGAGGGCTCACACTTGAAACTCTTCACTGGAACGCACCCCGTGATACGTCAACTGCGAACACTTGGGCGCCACATTCCAGCAACTCCCACAACAATAAAATGTCTTTCTCCAACGGTGGAGGCACGTTGGCGCTGCCATCGCCCACGCACGCTCATCATATTGATGTGTCGTCGGCAGTCCGCAGTCTTCGACGTTCCATCTCACGATCACCATCAAAGTTCTTGTCGCGAACAAGCTCACAGAGCTCAGAGAATTCTCGACAGGCGTCACCCCAGTCGCCTTGCCGACGGTTTGGCGCAACGCCTCAACGGCAATATATCTCACCATCACAACCCCAAACCGCGCCTCCAGCGGTCACTTCAGCGCACGCCACAACCCCTCATCAGGCATCCGTACTAACTCCTCTCCGACCAAGCGTCCGACTCTCACTCCGTTCTGCAAAGTCTGCCAAGTTATCATCGGCTACATCTCGCCCTCTTGGGCGTGCCCGCGCTTCACCAAAGAGTCCCCTCAAGCGGGCCCTCAGTGCTACTCCGGATTCTGGTAATCTGGGACAGCAGTCGGCTTTGTCGTCACCTACATCAGTCACGCCGCGTGGACAAGAAAATAAATCGTCACCTCGATCAGCACACAGTGCTGGGGACAAACCATCGCGTCATAGCTTTCACCTGGACGTATCAGGATCATCACAGTACGAAGCTCTCAAGGCGTTGGCCACTCCCAGTAGTGAATCTTACATGGTCTCAACGACAGGCGCGTTAAAGCGCAGTGATGCGACGATGAATCTGGACTATCCTAACCACGGTAGCCCGGCGTCAAAGCGACGAAGTTTACACGGAATTACTGGTCTCGCGCCATCTGGAGATTTCAACATATTTGGCACCAACACTTCGTCTTCCCAGAGCTTCGATATCCATGAAGATTCACACTCATCAGAGTATGAACTGACTGGAGCCACAACTGGTCCTTCTAACACAACTCGGGAACCTTTTGTTTCTCCCAGTCCAGTGGCGAATCTGCCCAAGCGAACTTCGTCGCTTAGAAAATCAACACTGCAACAGAGATACGGCGACAAAAGCTCATGGGGTCGAAGAACTGGAGAAAGGCAGCTCGCACAGATGGGTGGGGATGCTTCTACACCGGCCCGAAGCCGCCCTCGTCTCTCTACAGATCATTTCCTGCCCCCTCAGCTATCACGAGACAGCCTGTTTAGCACAGGGACCCCCTTGGCCAATGCTGCGATGCATCCGTTGGAGAACAAGGGACAACATCAACCGCATCCACTCTCCAAAACTCTCACCACCTCCACTTCTGGGAACAGCTTGACGGAAGAGCCATATGCGCCAGCTCCCAAAGCAATCGAAAAGGCCAAGCCGCACCCTTTTTCACGATCTCTGCCCTTGAATGCAACCAGACCAACGGCTCGAGCTGCCAACGACCATGCCAAGGCCGCCGCCACGCCTACCCAATCTCACCAGCTCTGGATTCCTGCATTCAACTCCACAGGTCTCATCTCCAAGATCAACCGGAATCCCGAGGAAGATGCTGATAGAAAAATCGTACCACCAGACACGCCCTGCAAAAAGCATACCAATCCCTTCGCAACCTTCCCTCCTCCTGTTGGAAGTGCCATCAAGAGGAAGGGTAACAACCGAAACTCTTTCGCCGGCATTCCTTCAACCCCTTTCCATCCATTGTCGTCACGAGCCCCCGATACCTTCGGCCAGCCGGCCAAGGGACTTTCCATTTTCCAACGTAGTTCTGCCGCAAAAGCGGCGCGTCGCGCCAGCATCCTTGACTTTGAGGGCGAGGACAGAAAGTTGTTTTGTGACAACGACGACCTGCCAAATGCCTTGGACGGCGATGTTCCACCAACACCCACGAAAACGACAACACTAACAACAAGCTTGAGCAACCTCAGCGAACAGTCCCTTGAAAGTCCGAGCGCTAACCGAACATTTGCATTGCCAATCTCGGCCGTGAAACCTGCGCCGTCGCGGGAATCGACAAGTAAGCTTTTCAGTTGACATCCCCAGACCGCTCATGACTAACATGCTATGAACCACTAGGGAGCCCAGTGGATGGTCGGAGGACTCCCCAAACGCCGCAAGAATCACTACTGCCTTTGGATACAAGTCGTCTGTCTATTTCGCAGGCACCTGATAATCTGAACGAGAACAACATGCCCCCTCCAGTCACCCCTACTGCTGGCCGTGACTTCCGGTCATCAACCAGCATTTTTGTCACTCCAGTCAATGCCCGAAATAGCAGCCTTGACATCGACTCTAGCTTGTACTCGAGATTTGATAAAGTTGAATCAGCGGGCGAGGGCGTCTTCTCCGTCGTGTACCGTGTCACCAAACTTGAGCATGCGAGTGCACTCACTCCTGGAAATGTTACACCTAGCACCAGTGCTCGTCGAAGCCCGGTCAAGAGTCAGGTGTTTGCTGTCAAGAAGACCAGACAGTCGTACAACGGGCATAAGGATCGAGAAGCCAAACTTCGCGAGGTGCGCATCCTCCAAGCACTGACGCACGCGGAGCACGTTGTTCGATACATTGATGATTGGGAAGAGAACTTTCACCTCTACATCCAGACGGAATTCTGCGAGGAGGGAACATTGGCCAAGTTCTTGGGCGATGTTGGTCGACATGGCCGGTGTGATGACTTTCGCATCTTCAAGATACTGCAAGACCTATGCTTGGTAAGGCAATATACAATAGTATGCTTTCATTGGTGTGGAGCTTTTCACTGACCATATTCTTGTAGGGATTGAAAGAGATTCACGATGCTGGATTCATGCATTTGGATTTGAAGCCGGCAAATATTCTCATTACCTTTGAGGGAGTGTTGAAAATTGGCGACTTTGGACTGGCTCAATCTTGCACATCTGCACAAGGGGTTGACGTGGAGGGCGACCGTGAATACATGGCTCCTGAGATGCTCGAAGGCAAGGTCGGCAAGTCTGCTGATGTCTTTTCTTTGGGGCTGATTACATTGGAAGCCGCGGCGAATGTGGTGCTACCCGACAACGGCCCTACCTGGATCGCCTTGAGATCAGGAGATCTGTCCGAGGTCCCCAGCCTTACTTGGACACCATCCGTTGAAATGCAGAAGGACGCCACTGGGAACCCAGCTGAATCAGCACACAGTGATGAGCTACGAGCTGGGAAGATGCGAATGTCTGGCAACAACCTGTTCGGCTCGTTCAAGGGTTCAGAACTACAACAAGCCCCCGATTTCATGACTGAAGCATTTCATCCTAGCTCGCTGGACTCTATTGTGAAATGGATGACAGCTCAAGAGCCAGCAGACCGACCCCTTGTTGACCAAGTGCTTGATCTCGAAGGTCTTCGGTGGGTCGCCGAGCACCGCACTGCGCCAGCGATAGTGCACGAAGGAAACTGGGGTCCTGCCGACTTGTTTCCCGTCTCCATTGCCATTGATAGCGATACTGAAATGACGGACGTTTAAGCAGCAAGCAAGACGGAAAACCGGAAAGAGCATTGTCACAATTTTATTGTGAGAAGTGAACCCGACCGAAAACGAAAACAAATAAGAACGGGTTCTGTTGCGATTGTTTGAGATATACCCCTACGCACCATGGAATGGTGCATCGATATGGAGGAACTGGAACTGGAAAAATCTTGTGCTGGAACATGTACAAGTGAGCATTATGAAACGACCCCTTTTGGAGGATAACACGATGGAGGGTCGCCACCGGATGGTGAACCCTGACGTCACGACCTAGCAAGCACACAGTAAACGACTACTCATTGTTCGATACCTATGGATGCAGCGGTTGTGCGATATTCCCTTTGTGGAACCAGTTTTGCGTGTTGGAGTCTTTTTTCTTTCCCTTGCTTGGCCATGGAGGAAAAGGACTTGAAATCCGTGTGTTGAGGCGATTGCGTGAGATGAGTACACATGCTTGGAGTGTTTGGGATGTCGGACTCGGCCGATAAAGAGATGGCCCAGATGGTTATCTCAACTCTTCATGGGATATACAAGGCGTTTGTGAATAGTCACGGAAAATGTAGATATAGATAGTACTGTCTTTGGGCGGACGGCGGTATGTGGTACTTTCAGGGCACTTTTGGTTGGAGCATCACGGATTCGAGCGGCGTCCTGGGACAATGGGTTGCCGAATCTGCTAGTCATGGTTCTACGACGAAATGGCATGAACACTTTATGACCAAGGTTCATTCTTGCTGCCGAGAATTAGCGGCTTTGTGATGTCAATGTGTAGTTGGAGTGTTGTGTTGATAGTTGGTGGTGAAGTGTATTCGATGCGTCTGGTGACGTTGGCAGTCGGTGCGGGTACGTGGACCGCAAGGCCTGAGGGGTCGATCCAAGGCGAGCCAAACCACATACATACAACATACATGTCTGGTGTGCCTGCGCTGCGCAGTACGTGCCGACAAGGGCTCCCCGTCAACTCCAAGGCTTTTCTTTTTAATTCTGGTCCGCCACGACCCGTACGCCGCATCCAACTGGATCCCGCCATACCAGCGACGGCTTCCCTTGCCCCAGCACGCCGGCAATGACGGGCCAGACGCTGGAAAAGGGCCAATCTGGTCTGCCTACACCTGCAAGTACCCATTCATATTGGCATAGGGATCCATCGGCTATTCTCCTTGGACACAGGACTACCGATCAGCTCCCTGCCACCGCCGACGTTGTTGTCATTGGGAGCGGGATAACTGGCGCATTCGCCGCAAGGGAGCTGGCGAAGGGGGGAAGAGATGTTTTGCTCCTGGAAGCAAGAGAGGCTTGCTGGGGTGCAACGGGAAGGGTAAGTAGACTTGCGCCCCCCCCCTTCTGCTCATGGTCTTGGAGCATTAATTCGTGGCGGTAGAATGGTGGCCATTGCCAACCCATGGTATACGGGTCCAAGCCCAACATTGCCCGCTTTGAATTAGACACGTACGGCTTCATCAAGGACTTTGTGGCCAAGAACAATATTCCCTGTGATTGGCACACCGTAGGTGGCGTACACGGCATATTTGACCAAGATGTCCTCGAGGCAGTGGACGAGATCATGCAGCGCCTGAAGCGTGACCATCCCGACCTCGCGGAGAAGGCCATTCTCGTGACGGATAAAGAGGGGCTCCGGGGACTTCGTGTGCCGCAGGCTCTGGGCGCCGTGTACCAACCCAATGCCGCGAAACTGTGGCCGTACAAGCTCGTGGCGTGGGTTCTCGAGGGCCTGCTGAAGGATGCCACAGTTGCGTTCAACCTGCAGACCAACACGCCCGTTGAGCATTTGCAACACGCCGGCGATGAATGGGTCATTCATACTTTGCGGGGCCAGGTTGCTGCCAAAGATGTGCTCCTTGCTTCAAACGCCTATACCTCGTACCTTGTACCCAAGATGACCGGCATCATCACGCCGATTCGAGCGCAAATCGTGGGATTGACGCCCCCGGAGGGTGGCATTCCGCTTGGACACACGCATGTTTGGGCAAAGGGCAGAAACGAAGACTACTTGATTCAGCGCGACGACGACAAGGTTCTTATCCTGGGCGGCGAGAGGCATGCCACCCCGGGTGGAGAGGAGGGTATTTGGAACGACAGCGACGTCAATGCCGAAGTTGGGCAAAAGCTTCGAAGGGGACTCGCCGGGAGGCTAAAGTTGACGGCTCCTGGCCACGAAGAGAGAGAAGAACTTGACGCGCAGTACGAATGGACAGGCATAATGGGCTACTCGAATGATGGCCATCCCTGGGTTGGGAGAGTGCCTGGGCAGTTTGGCGGTGCAAACGGTGGCAACCGTGATGGGCATTTATGGATAAGTGCTGGGTATAATGGGCACGGGATGACAGCAGCCGCGAGATGCGGCCAAAGGGTGGCGGAGATGATGCTGGGCAAGGAGCCGAGCTTCGATATTCCGAAAGAGTTTGAGGCGAGTGAGGAGAGGGCGGCGAGAGTGAAGGGCTTGGCCGGAGGGAGTGTGGCGTTTGTAGACGAGCTGAGGGCGTTGCTGGAGGACTAGAGGCTGTGATTTGCAAGGAGCCAGATGGCAATGTCAAGTTTCTGTGCTTCAGAGCGCGTGCCATGCTAGAAATTAGCCATAGCGAGCAAGGTGGATGGAATTTCATGCCATGCCTTGCGAGTCTTGTGATGGAGCTGCCGCATATCACCGTCACGTATATACACTCCGTACGTCTCTAGCATAGTCCTTATGAACAGAAGAGTGCATGAAAAAAAGTTGGGAGAGATGAGAAAGCGACGTGCTTCGAAATCGCTGCCGTCTGTCGGACCAGTCATGATATTGGTGTTTTGTCTTGGGAAGAGAACGCCAAGCCACCGAAACTGAGCTGCGTCTTTCCATTATTATTATTATTTATTTTGCTCAGATAAAATGCATGAATGCAGAATCACGGCAAACAGTCAAACAAACAAGTTGACCTCTAATAGAGAATACTGGTGAATCGGTGATGCTGTTGACCACCTACCAACACCCGACAATCAACCGACAGTCCAATCACAGCAACCCATTTGCAAGCACCACCAAAAGCGTTTGGCGTGGCCATGGACCTCTCGACATTCTCGGATGCAGAAAGCTCTCGCAAGACCACAAACACCGTCGCCTCTTCGCCTCCCCGCCTACCCTGCCATCGACGACCGCCATCGACGCAGCCCGAATCGATATCACAATGGCGAGCAAGATGACCCCGTTCCTCTTCCGCTCGTGCATGCGCACCGCCTCCCGCGTGGCCCGCCCCCAAACGCGCGCCTTCTCCCTCACAGCTTGCCGGCCGAGCGATACTCTGATGATTGTATGTCTCCTTTACGCTTGCACCCCGCGTCCTGGAATCGAGTCAATTCCCCCAATATGCGTCTCCCATGTGTCAATTGGACCCCGCGAAGCAGCCAGACGGGAGGGGAGTTCCCGCGTAGTCCCGCGTGGTCCGGCGAGGGCGTAGACGCAAAACCCAAGATGTCAAATTGCTAATGTATTTTTCCCCCTTGGACAACTGCAGCACCGAAACACGGCGGACAACAACCCCGACATCCCGTTCAAGTTCAACAAGGAGAATGAAGCCGTCATGGCCGAGATTCTCAAGCGATACCCCGAGCAGTACAAGAAGGCGGCCGTCATGCCCCTGCTCGACCTGGGCCAGCGCCAGCACGGCTTCACCAGCATCAGCGTCATGAACGAGGTCGCTCGTCTGCTGGAAATGCCCCCCATGCGAGTCTACGAGGTGGCCTCGTTCTACACCATGTACAACCGAACCCCCGTGGGCAAGTTCTTCGTCCAGGCCTGCACAACGGTATGCAAAATTTCCCGCAAGGGTCCCGGTCCATGCTGACATTGCGAAAACAGACGCCCTGCCAGCTGGGTGGCTGCGGGTCCGACGTCATTGTCAAAGCCATCAAGGAGCACCTCGGCATCAAGCAGGGCGAGACGACGCCCGACGGCCTCTTCACCTTTATCGAAGTCGAGTGCCTGGGCGCTTGCGTAAACGCCCCCATGATCCAGATCAACGACGACTACTACGAGGACCTTACGCCCGAGACGGTGGTTGATCTGCTCAAGGCCCTGAAAGCCAGCGCTGGCGATGCCAGTGCCGCTGCCAAGGTTCCCAAGCCCGGTCCCCTGACGGGCAGAGATACGTGCGAGAACAGCAAGGGCCAGACAAACCTGCTGGATGAGCCGTGGGGCGCTGAGAAGACGAGGCCAGACTTGTAGACGTGTTTCTTTTTGTGTACGCTCAAACTGGAGAGAAAAGGGGGTAGACGTGGACGTGCAAACGGCCCAGGGTCTACGGCTTGGGAGGGGGGAGTGGTTGTGCCAAGTGGTGGTGTCCGAGGACAAAACGGGGGGCCCTGTACATAACTGCCATTGTTTTAATTACATGCCACATGGTCATAGACACCACTATTCTTCTTACTCGAGCGCCATGCGGATGCGTGATTCGACACTCGACTAACTACCTAGGTACGCATGCTCATTCCATGCCCTGTGCTGGAGTCCCAAGTCATTCTGCGCGCCATGACATCATTTTCGTGCCACGAGTCTCCCAGCTTCACTTATTCCCCTTTGCCGAGCCGCAGTATCCAACCGTCTCCGATTCGCTCATTGTCCGCGCCCAACCCGCCCCAGAAGACGATCCCGTTCTCTTCCAGATCCGTCATGGGCGCACTCGCCATCCAGCCTCTTGCCACGGGCAGGCCGTGGCCGCTCTCGTCATCGTACTCGCCCATCCGGACCTTTTCCCACTTGCCCTCGCCCGTCTTCTTGCCCATGGCCTGTAGCACGGCCGCCCTGAAGCTCGACGCGCTCATGCCCAGCGGGGGCACCTCGAACGTCCACACGTCGTCCAAGAAGGTTCCTGCCCCCTGGTGCCCGTCTGCGCTGGGCGTCTGCTCGCCCATGGCCAGCACGAGGTACTCCCTCCCGCCGCCGACGGTGAGCGCCTGCAGAGACGCCACGCTCCGTGGCGCGGGCCACTCTTGTTGCGGCTCCGCGTGGTGCACCTCGGCGGACGAGGCGTCAATGTTGCTCTGGGGAATGGTCTGCCAGCCCGTGCGGGCGTGGATGGCCACGTCGCCCTTGGAGTGGCCGTCGTCAAAGGTCTCCAGCTCGAGGTGCAGAAAGTCGAGCTGGCCGCCCACCTCGGCGCTGCCGTCGAAGCCGCCGAACCGGTAGAGGCGGCTTTTGGAGATGCAGATTGCCGAGCCGCCGCGGGACGGGCCCGGCGCCGCGGGCAGCTCTGTCCATGTGCGCGCGCGCACGTCAAACGCCCACAGGTCGCTGGCTCGGTCGCCGTTGGCCAGGCAGCCCGCGTGCACGAAGAATGTGCCGTACCCGTCCGACTCTTCGTCCACGGCCTGCTCGGCCACGTAGCCCACCACGGGGTCCTGCGGGATGCCCGTCTTGGAGGTGTCGCCCAGAGCCCACTGCCTCCACGTCTGCGGCTTCTTGGGGGGGCCGGCGGATGCCGCGACGGGGAAATCACGGGGGCGGTCCGTGGCCGTCGCGCAGTGATAGCTGCGTGGACTCGGCTGCGGCACAATGGCGCCGCCCTTGACGGCCGGGACCGGATCGAGGTGCGACCAGGCGTGCGACCGCGTGTCGTAGACCCAGACTCGCCCGGCCTCCTGGAGCGGCTTCATGTCGGGCCCGCCGCGGCCGCCAAACAGCAAGATGCGTGATCCTATCACGGCCGTTGCGTGTCCGACTCGGGGAGCCGGGACGTCGCCCAGCTCGAGGTTGATGTCTGTGGCCACCTCATTCCCCTTGCCCTTTGGTTCCTGCAGTGGGATGTCGTCTAGATTGGCCGCCTCTTCTCGCGCAGCGGCCGCCTTGGCCTTGACCTTGTGGTAGTCGGCGCCCGCGCTGCTAAAGGGCAGCCGGATAATGTGCATGTCATTGCTGACGGGCTGCCGGGGGTGAATCTCTCCGCCAAAGATGTAGGCACTGCCGGAGACGACGTTGAGGGAGTGCGAGGACCGCGGCAGAGCGGGAATATCGACGCGCTCCCAGGTTCCTTGCACAGTGCTGGCGGCGGGGGCATTTCTGCCACGCAAGTTCAGCGGCGGCAGCGAGCTCTGCAGGTCGGGCATGTTGAAGGACTTGGGGAGCGACGCTATATTCTGCTGCGCCTGTTTGAGGAGGTCGGTTGAGCGACGCTTGAGCTGGTTCAGCGGCTCCATGGTTGAGTGATTGCTTGCGTCGGCGCGTCAATGGGAAAAAAGACGGTTGCATGCGGCTGTGGAGGGGTGTGTCAATTGCCCATGCTGCTCGAGTTGGTGATTTGGGAAATGAATATATATTCAAGGTTGAAGTTGGGCGGGAATGACGTAGAGAGGAGAGGTTTTGTGGAGTTGGAGGTTTCGTGAGCCCAGATGAACCATGTGAGATGGGACGCCCCGGTATTCTGATTCACAGAAGAGCCACTCTGGTTGTGCACCAACGCGCACGTAAGCACAAGCACAAGAGAAAAAAAAAACAGGATTCAGAGAGCAGACGAACCAGTTCCCTCGTAAGCTGGCAGTGCTGTCGGGGGCCCAATGCATTGAGTGTGTCGTCAGCAGGGAACGGGAATGAGGCTTAGCTCTTCTGGCGGCCGCCTCGACTGTGAACCAGACAAGGGTCAAGCCGTCCATGGCCCCAGCAAGGCCCAAGGCCAAGCCTCCAATGAAGCTCGCTACAATGTGCATGACTTGGGATGACAAGGCTGGCCGATCCTCCACGATGGAGGGTGTGTGACATGGTAAGAGGACCATTAGCAGATGGGATGACACACCCATCCATCCTCCTGGGTGAAACACAACATGACTGCATGCATTCTTTGGTCGGCTACCGAGTACAAAAGTCGCATTCAAGTCATGACTGATTACCCACCACCACATTAAGACGGTACAACACCAAACCGTGACCCAACGCACCCCAACTACCTGAATCTCGAGCCAGTTGCTACCGTGGCGGCCTTCACACTTCTGTTTCCTTTCTCTTCTATGTGCTTTGCGGGTCGGCCCTGGCAAAGTAGGCTGCAATGGCGATGAGGGACCAGTCGGCCAGGAGAAGAATTCCCTGAATCCTACAACTTGTTAGAGCGCACATGTTGAACACTGTGACAGTACCAAAGAGGAAAGGGAACAAGAGCCGGGAGGGGAAAATTACGCACCAGTGAATGTTTTTCTCCGCCATGAGAAAGTTTAGGAGTAAAATCGACATCAAGAGGCTGACAACCTCGAATCCATTCATGACAAAAGTGACCTCGTCCAACTGCCAGATCCAGGCAAGGATGACAACGCACGGGAGTAGCAAAAAGGCGGTTTGGATGCTCTTTCCAACAGTCTGGGTGACTGTGTCATACAACTTGCCTTTCCATGCCTGCGCTATGGGAGCGTAATCGCAATTGGCCAAGGGAAAGAGAACAAGACCAACAAAAGTCTTTGAGAATTTGGCATTCAACGAAAAGTTTTCGATATCTTTTGTCGCATAGTCAATATGGAAGTAGAGCAGGGCCGTACTGCCCGCAAGGACCATTATGGCTGTCACCATACGGAGGCGAGGCCCCTGATCGACTCCCTCCGGCTTAACAGAGGGCGAGGCTGTTGACATGGAGTCAGGTTTGCCCGTAGATTGTGCAGTCTCCTGAGCTGTTTCCTCGGGGAAATCTGCATTTTGAACAAGGATCCGAGGCGAATCATCAAGAACGGGTTCCCGTGGTTTGGCACGGTGCTTTTGGGACTTTCTCCTCGACAAAACTTCCCAAAAGACGAAGCTCCAGTACACTACAATCAAGACAATAGCAACGCCTCTCGACTGCCTCAAGAGATCCCTGCCCTCTGATTGATGCAGAAGCTTGGACGCGGTGGGAATGAGGAGACTGGATGACGCCAGCGACAACAGGTTGGAAGCCAAATGCGCGGTGCGGTTGAGGTTTTGCGCCTTTCCTCGACGGCAACCCACAACAATACTGATGCCGAGGAGGAACAGGATATTGGCGAGAATCGATCCAGTGACGGATGACTGCAAAACGGTGTATTGATGGGTGCGAAGAAGAACAGCGCATGATGTGAACTGAATGAGGTTGCTAAACCGACGGAGATTAGCCTCGCGCAAAAACGCCTGACATTGTCTTGACCGTCAGTCATCTCTTTGCAGCACTCACCTGGTTGTTATGGACAGCCAATCTGCCAACAATGGCCGAACTCGTAGTCCAACCTCCAACATGGCAAACTTGGCGAGGTAGTTTGTGGGCAGAGTCGCGAAAAAATTGACCACGAAACTCAGCCAATATCCCGGCCTATAGTGGTGCAAAATGAATCCTGCTGGACACAGCATCAAGAAGGGAGTGAATAAAACGTGCTTGGTCAATATGAACACGACCTGGCTCTTGATAGTAATGGGAGCTTTGGGTGTCACCTTCTTGAATATCCCCAGCACCCACTTTTCTTCTACACTGCTGTCTTGATCAGAGCCATGAAAAATGTTTCCCGAAGGGCGTGACCCGGCATTGTTCCCGGTGACAGGGAAGCCTGTGCCAGCTGCCTTCTTTTCCTGCTCAGCCTGGTTATCAGACTGAGAGCAATCGGCGTCAAGGGTTTGTTGAGTAGGCGTCGACGCCCCTTGTAGAGTGAGGCGCGGTGAAGGTGTTGGCAATTGGTTTTCCTCGTCAGACTGGGCATGAGTTTCGCGGGCTGGCAGAGTTACCCTCCTAGAGATTCGCGACGCAATCCCCTGGCCAATATCAGAGGAGAATTGATATGCCTGACGATTGAGCTCGAAATGGCTAACTAAATGGGTCAAGCAGGCCTGTTAGCCATGGGAACTCCGGGACGAGGCGGGCAAACCTACAAGACATGTCCAAGTGTCAAGGGCGAATTAACCCCAGGATGGATCTATCAGCTTAAAGGCAAGGTATTGCGTAAAAAGCATGCCCCCTTGTGCGGAACTGGCGAGCCGTGGTCTTTGTTTGTTTGGATGGACAAAACGGCGTTGCTCAGTGTAGGCAAAGCTCAATTCCTCAACAAGATACATCGACATTATATATCACTCTTGGACATGCGACTGTGATGAGACCAGAAGGCAATCCATCTGAATGCTCTCCTTGGCACGGACATAGCATTCATGTCCAACTGAAGCTGCACTCGGTACTCCGTAGAGGTGCTGCAAGAAATTTCCGCGTCGCCGAGGGCGACCACCGCCTCTGGGCCTTGGGCAACACAAGCTGCAAGCTGGCTTCCATTGATAAGCTTAATTTGTCACAACGGCAGCGTGCCTATTATTGCGCTACCTGTGAGACTTGGGCGCACCGCATAATGCAAGTGGTTAAATTTGTTGGCCACTGGCAAGCTTGGGCTGGTTGAGGGAGTAACATGGTGCTTTTTCGGGGCAAAGCTCATCAGTTACTCCTTTCGCCTTGCAAGTGCTTGTCAGAAAAGCCCAAGTCCAGCGGCCAATGAGGCAAACATGGTTTGTTGAGCTCACCTGCCACATAGCAGCCTTGTGCGATGCGATGGTCTTGATTGCCATGGGGCATTTGGTGACGGACAACCACCATGCAGCCTGGGGTATGACAGCGGCCTGTTTTCATTAGTGGCTGCTGACCAACTCTCAGCTCGGGGAACAAGCAGGGGGCGGCTTGATTAAGCCGCCGAACTGCCTGGGCCCTGCACCACCACCACCACGAGGGACGCTGGCTTCATTATTGTTTTCTGCAGCAACTGCCGGCGTGATGAGAGGACCGACCTTCGCTCGAACTTTGAGCCGGGCCGTCCAGTGGCGTACACCAGCCTCGAAGGCTCTCACAAAACTTGTTCAAAGTTGTTCAACGTTGGCGCTGTCAAATGTGCATGCATGTTTCACTCCCTCCAGGTCCTCTCGAGCATTATTTCGAGATGTGACAATATGCCCCTGGCGCCTGGCGCCTGCCAACTACCTGTCTGCCTTCCATGTCCCCTGGCTCATTCTGGGCGGCTCTTGCCGCTTCCTCAAGGCATTGAACCAACCAGACAAGACTGCGCCGCCCCCAGCTGACCACCTCTTGCGGCCAGTTTGGGCAATATTGGCTTCTGCCTTCTAATGACTTTACTCCGCAATACTCTGTACAGCCCTGCAATATGTTCTGTAACGCTGCAAGACGTGCATGCGTCGCTGCCTCGTCTAATCACCCTCCGTCCAGGTGTCTGATAATATTTCAAGGCGTTCTCTCCCTCTGAAAATACGACGTGACTCTATTCTTGGAAACTCCCTCATTTCCGCATCAACACCAATCCCCAGATCACCGGTTTTGGCCCCTTTCTTTTCTTTTCAAGCTCATATTTTGCGCACATCTGACTCTGTGAGAAAGCTGCTGTGCCACCGGAAACACAGTAGCACAGCACTTGGGTCGCCACCATGGAGGACATGTATCGTAACCTTAGCACCGTGGATTACTGGGAACAAGGCTATGGCACTGATTCGTCCTTCCATGTCACCGAGCTTTGGCACAATCAAACGTCGGGCAAGGTTTCCACCTTGACCAAGAAGATTGACCACATTAGCATGCAGGGATGGGTTGCCGAAGAGACGACATCGGGATATGACGGTGATACGCAAACCATGATGGTGCGCATGGTCTGGATTGATGTCAGCGCCACGGACAAGGCTATCAAGCAATCCGAGCAGACCGTCAAGTTCCTGGTCAATGCTTTTGACTTGCAGCTGGCTTACGGTTACGGACGCAGTTGTGTTTCCGGCGTCGTCACGCTTCCGGTACAGGATCAAGGAGAGAACGTCCAACTGGAGCCATTTTGTTTCTGCTACCCGCCAAAATTAGCAGCCGCCTGGGCACACAGACGGCCGAAGAAAGGAAAGCAGGCTCAGACTCTGACGCAGGCCATCTTTTTTGTTCAAGAAGAGGAGAAGAAGGCCTTGCAGACGACACTCCTTGGACAGTGGAGCATCCATGCATACAGAAACCCCACGTTCCCTTCTCTGCTGGTGGCTCTTGTAATGGGAGTGCAAATCGATGCCACCACCAGAGCCATCAAGGCCGAAATTCGTGGCGTGGAGACACGGACCGGCTACCATAACTTTGCAAGTCGTGCCGGCGAGGAAGGCTCCAAGGAAGACCTGCAGGACCTACTGGCCAAGACGAGCGGCAGTGCCTCTAAGCTGGCAAGCACTTCGAGAAAGTCCAAGGTGGTGGGCAAGCTATTATCTTTCATGCAAAACGTGCTGGAGGGTTGTGTTACCGCTTCTCAGGAAGAGCTGCGGCTGAATGCGGTTCCAGATGGAAATGCCACAGAAGGCACTCATCAAAGCCTACTTGGCTATTCCGTCTTCAAAAGCCACATCTCGGTGCTGCAAGATAGACTGGAGATGCAGAACACGGATATAGAGTACACTCTCAAGCGAGTGCATGTCCAGAGTGACGCGGTAAGTTCTTCACACCCATTGTGATGCATGGCCTCTTGCTAAACATGGCGTAGCTCTTCAATATCATTCAACAGATGCACGCCAACTTCAACCTGGAACTTGCCCAGTCCACGGCGCAAATTGCCTTTTTTAGCTATCGTGACGCTGCATCCATGAAGACACTCGCTGTCGTAACCATGTTTTTCCTTCCCGGTAGCTTCATATCGGCACTTTTCTCAACTAATTGCTTTGAATGGAATAGTGTTGATCTGAGATCCAGCGCTATTGGTGTCAGAACAACCCCTCAGATGAGTCTCTACTGGGCAATCACGATACCCCTCACAGTCCTAACTTTCGTCCTGTACTTTGTGTGGCTGGCATTTCAGAAACGCGAGAGGGACGACATGGTGAAGAATCAGAAGCAGCAAAAAGCCTTTGGCGACTTGCGCGCTGAAAGACCCACGACGCCCGCAAGTTTGGAGGAGGCTGAGGCTAGAAAACTGTCCAGGAGGACAGTGACCATGCTGGAAAAGAGAGGTTCGGCGTCTGGGGGCCACACTTGGTGATGGTCTTGTTTTAGGAGCGGTTTCATTTATATTTGACGATGTCAAGGGCCATTTTTGTTCTTGGAAACAAGATTTGATAGATAGCTAGGTCTATGGGAACAAACATTATACTGGCCATGACGGCTGACAAAGGATCGGGCATACCGCAACAAGTTAACAACTAGGAAGAAGTGGAAGCGCTTTGGTATAAATCAGTTGGCACCTTGATTCTGGCTAACAGAGATGACGGAAAGAATTTCGGCCATGTAAGTTGTTGGGATTATGAATTTGCGGCAAAGAAGTCGTGAAGTCGTGAAGTCGTGAAGTCGTGAAGTCGTGAAGTCGTGAAGTCGTGAAGTCGTGAAGTCGTGAAGTCATAAAGTCGTGAAGTTATAAAGTTATAAAGTCGTAAAGTCATGAAGTTATAAAGTTATAAAGTCGTAAAGTCATGAAGTTATAAAGTTATAAAGTTATAAAGTTATAAAGTTATAAAGTTATAAAGTTATAAAGTTATAAAGTTATAAAGTTATAAAGTTATAAAGTTATAAAGTTATAAAGTTATAAAGTCGTGAAGTTGTGAAGTTATAAAGTTGTGAAGTCGTGAAGTTGTGAAGTCGTGAAGTCGTGAAGTCGTGAAGTCGTCAGTCGTGAGTCGTGAGTCGTGAGTCGTGAGTCGTGACGCAACTGACCCCTCCTCCACCATTGCGTGGCTTACCATTCCTGCACGGCCACCCCTCGCCTCATCACTGTTGAGCTGCAGCAGACCCCACATGCTTTTGCTTCATACTTGCCATTTGGAGCAGACGCGGCATTGTCCTCATCGACCTTGGACTTCCAAAATTATGCATCAGAGGGCGCTGTCTAGCCGTCGTTGAAGCCCCACTCCACAACCGACGGTGACCGCCAATTGATGGCCTCTCATCCATGGCATCCATTCCGAAGGCAGTGTCAAGCTCCCTTGTCCCGGCTCAACTAGGCTTTCTTGCCATTTTCAACCCTTCCCTAGGCAACACAGATGAAACCCTCGAGGACCAGATCGCCTATTATGCATCCGATACTACGCAAGACGTGGGCAAGAGGCAACGGCGCACCCGTGGTCGTCCAACAGACGCCCTTTCTCAAGAGGAGCGGCATGAGCGCCTGCGCCAGATCGGCCTTGCCCAAGGCATGATGAGCTTTAGTCGTGGTTTTGCAGATGGCGCTTCTCTGGACACTGTTGATACGGAGAAGTCGAGGGTCATTGCACACGAGCTGGAGCCCGGATGGTGGATTCTCGCCGTATGATTACACCTGTCAACACCTGTCAAGAGTTGAGATGACCATGGCTGACGGCGTCTAGAGCATCAACTTTGCCAAAGTTCCTCTTCCACCACGCCTGGCCACCAAGTCTGCTGAGCCGCAAGAGGAAAAGTATGAGTATTCCAGCAGAGAAGTGAAGCCGGCAGCCCTGCTCCTGCGGGATCTCCTCCGCGCCCACAGCATCTTCCTGCTGCATCATGACACCTCACTCAGTGCGTTATTCGTGCGCAGCAAGCGAACCAAGTTTGTCGCGGTTCTCACCCGCTACTGGGACCTGTTTCTATCTACATGGAACGTGATGCTTCACGGGAACCCGGCGCGCAACATGTTCGGTGGGGTCAATATCGCCGCCTCTGGCGAGTTGGGGGTCGGTGTCGGTGAAGAGGAGAGGGGTAGCGGCGAGCGCGAAGTGCTGGAGGGACTGGTTGGCAGAATCGAAGGACTGGTTGACCTTGTTGTGTCCAAGTTTGGCACCGAGGAACCCGAGGATGAGCCAAGGACGCGTGGCAACAGGCCGGACGCCCAGCTCTGGCTGGGCACCGGGGAAGAACCAGCCGCTGGTGACGGCGCCATCTTCCTGGGCACGGGCGCGTTGAGCAGGAAGTCGGTGGGAGACGTGACGCACTGGATGGAGGATCTGTACCAGTGGGGAGATCACGCGTACGGCGTTATTGACAGTCCTACGTCGACGAGGGGGAGGAGGGCGAGGAAGGATCGCAAGTCAGTTGACGACGCGACAAGGCCTCCGAAAGAGAATGCTGCGGCAAAACCAGACAAACAAGCAGAACAAGCTCCAGCAGGGCAACAAGAGGGACCGGCTCAGCAGCAACCAGAGGAACAATATCAAAAGCCCGACGTGCAAATACCTCGAGGAGAGCCAGCGACAACGGCTGATATCAAGAAGAGCGACCCCGCGCCACCCGAAGACGGCAAATTCGACAAAATGCTCAGCTATATGAAGCTAGGCTACGGCTCATACTGGACCCTGCCCGGCGCCAACACCAGCACCAGCACGCCAACAACACAATCCGGCACGGATACCCCCTCCGAATCCAAACGCATAGACTCGCCCCCGCCGGTATCGAGACCCAAGCTCGCCAGGCGCTCCTCTTCCGACGCCCACGGCCATTACCTCATCGGCCTCAAGGGATCCATCTCGGAGCCCCCCTCCGACAGCGACTCGTCCGCCTCATCCACGCACAACTCCCGCACACTGCTGCGCACAGTAAACATCGAGCTCGACTCCAAAGCCTGCTCGCAGCCTTCCACAACCGTCATCAAGGACTTTGCGCATCCGGGCAGCCCCCTCACCCAATCGCAGGTGGCAGGCAGCTTTCTCCCGGGCTACACAAGCCACGACCTGAACAAGTCGGAGAAGCTTCGCGTAGTCGTGTACGTCAACCGGCCCTTCATATTCGCCTTCTTGTTCAAGCTGCACACCGACTCGCTCGCATGGGAGGCCTTGTACCGCTCGCTGCACTACCAGCTTGCGCCGCTCAAGAAGCCCCTCGTCGCGTCTACCAAGTACCGGCCCGAGAAGGAACAGGCCGTCTCGAGGACGATATACAATCTCGTATGGGACCCGAAACAACTCACAGTTCATTCCACCATACCCAATATACCAGAGTCATCGACCTCGGACACTTGGTCGCGCGCAGACGCAGTGAACACGCATTTGCACCTTTTGAATATCCAAGCGTCGAGGCCATCGAGAGAGTCCGACTTTGAGAGAACCCACAAGACAAACAGGGGATGGTGGATCGTATGGACGCGCCTTCTCGAACGAGCGACTGCCGGCACGCAGTCGGACGAGAATCCACCGTCTCCGGGGTCAGAGCCTGGTAGCTCCCCTGATGCGAGAGAAGGCGATGCTGAAGTTGATGGTGGCCAAGATGGCGAGAATCAAGGGCGCAAGGCGGTGGTCAGCAAGGAGATATTTCTAGTCAGAAGGGCAAGTGACCATGCTGGTTTCCGCAGCATTTCAACGGGGGACGTCGGAGGCGGTGCCGATGGAGCGAGCAAATTAGTCCAGGGGATTGGCGTCGACACACGAAGATACGTGGAGGAACTGTTGAGCTTTTTGTGAGCCAAGCTGAGGTTTGTATCGTGTTTTGCGAGTGGCGGGACAATGAGAGGAACAGTGAACTCTGACCCATCATGATTTCTTCTCGGTAGGCAGAATCATACATGATAAAATGACATGCGAAAATACCGCTGCGTCGCTTCAAAACTTCAATGCAACAACATTATTTAGCACACCATTTCAAGCATCCACCTTCACGGCTCAACGCGCAATCACTGCATTTTTTTTCCCCTTCTTCTTCTCAAATTGCAACCGTGGATTCCTCTACCCTGTTTAACTAATGTGGCAGGCAATATCTAACCCAAAGGCAGATGATATTTACATTGAATATAAAAACGCACTACATGTCGATGTGCATTGACTGCAGCATTTTATGTTGGCTTATGAAATGAAACAGAAGACCTGTCTGTTTCTTTCATGGCCGGATATCTGATGTCAAACCCTTTTTTTTTTGCTTCTTTTTCCATTCCATTTTTGATTTTGTGCCAGATACTAGATCCAACAGACCAAGTAAACAAAAGATAAGAACCTAACCGGATAGTCATAAGGTCGTGATGCTAGACGTGCCTGAGTACATCCTCGTGTGAGATTGCACCAAGAGCTGCGCCAGGCCAACGGCAGGAATGTGGCCACAGGCATTGCTTGTCCTTGGGCATGAGGGTTTTAGTTGAAGGACCAGGTAACGGACGTGCGACCAAGCCCAAGATCGCCGAAAAGTTCCTTGAAAACCTTCTCGCTGACATCAATGTCATCCGGCTTGCAGCCCATGCACTTGTCTTTGATGGTGGCCGTGGTAGATTTACCGTTGCCGTAGATGGTAATGGTCTTGCCACACAAAGGGTGGCCGTTGGCCACACCACGCATCACGTCCTGGGACATGGCCACAATATTGTCAGTGAGGTCCTTGCCGGCGTCATTCTCCCCGCAAGAGCCCACGTCAAGGCCGTAGTAGGTCATATCACCAGAATGCAAGCCAGAGCCGGAGTCGCTGTTTCCACCCTTGTCACCACCGGTAGTAGGAGTCTTATCAGTCGTACCCGTGGAAGGGGACGGGGCAGGAGCAGGAGCAGGAGCGGGATCGGAAGAAGGAGCCGGAGCAGGAGCAGGGGCGGGAGTGGAAGTGGGAGCCGGAGTGGAAGTGGGAGCAGGAGCAGGATCCTCATGGACAGAAGAAGTCGTAGGGGCTGCTGGAGGAGGAGGGGGAGGAGGGGGAGGAGCAATAGCCTTGGGGGTAGGCTTAGGCTGCTCAGGAGTGGAAGAGGGAGTCTCGTAGAAATTGCCATCGGGCTTGTTGTTGTTGACGCTAGGAGTAGGGGTGGGCTTCTCGTCGGGATAGATGAAGCGAGTGGTGGTCTCTTCGATAATCTCAGTGACATAGGCCGTCTCCGTGACGCATTCGACGACGGTCACGATGTCACGGGGCACGTTGGCGTTCCTGCGCAAGACATGGTGGTGCTTGTGGTTTCCGTGAGGCTGCGCGGCGGCGGCAGCGACGAAGGCGGCACAAGCGACAGCTGAGTACTTCATCTTGTCCGAAGTAGTTGGAGCGACTCGTTCTCGATATTAAATGAGAGGAAGTTTGTCGAGTTGTTTCAAGGAATGCGACAGCCGACTGTGATGATTGGCCGTGTGTTTGTTTTGGATTTGACTGGCTAAGCGCAGCAACTGTTTATCTCTGGTCGAACAGGTGGTTGGTGGCGAAGCAAAGGAGTGAAGTCGAGGGAGTCCTGCTCGTAATGAAAGCAAATAGCTCAAGACGTCTAGCCTTTAAAGAAGGAGAGTGGGATGCTGTGAAGGAAAGGAGAGAAGGGAGAGGAATCTGGGCATGGGGCCGCGAGGGTAGAAAAAGAAGGTCCAGCTGGTGAGGCGTCAACCGGAGGGACCAACTTCACACCTTGGCATGTACATACATACACTCCTCAATGCACCTGGTACAATGCACACCCAGCACACCCATACCTGGGCTGGGCTGGGGCCAGGTGCTGATTGCTTACCAGTACCCCGTACAGCAGGTACTTACTTACCGGAAGTACTGGATGCACAGAGCGCCGCCCCGAAAGAACAAAAGAAAAATGGCTCGACTGTGGATGCACGCTTTTCGGGAATCGGACTCGTGTACATGTTCTGTATGTACAGCCCAGCCCTGGTCAGTCCAAGAAAGCGACTGGGTACCTACACGGGCCCTCAGCGCTGACATGGGCGGAAATAGCCAGGAGGCGGGCGCAACCAGGACTCATCAGTACTGGCGCCTCATGCCCCATTGGCCAAGGGATCCATCGACCACCTGAGCCGACGGCACTGATTGTAGTACGTACCATGCAAGTACCACAGGTTTCCTGTTGCGCTTTCTTCTTGCAGAGCAACGTCAGAACATAATGGGGAACACCACATGAAGGAGGGGAGATGGCCTGTGAAGATAGAGAAGGCTTCATTGGCCGTTGCCGACGCAAACAGCGCCACGTTGCCTGCTGGGCTCCATTCAGGAGCCCCATGTGTTGTGGTTCGTTGGAGATGTTGAAAAAGCTTGACTTTATCGTGGACCAACCTTCTGTTCAGCCCCTGGGGCGATGCGATTCACGACCAACGGGTAGCACACAACCGTTAATTGGCCCGCGGCAGGGGAGAACTCAACGCCAAAGCAAGAGAGACCCGCAACATGCATGGTCATGTTCAGGTACCCGACCAATGGATGGCGATTGGTGCCTGAGGCGCTGAGCAAATCCGCAGCATGAACAAGTGGGCCAGGCAAACTCTGTTCGCCAGGTACCCAAGTAAGTACCTTTGCGGTGTGTCGTGGCTATGAAAGAGTTTTCGCCTTCTTCCGACATTGCTTTGTGCAATTTCTACCAGACGCGAGCAAATTTTGTTACATTACTCTGTTAATGCGACCAAGCATTAATCCCGCATTACTCGCCGCGCCCCAAAGTTTCCCTTTGCTTGAAGGGTGTCGTGTTTGAGGGTAATGACCTGTCGCCCAACGGTCCGAGTCTACAGAGCATTACTGTAGCTGGCACTCGACGGCAAAACGGGGAACAACGACGGCTTTGAAGACGTCTCCACGATCCGTGCCGGCAAAAGGTTGTGTTGAGCTTGGCGCATGAAACAGAAAATTCAATTGCTTCGGCGAGGTTGGTGATGGTCTGCCCGACATGACATGTCTTGGAAGCTTTTTAGTGCACCGTCGGCTCAAGAATGTGAAAAGGGTGCCCTCCATGACGGGCAGGTGCATTTTCTTCCCCCAGCCACTCCTCCAAAAAAAAGTAGTGAATCCGCGCCAGTTCGCATCCCGTATTATTATGGAGGTGGCATGCGGCAATGTGAAAGACTCGTAAATTTCATCAATAGATGTGAGCTATCTGTGAGGGACAACGCATACAGCTGGCGGTAAAAGCATACACACGCGGGCCTACGTGGTGCACAGAGACAACCAGAGGTACTTGATGCTGTCCAACCTGCCAGCACCAGATGAGAACCTTTGTTTGCAGGGTAATAATATGGCAACAATCAACATGAGAAAAACGCCGTGACCCACCCACCCACCTGTCCAAACTTCCTTGGGGAAATGGCGCCTTGCTTTGCCACTGTGCAGGTGTGGTTGACCTGAGTCAGGTCGAAACAGCTGGTGAATGTCGAGTAACTTTGGTTCCTTGCCAAGCAAACGCAGTCTTTGACAATGTTGGCGTTTCGGCACCTTTCCGCGCATGGGACGAAAATGCTGCACAACAGCATTGTTACGCGCGGGGTGATTTGATAATATGTGACGAACCAGTCAGTCACTGAGTGCCGACTCACCCGTCGGTCTTGTGTGGTTGCAGGACGTCGGCCCTCCAATGTCATGATCCAATAGACCCATCCCATCCGATCAGCTGTTTTGTATACCCTTTGTGCCGCAACAAGCTCCAGGGTTCCCTCCAACGACAACAGTTTTAATGTCCATTCACATCATCCAAGTCCCCTGCAGCGCGGGAGGTGCCTGCATTGGTGCCTGCATTGCCTTTTGATGCCATGTTGCTACCCAGGCGGCTTTTGAAGGAGAAGAGATACAACGACTGGCGTTGGAAGACCGGGCGATCCTCGTCGAACAACTCTTCCACCAGGAAAGCCTTCTTGGCCATTCTGACAAACTGCATGTCGGCCCTTCTGCGTTTCTTGAAGCAAAAGTATACTATGGCCGCCTTGTTCAGTGCGAACAGGTCCTTGAGTGTCTCCATGAGAAGAGGAAAGGCTGGTTCGAAATACACACATTCCGCCGCCAGGATGACATTTGGTTTTTGCGCCTCAACCTCCGGTGGCAGCGGCTCGCCCCTAGGACAACAGAAACAAGAAGCCATGTTAGCCAACGCATGCGAGACAAGGATTTGTATACCAAGCGCACACAACTAGGCGAAAGTCGAGGTTGAGCGAGGGAAGGTGGGAAGAAGGAAAGGGCCACAAAAAAAGTTACCAGTTGAGTATAAGTGCCTTGGCGCGTGAATCAACCTTATTGAGCCGAATGTTTGTTTCCATGAGCTCAAACATCTCCTCCTGGTCGGTGAGCAGCAAGTGGTTCTTGTCGCCACATCCCAGCGCCACGGCCAGTCCTACAAGGCCCCCCCCAGCACCGAGTTCGAGTCTGGACAAAGTCTCGTCAGTACATGTCTTGAGGGGGTGAGTGAGCAGATGCCAGATGTCGACAGATTAGGGAGGCGGCATGTAATACTGTCATTGCCATGTATGCTGTGGCATTTGCCGCCGGGCAGCGGACAGGGAGCGTACTTACATTTTGGCGTTGCGAAGCTCGTCCCTGTGGTAGCGCAGCATGTGCTTTCCCAGCACCAGTCCTGCCGGCCAGGTCTGGCCGCCGCATCCTGTCCTCACATCCTCATGATAGGCGAGTGGCTCGGCGAGCTGGCCGTCGAAGTCGATGCGGACATCTCCGGCCTGCTTCAGGCTGGGCAGAGGTGTCAGATCCTCGCTGATGGCCACTGGGTCCAACGGCGGTGAAGGTGACGGGCTCAGCATCTCAGACACTGTTGCTGCCGCTTTCTTTGCTTTTTCCTTTTTCTTCCTGTTCTGTCACTGCATCAAAAACACGCACGCATCAGAGGTTTCACTGTGATACAAGGCTCCAGCTAGGGCCCTGGCGCCGACTGCAAAAAAGGAAAGAGGATTAGGAGCCTGGCGTTCAACAGCGCAGGTGCGAGGCAGGACCGGAAGCGACAGCTCGTCCAGCGCGGGTGAGGAAATGGCCTTCTGTTGTCTCTGTTCCTCGCTCTCCGCGCACCGCCAATTGTTCCTCTCTGCTGACGCCCATTCTGTGAATGGACGGTGGTCCAGACCCTCGACCCCGTTCTGTCCGTGTGCACCGTGATTAATCCGAGTTGGCTTATCGCAGGACCCTGAAAACCTTTGGGCTTTCCTCAGACAATGGCGCCTTTCCTCATTGGGCCTTTTGGCACCGATGGTAGAGTACATACCTACGACAAGGTCCTCGGACTCCCCACGACGTGCTGTCCCCATGGGCCGTTTTCGGTGTAATCAATCAACTTCAAAACGCATTTCATGAGCAGACATCCTTGACGGGATATTGCCGTACCTGACTTTATTGATTGCCATGCACATCCGGCACTTTGCATTGGAGTCAAAACGACGAAGTCCTCCGTCCCTCAAACGACATCAAGCAATGTCCCCTTACTCTATTCCGTAACATGGCTGGCATTGTTTGCATAATAGAGCAGTATATTACTACTGGCCACTCCGCCCGGAGCACTTGAACGATGAAACAACGTGTTCATTTGGCTCGGAGATTCTCGAGCTGTCTCTCTCGCTGCCATGGTGGCGCTGTCGCTTGGCAGATTCTTCACGATCAGGCCCGGGGTCGTTCTCCCTTGAATCCCAGACTTGCTTTTGCGGCCCACCAAACCGCAAGAACACGACCTATTGCACAGCGAGATGTGACGCGCGAGATCCCACGCGACTCATCTGAGCAAGGCAAGCATTGTGCCGGCGAACGTCACGATAACCGGCTCGGCGGATCCCTGCCTAGTGTCCCCGATGAGATTCAGCCATCCGGCAATCATTCTGCTTCCAACAGTCAATCTCGCAACGAGACACCAACACCATATGACTGATGCTCGCCCCCATTTACGCGTCGACGCGTTTTAGCCTGGTTGAGATGGGGGGCATTTCTCTGCTGTGTGCGGAGTACGGAGCAGTGAAATCCGCTGTCATTTGAACCACAATGATCAAGTTCCAAACACATTGCCCGAGGTGCTAATTTATTGAAAATTGCATTTTGGCACCACGGGCGATTCTTGGTTTTATTGCCGCCACCTCCTCCTTCCTAAGTTGCGTCGACGATAGCAGTGCCGTGGCCAGGGATGTCTCTCCCTTGCTGTAGACCCCTTTTCGCTGCATCATGACTTCCAAGGGCAGCTTCGTACCCGGGCTGCAGATGCATGATGCTTTGAAGCGATAGCAGACATGGAGACGATCAAAGAGATGCCGCTTTTCATTGAAAAAAAGAAAGGCTTGTTTGTTGCTCGATTTGGGAATATTCTTGGATGTGGCCAACCGCGGCACATGTTGGTGGCTGGTTTTCGACTCTTGTCTCACCATCAGTCCAAGTCCCAGCCTCATCCTCTGGAATGTCGCATCCCACTATTCCCAGCCCTGGCAGTTCCTCTACCATCTCAATGCCTGTGCCTCGCCCGCGCGTCTACCCTTCCAAAGGTTCTGCTTCCAAGACATGCGCCTCCTGTGGCAATGGAAGTGTGCCCGCGGCTTCTCATCTTCGCCCCGGAGCGGACATCATGGCCCCACGAATGGAAAGTGTGAGGAATGAAGGGGGAGATATTTCTGTCCCAAGAGTCTTGAAGATGGCTGCCCCAAGCCGACGTCACTCTCTCGTCCGTCTTTTTGCTGCTCCAGTCCCTTCCCTTCTCTATTCTCACTCGTTTTGAATCTTCCCCTTCTTCTTGATCTTGTATTCTGTGCATGGCATCTGCAACCTCTTTCCGTCGACTTCATGATACAGCGCCTTCTTTGGCGCGCAAAACATCGTGTCGTGATGCCTTCACTGCGGGCGGTTGTGGTATTACTACCTCTCGTCCAGCTTGTGGCCTGCGAGCCATCAATATCATTCCCTTTTAACGCACAGCTACCACCCGTGGCTCGAATAGACCAGTTTTTCTCGTATTCCTTTTCCGAATTAACCTTTCATTCTGACTCCAAGATCACCTACTCACTCGGCAACCATCCCCGCTGGTTGTCCATTGAGAGCGGAAGGAGACGCTTATATGGCACACCGAAAGAAGGAGACGTCCCGGCGGGACAGGTTGTCGGACAGAGCGTCGATATCATCGCGACTGATGACAAAGGCTCGACAACTATGGGCGCAACTGTAGTTGTTTCGAGGCAACCTGCACCTTCGATCCAAGTTCCTCTCAAGGATCAGATTAAAAATTTTGGCAACTTTTCCGCGCCGTCATCCATCCTGCTCTACCCATCCACTGGCTTCAATTTTTCCTTTGATCGGAATACCTTTGGCAAGCCTGGGTTGAACTACTACGCCGTCTCTGACGATAGCAGCCCACTACCAGCATGGATCAAGTTTGACGAACCATCTCTGACCTTCAGCGGGCGAACACCTCCCCTCGAGTCTCTGGTTCAACCACCGCAAACCTTCATTTTCAGTCTGGTTGCTTCCGACATTGTTGGCTTCTCGGCATCGTCGCTTAGGTTCTCTGTTGTGGTGGGCAGTCACAAGCTCACGACCGATAACCCCGTTGTCACACTCAACGCGACGCGAGGCACGACATTAAGCTATGGTGGCTTGGAACATGGCATCAAGCTCGATGGGAAGCAAGTCTCCCCGGCGGAACTCACCGTGACCACCAAGGATATGCCGGGTTGGCTGTCCTACGACGACAAGACCGGAATGCTACAGGGCACTCCCAAGGATGGCGACCATGCTGCCAATATCACCATTACCTTCAAAGACAGTTTCTCGGACATTTTGGACGTCTTGGTTATTGTCAACGTAGCCACCGGTCTATTCAAGTCTACTTTTGAAGATATGGATGTCAGGCCAGGGAGCAAGTTCGACTTGGACTTGACCAAATATTTCAAAGACCCCGGCGACATTGTTGTCAAAGTGTCAACCAGCCCCACCGAAGACTGGCTCAAGGTCAGCGGCCTCAAGCTATCAGGCGATGTACCCAAGACATCAAAGGGTAGCTTCAGACTATTCATTGACGCCTCTTCAAAGACTTCTGACCTCAGGGAAAAGGTTGCTGTTAATGTGAACCTTCTTGCCCTCGATGGCACAACGACTACCGCGACCTCGGCCTCGTCTACAGCTACCACGACAAGCTTGGTCACGGACACTGGGGGCGCTAATTCTGATGAAGAAACCAAATCTGGGCATCCCAACACAGGCAAGATCCTGCTGGCCGTCATCATCCCCGTGCTGCTTGTTGCCATTCTCTTAATGGTTCTGGTGTGTTACCTCCGTCGTCGGCGTGCTGGAAAGTCATACCTGGGGAGCAAGTATCGCACAAAGATATCGCACCCCCTGGCTAGCTCGTTGCAGGTGAACAGCCTACACCCTTCAATGCGCGAGGTTGCCAGCGTGGAGGGATTTGTGCACACGGAGACGGAAGTCTTCAAGTCGGCCAAGGAAGCACCATTTGCCGACGAGACTTCGCCCATATCTTTTCAGAGAAGGAGCTCAGAGACGCTGGGCGGGCTATCCACGTCTGGCATGCCACCAAGCGTCATGGTGGATGCCGCTCGAAGAACAACAATCCGCAGCGTAAGCAATGTGGCCAGCGAAGATGGACGCCAATCCTGGGTCACAATCGACGGTGGCCACGGCGGCGGGATAGCGCCGAGCGATAAATCGTTTCGAACCCAGCAGTCCGACGCCACGCATTCTGATGCAACTCGGCAGCTTTTCCCAGGCGCCGGCCACGGGCCAAGAAAGGATGCCGGCCTGGAAATCACTCTCCCAACGCTGAACGAGCTGCCGAGCGTGCAGCCAACCCCCATATTAGCAGATGAAGGACCCGGAAGACCATTTTCGCGGCATAGCATTGGTGGCCACTCGACGAAAACCACCAGCTCAGCCGCCCTGCCCACGGGGCAAAACGACAACTACACCACTGCCCCCCTGAGGAAGTGGCCGACTGGTTCAACGACTAGATTCGATGCCTCGGAGGCGAACTGGGTGACACTCGCAGAGAGCGAGGCAGGAGAGAGCATATCCGAGCTGCGCAAACCCGACGCCTTGGCCCTGAAGTCGACGAGACCCTGGAACGAAGCCGACTCGAGCAAGAGCTTCACCACAGACTTGTCCTTTGACTCTTGTGAGAATTGGCGCGTCATCGGCCGGCAGAGCCCGACCAAGACGGAGAAGTCATACAAGGAGCTCGTTGACGAAATTCCCTTTCACCTTTCGAGACCCTCCTCGACCCGCCAAGGAGCACAGCCCGGGGAACGCGGCCCTAGCCCCGATCCAGTATCACCGATTCAGTGGGAGGACGACGTCCCCTCATCGTTTGCCTCGGGACGCATGGGCTCGATGGTGAGCAAACTGTCCAAGATGAGCAGTCTGAGGGCCGAGGGGGTTCAGATGACGGGGGGAAGGGGCCGCGGAGACAGCGTGTGGACAAGAGATCATTCGGCCAAGATGTCTGATGGGAGCTACAAAGTGTTTATATAATGCGTCGGTAATGGCAATTGGGGTAGGGCAAGGAGGGAAGGCTTATTATATCCACTGTGTGTGATTGACGATACCAGCACGTACGCATAGTTTCTTTGTATTTGCAATGTAAAATTTACACGGCGTTTCTGCCGACATGCGAGCTTAACGTGTCACTCTTCCAGGGCTGCACGTCGGCGATTTGTTTACGTGTACTTGCCCATTTGAGCAGCTCGACAACTCGGCACCCGCACCCGCACAGTTGATGAAACAATGCGTACCATGGTTGCAATGCCCCAAGTCATGCATCGGTACTTGCTCGTCGGCAGCGACCGAAGCCGCGTTGTGGGTGGGCAGACCCTGACCGCCCTGACCGCCCTGGCCACCCTGACCACCTTGACCATGCCAGATCAACTGACACCAGCCATTGTTATCATTCATCTGCTTTTGTGGGACCGACTGAAGCCCCAGAGTCGTCCCTGGACCAGACGATGACACTGGCAACTCGGGTGGGTTTGGTGCTCTTGCAATGGCAAGGCAGAGTCGGTGCTCTGCAAGGCCCATCGATCGGAATGGAATACGCAATGTTAAGATGCTCCTTACATTTCGTTGTATTTGCAAGTGTCACTGGTCGGATAATTCAAGCGAGTGGAAAATCAAGTCGCAATGCCACGTCTTTATTCGTTGCTGTATTTCGAGGCTGTGCTTGTGGGTTGCGACCACAGCAACTGTGCTTCAGAGTCCAAGACGGCCTCACCACTACCTGGAGATCAGGCAAGGCCGGGGTCTTGGATATGCGGGTTTGAGGCAATGCGGCACGGAAAAGAGGCCGTAATCAGCCTGCAAAACTAACTGATTTGGCGGTTGGGCAGTCGTGATATCCATGCCCTGGTGAGCCCCCAAATGCATCACCCACACCACTAATGCTCAAGGTGATGGAAGTGGCGCTGCTTGGGTCTTGCTTGATCAAACCCTGACATCAACAAACCCCAATTCTCACCGGCGGCTATCCAGTGGCAAGAGTTGCTGATTATCCAAGCCTGCCGGAACTGGGCTGGGGTCATGCAAGAGCCTTGTGACGTCCTGAACCATGACACCAATAAATAGTCTTGGCTCTGGGTCGCCAAATGAATGTCCATAGTCCCTAGATGCTAGATGGGCAGTCGGTGGAGGCAAGCGGCTCCAGCCAGCCAGGGAGGTATTATGGCTATTAAGCGGATAGATCATTCCGATGTATCCAAGTGTCCCCGGGGTCCTATCTCGACCCATCTCGAAGCGCCCCCCATTCATCCACCTGTTGTCTGGGACTGTGGCGGCGGACATTTACCACACGTACGGAGTACATGCGTTGGAGTGAAGACGGCGCACCATTTGAAACGACCAGAAAGCCTGATGGCCCTTCATGTATCGTGTGCGGCGCTGTTGAGCTCTGCCTTGATTCGCGGGCATTCTCAGCAAATGACGAGCACACGCGACCACGCGACCGCCAGCCACTGCAAATTTTTGCAGCGTCTGCTCCGTACTCGCTTCTCCGTAAGGAGTACGGAGCACATACACACAGCCCAAACTCACAACCCACACATGTAGAACAGGGGCACGGATGACGAGTCTGGACCCGAATCGGCAAAGTATCAATAGGCTTGTGCTCCGACGCAAGGGCCACGCCCGTTGATTCGGCAGTCGGACTCAAGTACATGCCCTGGGACATGGCTGTTGCGTATCGGGAAGGGCGACGCGATGGACGGCGGGCGACGTGCAGTCAGTCGCTGTCTTTTGGGCTCAATCGTTCCCATTGTGTGTGTGTGTGACATGCATGGCAACCAACTTGAGTTCTCCATGTCTGCTTTGCGCAAGTAGGAGCGCAAGTTTGAGCGCAGTGCGATTCAATGTTTGGGCATGTTGCTGCCTACAGGCCTTGGACTGGCTGGCCCTCATGGTGATGGGTGCATGTCCGTGTGAGACCAAGCAAATGTTTCCGCGCGTGAAGCCTCTGCCGAATGAGGGCGGCTAAGCGCACCTCGGGCGGCAGGCATGATCAAGGAGGACACAAAGACGGCGCAGTCGCCCAGGACACGGCTCAAGGCTGACGAGCAACAAGTATTGAATCCTTGGACCTTGGATCCTTTGATCCTTTGATCCACGCCAGATGTTGTGCTCCGTATAATAGCAAGTAAGTAGGGAGTAGTAAGTAGGGACCAGCCTCCAGGTTCAGTTTGGTGACGATGTTGGCGCTTTGGTGGCAGGAGGTGCCCAAACTCAGGCCTGCTGGCCCTTCCCGGTGCGAGTTTTCCATTTACCAAGAACCCGCTTGGTGCTCAGTACCCCGCTTCCAGGCTGGTTGTGCCCACTTGTTCAAGTCCACTTTCCCAGCGTGCGTTCTGGCAGTGTGCGTGACCTGCGCTGCCTGGCAGCTGCGTATGTATGGCGGAGTCAAGTCACTCCCGCCTGTCTTTGGCGGGCGAGTGACCGTGCTGTCTGGTTTGTCTGGTAGCCTTGCTCTCGCCGTGTCTCTGTGTCGGCGCCAGACCAGACGCCAGGCTGAGCAGAACTGAGCAGACTGAGGGGACACACAGAAGGCAGAGAGAGGCTCTTCACGCCACGCCACCACATCCCATTTTGAATTCTGCTTCATCCTCCCAATTCCCCCCCCCCAAACCCCTGCCCCTCGCGTGCCCTTTGTCTCGTCGCCCGGAGAGCCGATATAAAAATTGTCTGCTCCCCTCTGACGACGGGCCCCCTTTTTCTCCAATCTGTCCTTGATCCTAATCCCCGGACTCATTCGTGGTAGCTACCTTGCTTCCCGCACTTTGCAGCCATGGGTCAAACGCTTTCGGAGCCTGTTGTCGAGAAGGTCAGTCTACCCCCGATTCTTTGCGCATTTTGCCTCACCGCGCGAGTGTCTTCCGCCTCCCAAGGGGGCCCCTCGGACCTCTGGCACTCGTCTGCCCTCCGTTGCGGCCGCGAGGTTGCTTGCGATGCTTCCTTGTCGTTTGCTGCGTCGCCCGCGTCTGTTTTCACCTCCCCACCAAACCCCAATGTCCCTGGGGCCTTGGAGGGGCTTTGCTTCACGTCATCGCTTGCCTGAACCGTCACCACCCCGCGGCCCCTGGCTGCGCGCACAGAAGCCTGCCTTTACCCAGCTCGACGTTGCTAACGCCTAGGTGCAACTTGACAGACTTCCGACAAGGGCGAGGATGACCGACTCATCTACGGTGTCTCCGCCATGCAGGGCTGGCGTATCAGCATGGAGGATTCCCATACCACCGTGCTCGATCTCGCCACTGGTGCCAATCTCGACCCCAAGATTCACTCCTCCAAGCTCTCCTTTTTCGGCGTTTTCGACGGCCATGGCGGTAGTACGGTAGCGTTATTTGCGGGCGACAACATTCATAATATCATCCTTAAGCAGGATACCTTCAAGGCCGGTGATTACGCGCAGGGTCTAAAAGACGGTTTCCTCGCCACCGACCGAGCTATTCTCAACGGTATGCAACTGGCAACGGACCTGCCCTCAATCCCCCTCCCCTTGTCGGCTGTCTTTCTTCCTGCACTTTGAAGCCAGCTTCCAGGGGCGGGCACCAGTCTTTTTCAGCCCGTTACGGAATGCTAACAACTGTCGCATGAACAGACCCCAAATACGAGGATGAAGTGTCCGGCTGCACTGCATGTGTCAGCTTGATTGCAGGAAACAAACTCTACGTCGTACGTTCAAATATCCTTGGTTACTGGCCAAGATCAACAGTATCATGAGTCTTGCTGACTCAAGAAACTTTCATAGGCCAACGCTGGTGACTCACGAGGAGTCCTGGGCATCAAAGGACGAGCAAAGCCCATGTCTCAGGACCACAAGCCTCAACTTGAGAGTTCGTTTGACCTACCGTTCCCCCCCCCCCTTCGTTCGTATTGTGCCCGAGATGGAGTATGCTGACGCATCGCTCTTTCAGATGAGAAAAGTCGAATCACGGCTGCTGGTGGCTTCGTTGACTTTGGACGCGTCAACGGCAACTTGGCTTTGTCACGCGCTATCGGCGACTTCGAATTCAAGAAGAGCGCAGAGCTCCCCCCTGAGCAGCAAATTGTTACAGCGTTTCCTGACGTTGAAGAGCACGAGCTCACCGACGAGGACGAGTTCTTGGTTCTTGCCTGCGACGGTAAGTGTTTACCCTTCATGGCTGCAAGCACACAAGTCTTGTTGCAAATGGTCTGCCTTTCTAACATGTCATAGGCATCTGGGATTGTCAATCCTCGCAGGCTGTTGTCGAGTTCGTCCGACGTGGTATTGCCGCCAAGCAGGATCTGGATAAGATCTGCGAAAACATGATGGACAATTGCCTGGCATCCAACTCGGAAACGGGCGGCGTCGGGTGCGACAACATGACCATGTCCATTATTGGTTTCCTCAACGGCAAGACCAAGGAACAATGGTACGATGAGATCGCCAAGCGTGTTGCAAACGGAGACGGTCCCTGCGCTCCCCCCGAATATGGTACGGGATAGCCCCTAATCTCGCGTTTTGAATCAAAAGGAGCCGGTCCTTGAGCGGGCTTTGCGTGCCTTGACGCACAACAGAAACTTGAGCTGACAACTTCATTTTTGCTTCCATCAGCCGAGTTCCGTGGTCCCGGAGTACACCACAATTATGAGGATAGTGACAGTGGATATGATGTGGATGCGGAGAACAAGGGCAAGAGCTTCGGCGTTGGTGGGTACCGCGGCCGAATCATCTTCCTCGGCGATGGCACTGAGGTTCTTACCGATTCAGATGACACCGAAATGTTTGATAATGCCGACGAAGACAAAGACCTCGAGAGTCAAGTGTCCAAGAATAACTCGACATCAAGCGACGACAACGCCGCGGCCACAGCCCCCGGATCGAAGCCGGAGTCAGAAGAATCGCAGTCAAAGACTAGCCAAGACAACAAGAGTGCTTCAGCAGCTGTACCCGAGCAACGGGAAGGGAAAAGGGAAACCAACCCCGAATCGACCTCTGATGAGAGTAAGAAGGAATAGGTGGTCCTTTCGCAATCAACCGTGGTAGGCACGAGGAACTGGGGATGGAGCAAGTGAAGGCACACAAAGGTGTCGTTTGGGTTGGCTTGCGTTTTGTCTCTTCTTTCCTCTTTTTTTTTTTTCCTCCTCGCACACAGTCTTGATGGTATTTCTTTTCCTAAAGTCTAGTTTCCATACGCGCTTGCGTGATGGAAAGCAATGAGACGAGGGGAAATGGCAGGCGTGGGCGAAAGGGTGTGGTATGTGGGTTGCATTCCTCCGAAATGGCCAGCCGGTTGGACGATTAGACTTTTTTTCTTCATGTTTCTTTTTTTGCTTCATCACGAACGTATCGTCCATGGTCATTGTGGCTCAAGTGTAGCACTGGGTGGTCAGGTGCATATACAATGCCTTCCGCAGACTCAATCAAGGCAGACCGACACGACAGAAGTACCGTTGTCACATTTACCCTCCTTTCCGCCTCGTCATGCTGTTGCACCCGTTGCTGTTTGTCTTGCCATTTGGATTGGGGTTGCAGCACCACCGCCAGCGGGATCGAGTCAAGGAGAAGGCGAGGTTGGGCGAAGAGAAGCGTGGGGAGGAAAAGAGCCGAAAACAAAATACACGGATTGGGACTTCTAGTTATACAGCTTTTAAACATGTCTATATCCCATACGCAGTAGTGCTAGGTGCTAGTAACTAGTAGTACATGATGAGACGGTTGCCCCTCATAAAACGCTCATAGCAGTCTCTATATGTGCAAAACCAAAAAGGCGCGGGGTATCAAAACTCTCCTCATATATCGTACACGGCTTGCTTGGGCCAAGTTGTATATATGGCGCCATGGCCACTATCCACTACTCGTCTTCTCATGTCTTGGCGTCCTTTTGTGTATTATTATGTCGAGACCAGGACACATGCTGCTGATGGTAGTGAGGATCCAAGTTTCGGAGCATTGTCTGTGGGTCGAATGCCGCATCTAGATGGACCGTCATGTTCGGCTGATGGCCTGAGGGATCTCTCAGTTTCAGTGCGTAGTCGTGACAAAGGGCTTCCTTTGAGCTTGTTCCCGGGGAGGCATCCGAGGAAGCTCGCAACAGGGGCTGGTCCATAGTTCGCCACGTCGTGTCCAGCGCGGCGGCGAGGGTCTTGATGGGTTTGTAATCTCCGCACGAGGTCAAGATGGCCCATTCGGCGCCGGCGACGACGGTATACGGGTTGGCCACCTTGCTGTCCTTGAGCAGCCGCCCCATCTTCTTGGAGAAGATCCTGACGGGCATGCTGGGCGGGGGACGGTCGAGCATAACGGCCTGCATGGCCTTTCGGGTTGCCCTCCCCAGTTTGCGGCCGAGGACGGCGTAGAAGAAGAGCAGGCCCAGAGAGTTGTGCGCCCTGGAGGAGATGGCCAGGGAGGTGAGGAGGCGGTATGTGACTTGATTCGGCTCCCGCGAGTGTTCAAAGATGCGAGCCAGGGCCCACAGGGCCGTGGACCAGTCCCTTCTGGCTATGCAGGATTCGATAATGGCGTTGGAAGTGCTGACGGTGCCCCTTTTTCGACCGTCAGAGGCCTGGCGTTCCAGGAGAGACTTGAAGGCCCAGAAGTCGGGGTGGGAGTGGTTGTGGAACCAAAAGAACTCCTTGAGAATGGCGGTTGCTGCTCCGACGGTGAACCAGTCTTGGCCGTACCGCATGGCCTGGTCGGCGAGGAACATTTGCAGGCTTTTCCCGGCCTTGAAGGCGGCGTACGAGTCGTTGCTGGCCATGATTTCGGCGATGCCCCTCGGCGTGGCGGGGTCTTCAAAGAGGCCAATCTCATACATGGCGGCGATGACTTGCCGCCTCTCGTCGTCCCGCTTGACGAGTTTCAGAAAATGGAGCCACGTCCTGGCGTTGGGGTAAAAGTATCGCGCTTCCATCTTCTGGAGGAACTTGTGGAAGAAGGCGGCGTCGCGCTTGGCCACGTATCCGCCGAGGATGACGTTGAACATCTCCGTGTCCATGGGCAGGCCCCATTCCTCGGCGAGCGTGAAGAGCCGGTCAGCGGACGCGCGGTGGCCCCCCTTTTGCGACATGAACTCAATGGCCATTGTCAGGACCGACGGCGTGATGCATTCTCGTGCCGACGGGTCCTCGAACGCGCCCAGGATAAGCCTGACCCTGATGCCGTCCGTGTCGACAAGCTTGCCGTTTTCCCGGGGCTGCTTGTAGTACTCCATTGCCAGATGGGGCTGCAGCCGTCCGCAGACCAGCGCGGCAACGTACGTCTCAAACGACTCATTGGTCCACCGTTTGGGCTTGGGCGTCTGCTCGTACGGACGGTCGATCCAGTACGTCTGCAGCTCCTTGTGCACCCACACGTTGTCATTTGTGCCCGGCGGGATCGACAGCCCCCCGTCTTGGGCATTCTCAATCGCGGGCCATAGGCGTTTTGTCTTGTAATCAAACGTGGCCACGTCCCCAAGCTTGAAAATTTCCACGTCGGGACAGGCCCGAATCAGCTCATCTGCCGCCTTGGCCAGGACGTTGCTCTGGCCCCGCAGGATGATGGCCGAGGGGTTTTGATGGTCCGCCGATACTCGCAGCTTGGAGGATAAACCTGTCGTGGCATCCAGGAACTCGATGCGCTTGTTCTCCACCGACATGTCCCAGGACGAGGGAAGGACCACCCTCACGGCCGCCATGTTGGGGGTCTCGCTTCGTTTCGGTGTCATTCGTTTGAGAAGATTGAAAGTCTCGCTCCAATCGGGGACGGCGCCGCCAAAGTGTTCCCAGATCATGTCGAATCCCACCTGCACACGGGCATTCCTGTGCGCATGGTCCTTGCTCAATCTCGTCGCCGTTACAGACGGATATTCGCGGGCCGTCGGTACGTAGGGCGAGTTCTGCTTCTTGCTCACGGCGGCCTGAACAAGCGGTGACTGGTCGCGGAAGGCGCCTCTGAAGAACAGATTCCTCGCGCGGTTCGACTCCATCACCTCTCCGCGGAGTTGAAGCGGCTGCTGGATTCCGGGTTTGAGGGCCGAAAATTTGGAGGCAAGTGTCAATGTGTCGCCGGCCTCGGCCGTGTCTTTATTGGCCTCGAAAAGTCGGCGGCCCGTGGAAAAGGATGCCGCCAGCACATGTCCCCCAGAGCGCAGATGGCTTCTCCGGGGTGGGAGCGCGCCAGGCGGGCTGATGCGACGGGACCCAGTCCGCCATATTGACTTGATCCCCAGGGACATTGGTCATGAAGCGTGCCGCATCTTGGTACGTGACGGTATGGAGCCAAGTCGGACGGGCTCGTCCAAAAGTCGGAGAACTTTCCAACGGGCAGCGGATTCGCACGGGGTTCCACACCATCACGTGCCAGACTTTCTGCCAGTCGTCCAAGCTCTCCCAGTGTCTGGTTTCTTACATGCTGTCGCTGCCTGTGCTGCCCGTTCAGGAATCACGGCTTGGAACTGCAGCATACAGTCACAGTCAAACTTTTGCAATTTCGTAGACCCTTGTATCTGCGAATTGCCCTGCTTCCCTTGTCTCTGTGCCGTCAACTGCCTATAATATGCCACGTCCAGTTGCAGAAGCAAAGTGTTACAGAGTCTGCCCCAAGCCGATGATGCCCAATGCCTCGTAGCCATGCAGAGACATGATGAGAAATCTTGCCAGAAGTTAATTTGAATCCAACATTCCACATCTCCCAACAAACCAGAACGGAGTGGAAATGTAGAGCACGGAGGCTGGAATTATACAAAGTAGTCTATCAGAGATGGAATTGGCCATGCGTACTCGGGAGTCGGTACAAGGGCGCTCAAGCTTCAAACCTCGTCAGCCCTTTTTGGACACTGGCAACTTGCCCATGCTCGGCCCGCTTGGCCCGCTTGGCCCGCTTCGATCCAGACCAGCATGCGCTTCATACCAATCCTGGTCTTTGTCGAGCGACAGCCTCAGTTCGCCTCTCTCGGCCATCTTTTTAATGTCACTCCAGTAAGCCAGTTTGCCAACTTCCTCATCCGCGTGTTTGACGGCGGCCTCGAGCGCATCCTTGCGTTCTAAAAGCTGTTTGTTGTCGTTGCCCCTGTCGTCCTCCAGCTCGCGGACAGCATCGTCGTATTTACGCATCAAGTGGCCCAGTAGCTGCCGCCGTGATGCTTGGAAAACAAAAATGGACATGATTTCATGCATCTCATCCTGAAGCTGGCTGAGGTCCATTGCATGTTCAATGTAGTTCTCGACCGCCTCTCTCTTCTCACGGTCGATCCTTGACGAGCGCAGTACCGACAGCAGGGTTTCTATATCCTCGATCTCGAGGGGCTCCCGTACTTCATTGATAGACGTGCGCGTCATGCTAGACCTGCTGGGAGCACGGCTGCTGGCCAGGCTTCCGGCAGATCGCTGACGACTAGTGCGCGTGGACGCGGGCTGAATGGTGAAATAGTCCGAGTTGAGCAAGTTGCCAGATGAATCCATGTCTTGGGCCTTTCTCCTTGCCCTCTTTCGAATCCAAACGCGCCGTCTAACGAATGAGTTCCACCATTTTGGTCCATGCCAAGAAAACCTTTTGGCAAAGGCAAACGAGTATTCCCAGCCGCCTTGGTCCACGCCCTCTTCGTAGTTAATCCGCCATTCTGGCCAAACCCATTCCCACGAGGGGTCTGGAACTATCGCCGTGTAAATGTTTGTGGGCGACGGGTTGTGATAGGCGTTGGCTATCGGCCGGTCAGCATTTACAAAAAGTCTCAACATGACGACAAGTTCAAGGCTGAGCCTACTCCATGCTGGCGGGTCCAGGTTGCCGAGGGCTTTGGATGAGAACAAGGCTACACCACACATGAAACCCCCCCTCTCATTCTCGTACATTATGTCAATGGCGGTTTCTCGAACTTCGCGCGGCCGCCTGGGCACAACTCGATCGGAGGAATCGTGGAATATATCTGGTGTTGCGGCTGGCCAAGTCCATTAGCTTTCAGATGGTGTGACTTGTTGTATTCACAGAGATAGTTTACCCTGAACCTCAATCGAGGGCTGCATAGACGGATGAGGCAGCGAATCTTCGGGCTGCAATTGACCCTGATCCCCCAGCGAACCATTTGCATTGCCGCCATTTTGCCGCTCACTGGCGTCGTTCTCGTTTGTCCCGCTGCCCTCAGCATGTGCTGCCTCTTCTACCTCGCAGTCACCCACCAGTGACACCAATCGTGATGTTGTCGAGTCCCTACATGTACCAACAGCCGACGAGAGTACCGTGTTTGAATCGTCGTCGGCCTCGTCATGGTTGACAAGTCCAATCTCATGGTCATAATCACTCGGCTTCAGACCCGCGACGCGGCGAGAGCTTCGCACTTTGAGCATTGCGCTGCCCAGCTAGCAAGCATGGCGAGCCCAAGGAATATGAGCTGCCAAGAACCATCCACCAAATCCTGTATTATGTGTTGTCTACGAAAATGCGAAAAGGCGCCGAGGCTGGCTTGCCAGCTGAGCCACCACGGCGTAAAGGCGCGGAGCCGCCCACCTATTTATTACGTACTCGGTAGTCAACGGCTGGATGCACAGGGCTGAAAGAGCTGGTGGTTCGCCGTTTTCGGATGGCGCCGGTCGAGTGCAATGAGCAAGTGTTGCGAAGCGAGTGCTTCAGACGCTGGCAAACTAAAACAACGCAAGATAAGATGCAACAGCTTTACACAAATATGAGAGAGGGGTGGGGAAGAAGGCTGCTTCGCGGAGGAGAAAGATGCATGAAAAATGCAGAGGAGGTTGATTTTGTCTAGGTTTGGGAGCCGGCGAGCGACGGTACCTGCGCCCAAGGTACCCAGCCAAGACGTTTGTTGAATCAGGACCAAAATGGGACCAAGACGGCTTTGTCCTGCGCTGAGCCACAATGTCTAACCTTGGAGCCAGCCGACTGGTATCATCGGGGCTTAGGGAGCATTGCGCGCGCTTAAAGAACTTTGGAAGGCACTGAAAGGTCGGATGTGGAGACGCTGTGAGGACGGGAGGGCTCGAGCGCTTGTCGGGTTCCTATTGCCAGGTCATGGTGTTGTTTGGGGGGAAGCAAAATGTCGGGAACTGCCTGGATATGTATATGGACAAATCGAGAAGGAACGCCTGGCTGTGCGTAAGTATCACGACACGACACGAAACGACACGACACGACACTTGGCCACGATTCCTGCCGAACTGCTGGTGGTGGCGGCACATGGCTCTGTGATGTAATTCAAACACTTCAGGCCGTCTCCACACCCAAGCTAATGCTAGGCACTCTGTTTCTCGATTCCCAGTGGGTCCAGCGGGCCACAGGGCTCCTGATCTGCCATTATTTATCAACATCTGATTCTGCATCCCGCCCGTACAACGCTTGAGCATGGCCGAGTACGACGGGGTCACGCAGTGCTGTTCGCATGCTGTGCCGTCGGCAGCTCTGCTGTGTCGTTCCCAATATGGAAGTGCTTGACAAACAGACACTTGCATCTATCTCTTCGGTGCCTGTGACGACTTGCTTGTGTAAATGCAGGGCCATCGCCACCCCCCAGGTCCTCCTTCTCCCCCACCCAACGACTCGCATACGTCATGAAATGTCCTGTGGCCAATCACCGCTGCAAATGGGAACAGCTGCCAGCCCCAGCTCCAAGTTGCACCTTGAATCTTGGAATCCAGCGAGCAACTCAGGCAACCGTGATCCGATGGCGCCAGCTGGTGCAAAAGGCGCACGCAGCTCTGCAAAGCCTGGCGGCGGGTGGCCGTTGGCATTCGCTCATCGGGCCATGCACCTGCCCTTGTCGCGCAGCAACCTCCCAGTGACATTCTCTCCATGCAACTGCCCTCCGTCATGCATGTCGCGACCAAGTATCCCAAGCTGTTACAAGGGACCAGAAGCCCCCCCTCCCCTCGGTGCTTTACGTTATAGGTACTTAAGTATATTGGTACTCAAGTAGACAAGAGTACTTAAGTCCTCAGCACACTTCTCCAACCCGTCGAGCTCTCTTGCCAGCCACCCACCCCCCGCGGAACAGCTTCTGTTGCATTGCTTCCCATCGTAAATACTGGTTGGCGAAATCGTACATTGCGTCGTCGTCACTACAACTTCACACGAACAACATGTCCAAGTCGCGCACGCCCCTTATCCTCGGCCTCGGTGCCGCAGGCGGTATTGGCTACTACCTTTACAAGGCGGGCGGCAGCCCCAGGGCCGCCGAGAACAAGTTTGAAAGTACGTCCCCCCGAACCTGCAAAGCGATGCGCTGCCTTGGAACATGCCTAGCCATGCTGCCCAAGCTCGAGATGGTGGTATTCTAACCCGGCCCCAGGTGACGTCCACAGCGCCGCGGCCAGGGTCAAGGACCGTCTGCCCGGCAACAAGCCCGAAGCCGAGACCAAGCTGGAGAACGTTGGGGCCGAGGCTGGCGCAAAGATTGACAAAGCCGTACGTGGTTGAGCATTCTCGGGGCTTTGTGCGGACCTGTCGAGCTAACAAACTTGCAGTGGGCCGAGGCCGACAAGAAGGCGGGCAAGGTGAAGAGCCAGACTGAATCCTACGTCAAGGACGCCAAAGCCGAGGCCATCAAGGCCGTGGACAAGTTTGACAAGACGGTCGAGGATGGTGCTGCCAAGGCCAAGGGCGGTATTTCTGGCTGGTTCGGTGGTAGCAAGTGAGCTGGCTGCGTGGTTCTGTGCATGCAAGCTTGATGTGGGATGATGTGGGAATCTGCTGTGTGCATGGAGGAGGGTTTGATGTATAATTCATGGTTCAGGGCGACGTCCGTTTGTCAAGATGCAAAATAATCAAGTAATTTCACACGAGTCCCGCATCTCCTACACCGAATCTGACATGCTGAGCATTTTGAGCATTTGATGGGTATTTCTCATTCGTTGCTGGAGCCGCATTCTAATACTTGGAACCACATACATTGGTACAGTAATACTACACGCATCTCTCTCTCTCTCTCTCTCTCTCTCTCTCTCTCATGATTCCAACTCTTCAGCAACCAACTTCAGCATCTCATCCACACCCTTTCTCGCATTCTGCGGCTCCTTGGCGACCCTTTGCCATACCTCCCCGTGCCTGGGCTCGTTGAGAACGCACTTGCTCACCACCTCGGCCCTCTTTTCCTCCGTGCCATGCTGACACAAGAACCGATAATACCACGCCCAGCTGTCTCCGCAGTCACTGTCCAGGACGAGAGCCTTCTCGAACCAGTTTTGCGCCTTGTCCAGTTTTCTATCCGCCCAAAAGATTCTCGCCACCCCGACAAACAGCAGCGGATCATTGTCCACCTTCTTGATGGCTTCCAAACTACGCGGCTTGCGCTGTGTCCTTGGTTCCAGGTGCCAGATTTGCTCAACCCAGAGCAGACCGCTCTTTGGTATTTCCTGCTGCGCCTTTGCCATGATGGATTTCGCCTGCGCGAGGTTTCCTGCGCGACGCTCGAGGCGCACGGATTCGCACCACAGCTGCGGGGATTTGGGAACCGCCAGACGGGCCCTGTCCAGCACAGAGCGGGCCTTGATGGTCAGGCCGGATTTCTCCTCAAGCCGGGCGTATAGCAGCCAGAGGGGGACGGACTTGGGGACGGCCTTGACTCCCGCAGCGTACGCCTCGCGCGCCTGGCCCGTCTTTCCAAGGTCTTCGTAGATCTGGCCCTTGAGCATCCAGAGTTTGGGGGCGCCGGGGAACAGCTGCAGCGCTTGCAGGACGAGGTCGAGTGCCGTTTCGACTTGGCCCTGGACGCGCTCGAAGACGACGCTCTTCATCCAAACCCGGTCGGTGGGGGCTTGTTCACGGGCGATTTCTAGCAGCTTGCGCGCCTGTTCCGCGTTGTCGTTTTCGGACTCGAGCTTGACGGCTGCCAGCCAGATATCTTCGTTGTTGGGGTTCTTGTTGAATGCTCGTTTCAGGACAAGACGGGCGTTGTCCACTTCGCCTGCCTGCCACTTCTCCTTGGCGAGCATCATCCAGAGATCCTCGCTCGTCGGGCACGCATCCACGGCCTGCTCGAGAACTTGCCAGAGCGACTCTTTGGTGCCGTGGTTTCGCTCCAAGTCGGCGGCGGCCATGCGAAGCGTTCTGCTGTTGTAAAAGACGCGGATGGCGTAGGCGTAGATGGCTCTCGCCGTATCATATTTGCCGCGGTTGATGCTAGATCTTGCATCCTCCATCCACGTATCCTTGCGGTCATCGTCTTCGTCGAGGCTCCAGCCCAGCGTGGCGTGGATGATGTTTTGGCAGGTGAGAATGGCGCCCTCGTCCTCGCACTTTTCTGCTTCGGCAATCCAGTCTTCTCTCTTGGGCATGGCAGATTCCTTGGCCAGGACCCGCACTGCGGTTGTCATGACATTGCCCTTGTTGGCCTGTCCGAGTTGCTCCATCAGGCGCGCTGCGGCAATCCAGATCTCGTACGAGGTGGGCACTGCTTTTCGAGCTCTGTTGAGCACCTTTTGCGCATTTTCAGGAGTCTCGAGACGGGCCAGCGCAAGCCAAAGATCAACAGACAGCGGAATCAGTTCGGTTGCCTTTGCCAGCATCAGCTTGGCATCGTCTTGATTCTCCTCTAGGTTGACGGCCTCCTTCCATAGAGCTTCTGATTCCGGGATGTGATCCAAAGCTTGGCGAATCACTCGCTTCTTGTTGCTGGGGATGTTTTCCAATCTCATTGCCTCCACCCATAACCTCACAGATCGGCTGTTGGCCTCGATGGCTCTCCTGGCTATGATTTTGGCGTTTTGCGACTCGTGGTTCAATCGAATATTCTCCAGCCATGCATCCTCACTCTTGGGACACCGCACACAGCCCTGGTCAATCGTCTTTCTGGCAGCCACAATCTTGCCCGCCAGCTCCTCCAGCCGAGCCGCCGCGATCCATCCAAGCGCATTGTTTGGATTCGTCTTGACCACGGATTGTAGAAGCTCTCGCACACGATTGATGTCACCCACTTGGGCCTGGCCCTCGTTCATCTGCATCTTGTTCAGGCTCGTAATGTAGCCTTGGGGATCGATGCTTGTCGAACTGCCGTTCGAAGCGTCACCACTGGTCCGCGATGCCTGCTCCAGTCTCGACTTGAGCACCCTGTCGCGAGCCGCACCAATCTGCGCGAAGTTGGTCATGGTCCCGTCGGCTCTGTCCGCAACACCTGTCGCCAGACCGTCATCTGTAACGGTTGTGCTCATCTCGGTCGAGTCTCTTGCGGCGGCGAGCACACTGTCTGGAACGGCGTAGAATCTCTGGCGCAAAGCCTGCTTGCTTCGTCGGTTCTTGCCCGTCAAGTCGCCGACCTCGGGCAGGTTTGCCCACTCTTCATCCGTCACCGTCTCCAAGGCACGCTTCAAGTCTGAAAACTGCTGTTGTATCTTGGGATTTTTGCGCTCATGTTCCTCCTGTTCGGCTTGCTCGCGGGCCTCTCGCTGCTTTTTCCTCCGGTCCATGCGCTCGTCTACCCATTCCCAAATGCGATCGGCTTCTTCATCGTCCTTGTCGTAGATGCCGCCCGAGAACAAGCCAACCTCGTTATCGGGGTCCTGGAACCGCTCGTCATCGTCGTCATCGTCGTCCTTCTTTTTGCCATCGGGGCCGAGACCTAGTTGCGCAGCACGTTTCGCGAGGGCTTCCTTGATTTGGTCCTCGCTGGGGCCGTCACGAGCAGGCCCCAGGTCCGATCGTGTCGTGAAGCCCGTAGCACCACGTCCAAGGCCAGCGACGTAATTTTCTGGCGCTTTCTGGTTGAGGAAATCGAGTTTGGACGCCATTGTGTTCTCGAGCGCGTGCTGCGCGGGAAAAGAGGGAAAAGAGCAAACACCGGGCAAAAGACAGCACCTTGGAGGGTGAAGGCGAGCTTGGCTCTCGAGAACAAAGCTGCCTGTTTGGCTCCAGCATGTGCCAAAAACATGACACTATGTGAAAATAAGCGGGGGTCTCTCCCAACGCCTTACCGCCCAAATCGTCACCCAGAACGCCCAATCTCGCACCCAGCCGCGCCTTTATCGATAGCCAGGGACCCCAGAAAAAAGTTTCCCTCTTGCAGCACCAAAACCTCCGCGCCCCTCCTCACCGCGATACAACCAACCCACCATCACTTTGCACGGTTGAATCTTCACCATGGGCAAAGTCAAGCAGGCCAAGCGCAACGGCGCTCCTTCGAGCCCCTACGACCGACCATCTGGCGGCTCAGGCACTTCTGGCGCAAACTCCAGCAAGAATAATGTCTTCAAATTCAACACCAATTTCGGCCAGCACATTCTCAAGAACCCCGGTGTCTCCGACGCCATTGTCGAAAAGGCCTATCTGAAACCCACAGACACCGTCTTGGAAATCGGCCCCGGAACGGGTAACTTGACCGTACGAATATTGGAGCGTGCCAAGAAATGCATATGTGTAGAGTTGGACCCTCGCATGGCGGCTGAAGTGACCAAGCGAGTGCAAGGCACGCCCGAGCAGAGGAAGCTGGAGGTCATCCTGGGTGACGTGATCAAGACGGAGCTGCCACAGTTTGACGTTTGCATTTCAAATACGCCATATCAGGTAGGTTGCGCTTGCTTTCGAACCTCCTCTCCTGCCCTGTACCTGTAGGGCCGCGCAAGATTCGCCTAACAACTTTGAAGATCTCAAGTCCGCTCGTCTTCAAGCTCCTCGCCATGCCCAACCCCCCACGAACATCCGTCCTCATGTTCCAGCGCGAATTCGCCCTCCGCCTAACCGCACGTCCCGGCGACCCCTTGTACTCCCGTATATCCGTCAATGCTCAATTTTGGGCCAAAATCACACACATCATGAAAGTCGGCAAGAACAACTTCCGGCCCCCTCCGCAAGTCGAATCCTCCGTGGTGCGAATCGAACCCAAAGTAGGCAAGGACAGGCCCAACGTGAGCTGGGACGAATGGGACGGCTTGCTGCGCGTGTGCTTCGTGAGAAAGAATAAGACTCTGAGGGCAAGCTGGCTGGGCACACGGGAGGTGTTGACAATGGTTGAGAAGAATTATCGTACGTGGTGCGCGATGAATGGTGTGGCAGTAGACGAAACGCTCGTGGATGGCGACGATGCAGAGGAAGACATGGACATGGATGCCGGTGCTGGTGCTGGTGCTGGTGTCGAGGAGGGCGATGGTATGGATGTGGACGACGATGATGCCCCGGATTTCTTCAAGGAAATGAACTCTTCCTCTGCTGTGCCCAAGACCAAGAGCAAGCGAAAGAAGACCAAGGTTGCAGAGCTGGTGCGAGAAAAGATTCGCAAGGTGTTGGAGGATGTTACCGAGTTGGCTGACAAGCGGTCTGGCAAATGTGACGAGAATGACTTTTTGCGTCTGTTGTTTGCCTTCAACGAGGAGGGAATTCATTTTTCATGAGACTCTTTATTTAGCTGTGGACGCGGGGAACGAACTGATGGGCATGATGGATATTCCATGTCAAGAGGCATTCGACACATGACATGAATGGCGTTACTGGTCGGGCTAAACAAAATAAGCCATAGTTGCAATTCGATTACTACCATATATCCTCAAATCATCTGAGTTGATTGGTCACCCCTGGCCTCGTTTACGTGCGTCAGTCACTGTAAATCCTGCCTGCATGAGTGAGAAAGGTGCCTGGCGCCTATTTCGAGAATCCTTGATTTCTTTTCTGCAATCTTTTCTGTCATGGTAGGATTCATTCCACCACGCGGTTCCCATCTGCTCCATGATTTACATGTCCTCAACCATCCCCAAAATCATCCTAGCGACGTCTGCTTCTGTCTGCGTCGGTTGAATCGGAGAACCATAATAAATACAATATAGATGTTGCCACATTTTGCCATTGATGGCGACAACGGTGCCCAAGACCACAGTGGCTTTCCACCTCCCCTTCTGCCTCTCTCACTTCCCAAGAATAATAAGAAAATAGAAAAGTACTTCGCTTCCTGTCGCTTTGTATGTTGCATCTTCCGTGGTATCACTAGAGAGACCTGTAATGCTGGAGCTATGCAATTGGCACAGGGCCCATCGTACTCCCTCGATGTAGGTCGATTTTGTTGTCGCCTCTTGTTCAGTATTGCGCGCATGAGGCGTGGACTCTTTGTCCATCTATAACCAAAACAGCATTAAAACATAAACTAAAATCAATCATCATCTCCCAGCGTTTGATCATTCATAATCATGAAGCGGTTGGAGGGGCAAAATCCAACGCCAGCGCTTTTTTCTTCTCTCTCATGCAATGCAATAGCGCTCAAAAGTACACAGAAAGGAGATATTAACAAAGAAAAACTTGATGTCGTGACAAGCCGTCATCCAGCAACACATTTCTTGCGGCGTGCTCACATGCCCGAAATGGTACTGTTTGGCTTGTGGGACGGATCGTTGGCCGAATTTGGCTTCACAGTTGTTCTACCGGATACTGTAGCGCTACGAATATGAGCGCTCAGTGGCAGACTGTACTTGACGACACCCTTCACAATCAGGTCGAACTCATTCTGGTAGATTCGATCCCATCGGTCTCGGCCACCAGAAGTACCATTGCCTGGATTTGGAAGTTGCATCTCCCCCGTCGAGGAAGAGGTGCCTTGGTGAAACAGAGAACCCTCGAAAGTGAGCGGACTGTCAAATTCGGTAATGCGTCCTAGTAAAATATTTGGTCTGGTATCCGTGTCATCGCCATCTTCTGGCCCAGGAAAGATTGGTGGATCATTTACGGGGTCATCTCTGACGTGAATGTCATTTGACCCCGGGGCAGGTTTCTTCCAGTCTGAATCAGTCCCTGCATATTCTGACTTGGCGAATATTTCCAAGTTTGCGTGGTCTATTGTCACCACAACAATGTTCGGGTTGTGGGCTTTGACAGTCAAGTCAAACATCAAGACTTGCTCGCTGGTAACAACGTTTTTGATGGACACAATCTCGATGCCGGTCATGGGCTGAGAGGTGGCAAACATGAACCCAATCGCCCCTGTAATAACAAGGAGTAACATCATTGTCAAAACAAGGCACGCCGCGAATCGATTAAGATACGATGACCGTCTTGTATAGGTCTGGGATTCGGCTTGGCGAAGATTATGTGGCCCGCGTCGCCGCGCGCCTCGTGAAGAGCGTACTGTCCCCACCAGAGGTGTCCTTTCATCGTCAGCACCGGTGGTGTCGTCCAAGTCATAGCTGGACGACATCTGCATTCCAGATCGCTTCGTATTCAGGTGGCCTCTGGCAGAGAGAAAATTCCTCGGGCTCGAGGGATTGGGGGAATTGCGCGAGTTATTGTTGGTGGTGGTAGCGGTCGACGAAATTTTTGATTTTGCCGCGTTGGGAAAGGGAGATTCGTTGTCGAATAGAGAAGCATGGCCATTGCCTGGTTGTCGCCCCCATCGCCCGATGTGATGGTGGTGTCGGACCGTTCCTCTGGCAGAACCCCCAGCGCTGCGCCCACTTCCCTTGCCATCTTCATCTCCAGGTGTGACGCTGTCACTCGCATTGCCATTAAAGGTATTCACAAACTTCATGCTCTTCTTGGTGACTGGACCGTGACCAACACCTTCCAAAACACCATAAATGGACCGCAGATTTTGTCGATCGGCTTGGCTAGCCATGGATGTAGCACTCGGAGTGCGCGAGTGAAAGCGGCGGTTTGTCCTCTCCGTGTTGTCTGGCGGGTTCGAGTCATACACAAAGGTCTCCTCGGAATCAGAGGTATTGGCCTCGTCCACAGCACTGGCTATTTTGGCTTCGAAGTTGTCTGCTTTGGAAGAAGCTGCAAAGGGCATAATCGCATGTTAGTCTGCGATGGACAATAATAGAGGCAGAGAAATATCCGTGTATGCCTTTGGATCTTGTGGTAATAGGCTGGGAGGACTTGCCTGTGCTCGCGCTAACAGCTGGTTGCTTCCTGACATTTCTCTTTTTTTCCTTCTTGGGCCTAATAGTTTCCGTGCTTGGTTTGGCTTTCAAAGTTCCATTACCGCCTTCTTTCGTAGCGGTTGTAAGTGCCACTTGTGGGATACTCGAGACTGTCTCCGTCTCAACCGTCATGCTCTGAGTAGAGCCCGTCTCCGGCTTTGATTTGACCTGCCTCGTAGACATGGCACTGGACTGCCTGGAAATCAATGGCGGGGGAGGGACGGAGCTTGTTCTCCTTACGTCTGCTCTAATGGTACCAGAGTCAGCTCCGTTGTGTTGAGAGGTGATGCCAGTCTTTGATTTCAGGGTGCGGCCGCCATCACTAAGGGCACCATCCGATTGATTTTCCGAGGCACCGAGCTTTTCCTTGACGTGTTCCAGCAATCCAGAATCCCTAGGTCGCGCAGGTGAGTTGTTATGGCTCACTTCTTGCACAGTTTCTAGTAACCCTCGCACTGGAGTTCGTACACCCGAAGGGACATGAGAATCGTCGGTGTCGCTATCCAAAGCCGGAGCCAGCGCATCTGAGACTTGCATCGAGGGACTTGGTCTCTGTACACTAATCAAGGGGGCCTCCTGATCATTGCGATGTGTAGGAGTTGTCGCTCTAGGTCGGCCGAGTTGAGGTGGAGGCGATCGTAGCCGTGGGGAAACTGGCCAACGAGGACCCTCCTTGAGATCCGGCAGGGCTGACGGCTTCCGAGGTGTCGGCGCATGCAACGGGATCTCCCTGGTATTGGGACGCAAGGTTGGAGTAGTCGCCGACGACAAGGCTCGAGTCGGCGTTGCTTGCTCATGATTGCCCTGGCGAAGTTGCCGCGTAGGGCTTAAATCATGCTGGCTGTTCTTGCGTGGCCTGTTCTCGCCCTGCCTGGTTGAAGAAGTTGCTCTACGTGATTGACGAGACGGCGAGGCATCTCGAGAGCCGGTCGGAGATTGCGCAGCAGAGTTGGCGGCCGATGATGGTTTCGAGGATTGGCTTGCGGTTGTAGGATGATTATTCGGCGGTGGCAATGACGGCACATTTGGACCAGCAGTGCTGTTGGTCTTGACGCTGGACTGGGCGGTATTAGGGGCACCGCTCGCCGGAGCGGAAGACTTGTCCATTGCTGTGCGCGAGTCTTGTGGTTTTTGCGGAATGTGCAAGTCCACAGAGGGCACGAACGAGGTCAAGAACGGCGACTGGATAGGCGAGGGAAAGAAAATGTCATTGTGAGTGTCTCGTCATGGACGTGGTACGAGCTCGGATGCCACGGGTGACACGAGGTTTGACAAGCTAGGGCACGATGCCCAGTATCATAAGGGTCGCTTTCGGTCGACTGCTGTTGCCAAAGGGGGGGCGCGCCGTGATGTTGCAAAGTAAGCGAGAGATGGAGAGTGAATGCGTGTTTTGGCGTGCAGGCCAGGTACGGGGTCTTGTGCGAGTTGAATATTTGAGCCCGGGGCAGGCGGCGAAACCGATGGGGATTGGATGCCAGAGCACAAAGGTGTCCAGGATGAACAGCAAATGACGAATGACACAATGCGCCGGGTCGTGGAGTTGTTGTGGCACTCAGTCCAGGCTTAGCGTGCGTGGGCGTGGGACAGAGAGTGGTGGCCGCAACGGCAGCACAAGAGGGTGCCAAAGCTGGCCAAAGCTGGCGTGCCAGAAGATGGGGGGAGTGATGTCGTTGACTCGAAGTGCGTGGCGGAACAAGGTACGGCAGCACTCTGAGGCTACTGTAGCGTAGCAGGAAGGGCCCTCCAACGCCGCCGACTGTATTATGGAGCAAAGTCTGCACCTTGGTAACGCTGGCCCAGTATTGTATGATCTCGCGGTGGTGACGCCGCGGGTGCGATAATAGTCCTACTTTTAAAGGGGGGATGGGGAGGAGGCAGGATAAGTCCGAGGTCTTGGTCAGCCTGGTTTTACCCTGTCACGCTTGAACTCATAGAAGAGCCGGAGATGCCAGGTGATGCAGGCGGCAACAGCAGTGAGATTTATTTAATAAGATGATGAAACAGTCCGCACCCAGTCCCCCAGTGGCAGGAGCCACGGAGCGAGAACAAGCAAGAGCGGCTAGCGTGTGGAAGCAGACGTGTTCCCGCTCTCGGTTCCAGAACAACCAGACCAAACAGCGAGCGAGGCAAAGCCCAAGTGCAACTTGTCGTCAATGCCACTGACCAAGCACCCAAATCCGTAGTAGCTTCAGGGAACCACCCCAGGGAGAGGCCCCTGAGTCAAAAGCTGGCAAGCGTCTGGTCTCCAACAGTCTGGTGCTTGCTAGGGTCGAGGATGGAGACCAGGTGCCTGTAGACACGTGCAGTAGCCTCCGGTATCCAAGACTACCGCTTCCACACAAAACACACCAAACTACAATGTATCCGGGACATCTTGTGCCAATGTTACTCCCTAGCACCTGTTGCAGGCTACAGGCATTCTCATTCGTCACGGCTGATCAAAGCGTCCAGGCACCTCGGCAAGTATGGTAGGTGCCACCTTATAATAAAGGTACTAAGTACTTTAGGTAGTAGGTAAGGAGGTACTGAGGCACTCTGCAAACTGTGCTGTATTACTACTAAACCGGCTCTACGGACTTAGGGCATCCACAATCACTTGCAAAATTGCCCAAAGACGCGAAAAGGGACAGTAGCGGAGACGAGACTGCCCGTGGCGCAAGCTGCGTCAACCCTACTAGCAGAACTTCTCCCTCGAGCTTGTCCATGTATACATTTGAAATGGTCGATCTTACTGGAAGCACGGCACAAGCCAAATTCACCCACCAAACGCTACAACACATTGAATGAGTTGAGACCATCTTCGGAGGGAAAAGGTCACCCAGGATGAAACGATACCGAACAAGTTCCGTGTGGTCAAAAGAACTGGGTGGGAAAAGCAAAATGGCACACACAGGGAGACCAAGAAGGCTAAGCCTTACCTTGGCCGCATGGCAGGTTGCCTGGTTCCGCCTTGTTGGAAAGACGGTGGCGTCGCCAAGTTCACCCTTTTGTGCATGTATGACACGCACTTCACGCAGCTGTACCTGGCAAGACCAAAGATTCAGCTTTAGTAGTAGGTGCATGCGGGAGAAAACAAGCATTCAACTTTGACTAACACATTGCCACATCACCACCATCACCACCCTACTCGACAGGAACTCTCATCATCACAAGGAACCGACGGTGCCGCCGACACTGCATCCCTGTATTCGCCCCCACAGCCACAGGCTGTAATAATAATAATACTGGGAGAGCTGGGTCTGGGGGCAGAGGTTTTCCCGATGGCCATCCGACTCAGCCGTGTCTGGTCGCCTGGCCCCTTCTGTCCGCCATGTACTTATGTATCGACTCCGTCCGTCCCAGCTGGGCGGGCGGGCGGCACAGGTACCAGGGCACTAGTGACCTTGGTGGATGCGTATGCCTCGACAGTGTCAGAAAGAAAGAAAAAAGGTTCATGTGGGGAGGCGTTGATGTGTCAGTGACTGCTGCAAATACGGAGGACCACGGTCATGATACCTGGCAGCCCCTTCACTGGAACAAATCATGGCGCCAGATTTGTACTCGGCGGTGTAAACATGGAAGAAGTCTTGTCCTGTTCACGCAAAGATGACCACATGACCGGATTATCTGTACCAATCTACGGCTTCTTCCTTCGCATGAACCTAGTTTACGTCACTGTCTCCGCCATGTCTTACGTGACCTTGGAACTTTTTTTGGAGACGTGCCCTGTGTTATTACGATACGGATGTTACCCGGCGTGGACAGGCCACAAAAAAGAAAGAGGCATCGCGGAGATGGGTTTCCAATACGGAGCACGCGGGCAAGTGCCTACGTAGGTACTAGGTAATTGCTCCACTCGGCAGCAACAAGAAGTGTCCAGCCAATTAATAAGGGTCAAGTGCAAATGGACAATCAACATTAATACTAGGACGGGCGCTATGATCACTGTTGACCGTGACGGTGCTTGGGTACCAGCTGCCCCTGGTACCTAAATGCCATGGAATCTCGGTGCCTTGTGTGGTTCGTCAGTTGGCCAGTTGGCCAGTTGGCCGCAGCAGTGGTGCAGGAGGGCTGACCAGACTCTATTTGGCACGGATGTGACCCTAGAGGCCGCAGCCGCCAGCTAATTGCTCCATGGTTGTTTGGCCGAGATTGCTGAGCTTCGCTGTAATACTGGCCCTAGGCGCTTTCTGGTTAAAACATCAGCACAATGCAATCATATTTGATGCCCACTGCGCGTCTTCCAGTCTCATTTCGTCTAATAGGAGAAGAGTAATCACTGCGGGCTGCGTCGACCCCAGAAAGTCCGTGGCCAAGAAAAAGCCAGGCGCACCACTGACCCGTACGCCAACAGGAGACCGGCTTGAAAAACAACGGGGTGAAGCCCAAGTGCGTGCATCAGCCTGTAGGAGGTCGACACGATACAAATTTGTTGTCGGCTACCAGGACGGGAACAGGGGCTCTGGTGGTGGGCGTTTTATTAGCCATAGCACAGGGACGGGACTATCCAATGCCCACACAATGAGTGAGTAGCTTCACGCAGCACCGAGGTGCTTTTCCCACAGGGAGCCGTTGCAGGGAGCCGCATAATACCGAGTGTATCCAACCCGGACAAGTCACATACGTTATTCTATCCGAGAAGTGCAGCAAATGGCAGAACTAGGCCACCCGGTTGAACCCGCTGATGCGGACATAATATTTACCTGGTTTACCCGTCATGCTTGGGGTTTCGGGCAGCACCACTGTGCCTGCTTCCCTGCTCCCAGCTCCCCTTGGCAGGCATTCAGGCTCAACAGTGTTGGCGGTGAAGCAAGCCCTTCCCTTTGATGCCCATCCGAGTTGATGCCCGTGGCCAAAGTCTGTGAATCACGCCTTCTATTCGCCAAATATGTTGAGAGTGGGCTGCATTCATGTAATAATACTCGGTGCCACTGGGCAGGCAGACTCTTCCTGCAATGGCGGACTTTCGGGACGGACCACTTCGGCCATTCTCTCGCTCGAGCCATGTGTTTTCCCTCTTATTGCTGCAAGCAGACAGCGTCAGAGCTCAACGTGCCACCGCCCAAGCATAAGCTAATATTGCCGGGAGCACAGAGGACAGCCAGGCAGTCATACGTAATCTTTGGGGTTTGGCTCAGACAAAGTCCGCCGTTGATGACAGGTCCAGGACGTACAAAAGCAGTATTTGTAAAGCCCTTTGCATGATGTGGCATGTTGGATCAGGATCAGACGCACGAACCTTGCGGCATTTCTCAATCGCGTATCAAGGATCCAGGAAGCAATCTTTCAGGCGTTGGAGCCGGTGAGGCACGGAAGACGAGACCGCTACAGCTCTTGCCGCCAGCAGCTAGTGGCATTGGAAAGCATAAACTTTTGAACTCTGTATGGCAAGTGCAACACAGGCAGGCGTCAGACCTCGGGATTCCCCAATGAGAAGGCACAGCCAGCACTTGCCCGTCTTGATCATCCGGCCTCGTGCGCGCCGGTTCTGGCTTCGTCTGGTGATAATGGCATGATAAACAGCGGCCGCGCTGGTGAGCAGCGAGACATGTGGATGAGTCGTGGACCGGGAGAAGTCTCGCCCTCAACCACTGACACGCGGCCACAACAACTGACGACGTACTAAAAGCATGTACCCCAGAAACGCAGTCGCCGTCGCCCCAAGGCTGCAATGGCACCCGACAATGACACCCGAAACACTTCACCAACCGCCATTTCCTGGTGGGACGGCCCGCTATCGGCAACCCTGGCTCTTTGCGCCTTGTTGTTGGTCTTGCAAGTCGGAATCTCGCAAGCTGCCTGTGTGACGAGTCCACGATTGGCATCATCACCTCATACAAGGTGCTGAGAAGCAGCATGACCAGATCACCTGCTCTGGGGCCAATCTCGCCCACAAGTCATATCCATCTTTGTGGCGGCCGCAGCCTCCGAAGTATAAGAGACAGAACAAGGTGGCGGCCACCATCCCCAGATGGGTGCCACTACCCTGTACAAGACGTCATTTGACGCCGGCCATTTCTTGCTTTGGCATAAAAACTAGACAGTATGCTTTGCAGTACAAAAGTGAGGTGGGTTCTATTTCGAATGTCGCTGGTTATCCTCGACGACTCGTCGGCTTTCGAGCATTTGTCAACCTGTGATCGTGGCACCGAAGCAGGTGGCCACTGGCTTCAGCCGGCGGAATCAGCCATAAGAACAGCCACGTTCTCAGCCTGGGAGAGCGCCCTGACCTCGTCGAGGATTGGAACTGGCCGATGCTGACCATTATTGCGCGACCCTTGGTTTTTCCAAGATGAATATCATTTGGCACGCCAGCATGCGGTAGCTCACGTCGTTGGTCCAGAGACCACCCGCCTTCCATCTCTTCTCGTGGCTGGGACGTACAAGACCAGGCAGTCTAACCTTGGTCTGTTGAATCGCGTCCCTGGTAGAGGGCAATATATAGTCAAAAGCATACGTGCCCTAGTGTGTGGACACAACACTGGCTATTCTTCAGACCTGCCTGCCCTAATACTTGTCTTGTGTAATGAGGACGTATCCAAACCAGAGAGAAATTAGCCCACGTATCCAAGATTATTGCTGGCCTGATCTGGTGCAAATTACACAGACACAACATCGCCAACTATGTATAAGTGCACTCACTTCTTTCATCTGCAATACGCACGTCAGCCATGCCCAAAATACCCATCATATCAATATCTATCGACGTCAAGAATTCGTACATCTAGCCATACCCGCCTAAGCGCTTCATGTCTCTCTTGTTTCTGTTTGTACGTAAAAACTGCGCGTATATCCAACCTTTCCCGCGCCAATGTGGAAACAACCCTAGTCAAAAAGATACCTTGTATGTGAAACAACCTTCGCTGTACGTAACATTTCTCCCAAAACACAAAACCCCAGGGATAAGACGCCATAGACGCCACGTGAGCTGTTCTGCAAGTCCTGTCCATTCGGTCGTCGAAAGAAATATTACAACAAGATGCAGCCATGTAGAACACCTGCCGTCTAAACTCTATTCGGGAATTGCCGTACTAGGCTGAGCCTCGTCCTTCTTATTGTTCCAGCTCCAACCTGAGTACCAACTAGCTCGTTTGTTGTCCTTGATAAGATCCTGATTCTCTTGGACTAGTCTCAATGGACGGGGCTTGCCACCTGAAAATGTCGTCTGCTTGTCACTATGAGATCGCGGCGGTGATTGTGACGGTGGCGTCGATGTAGACATGTCACCAGACTCCCCACTGATACTTGAAGTCTCGCTCTTCATACCGGGAAAGTTCCCCGACGACGCCTGGCTTCCGCTGGGATAGCGAGCTGCCACGTTGGGGTTGCCGGTAGCGTTGGAAGGTGAGAAGAATGTATGAGAGTGTCGTGGATTGCCCAGAGGAGGCGAAACGGGGCCATCCGGTCCTTTGTACATCTGGCTGACGAGACTCGCAGCGCCAGTGAACTGATCACTTTGCGGCCGGGATCGTCTTGTGCTTGCCGACCGTCCCAGGTTCCCAATAGGAATGCTGGGGGCCGTCTCTGGATCGGTATGCGCCGAAATGGCGGCAGAAGGCATGAATGACAGTGGTCTCGGCTTCGGCTTTCCCGTACCCACGGCAATAGATTTGGCTCGCTGTAACAGCGAGGCTGGCACACTCGTCTGCTTGTCACCAGCACCCGGAGGTGCAGGAAGGTCCTTGTTCGTATTCATTGGACCCGTCTTGACTTCTCCAGACTGATCCAGGATGGACTCGAAGTCCTGATGCTGCAGCAGCCGCTCGATGATTTTGTTAATATACAACGTGAGGGCCTTGTTCTGCTCCTTGATAGACTTGTAGTCGGCCTCCAGTCGGCGGTAGGCATCACTTTCGGCTTCTGTCGCATCAGATAGCTCATCTGCCAGACTCGAACCGCCAGTCTTGCCTTCTAAAGCATTGAGCGCATCTTGATTCGCGCCAGAGCTCATGTAGCTGAAATCACTCTGACCAAAATCGCCCTTGAGAGTCTTCTCCTGGAGCAGCAGCTGATAACTCTCGTTGTCCTCTACGAGGCGTGCGTTTGCCATGCGGGCTTCCATGAGCAGGCGCTCAACTTCTTGTAACCTACCGCCGCCCTGGTTCTCGGACTCAACGAGCTTGATTTGCGCCTCAGCAAGCTCCAAGCGCAAGGACTCAATCAACTTGTCTTTTTGAAGTATGAGTTTCGAGTTGTTTCGAGAATCGCTGCGTTGCAATGAAGACGGTGGCGCAAAGCTGCTGCCATCTATGGACGGTGATGAGTTGCCTAGGAATCATAACACGCAAGGTTAGCGCAACTCTGCCACGACGAGGCAAAAGCCACAAGAAGTAAAAACGAGGTGGTGAATCCATACCTTGCCTCGACGGCCGGTTATCATCATCCGAATGATTCCTTTGTGCCAGGCTTTCCTTCAATCTTTGAATGACAGTTTGCATTTCCTCCTCTCTATTTGCCAACTCCTCCTTTTCTTTCAGAATGGCGCTTCGTTCGGCTTCGTAAATTGTTTCTGCCTCCCGCATTTTGCGTGTCGCCTCTTTCTTCTCGTTACGAAGAGTCTCCAGTTGCTCATCGCTCTCGTGCAGCTTCTCTTCCCATTTGGCGGCGTCCTTCAGGGCTTCATCAAGCTTCGACTGAAGCACCTCGGACTGTTTCCTGTGCTGTTCTGAGAGCTTTTCCTCCTTCTCCAGGCGCTGCTGCAGGTCTTCGCGGGCAGAAGCAGCCTCGGCCAGAGCGTCGGAAGAGTCTCTTCGGACTGCAGCGGCGCGGGCAGAAACGGGAGTGCCACTCCGGACTGATCTTGTGCGAACATGGCCAGTTGGTGTTGATGATCTCGGGCCTGTGGTTCGCGAAGGGGAGGCTGCAGGGGATGTGGTGCCTGCTTCAGTAGCAGACACTCGGCCTACACCGCCAGAAGCGGGTTTCTTGGAAGTGCTCGACATCTGGTCGTGCTGAGGCGATGATGTACGTGAGGAACGAATTTACCAAGGAGGCAGAGAAAAGCAAAGCAGTTTGATTGCCAAACGAGGCACCCTGGGTGTAGTGAGAGAGTTGTGCCAATAGTTCCTGCGGGTATCAAATGTGAGTGAAGTGTGGTCCAGACAGGGCCAGACAGCCCACTAGAGAAGTTCTTCTGGGTTGACCAGGTCGGTTGTAGGGGACGTGCAGTAACGCAGAATGAAAGCTCAAGGACGGGACAAACAACAGGGGCGACTCACAAAACAGCTTCTTGCCCCTTGCCAGATGGACACAAGTCTGAGTTGCCAGGGTCTAGCTCCGCGTTCTCCTTTCACGCAGCAGGCTCCACTTGTTGCATGGACCAAGGTGGATGTTGTTGTTGTTGTTGTCTTGATCTGTGGCAATGAGCACGCCTCGGTTCAAAGGGTGCATGCGGGTTGATGAGGGAGGCAGGTTTGGCGGAAGAAGACGAGATGCACGACGTTGTCATACAGAGGAAGGAACGACTTGGCAGAAAACAATGAGTGTTGCTAAAGTTGGAAGCAACGTCCCAAAATAACATTCGAGCCAACTACGGCACGTGCAAGAAGGCTGAAGGCTGAAGGCTGTAAAAAGCCACCTACCACTCGACAGCTGCAACACTGTTAGGTCCCAACGGCCAGGCCAAGACGCTTTTCTTGCGGCAAGAACCAACACCGATCTTAGAACACGAGCCACCCTCCTCCATGTCCTGACCAACATGCCAAAATGCTCACAACCAACTGGCTCATAGCGACCACGTTGCAACGACAGCCACGTCTGTTTGGCACTGACTGAAACGACAGGCTTGCCAACGACCCTGTGATTAACAAGCACTCCTCTGAAGGCTAGAAACTGGGGAACCACTCCGAAACCAGACTAGCATCCCCTCTGGCTGCCGCCCTCTCAAGGGAGTCACCACACCACACAGTGTCGAGCCACAGAACAAATTCCCGATGGTAGCATTTCGTTCATGCAGATCCCAGTGCCCTGCCTCCACTTGGCAAATTACTAGGCAAAGAGGCGTCATGTTGGCGTTTCCACGTCTAACTGGTACAAATTGCACTCTGCAAGATGCATGAAGCGCATGGAAGACACCTAGATACACGCCATTGCATGACGATTGAACTTGTATTAGGCTACCACTCGAATGATATATTTATGCGCATATCTGGCGACTTGTCATATTTGAGCCACTGCAGTAGGTACACGCAGTTTCATCAGATGCACTCACTACGAGTGGTGCACAGCATTGTGATGATGGACACGCAGGTCAACTTTCAATGGAAAGGGCTACTTGGCTTCAAAGTCACGTCAATGTATGGAATGACTGTATGCTACCTGAGCCGCAGATAAATATCAAGGCATTAGTTTCCTCTCAACACAGCAATCCCTCTTCCTAGTGAATAGCATTTTGCTTCATTGTCGCAGCAGAGGGTGGCATCTCTACGGACAGCACAAGATATTACTGTAACAAGGATAGCACGATTGAACTCTCAAGAGAGGCGATAGTGGCGGGAGTAAAAAGGTCATCAGTTATATTGATGTCTTGAGGTGACCGTCCCCCAGTGCACACTGCTTCATTGACTACGAAAGCAGCACAGCACTGGTAGAGAGGTGTAACCCAGGCTAGCCATAAATAAAGCTGGGCCCTCTATCAAGGCTTCTCATTGTCGCATAACATTGATTGGTATATCCTCAAAAATTGCCGAAAATCCGTTTTTACCCCAGAACGCCGTTTTACTAAGTCCCCCGAAAGCACACACAGCGGCCGCTTAAGCCTGCTGGTCGCTGAGGATGTCGGAGTCACCAGCGTCGATGATGGCCATGGTGGAGCAACGGAAGAGCTTACCGCAAGCAGTGCCGAGCTCAATCTGTAAGAAAGAAGAAAATCGTAAGCCAAAGTGAACCCTCCAAAGTCTGAATAAAAGACTTTTTCTCTGGGTAGAGCGCAAGATATTTTTCTCGCTTAGCAGAGACTTGACCGCTAATCATAGCGGCCAGAAGTCATTGTACCTTTTGGGTACGGAGCACTCAACACATTCGTGATGAGATGAGCTCATGATTTGAATGAACAAGGTCTACTTACGTTGTTACCAGAGAAGTGGTGAATAGGAGCCTTGGACAGCATGGAGTAGTACTCAAGCTCACTCTTGCGGAGAGGAGGAGTGTTGCCAGCGATGATGATCAGCTTGGCCTTGCCGGATCGCAAGCTCTTGAGGGCTGCACATCATTGTTAGTTCGAGTTCCCTGGCTATGGAACTATTGCAGTCCCAATCAGACAAAACGTACTCGACTTGTAGCCCAGAGTGACTATATTCAAAAAGCTTGGTTAGCCAACTGCACTCATCTTGCACTTGTGTTGGATTGATTGAATGGCATCGTACCCTTTCCGGACTTCATGACAAGCGCCAACTTGGAGTTGATGCTGTTGGCATCCTTCTTGCTCTTCTTTTGAGGGGCCATTTTGACGATTTCGGCTCTGGGCGACACGACACAAACTTGAACTGTTGGTGATGGAGAGTAAATAACGACTTTGTGGTCAATAACCCGGAAAAGTTATTGACAGTAGCCTGGTGGAACTTGCTGGCGGGGCAAGGGCTTTGTTTGTATCCACCAATCACATCACATCGGCGCTCAGGTGCCAGCCCTAAAGCGCCGGGGTTTAAGCGAGTTACACCATTCGGGCTTACCAACAAGTTGCTTTGAAATCAAAGTGGTGCGTATCCCGAGAAGAGAGGCAATCAGCTTGGCTCTTCCCCCGTCGGACCTCTCTTGCCCAAAACACATCACCAACTTTAGGACAGTACCAGCAAAATCCGACAAGATGGCTCGTCGTCCTGCTCGTTGCTACCGATACTGCAAGAACAAGGTAAGATCATTTCGCCTTTTAATACGCCGTTGCCGATATTTTCAACCTGCGATCGAACTTGTGGTGCTGGGAATTTTGGGGACACTTTTTTTTCTCTCTTCAGGCTGTCGTCATGAATGGGAAATTTTGGGGCAACCACGCATCGCAAAACCTCTTTTTTCTGCCGCTTGAAATGTTGCAGCACAAGTCAAGACAACCAAGCAGCAAATAACTAACTGCCTGCTTTCTAGCCGTTCCCCAAGTCGCGGTTCAACCGTGGTGTACCCGACCCCAAGATCAAGATCTTCGATCTTGGCCGCAAGCGTGCTAATGTCGACGACTTCCCTCTCTGCATCCACCTCGTCTCCAACGAGTATGAGCAGCTGAGTTCCGAGGCTCTCGAGGCCGCCCGTATCTGCGCCAACAAGTACCTCGTCAAGCACTCCGGCAAGGAAGGTTTCCACCTGCGTGTCCGCGCTCACCCCTTCCACGTCGTCCGTATCAACAAGATGTTGTCCTGTGCCGGTGCCGATAGACTGCAGACCGGTATGCGTGGTGCCTGGGGTAAGCCCAACGGCACTGTCGCCCGTGTCAACATTGGCCAGATCATCATGAGCGTCCGAACTCGTGACTCCAGTACGTATCGAATCCATTTACCTGGACTCCTTACTCATCTTTTTGCCACTCTTACTAATGCAACTTCCCTACAGACCGTGCTCTCGCTCTTGAGGCTCTCCGACGATCCCAGTACAAGTTCCCTGGTCGCCAAAAGATCATCATCTCCAAGAACTGGGGCTTCACCCCTCTCCGCCGCGACGAGTACCTCGAGCGCAAGGCTGCCGGCCGTGTCAAGGTCGACGGTGCTTACGTTCAGTTCCTCAGCAACCACGGATCTCTGGAGCAGAACATGCGCCGCTTCCCCGACGCTTTCACTGCTTAAAGAGTTTGTTGGTTCATATGGGTTAAGGATGGCGTCAAGTTGGCATGTCAGATAATGACCTCTTTGAAGATAGACGGTCGCAAATGACAAATCAAAGAATAGTGCATTCGTCAAAACCTTTCTACTTTGCGCTTCAGTGTGATGTGAATGATGTCAAGGCCATGTCAGACCGCTATGTTCCTACATGGTGTGCTGCAGTTTGGCACAACTGCCTTGTGCGCTAGACCACTACCTCAGACCAAATTGGATTTTTCTTGTTATATTCACCATTACTGCTGCCTTTGGACGGAGACAGCCTCGGGCATGTCACTGCAATCTAGATCTATGATGCTATACGAGCAGAGCGGTACAGAACCGGATATATCCGACGAGTCATATGCAGCTTTGGCATGGCACCGCTACAGATTACCGCATGATGTATCTTCCACAGCTAGGGAATTGTATATTCTTACGCGGCTGAGATATCCGCTTCGGGCTCCTTTTCTGATGGTCAACTACATTCTTCACTACAGTTAGGAGATAAGAAAATTCGGGCTCAGGCTATGCTGTCTTCAATGCCGAAACACTCCCCTCGGACGAAGTTGAGCACGGCTGCCATATTGCGTCTCAAATCGATCAACTCTGTCGGCTGGGTTGCCCTAGCTAGCTGTCATGGTAGCATGGGGATAGTCATCAGGTGTGGTCAATTTGGAAAGGGAACACCTGACCTTTGCAGCACCATAGGCAACTCTACGTGACCAGACCATGCTACCACAATGCCAGAGTGGACTGAGTCGCGATACCTGGGAGGGATTCTGGGAATCTTCAAACTAGTTTGCGTTACTTCTTTATTTGCGAAACAGGCGGCCCGGCTTTCCGTTTCTTCCGCTTTTGTTGTCTAGCCCGAGTCGCGACAACTTGAGCATTCAAGAGGCTAGCCACCTAGACGCCGAACTAATTGCCCGCCCCTCCATCCAGTGGTATCAACAAAGGCTGATAGATATGCAGGGTCGAGGCAGCCACCGATGCAGAATTTTATTGGGCTGGGGACCCGAGTGCCACAAGTCAAGACTGCACCTTCTCTTTTTGGGGATCTTTCACATAGTCACGGGAGGACAAAGAGAAAAGAGCACACTTTTGAGCTTGGTGACTCGAACTTGAAGTTTCCTCACCGCCAACCTCTGCAGGTATGATGTCAGAGACCACTGGTATCATTCTTAGACCTGCATGCGTGGACTGAGCACTGTTCATCTCATCGCACCCAGCGTGGACTATCACAGCACGGGACCGCATGTACAGTAGGTACTTTGAATCCGAGAAGTACGCATACACAGTATTATCCATCTGCTTACATGTCCTCAGGTGGTCCAAGGACGGTGGTCTGGGTCATGGGTTTGTTTCTGTTGTTGAGGGACCCTCCCTCCAGAGGGGCCTAACCGAGACACTGGCGACCACATATGGCAGGCGGGGAAGGACGGATAGCGAGCTAACAACTAGTTTTGGCTGAGCTTTGATGGCGTCACTTGGTCAGATATTAGCGGACCATGTCATCCGTCCAGAGGCGTCGCCGACCAAGATGAGCAGGGCATCACCAGGCCACAAGATCCAGAAGTCGGATGCAGAAAAGTGCCGGGTCTATCGTCACCAATGCAGGTCCTTGCCACGGTATAATGAAGAGGGCGCCGGCTATCAGTTGAGACCTGCCTTGACGCGGATCACCCTTTGCCATTGCTGACTGCTTCTGGTCCGCAAGTGCCGCTTGGCACCATGCAACTTGCTCGTCTCTGAACAAGGCGGCGTGCCAACCAAAAAAAAAAAAAAAAAGGTCGGTCAAGCTTGAGTCAGAAGAGAACTAGAGGCTGTGGCGCGATGCCGCAGACTTCGTGTCAGATAAGAGCATCACTCGGCATCGCGAAGGATGAATTGATGCCTCTGTGCAACGTGAGCAGCAAATTGAGCACGCGAGTCGCTTCTAGGCGCGCCCCGCTCCTTGTCCTGGGATGCTGGTTCTCACCTCTCCTTCCAAGCTTCCGGCACTCCCTAATAGTTGTGGCCGTGGATGACGCCTCCGATAAGTTCCTAGGCGCCTGCGCAATCACAGAGCCTGGTCCTGCGCGAGGCGGTGATACAACATGCAGTAAGCATTTCACCCTGTACCCCAAGTAGCCATGTATCGACGCACTCATGCGCGCCAGCATGGTGACATCTGGACATGGACTCACCTGGCACCATAGATGCCCCAGAAATGACCAGGCCTTCTCAACAAAGCAAACGGGGCTGGGAGCAGGAGCAAATGGCACGCAAGAGCGCCCCTCCAGCTTCTCAAACCGCAAGTCCCACGCCCTAGCGTCCCAGCTGTGTCCACTGTTGGAGTGTTGCTCCAAGACAGGCTGGACAGACAAGGTGACTGGCTCAATGCTGGCCTCACTGTCATATCGTAATGCACCATTGCGCTTTCGTCACTTCCCGGCTGTGTTTATCATCTTGATGCCTCCCACTCTTGTCACACTTGCCATTTTCCTCACCCGTCCCCCTTTCGTTCCGTTCCTCGATTTCGCAGCCCTTGGCCTCTCCCGCCCGCGCTCCTGACCCTTTCCAATTCGAGGAGCGTCCTCTGCTCGAGGTGCTCGCTCTCTGCTGCGGCGCCCCTCAAGTCCCACGTCCCGGCCCTCCGTTGGTTCCTTGCCTGACGCTCGACTCCGCTGCAACACTCGCCTTGTCCCACCTGAGCACTCTCCCCCCGAAGTCCGGAGCCACTCTGTTGCAGCTCGACAGCTCGACAGCTCGGCAGATAGCGCTCTTATCGCACCGACTGTTCCATCTGTACGGAGTACCAGAGACGTCGTCAGTCGTCCATTTTGCAGGCCGTCAGCACAATGGCCTTCCAGCAACCGACTCGCCAAACTGTGCACCGGGCCACTCGCCCGGCTGCCGTCGAGGATGAAGGCATTGCACTGCCGCCAACAACTGCTGAACCACGGCCCGATGAATCACAGACATGGGTGCTGTTTTCACCCCCAACCGAAGTTACAACAACATCATATCTTACAGAGTCGGATCACTCTCTGGAGACGCCCGGAAGGTCGCGGCTGAGCGATCTGGGCAGCTTGAATACTGTGGCCAGATCCGAGGAACTTTCCGATGCCAGACAGTCAACGTCCATCCTGTCAGCTATTGACGACCAGTCCGTTGACGACGACGCCGAGTTGGATAGCCTAGACAGCCACCTCCCGGACTTTCGTTCTGTACCTGGTTTGAATATCCCTTCTCAGCGAGATGGCCAGCAGTCTGCGCCGCTGTTCCCATCACACGATGGCCTGGGTTCGTTTCGTTTGGATCGCCCGGTTTTGGGCGCTGATGCCCAAGATCAGATTTACCAGTTCGAGACGTTCAACCCCCGCAAGTTGCGCCGAAGACTGGATAGTTTTGACAACACCCAAGCGATGCCAACAGAGTTTCTAACACAGCAAGACGAGAAAAGACAACGCATCGAGGCATGGCGGCTAGAGCACAGCCGATTCCTGCTGGATGAGGTTCAACGAGAGACGAGAAGAAGACGCAAGTCATTGGCCTCCATACATCGATCGCGACGCAGCACGGATGCTGACACTGAAAATTTGACTTGGCATGACGAAGACGCACTCCAGCCTGACGCCGAAGCGGAAGGATTCATGGCTCGAATCACACGCACAGTCATCAAGGACATACTAGGTATCGATGATAGGATGCTGTCGATTCTCTTGGGGGAAGAACTGCCTGATGACTATGACGAGTCACTGTCCACCACTCCTCGGGCATCCCAGCTGGTCAATCATCCAATCCTGGTCGCAGCAGATGAGCCTTCATGGCAGATCCGGATACTGGAGAGACTGTCCAAGGAGCTCGGCTTGCTTGTACACCAGCTGTCGCCGCATCCTGGCGCATTTTCCGCCTATTCCAGGGTGCAACACATGCAAATTCCATATGCCGGGCTTCCAGTCATTCCGGAATCCAGCGATGCGGGCATAGCTGCTCCCGGGACAGAAACGGACAGACCTAGCCAACCGTCGTTACCCGACTTTCAACCTACGATGCATCATCAATCCCAACCCATGGCCATCCCAGGCCGAGGCCATACGGCTGATGGCTCTGGCGACGACGTTGACATGGCCCATGCTGATTTCACCAAGGATGAATGGGAGAAGGGCCTGGACATCAAGCTGGTATTCCGCTACTTGGTTTCCCGCTTCGCTTCCCGATCCACCGCCTCACCACCAGCTAGCAGCACATCACATCACGGCACACCGACACAGACGGACACCATGGCCAAAGTGGCCCGTATCCGTCAGTATCATCCTCTCGTTGCTCGAGCTCGGCCGGTAGACCGTCGCTCTTTCAAGGCTGTGGCACCCGGCAGCCCGGTAGCTTTGAGACATCACAGCAGCTGTGCCAGCCAAAGCACCAGAAGGTCAGCCCGAAGAAGCAGTTGCTCGTCTAGACACTACTGGGACATTGGCGGTTCGTTGGGGACTGGCTCGGTTATTGCCTCGAATGGACCAATGGGAAGCTGGGGAGAGGTGTAGCCCGACCCATAAACATTCGGCGTGAACACTTCGAAGGACAATGCATCTTGTACAATACCCAACAAACAGATTATATGGAGTTTTGCTCTTCTTTTATTCTTACCACCTGGCCGAACACTTGATTCACGGGGCGGGGCATTGATCACCCGAGAACCAGCATATATACATAGTACTTCTCTCCGCGATTATAAAACCATGCAAGATATCTGAATACCCTATTTGGATTGTGCTTCCAATTTCGGTCCTTTGTGTCGGTTGCTGGTATTTGTCGCGTCTGCCAACGACCATGCCAGTGGCATACATGGTTGTCTAGGCATCTTTCCCATAGATCAAGTTGGAAAGCCTTGAACACATAAATGACGACATATGGGCCTTTTTGCGATGGGCGATCCTCGTGGCGCCGCAACGTAAAGAAGCCCGACGAGGATCCATTCATACTGGAACATCAGGCGGATGAGAACCTTTCGCAACTCCCTTTTCTCGCATCGTTGTCCAAGGTCATTCGTGAGCATTCTCTCTATCAACACGCGAACAATCAAAGACTATTCATTGGGAGAATCACCGTTTTGGTACTACAGAGAATGACCTTGACATTTGCAAGTCCGCGGCAGGGGTCAGACGAATCACGGCATATGCAAAGGAAGTGTATGCTCCATGGCTCAAGAAGACATTCCGGCAGAACGGATGATTCCTAGCGGATGGGGCCGAAAGTTGCGCTTCCGTCCCGATGTTGCTACCAACTAGGCATGTGGCAGCGGCTCTGGTTGCAGCAGTTGGGCCTCCTCTTGTCCTCATAGGCAAACATAACGTCGCCCAAACAAGCCTTGTGTGGACTGGGCTGTACAACGATTTGCGTCAATAGAATGTTGGCAGTCCCTCGGAGGCAAGAAGGAAGCGGCGGAGTCGACAAGCCAGTCTCCATCGTTGTTGCTACAGACTCAGGCTGAGCCGCCGCAAAGGTCAATTCTGTTCGAGGACATGGGATAATGTGGAAACAGATCCAGGGCTGTATCTGTTAGGAGAGCGAGCCGCAGCCCGCTGGGTTTAGAAGCACAGCTCTGTGTGTCAGCTGGTGGGGGGCATGGTGCCGTGTGACCTTTTGTGACAAAGGTAGAGATTCCAACAAATGTGCGTCCATATATGGATGCTTGCGGATCTTTTGGCCTACCACCGGTCTATTGGTTGCATTCTGCCGTGGGAGGTTTCGTCCGATAACAATACGTGGCTAAGGTATAGCGGCTTAAAAAGCATGTCAATCAGACCGTTTTAACGTGCACCTGGGAAAACGTACCATGGGCAAAATGCAGAGTGTCGTGGAAAAAGGTTGGAGGAACTTTTTCGGTATCCGAAGCAGCGCGTATGCCAGTTTGGCGAGAAATAGCCGACCTCATTGCAAAGCCAATATCCCCATCAAATATAATATAGGCTTCATGTGGTTCACCAATGAATATGTCAAGCTGAGTCTGAAGAGGTCCTCGTATGTCAAAGGTAATAAAGTCGGGCTGCAAGTGCCGGCTCTCTCGTAGAGGAGGCATCCGCAGAGAAAGCATTCGGAGAGAAGCACATTGTGATGCAAAACGTATGCACGAATTATGCATGAAAAGAATGCAAAGGGGAAGATATTCGTTATTAGTTCACCAAGTTGTTAGGCGGCGGGTAAACGTGTGGCCGGGCACTGCCCATCCAATCATGGTATTGGCTGCAAAGAGAGCTGGGATGACTGGGAAGGAATCTCCAAGACAAGTGCTACTTTAATGTCCACGGCCGTTGTTCATCTTTGTTCATCCCGCACGAATTGCTCTGACAAGTCAACGTTAGTTTGAAATTTCCACCGGCGCCCAAGCAGTGGACTTTTATTATTTCTTGTCCAATATTTTGAAAATCCCGAGGCACAAGTGATCTGTCAGACAAATCCATTTCTTGAATATATTGAGCTTTAATTCTTACGGCGTGATTCGAGCGGGACAACACATTATGAGTTTGTCAACGAATTCAACACTCCATGAACCAGTGGATATGGACACTGCTCGATCAAGAATCAGTTGAGATGGCCGGGATCTAGTATATCCGAATTTCATACAGATTAAAGGGCTATTGAATGGACTAGGTTCGCCCCAAGGCAGACTTCTGTCATGATGGCCGGTTCTACTGGGGTCATTGATTCATTCAATCTCTGCCTTGTCATGTTACTTTGTTTAGGCTTACCGTGGAGTCAGCGAGCAGCTTTTGAGCACTGGTGTAGCTGAGCCGAGACGCCATCTCGCATCTCAGGTTCGTCTCGCCTGTCATGGCAGAGCTGCATAATCTATCCGAACCGCACAGTCTAGGAGGGCGTTTGGGAAAAGCTTGATCTTGGCAAGGCCATTTCAGTGCCGTGAGGCGTCTTAGGAACATGCAGCGTCCTATACGAAGTCAGCAAAAGAGGCGGGACGGACAGGAGAGACAGACTGCTGATGTCGACCTATTTGGGGATGCCAAAGCGCCACTCTTGACAGAATTAGGACTTGTCATGGGTGCACCACCAAGCCCTGCAATTCTCACATCATCAATGTCAGCCCAGCGGCAAATGTGTGGGGCTTTCTAAATCTGGGAGAGAGAGCCGCGGCGTAAGCGCACTGCCACTTGTCATCCTCCTTAATATTCTATTTCCAGATCTCTGTGGAGGCGGATGCAGGCTCACTCGGGCTTGTCGCAGACTGCGCATCTGGAGCACTCGTATTGTACAATGTTGACCTGTTTGATTCTAGATATAAAAGTCGCAGGAGTTGCCGTTGAAAAATGATTATTTGTTCCATCATCAACACACACACACACACACACACACACGCACGCACACACACATCAGTCTTCCTCACAAGGCCTTCAGCTTACAATACAACCCATCAATCAATATGCTCGCCAAGACTCTTCTCGCCATCGCTTCCATCGCCAGCTCGGCCGTGGCCGCGCCTCTTGAAGCCCGCGATGCTCCTCCTGTGCCTGCCCAAACTTTTGCCCCTACAGAGCTACATGTCTACGACGTCAAGACTGGCGCCATCAATGCCAGCTCGCCCATTGGCAAGGTCGACAAGGCTCCCACCAATGGCGGCCATGACTTGACTACTCTCATGACCTTTACATATCCCGAGGTCGCCGTTGGCAGGCAGTGCGCCTTGTACTTCTACTCGGATCCAGCCACCACCACTTGGACAAACAGCGAAAGACTTGACGTCTTCTCCAGCAACAGCCCTGCTCACGGCAGGACCTCGGGCAACCAGCGAAACAACTACCTCGGTCGCTGGAAGAAGTCTTACAGCAACTGGGCCGACTGGGAGACTACCTCTGGCGGACTCTCTGTGCCCCAGCCTTGCAAGCCGGAGGGCACCACTGAGAGCTTTGAAATTGTTGGTGTTTGGGATACCGACCACCTGTCATTCGACAACACTGTTGCCGGAGTGCGCATCGCTTACTGGTGACGGAGAGAGCGGACCTGGAAGCAGGGACATTGTTTGGGATAATTCTTTGATTGTGTGACTTGGTCTTTTTACACTATGCTCAGTTACATGGTCTAGAGGAGAGCACATTAGCAGACTAGAATCAATATATGAATTGCAACACACGCCGTGTTCCATCATGTTCAGAATGTGGCTAGCATACCCCGAGTCGTCGGATAATTCGAATTATATGCAATTTCATACCCTTTGCCTGGCGCCGATTTTTGCGAGCCACAGCTGGTGCATTTCCTTTTTGAAATTTCTCCCGTCTCTTCTGCTCATAGCTATGCTATGAACATGACGAAAAATCCCCAGGCTACATGTCAATTTACCTTTGTTGTTCAGAACGATAGCTTGCAGGGTACATGCGACATCTATAAACAGCCTAGCACGTACAATAGCACATGGGGATTAATAATAAGCCGTGAACAGAAAGACTCACTGCCTGTGGGGATTGGGCAGCCCCGCGCGCTCAAGGCCGAGCTTGCGCCATTGGGTCGCATCACCAACCAATCAATATCATAGCCTCACTTGTGTCTGGTGAAACTCGCGCACGGTTTGGTGTGGGGAGCAACAGTCATCTTGTATCTTGTTGGCTACAGGGCACTCCATTCCATGGCGGAGACAACCATGCAAAACCTTGGGTACTGGTTGAATCTTGAACCTGCAGCCAGGGCGCGACAAAAAGGCATCGTGGGTTCCTTGCAGGTGAGCTGTCTTGTCCTTCAAGATGGTGTGTGCATCATACCTGCTTTCCCGACGCGCTTATTTTCCACCACTATTGAGTCACAAAGTGCGTCATGACCCGTCTGTTGACCGCCCGTCTAGGCGATTCTGCATCCCCAGCCTCTGATCTTGCTGAAGCTTCGAGGCTAGTCGTCATGACTTGAGCACGCATCAGCGGCAATAACCAAAGCCAACACCAACTCCCGGAAGAGGGGCCCGGGCGCCGCCATTGGCGGGACGGCGCGTCAGTGGGGCGCACCCGTTCAAGTACCATGACGAGAACGCGAGGCGCGTTAAGCACTGAATTTGGCGGGCAAGGCTACAGATGCAGCTCGCAAAGATACTCGTCGAGATGCGAAGGTGAAACACTCGGTGCCATTCCATGTCCGCCCGGTGCTTTCTCGTCAACGCCAGGCAGACAAGGCAGGCTGGCGTACTCCGTAACGCGCAGCTTGTTGCATAATACAACATGGGACCTGTGACTCCCAGCAAAGACCCCATTACGCACGTTTATTATGTGGCACACGTGGTTCCCAAGCTGTTGACGCTGGCTCCCCTCGATACTATCTATCTTTGCTCCAGTCCGTTTCTGGCCATGCAATGCAATGCCAACGTCAACGATGAACGCCTCGGCATTTGTGGTCCGCAAGGCAGCAACAGCTCCAACGCACCAGTATTATCAACTTCGCGGGGCAAGGGCGTCTGGCGTGAGGCACCTTCCCCAGCTCCGTATTGTATATCCAGTGTTGTCCAATGTGCTGTTGTCAAATCCGTCGCCTCAAATCTCTCCCTGCCCCACCACCCACTTGACCCAGGCAGGGCCTCTGTCGTCTCTCGTCGTCTCTCGTCTCTCTCCACCTCGCCGAGCTCATGACCTCCCACCTTTTTTTTTTTTTTTTTTTTTTTTTTGTTGTAGTGCTCGCCTTGCCTGCTTCGCTGCTGTTATATTACCCTGCCCGACTTGCCTTGCAGCGTCGATGCTCACCACACTGCTCGGCCATTCAAGGGTTTCTCCATGCCACCTTTCGGCCCCTGCGCCAACAACGAGCCCGGCCCAGCATTCGATCAAGACGCCTGTCATCTCAGTCCTGTTCGTCTCATCCCACGAGAATTGCGGCGTATCTCGCAAATTTGTCCCTCGAGGCAATCTAAATCTACACTTGTCTTCCAAGACTGACTCCATTCTCGCCATATCTACAGTGCAATGAACTAGATATCGCGCCTCGCGAGCGACCCTTCTGGGCAAGCGTTACCCGCTTGGCCACGAGACCCCCCTCACCAGGCTTCACGCCAAGGACTTACGGGCTCTGTCGCGTCGTCGAGATACTACTTGATAAACCTTCTACAACGAATCAATGGCCGCTAACCTTTTCAATCCTTCAAATGCTGTCGCGAATCCATTCGATGTATACACCGATGCTGGCATCCCGCCTCCTCCCGTCAACCCGGGGCTGCCCAATGGATGTTGCAATTTTGTCGACCTAACTCCGGGCGCCAATGGCTCCAAGTGCGGTTGCCGTCGTTTCTGGCCTCGTCAGGTCATGGGCAGCCCTGTTCCAGACCAGCCTGTATGGTGTATGTGCGCCCATCACGCATGCTATCATGATGACGGCTCCCGTGATGCCCACCATGGCCCTCAACAGATACCAGGACTGCCGCAACCAACCACTCTGGGCACCATGGGACAGGAAAACGAAAAACCCCGCACCGGACGCGAACCACTGAGTCCAGTCGCAGACTTGTCGATGCAAGGCATTTCTACCGTACCAGCAATGGACTTTTCTGCCTTCAGTCCCGGTGTCCCTCTGTCCTTTGTCCATGAGTTTTCGTCTGATCCCGAGGATACTCCCAAGCAGGACGCTGGACTCCACCCTTCTGGATCCATGCCTGATACCCTGGCTTGGGCAGAATATATACAATCCTCACCGGGACTTTATGCACCGCCCGAACAGTCTGGGCCCTCAAAGTTGCCGCACATTCCACTCGTAGCTTCTCAGACCGCCTCTACTACCTCGTCTCTACAAGCCAAGTATCAGAGACCATTTGCTGGAAAGGGTCTTGGTACGCTCAGTGTCAAACCCAGTGGCCGCTCACCACACGTGCGGCAGCTACCTACAAGCCATGTAAACATTGCCGAGATTGTGCCCCAGGACCGCACCTCCTCTTTCCATGACTATGAGTCCCTCGGTTTGGCCGGCCTTGGCGTGGAAAGGGCGGAAACTCCCCGGCCAGGAACGGCTACTCAGACCGAACCTCGGGTTGCTGCAGCATTTGACGGCATCTCTCGAGAAACCCTCCAGAACTTGTCAGATACCGTCAGCGGCCATGAACAACGCTTGGACCGCCTGGAGACCGTGTCGTTTTCTGCTAACGGGCACGATGAATGTGTCGATAGACATGACCACATGGACCTGCGAGTGACCGAACTGGAGCAGAGAATGGAAGGGATAGAAAAGGCTGCCGATGTCGCCGGTTCCTCCAGCAAAGAAGCAGACGGGGACGATGACGGTGTCAAAAGTGTCTTCTCAGCCTTGGCAACTAATCCCGAGGACCTCGTGTCCCAAATAGACAGCCTGCGAGCTCAAGTCACCCAGCTCCAGTCCTTTCTCCCCTCACATGGTCATCCTTGGACCGTCGAAGTTGTCTTTTTGCCATTTCCGCTGAAGCGCTTCTGGCAAGACATTTCGCTGTTCAAGAGCGAGGCTGCCATCAGCAATGATGATTGGACACTGCCCCCAATGACACTCAGCAGCGCAACTATGCGGCCACAGTCACCATTTGGCGGCGACTGGACTGTTGCTGGACATGACGCCGAGTGGCTGCATCCCCGGGCCTGTAATGATAAGAGCACCCAGGACAGGAGGTTACGGAGCCGTGGCCTGGTCAAGACTGTATCTTTCCGCGGACCTGACGCCAGAAGCGTCCAAGATGGCATCCAAGAGGCTTTTGGTTCCGTTCTCGGAACGATGAATATCACTCCTCAGCGCCAGCAAGATGATCCGCGGTTTTTAAAGTACCTTGGTCTAAAGGAATCATGGGTACCTCTTCGAAAAGTCCACAAGGACTCACGTCTTCGGTTCCTCAGCGCCGCTGAGCTGCTTACTCCTACATTGTGGAACGTCGGCTTCTTACACTCGGTAGCCATGAAGGCTGCTCAACCTAGACTTTTCATCACTCATCCAGATGCCTACATGCAAGACTATGAAGCGTACGAGTCCGGCTGGACATGGCAACGGATTCGCGAAATGACTCGAGTGCCACTGGACCTCTCAGAATCACAAGAGGCCAAGGAGGCGGATGCCATGGAACATTGTTGGCTATGGAATGAGCAGCTCGATGAGGCTCCCACTGTCTCGACCCCGCTCAACATGCGTCAGAGCTGTCAACGCGTCTCTGCGTCGCCAGCGCTGACCTCAGCAGCCGAACAACCATGGAGATCCGTCAGTCCCTTCGCCGTACGCGGCACCTCTCCCGCCTTGTCTGGCCGTCGTGCCCCAAGACCACCTCACATCCGCACCGCCTCGGTTCCCAACCCCGTGGCCACCAATGAATCCTCAGCAGGCGCTAGCCGTCGTCGCATTGCATCCCACGGCCAATCCAGACACTCATCTCCCTTTGCTCGCGGGCCATCCTCCCTGGGCGTTCAGAAAAGACGCCGCGCCCGCTCGCCGAGCTATACGCACTACACGCCGCGCTGGACCTCGTCACCAAGCCCAATGATGTCTGCCCGCGACGACCGCCAAGTAAGCCGTGGCCTGACACCTCTGGCCTACGCCACGCCTTACAGCAATGCGCCGTTGCAAGAACTTCGTTCCATCAGGGGAAGCAGTGTTGCTCGCAGCGCAACATCCCACGTCCCTATCGAGTATGCTACGGACGAACTCTTTGACATTGAAATCTACGACAGCGGTTCCGACGAGTCTTACCGCGATAATGACGATGAGGAGAGTATTTCTAGCGGCGAAATGGTGACTCATACCTCCATGGGTAGTCGTGACTCACAAAGGCAGCCGCAGCTGCCTGAGGACGACCCATGGCCGGGTATAGAAGATCAGGAACACCTGCAGTCGGACGGGGAGAATGTAGATCCGGACAGTGCTCAGGATATGGCGAGCGAGGGGAGCAGTCAGCCCTCGGAATATCCCAGCACACAACACGCGTGGCCCGAGGATGGCAAGGCAGGGTTTCAGATTCACGAAGACGACGAATGACTAGAATATCCTGATACGTTTTGATGCTGAATGCTGTGTATGGATTAATGATGTGGCAGGCGTAGCGTTTATTGGGTCTGTGCTGGGAAGAATGGCGAATTTGCCATGTGGGGGAACAAGTTTGACCTTGTTGGATACCACTCATCTTTTGTTATTTTATAGATTCTCCCACAAAATACACTGTCGGAAATGTCTTGGACATTGGCTATAATACCAAAATAATATCTCATGGCAATACCCTGGGGCCAGACAAATACTAAGCACGTTGTAAGCTTTTCGCGCAATCCAAAGCCTACACGTCCAGGCAACATTATAGCAGACTCATGGTGTATTCGTAAATTCAATAGCCGTCTATAGGTATGGATGTAGTTGGATTCGAGACCAAAACTCCTGGTATCAAGGCCCTCGGCGTTCTCGCCAACTGTCCCGAAAAAAAAAGCAAAAAAAGTCCAATCAATCAAACGTTCAACCCTTCACTCCGACTCTAATGCAAACCCCCAAACCGGCAATAATGAACGAACTCCATAAACAACGCAACACCAGAGCGTATGGGGGTATATAGTTTCCAGCAGATCCAAAACTCCATACTTCTAACATTTGGACGGGTAGATTGTTCCCTGTCGGATCTAAATCGGGTGCTGGTGTCAGCACAATATTGTGTATCTTTGGTGTCCCCTTTTCCTTCTCCCTCATTCTTTTCGTCGAGCATACACCAAGGAATCAATGTTTATGAGTATGACGGGCAGAGACGATTCCTTGGTCAACGGCGACCAAGAGGGGCTAGTACCAAGTGCCTTTCGGGTCAAGCTTGTACAAAATGCGGCACTGGCGTCCCTGGCACACCTTGGATCGGTCGAGTTGCTTGTACTTTGGTCCGGTGGGTCCAGTCACGTAGTGATACTGACCGAAAAGCCGCCACTGTCGAAAGTCGGCCAACGTGTACAGACGGTCTCCCCAGTATCCGTTGTAGTGGAACCATGCAGTCGGTGCATGCGGGTTGCTAGACGCAGGCACAAGGCTCGGGGGTTTCTTGTTCTCGTCGACGGACTCCTCGTCCATCTCGGTGTGCTTCTCTAATTTGTAGTTGTAGTGGTAGGCGTAATTGTTGAGCGCTGGATCCCAGAGCGGCCCCTTGTCGCTTACATCCTTGAGCATCTTGAAGGGCAAAACATATGGGTGTTCGCCGGGCGTGGCATACATGGCGTGCGAGCCTACGGCAGAGTAGATGACAGGTCTGTCACCGCGCTTCTCCACGGCCTCCCATGCGTAGGCCTGGCCGCCCTCGTGCTCAGAAAAGTAGATGCCCTTGGGAATGCCGTTTTGAAAGCGAACCATGGAGTGTTCCCAGTCGCCGACGTGGTTGCCGAAGCGGATTCCCAAGACAGTCTGTCCCAAGTTGTACGAGTAAAAAAAGAACCAGAAGGCATCGACAACACCAGATCCCTTGTCCACAATGATGAGAATAGCAGGAGCTCGGGAGTAGCCGTTGTCATCAGGTTTGTGTCCTCGGCGATGGATGTGGGTCTCACGGGGCCGGGATCGCTGGCCTAGAGAGCTGCGGGGTCGTGGGTCAGAGATTCGGTGCAAGGGCGTATCCTTGTCCACGTCAAACCAAGTGGTACGCTCGCCTCCAGCAGGACCACTGCCACTGCCACTGCCAGTGCCGTCGCCACGGCCGATGTCACCGTCGTCGCCGTCGTCATCACCGAAAGGGTTGGGGATGTTGTCATGACTATGCAACCAAGGTGGCCGTGTCTCGACATCCTCCAGGCTGTGGAGGGTGACGACGCCCTCAAACTTGTTGAGATTGTGGAGATTGTCCAGTGTCAACCTGTCATCAGTCGTGTTGACCAATTCGTAATCAACGACAACTTCCATGTGTTGCACATGCTCGCGGATATCCGAAGGCCAAAACTGCTCTCCCGAGTACAGGTGCACAAGCGGTGCGTGTTTCAGCACGTAGTCGGGCACGTCCTTGAGAATTCGCCTTCGTTGGAATAAATTTCTCTTTGTGTCATGTCGTTTGGCCTGGGCGGCCTCGGATTCTTCGGACCTTCTGTCCTCCCACGACAGGGGCTCGGCGTATCTCCTTCGAAGCTCGCCCCACACCTCGTCGTCAAGGTCATCGGCTGATGATGTGCTCAGCATTGGTCGCGAGGCAGGATCACGCCGCAGGTGATGCAGGCCGCAGAGACTGAGCCAGCGACACAGTTGGCGGTCAATCCAGTACGGACTGCTGCTCACCCAGAGGCTATCGCGCGCTCGTCTGGCCGGACCGTGGTTGGTGGGATCGAGCACTCGGGGCACGAACCAGGCGATGAAAGAGGCCACTAATAATAGCGCCAGCACGATGGTGCCCCGGCGCAGCCAATACATGGCGGCTTCTTGGGGTCTTTGCACAAGACTCGTAACCCGGATCCTCCGACAGTCAGTAGATGATTTCTTTCATGCAGGCGAAACAAGGCGGAAGAGGACGTCGTCGAATGCAGTTCCGAAATTTTCTTTTCCTTGTCTCTTCGGGATGTCGCTGAGGATCGGAGGCGGCGGGCGGTGGGTGTTGGTGGGCTGTCGCTATTGTAAGTCGTCGCGAGGCTTGGAGTCGTTGTGATGCAGTTTCGGCTCGTGCCGGATCAATTCACCACGGCTTAAATGAGGCCAGGGGAGAAGCAAAACGGTCGACGACGACGCGCAGATCGAGGGAGAATGGCGTCGAAATCAACGAAAGTGACGGGCAGGCCGGTGCCGTGTCGGGCGAGATGGCGAGGGCATACAAGACAGACAACGCCTGGCTGCACCCAAAATGTACAATGTGCAGGGGAACAAGGTTGGACGCAGTGGAATGCGAGAAGCGGAGTGGGGGATGGTGGAAATAGGCCAGCTATAAGAGCATCCCGACGGAAAGAAGGGGTCGCCGGACAGCAACAAGACAAGCCGAAGCGGGTGAGATGGGGAAGGGAGCCGACGAGGGAAAGATGAGAGCGAGTGCTCAAGGAGTGCTCAAGTGAGGGCGAGAATTGGGCCAAATGGTACGAAACACTTGCTTGAAAAGGCAGGGCCAAGTCATGCATCGAGGCTCCAGATACGCATAGGCGCTGCAGTCAGGGTCGCAGCTGTGCGGGAACAGGGGGGGGACCTTGGCATGGACATGGATGGACGTGGAACGTGCGAGACTCCAAGACTTGGGCGGCGGGTCAGATGGGCGGTGCCAGGTGGCTGCGCAAGTCACTGACTGACATCTGTGCACTGTGGCACCAGAGTGCCTGGCTGTCTGGCTGCTTGGGCGCCTGCATCTTCTCAAAAAGACCATGGCCCGGCGTGAACCGTAGGGCCTGCCCTGTCTGTGCGACCAGACGGCTTCCATGAGCAGTAGTGGCTACTCCAAGAATCAAGCCAAGTACTTGGGCTCCCGGTGCGGCATCACACCCCAGGAACTCGGGGCGGTCGTACCCCGCTAAGCGTCCGAGGTAGCGGTACTTGGCGGTTCAACAAGGCCAGAAATATCGGGTCAAGTCGCTGGCCTTCTGTTGCCCACGTTTCCCTGCTCTTCCAAAGTCGTTGGTTCTAATGCACAACTAGTCCACTATTACCCCTCCGGCGCCGGCAGGGCTCCTGCTGCATCCCCCAAGCCACTGGCTCAAACTCGACAACTCGGGTTTCATGCTCATTGTGCAACTTCATGCGCCGAGCGAATACCCAACAGTCATCTGGCCCATGTGGCGAGCCCCTGCCCTGACGCTCGCCCGTCGTGCAGGAATGCACCTTCTCTGCGGGATCCACAGGTCATTGGTCTCCAGATGCATCTCATGAACAAGCTGCCCAGATCGTTCCTTCTGTATTAAGCACAGAGATAAAGGCGCAGATCCACTTCTTACCAATAGCCCAGAAATGTACAGAGCACGATAGATACATGCTGCAAAATACACTTCGATTCCACCTTGACCCATTCATTATTGTTCGTCATGTCCAGCCAGCCAGCATCTATATAATATCACAACCCGGTTGGACCATTTGAATCATGGCTTTGGCGACAACCGAGAAGGAAAGAAAGACAATCAACGCCGCCCCGGTCCAGCCACAGGCTCAACAATAAACAAATCACGATTCGGCATGCCACGTCGTGACGATATCAAGGTGTACTTATTCGACAGAATGTGGCTTGCACCTTTTTCGTTGCATCATGTCCCCAGCCAGTGGCCGCCTTGAGACACCCTGTGATCAAACTTGATTGCCGACGCCATGCAGATCTATGTATTATCAGAAAGCGATGCGACGCCAGGAGTAGGAAGCATCACGGCATGCGAGAGGAAACAAAAAAATAATGCAGGGTCCCCTCTACTCAACGAACCAGCGTCGATCCACTCACCACATGGTCCAATTGTGTGGTTGTCTACAGTCGAGCAGCCAAGAGCAAGCGCAAAGCTGTCATATGGCTAGTACTTACTGCCCTGCTGTTCAGAGCTCGGGAAATGGCAACGTGCAGCTTTTCGGCTTGCTATAACGTTTGCGCTTTTCGCCCACACGTATCCAATCTTGGTTCAACCTCACCTCCACAGGTTGCCGTTGGCATCATCTGCGCGTAACTACCAAAACATCATGGTGGCACGCTGCAGACAACCAAAACACATACGTGCACCTCGGAGCGCCAGTTTTGGTCAAGAACGCACCCGGCCCTCGCATTAGCCCCATCGCGATTTCTATCAAACAAGCCCGCGTGGCCTGGCGACGAGGCCATGATTCGACCTGGCCGGGTCATCAGAACAATGGCTGCGCCAGACACCAACTCGACTAAAATGTGCTCAGGCCAACACTCGCACTGTATAGTACTACCACCAAATGGGACAAGCAGTCATGAGTGGCTTTCAACAATTGCCATTCTTTGGACAGAGGCAGTATCACCAAGTACCTTTGGTACCAATACTTGCTTAAGGGGAATTTTTTTTCCAGTGAGCATTTCCATCAACCACCATCAAGCGCCATCTGGCGGACCAGAACGTGCCATGATGCAAATCCAAGCCCCCCCCCCACTCTGTCGATTCTGGTCGAAAAGTTGTGTGAGATCACATCTGGCAGGCTTGCTCTCGCATGTTGTTTGCTACTCTTCCTCACGGCAGGTGGTCGCGTGCCCTGGCAACATAGTTTGGGGCTCTCTGCCTGTCGGCAGTTCCCCATTCCGTACCGCAGCAGCCAAGACTGCAGGCATTCGTGTCAGATTGGCTGGCAACTCAGACAGGAACTCCAAGGCACCGGAACAGCCGGAAGCCCTCGTAGCCAGCAACTCCATTCGAACTGGTCCGTCTCGGATGTTATTACATAGCCACTCATGCACCCGAGCATGTCTTGCGTAAGCCAGCGCAAGTACGTATTGTGAGAGACCCATTTCGTCGATGTCGTGCTCCAGCAGCTTGTTGCTCCTTGAGAACAAACTACAGCTTGTAGCATAATGGCAGGCAATGGTATACCCCCGGATGGTTTGACATGTCCATTACGCTTACTGGGCGCTATTTGCAAGCACATGTCCAAGAGTCGTCCATACTCGAGACAATACCACGGTTATGGGCTGCGACGCGTAAGCAGCCATTGGGTCATGAAGACCGTCTAAGAAACGGCGGCTGAGCTAGCCTACCCAACGATGGAGAGTCGTAAGGGATACGCCCTCAAAGGGCTGGATAGCTAAAGCTGTGCAAACTTTTATTTCACGCCCAGTTTATCATCCTTGACTTGTCACAATCTTGGCAAAACCGATGCCACGGTTAAAGTAGCAGACGTATTTGGCTGATTGCTGCATCAGCCTCAACATGCTCAACCTTTGTGATGTGCTGGACAAAACGGGCGAATCCATAATAGCAGGAGTACTCCATACTCTAGGACACGCCCAAATGTTCAAAACATGGCAGATTTTCTACACGTTCACTGAAATGGCTGTCGGCACTGTTCCTTCTATTGTGCACTCTATCGGCTTCACCCAACCGACAGGGCAAAAGGTTAACAAGGTTCGGCGGCTTGGCAGAGAAACAGGTCACCATTGTCGCATCAAAAGCCGCATACGTAGCAGAAACAGTGAAATAGTATGCATCATCCGGTCATGGTAATATCCTCATCCTCACCCTCATCCTCGTCATCATCTTCATCCTCATCTTCCTCTTCGTCGTCTTCGTCGCTGCCAACGCTCTCATCCTCTCCCATATCCAGATCCTCCCAGCTCGTCGGCGTCATGGTCGACAGCTCAACATGCTTGCGTGTGCCCTCCCCAAAGCCCACGGGGTACCCCGCCAATCTCTTCGCCAGTCTCGGTCTGCCCTTTGGTCTCCGTACCACGCTCTTCCCCTTCTTTCTGCGCTTCTCCTCTTCATCTTCCTCGCCGATTTTCTTCCGTCTCGGCCTGTAACCCACGGCCTTTTTGTCGTCCCAATCCTTGCCCTTTCCATCGGCAGCATACACCGTGACTTGGTCCTTGTCGCCCCTCTTTATCTTTAGAGCCATCAAGTTTTCCAGGAAGGAAGCCTGTTCTGCCCGCTCGCCGGTTTTATCTTTGCCGTGGGGGATACGAATGTTCCACTCCTTCTTTATGGGGGCCAGGGTGTCGATTTCGGGAATCTTTGGTCGTGGAATCGTTTCCGTCGTCATGATCCGCGAGGAACTTGCTGCCAGGAAGGAGACGTCGCCGGGGAGGTTGCGAAGAGCAGGGAGCTCAGAGGTGTGGGTGAAGATGGCTTCAGTGCCAATCACTTCCGCCCATTGACCTTGGAACAGACGCCCTCGATAGGAGAAGAGGGGACGGGAGGTGTGAAGGTCCAGGATCTGGATCTCCTCTGTATCAGAGGGCGGGTCTTGGTCATGGCCGTCGGTCGCGTCCTGAGCTTGCTTGTCAGGTGACGGAGGGGTGGTTGCTTTCTCTTTGCCTTTGCTCATGGCCAGAAGGGCTGGGTCAAGCGCCGTGTCGTCATACTGGTCGTCTTGCTCCATGGCAGTGTCCTCATTGTCATTGTCGCTGTTGTCGCCCCCCACGGGCTGTTTGGGCTCTGGCGCGGACTTGTGCGGGGTGTGAGGCGCGTCTTGTTCTGTCCAGTTTTTGTAGTATCCGCCGCGACTGCTCTGGGGTGTCTTGGTAGACGGGCCCTTGAATTCGGGATACGACAGCTCTACTGTCAGGTAGAATGTCTATGTGTGACTGTGAGCTTCCCTTCCGTCTGAACAAAGGTAGCGAGGTCGAGCTCACCTCTGTTTCTGTGGCGGAGTACTCGTACTCCCACTCTTCTTGGTCATCCTTTGATATCTGCTCAAGGACTTGGTCCAGGGGCAAGGCGCCGGGTTCATCTGGGGTGAAGACGCCCTCTGGTCTCTCCATGGCCACGCTCTGTAAATGCTCCTTCCGGCCAGGGTTTGTCAAGGGCGAAAAGACGGCATCGCAGGGTCAATATTATCGGAGAGCCGCTCTCTCTCTTCAGGGCACTTATTGAGAGCCTTTCCACTCGGCCGTACCAATTTCAGGGGTAGAGCTGCTGTCCATCGAGTCTTGAGTGCGAGTGCACCAAGTATGAATGAAGGCTAGCTTCTGCTCTTCTCACCCACCAACCCCCCCCGAACAAATGCTGCTCTGTCTGCCCGCCCACCCACATTTATCGATAGCAAGAGGTGGGGCCAAGATGCCCCGCCATCGCAACACTGAAATTCATGCCACGCCGTCTCAAGCGCCTTTGTCGGCATCTGAGATTGAGTCACTTTTTTTGGGGGCATCAGGTCAAAACTCAGCCCGGACATTCAATCGTTTGTCTCCCGGCCGCAGTCGATATAAAATCCGTCACAAATCGCCGCACCTCACACAAGCGCTCACAGGGGGCTCACGATGCCCAAGGTTTACTTGCTGGACTATGTCGCCGGCAACATTCGCAGCCTGGTAAACGCCATCGAGAAGCTGGGATACGAAGTGTGCTGGATCCGGTCGCCAGAAGAGGTGCCCCTGGCTGATGTACGTGGCCCCGGAAAGCTCAAGCTCCCTTCCTACCCTGCCACGTGAGAGGGCCTCGCATCCTGACCCTTTGCGCCGTCTAGAAACTCATCTTGCCTGGCGTCGGCCACTTTGGCCACTGTCTTTCCCAGCTCTCGCAGGCAGGCTACCTGCCCGTCATCAAGAAACACATCGACGATGGAAAGCCCTTCATGGGCATCTGCGTCGGTCTGCAGGCTCTGTTTGAAGGCTCCACCGAGGACCCCGACGTGCCTGGCCTCGGCATCGTAAAGGGATCTCTGGGCCGCTTCGACGACTCGACCAAGTCGGTGCCTCACATTGGCTGGAACAGCGCAAACACGGGCGGGCTGCCCATCTACGACCTGCGCCCCGACTCAAAATACTACTACGTCCACACGTACCGCTTCCCCTACGTCGAGGGCCAGCTGGAGTCGCAAGGGTGGGCAGTCGCGACAGGGACCTACGGCACAGAGACCTTTGTCGGAGCAATCGCCAGGGGGAACGTCTACGCCACACAGTTCCATCCCGAAAAGTCTGGCGTGGCAGGCCTGCGGACCATTCGCGCATTCCTCGCGGGCCGTGATGTCGAGGTTCCCGCGTCGCCTTCGTCGCCTTCGTCACCTTCCAGCCTCGCCGCTGCTGGCGAAGAGAGGGGCCGAGATGGCCTCACCCGCCGCGTCATCGCCTGTCTTGACGTCCGCACCAACGACCAGGGAGACCTCGTCGTGACCAAAGGCGACCAATACGACGTTCGTGAGCGGGACGACTCCCGCAGCGTCCGTAATCTCGGCAAGCCCGTCGAGATGGCCAAGAAGTACTACCAGGATGGCGCCGACGAAGTCACCTTTCTCAACATTACTTCCTTCCGCGACTGCCCCATAGCCGACCTCCCCATGCTCGAAATCCTCCGCCAGACTTCGCAGACCGTCTTTGTCCCCCTCACCATTGGCGGCGGTATCCGCGACACCGTCGACACAGATGGCACCAAGGTGTCGGCTCTTGAAATCGCAACAATGTACTTCAAGTCTGGCGCCGACAAGGTGTCGATTGGAAGCGACGCCGTCATTGCCGCAGAGGAGTACTACTCGCTCGGTCGCAAACTCTTTGGCAACACTGCCATTGAGCAAATCTCGCGCGCGTACGGGAACCAGGCCGTCGTCGTGAGCGTCGATCCGAAGCGCGTTTACGTACCAAAGGTCGACGCGACACGCCACAACATCATTGAGACCAAATTCCCCGGCCCCAAGGGCGAGCCGTACTGCTGGTACGCTTGCACGATCAAGGGCGGCAGAGAAACTCGCGACATGGACGTGGTCGAGTTGGCGCAGGCAGTGGAAGCCATGGGAGCTGGCGAACTGCTCCTCAACTGCATCGACAAGGATGGCACGAATAGCGGCTTCGACCTGGAACTCATCACCCAAGTCAAGAATTCTGTCAAGATTCCCGTCATCGCATCGAGCGGTGCCGGCAATCCGGGCCATTTTGAGGAAGTCTTTGACAAGACAACCACGGATGCGGCTCTTGGTGCCGGCATGTTCCATCGCGGTGAGTACACCGTCAAGCAGGTCAAGGATTTCCTGAAGGAAAAGGGCCTTCTAGTGAGGCAGTTTGAACAAGAGCTATCATGATCATGATATTAGATGATGAGGAATATAATCGGCTTTGCGGGCACTTCTTTTCTCCGCGACATAGCTACGTCCAATTGTTCGATTAAGCAAATGATATCTTATTCAATTTCACTAAAACTCCCCCCATCAGAGCTGAATACTTGTAGCTCGCGAATTGTTCAAGTTGAAGCCGGCCCATCTGGTTGGGTACTATGAGATGCATGGCTAAAGACTTGCGTGAAAGTCCTGATGAACTGGGAAAAGAAATGCCTTGTGAGCCAATCGCAGAGAAAGCGGCGTGGCGCAAAAGTAGAATAAAAAGCGAGCAACGAAGCAGACATTGCATTAGTTGCTAGCTGTGTGCCAGATGCCCGCCAACAATGTTGCTGCAAATTGCGCAACACATAAATTGCAGGAGAAAAAACGACCAAGAAGAACATAAAGCTCGCATGAGAATTCCAACTTTCTTTTTGGACGGACAAAACTGATCAACTTGAGATGCGAGTATTGCGAGAGAAGCGCGCAAGTTGATACTTCTAAAGTTCCATCCCCATGAATACCCAACGATGACTCGTCACATCGAGTTCCTGTGCCCAGTGATCCAGGGTTGTCATTTCAAACCCGACCCATTGAAGGCTCTTGGTCAACTCGAGCGTCTCGTCAACAGGCAGACGACGGTCAATGCAAGTGACGATGTTGGTGCAGTCCAAAGGGCCGTCAGCAAGTTCGATAAGAGCTATTAGACTATATACATGGTCAGTATTGGGCTATTGTGTAGCCATTCAAAAGGGTGTAGGGACGACTCACGCTTTCTTGAGATCTCTTCCCATGACGCCTTCCATGTCGAAAAAGACGAACAAGGATTTCTCCTGTCCATTGCTTGCGACAAAGGCTCGGAAGCTTGCACCGCCAGCATAGTCCCAGACTTCCATCCATGCATCAACCTCGAAACCGTTGGTCTCGATGTCCATGCTCTGTTTGAAGGCCTCGGAGAAGCGGTCCTCTGGCGGCGGCGTGTGTAAATAAGCACCCGACAGGCCGGAGCCATTCATCAACAGGTTCCTCTCACCGCGGAAAACTGTCTTCATGGTCTCACAAAAGAATCTCTCACATTCTTCCCTGATCATAAGTGCTGCCCCCCCTCGTCGCTCCGGGCGGCGGCGGCCCGGATTGTCACGCCTCTTGTTCTTAGGAAGAAGAGCGAGCTCGTTGGACGAGGTTAGTGCGGCGAGGGGGGGGCTTGTTGGAGGAGAAGGAAATCCTGAGGTAGGGACCTCAGGAATACCACTCCGCCCCTATATAGAGAGAGGTGGTCAGTACATTGGGCTCGACGGAGATACAAGCATGTCTGGACTGCCCGTCGAAAGAGGACGGGCCATGACAAAACCAAACAAAGGATCTGTAAGCATACCTGCAGCCCCGGTAGTGCAGTAGTGGGTGCCCTTGAGCTGGGTAGCAGAGTTGACAATGTAGCAGGAGGCAAGGACGTTGACCCGGGCAACAGCGTCCTCGCCGTAACTACTACTGTAATTAAAATTCTGATTACTTAAAAGCGCCATTGTTATTGTTGTTCCACGGTTGCTGTTTTGAATTGGGATTCGATGGAGCTTTTGAGGAGCTGTCGCGGGTAGTTTGGCTGGCGACGTCGGCAGAGGCGTAGTATGGTGATGGCTTCAGGTGGCAAATTGGGCTGGGGATATTGCAGAAGGGACGAGCTGGTGAAGTTGGTATGTCGAGGAAGAGTGATTGGGGCCGATACGGTGGAGGTGCTGCGAGAGACGGTTTTGTTTCTGCCAAGGGCGAAGTCGTGGTGAATTTTTCAAGTCTTGCGTGATGGATGTGTTGTGGGAGAGAGAAAGACGGAAACAGTTGGGTGTCGGGGAGCGAGCGGTGACAAGTAAGCTGAGACAGAACCTTCCGGCCAGTTCGTGGCGTGCTACCAGACCCAGCAGTGCACCTTCCGGCCGCCTTGGGCGGAGCAGGGCTTGCACGGACTCCAACCAGAGTTGGGCCGTTGAGCTCGGTGTGAAGGGTAATAGTAAGCTGCTTCACGGTGTGTGGCAAGTGTTTCGTACTGTAGTCTCTCCTGTCGCCACCATTCGTCTTCATTGTCCTTGGACCAGCTGAGCAGCCTTGAGCATTACAAACTGTACAGTGCCTGAATCTCTAGAGTTACTGTCTGCAGCCACGTGCATCAGCCAGCAAGCCCTCTGCACCCGTGAATTGCATCAGGACGTGGCACAAGGACACAGGGAGGACGTCCTTGTGTCACCCATTTGATCTCGAGAGCAAGAGGGACCAGTTGTCTCCGAAAACGCTGGACCTAATCGCGGGTAGGGAGGGATATGCGCATGTCTCAGACAGCCCTGCTTTGTGCACACGTTCGGACAATGAGCACCGCTCAACTGCAAGTGTCGCTGCAAACTCTCGGACCGGAAAATTAGATATACGATTGCTCGCATGCAAATGCTCTTCAGCCAAGCATGCTTACAAAATCAGCTACGCGCCCACACACATCTCAAGCCCAATCATGTACACCAAATATGCATTAATTCTTTTCTTTTCTTCTTCTCCTCTCATCATCCTTTTTACATCTTCCCTCATTACCATTATACATGTCTTGCACTGAGGCTTGCAAATGCGTCGGGACTGTGTCGTCCATTAGTCCATGCCATGTCCATGCCAAGGTTCATGCTCTCTCTGCTAATATGCCTGGCAGAAGCGAAAGGGTCTGGTTGGGCCGCAGTCTGACTCATATATGGATTTGTGTTCCCAGGCATCCGGGGCTGATGATGTGCTGCGGGTAGCGATTGTGCCGGCTGCGTGTAAACGGCTTGGTTTCCCGGCAAATTCGCGGTTGTCGTGACCAGATTCGGCTCTGCAGTGGCAGGTGTTGGATTATTTTGACCAGGCTGGTTGAACAGTGCCATTATTGATGCTTTGTCATGCCTAGGCTGTTGGTGGTACATGTGCTGGGGCTGTTGCACTGCATGTTGCTGCTGCATGACGTGCTGCGCTGGTTGCTGTTGCATATTCGTGAAGAAGGGATTTGCTGATGTCGGAAGTGGCTGTGGCGAAGCGCTCAGAAACGGCGATTGGGTAAAGTTGTACTGGGCTTGTTCTGGTATTTGTCCCAAAGACGGGGATGCTATTCTCGTAGGTGATCGTACAAAAGGGTTGTTGGCATATCCTCCATGTGCCGTGTTCACGGACAAGCTTGGCGGTAATGTAGTCGGACTAGACGGTTGATGAAAGAACGGATTGTAGCCCGGTTGCGCCATTTGTTGCGGCTGAGGCACTGGCTGCGGGTATGTCATGCTACTCTGGAAGCTCATGGCCTGGTAACCCAGAGGGCTTGCTGGCGCGGAGGGTGACATGTACTGCTGATATGACTGTTGCTGTTGCTGCTGCTGTTGGGGTATTTGCTGCAACATGTGTCCTCCGTTAGTCGCGTGGGAAAATGTCGGCTGCGAGGTCGACATGCCGAGACCTTGAAACGCTTGACTAACAAGGTCGACTTGTTGGGAAGAAACTCCAAAGGGATTGTTTGTTCCATTGTAAGGATTCTTATTGTGCAACGTGCCCGTAGATTGTGCTGTTTGAGGTTGAGCAGGCAGCATCATGTCAAAGGGGTTCGTAGATGTTGTGGATGACGTTGTCGGTCTATCAGCAGCCGGCCTTGACGGAACATTCAGACTCAGTCCGAGCCCAGGTGAGCTTGACGACGAATTCAGCGGAGTCATGGACTTTGTAGCCCGCAGTGAGGCTTCTCGAGGTGGTGGTACAGGGGCCGGAGACCGACCAGTGCCTTCTCCCAGTCGGACCAAGGCTTCAACTGCACGGTCGAGGCTGCCATTGACACCTTTGAGAACCACAGCATTACGCTGGGTATCTTGGAACCCCATTTCCCGGAGGCTCGATAGCTTCTGTTCGGTCTCATTCGGGGCGTCATAGTCTACGCTCACTCCAAAAAGGCTGGACGGTTTATTCGGCAAAGGCGGAGAACCCGCGGAGGTGCCTCCACCACTCGAGCTGCTTGCGACTCTCTGTTCTTTCTTTGCGCGCGATGACAGGGGGAAAATAGATGAAGCCGATCTGAAGCCGAATTTTGTCGAGTTTTTGGGCGGCAACGGCGGCGGTGTGCCTTCATCGGAGCCCTGGCTTCGTGGCTTACCAGAGTCGGCCGCGACATTATGAACATATTTTTGGCGTATAAACCGTTCCATGGCCGAGTCTGCTTCGTCAGCATCGACCGGTACAGGTGGTCTCCGACCCTCGGCGTTGTAAATTTGGTTCGAAGAAACGTTGCCAACTTTGCGCATGTTCTAGCTCACAATGTCAGATATAGGCGAAGACACAAGTTACAGCATCTGGGACAACGTACGTCGACCTGCTCGTTGGACCAGCTGTCCATACTCAGCGACTTGACTTTGGAGATATGAGTGCCCAACTTTCGGTGGATCGCAGCACAGCGCATGCACAGAAATACACCCAACTATGAAACCATCAGTATTTGGAAAGGTCGAGCCGTTGGTATGGATGGGATATTATCCATACACTCCATGACGCCCAAGCTACAAGCGCAAGAGGGTTAGCTCGGGGGCCGTTTTACTGGATACACAGACGACAGAAGCTAGAACACACCTGGGTTCCTTGCATGGCAGTCTGCGCATAAGTTATTGCCCGGGACGTTCTGGACGAGGTCTTGCAGCGCCTTTTCATTGCGCACTTGCTGGCGCTTGCTCAAGGCACTGGCCATTTTCAGCCAAGGTTGGGATGTATCGTAGGCAAGGCTCCGGAATTAGTTTCAAGTATTCTGCCTGGCGGCGTGCGAAATCCCGCATGCGTGACGAGTTCGCGGCGGCGGAGCTGAAGGTGGAAAGCAGTCGCGTGGGAGAGCCAAATTATTCGTCGATGGGCATAGTTGGAAGTAGGGGCACGTAGGGGCGAGAAGAGGTCAGACGTCGAGGGAACGCCTTGAAGTAGGGAAACGAAAGCGACGCTGATGAAAAGATTGCGGGCTCGCTGGGCAACTCAAATCTCGACTCTCGTGGGATGTTGCGATCCTGATGTCGACGAGGAATCCCAGCTTAACGGATGGCCTGGCCGAAAAGGAGAAACATCAATTCGTCTGGTCCTGGTGGCCGTGGTGGCCCGCCCACCAGGTGGTTGGCCCAATGGGTCTGGTACATACCAGGGCTACCAGCGCTGGAGCCCAGCGCTTGAACTTCCCCTTTGGAGGCACTACCCAGGTGCTCCAGCCCGTACTCCCGGCCAGAAAGTCGTCTTGAGCGCGTGGCTCAAGGCCCACAGTGGAGTTGCTCCAGGACTGTGGACGCCCCGTGCTCTGGGCCTGGAGCCAATTTCTTCGCCTTCTCGGACAAAGCGCCCATGACTAATTGCTCAGGAGTGTTCTGCGAGTCGCAAATACCACTGTTGATCTAGGAATGCTGGCCGATGAGGCACCACTGATGCAGCAGTATTCAATTTGAACTTTGCAGCCTGGGTAGAGTCTGATGCTGGCACTACGGATGCAGGGTGCTGCGTGGTGTTAGAATAGAGTCGTCCAAGAACCACCCCATGCATGTCGCCAAACACCTCCTCCGTTCAGAGAAGGGGACAAACGCCGTTACTGCAATTAATACTTGGTGGAGCCAACGATTTAATTGATCATGCTGCAAAACCTGAGCGTCGCGCATGCCCAGATGTCCACATTGTACTCCGTACCCATCTGACACCGAGAGCAGAAGACCTGATACAAATAAAGTGCAATGTGATGGGAACTGGCCAGAGCCGAGCTTGCCCAGTGCTGCCAAGTTGAGAGTTGCTGCAACCTCACATGCAGGCTGGCCGACACTCATGCTCTGGTCTGTGCACTTTGCTGCAACACCACCACCTTCATCTCACGCCCGGCCTTTGTTCCCTCTGCACGTTTTACTATGTTTGTTGTGCCTTTTAATATCGCAGACGCATGCCAAGCATCAAAGGACGTCATCACCTTGTGACATTTCCTTGGTCGGGCTCATGAAGTGTCTAACTATAACATGAAACATTGTCACACGTTGACTATACGTCAGATCAGAACAACATGTGGCGACTCACTTTGGCACTCGGAGCTACCATGCGGTTGGCACGTTGACGTGCTTCCTGGACTTGCATATCATGGGTTGTCTGGTAATTTTGCAATGCTGTAATATCGTTTGGGGCTGCTTGGCTGCATAAAGCATGCAAATGCAGTGAATGATGACTGATACGCAATGACGTTGATTTGATGCCTGCAGCAGAGCCAAAAATGGCACAGAGCTGACTGATGCAACGACAACGAGCAGCATGTCAGACGCCGTCAAGCGGTTGCCATCCCGACATTATTAGTATCAACATAGTCAGTCGATAATCTTGCGCGAGACACAATTTCTCTGGGACCATGTTGATTTATGAATCGATGATGGAGCTGCGGCAGACACATACAATCCCGCCCATTTCTTCATGCTTCAAACGCTCCGTGCCTCGCTGGGTCAAAAAAGCGCGAACTCGGTACGGTAGGGAGAGTTGGTCCGTTCCTCCATCCGTGCCTCCCGAGGCCACATGATGGCTATTCGCGCAGCGAATAATTAAATACTTTGCTGCATGGCATCGCAAAATAAACATGGTATCCGCCAGCAACTGCTCACGTCTGCAAATGACTGAAGCAGGAGGCAGCAGACTTGGGTGCTGAAACGTTATACTTTGTTCTCTCGAGGCTCCTTGAGGAGGAAGAGGCTTTGTCACTCGAGGCCATGGGCAGAGGCCGCGGTTGCAGTGGGGGGTGGTTGCACCAGACAGGTCCTGGTCTGCTACCGCCCCTGGCTGATTCACATCAGGCATGGACCACCACCCCTGGGAGTCCCAGGAGTCGAGCCCGTGTTGGCCCGGGCAGCGCCGCGTTGACCTTGGGACTTGCCACGACTTATGCTGCTTGAGCACGTCGAGGACGCCTGGCCGCAGCGCTCCGTACGATACCTCGGCCACTCAAGCTTGCATCAGCTTTGCATCAGCCTCTTGTCCTAGCATTCCCTGTATCCCTCCGCCAAGGAACCGGCTGGCCCACGACCTGCTTAGCCATCGTGGATTGCCTAGGCCACAAGCGACGACGACAGCCACCCGGTTTTCCGCTGCCGCAGCTGCCGTCGCCAGGACGCGCGAAGCTATTTAAAAGGCGCCTCCGTGCACTTTTGATGTCCAGGGCTGTCTCGCCAGCCGCACTTGTTGCCGAACCTATTGTCGAACCTGTTGCCGATCCTGAAGCTTCTCCCACTCGCGCCAGGGCTGCTGCGCAATCAACAGCGTCATGGCTGGCATTGAGAAGCTCGAGGTCCATAGCAAGGTAAGGGACAGCTGGCGCAGCTGGCGCTCCCCTCCCCTCCCCTCCCCCACCTCGTCATGGCGCAACTCTGGTGACCAGGACTGACTCCGACTCCTTCGAACCAGTCCTACATTGTCCGCTGGGTGAAGGTCGAGGAGGACAATACCCTCTCGTGGAGTGTGCAGCCTAACAAAAAGTCCATGTAAGTACCCTTCGGAAACACCATGCCACGGGGCACCAATGCCTTGCCCAAAGACATCGCTGACCACCTTGTCACGACAGCAACTTTGGTATTTTCAAGCATCCGGGCAGTGGCGCAACGACGATCCTCTCTGCGACTGGAGACGAACTCGACGGAGCTGGAATTCAAGGAACCACCGATGGCAGAGGCAGTCGATTTCCAAAGAAGGAGACAACCGCCCAAGACTTGCTGACTGGGAAAGGCTTCATTCCCATATCGTGGCATGGAAAGTGTGAGGCGGACAAGGTCTCCAGAGGCACCTATGATGTCCACACCGGAGACGGCGGCATGTATGGATTAGTGTTTGACAACACCTTCTCCAAGCAGACGTCCAAGACGGCTACGTTTGTTGTTCTTACCTACCCGACTGGCGCGCCACCCCAGACCACCAATCACTTGCCCAATCTACAGCTGCCAACCGCTCAAATCAGCCAGTCGAGCTTGGGGAAACATGGCACCCCCGGCATTGACAATGCTCCCTCTGCCTCGGTTGATAGCCTCCCAAGCCACGGGCGTGGTCGAGCGGCCTCTTCTGCCGCGAAAAGCGATGCCGCTGGTGTTCCTCTAGCCTACCATGTTGGTACGCTTTCAAAAAGACGACGCAAGAAGGGGCAGGGCTACGCGCGTCGCTTTTTCTCTCTGGACTATTCGACGTGTACACTGTCATACTACTACAACCGCAACTCGTCTGCCTTGCGGGGAGCCATTCCCCTCAGTCTGGCCGCCATCGCCGCCGATGAGAGGCGAAGAGAAATCAGCATTGACTCCGGAGCTGAGGTCTGGCACCTACGAGCACCCAGCGACAAGGAGTTTCAGGACTGGGCGCGAGCGCTGGAGCGAGCTAGTCGCCTTGCTAGAGGCCTCGAGACCTTGACCAAACCCTCCAAGCCCACCTTGAAGCTGGACGGAATCGTTCTCAAACAGACACAGGAGCCATGCCACAACGAGACAGTCGAATGGCAGCAAGTCGAAACCCTCGTCAGTCGTGTAGTAGGCACACGGGATGCCCTTCGTAGATTGACAAAAGAGGTCGCCCGGCTGCCAAAGCCTTCCCCGAGTGGATATCTCCTATCGCCCAGCTCTGTAGTCTTCAACGACGAAGGCAGGGACGGATATTTTTCCCCGGCGGCAGAAAAGAAGTCATTTTGGAAGAGAAAATCCAGTGCGCCCACTCTTACACCGCCACCGACCTCATTGGCCATGGGCGTGACTTCTTCCGTCACTGCCAATGATGCCACGGACGGTGCGACCAATTCAGCATCGAAGCGAAGATCTCGCGGTGTGACCCAGGAAGAGAAGTCATTGCACGATCATTGTGAAGCCTTGCTGTCCGATCTCGATTCCGTTGTGTCCGAGTTTACCGCCCTGATTGCCAACAGCAAAAGGCGCCGTTTGCCACATCCACCGTCCGCAGGGGGCGCTTCGCGTATGAGCATTGAAACGACATCTACAGACGAATTTTTCGATGCCGAGGACGCAAAATCCGGTGTCGTCAAGATTGATGGCAGCGAAGACGAATCAGCCGAGACGGATGCTGAAGAGGAGTCCATCCACGAAAGCTCATCTATATCTTCAATCGAGGACGAAGAGGGCGTTGGGGCAGATGGTGCCGGCGATGTCTATCCTATTAGACCAAAGAATCTCACGCCTCTCCCTCTGGATCTAGTCATCACTCGAAGAACCAAAATCCCGCCCGCACTGGTCCAACCACCCAGCCTCATCGCATTTGTTCGCAAAAACGTGGGCAAGGATCTTAGTACGATTAGCATGCCCGTGTCCGCCAACGAGCCCATCTCTTTACTCCAAAAGGTTGCGGAGCCCCTCGAGTATGCACAGCTTCTGGACAAGGCCTCTAGGCAAAACAGCCCGACTGAACGGCTTCTCTTTGTTGCAGCGTTTGCGGTATCTCAGTTCAGTGGCGGTCGAGCCAAGGAAAGAGCCATTCGAAAGCCGTTTAACCCCCTTCTTGGAGAAACATTTGAGCTGGTCAGGACAAGCAAGGATGTACCGGGAGGCTTCCGACTGCTTGTGGAAAAGGTTCAGCACCGGCCTGTGAGGCTAGCCATGCAGGCCGACTCGGCAAACTGGTCTTTCTCTCACTCGCCTGCCCCTGGGCAGAAGTTCTGGGGCAAGAGCGCCGAAATTACCACTGAAGGTCGCGTCCGAGTTGTCCTGCGCCTGGCGGACGGCAGTGATGAGTTATACTCTTGGAATATCGCAACCATGTTCCTGCGCAACGTCGTCATGGGCGAAAAGTACGTGGAGCCGGTAGGATCAATGCACGTAACAAACGACACCACTGGCCACAAAGCCTGCGTCGAGTTCAAGAGCAAGGGTATGTTTGGGGGCCGTGCCGAAGATGTACATGTAACTACGCTCAGCCCGGATGGCAACGACACTGGCAGTGGTCTCACGGGTACTTGGACGACCAGTCTCAAGACCGTCGGCCCCGGCAAAGCGGCCAGCGAGGAGATCTGGCAAGCTGGCAGCATGGTGGACAATGCGTCTCAAACCTACGGCATGACGCTCTTTGCGGCGCGGCTGAACGAGATTACGGAAACCGAAAAGGGCAAATTGGCACCTACAGACACGCGACTCCGCCCCGACCAACGTCTCGCTGAGAAGGGTCAGCTGGACGAGGCCGAGAAGTGGAAGCACAACCTTGAAGAGGCCCAGCGCTCTCGGCGCCGGGAGATGGAGGACAAGGGGGAAATCCATCGACCGCGGTGGTTTGTGAAGGCGGAAGACAGTCCGGATGGGGAGGAGGTTTGGAAGATAAAAACTGGCAAGGAGGGCTATTGGGAGGAGAGAGCCAAGGGACATTGGACTGGCTTGCCCGAGTTGTTTGATGTGCCTGAACTGTAGGCTGCTGTATTATATATATATTTCTTTTGGCTACGAGGTAGTTGGGAAAACACATGCATGATGAGTCTTGGTTGCTTCGTGACGAATGGTTGTGTGAATGAGTTGGATAGGGAACCTGACGAGTGCAGCGCCAGACATTCAGACATGTGAGATGCAAAAACTTCCATGGCATCAATGTTTAGCGGGCTCGAAAACCGCTCCAAAGAAGTCAATTGATGCCCACGCACAACGGAGGCTGGCCCCAGCCCCTCCGATTGACGAAGCTGGCAATCTTGGCACCAAGTCTTGGCAAGACCAGGGGTCCCCAAACTTTAGCTCATTCATTGGGGGCCTCAATTACGCCTTTTCTTGGCCTGCAGCACTGTATTTACATGAATATTGTATAGCGAGGCAATTTTATCCCCATGATATTGTCTGCGCATGAAAATGCAATAAAAGCATGCTATTATGTACGAGTAATTGGATGGCCTGAACAATTGCGCGACAGGCGATGCCCCGCTGTTGGGTAAGGTGCAGCCTGCGGCTTACCAAGGCTCGCCTACTCCGTATACCAGAATAGATTCTGCACGCGGATTCGAAGCGGGCCTTGGCCATGCCATGAGCACCCATGCTCCGAATGACGTGTGTGTGTTGATCTATTGGGGGTCGTGAGCGGCTATCCATATTTTATGGTGTTGCGGCCGGATCATACCCTGAAAATGTCTTGGACTCAAAGGAACAAGAGAATTCGCACAGCAATGGAACATCTTGGCCATTAACACGAGAGAGGCTGTGCCGCCACACCAGATTCTACTGTAAAAAGCGAAATTTCAAACCCACCACCACCCACTCCGTATACGTACTCGGCAAGAGGCTAGTGTGGGGATGGCGCAAAAGGTGGGGTGACAAGAGGGTTTCAGGGGCCATCATTAGTGCGTCGTCGATCGGTCATGGATCAGGAATCTGTGACGAGCCAGCAAACCTGTTTCAGACAGTCGCCCTATTACTCCGTAGTTCTGTAGAATATCTCTGTGACTCGAGGGCGGCTTGTTGCGCGCCCTGGTGGCTTGTGCGGCCTATGAAGCATAAGGATCAGCAAACAATGAGGCATTGTTCCCGTGCGCAGGAGACACCTGTACGCAGGCAGCTCAAGCACATGCGACATCTCTCGCCAACGACGTCTGTTTGGTCTGTGTTTTGCTCGGAAGAGTGCATTAGTGGGTGCGGAGTGCAGAACGGAACTCGCCTCGAAGTGTTGTCACCTGGGCAAGAGTGCCAAGTCGGTCGTTTCGGCGATGCCCTTGAAGCACTTGACGGCAAATCAGGCTGACTCGTGGAGGTCTTTGGGAACAGAATAACGGTGCAAGGGCAGTTGGTTCTGGGCGCGGCGGCCTGGTTTTTCATGCGAGGTGGCCACTGATGGCAAGACTCTGTCCTAATACCAGAGGCCGGCCAGAGGGCGACCAGACTCTTGATTGCGGCTTGGCCTCAACAGCTCAAGTCTGGTGCTCCCTCCGGGGCAGCTTCAATGGCCAGGCAAACCGCAAGTGGCAGTTTGATCGCACTGTATACCGGTACACGGCAGTGCGCCCACGGCCCGCTCATCTTCACTTTTGGCTCCACGCCACAACTTTGCCCTTGGGCGCCCTCGTAACATTGATTGAACCGGCTGGCATTGCGCCCGTTGGCCAATCACCCACCAGTCCACCCCTCAAATTGACGCCTGCCCCCCTGGCGCCCCTCCCTGGACCACCCCTGTGGCCAAGGTTCACAGTGGGAGCAGCATCAACCGCCCGTCCATTGGTATGGTATGTCCCTGTCTTGGTCGCGCCGTCCTTGGCTATGAAGAAGAGCCTTCCTCCCCTCTTATTCCTGCTGCAATTGAACCTCCTTCTTTCTCCTTCACCGGATCCCTTGGCTTGTTACTTCTTCGTGCGGCTTCCCCTTCATTGCCGTGGCTCCAACTCCCTCGTTGTTGGATCTTTCCTTTTCCTCCTCTTCTTCTCTTCCTTTTAATCTGAAGCCTGGCTATTGATTCTTTTGGCCTCGCTTCCTCCTCTCGCTAACGCCCCCATCCGCTCCCTAGGGGACTTTCTCGCTGTCATTCGATACACTCCCATCCCAGTGAACCACGACAACTGCAACTACGCGCGTTTTTTGTCATTACTCTCCGATATCGACCCAAGATGAAGGGATTCGCAATTGCTTCGGCCTTGGCCGCCATTGCCGCCGTCACGGCCACGCCTACTCCCACCGAACAGGAGCCTCCTACCAAGCGTGCCACCTTCCCTACTGTCACGGTTTCTGGCAATGGTAAGCTGTTTTCCCGCGTCGATTTTGCATTCGCCCTCAATGTCATGAGGAGGTTGTAATTTCGCGCTATTCGCAACGTGGATTTTGGCACGCCTTGGTCACGGATACTGATTGTACAATTTTGACAGCCTTCTGGTCTGGCAAGGATCGATTCTATCTCCGTGGCATCGACTACCAGCCTGGCGGCTCGTCGGCCAACGCGGATCCCCTTGGCGACACCGATGTTTGCCTTCGTGACATCGCCAACTTCAAGGACCTTGGCGTCAACACCATCCGTGTTTACGCTGTCGACAACACTCTGAACCACGACAAGTGCATGCAGGCACTCCAGGATGCTGGCATCTACCTCGTTCTGGATGTCAACAACCCCAAGTACTCCATCAACCGCGGCAACCCTGGCCCTTCGTACAACGCCAAGTATCTCCAGAGCGTTTTCGCTACTGTCGAGATGTTTGCCAAGTACCCCAACACGCTCGCCTTCTTCTCTGGCAACGAAGTCATCAATGACGAAAAGGACACTGACAAGTCTGCCCCCTACGTCAAGGCCGTCACTCGTGATATGAAGAACTACATGAACTCCCGCGGTCTCCGCAAAGTTCCCGTCGGTTATTCCGCCGCCGATGTCTCCTCGAATCGAATGCAGACAGCTCAGTATATGAACTGCGGCACCGATGACATGCGATCTGACTTCTTCGCCTTCAACGACTACTCGTGGTGCAACACCAACTTCAAGGTGGCCGGCTGGGATCAGAAGGTTAAGAACTTCACCGACTACGGCATTGCTATCTTGTAAGTTGCAACAATCCGCGTTTTGCATTTGAACGAGATGGGATGTTAATCTGGCTTGCAGCTTGTCCGAGTATGGCTGCATTGACAACCGCCCCCGTAAATTCGAAGAACTCGAGGCCATGATGAACAGCGAGATGACTGGTGTTTACTCTGGCGGCCTCATGTACGAGTACTCGTACGAGGACAACAAGTTTGGTATTGTCCAGCTGAAGGGTGGACTCAAGGCCAAGACGGTCGAGAAGATGGACGAGTATGACGCATTCAAGTCTGCTTTGAAGAACAACCCTGCTCCCACTGGTGACGGCGGTGCCGCCTCGACCACCCACGCTGCCAGCTGCCCTACCTCTGATGCTGGCTGGCAGGTTAACCCCAGCTTGGTGCCCCAGATTCCCGATCAGGCACAGGCGTACATGAAGAATGGTGCCGGTAATGGTCCGGGTTTTGACCTCGATGGTGACGGCTCGCAGAATGCTGGCGGCTCTGGCACTTCTACCGCCAGCGTCACTGGTGGCTCACCTTCTCCCACTGGCAACTCCAAGGACTCTGACAGCGCCGGTGCCACGACAATTGGCCCCGTCGACAAGGCTCCCTTCATCGTCACTGGCATGGCTGTTTTATTTACACTCTTTGGCGCCTTGATTCTGTAAATATCTGAATATGGGACACGATGGGTTTGGTAGGATTTTGCTTTTTCAAGTGTTTTAGGGCATGTAAATTAGTTGGTGCGGGCACAATGACAAGAACTGCCTGAAGTCGGGGGTTTTGATACTTGCTAGGGTTATCGGGGGGGCGCCAGACACTTTGTTTCTTGGTGGTGCACTCAATTCGTGGTCAAGGCTGGACCACCGGATTTGAGGCAACTATGGTAATTCATACTAGGCTACGGCCGCAATGTTCATACAATAAGCCATTGGCAGCTCAACGAAGCCCGATGCAGTTTTCACGATATGTATGAGGTGTTGATGGTCGTTTAATTGGCCAATATTTGCGGGCTGTTATATATGCCGACAACCCATTTCACGGCAGAATCTTGCATGGTGTACGAGCCAGTACTCCGTAATATCGTCAGTATCAGGATGGTCGCTATTTGCCAGTTCATGCGGAAATTGACATTGAGGCATTTTGAGATGCGTGCTGCAGCGACGCAAAACTCGTCCATCGCAGGTCAGGCCGACTTTCCGCAGGGGGCCAAACGTAGTGAGTGGCAGTCCATCTCGGCATGTGAGAATCTCCCCAGAGGGCACAACATGCCGATGTGATGCGTGGTGTGGGGAACCTGGCGGACCTCGGCTTGCCAGCGATTAGCTCAGCACCACCGACGTGAAGCTGGTGTGGTGTCGAGGGGGGTTCAGTTCAACCTCGACTTCAAGCTCCTTTTCAGTCAAGACAGGCCTTTCTGAATCGATGCTTGAGAGAGGGACACAGGCGACCAGTCCGCGCCCATATTCTTACTCATTCACAGCACCGCAGCAGCACTCGCGTTCGCCATGACATCCGTGGTACCATCCTACTCGTCCTACGAGTTCATGCGTGTGACGCTTCCGGCGCCCTATGTCGCACATCTTGAAATCAACCGGCCCTCGAAGCTGAATGCCTTTTCCAGACCCGTGTGGCTCGAGTTTGGCCGAGTTTGTCGCCAGCTCAGCAACGACTCGGACGTGCGCGTCATTGTGCTGAGCGGTGCGGGCGAGAGGGCCTTTACCACCGGCTTGGATGTGGCCGCCGCCAGCACCGAGGGGCCGCTGTCCGGGGAAGGCTCCGATTTGGATCCGGCGAGAAAGGCAAAGAATCTCAGGGGGCACATTGAAGAGTTCCAGGACTGCATCACTCAGTTGGAGAAGTGCGAGAAACGTACGTGTCACCGTTTAACTTTTCTATCTGCCGCGCCGGTGTCTAACTCTCCACAGCCGTCATTTGCGTCCTCCACGCCGTCTCATTAGGCCTGGCCATTGACATTTCCTGCTGCGCAGACATCCGTCTTGCCGCCGCCAACACCCGGCTCGCCGTCAAGGAAGTCGACGTTGGCCTCGCTGCGGACATTGGCACCCTCGCGCGTCTGCCCAAGATTGTCGGGTCCATCTCCTGGGTCAAGGATGTGTGCATGTCCGCCAGGGACTTTTCCGCCCAGGAAGCCCTGCAGGTTGGCTTCGTGAGCCAGGTCCACGAGGACAAGGCCAGGACGGTGCAGGCCGCGCTGGACATGGCCGTCCGGCTGGCGGAGAAGAGCCCCGTTGCGGTGCAGGGCACCAAGGAGCTGCTGAACTACGGACGGGACAATCCCACGGCTGCGGCGCTGCGGTACACGGCTATTTGGAACTCGGCCGCGCTGCAGGCCAGCGACTTGCCGAGTGCCATGATGAGTGCCTTTTCCAAGAAGAAGCCTACTTTTGAAAAGCTATAGATTTAGGTACTTGTAATATATATCGATGATGAGCGTCTTTTTTTTTGTTGGTTTTTTTTTGGCAAAGGGTGCGCATGGTGATTATTCGGAGCCTGATTCGTCGACGGGTGGTAGGTTTTCTTTCAACCGCTACACATGTTGCATTAGCGTGAGCGTCGATGGGCTGGGCATGGAAGAGAGGAGACGCACATCTTCAAGTCTCTGCTTCAAAAGGGGGACCATGTTCTCCTTGACGACCACCCTCTCCTCGTCCAAGTCTTCGATGATAAAGTCATGGTTGTCGCTGTCAATATTCACGATGATGGATTTGATTGATGGATCGCACTCGATCAGGACGCCTGGCGTCGGTTAGTCGGTCATCTTTTAGCTCGAGGGCGCCGTGTGTGAGAATAAGGGCGGGAAGGCAAGGCCAGGCATGAGACGAACCCCGGATTGCGCGTGGCATTTTCTATTGTGCCGCGTCGGAGGAACTATGACGATGCTGCTTGGGTATTGGAAGAACGTGGACGTGGAGAACAGAGCAGACGAAGGAGGGATCGTTTGTGACGACATGGAAATGTGGGGCCCAGGCTCTAGCGGCCTTCGATTCGATGCGTTGTGCGAGTGCTCAGCCTCAGTGAGAGGGGGGGAGCCCAGACAGGCTTGACCATGCTTGGCTTTTTCAAATGATTTGAGTAATATCTGGGGTAGTGGTGCGATCTTGTTCTTCAGACGAAATTTGTTCACGGTTCATTGTTTCTTGTCTGAATCACAATGGCCCTGTGTGCCTGGGGGCTGTGCAGGTACTTGAAGTATGTGGCCATGCAGTATCGACGAGTTGCGCCAAGGTGCACGCAGGCTGATGGAAACGGATGAGGCGGATGTTGGATGCGAGAGTGCTCGATTGCTTGAAAAGGAGCCGTTGGCCGGTAAGGGTCCGTTTCCCTCGGCTTGTTTGAGCCATCTGGCACCATTGTCAAGCCCATCGTCATCGAGGAACGCCCACTCTGGCACAAATCCGTGACACCGCAATCAGGCCAGTTTGAGGGCCCTTGTTTGTTACACAGGACCCCCGAGTTGCACCGTGGCTTGCCTGCGCCGGTCGCGACATAAAACCCATCAATGTCCCTCTGCGGCAGTGAGACATGGGCGTCGCTTCTTGGCCTGCGCAATCTGTCATTCCAGCATATCTCCGGGGATCAAAGAGCACCATGGCGAGCACAGTGAGCACCCAGAATGACAAATCTCGGGAACGGCAATTTGCGTTGTGATCCCTGCGCTGGCTCAAAGTCAACTGCCACACTTGATGCCACTTCAGCGCCCGTAAACCCGAAGGACCCGTTGGTTGGCTGTCTTGGAGAGCTGGGAGCCGGTCCCGTTGGGCTGTGCAACCAAGACCCCCGTCAATCGAGTGCACTGAAGCAGCCGGAAGACCTGCTGGCTTGGCTTCTTCTCCACCCTGCTGCCCAACCACGCATCGAGCCGATCCTCCGTCTGTCTCCATCCCTGCCGCACCCGTCTTGTAAGGGAAACTCTCTCTCGCCCATATGACAAAACGTCGTGCATTTCGTCCCAAGAGCCGGCCCATGGATTTGAGATTGCCGCTCGGCAGGCTCACCAACCGCTAGCAGCGCCTCTTTGCCACCTCAGAAGCTTGCGTATTTTGCCAGTTCCGTCGTGGTGCGTATTGCCTGTGCCTCAATGGGGATCGTCAACGGCATTAGGTCTCGCCCGCCTTATCAGTTCTGCGAGCTTAACGGCTGTACATTTCGGAACCAAGGGGAATAAAAGGTGGGTTGTGCCCTCTCTCTTCAATGACGTCCAAAGACCTCGACGTCGCTGCCAGGCAGGGTGAACATACCGTGATTGGATTGATTGCTGCATACTTTTGTCCCCCTGCCGTCCTTCCATCTGCACTTGGTTTGTCAAGCAAAGCATCACGGGCCTGAGCCATCGCGAGAGACGCACATCATCAGTCGATTGCATCCGCATACATAACCAACCGCGTGCCCGGCTAGAAGCCACCACGATACGGAACCATGTCCTCTCCAAGTCCAACGGCAAACATGTCCACGCAACCCTTCGTCTGGGTCATCATACCTCTCATTGGCGTCTTCACCGCCGGCTCCGTCGGCTTCTACCTATGGCACCGCCGCCAAAAGCGAAGAGAGAACCCCCAGGCTCAGGCCGAGGCAGGCCGATTACCCGGCGGCAGCGCCTACGCCAGACGCGGGAGGTTCGGGTTTTGGCCAGAGCCACGGCCGGCGGAAGGATTGAACGAGCTGGGCGAGGCTCCGCCGCCGTATAATCCAGCGAAGCCGCCCGACGCACATGACGAACACGCAGGAGGGCAGGACGAGGCGGCCGACGAAGGCACAGAACTCCGTGATATGGAGGCCGGGCGGTTGCCGCCAGCATATCCGGCTGCTCCGCCGCCGGCCGTCACAACCGATTCAAGAAGTTGATCAACGCCAGTGTACATTTTCTTTTCTTTCCGGTTACAATTGTTGGACTTGATTTTGGGTTTCGGATTTTCGAGGAGCGGGAGCCAGCAATTGCAAGCACGTAGACGGGGCGCTAACATGGGTGAACTTGGCATAAAATGGACTGGGCCATGACTGTAGATGGATTACGGCGCTGGGTGTTATTCATGCCCTGTTTTCTCCAAAGGTATTGGGTGTATCTATATTCTTCCTTCTTGATATCCTGTACGACTTTACGTCGAATGAATGAAATAAAGAACCATGGACTTACCTTGTCTACCAGCATCTGTGCAATGTCTTAACCCGCCAGCCGAGGTGCGAGATTCTCGAGCCTCTTTTCTTTTTTTTTTTCAACTTTAATTTGCTTCCACCTTTCTGGCAGTTGGTAAATTGTTCACCGACAAGGTTCAGCCACCCTGGTTCAGCACTAATTTGATGTTTCAATGTCATCAAAGTACTACCAGGTCTGTTGCCAACGTTGGATCTGTGGCGGGAATTTGTTGGTCCTACCACAATGATGGTCAAGCACGGTTCAAGACTACATACAGGGTTTGATTAGCAGTACTCCGTATGTGACTTTTTATCCCCACAGATAACTTTTTTTCTTTTTTTCACAATTGCGATGACGGCAGGACCTGGAGTAGTGTGCCATGATGTGCCATGATGTGACATGATGTGACATGATGTGACGACAGCTTGAGTTACAAGCGAGCTCTAGGGTAAGTGGAGTGACAAGGGATATTGGGGGTTAAGGCGGCGTGTTTCTCTCGTTAATCCTGGCGCACAGGTTGGTATATTCTTCAATTCAAGAAGACATCATAATTGAGCCTGCTGAATTCGTTGCCATTGACTGACATACCCGCGGGTGGTGCTGCTGCTCTGGCCCAACCCAGGTCTGCGACGGCACTTGACACGGCATCGGAGGTGAAGATTTTACACATGACATGAAGAAGGGGTCCAAATCCAGTGACCACGCGGGAGAATGTGTGCATGGAACACATGCTAGCAATGTTACATGAAATTTTCTCCAATTCATACAACTTTGGACCCTTGATGGCCAGAGTTGGGGAAGAGACAAGGGTCCAAAGTTGACGCTTGATTAAACAACACAAGACAGCCGAGCCGGCACTGGTACCACCCTGTCCGAGCTCGGTCAGAGGCGCCTCGACGAGATTGAATGCCTTGCAGTTGCACAATGCTAGTTACAAATAGACCCAACCGAGCTCATTAGTTTTGACGGGGCTTCGGAGGATGAGTGGGTTCTTCGTTTTCTTTTTTGTGACGGTTACCACGGCAATAGACGAGACCTAGCGTGACAGCAGCTCTATTGGTCAAATGTGGGGTGGTGTCATTTGTCCCGCGGTTCAGGCCAGAATGGGGGAAGGATTCGGAGGAGGGGGCCCGAGCCTTGAGAGGCTTGTGGAGAAAGGCACAACTCGAACTTTGTTGCCATGGCTTATTACAGGGGCTCCTGTTGCTCAATTACACAAACGTCACAGCAGATTGTCTGCAGTATGGAACACAGGAGGGAATACGGACGGGAGCCGATGGGCGAAGAAGCGGCACAGCTGGCTGTACCAGGTTTCGCCAAGACTGACTTGACTGACTGGGTTTGGCGTGTGCAAGTTTGGAGCCGGGAAAGAGCAAGGCCCCGGGGAAGAACTGGAGCCGAGTTGTATTATTGACAGTCCAACGATGGGTGCGGGAAATAAGGCACCAGACTGATTGCAGCCTGGAACCACGGCGGAGAAGCCTTGAGGCAAAGAATCACCGAGGCGACTACGGAGTATAAAAGAAGAAAACCACGGGCAGCTAGCTACGGAGGATGACAGGCGCCGATGCGGCCAGTCCAAGCGTCAATTTCTTCATCTTGCTGAAACCGCTTGCTGTGCGTCTCGTTTGTCCGAAAAGTGCACCATCTGTGCAGGCCATTGTTAGGTGCCTGCCTGCACACATGACTGGACCAGCCTCTTGCACACGCACCAGCACATGCACGGTATTTTTGGGTGACTTGCCACGATTTCTGGAGGGCATTGGGACCAGCTGGTGCGAGCTCAAACGCCATTTTCTGCAACTAAGCTCATCACTATGCTGAACCGTTCGATCGAGCATCGACACGGCGCTGCCAAAAGACCTTTCCCCCTCCCCTGCACCTCGAGTCCCTGCGTCGGAGACGATGAGGCTGCTCCCGATGCCTGCTTCGTTCAACCATGCAGTCGCCCGTCACCAGCAGCCGCGCGCCGCGCCCCATTGAGTTACACATTGTTTTGTGCATGTCCCTCCCGTGGCCAGAATCCGATGCCGCAGATCAAACTGCTGTTGGCCCGTTGCATGACGGCATCTCATCATCGCTTCTCAGTCAATCAATCACAGCCTCCACAGGGCTTGCCGTGCTAAATGAGCGTCACCGTCCATCTCCAGCTTACCCGTAGAGCCCCGGCGCCCACCCGACCAGCCACCCCTGTCTGCAAGCTTCATTGGATCAGCTTGTCGGCACCGCCAGCTCATCAACCCAACCCCAGTCAATGTCTGGACAATAACAAAATCCATCGCTGTCGGCTGCCGCTGCCCATCTGGACGCAAGTGGATTTGGTCGGGTTGCTGGTTCCCACCTTTGCACGCCCCCCCCCCTCTGTGCCTCTTCTGGCCCTGGCCCGAGCTGCGAGAACGAGAAAAATAGGCCTGCTCTTGAGAGCTGTTTGTTGGCTGTCGGCGTGCAATTCGCCGTCGTCGTCGTCCAAGGACAAACCCACCTTTGTCCTCGCGCATGGTTTGTTCGATATCTTGTTTCTGTCGTCTTCTGCGACCGACGTGTTGGAGTATTTCATCTCCTCTTGGCAGCTGTTCAAGTCCGCACTTGCACGCACTCGCGCGCCCTTTGGGTGAACCTGTGGGAACGCCGACATCCTTGCCGTCAACTGGCCGCTCCTTCCTTCCAGCAGCACTGGACTTGGCTGCACCGCTGCACGGCCGCTAAACGGACCAGCCTGACGCCTCTGCTGTTGGCGTGTTCGACCAGACGCAAGCTCCGTTGCCCGTTACCCGTTGCCCGTTGCCCGTTGCCACAGCACTGGCCTGCGCATAGTCCGGCAATCTGGACTTGGCACCCACATTAGACATCCACCTAACCGCCTCTTCGCATTTCGTGAAGGCGGACTTGACGCTCTGCGACACTTGACGGCGATAAAATCGCTTCTTTTTTTCTTTCTGCGTTACCCTTGATGCCCTCCCCCTCTCACGGCGCCGCTGAATCACACGCCCCCCCCCCCCCCCGGTTCTGAAGATTGGGGGACACGCTCGGATTTCGTCAAGTGTGAGTGAGTCCTTGCCGCAGGTCCCACGTCTGGGGTATTCGCAACCTTGTGTCGCTGTTTTGTGTGTTTTGTCTCTGACTGACCTTGGGACCGCCGCCCAGTCTTTGCTTCTTCCCAGTATTCCTGTCGTATGGTTCCATATGTCTTGATAGTACTACCCCAGGCACCTTTAGCACTCTCACCATCCCAGGACGCGGCATCTCGTCTGGCTCCTGAAGTTTCAACGCCGTCAGGGCCTTGGAATGCGAGGCTTCAACCTTTGGCTCATTTCGCATTGCTGCTTCTCTCACAAAAGTCAGCACAATGGGCAACGATTCCAACAAGGCACCGCCGCTTCCTGCCCCGACTGAGACTGACACGACAACCCCGAGCGAACTGGCAACCGATCTGTCCAGGCCGGGTGACGAGAAGTCTTCCTACTCAATCCCCGATGATGGGACGCCCGTCACCATCCGCACCCGTGGCCACAAGGCGAGCAAATCCCAAACGTCGCTGCTGATTGAGTATTTCGAAGGCGGCAAGACCGGCTCCAGCGGTCAAGACCGCAAACCCAGTGTCCGCGTTCGCTTGACCCCGTCCAAGAAGAGCAAAGGCGACCACATCCAAGTAACCGAGACCAAGGGGTCCCGCAAGGCATCCCACACCCGTCGAATTCCTCTCGACGAGGCCATTGCCTCTCGAGAAATCGAACTGCACGACGCCGAGGACGCAAACAGCATGACTTCGTATGCGTCGGCAACCGAAGAATCCAACGTGTCGAGAAATCCAATCGATATTGAGATTGACCGTAGTCACAGGCGAAGGCGCCCTGCAAGTCCGTTGATACCCTCCGCAGAGCCCTACCAGCCGGGGAATCCCTCCGAGATCTCTGCCATCCCGACAGACAGCTTTTTGGACGGCTCGGGCCCTTCCGGGGATCTCAAACGGTCGTCGAGTTCATCTCGGGGTGAGCCGCTCATCACCGCAGGCGCTGCTGGTGCGCTTGCAGGAGTGGCCATGGGCGAAATCAGCAACAACAAAAGTCGAACCAAGGAGCGCGTGAAAATTGCGGAAAAATCAACGGACAGGTCAGAAAAGAAGCGACATTCGAAAAGTAGGGCCAGCAGTGTTGCTAGCGAGCACGTTGCTGAGGAACTTCGGTCCCCACGTCGCCGGTCGAGCCGCACCCATCAGGAATCCAATATTAGTGCGGCAGATTCCAGTGTCGTGTCATCTAATTTAGCTCCGAGCCACCGCTCCATCGACACCCGTTCCATGCGCTCGGGAGCCTCGAGAACATCAATTAATAATCCGAAATTACTCGAAACTGTCGAGGACGCAATTCGACGGCTCATTTTACCCGAGCTGACTGCACTCAAGAGGGAGCAGAGCAAGCGTGAAAGTCGGCGAGGCTCACTGACCTCGTCCGTGACTTCTGTCTCAAGAGAGGACATTTCATCGGACCGCAGGCGGTCCTCGGGCGGCCGAGCCGAGAGCTCTCGCGATGGCCCAAAACACAAGGAGCGGCGAAACAGAGAGGCTCGCCATGACTACGACGACGATATTTCGCTGCGGAGCCCCAGCCACGACTCCATCAGCGCCGAGTACCAGACGCAAGAAGGAGATGTCACAACTCCAAAACGCAGCAACAACCTGCTGAAGGCTGCGGCCGCTGGAGCTGCTGGGGTGGCACTGGGCAAGGGCGTGAGCTCTGCCATGGATGATGCTGCTCAGTCGCCCGACAGAAAACATCGCGACAGGCGTAGAAGAAGAGCGGAGCACACCAGGAGTCGCAGCCTGGGCCGTGAGCAGCTCGACGAGGAGCTGGAAGATGAATTCATTGCCCCAGCTCCACCAATGCCACTCATGAGCGACATCAACCCATCTGAGCTTACAAGAACCTCAATCTTATCCGCGGACTCGGAGCGACCCCATTCCGCGAGCGAGGAACTTGTGGCGGCATCAGCCAGGGGACTGGGCCAAGCTGAGCAGGTCACTTCAGGCGCATCCACGCCCACTCGGGCCAAGTCGCTGGTGAATCAGGAGCAGCATGCTCTGGCTATGCATCATGCGAATGTGTCTCACGGAGACCTGACAGCGCTGCCCCGTGGCAACAACGATTACGTAAAGGAATATGAGACAGACGAGTATGGGCGCAAAATTCCTGCCACTTCTTACGACGAGTACGAGCGCGGCAGAGACGTGCCCGAACCAGTCGACTACCCTGAAGACGACTTCGAAGAACACTACTACAACACACAAGACGTACCTCCACCTCTTCGATATGTTCCCTACCAGGCCGGTGCCAGAGGGCTCAGCCCCATCCCAAGCGTGTCTGGCTACACCGAGGCCGGCAGCGAGGCACCCTTGCCACGGGACTCTATGGAGGTGCCATCGCCGGCAAAGTCACCCGAGCGGGCCCGTCAACATTTGTCATTGCAATCAGATGGCTCCGTGCCTGGTAATTTGCGCAGCCAAGAATTTGGCTCTCTCTCTGCCCATAATCCAGACTCATTTGACGAGACTGCTGGCGGTCAAGCCGTCCGAGGACTCGGGGCAAACCCCAATTTCGTCCATCCACCCATAGGTGTCGAGTCTGCTGTTGCATCCCTTGTAGATGGCTCGACGCTGGATCAATCTGTTGTCACCGGAGTGTCCGGATACGATCATAACGGCGCCAGAGATTCGAGCATATCCTACAATGAGCGTTCCAAGCCTCGGAGCGGTGCTGGAATCGGCAGCTCCGAGAGGATGGATGTTGACGATGCTCGCGAACTGGAGGAAGAAAGACAGACGACACCAGGGTCCAAGTCTGTGGCGCAGTCTCAGGAGCATTCCGAGTATGAACTTGATGAGTATGGCAGGAAGATAGCTCGTGCCGGGTATCGGCACTCGCCTACTGCGTCTGAAGCAGCCATCACGGCCGGCGCTGTTGGCGCAGCAGCAGCGGCTCTAAAAGCTGCAAAGGAAAGGAAACAGACGGCGAGCCCAGGACAAACTGTGGACGACTTCCAGCCCGCCGGGGTGGCTCGAAATAGATCATTCAAGGAGAGGACGATGCATCGTGGATGGGAGCCACGCAATACTCCCACACACAGCGTTGACAGGTTGGACCTCGAAGATCAACCCAAATTAAGTGCCAGTGGCGTACCGGACATGCAAGACCCAATGCCGGAGATTGGCTACGTCGACGATGAACTGCAGACCAACCCCTCGATGATTGAGGAGCGTCTCGACGGTGAGCCTGTCAACAGGGACTGGTCCGGCAGGGCAACGCCAACTCAGCAAGACGTTGGCGGGTATGGCCAAGAGGCGGAGATCAAGGGTGCCCGAGGTGGACTTGGAATCGCCGCTGGCATGGCTGCAGCACACGGCAGCGATGTGCCCCAGGAACAGGACGAATGGCACCGCACATCCGACGAGAGGAAGCGAGACACGCTGGTCACCAACCCATACGAAGACGCGAGCCCTATCGTGAATCCCGAGCTCAACGACAAGCTGCTCAATAGAGGACTTGAAGCGCCGTTCCATACTGGCAGTCCCGGCTTTGGCCAGAAATACGACGAGGGCTACATGTCCAACGGGCCAAATCGCACCCCTGATGCCCAGACGAAAGGCAAGGCGGTCGATTTCACCACCGCCGTCACCGAGGACGACCCCTTCTACGCACCAAAGTCTCACACACGTCACCTGAGTGGCATGTCACAGGGCATGGCGTCACCGTTCTACGACGCCGCCACGGGTGCGGGCATCGAGCGTATCGAAAACAAGGATATTCTAGCCTTGATGCAACATGTGAGTTATGCCAGGAGCGGACTCCACGAGATCTTGAACTGCTTTTTTGCTGACAGTCGATAGTTGATGGTGCGAGATGCTCAGCGAAGCGCCCGTGACACGGAGATTGTGGCCCTTCTGATGAATGCTGCGCTCGAAATGCGCAACTCTTTCCGTGAAATGAAGGAGCTTGTGCAGGATACGGGAGACGACGTGATCTTTGCCAACGTGGAAAATACGGAAAAGCTTCAAAAGGCCATCAATGGACCGAGACCTTACCCAGGTGCTGCCTCCCGCTCCCTGCAGAGCCCGTCACAAACAGGCACCCTTGACGAAGCCGGTATCAAGAAGAAGAATATCTGGAAGCGAGCCCTGCAGGGCCTCAGCGCCAAGGGAACCAATGACCTCAGCCGTATCGAGGATATGCTGATGCAGCTGCTCGGAGAAGTTGATGTGCTCAAGACGCAGACAGCACCACCCATGTCTACTGGCGGTCCTGGACAATCCTATGAAAATATCCGAGCCGAAGACCAGTTTGAACAAGACAAGGGCTATGAACCAGAAAGCAGCTCGACACCTACCCGTGCAAGCCAGCCGGCACCGGCGTCAGCATCGCAATCTCGCGGCCAGGTGGCTGCTGATCTAGAGCGAACATTTTCCGGGCACAGAATAAGCACAGTTGCCGAAAATGAGGAAGAATACCAGCTTGACGACGACTCTAGCCCAAATGCAGAGAGATCAGGCGGCGACTTTCTCCAGACGCCGTCCCAGGCCGAGCATGTTCGACGGGGCGGCTCAGTGCCCCTTGAAACGCCGCCGCGGCTGGCACCAGCTGCAGATTCGCAACCGCTCAGCGCAGAGAACACGCCGCGGACGGACAAGGGCAAAAAGCACAAGGCAAGCAGCTCCAGCGGCTGGTTGCCAAAGATCTCGCGATGGTCGGGAACTACGGCCTCGAGCGTCGGCAAGGCCCTTCGCGGCAGCAGCGCCTCCAAGAAGGGACCCAAATACGACGATTTCCAACCTCCCTCCCGGTCCGCTTCCAGCCTGGCATCCTACGATGACGACAACAACTACGGCCACGATCCGTACGGCGAAGACCTCTTGCACACGGGCTTCTCCGACCCAAATCTCGCGGGGATTCGAGGAGAACGTCGCCACTCGCAAGGTCCGCCGCCTACTTCGTACATGACACCCGAGGACCCCAAATACAAGGCGCACCGAAACTCTGTGAACTTGCAGCATCCCCAGCCGCGACCCGGCCAGACAGAGAGGTTTCGCACGGCCCTGGAGTCGTCGGCGCAGGAGTACAATAACCCCACGACGCCAAGATCAGCTGATTGGGCCGGTTCGGCCACCAGTCTCAACCGCCTGCCCCCCAACACCAACAGGTTTAGCAACACCTCGTCGGCGCCAGTTCCCGAGGCCGACTACTACTCTCCGCCCGGACAGCACTCGGGTCCGCCTCGTCCCCCCAAGGAGCCCATGGAGTCTCCGGTTTCACAGACGCCTCCCAAGTCAAGCCGGCTGTCCAAGGTGCAGAAGGAGGGTAGCCCGGCCCCTCAGCAGAGCTCCGAGAGCGGCTACGGCACAATGACTGGGACATACCTCAGCCACTACTCTGGCAGTAGCCCCAAGTTGGAGAACAGAAATCTGAATGCCGCTCTCGGCGTTCCCAGCCGACGTCCCAGTGGCCCGAGAGCCATGACACCCAAAAGCCCCGAAGGCGAGGCGGCAAGAGAGGAAAGGCGGCGGAAGAGAGGTTTGTGTGCATGATGACATGATGATGTGCGAGGCATAACTGACGGCGTGGCTAATGGGCTTGTTTAGATACATTTGGAACCATAGCGAGTGAGGAAACGGACACATTCTAGTGCACACGGCGTGCGTGGCGTCGCACTGCCCGACACTTGGGTTTGAAGGATAGACCAGCCAGTTATTGTTACAGAATGCAGCCATGTGAAATGGCACGAGCGGCGGGAAAGGGATGGAGGAAGCGAAGCGAAACAAACTTGCTCGCACACAACATTTTTAATTGGCTTTGAGCACGAGCACGAACGTGGGGGGGCGATGAGGATGGAAGAGGTTGGACAAGGAGTGAGCCCGAGCCTTGGCGAAAAGCCAAAATCTCGTGCCCATCTTTGATTTCATCACTTGGGGAGTTTTATCTACTCTCCCTGTTTTTAACGACGAATTAACGACTGGTTATTTGTTTTCCTGGTATTTAGAGCTGAGCATGGATGCCGGTTTTTTCTCTTCTAGGTATTGATTTGAAATGCACCGAGGGGCTCCGTTCCGCCTTGGTGCCTTGAATATAGCCACGCTTCCCAGCGCAAAGCAGATAAAGTTGATTTACAACATGCGCTGCAGTGTGCAAAAATTGAGCCGTGACGTGTCCCTGTGTCTTTGTTGCGTAACCTTGTGCAGACGGACAGGTCACTGCATCAAGTGTTGAAATGCTCCCGCGTCTTGTTTCGAAAAGAATCCTCGATGGGCTGATAGGCATGCCTTGCTGCTCCATGGTCCAGGCCACCCTTTTCTCCGTGCAGCGCGCTCCGCACCTCGCTCAACATGTCAAACTTTGTCTCGTCGAGCAGAGACGACTCGGAAAAGTCGTTTGTCAGCGCGCAGCTCCTCGTCTAGTTTCGGCCGCAGGGCGTCTGTTGTCTTGGCTTGGGACCTAGGTGGATGAGCAGGCGGGCGAGGTGCTCCCCGTTGAAGACGTGAGCCCACAGGAGGAGCTGCCGTGCGAGCGAGCCAAGTATAGAACGAGCCTTGAGACTGTCCGCGTCATCACGCCGGCAGAAGAAGCAAGCAAGGCACCTTGGAAAGAGCAACAAGGTTCAAGTCTTGGACCATGTTTGGGATGAGAACCGACTTGCCGGCGGGACTGTTCAATGGCGGCGGCGTCTCCCTTCCATGCGGTATGTTCTGGAGCCTGGGAGAACAATGTCGTGTTGCCCAATTTGCGAAGCCGCTTCCAACTGGCCTGGTGGTCGTGGGTTGAGCATGCAGCAAGGACACGGGAATGTTGGTGTCTGCCGTGGCAGCAATCAGCCAGCGTCTACGGGAATGTGACGCAATTCAAGCACTGACAAGCAGGGCTGTTCGAACGGCAGACTACACGGCAGCAATCATGTTCTGTGAAGCGCCGACGACAATGTCGCCTCTGGTAGGGTCAGATGGATGAAGGCGGAGCTGCTCACGGCCGGTCAATTGTAGGGCGCGGGAGGCGAGAGAGATGGCATTGTGGGACGGAGACGGCAGCTAAGCGTGTCTGGAGTTGTGAGGAGCTGACGTCTGGAGGGTGAAGCTCGCAGCTGGCGACCCCAGCCTTGACAGGGAGTGAAGGACTGGTGACAGGACAGCCAGTGCCCGTGGACCCCTAAGACGGGCGAACCTGGCGCCGATTCAGCCCCAAGACTGAAGCAAGCATGTCGCCAAAGCCCCAAGATTCCAGGCATAACCATGATAAGCAGCCCAGAGCGACGGCTATATTTGGCACGGGGCTGACCCACGATGCAAGATGATTGTTGATGGCTTCCGGCAACCTCTGCCCATGTTTGGTTCCCATTCGCCAATCTCGAATGCGCCTTTCCCGTTCCAACAACAACTGCTGTCGATTTGCCGGGCCCCTACGATTCTGATGCTATTTTTAGGCTTGTGCCTGGAGCAGACTGCATCTGCATAGACGGCAGAGCGTCATGGTCGGATCAATGCCAGCATAATGACTTTAGGTGGACAGACGAGCACGTCTGGTGGCATCTGCCAGCATCTGCCAGCATCTGCCATCGAGTGCCCATTCGCAGGGATTAGTTGCAAACCAGTCAGCCAAGAGAGTCAACGGCATCATTATTGAGAATAGGCTCCCTGCTGTGCCTTGTCAGACCAAACATGTATAAATGCCCCTTTATCCAGCTTGTGTCTGACTGACTCTTCTTCACCCCATCACACAACATCACAAAGGCAACTGCCAAAGAAGCCCCTCGGATTCTTCATTATCATTTGTACATTTTCCTTCTTTTCTTCCAGGTTGTCCAGAATGAAGGTTTCCACGGTTCTTGTTTACGTCGCCATTGGGGCCACCTCTGCCCGGGCCCTGCCTACCAGTTTTGCTGACCAAGTCGCGGCAGTCGACAATGTTGACATTGGCGAGCCTGTTGATGTTGCCGGTCTCGAGGCTCGCGGCTCTGCCGTAGTCGAGGAAGCCGGCGACCTGGAAACACGCGACTATGCCGACGTTGAAGAGCCTGAAGAGTCTTTTGATATCGAGGTCCGCGACTACGCCGACGTTGAAGAGTCTGAAGAGTCTTTTGATGTCGACGCACGAGACATTCAGGCAGTCGAAGAAGTTGAAGACGTTGCTGATCTTGAGACTCGGGACTTTGCCGAGGTTGAAGAGCCTGAAGAGTCTTTTAATATCGAGGTCCGCGACTACGCCGAGGTTAAAGAGCCCGAAGAGTCCTTTGATGTCGACGCACGAAATATCCAGGCAGTCGAAGATGTTGAACACGTTGCTGATCTTGAGACTCGGGACTACGCCGAGGTTGAAGAGCCTGAAGAGTCTTTTGATATCGGCGCACGAGACATCCAGGCAGTCGAAGAAGTTGAAGACGTCACCGATATCGAGGTCCGCGAATACGCCGAGATTCAAGAGCCTGAAGAGTCCTTTGATATCAAGGCCCGCGACTTCAAAGAGGTTGACGAGGGCGAGTTTGTCGACATTGACGCCCGCGACATGACCGAAGCCGACGCTGACGGCAACGAGCTTGTGGCGCGCACGGCTGCCAGGCCGCTATTGCCACTGCTCTGACCGAGGTACGTTGTACTGGTCTCATGATGCGACAAAGATACAGCCCGCTGACGCTCTTTCCAACACAGTCAAGCCTAATCATGTACGCCAACAAGGGTGTTCCTGCTTCCACGAGTCTGCCGCACGACAAGCTTGGTTCCGACCACGACAGCGTCGGGCTCTTCCAGCAGCGTGCATCCATCTACCGCAACGTCGGGTGCGACATGGACGCTGCTTGCTCTGCCGGCCAGTTCTTTGCCGAGATGAAGCGCGTCCAGGGCTGGAAGACGATGGCTGTCGGCACGCTCTGCCAGCGCGTGCAGCGCTCCGCCTATCCCCATCGATGTAACAAGTTTGTGGCCACCGCCACCAAGGCCTGAAAGGCTGGCGGACTGTAAGATGGAATGGGAAGGGCTGTGTATGTGCATATAGAGCATCATGGGACGTGTGGGATACATGCACGGGATGCATTCTTGTAAACTAGTTTTTGTTTAGTGGTGAAGCTACAATGTTGACAGGACGAATCTGTTGGGGCCGTGAAGCTGAAGAATAAGTGTAAGCATCCGTCATTGGATCTGTGTATGCTTGCCAACCATGCGTCCCTTGGTGATTTGCCGTGTCCTACCGCCATTCTAACCCAATTTACCTTGCCTCTGACCCAGTCTTTGTGTTACCATGAGAACGCATAGCGGCATCGTGGAACGTGCTATTTTCAAGCATAGTACGAAAAAAAAGGCATCAATTGCACAGACATTGCTAATCGAGTGTGATGTTGGACAATTGCCGATACCTGGCAAGCATAATATGCCGCAATGTAAAGGCCAGCGAATACAAGAACCATTTACATCATTCAATGAAAACTCATGCCGACCACACGACGAGTCCGCCAAAGACAAAAAAGAGATACATTTAGCCAGTCTGGGAAAGAAACATCAAGGACATAAACAAAGGCTAGTCGACAATGGTGCTAGACGCACTCGAGCTGACGGTCTCGACATCGTCCCCCTTTCTCCTCCAAAAGCACAGCTTGCTCAACCACGCAAACCGCGACTTGGGCTTCGAATCGTCAGAAATGTCAACGACAGTGACGCGCCCAGGCAGACTTCTAGAGGTTCCACTGCCCCCTGCCACCTTGCTGTGGCAGTTGCACCCGCAACAGTCGCAACACGGCTTGAGCCGGCGGGCAGGAAAGCCGGGAGGACGCAGGACAGGCCCGCGGGGGACCTGCCACGGCCTGACGTTGCCCTCGGCCTGAAGCGAGAGGCGGACGGCGGCGACGTAAATGTCCACGAGGGTGACGGGGACGACGTTGAGGCAGTAGTTCTTCTTGCCGGCCAGATGGCAGAGCTGCTGCAGGCTGTAGCTCAGCTGCAGGTCGTCATTGTCAAAGTCCGGGGGGGGCATGAAGGCGTAGGGCCCGGCGACCTTTATGCTGAGAATGGCCTTGCCGACGTCGTCCAGAGTCAGGTCCGCGGCGTTGGGGATCATGGACTTGAAGTCCCTGCCGACGGCGGCCACGTGCTCGCTGTCAAAGTCCTCGGTCATGCCGTTGGGCACCTTGTTCCGCAGCCTCCATATCCGCCAGACCAGCCCGCCCCACGAGGGCTCGGCGACGGGCGGCGGCGGGGTGATGCGCACGTACGTCTCGAGACGCCGGACGCGCTTCTCGAGGGCCGCCAGGCTTGTAAACTTGACCGTGTCCTCGACCCCAAAGGCGAGGCCCTTGAGGCCCTCGAGGTTCGAGACGACGGCGGCACAGCGCAGCTCTTCCATGGCGCCGGATGATGGGATGGAGGCTGGGCAGGTGGGAGGTTCCCTTGGTCCAAAGTGAGGCGGCCTGACGGGACGGGGGGCTGGCACCGGACTTTAATAGCTTCAATCCTCGCCCTACCCCGCTTGGCCTGGCTGCCTAACCGCACGCGTCGGTCCGACGTGCATCGTGGGGAGAGCCAATCGAGTCAAACTGAGGCTGTCTGGACCAATCTCGTCGTGCCCGTCGAGGTGGCTTCACGCAAGTCTTGTTGTCTCTTTTCTCCTCGCGGCAGCAGCCAGCGCAGGCAGTCCAAGACGCCAGCCCGTCTCCACTCGTCGGCTTGGCTGACACAAGGTTTAAGCCGTGCCGTGGGAATTGCCAATTTCGTCGTGCAAGTTCGGCATCTGCGGGTCCCGACTGCCGAGACCGCCGGTCATGTGGGGCTCCGAGGCGGGTCGTGGAAGAAGAACTGGGGTGAAGAAATGCCTGCAATGCGTGGCAATGCGTGGCGGTACCAGGCCGAGCAGGCGTCCAGGAAATTGGCCGAGTCGAGGCCTATTCTCCAATGCACGGCACTGCACCCTTGCTGGAGAGTTGGCAGGGTGCATTCACCGCGTTGCAGGCGAGGTGCGGCGACGGCTGGCCATTGGTGACCTTGTCAGCCATTGACCTTGAGCCATTCGGCCGCGAGCACAAATCCCTGCAGGCCGGCAAACACCCTCGTGATTCAACTTGGGGTTGTACCCTGCTCCCATTGCTCAGATACTGCCTCGCTTGGATGGGAACCTTGAGGAAACCAGCCCGATGGGCACCGAGTATCAGTTTGGGGACTCAGTTTGCGAGCCTGATGCACGTGCAGTAGCAAGCTTCATCGTGTTTGCGGCATTCCATGACGCTCGGTTGACGAGTATGACTTTTACCTTGACGCATGTGAAGAGGGTCCTCGGTTTGAAATAAACCAACGAACCCCTGCGCCGGTCGGAAATGGAACCTCGCCTCGCCCCGATTCTGCCATTTGTCCTTTGAGGCCGACTCCCCGTGAACCAGTTTATAGGACATGCAGCTGGTAGAAACAGCGAGCGATCAAAGCCGAGTTGCTCTAAACCGGAAAGCATGGAACCCAGCATTGCTTATACACTTCTTCCTCTCCCCGTGGCGAGAAAAGCGTTGAATGTTTCTGTTATCGTCTCGATACATCTTCCCATTCTGGCCAGAACTGAACCAGGAGTATGTCTGTTCACGCGACTGGGAATTGGTTGGGTTGTCATCTCAAGACAAAGAGTGCAGCTGACTAGTTGCTGGCCGTCTGCTTGTTTGCCGCCCGGACAAGTTGGGGCAGCGACCCTAGTCACAAGAACCGGGGTTGAAGGAGCAACTCAATTACCGTCTGCTCGATTCTTGCTGCATTGTGTGTGTGTGTGTGTGCATGTGTTGGGCTTGCGTACATCTAACAAGGCACAAGTTTGCCATGTGTCGTGCAACCATGCTACCAACAAGATGGCCCGGACTGCTGTCCGCGTGGATAAGACCACCATGGGGTACGTCACGCTTGTTCGGATCCGTTATGAATGCCGCAAATAAGCGCTACAAGTTTCGTGCAGGCGTTTCCTTCAGAGTAGAGTTTCCCATGGGAGGATAGGAAGAAAACAACTCGGAGCTGCTGGTCTTGGCAATTGACATGGTTGTCATGTAGTCAGTAGATTTTGGTGAGACGTGTCGCCGCGTGCAAGAGTAAATGGACTATAGATGGAACATGGCAATGTTGAGGCGGTTTGCGAGCTCGTCTTCAGAATCGTGATCTGCTTGCCCGCTTGCTCCCAGCACAGACCAGACCCAGAAAACAATGTAGCCCATGTTATTGTAGCAGTCGTGTATTGACTAGCAAGTAATTTCGGATCCAGGTTTGTGCAGCAAAGTTGGATAGCTTTCCCAAGTATTTGTTACAGCCCGCAGATAATCGCCGTCTGATGTGCCTACATCTACAAGCAATAAAATGACGGCAGCTCGCAAGAAATAGAGTCTCGGACACCTAGATATCTCTCACATGCGCCCAGCAAGAACCGAGTAGCCTGATACGTGCAGGTTTTTGATTCCATTTCTCAGCGTTGCATCCTTTGCGTCATCTTTAGCGACATTGACACTGCACTAGAGCAAAGCTCCACTGTATATAAAAAGGTCATCATGGGCGACATTCGAGACTTGGGCGGCTTCCCATGCGGCAACCAGAATCACGGCACCCAAGACCGCGGCACTCAGGCAATCGTTGGGGATGCAGAGTACGCTCAAAGATGCCTGCAGCTGTACCCCGAGTACTCGGAGAAGCCATTGAGCGAGCAGGCTGAGCCGATTGCCGTCATAGGCCTGGGTAAGTCGTTAGGGTTAACTTGTCAAGACACTGTCAAGACACTGTCAAGACGACCAGCTGACCTCGACTCAGGATGCCGCTTGCCCGGCGACGTCAAGTCTGCCCACGACTTCTGGGACTTGATGATGCACAGCAGGTCTGGGAGAATGGAGGAGGTGCCAAAGTCCAGGTTCGACATTGACGCCCACTACCACGAGAACAATGAGCGGCCGGGCAGCTTCGCGGTCAAGGGCGGCTACTTCTTGAACGAGACGTGCCGGGAATTCGATCCGGCATTCTTCAGCGTCAGCCCCATCGAGGCCATGTGGATGGACCCTCAGCAGAGGAAGCTGCTCGAGGTTGTCTATGAGACGCTCGAGTCTGCGGGCGTCACCCTGTCCGACGTTGCCGGGTCGCAGACGGCCGTATTCGCGGCATACTTTGCCGCCGACGCGACGCAAATGGCCGTCAAGGAGCCGTCGTTTCGACACGCCCTCGCAGCGACCGGTTGCGACCCGAGCATCATCAGCAATCGAATCAGCCACGTGTTTGATCTGCGGGGACCGAGTGCCGTCATCAACACGGCCTGCTCGTCGTCGCTCTATGCCGTCCACGCCGCCTGCGGCGCGCTTCGGAACCGGGAATGCTCCGCCGCCGTCGTGGGTGGCGTGAACCTCGTCCTCACCGTCGATCAGCAAATGAACACGGCCAAGATGGGTGTCTTGTCCAAGACGTCGACTTGCAACACCTTTGACGCCTCTGCGAATGGCTACGGCCGCGCCGAGGGTGTGGGCGCCGTCTACCTCAAGCGTCTCGATGACGCTATCCGCGACGGAAATGTCATACGCGGCGTGCTTCGGTCCACCGCGACCAACTACAACGGCAAGAACATCGGGGCCGGCATGACGACTCCCAGCGTACAGGGACAGCGGGCGGCCATTCAAAGCGCCTACAGTCGCGGCGGTGACCTCGACGTCCGCCTGACCGGCTTCTTCGAGTGTCACGGCACCGGCACCAAGCTCGGGGACCCTCTCGAGGTGGAAGCCGTTTCCCTGGCCATGAATCGGGAGAGACGGCCCGAGCAAGGGCCTCTTATCATTGGCGGCGTCAAACCAAACATTGGACACGGTGAAGCCGTCAGTGGCCTTTCTTCGCTGATCAAGGCCGTCATGGCAGTCGAGCGGGGGATAATCCCTCCGACGAGGGGAGTCGCCAACCCCAGCCCCGAGATCAAGTGGGAGTCCTGGCAAGTCGCCGTATCAAGCAGCCCCGTTCCCTTTCCAAAGGACCTGCCCGTCAAGCGTGTCAGCGTCAATGCTTTTGGGTACGGCGGCACAAATGCCCATGTCATCGTCGAAAGCGCCGACTCGCTTCTCGCCCAGCCTCAGAACTACAAGCACCGCCACATGATCAAGTCGGCTCAGATTCAAACCAAGAGGGAACAGGCCAGGCCACACCTGCTGGCCTTTTCAGCACACGATGGCGGCACGCTGAGGCGAAACGTGCAAGCCTTGGGGGCCGTTGTGGGCGAGTACGAGCTGCTGGATGTGGCATATACCCTGGCCAGTCGTCGCACTCGCTTCAACAGCCGCGGCGTGGTTGTGACAAGCTCTGAAACCGCCGCGGGAGAATTTGCTCACGCCATTCAAAACTTGACTTGCTTGGAGAGCAAATCGAGCAAGAAGCCGGTCCTGGGCTTCTTGTTCACGGGCCAGGGAGCCCAGTGGGCTCGAATGGGCGCTGAACTGATGGACTATTACCCCAGCTTCGCCCACACTATCAACCTGCTTGACGCAACGCTCGGCCTCCTCGACGACGGTCCGTCTTGGACCATTCGAGAGCTTCTTCGCGAGCGCCCTGAGACTTCCCGCGTCAACGAGGCCGAGTTCTCTCAGCCCCTCTGCACGGCCGTACAGGTCGCCCTCGTCCATCTGCTGCAAGGCTCGTGGGACGTGAAGCCAAAGGTCTGCGTTGGCCACTCTTCGGGAGAAATAGCAGCCGCCTTCTCAGCAGGCCTTGTTTCTTCAGCCGACGCCATCGTGGCAGCTTACTACCGAGGCAAGGTCGTGAGAGATCTGGACACGCAGGGGGCCATGCTTGCCGTTGGCCTGGGTGCCGGCCACGTTGATCCATACTTGAAGTCGTCGAATGGAAAGGTGGTTATTGCATGCCACAACTCGCCCTCCAGCGTGACTCTGAGTGGAAATTGCGAAGCCATTGAAAAGGTCCGCGTAAAGCTCGAGGCCGACCAGGTGTTTGCCCGACTTGTCAAAACAAACGGCAAGGCATATCACTCCCATCACATGAAGGGCGTTTCGGAAAGGTACGAGAGGCTTGTCCGCGAAGCTCGTGGCAAGTATGAAATGTTTGGATTTCGCCTGCCTGCCGAGGCGGCCATGGTTTCTTCAGTCTACAACGCCGTCTTGCCGGCCGAGACGCGGCTCGACGAAAGGTACTGGAGCGAGAACCTTTTGAGCCCCGTCCTCTTCAGCCAAGCCCTTCAGACCGTTGCTCAGTCAGACGACTTTGCCGATGTTGACCTCTTTATTGAGATTGGGCCTCACTCTGCTCTATCAGGACCTGTGCGACAAGTCAAAGCTGCCTGCCAGCTTGCAAACCTGAACTACTTGCCGTCTCTGATGCGCAGTACGGACTCTGCCGCTTCCATATTGAAGCTGGCCGGGGAGCTCTTCATGCGCAACTACGACATCAACTTGGCGCGTGTCACTGGGGTTGAAGAATCAAACAACGGCCGGGTCGCGGTTCGATCTGGCTGCTTCATCGCAGATCTGCCCACGTACCAGTGGGACAAGTCAAAGGAGTACTCGGCCGAGGGCCGCATGAGCAGGGAACACCGGGCACAGTCTCACATGCGCCATGATATCCTGGGATCGCTGGTCCTGGGCGCGTCCAAGTCCGAGCCAACGTGGCGCAACATTCTCCGTTTGCGCGACGTCCCCTGGCTAAAGGACCATTGTCTCGGTGGCGAAGCCGTGTTTCCCACATCCGGCTATCTTTCCATGGCCATGGAGGCAATCACGCAGCTGAATGAGACTTTGCCTCAAAGAGTCTCCATCGACAGCTACACGTTTCGCGACGTCTCCATCAAGAACGCGCTCGTCACCCCGGACGACGAGAACGGGATCGAGGTCATACTCGACATGCGCCCTTCTTCTGCCCCCAAGGCGCGAGGCGGTGGAAGCTGGTGGGATTTCCACGTCTCGTCCATTGACCAGCATGGCGTCGCACATGACCACATGGCGGGAAGCATTGCAATCAACAACCGTCCAAGTCGCCCTGTGGCGAAGCCCGTTGCGCAGTTTGATCAGCGAAGCTCCGGAAAGGCCTGGAACCAGGCGCTGAGAAACGTCGGCTTCGACTACGGCCCGACCTTTCAGGGCATGGACGGCATTCGCTTCGATGGCAAGACGTATGCCGCGGCATCCAACACGCTCCTCCAGACCAAGGTCGACGGCATCGTGGGCGAGTCGCGCCACACGTTGCATCCTGCCTGCGTTGATTCCTGCTTCCAGCTATGCATCGTGGCCATTTATGCCGGCCGCTCAACTTGCATGCCATGCGGCGCCGTTCCAACACGGATTGACGAAGTCTCCATCTGGGTACCGACGCCCGAGCAGCTTGAGAATCCCATCTCCCAGGCATACTCCTGGGTCGGTAGACGGGGACTGCGGCATTTCGAGCTCAACAACCAGCTCGTTGCAAGTGACGGACAGGTTGTCATGGAAGTGAGCGACATGCGGTGCACCTTGTACGAGGGCGCGGTTCCCCAGAGCAAGTCGGAGCCGGCGAAACCTCGTCCATACGCGGAAGTGATTTGGAAGCAAGACGTCGAGCATGCTTTGGGCGATTCTTGCAGCTCTCGACTCCATCTTGTCGACTTTGTCGAGCTTCTCGAGTTCAAGCACCCTGGCATTCAAGTGGCAGATGTCGACGGATGCAATGTCGACGACCTGTTGCTGAGAATGCCCGAGCTGAATTTGGTCTTTCCCGCAGAAGAAGACGTTGACTTTGCGTCGTCGTTGAAGCAGGGCTCCTTGGACCTTGTCATTTGCTCTTCAGCAGCTGCCACGAACCTCGAGAGCTGTCGAAAGCTGCTGGCGCCAGGTGGTCACGTGGCCGTTGTTTCCACATTGCCCGCAAAAGCACAAGAGGAGGCGCTGAAGGAGGCAGGGTTTGCGGGCATTGAAAAGGAATTCGACTCATTCTACACGGCGGCCCTGGATTCGCCCACCAGCCGCGACAAGGCGGCCAGTGGCACTATTCAACTGGTGTCTCGCGACGATTCGCCCGCGGTCTGGGAGACGGAGAGGCAGCTGAGGACTCTTTTCCAACTCGGAGGCTACGACGTTGTGCTGTCCAAGGTCAAGGATCAAACCAGCCCCGTCTGCGAGAACGTGCTTCTGCTGACAGACTTGGAGCGGCCCTTTCTCGCGGATATCGACCAAGAAGAGTTTTACGGCCTGCAGCGCATCATCAACGCCACCAGGAACGTCGTTTGGGTCACAAACGGAGACCTGACCAGGGCAAGAGTGCCCGAGTATGACCTGACGGCGGGCTTTACGCGCAGCCTGCGTACAGAGCAGGCGGCGTTGAACATTGTCACCATTGACTTTGACGAGGCCAGCAAGCCCAGTTTGGTGAGGATTGCCTCGCAGAAAGTCATCGACCAAGTGTGCGGCAGTGCCACGGAGCAAGAGTACGCTGTTGTAGACGACAAGGTATTCATCAGCCGCATCAACTTTGACCAACACCTCAACGAAACCTATTGCGTCGACGAGACGAATCTGCAGGACAAGACGGTGCGAGAAGCCGGGTCTGTCATGGGCAAGATTCAAAACGGACAAGTCGTCTTTGAAGCACACCGAGTGGAGGATCCCATCCCAGACGACCACGTTGAAGTTGAGATTCGAGCGAGCGGCTTGAGCAAGGAGGATGTTTTGGTTGCGAACGACGGCCGTCTGTCGGCCGACTTTAGCCACGAGATGAGCGGCGTGGTGCGCAAAGTTGGCAAGGCCGTCGCCGATCTCGTCAAGGGAGACTTTGTCTTTGGATTCAGCTTCAGCAAGCTCGCCACCTTCCAAAGAGTGCCGCGATGCCTTGTCCAAAAGTTTGAGCAAGAGGGCGACATGTGCGCCATGGCCGGGCTGCCCATGGCCTTTGGCGCCGCCTCGTACGGTCTCAACACTCTGGCCCGTCTCGCCGCCGATGAGAAGCTGCTTGTCCTCCCCGGCGCTGGCCTCGCGGGCAACGCCTCGATACAAATCGCACGCGGCCGGGGGGCAACACCCCATCTTGCCGTCGCGTCCGAGTCTGAGGTGGACGCTGTTGCTGCACACTACAACCTTCCCAGAGAGCAAGTCATTCCCATCCAGAAATTGGAGGAGCTGCGAAGCGCAAGTGGCGGTGCTTTCGAGTTTGACGTTGTTTGGAGCTCGGGGTGGACGGATGCGACCGTTGTTGGCGAGATTTGGCGATACATTGCGCCGTTTGGCCGGTTTGTTGAATGCGGGCGAAACTCGCTTCGTCCTCGCGCCCACGACCTTTCTCCCGGCAGCAACGGAGCGAATTACTTTGCCTTTGACCTAGGTGACGTTTACACCCACAGGCGTCGTCACCTTGGAGCTTTGATGGAGGATATCGCTGCCTTGTACAAGTCTGGCGACATTGCGCCCTTGGGCCCTGTTGTGGGTGTGGTCATGTGACCACGCTCGCAGCCTCGCGTTGCTACAAACGCGCTCTCTAAAAGGCACACCTTTTGCTAGTTTTCATAGTCTTCATATTAACCAATTTTCATCTGTTACGAATATCTTCTTTTTCCGGCTAAAAAGCCCTCATTTCCTTTAATAGGTTATGAGCCCCTGCTTCCAAAGCACTTTATTTCATCTCATTAGACATCTCATGTCCCTTTCTCAGTGAGAATCTCACATAAATTCGACCTAACGCGGTTAAGGTGTGTAAAACACTAAGGCCTGTTACTAATATCCCCTTATAACCTTATATAAAAAGCCTAAAAAAGCATCTTAGGCTCGGGTTCGAACCCTTAACCTTCTTAAAATAGTAATAATCTTATTCTATAAGGTTAATAGCTGCTATAGTAGCGCTATAGGTAAAATACTAAAGTAAGGAGGTTATAAGACTCTTATAGTAAGCACTAATAGAATAACTTTAATCCTTTTCTAATATAGTATAGTAAAAAAAGGGTATCTAAGGAGTTAGGACCTCTATATTAGTAAGCTAGGCGTTATATTACCTTAGTTACTTATCTAATAAATATATAGTACCTTACCTTAGAGATAGGTATTTTAAGATTTATAATTTATTTTATTTCTATAATTCTTAGGCTATAGAAAAACCCCCTACTAGTACGACTAAGCTTCTAACCTATCTCCCCTAGGCTAGTAAGGGAGATGTTTAATATAGTAGATAGCTACCAGCCTAACTAACTACTATATTAAATATAGATATTAATAGAGTATTATTTTTAGTATAAATAAATTCCTTAGACTTCCTTATATATCTCTTTAAGTAATAGGGAAAGTAAGGTATATAACCTTACTAGTTTATAAACCCTAATAAGCTATATATATAGTAGAATATTTAAAGTTAGTAAGCTTATAATAAGCTATAATAATAAGTTAGGATAGCTTCTTTTAATAGCTCTAGTAATAGGGCTATAGGTAAGATTAAAGAATTAATTAATACTATAAATTATAATAAATAAAAGACTTCTATTTAATTAGTTACTTATATAATAAGCTTAAAAGTAATTATTATAGGTAAAATACCTTATTCTATAGAAAGGGATATAGACTTTATAAAATATAATATACTAATTTATACTAATATTTTAGTATAAATTTAGAAGAATCTTAAAGGTATAGGTTAGAATAAGGACATACTACCTACCTAAATAATAAGAATAATTAAAGAAGATATTAGTATCTAGGAGGGTATTATATTAATTAATATTATTATAGATTTAATAGCCTTAAGATATAATAAATATAATATAGTAAGGGATTAGTTTAATAAATATTAAGACCTATAAAATATAATTAAAAGAAAGTATCCTAAGATACTAGAAGTTATTTAGATTAGAGTAATAATAAATATAGTTTACTTAGCCTTTCTTAAACTTTATATTTAATAGTAAATTAGTATTATTAAGGGCAATTTAACCCTTACTAATATAGTTAAAATGCTTAATTATATAGCTAATAGTGACTAGTAGGCCCTAAAGGCTGCTTTTTCTCTTTAGAGAAATAACTAGAATAATTAAGATAATAAAGACTAGAAGGGTTAGAATAACCCTAAGAATAATACTAAAGATATTAATAACTCTAATAAACCTATTAAGCTTAATTATAGTTATATAATTAGACTAGGGAGGGTTAAATATAAGAAGGAAGCTTATTAGACCTTAAATCCTAATTTAGTCCTAAAAGGGTAGTAGAGATCTCTAAATAGAGGCTAGATAAGACTAAATAATCTAGAGAATAATAAGAAGAAATCTAAACCTAATATAGATATAGCTAATATTAGTAGTAACTTTATTAGCTTAATACTACTATATAATATAATTAAAGATATCTTAATAGATAAAATAATTAAATATAATAATATAAATGATTTAGATAATTTAAATAATATAATATTTACTATAAATATAAGCCTATATTCTTAAGATATAATTCTTAATTTAGGATATAGTATTTATATATTAAATAATATAAAATAGTTTATATTTCTTAATACTTCTATTACTTTAAGTAATATAACTACTAGTAATAGAGGTTATCTTCCTATTAATAGAGTAGGTAATGCTTCTATTCTAGTTTCTAGTAGAACTCTTAAACTTTATAATATTAACTATATAAGATAAGTAGCTATAAGTATATTATCTATAGGTATATTATATTATTATAGTATTATTATTAATAGCTTTAATAATAAGCTAATTTATAAAGAAATAAAATAAGAAGTAGCTAAAATAAGCTAGGTAAATAAGGTATCTATAATTAAAACTAAGGATTAAAAGGGGTATTATAACTTTACCTCTCTCTTAATAAAAGTAGTTATAAAGACTATTAAATTTAGACTTATATATTACTACCTTAGGTATATTAGAAAAGATAGAATCCTTAAAGCCTATTAAAATAAAGATATTAATATTAAACTAGGCTCTATTATTAATTTTTATTATAAAGGCTATAACTTAGCTAAAGCAGATTAAATAATTAATTACTAACCTTTAATAGAAGTATAGAGCTTCCTATTCTATATTTATTAGGACTTTATTAAATATAAACTAATCTCCTTTAGTAGAGAAAGGTATATACTTTATATAATTAATATAAAGACTTACTTTTATTAGGTTATTATAACTATAGGCTATACTAATATTATAAAGGTAATAGAAGCTTAGATTAATTAAGTTAAGAACCTTAATAGTAGGTATAAGGTTTAATACTTTATATCTAATAATACCTAAGAATTTATTAGGGAAGCTTTAATAACTATATATAGAGATAGAGAAATACTTTAGAGAACTAGAGCCCTAAATATACTAGCCTATTAGGGTATAATTAAAAGAGCTAGTTAAACTATTATAGAGATAGCTTATATCTATATAATTATATTAGAAATACTAGAGATACTATGGCTATACGCTATTAAATATACTATAAAAGTTATTAATTTATTACTAGCTTATAGTAACCCTAATAATAAGTTACTAAATTAGGCTCTCTTTAATAAGCTTAGTCTACTAAATAAATATAGTATTAGGAATCTTAGGACTTAGGGATATATAGCTTATATATATATTCTAAATAATAGATATATTAAAGTAGCTAAAATAATACTAAGAGTAAAGAAAGGATATCTTATTAGTATTAAAGGTATAATAGGCTATATCTATAATATTTAGATCCCTAAAGAAAAGAAAGTTATATAAGCTTATAATATCTACTTTAATAAGATAGAAGAAGATATAAATAATAATTTAGCTAAGATTAAATATAAGGCTAAACTAATTAATCCTAAGCTTTAGGATACTAGGAGAGAGATCTATATTCTAAGTAATATACTAAATATATTATAGATATAGATATCTTTAACCTCTGATTATAATAATCCTAGGGAGGGTCCTAGCCCTGCTCTAGTCCTTAGTAAGGAAGAGGATAAAGATAGAGTATCTTTAGTAGCTTAAGAAGATAGAACTAGTTATCTTCTTTCCTCTTTAATAATACTAACTTTAATACTACTACTATATTATTATAGATAATAATTTAAGATAGAAGACTTAGAAATACTTAATATTAATAAGTAGTTATAACTAGAGATATCTAGAATAATCTTATAACTATAGAATTTTTATATTAACCCTTAGTTATAATGAATTTATAGGGGGTTAGGTCTGAACTTATAAAGAAGAGAAATTATTTAATAGGAATAGATTCCTATTAATACTCTTTTACTAGGGAGAGTATTATTATAAATTCTAGAGTCTATAAGGGTTCTATACTAAGGAATAAGAAAAGATTATAGAGTAATCTAAACTAGGGGAAGGTAAAAAGCCTTCCTACTAGATACTTATCCTAAAGATTAATAGTCCTTTATAGCTATTAGATATATTAATAAAGATATTATTAATATTAAACTAGAAATACTAGCTTCTTTCTACTTAGCTTTAATTAAGAAGTTAGTAAGTAGTAATAAGGACCTTCTAAATACTTAGTTTAATGCTATTAAAAGATAAGACTATAAGAAGTTCTAGAGACCTACTAAATTAAAAGAGATTAATAAGCTAATAAAGAAATAAGCCTATAACCTTATTAAACTACTAGAGGGTATAAAGATCCTTCTAGATTATTAGGTTTATATAATAAAATGTCTAATTAATAGAGAACCTTATAGTAAAGCTTATTAGGTTATATAAGGAAATAAAGTAGGTAATATATTTAATAACTATAATCTTTATATAGTAGTTACCTATTTAGTATTAGTATAAGTATTCTATATAATTATTACTATCTATAACCTTAAATAGGAATAATATAATACTATAAATATATTCCTTAATTTAAAAATAAGATAGGAAGTCTATATTAAATAGCCTTAGGGTTATAATAATAGTATAATAAGAGTTTATAAGCTTAGAAGAGCTTTATATAGTCTTCTAATCTTACTAGTATAGTAGTTTAAAGATATTAGAAAGGATTTAGCTAAGTTAGGCTTTAAATAGCTTATAGAAGAGCTTTATATTTTTATATACTAAGATAGTATTCTACTTTTACTTTATATTAATAATATTATAGTTACTAGACTAATAAAAGGTATAATAAATAACTTTTTAGTAGTATTAGCTACTTACTTTAAAATTAAATAACTTAGTAATATAAAGTAATTCCTTAGCCTAGAATTTAAATAAGACTAAAAGATATATATAATAAAGATTTATTAGATAAAATACCTTTAAGGGTTATTTAATAAGTTTAAAGTTATTATAAAGAATATAGCTAAGACCCCCTAGCCTACTAATACTATAATTCTATATAACTAGAAAGAGCTTAAAACTATAATAAATATTATAAATTAGCTTTAATATATAGGAAGCCTTAATTAGCTTATAATAGGTATAAGGCCTAATATTATATATATAATAAGTAAATTAAGCGCTACTAATAGAGAACTAAAGAAGGTCTATTTAGAGATTTTAAAGCATCTTTAGTAGTACCTAAAGGGCACTATTTCTAATAGGATTACTTTAGGAGGTTCTAAGTATTTAATTAATAATTTAAAGCTTTAGGTATATACTAATGCTTTCTTTACTAATAATAATTAAGATTATTATTTAACTATAGGTTATATTATTATACTAGCTAGTAGACTAGTCCTATAGAAGTTATAAAAATAAACTATTATGATATTAAGTTCTATAGAGGCTAAATTTATTAATATGACCCTAGTAGGGTAAGCTATGATGTGGATTACTTAGCTACTTAAAGAAATAGGCTTTTAATAGCCCTATCTTATTGTTTTATTTATAGATAGTTAGAACGTAAGAATTATGGCCCTTAATAAGTATAATGCGGCCTAAACCCATCATATTAACCTCTATTATAAGTAGATTATATAGAAAGTTAATAAAGGTGTTTTTATAATATTATAAGTGCCTACTTGCGATATGTTTGCTAATAGTTTAATAAAGCCCCTTAGCATGATCAAATATGCTGAGTTTTGAAGGCAGCTCTGGCTATAATAGGTTTAACTATAATAAGTTTAAGATAACGAAAATAGTGAAAATGACCTCATAAAGAGGGAGGAACTAATAAAGGGATGATTAAGATTGATCTGCATGTAATTACGCTATATTAGATGCGTTGTTATTTATTATATTAAGCGCTGGGCTCGGCTAAGGGGAGGTGTTATAGGTGTGGTCATGTGACCACGCTCGTAGCCTCGCGTTGCTATAAACGCGCTCTCTAAAAGGCACACCTTTTGCTAGTTTTCATAGTCTTCATATTGACCAATTTTCATCTGTTGCGAATATCTTCTTTTTCCGGCTAAAAAGCCCTCATTTCCTTCAATAGGCCCCATGGTCACACGGGACATTGGAGACGTCAACGCCGCCATTTCTGAATTCTCCGACAGTTACACCTCTGGAAAGACCATTCTAGTACACAAGACGCCCTCGGGATGCGAGACGTTTACACCAATCAAAGTCATTCCCTCGGCCCCCCGGCTGCGGTTGAAGCCGGACGCAAGCTATTTGCTGGTCGGGTGCCTGGGAGGTCTTGGAAGAAGCCTGACCTCGTGGATGATGAGCAGGGGCGCCAAGGCCTTTGTCTTTCTTTCACGGTCAGGGGCGGATTCGAAGCAGGCAGCGGCGCTGGTGGAAAATATCCAAAATGCCGGCGCCCACGTTACTCTTGTGCGCGGCGACGTGAGCGTCAAGGCCGACGTCGATCGAGCCGTGGCAGCCGTTGACCCCAGGCGGCCTATTCGGGGTGTTATCCATGCGGCAATGGTTCTTCGGGTAAGCACTTGCCCCGTGTATCGGCGTGCCGGAAACTAACTCGCGTCGCAGGACGGTCTCTTCCACAACATGTCGTACGAAAGCTGGAGCGCGTCAACCTGCCCCAAGGTCCGGGGCGCGCGAAACCTCCACGACGCCCTCGGGAACCAAGCCCTCGACTTTTTCGTAATGACCAGTTCCATAGCCGGCGCCGTGGGAAACCCGGCCCAGAGCAACTACGCCGCGGCCAACACGTATCTGGACGCCCTCGCAAGACACCGCGTCCACGGCGGCCAGAGGGCCATGTCCATCGGCATTCCAATGGTGCTGGGAATCGGCGTCGTGGCCGAGAACCTCGAGCTGGAATCCTCGCTCAAGCGCAAGGGCATGTACGGCATCGACGACGAAAGCCTCATGGCCGCCTTTGAGGCCGCCATGATTGAACAGACGGACCCCCGCAATGGCCAGGCCAACATGATTGCCGGGCTGGATCCCCTGCGCCTCGAGGCCGCCGTCGCCGACGCCGGCCAAGACCTCGACTGTTTCTGGAAGGCGAATCCTCGCCTCAAAGAGGTTGCCCGCGCAATGGGCAACACGAGGGATGCCGGCGCGGAAGCAGGAAACGCACTCTTGACACAGCTCACTTGCGGCCATCTGACGGGTTCCGCCGCCAGGCACGCGGTTGCTGCCCACATGGCCTCGAAGCTGTCTCGCATGCTCATGATTGACTTGGACCACGTGAAGCCTGACGAGGGGTCCATTACTTGGTACGGCATCGATAGTATGATTGGGGCCGAGCTGCGCACCTGGATATTCAAGGAGCTGGCTGTCGACGTGCCCTTTCAGCAGCTTCTCGGGGCCTCCTTTACCATTTTGAAGTTTGCCGAGCTTGTTTGCCTCAAGCATGGAGTCTGAGCCGGGGGGTTGCATTTGCGCCATGTATTCGTTCCTTTTGTTATAGTTGAGTCCATTGTTACGTAGAGTAAACTTGATTCTGGCACCGTTAATTCCTTGCTTTCTTGGCAGAAAGGGTTCCCACCATGTTGCTGTGACCTATTTTTCGTCATTCATCTTCTGTGCCGTCGTGGCCAATCCTGGGCTTGTGGCCGTCGTGCTTTGACCCCGGGGTTGACTATGCTTACGGAACTGCCATGCCCACGAGCATTCATTGACCAAAGGGCAAAACAATCAACATGTGGCCCAACTGGTCAGGATCAGTGTCCAAACCATGCCTTGGCAATAAATGCAAAGTCACAGAGCACATGCACAGAGCATGGCGTTGGGCGTTGGCAAGTGCATAGGCATTGATACAGCACAAGTTGGCATTACGGATGCATGTTGTATCATGATTCGACTATAACTTCCCTCTACTCAAGACCCAAGTGACCTTTCATGTACAACTACATGGCCAATGACTGTATAAATGAGGCAGTAACCCTCTTCCTAGCTTTTCCCTCATTCGTCATCATCATCATCATCCGTGACTGGCAACATCTCAGCACGGTATAAAGCCCAAAGCGCCACGTCGTTTGACATAACCACAATGCCACGAAGAACCTTGATCAGAATGAGGGATTGCTTGGATCTATTCGATCGGTGCGAGATAATGTATGGGCAAGGCCAGGAGAACTTTTTCAACTATTGGCGGGAAGAGTTCCGGGGCTACATGAGACGCGTCGACGATAGGCTACACCAATATACGGATGAGTACCCTCGTTTCAGGATCGAATTCGACTCGACCGGATGGCAATACGTGGAAGGGGAAGTGCTGCAGAAGGTAGCAAAGGCACTAAGAGCGTGTATCAACGCAACGGGAGAGGACCAGTTCCACTCGGCCCGGCTCAGGGTTATGAATCATGTTGGGGAGCTTTTTGAGCACGCCCGCAGGCTCGACAATATCGTGAGCAGGTACTAAGTTGCCTTTTGGTGTCGATACGGCTTGCACAACCCTAAGCCACACCGAAGTCGTGGGCTATTAGATTGCTCTTGGCCAGGCACCGAGAATGGAGTTGCGGCTCTTGATTGTGCAGTATCAAAGGACACGCTGGTGCCATGGTCTAGTTAGTCAAGGCACGAGCTTGATTGTTGGATATAGAATTTGAGGCAGAAGTACTATATTTATCGACCATTTCCTCTATTAAGATACAATGTGAATATTGAGCTTGGCAATTTGATTGTGAATGTCGTCAGGGTTGCGTAGGGTTCAAGTTGGCGTGTTGAGCCATATCGCAACACTGCACCAGGTGTTGGATGCAGGGGACATTGCGCAGCACTTGTCTAGACGTGAATAGCACTTGTCTAGACATGAACTGCACTTGTCTAGATATGAACAGTACTTATCTAGACAAACACCAGCTCAGCTGACTAGTGGACATGTAATTTCGTGCTTCTTTATTGAACCTGGTCCGTGGTTGCGCCAACCTTTCTTGGACTTGGGACCCCGTGTTCATAGTTTCGTGCAAGCAACATTCCTTGGCCTATATAAATCTCGCACCTATCCCCTTGTAAAAATATAGACCTTCATTCCTAGTCCGCATCACGGAGAAGCAGTTCCACTCAGTATTTAAGCGCTAAACCACCCACTTGAGCCATCATGCCCCCTGACGACATCTATCGCCTAGTAATAGTCTGCAGCGACCTGTTGCGCGAGTACGCCGAAACTAGCAGAAGACGCGAGCAAGATGCTTTGGATGACTTGAAGGGCAATTGCGGCATCATGCTGGGAGAGTGGTTCGAAACCATGAAACATCTGCGTGCCAATCCATCCAAGGCCGACTTTGACCTTGAAAAATGGCTGACCAGGGCCGAATATTTGGTAAAAGACCTTTACGGCTCCCTACGAGCGTACCCCAGGCCACACGAAAAAGGCCTCAAAGAGGGTCTGGAGCTTATAGGAAAAGATTTGCAGGCTTTGTTGTCGCACTTTGACATTGCCCTCGAGGCGGCAAAGACGAAATGAAGATTTGGCCATTTCTTGGCAGACAATGGCAAAACAAAGCCAAAAATGACGTGTTGCATTACTCGGTGCTGCTTTGTCTATCATCTTGACACTTGCAGACCAACTTGGGTAGACTGTGTCTCATGGGTGCGATTAGCAAGGTTTCCAATACTGTCAAGAGTCTAGAGCAGGTCCAAAATAAACTATAGCTATTTCATCATGTTTGTCAATTCACATGGTGCCTAAATACTAGCTGATGGTGAATATACCGTCACGTCCCTTTCCAGAGACCCGTATTAACCGTGAACTTGTTCCGTGGCTGTGCTCGAAATACTGTATTTGACCTGCATGTTCAGGCTGTGTGGATGCCATTCCTTGGAAACATTTCATTCATCAACGTCTGAACAAACTGACCGGCAAGAACTTGTTTGAACGTGTGGAAGCCGGAAACTTTGCAACACGCATACAGCCATACAAAGGACTTGAGAGCGCGCTGTTCTCGCCATCTCTATCCCGTTTCATGACAATCCCAACCCGGTTCGTCCTTTACCCTACAAACCTTGACGTATCGCTTGCCAAACAGGGATCGCTTCCTCTGTCATTGTGGCGTTGGGCAAACTCCTAACCGTCACCAATAAATCAAAAGGTGCTCAAGGCTTGTAACTGATCAGTGAGCTGCATCTCCACCGTTGATCAAGGCTTGAATAGCAACCATTTCTAGTCTTGTCCAGCGGGAAGAGCAACCCTTGAAGGAACTGTCGCCGCCATGGGCACCACCATTGTTCAGTGTTTGATCCCAGACATCTGGCCCTGGCTTCTGAAGCCTGGGGCGTTTCTGTTCTTGATGCCGGGGCACCTGGATTGCCAATATAAAAAGCAGCCCTCCCCAGGTCTCGGTAGGTTTACTCACTCCAACATCATCATTCCCCGACACACAACCACGCAGCATCATCAAATATCATACATTGCCGAATCAACTCGGCAATCCCACCAAATATTTTCAAGCACCAAATCAACCACTAGGCCAAAATGGATGAAGAGCATCAGAAAATACTCATTGCTGGCTGTTCCGCGGCCAAGAAAGCATTCAAGTCCCTTGTTGTAATTGAAAGCTTCATCGGCCAGCTCAAAGAAGAACACAAGAAACAGGCCCGCGAGCTTCAAATCAGAATCCCACCCTTGATGATAAGGATCCTAGACAGTGTGTTTTTGGAGATCGAGAAGCCACCTCGGGGGGACTTTGTCGCCAACTTCTGGTATATTAATGACGTGAAGATCGAGAAAATCGAAGAGGATATCAGCCAAGCTGTTAAAAGATACGAAAACATGGCATCGTCGATTAGTGACGACGAGGTCGAAACTATTCTTAGAGAGTTGAAATCAGCTTTAGACGCTTTGGAAAAAGAGGTTGGTGAATTGCCGTATGTTGATGGCGATGATTAGCAACGCTCAAGCAGGGGGAGATGGCCAAAGACGGTCCACGGATGGACGGGCTAGCATGCATTTGATGGGGTCCAACGGAGGAGAATAAGGGAGAGGCGGGTTTTTATCCCCCAGAGGGTTTTCCTGCCAACTGCAAAAGACGCCTACTAGATCAAGTAACAATAGCTATCCAAGGCTAATAAATATGCAACGCTAAAAGAATCAAAATGGCCCGGCACGCTGTCGGCGTTCCAGGTGCAGGCACAGGTGATGTCTCTCTCCGTCTCTCTCGTTTTAGCCCTCTTTAGCTCCGTCTTTCGGATTCCTTGGTGATGATGAATCATGTGCAAAAGGCGCCGGTAGGGGTATAATGTAGTGCCTAATAGGTGCTAAAGACACCACACAGGCCAAAAAGCATGCTACCTTGACAGGTAGTGCATCTTTATCCTCTTAGATTCAAGGAACCTTGCAGGCTCTTTGCTGAGTAGAAAATATATAGTAATAGGAGGTATCAAGTCTAGGGTATAGAGTAATTTAAAGATTTTAGCACCATGTTATTCAATTTCTGACTAATTACTGATGAGTATTTGAAAAGTTCCGAGTCTGATTGAAGCATCAAGTGACATGTGACTCCATCTAGTGCAAGAAACTGAAGGCGTCCCCACTTTTAATAGTAAAATAGAACACGGCCATGACAACTCGCAACAACCTTCTTGTTCAATTGACAGAAACAAAATGAAGCTGTGCTGGTCATGGTTCTTTGGCCCCATATCCCTGATACGTTCATGCCTTGTTTCAAGTCGGCGGCGCTCGCAGGCGCGGGACAAGGTGTCAGACCAGTCCACCACAGCACACGTACAATGAGCATGGCGTCGGGCTTATTCGCATCCAATACCGAGCCTGTTACGTGGCTTTGAGAGAGTCGTCCGTGTCTCCTTCGAGTCCAAAGCCTCTGTTCAAATGTCCAGGCCGTCGGCTTCCCATCTTTTGTGGGCTGGCGGCATGCCGGAGGGACTATATAAAGTCGGTCAATCCCCCTCTCCAAGTCTCATCTTTTTACTCTCAACAAGCTCCAATAGCCAGTCAACTCAGCCATCCCACCAACCATCTTAAAGCTCGAATCAGAAAGCTCATCGAATATCCAAACAAGAACAATCCAGCAACTCAGCCACAATGGACACCGAATCTTTGACTCGTGAGGAGTTGATCGAGATTCTTGACAAGATTGAATTGCCGCCTGACGCAATTGAGTTGTTTAAGGATATTCGCGCCAAGACCGAAATCTTTTATCGCAAACAAGTATCAGAGATGACTGTATCCAAAGAATTCAAAAAAGAAGTCATGTCCAAAGTGGAATACTATGCGGGCCGTAGCTCGAAGCAACAGGAGTTGCAAATGAAGGCCTGTATGCACGCCATCTCGAACCAATGCCAGGGCGCCAGTGGGGAAGACGTCCGGACACACATTGGAGAACTCATGGCGGTCCTTAGACCTGAGACCAGTTGTTACGCCATGCATGTCGACTTGCGCCCTGACCCTGCGACCAATCGTCAAACCATGCGTTTCAACATGTATGACGCATCACGAGTGAGGTCGTCATGATTCGACGGATGTATCACAGAGTGATGCCAGTCAAATGCAAATGCAGATGTAAAATAGCCTGGGATGCTGCCGACTTGGTCGGTATCCTAGGCGCAGGCAAAGCGGCGGTAGCTAGGCTATTTTAGATTTTTTCTTCAATATAAAGTAGTATTGTGTGATAATCCAAGTTCCAAGGAGTTTGATGCGCTAAAATAGATTAAATGGTCGCTTCTTCTCTTATAGTGCAATCCCTCTTATGGCTCCTAGGATTAGGGTCTCCCTCACTCCTCTGTGTCTTCTGGTGACTTTGCAGACTAGCCACGACAGTAGCCCAGGCTATTATCTTGGTAATAAATAAAAATATCAAGGCTATAATTAACAATTAAATAAATAAATATAAAACACGGGTAAGAATACCTTTTATTATCTCCTTGGCAGCGCGTTAAGCGGCTATAAAAAGGGCTCCTGTGAATCTTCTTAGAAAAAGTTACTTACTTAACTAAGAAGATAGCATGCCAGCTACCTTTATACTAACCCTTATATATCCCTTATAGAGCTAATCCCCCTCCCTTGTCCCACAGACCCATCACCTCCTAGTGTGCGCGGTCTCCTCCACACAACATCAACCTGAAATTTTGCGTGCAAGAAACAATCTGAAACTGTGAAGCTGCGCAAGCATCGTGTGACTAGAGTAAAAGAGGAAGCATGGTGTTTTGAGTATAAGTTATAAAATGCCACATTTCCCCTGCTCAGGAATAGTCAAGATGACGGGATCACACACCCAGACAGCTTCTCCGCGCGGCCTCGACGTCTCTCGGTCTGCTGGGCATCATTGCCAGGATGAGGATGAAGACATCTCCAGAGGTCAAGATTTGTGCCATGCAGCCTCCCCCTCAACCTTTTCCGTGACGGCCCTCGAGGGCAACGCCGCCCGCGTCCTGCTGGCGGCGACGTACCGCAGCGGCATCAACATCAAGTTTGGCAAGGCCTCGCAAATACCCTCGTCGGTGAATTTCCGCGCAGGCCGCATTGGACAAAAAACATGCTGCGGCGCTCGGTAAAGAACTTGGATCCTGGGGTAAGCTGCCAATCGTGCACCAACCTTTTGCGCGTCGCGGCTAATGATTGCAGTATCTGAAGCGATTCAAGGCGGTGCGGCAAAAGATGGACCAAGGGCATACAGAGGTTCTGGGCATGTACGACTGAACAGCGCACGTGTGGAGTTTAGAGGCTCGAAGTTGCATGTCATTGTTAAATGACAGACGTCACTTGCCTAGAAAAAAAAAGGGTCCACAGCAAATTGTCTAAACAAGAGGTGCGCCAATAGAACAACCCACGCCACAAAAAACAATGTGAAAGGGGAAAAAAAAAACAAGTCTGACAGAACGGGGATTCGAACCCCGGCCACTTTCGTGAACGGAACGCTGCTTTGCGCAGGCGAAAGAACATATGCTGAACTTGAGACCGTCGCCATAGACCACTCGGCCATTCTGCCTTGAGCGCTTGCTTCCGTCAACACGGTGCAAATAACAGTTAAGCGTACGCTGATACGGCTGCTCGAATGAATCTAGCTAATAAAGTGCGTGCATCATCCTCCTCCTATAATCCGAGAGCACAATTATGATGCACGTGAATGTTCACTGGTAAATCTGGAATTATCCACAGCACACTCAAGACAAACTTGGACATGGCATCCTGGTAGACCAGCACCCTGCATCACCCTCATCGCAATCCAATCACACGCTTCGTCCAGCTCGTCTTCAATGCACCCGACCAACTTGCTGACCAATGGCCTTCATGCTATCCTTGTAAAGCTTATTCACTGCCATGGAGCCCTAAACAGGTGGGTGACCTGTCGTGGCATCAGCACGGCAGCCAAATGACGCTGATACTACGGTCAAGCAGGAGAGAGCATTCGCCATGTATGAAATGAATGGGTTTCCTTCGTGTTTGACCATGTTCTTCACGCGCAGCCCTTTATGGATCTGTCTGCAAGCAGGAACCAGCGTTCATCCTCGGCAACTAAATATCAGCGCATTGTCAAAAGCAGTTTGATAATCTCGACCCAATAACCGATATTCCAGAGCGAGTTGGTATCCCCCCACTTGTTTGTGCACAGCGGTAGCCTTGATTTAAAACCCGCCGTAGAATCTAACTAGACGTCGATATACCTCCACAGTGACTAAAATATCAGCCTCAGTCAGAATTATCAAATAGGTACCATAAAATGGCAGATAAGTAGCATAAAAGGTGAATAAATAAACTCTATAAATATAAGACTGAAACTTGCTCGATTCCTTCATGAATGGAGTTGCCCTTTTATATGGTTCGTGCTGTTTCCATCACAATCAGGCATGGGAGGGCTGAGACAATTGACCTAGGCTTGATTGGGAATCCTGTGGGATCCCTTACGTGCGGGAAGTATATGTATGAATCGATATAGTTTTAAAGATTGCATTACATATCGACTAGGTAAAGCATGAGTTGCGTGGGAAACAAGAACTGTTCTGAGTTGTACAAGATTCGAGGTAGACTTGAGCTAGCCAACGGTGAAGTTGGAGACCTTGGCGTGTTGGACTTTTAACATGTTGTCCCTCTTGGTAGCTTGTCAGACGTCGTGCCATAGGATCTTCTCACCAATACTTGTACACAAAGTCTGCTGAATTGTGCGAGGCATCCCCTGGTGTTTTGGTTAAAGTGCATTCTTCTAAGCCTTGAATACCTTCATACCCTCATGCCATACTTGGTGCCAAATCGCCGCCTCCCGATTACTAGTCAGTCTACAACACTTGGTTCATGGTAACTACTTTATTAAAAACGAATAATGCAAGACCAACACATCTTGGCATCTCTCGGGGAATGAGAGGGCGGAGCATCCTGGCTTTCAAGTGAACAGTAACGGCTTGGGGATTGCTGGAAAGTTTCGGCAAACCCACCTGCTAGAGCCTTTACCGTTTCAAGCCTGGTGTTTGTATGACATTAGATCCTGTGCGTGAGGTGTCAACTGCCCACGATTGCTACATGTCTACCGCACGAAAGGCTTTGTTCTAGAGGTCATCTACACGCCCTCTCACGATGAGTGACATGTTGTGATCGCCGGACGCAAGACATAAAATCTAAGACAGTGAGAATAATGGCAGAAAATATCATGCTTCGGTAGAATTTCTCCAATGTTTGGTGCAAGTGGTACCATACATGGGGGCAAGTTACTACCCCTACGCCACCAGGGTAAGTAACGACAGGGACTAGGAAATGTTGGCTCTGTTGCAACTTTACTGCCACAGTCAGCGTCTGCAACGAAAACCCCAGTGCGCATGTCTTTGGAGCTGAAATGGTAGTTGCTGCCTCTTAGTTGACAGCCATTTGCCGAGTCCTGCCCCATTTCAGTGCTCAAACCCAAGCTTATGCTCCATGTCCTCGGCATGCGAAATATAATTCAGCCAGCTCAAATCCAGCACCATGATTGCGAGAGCAGCTGACTTGAGACAATGGACAACCTGTATGCTGACTTATACGCCGCTTTGCATGCGAGGCAACACTGTGACATTACTAGATGAGTGTGTCCGTCTTGGCTACGTAAGACCAACAGGCGGAATGGGCCGGATTGCTCAGCCTTGCCACCACGGAAACGGCACCGAAGCCTCGCAAGGCAGCGGTCCCAGGCATTACGAGATCCTGGCAATAGTGATCGCAATAAAGCCCGACATACTTCGTTTCACCCATGGTGACATACGACGTACAAGCCAGAAGTGGAATACGTGACTGCAAGCTATATTAAGCAGCAAGTTTGTGGTTCTCTCACAAGTCTTTAGAAGATGCACCATCAACATGTTATGGATCTTTTGCTGGAGTGGCTCGACCCCTGCGCCTTACTATCCCCAATTGGCCTGGCGCACGCGAGCGGTTCGGCCCGTAAACCGTCTGGTCTGGTTCAAGCGCCACTTTTTGTCACAGTACAATGCGTAACAAAAGGACCACACGTGACAAACCCAACATAAAAATGGTCAAACACAACCTCCAAGAACCTTGCACACAACAGCAGGACCTGCACTTTACTTTTTGTTACGCAGTTGATGATTCAACTTTAATCATAGTTAACTAACCTTACTGTCAGGTAACATTGTTGCAGGTTGATGAAACCGACGTGCAAGCTTGCATCTATGAATGGCTTCATTACGACCAACGCACGATAATTTGTATGACAATATTCTCATTGAAGCCTGGCTCGCCAGAGTTCTGGAGATGATTATGCCAGACACCTCCCTGGTCGCCTTTCATACTTTGTGGCTGTTGCTGGACCTGCCCACATGTGCACCGTGTATCAACGACCATGGTGGAGCGGCGAGTACGCATACATTGAGTGTTTTGGAAGTAATTATACAAAATCGCTGCGCTTAGTCAAGTACCGGGCTCAGTGTGGCACCAGGCTTTAAAAGTACACAGAGACGTTGACCAATCAGCCGCAGATGATTGAGAGTCCAAATCTCGGCTTGATCCATACAAGTTTCTGCGAGATATTTTCGCTTAGTGCCTAGGTTCAAATTCGTAAAGCACTTTGAAGAGCCCTAGCGAATGACTTTTACTTGGTGAAGATGACCACAAGAAGTGTGTCGAGGTAAACTTGTGCTGCAAGGCTGGTAGCTCCTTACTGGTCAAGTATAAATATCCAACAAAAATCTCTTTACTATCAGACCGTTTGTCTCGGACGCTCAAGACCTGGACTTCGGGTATTCACTTGGATGTTTGTGTAAGTGGCAGTATTCCATGACACTCTTCATCCATCATGGCCTGATTGTCTCGGGCGATTATGGTAACTCACGTCCCAAAGCCTCAACCTTGGCACTCTGTGATGTGTCTTTGTCGCTCGCAAGCCCTCTTGTTTCTTCTTCTGTATGTAGAAGAACCTTCATTTCCTTTTGTAACCAGTGCCTCACCCAACAAGATTGGCCACCCAGCCTTTTGACGTGGCCATGCGGTACGGCAACTGGGAGGCAAATGGGTTTTGTGCTACAGAGCCGCGCGGGTTTTGTCCGAGGGTAATGATTCGCTGGAAGATACGACGTTTTGGCAATCTCCGGCCACAGCAAGCTGGATGCGTTTTGTGATTGTGAATTATGTGCGCGTCAGAGTATATTAGATGGAAGTTCACTGGACTTGAAAATACCAAACATCTCAATCATCGAGATAACAGCCATCGTCCACATTGCTTAGCGAACCAACACCATAATCCATCATCTTCTTTGGGGTCTTGGGGTAGGTTTTTAGTCTTTTAGCCTCGTGGTGCAAACAATGGCTCAAATTTTGTGGATAATGGTCTTACTAGACAGAACTTTAATGGCATCTCCTCCCGCGCCATTGAAAGGGGTTGTCATGTGCTGACACTGTCCTTCTGTCTTTATCAGTGCGGAATGGATCCAAGGTTCTGCTTCTCATGAAAATCATGAAATCATGATTGGACCCTCGGGAAGCTCCAAACATGCGCTCTGTCAAATACCACACTGCGTACTGGGCTATTACCTACACAGCAGCGACTGCTTATTATGCTTTTACCCTGGCCCTGGTGTTCCTGTCGTGGTTTTCCACGGGCTCCTATTCTCTCTCTTGGTCCCTTTCATCAAGATCATCTTGCAGGGACCATGCCCATCCATGGCCATGCTTTTACTACGTCGGCCTTGGTGTCCTTCTCGTCTCTTTAGGACCCCTTTCCTCTTGGTTTTCTATTCCCAGGGCCGACATGTTGGAGCCCAATAGATTTATCCATTCCTGCTTGGCATATGAAGTCCTAGGCTCCCTGGAAGCAATTAGACAAGACGTGAGCAAAGCAACATGTGTAATATACAGCATGCTGACTTATTACAGAGGAAAGATATCGAGCCTTGTGGCGTGGGAGCCTTTTGTGATATCCCATGCCGCCATTTTGAATTCTGTCGTCGTGCCCTACATCTTCTCGTGGTCCAGCTCTTGTACGTGGCAGTATTACTATTTGTCGCCAGTATTCTGGACTTGTCTCTACAGCTTTCATATGGCTCGGATATTACTTGCCGTTCCATCGTCTATTACCATGTGCATAATCATGCCAATCTTGGCAGCCTAGCGTTGCTACTCTATGTTGCTGCCGCAATATCAGATGTAGGGGAAACAGTTAGTACATACCCTTGGCCAATGATGCTTCTTGCTAAACATACAAGGCATCAAACAGGCCCATGTTGGATATACTAACGCAGGCGACATGTGGTCTAGCTGTTGCTTCTTATTCTAAGGCACTGGGACTCGCGGTGACCTTTTTCACGAGTCATTCAATCGTCAACGCCGTTGCTCGATTTGACTCAGTGCTGGACATTTCTTAGCTCTAGGATCGCGCAAACAACATTTCACACGACAGGAATACTCCTCACGAAACTCCTAAGCCGAAACAACGGTTGATCGCTCAGCTGCCAGAGTTTGAGTGGTTTGAGGGCGCATTCAAATGTACGACTCTTGTCATCATGACCACAGCAGCTAAACCTATAGTCATGTTGACTGGTATGGCGAATTGGAAGGAACGGCAAATTAAATTGCAAGCAGATTGCAAAGGTCCATGGCGTCATATACAGCAGCGTTGATGAGCTCTCAGACGATACCTTGATTGAGACGCGTGGTATTCGATTGGATGGCTATTATACAAGGCACAATCAGTGTTGAACAGTCAAGAGGTAGCCAACCTATTCCTCGAGGCTTCAGGTCTTGTATTTGCTTGAAGAGCTCCTCCCTGTTATGGTTCTGCGGGAAGGTTTGTTCCCGAGGCTGCTATTTAGAGCAACACGCCGTATCTGCATGTTATTGCGACCACGGAACCAAACATGTACATTCTGTTGTAGCCGTCACCAATCAGACTTGGACACCTACCTGCCGCTGTTTGTGGTTACGTTAATATTAATGATGCCATACGCCAACTGGTCCACACGCATCCGCACGCCGCCATTTTGCATCTCAGCTGAGCAAGCCAACCTCGTCGTTTCTCCCTCCCCATATCTGAACGTCGACAAGCTTCTGCTGTCTCCAGAGTTGAACTTTGGCATTGGAAAATTTGGCGTCTTCTTCCTCCGAGAAAACAAGGCTGTAAATGTGTCCGTCATTCCGTTGGCGACCCCTTGCCCTTTCCTTCCGGTTGTTCCGGCGCAAAAGGCGACAAACAGACAGCTCGGGACGCGGCCCTCGGAATCCCTGAGCTGCCCAAGGCGACGCAGACGGGTAGAAACAAGCGGGACCAAGGAGCTCGACAGGGGTCAGATGATGAGCATGAAGAGAAAAGAGTTGGATGCAATTATAAACATTACACGGCAACGAATGAATTACAAGGCAGGCATGGCGCACTCGAGGGCCTGGGAGCTTGACGGGACCGCCGCGGTAGAGCACCACCGAGCCATGCCCGTTGAAAGCGCACAGCGTGAGACGGAGCGGCTGGCCGAGGTTCATCGGATCGGGATGAACAGACTCGGCTGCAGATGGAGCAGCTACAGCGTCGTGAGCAGCAGCTACAAGAAGAGCTCAATAGGACGGCGTGAAGGATGCCCGTTGCTCTTGTACCAGTAACTCTTGCAGAGATGGTAAACAAGGCCAGCTGAACCGGCCATGTATTTTGTTCAGTAGGACATGCCAATCCCTGGTCCATTTTCAGCAGCACCATACCAGGGACACAAATATTCAAATTGCCTCCCAAACTAGGTGACATTGCTGACTACATCACCCTGTAGAGACCGCACAGATATCCCCTCACAGCTGCTCTTTACACATTTCAAGATGCGATCCAGCCTTTGCTTCGCCGCCGCAGTGACCAGGCAATGCATACGGCCGGGCGTTTATAATGCCGAATGTCTTGGACAATCCCTTGCACTGCATCACCACTGCTAGACAGGCTCTCGACCATGGATGTAAATAAATACCTGCACATCAATCCTATTGCACGTCCTGTTGGCTTGGGGAGAAAGCTCCACTGGGATACGACACGGTCCGGGGCAACTAGATATTAGAAATCCCAACCGTTCTATTGGCTGTTTGCAGGGGTCCAACAGATATCATGCAGCACAAGGCAACTATCGACTTGGTGAGATTTAGCCTGTATTCTGGGGTCCAGGAACGTCTGGCCTGCCTGATTTGCTGCGGTCCAGAAACAAGCTTCCTGGTGAAACCGCTAAAATGCTTAGCAACCATCGGAGTCTGGTGCCGTGCGCTAAATCGAATTAGTACACCGATGCTCAGATGAAATCACCGCTTTCAGCGGGAGATGCGAGCAGCCAACTCGGACCTCTTGTACTGCTACATTGTCTCTCGATAGAAGAGTCTAGTAAGTAATACCATTTGGTAGTAATGACTGCCCATGTTTTCGTCTTGGGAATAGTTTTCCAGTCCCTAAAGTTACGTGGGGAAACATGACGAAACATGTTGATGAACAAGACGTTGGGGCAAATGGGGTTAGCGTTGTTTAGCGTCAGCAGCGCCCACCAATCATCAAGAGCGAGTGACAGTGACCAGGAGCCCAGTTACTACAGGCCTCATAATCGTATTCGTTGTTATTTCTCTGTTCCTGGTTCCGAATACCCTTTCTGCACTCGTCGCGTGCCTTTCATCAATCCACAGTGCCGCAGTCCCGGATCTGCAGCATCGGTACCGCATGGGGACCCGAGGACCATACAATCACCGCCCACGAGGTCCGGCCATGGCATCCTATTAGTCCACATGTCGAGATGAATCCTTTCAAGGATCCTGTCTATGGCTTCCACCACGTGCTCGTTTGACGCGGGCTGGGATCTGGGGCTTTGAGAAATGAGTCTCTAGTCAAGAGATGCCGACGTCACTATAAAACCCGCGCGGTTGGCCGTCGAATCCGCCATCGCTTGAGCAATACCAGGGCTGTTTGAACTTGTCAGGCAAACGATTTCGCAATGTCGTCCATCAAGAAGACTGTTTTGGCCTTGGCCTTGGCCGCCGGTGTTTCCGCCAACTCTGGCGATTCCGATTCTTCTTGCGGTCATCCTCCTCCTCCTCCTCCTCAGGGCAAGGATTCTTCCCTTACAGTTGGCGTTCTCGGTGGTATGCTTGTCATTTCTCTGCTGGCGTGCTCATTGGAACAAATTCGGCTGACGTCCAAACCCGTCTGATTCGTAGACTTTGGCTGGACTGGCTGGAACCCGGCCCCCGTAAACTTTTGCAACAATGTCATGCCTCGTCTGCAGGCGGCCAACATCACCATCCCCCGCGAGCTGCAGAACGACTGCGACGACGGCGACCGTGCCAGCGCTGCCAACGCCACTGCCGAGCAGAGTATGTCGTACAGGCCCTGCCCTCCATCTTGTTTGTCTTGAACATAGGGCTAACTGCATCAACAGCCGCCACCGCTGCCTACATTGGCAAGGTGTGCTCCATGAAGAACTGCAGCGCCATTGTCTCCGTCGGCGACAACTTCTACTCCAGCGCCATCGACTTCTCGACCGGCGGCGTCATCCGCTTCGAGGAGACGTGGCAGAACATGTACGCCGGCGGCATCTTCAACAACACGCGCTGGTACCAGACGCTCGGCAACCACGACATCGTCAAGGGCCAGGCCGGCGTCGACTTCCAGACCAAGATCGCCCCAATCTACGACGAGCGATGGTACTTTGGCACCGAGGGCCTGCCCTGGTACACGTACGACCTGAGCGGCAAGGACTGGAAGGCCACCGTTGCCGTCGTCGACTCGGACTGCTTCATCGAAAAGTACCAAAAGGACAGCTCCGTCTACCAGAACGAGTACACCACGTCGTGCTACAAGACCAAGCAGACCCAGGTCGACTTTGTTCAGCAGGTCTTTGCCAAGTCGGACGCCCAGTGGAAGATCCTGCAGATTCACCACCCCTACGCCTCGGCCGCCACCAACTTCACCGAGCTCTCGCCCTTTGTGGAAATCGTCCAAAAGCACAGGGGCTTCGTAGTCAACGGCCACGACCACTGCCTCGCCCACTACTACCTCAACAACACCAACTTTATCCTGACGGGCGGCTCCGGCTACGCCCAGGCCGGCGACTGCAACAACGGCGTCGCCCCCGGGCCCTACGCCAAGTTCCTCGGCGCCAACGCCAACGCCGCCGCCAACGGCTTCGTCACGCTCGACATTAGCAAGGAGAATGTCAACGTCGAGTACTACGCTCGCGACATGTCCTACCAGGGCGCCGACTACTATCCCGTCAAGGACGACATGAAGCCCCTCTACACCTTCAAGATTCCCGCCCCCAAGACCGGCAAGAACTGAGCCCGTCTGTCTGCGCGGGCGATTTGTTTTAATTCTAATGTACTTGATCATCCTCTACGTATATTGTCACGCGTAGCGCACAGTGTGTGCCTAGGGGCGCGCATGATGATGGATGCCAAACATGTTAATAAAGGCCCTTGATTCCTCATTGCATTCTGACCCCTGGTCTGCGACTTTGTGCATAAATCTGTTGCAGCCATCCATTGGTGGAGTCATCAACCGCCGGTTTCTCCGCTATTAGCCGTCGTGACCACTCGCAACCCCATAATGACGCGGCTATGGGGTGTGGCGAAAATCAACCTCGCGTGGCGGCCGAGGACTCGTCAGCTCCTTCCTACTCCACAGGAGGAGGCTGTGCACGTGGCTGTGTGCCGATTAGCCGACGTCAAGCCACGATATTAGATGACTGCGCCGAATGAAATAAACAAGGTCTGTCCGACATCAGACTGTGCATCGAGTCCAACTTTGCATCTTCCTACATCTTCTCTTCCAGATTCCATACCTGGTCGTTGTTACGCCATGGTGCCCTCCAAAGATGCCATTGCCACTTTCATCTCCTGCGTTCCAGATGCCGACGAGGGCAAGGCGTGGGTCTTTTTGGAGGTACATGCTCAACATTCGACAGCATTGAGCAATCACAGCTGCTAATTCCGTGGCAAGGGGGCCGCAAGCATAGACGAAGCGGTAGAGGACTACATTGATGACCCAGGGAAATACTCACAGCCCGAGCCCAAGTCTCTCAAGCAAGCCAACGTCGTCCCTGGGTCAGTCGACGAAGCCCCCCCAGCGTACCATGCGCCGTCACAGAATTTAAGAGGCCACACCGTCCATCAACATCTACGGCCACACTCGAATAAAGTGATTGCCGCAGAGAGGATACGCGCCAGAGATGAGGTTTGCATGTGCTTCCCTGACCCCCTGCTGAACTCCAGTCTCACGAGTCGCAGCAAGAAATGCAGAATATTCTCCAAAACGTGCAGCTGGCACACCGCATATTCAACAGCGATATCGAGCCAGAGCATGACGTGGACGCCTTTTGTGGGTGTGACATTCACCAATACATGGGTCTCAAGGCGCGACGGCTCGACGTGCAGAATACGTGGTCAGAAGCCGTCATGTATCCGGGTAAGAGACTCCAGACATTGACTGCTCATCGGCTCGACTGACGGATTTGCAGGTGAAAAATCATACCATGACTGCTACCAGACGGCCTTTGGCTACTTTTCCAGGAATCCGTACAGAATGCGCGTCATGTCACCGTATAGCAACTTTAGTTCGAGCTTTCTAGGTGTGGCGCGGCCCGTAGCCAGGTATTACAGCATTTCAGTTCACCAGACTATTAGCCTGAATGCGCAGCTCAACGCCGAGGCCCAGGCGGCCATCAACGCAAGGGAGCCAAGGATGAACATTTGGGACCTCGATATTCCTGATAACTCGCGGCCAAATCCAGGCAGCGAGGCTTCTTCAACATCAACAGAAAAGGGGGATCAAGGACTAGCATATGAAAAGTCGGAGAAAAAGGGCCAACAAAGCTCAACGAATACAACGGCCAATAGGAACGGCGAAGCATCTTCATCCGGCAAAGCATCAAGATTCACAACGCTAAAGAAGGCCTTTTCAATCAAATCTCCCGAAGAAAAGGCAGCCATTAGGCTAGAAAATGCGCGGACCCAGTGCAGACAATTACGTGACGAGATTGTACGGGAGGAAAATGGCAGGTGGCCAGACGCCGAGTGGCGACAAATCGTGGCCGCGTACCAAAACAAAGTTGGCATGGCTAATACAATCGCCCAAATGCGCCAGCGCACCCCCATTCAGTACCTTCACATGCTGCGAGCAGGCTACTTTGAGCCCATTCCCGTGGCGTGGGCGAACCAAATCTCCAACCCGCTCAAGTTCACGGTTGACGCGAGCGCGGGGTGGAGAGGCATCACACCAGCCTGGAGAGGCTACGACGACACGGCAGAAGAGAGACTGTACTGGGTGTTGAATCACAGGGCCGGGGCGGGACAGAGGCTGAAGCCCGACATGATTTCCGCGCTGGACATGGCTCGACGGAGGATGGCATCCGCCGTCGAGCCGCCCCCGGCGTATTTCGCCGCAGACGACACTTGCCACCTGCAGCATACCTCGGAAGGCTATTCCAAACAAGTCATGCCACCGCCATTTCGACCGTACGACGTCCCGGAGACTCCGTCGGACAACACCGTGATACTGCTGGACGTGTCTGGCTCCATGGACTTTGAGCCAATGCGGCCACTATACGACGAGTACCTCATAACAGGATACACTCGATCCACTCAACCCAAGAACAAAGGTGGGTGTACTCCCTCTCGCGCAACAAGACAGCCGCTGCTAACCGCATTCCTTCAGACACCGCCAAGGCCATTATCCGCCGCTTCACCGACGCTCTTGCTAACCACCACCACAACTTCCAGGGCTACCAGCTGACCGCGTTTGCCAACCACGCAGATTACATTGGGGTTGTGAACCACCAAAACTTCGACAAGGTGTGGAGAAGCGTCAGATTCGGAGGCGGCACACGCGTCATGACGGGGTGGCAAAAGGTCAAGGAGCTCCATTTTCAAAAGCACTCGGCATCGGCAACCTACCACCCGGTATACGGCTGGCAGGCGGGGCCGGAGACGCCCATTCTGCGAGTGCTCCTGCTGCTGGACGGAGAGGCCCAGGACATGGACGAGTTTGAGCTTGATCTGCTGGGTCTCTCGTGGGTTCACGTCACCATCTTCCTGGTCGGGGTGGACGGCTGCCCGCACCACCACCGGCACGCGAACGAGCTGCAGAGGATAAGCGAGGTCAACCCGCACGTGTCCTTTGTTGACGCGCAGGGGAACACGCCGGAGAGGTTTGTGACTCATGAGCTGCTCAAGAGGCACCTGGGGTACGACTTGTCCATGCACGAGTTTGAGGAGATGGAGCACCCGCCGGCTTATACGGCGTGATTTGCCAAGCCATTGTGGCAGTTTCCAATATATATTTCTAATACAGAGGATATAAGCGTGAAGAAGCAGCACAAACGAAGGCGTCTCCACTTTTGATAGTGCAATAGGCTTTTACACACTTTAACGTTTTATGTTGTTGAATCCTGATCTCATGACAAAATCTAGCTTCCGCTTTGCCTATTTGAAATGAATCTAACAGTGGTGCCCATCGGCGATTAGATGACGAGGAATTCAAGGGACGTACCAACTTAGTGGAACAAGTATTTCAATAGACTTGACGTGCTGCCACACAAGAGCCTGCCAAAAAGTACCATGCCCCAAATCCCACATTCAGGGTCGGGGTTTTTGACTGTGGCATTTGCCTCAATCTCTTGACAGTAGCGTTGCCAGAACCGACTCGAGTTGTCCATGATTTTGGCAGCAAGAGCGTCATTCTCAGGTGAAACATGGCTATTTTGTGCTAGGATTGTCTCCCATGAGGTGCTCAAACATGATTGATTGGCTATCAAGAAAAATGCTTGCAATGAAGATGAAACTATCCGTACCAACTTAGCAGAAACCATCATAAGGCTGAAACAAGAATGCACAAGGCAGCCATATTTACGTGGCTGTCCCCCGGCGCTTCCTCATCTCCAGCGGCGCCAGTTGGGTAACGCGTTTCACCGGTTGGCCTGCAGGCCACCCAGCGGAGCAGCGTCCAGGCGTCGGCGCTCGGTTCCTTGCCAGAGAGGTCGAGCATTCACGACTGGTGCAGGACCAGCTTGTTTTTCCTGCCGTCAAACTTGGCTTGGGTGATGCGCGCCATCTGATTGCGAAAGAGGGTGGTGATTAGGAGGGGTTTCGTATGATGCAGGGTGTAGAGCCCGTCCTCGCGTTGGTACATGGACAGCACCACGGCCGTTTGAGCTTCGGAGAGAAGAAGCGTCGCATCGGCTGGCTCGCCAGAGTCGACCATGAGGCACGACGCGTGAGGAATGTCGGTGTCGAGGGGGCCGAGGCAAACCCAACAGCCCATGTACTCGTAGTAGGCCGTGCGCGCAAAAGGTGTCTTGCAGAACTCGCGCTGAGGGAGGAAAAGTCCAATCTCATCCGCAATGGTGCCGGGATCACTGAAGCCCCTCAGCATCATGCTTGTGTGTCCAAAGCATAGGAGAGGAGGCAGCAGTACACACCAGTAACAATCCCACACCTTTGGCACCATGCCAGCCAAGACTGACGACGCCGCCCGCACCCAGTCGGATCTGGCATGGGGCACATACAAGTTGCTACTGGCGTAGGGGTCGACAATGTCCAAATTTGCCCATTTCCATCTCTGGTTCCATGTCACATACTCAAGATCGTCGTCGGTTAAATCGCACGGCAGGAAGAATCTTGGCGACGGAGCTTCTGAAGAACTGGAAACATTGTCAACGTCAAGTTGCGGGCCAACTACGATTGACAAGTCGTCCAGTAACTCGCGCTTCACGGATGGTATTTTGATTTCATGCAGCGCGTCTCGTATTTGGGTGAGCTTGCCGAGCTGTAACTTCTCAATGGCGGCGTAGCGCAACTTGTCAGAAGGGGTCGCCTTTGTGGGCGACAAGCCAGGCATGGAGCAGGACATTGCGGCGGATAGCGAATGCCGTCGAGTAAATAGACAATTAGTAGAGTGTCTCAATACCTTGGTCGTGATTTCGTGTAGCTTTCCGCTATCAAGCACGTGCCAAGGGAGTGGTGAGTGTGGACGATTGCTTCAGGAAACAGCAGTGGTGTAAACTGTCACAAGGTCCTAAAGGGACCGCACGTGACTAAACCTAAGGTATGAATGGTCAAGGTCGACCTCCAGATGGAAGCAAGGAACAGGAATCTTACACATGACTGAACAGTACCTGCACTTTGTCTTTTGACCTTTATCACGCTTAATTCAACCTACTACGTCAATCCCTACATGCCTAGTTGTACTGATTCCGGCACGTAACAGGGTACGTACCCATGATGCAGCGTCTGTAAGACTGGACAATCTCTCTGGCCGTTTACGCACCTGAATTCATGGTCTAGAAGAGACAGCAACATGCAGTACGGGGACGCAATTCCCCAAGAAGAGCCTCAAGACCCCAAAAGACCAGATGGTCCTCACACATGCCCATGCCCAAGCATATTGGACGTACTGCCCCTGAATGGTTGCAGTTGGTCAGGCACGCCCTCGCGCCGCAGGTCTTGTATGCGGTGACGCGCGCATATTGGTTGATGAGACTATGAGGTATCGTGATCGGGATCACGATGGATCGATGAATGAATGAATCACAACAGGCTCGTAAGAAGATAGTTCATTATGCTAGCAAGTCTGCTCCATCACATCATGTGACCTTACAGATACTAAGCTAAAGCGTCGTCGACCAGACAACAATCACTGCAGCGACACAGTGGGAGCCTCGGCGCCGATGTTGAAAGCAAACATGGACACTGAACAAGTCCCCAGATCCACGACGGAAACTAACGTTTCGCCCATTTCTGGGATAAGAGTGCGCGTCCTAGCTAGTAATTTCACAGATTCTACCCTCTTGTCGCGCAAGAGGTCCTTACATCTACCAGCCAAAGCAGCTCGGTAAGCGGCCTGTTGTGTGTCCTCAGCAAGGGGCCGAGAAAAGGGAGCAAAGTTAACAGCTATAAAACAGCTATAGACATTAAATATAAAAGTCTTGATATAAAATTAATAAAGGAAATATACCTATTAACGTTCTAAATCCAGATGAAACTTTTAACAAGCTTCCATCTATCCACTTTTAGTGACAGGGGATTTGCCGCTGAGTGTATGGGTAATTATACAATAACCTGGGATGCTGCCGACTTCGTAGGCATCCTAGGCGCAGGCAAAGCTGGGGTAGCCAGGCTATTTCTGTTTTAATCACTCTTTTGGCTCTTTTGGCTCTCTCTTGTAAATTCTTCATTAATCATAAAGTGGCATTGTGTGTTTTTTTCCTCCGGGGCCCTGCCCGGCTCAAGCATCACTAACTTGGTACGTACCTTGAATCCTCGTTATCTAATCGCCGATAAGTATTCGATTTCTGACTAATTACTGATAAGTATTTAAAAAGGTATGGGCCTTACTACTAGATTTATTATTTAAATAGGCAAAGCGGGCAGCTGCAGCCTGCGGAACTGCATCTTCGCTTGCCTTCGTTCCGCATTCTACGCAAAACTCAGGCAAGCGCCGCTTTGCCTGACAATTGCGTGAGCACCTAACGTGCTCACGGGCGCACACGAAGATGGGTGCGAAAGATATTACGAAAAGCCTTAATTTTCTACATATGAAATTGACTAGAATATCGTGCGTGCTGGCGATACTAGGTTGGCTAGATAGACTGGACTACTACGGAGTAAGTTGCTTTAATTTGTTTTTGCCTAGCCATACTGGCATCCCAATCTGTTCTAAGGGCTGGTTTAGGGGCAACTAAACGCGCAGCAGTCAAAAATTGAATGCGCAGCTCGCAGCAGCAGCAACAGCAACAACGGTGGCAGAGACTGCAGCCCGAGAAGCAGCTCGAATCGGTCTTCAGCAACATCAATATCCGCCCTAACAGCGATTTAAACTATCACTATATTCTCACATGGGCGTTGTAATGCCTCTATACGGCTTCAGTCCGCAGGTCAGAGCAGAAGGGATCGTTAATATACACAACCTAACTAGCTGGCTAAGTAATAAATCAATTCCTAAGCAACGGACCGGGTTTTAACAGCCCCAGAACCCTTAACATCAGCGACCACTACTAAATTAATAGATAAATAAGACTTTTATTTAAAAGTACTAAAAATATAATATCGCGATGCACTACGAAGTGTTATATTCTAATCTGGCTGATCAGAGGTCAGCGCCACAGCGAAAATTATGTGTGGATACTACTGGCCGATTTTGGTTAGTCTCTACTGCTGCGAGCTGCGCAATTTTGACTGGTGCGCGTTTAGCTGCCCCTGGTTTAGTTGGTTATAGTATCTAGTATGTGATTACATCCTGTGGGGCTCAAACTATTAACGCGAAGTGGATAACGCCAGGCTCGTATTCAAGCAAACGGCACACAGAGCCGGAACATGAAGGTATTTCGAAGGAAACAGATTGATTGAATTACAAAAGAATGATCAGGCATCACCGCGAGCCTGGTCACGTGGTCCGCACACAACATTCAGCCTCTCTTTAGAATACGCTGTTGTTGTAAGATCACATGACGTGGTCACCTGATGTGATGGATAAAAGCTCCACACATCAAGTCCCCGCGTCACAGACCTTCTTCTACCATCATCACACTCACGCAGACTTGCTAGATCAATGCGTTACATTTGCATCAACCTCTGTTGATCCCTTTCTCGTCGAGTCATCGTGATCATCGTGATCTATTACCACGATACCTCATAGTTGTCGCGTATATATGCCTGCCTTGGCGCGCGACCCCTGTTTCTGGTGACGACACAACTCTCACAGCAAAGACCCTTTCTTGTCGCCAGAAACAGGGACCGCACACGATGGACGACATGGAAGCATTGCGGCGAATGCTCCAAGAGTCTGAGAGCCGTTTTTTAGAGGAGCAACGTCTACGCCAAGAGGAGCAACGTCTACGCCAAGAGGAACAACGTCTACGCCAAGAGGAACAACGTCTACGCCAAGAGGAGCAACGACGGCGTGAAGCAGCCGAAGCACTCACCACGGCTTCCCAGCCACAAACTCTTCAGCAATATCTGGAGACATGCCATTTGCTTCATCTTGCTATTGAAGTCGTAACGGATCAATCTCTGACCACACAGGGAGAAACCACCAACCCGGTTGGCCGAATCTTCCCTCGACGAATTGTGCCATGGGATGATTTTGCAGCGAGACAAGAGCAGGTCTGGAATGACCTGTCGGTTAGCGACCTATTCCCCAAACCGGCATTTCCGTCTGCTCATCAGATGGAATACCTCAAGTCGATGCTCAGGCCTATTTCCAGTGAAGTTGGGCTGCGGCTTTTCGAGCATAGTATGGTAGAAACGGCGGTCACGAAGCTTGTCGATCGAGTAAACGCGGATCCCTTATTGCGAAGTTCTCTCGGTATCCACGGAACAGTGGCGTTCGAAAGCCACACGAATCTCGGCACGACTAATGATGGCATATCTGAGCCCATGCAACACATGTCGCTGGGCGTAGAAGACGACGCCGGTCCTTCAGCTCAAGGATCTGCCCAGAGACAGCCGCCAGCCCCCAGGATGCGTCGAAAAGCGCGGGGAAAGGGCAATCAGGCGGATCAGTTCTGTATACACATGACTTCAGAGGGCCACAGTATCCCAACCCTTGCTATCGAGTACAAGGCGCCGCATAAATTAAGTCTCGATGACATCATCACTGGTCTTAAGACGGAAATTCAGCCCGAACATGACGTGATAAACCAGGACAGTGAGGGCTTTGACTTGACGGCACGACGCCTTGCCGCCGCTGTGGTCACCCAGCTCTTTTCTTACATGATCGGCAATACTATTCAGTTTGGCTATATATGCACGGGAGAGGCATTAGTCTTCCTTCACATCCCAGACGATCCTTCAATCGTCTACTTCTCGGTATGCGTGCCAAATCAAGACGTAATGGACGACGACGAGACGAGGCTCCATCGTACAGCTGTTGCACAGGTTTTTGCTTTCGTTCTCCAAGCTCTCCGCGCCAGACCACCATCTCAGACGTGGCAGGATGAGGCTGAGAAGCTCGATCTATGGGCTGTTGAGTATGATGATATCCTGAGAAATATTCCGGTATCGGAGCGTAAAGGCAAGAAGCGCCGTTCTCCTTCTTACAAACCACAACGTTGGAAGGGGTCTCAGAGATCCCCAATTCGGACTCGCTCCGGCTGCAAGCCACCAGGTACCGAAAGTAAACAGCCAAAGGAGGATGACGAAGGCCCCCCTTCTCCTACCCCGAAATCATCTAGTGCAGGTAGGAGATTGTTACGCTCAACAAGCAAAGCCTCAGGCTCGAAAAGTGTGAATCAAGGACAGGGAAGCGGCGCACAGCAAAATCCAGGCCCAGTAAAGAAGTCGGATATTAAAAACCAGCCATTCTGCACTGATCGTTGTCTCCTGGGACTAGCACATGGCAGACCGTTGGACCAGAGCTGCCCCAACGCAAGTCATCATGGGCAAAGGCACATCGGTCGACTCGAGTTCTTGCATCTCATCCGACACCAACTTGCTATAGACCGCGGGCATGATGCAGATTGCACGCCGCTCCATAGATTAGGCTCGCGGGGGTCACTCTTTAAGGTGCGGCTAACATCTCATGGCTACACACTTGTCGCCAAGGGCGTTGAGAGCATGGATCTTGTCCACCTACGGCATGAGGAGGACGTGTATGACCAACTACAGCCCATCCAGGGGCAGCACGTCCCTATTTGCTTGGGGATTATTGATCTGGTCCTGCCATACTATTATCGCTGCGGCGTTTGGGTGCATTTTTTATTCCTCAGCTGGGCTGGACAACCAATTTCTCACTGCGCTGACCCGGCTATGGAAACAGACATCGCCACTGCTGTTACCATGGCCTACAAAGCAATCCACAAGTTGCGTGTTCTCCACTGCGATGCAGAACCCCGTAACATTCTATACAATATGTCCAGCCGTAGGCTTATGGTTGTGGATTTTGAGCGCGCACAGGTCCAGCGTCGCCGGCCATTGGTTTCAATTGAACCTAATCAGAATGGTCAGACTGGTAAGACTGGTCAGACTGGTAAGACTGGTCAGACTGGTAAGACTGGTCAGACTGGTAAGACTGGTCAGACTGGTAAGACTGGTCAGACTGGTAAGACTGGTCAGACTGGTAAGACTGGTCAGACTGGTCAGAATGGGAAGAGGAAGCATTGGACGGTGCAGAGGCAGACAAAGGACGACTTTGTGAGAGAGCTGGAGTCTGCTGTGGCACATGTGTTGCGTGGAAGTGGAAGAGACCGCGCACACTAGGGCAGAATGGAGTAGAGGAACAGTGACGACTTATGAGGTATCGTGGTCAGTATCACGATGACTCGATGAATGAATGTATCACGATGACTCGATGAATAAATGTATGACAATAAATTTGTATGTGTCACCTTGGCGATGAAAAGAGTCACGTGCACGCGAGCGCCTGACTAGCAGCCGCTGTTGAGAAATTAATAGATTTGAATGGCATATACATTTGTTTATTTTGAAAGTGTTACGCCTAGCTTGTTGTGCATAGGACGAGATTGGTCCAACGATATTGGCACATGTACCCAAAGACATTCAGGCCAGGATGGATTGGAGATTCTTCGAGATGTGCAGACAAAGCTCTGCTTTACCTCTTTAAATTCAGTCTAGTAAGGGTAGGTAGCTTTGCTCTAATTAGTTAGTTTCTAAATACTTATTAGTAATTAGTTAAGAGTTAAGATTCCTATAGAACTCTGGTATAGATATAGATATACTAAATAGAATAAGATACCTCTTATTATAGGATTAACTAGAGTATATAGAGGAATTTTTAGGTATTAGAGCTATTATAGGGGGGGAGAAAATTAATATATAATTATGATCTTGATGTTAGATGGTAGTGCACAGTCGGAGACGGATTATTATGAAGCCCGGGCAGAGGTTCAAATCGGGCCCTTTAAATCGAGCCCTTCAATCAAGCCCTTCAAATCGAGCAAATCGAGCCCTTCAAATCAAGCCCTTCAAATCGAGCAAATCAAGCCCTTTAATTGAGCCCGCTGTAAGCGGCCCTTGGCAGGGCTCCCAGAGGGCCCCCGGAGGGGAAAAACACATAATACTAGTTTATATTTAGTAAAAAAATCTAAAATAGCCTGGCTACCGCCGCTTTGCCTGCGCCTAGGATACCGACGAAGTCGGCAGCATCCCAGGCTATTTTAGGATATAAAAGATCTAATGCATACGTGCAAAGACGCATGGACGTTAGTCGAGCGGCATATAAGCTTGAATTGCCGGATACCTGGAGAATACAACCCCTCATTTCAATTGACTATCTGGAAAAGGCTAGGCCGGAGACAAGGCAGGAGAAGGGGCAATCCAGCCAGGAACAGCACTGGAGAAGGCGGAACTAATTCCATTGCGAATGGTCGCACAAGCAGTCCAGACAATTACGAGCCAGAGGTATTCGGAACGTAACGCTTCCCGTCATCTCAGGGCCGGTTGCGTTCGTCACCGTTGGTGCCATGCTCGTCACTGTCGTGTCGACTGGTGGTGCCGCTGCGGCTGTCGCTCTTCTGTCTGGTGATGGTCGATGTGCGTGTGCCTCAGAGAGCGTTTGTAGGTGCCAAGCTGCTATGCCCGGCTTGATTGTCCAAGGTCTGCGAAAGGTGGTCACGTGCCACCCACAACAGACGACATCTCGTCTCCATTTGATAGCCGACAGTTAATCACATCAGCATACATATCTTGTCAATCAGACTACTAAATGCACCGACAAGCAGACGCAAAGCAACAATCGACAGAAATGTATTCGTGTATCTACTTGTCCACAGAAACAAGTTTTGCAAGAACCTTTTCACAAAAAACGGTCAGAGAGGCAGCATTCATAATGTCCAGAGTAGTCACAAGGCATCCAAGCTCCGTCCTGATCCAGTTGCGAACCTCGACAGCGGCCAGAGAATCGGTTCCGTAGACGCTAATCGGGCGCCCGGCATCCATGGGCTCAGAAAGCCGCAGCACACGCATGAAGCACCCGTTGACCACGTCAATGGTCGCCTTGAGCCTGGCGGCCGGGTCCGCAGATTCGGTGCGCAGCAAGAGGAAAAGAGCTTGCACGTCCGTGTTGGAGTTTCCGTCACCACCGGAGCCGGCGGCGTGGTCCTGGGATCCCTGCCTGCCGCTAAAGAGAGGCAAGAAGCGCGCATCCGTCTTGAGGACAGAGTCGTCGGGCTGCGGGTCGGTCAAGCCCGTGATCATGGGGGAATACGCGAGCTCGTACGTGGCTGCCGGACCTCGGGATGACGGTATCTTGTGCTGCAGCGGCGTCTTCTTCTGCTGCAGCAGAGCAAAGTACAGAATCTTGCGCAGCTGCCCCTCGTTCAGACCCCTGTACATGAGGGAATCGGTGGAGCTCTGAAGCTTGGCACTCTCGGCGATGACGCCGGCGTCTTCGCTGATACCCAGGTCGATGGAGCAAGCCGGCAGCCCACGAGCCTGGCGCCAGGCGGAAAAGGCGTCCAGGAAGACGTTGCCGGCGGCGTAGTTGGCCTGAGCGACGTGGCCGATGATGCCGGAGAGCGAAGACAGCATCGTGAACGAGTCGAGGGCTAGACCGAGCGACTCGGCGGCCTGGTGCAAGTTCCACGTGCCCCTGATCTTGCATTGCAGAGCCTCGTGGTACTCGACAAGAGTCATGGATTCAAAAGGTCGATCCTGCAAACACGGCGGTCAGAATATTTTCCCTGTCATGGTAGGGGAAAGGGGGGGACTTGCCCGAAGAACCATGGCACCCTGGATGATGCCGACAATGGGCACAGCTGTCTGCTGCATGGCCTTGTTTACTTGCTCGGCAATGGTCACATCGGCGGTGAGGAGATCGATGTGAGCCCCGAGAGCCTTGATCTGCTTGATGACGTACTTGGACTTGTCGTCCGCGTATCCACTACGTGACATGACGGCCAGGTGCTTGGCCCCTTGCTGGGCCAGGTAGATGGCCAGAGATCCACAGAGACCGCGGAGACTGCTGACTATGAGATAGCAGCCGTCAGGGCGGAGGCCGAGGTTCTCTGGTGCTCGTCGAATCTGTCGGGTTGGACGAAATTAGCAAACTTACATCGGGGCCGGCTATCTAGGGGGGCAAAACTTACTGGCACCTGGATTTTGGGTGCCGGACCATGTTGCGACAGCACAACCTTTCCAATGTGTGTTCCGGGTCTCAGGAAACGAAAGGCTGCCGGGATATCGGTCCATGAGAATCGATGAATGGGCGTGATTGGCTTGATGAAGCCGCCGTTGATGAGCTCAAAGAGCTTGGACATGAGTCGAGAGACGAGGGCGTCGGATGCCTTTTCGGGGGACAGATCGACGGCTCTAAAGGAGCTGTTGCGGTCGAACGGGGCCATTGGCAGATTGTTCCGGTCCAGGACGTCCCTCTTGCCAAGTTCAACCATGATGCCCCCGTCGGCCAGGATGCGGAAAGACTCGTCAAGCATGTCCCCAACCAAGGAGTTGAGGACGACATCCATGCCCTTGTTATTGGTGGCTGCCAGGATCTGGTCGCCAAACTCGGTGTTGCGCGAGTTGAAGATGCGGTCGTCGCCAAGGCCAAAGGCGGACTTGAGGAACTCTCTCTTGTCGGGCGTTCCCACCGTCACGAAGACCTCTGCTCCGACATACTGGGCGAGCTGGATGGCGGCGATGCCCACACCACCGGCTGCCGAGTGAATGAGAACGCTCTTGCCGGCCGACAAATTGCCGTGGTCCAGGAGGGAGTGGATGCCGGTCAGGTACACAATTGGCAAGGTGGCCGCCTCGTCGAAGCTCATGCCGTCGGGAATGCGGTGTACGCGAGCGGGCGTGGTTTGAATCCGGTTCGCAAAGGATCCCTTTCCAAATACAACGACACGCTCTCCGACGGCGAGCCCCGAAACGCCCGGCGACACCTTGCTGACCACGCCGGCCGCCTCGTGACCCAGCGCCGTCTCATCGCCGGGTATGATGCCCACTGTAGCAACGTCATGTTAGATGTGATTGTGTGAAGGGAGTTGGGTAGCGGTGCTTACTAGTTACCACTACATCCTTGTAGTTGAGACCGGCGGCGTAGATTTCAACCTCGACCATGCCATCAGGAAGAGGCACAGGCTCGGCATCAACCTCGCCAAAGTGGACGGCATCCAGATTGCCCAGCCTCTCGCAACGCAGCTGCACCAGAGTTTCGCTTTGGTGCAGGTCTGCCGTTTCCGTCTTCCTGGCGCTCGGCTCGTCATTCTGTCGCGTCGTCAAGTCTGAATCAGTGTACACGCGGCTGATGGAAATGACGCCGCCACGCTCCGCAAAGTCATAGTCGGTGGCAGCACGCGAGTCAAAGTTTTCTGTGCGCGTCACAGCCTGCACCCTTTCGAGACAGGCGGAAATGGCTTCGACGGTGGCGTCGACGGAGGTGTTTTCGACATCAAGAGTGAAGAGAGGGATCTGCTCCTCGGCGCGGATCGTGCTGAGGAATCCCACGGCGGCGGCTCTGGTGGGATCGGAGCTTCTGCTCGTGACCCAGAGCAGTGGACATTGCACCTTGATCAGGTGCTTCAGAATCTCCCATTGCTTGTCATTGAGACTGTCCATTACGGAAGAGAAGAGCTCGTCGAGGACAACCACCGCCGTCGTGCTCGACGAGATCTCTTGCAGCGGGTTGGAGGAGCTCTTGACAGACCACTTCTTGGCAGCGAGGGCATCTAGAACCTCGACGGTTCCTTTGGCATGGGATTCCCGAGCGGCCGTGTCCAAAAGACTGACCTGGACGACGGATACTGGAAATGTCCCATTGACTGCCACCGCCTCCTTTTCCACTCGGCAGATGCACGCCTCATTGTCCAGTGCCACCGTCTTTCCGAGACGACCTAGCGCCGCCTCCGGAATGCCCCTGGTCACGATGAATCCGCCCTCCCTCACCGAGGTAGCGAGGCTCTGGACTGTAGCATCGACCTGGACTGCTTGATCGGTTCCGGCATTGACGATTGCGAGATCGATACTGTCAGACTCGGTAACCGATGCCGGCTTGGAGGTATCCATGATCAGGTGGAACTTGGCATGGGGGACGCGCGAGCTCAAAAGCTCCTGGGCGCTGAGCAGCGTCTTGGGATCACGGACTGCAAAATGGTAGCTGGAGCACCCGCCTCGCACAGGGATGGCCGTCTCGTCGTCGTCCTGAACCATCCAGAGATTCGAGCCGTCGAGGGGGCTCAGGTTCATCTCCAAGACACCGAGTCCGGGCTTCTTGTGTGCTACCAGGTCGATGACCTCATGCAAGCCCCTGGATGCGTACCAGCTCTTGAGCAAAGACGGCTCGGCCCGCATGAGCATGTCGATGTCGGCATTCCAGGCGGCACGCATGAATTTGTGAGGCGTCTTCTCCTCGTCGCTCGTCTCCATCTCGGCAGAGGCAAGGCCCTTCATCTGGAACAGCAAGGCGCCGTCTCCAGGGTCGTACAATTCCACGTTGGTGGCGTAGTTGCGCGCATTCTCGGCATTTCCAACGCCGATAAAGTGGGCAGACGTAATGGCAATGCCCTCGTCGGGGATCTTGGCTTGTCGAAGGCTGCCCGACTCGATGACGATGCTGTCAATGGTCTTGGGCACCAGAACAGGGTCCCCGGACTGCGGCAGGTGACCCTTCCACAGGGCGGGTGTTGCTGCCTGGAAGCACCCGTCGATGACGGCAGGGTGCAGCGGGTAAGGAGACTGGCCCTTGGGGTGAGACGGGGGAGGCTCGAGGTTGACCGACGAGCGACTGTGGCGCTGGCCCATGGTAGACTCGACCATCAAGTGCTTCTGAAAGGCAGGGCCAAAGTTGTATCCCATCTCGGCCAAGGTCTTGTACCAGATGCGGGCGCTGACGGCAAGCTCCAGCGGCGCCACGTCTTTGAACGTGTCTTGATAATCCGTCTCGACACACACGAGGCCGGTGCTGTGGACAAAGTCGACGTCGACCCCGTCCTGCACCGAGCACATCTTGTACTCGTACCAGGACCGGGTCGACCCTCCCTTGACGGGCGTGAGCGCCAGAGTGACCCTCGTCTCGCCGTCTTCTGCGAGAACCAGGGCGCGAAGCAGTCTCACGTCGCGCAGTCGGAAGCGGTAGCGGCCGGGCGCCTGCTTCTTCCACTTGGTAATCATGGCCGTCTGATACATGGCCTCTACAGCCATGGCCACGTACCCGGCAGCCTGAGCAGAGAGTTAGCAGGTTTCATAACATCGAAGAGCAGGGCAACAGGCAAAGGGACGAAAGACTGGAAAAGACTTGCGGGAAACACCACGTCGTTGCCGAGCTTGTGGTCTCGCAGCCACGGCAGGTTGGCCAGCTTGAGGACGCCCTTGAAGATGGGGGCGTGCCATCCCACGGAGCTCATTTTGGAACCAATCAGATCATGGTTGATAAACTCTTTGAACCGCCAGTCCTTGCTCGCGCGCGTCTCGTGCCAGTAGCGCGTCGAGTGGTTCCATGCGTAGTTGGGCAAGTCGATGACGACCCGCGCCGTCTGTCGATTTACACGATTGACCCGGGCCAGGCTGACCTTTCTGTCGCCTGCCAGGAACAGTCGGCCTGCTGCCTCGTACATGGACAGCGTGGATTCGGCGCCGCGTTTGAGTGCCGAAACATACTGGGCGTCGTGTCCCGAGCTCTTCTGGATCTGGGCAACGGGGCCAGACAGGGCATTGCTGGGGCCGAGCTCAATGAGGAAGCTGGCCTTTGTGTGTTTGAGCACTTGTGCCGTGGCGGGCGCAAACTGAACCGGAGACACCATGTTCTTCTTCCAGTACGCGGCATCAAGGCCAATTTCTGGGTCGACGACGTTGCCCGTCACAGAGCTAAACATGCGAACCCGATTTGTCTTTTCCGACGGCTCTCGCCTGGCAAACATGGTGCCGTCGCGCAGCAACATGTCCTCGTATATCTGGCCAATCTCCGCCATGTAATCAGAGTGGTAGGCGAGGTCTACAAGAAGCAGCCGGGCGAAGTGGTCGTCTTGCTTCAACCGGTCACGCAGCTTCTCGAGCGCCGACACGGTGCCCGACATGGTCAAGCTGTTTGGGCTGTTGTAGCAGGCAATCTGGATCTTGCCCTCTTCCGGTCGGAGATAGTTTTCAACAATCTGGGCGCCGACACCAACAGCAAGCATGCCCACGGGCTCAGCCGGTGGGACTGCCTTCTTGGAAGCCTGACCGCGATAATACGCCGTCTTGATGGCATCGGACGAGCTGATGAGGCCGGCGGCAAACGCGGCGGCGATTTCGCCAGACGAGTGGCCCACGACAGCCTCGGGATGGATGCCCCAGTCATCCAAGACTCGGAAAAGGGCAATCTGAAGAGCCGTCACCAGAGGCTGGGAGAATTCGGGCTGGCGCAGGGCCTCGGCCGTTCGAGCAGCGGTCAGCTCCTCCAGGAGCGTCCACCCAGGGGCATCTGCCAAGCCCTGAAGAACGCCGTCGAGCTCCTGGATGGTGCTTTTGGCCAGCGGGAACGACTTGACCAGGTCGGCGCCCATGGCGGACCACTGCGCTCCCTGGCCGGTAAAGACAAAGGCGATGCGAGGAGCCGACGTTGCTTGTTTGCCGTGGACGAGGGTGTCTTGGTTGATGGTCTGCGAGCTTGAGCGCACAATGGCAAAGGCCCCGTGGTAATGCCTGGTCCTCCTCTCCGAGAGCGTGTAAGCCAGGTCGCCGAGATCCATGGACACCATGGGGTTCTGGATGTGCGCATTCAGAGCCTTGACGTAATTCTTGAGTGACGGCTGGTCGTTTGCTGAAAAGACTAGTATTGAAGGTGCAATGTCTGTGTTGGCTTGCCCGTGTGCCTCTTCCTCTTCTTCGTCGTCGTCGTCAAAGAAATCCGTCGTTGAGTGCTTGTACGAGGATACGTGACGCGACAGAGACCGGGCGTCGTTTTCCACGACGGCATGGGCATTGGCGCCGCCAAAGCCAAACGAGTTCACGCTGGCACGTCGAACGACATCCGCGCCCGTGGCCGGCCAGGGCATGGACATTCTGCTGGCCCTGACACGCAGCTTCTTCCAGTCGATGTTTGGGTTCGGCACAAACAGGGTGGGCGTCCCGGGAATGACGCCCTTCTCCAGGGCCATGGCGGCCTTGAGGAGACCCGAGAGGCCCGCCGCGGGTTCCGAGTGGCCAATGTTGCTCTTGATGGAGCCAATTATGAGCTCCTGGCCCTCCTTGCGGCCCTTGCCGAAGACGGACGCCGCGCCCCTGACCTCGATGGGGTCGCCAGCAAGGGTGCCGGTGCCGTGGCACTCGAGATACTGCGTCTTGACCAAGTCGTCTTCGCCGATGCCCGCGTTCTTGAAGGCCAGCCTCGTGACCGCAGCCTGTGCGTCCGGACTGGGATTGGCGATGCCGTTTGTGCGCCCCGACGCGTTGACGGCGGTGCCGCGGATAATGGCGCGGATGGGATCGCCGTTGCGGACGGCGTCGTCGAGCCTCTTGAGAAGGAAGCAGTTGACTCCCTCTGCCTTGACGTATCCATCCGCCGACGCGTCAAAGCTCCTGCACCGGCCCGAGCCGGACTGGGTCACATGCATCATGCCCACCTCCTCGTTGTGCTCCGGGGTGAGCCACAGGTTCGCGGCGCCCACGAGCATGGCGTCGGCTTGCGAGGTGTCGAGATAGCGGCAGGCCACGTCGAGCGATACCAGGCCGGCCGAGCATGCCGTGTCGACGGTCATGCTGGGGCCATGCACGTTGAGGAAATGGCTGACCCGGTTGCTCAGGAGAGCCGTTGCCAGCCCAATGGTGATGGACTCTGCCTCGTCCTCGGGGTCGCGGTGTTGGATGGCGCCGTAATCTTGGTGCTCGAGGTTAGCGGTGTGCCCTTGGCCATGAAGATTCCGGGTCAACACATGCCTATAAAGTTTGTGCCGACAATGACGCCCGTGTTGGTGCCGTTGAGGGCCTCGACGGGCATTCCGGCGTTTTCGAGGCACTCGTACGCCACCTCGAGCATCTGCCGCTGCTGCGGATCCATGGCGATGCACTCAACGCGGCTAATGTTGAAGAACTGGCCGTCAAAGAGGGCCGGGTCTGTGTCCTCGATGAACATGCCGCCGGGCGACTTCATGGTCCTCGGGCGCCCGGGGTTTTCCTTGTCGTAGTGGCCGGCGAGAGAGAAGCGCGAGGGCGGCGGCTCATTCTTGGCCACGCCTCCTCGCTCGAGCAGATCCCAAAGCGCCGTGGGAGAGCTGCTGTGGCCCGGCAGTCGACACCCCATGCCCACGACAGCAATAGGTGTCTGGGTGGGATGAAGAGGCTCAGGCTCGGACCTGTCGTCGCTCGAACATTTTGCGCTCATGTCCGACTCGACGGGGGTTGTGTAACTGCCCGACGACGGGCTAGTCAAGGACGAGACCATTGTTTTCGTCTGCTGTGGGAATCTATCTACAAGGGCCGTGTCTCCGTCTCTAATTCTTGGTGCGCAGATGGAGGAGATGGGGATGAAGAGGGAAATGCTGGAGCACAGCTTCTCACCGTCCGAGTGTGTTTTATCACACAATCGCCCCAGTCGCACATGACGGCTCATTCTCGTCCAAAGATGAGCGCTGCTTTGGTATCGTCTTTCAAGTCTCCCGCATGATGACATGTTTACCCGAGTCCACGGACGTACGTGCCCACATCGCGGCTTACATGCATGTTTGCCTTTGGAACAAGGGGAAAGCTTATCTGCAGAATTACACGCAAACCTTGGTTGCTTAGCTGCCCACACGTTTTTGATTACATGCATTCGGGGGCTATGCTACCCATCTGCGCCAATAACGGTGAGCGTCATCGTCCCGTGTTGCCGTAATACATGTAGTCCCGTCTTGAAAGCACTTGTCCCCGTTGCTCAACACTCAAAACATGGCCACCCGCATGCCCTACACGCCATCATAACCGGGCCCAGAAAACAACAATGGCGAACAAGCAAGATGTCGAGTTCAAGACGGTGGACGGGCTCACGCTCCGAGGCTGGCTCTTCCCGGCGGAGCAGCGAGGGCCCGCCATCATCATGACGCCCGGGTTCAACCTCACCAAGGACATGATCATATTCGAAGCCGGCCAGTACTTGAACGCCGCCGGCTTCACCGTCCTGGGCTACGACCCGAGATGCGTCGGGGCGAGCGACGGCTCGCCGCGCAACGACATCCAGCCGCTCAAGAACGTCGAGGACTACCACGACGCCCTCACCTTCCTCAAGGTGCACAAGGCAGACCTCGTCGACCCGGGCCGCATCGCCTACTGGGGCTACTCCTTCAGCGGCGCCGTGGCCCTCTGCGCCGCCGCCCTCGACAAGCGCGCCAAGGCCGTCGTCGCCGTCTCAACCCTCACCACCTGGGAGTTTTCCAAGTGGCGCCAGGTCCTGGCAAAGGCCATGAGGGACCGCGAGTCGCAGCTGGCCGGCAACCAGGCAATCTACCTGCCCATGCTCACCGACGCCGGCGAGCAGCCCGCCGGCTTCGGCACCGGCTACGCAAAGGAGGACGTCCTCGGCATCATCAACCGCCACGCCTCCATCGAGCCGAGCTTCGTCACGCGCACCACGCTGCAGACCTACTACAACATGGCCGCCTTCCGCCCGCTGGCCCTCATGCAGTTTGTGAACCCCACCCCGGCCCTGCTCGTGACGGGCGAGGAAGACGAAATCTCGCCCCCCGAGCTGCAGAGAAGCTTGATCTACGACGTTTTCCAGGGGCCCAAGGAGTTTGTGTCAATACCAAACAGGGCGCACATGGACGTCTTGACTGGGGAGGGATCGATGGAGACGTTTAACATCCAGGCCAACTTCCTTCACCGCGTCATGGGGACGGCAGCGCCGTCAGTCAAGGCGCAGCAGCCATAGATTATCTAGCAAGAATTGCACAGTGGTTTTTTCAACACGATTCCAACTTTGCTGCATGTTTGCAATACTCGTGGCCGCTGTCGGCACCTTTCACATCTCATCTTTGAAGACAGTTATGCACTCTTGTCGGTTCTACACGTTGACATATTCGTGACTGGATCTGTATTGAGCATTAGTTTGCTTTGAAGCAGCTGGGCATTGCACGGTTCAAGCCATGCTTGTCATGTTGTTAGGACTCGCAGAACCACTTGGGAGCCTTGATATTTGCAACTTGTATTGTTCTAGTCCAGCTAGCGAGTAATCTATTGTGAAAACTAGTGCAATCTGACTCTCTTGGTCCATTCATACTACCAGGATCCATACTCGAATACATTCTTTCATCCACCAGTAGCATCTGAATCCGAAATGACATGTCTCATCTCTCCGCCGTGAGAACCACGTTCTTGTCTGCCACGGAGTCGAGCCGGTAGTGAAGACCTGACACTATCGACGGCATTCATTACCCACGACACCGGCCCATTGTCTACGCATAAAGTCTGCAGGTACAGACTGGGCAATGGCGCTTTGGTACCCAGGCTGTTCAACCATTGTGGGTGGATGTCGTACTCGGCACAGCTGCTGCGGCCAAGTCGGCAGGAAATGGCCGCCGGAGCTGCCAGAAGAGTAAAGCTTCTAGTAGCCTACGTAGACCTAGTAGACGTTCTTAAAGGCAGTATTACGTAATTTGATGAGAATCGCGATACGCCTCTTTATTGAAACCGAACCTGCTCTTGATTCCCCAGAACTTTGCTATGACGGACCGGCAGCACGTCGCGATTGTTTCAAGGACACCATTCTTGATTGAGCCTTGGGCTGTCTAGTGTTTAGAAAAAAGGCAGAAAATGGATTGGGTTGCGAGAGTAGGGGAAGGCGGCAGTTGTCAACTTGGCTTGGCATTGTGAAGGATGAAGTAGCAGCAGCGAGGCAACTGATACCCAGAACGGTATTATTTGACTGGAGTTTCTATCTGGAATATGCAGGGAGGAAGGGAAGCAGGTTTCCCGGCTCTGCAGCTACGTGACACTTGGACGACAAACGAAGACGCGAACCACACGTTTGCTGCTGAGGCAGCTCGGCTCAATTTTGAACAGATGGCGGTCCCGATGGAAAACAATCTTGCCGTATTACTCTTCGGATGCCAAAGGAGAGGAACGCAGCGCAGATTCGGAGCTTGTCCGGCTGCATGACACTCTCCCGATAACACACATGTGCACAGGAATCAGGTACCATTCGATCAGTGCGTCAGCCAGTTTCAGCGCTCGCATCTCTCGCATCTTGGGCAACAGACGTTTACTGATCAGATTACGCCACGCCTTGTTGGGTCAAGTCTGCCCTTGCCTCGGCTTCGGCAGAGTTGGGCGGTCGTTGATTTAATGCCATGGCGCACGGACCAGTACCCTGCACTACGCCATCCGCGCTAGTGCTAGCGTGCGGATATGCATCCGAGCATCGGGGTTGACCACGTGCGGCTGTGCACAAGCCCTATGTTTGATCGGAGATAACGACCGCTAGATGCCTGGGTGGGGACTGATCTACGATGGAATGCGCACGTCGGCCAACAAGCAAACCCAATTTTACCATCATTAACCTTGAACAATGGCATTCGGGTAAGACGGGCAGATAACAGATGCTCCGAAACGCTGGCGCCTTGATGGCAGGGTTATCATATCAGAGCCATTGCCAAGTCCAACTCATTGGGCGGTAAAGCGATTCGAGGACAGCAAGTTGAGCCAAGTTACCCCTGACCATTGTTCTGACTTGATTTCGCAGTCGTTACCTGACATGGAAGGAGACTGTGGCGGTCTAATTGTCAACGGTATGCAAGGCTCATTGATTGAACAGTACTATGTAGCTAATACATGGCCATGCACGTAGAACCCCACGCCGCATGGATGCATCTACCACAGATATTCTTCGCCGGTGATGATGTCAATCAATTTTCCAGACGTCTTGTCTCGGGTCGCCGAGTCAATCACCTGCAACAGCTTGGCGGCGCTCTCCTCTGCCGTGGTGGAGGGCAGATCTATGCCGGCAGCGTTTGCGGCCGCGATGCCCATGTCTGTCGAGACAAAGCTGCCGAGAAAGAGTCAACAGTTGTCTCTCGCTCGGATGCCAAGATGGCAGCAAATGACAGCAAGATGACCTACCCAGGATGGACGGCAAAGGCAGTGATGGATTGCACTGCGGTGTGAATGGCCCTGGAGATGCCGAGTCAGCCAAAGCCGCTCCCTACTTGCGTCGGCGTGGGAGCGAGGCAGCTTACGAAGTGAACCAGTTTTGGGCGGCCTTGGACATGCCATAGGCGCCAATGTAGTAGTAAAAGTCGGCCGGCTGGCCAATGGAGCCGGCACGGCTGGAGACGGAAATCCACTTGGGCGCACTTGCCTTGGCGAGCAGCTTGTTGACTGCGCCAAACAGCACGACGGAGGCGACGGCGTTGGTGTTGTATGCGTCGAGCAGCGCCTTTGGGTCAACGGCATCGAGGGGCGCCGGCGTGGGGGAGACGCCCGCGTTGGAGACGACAACGTCAATGTGGTCAATGCCGGCGGCTTCGATGGCCTCGACGGCCTTTTTCGGGTCCGTGGCCGAGGTGTTCTCGATGCTGACCAGCAGCAGCTTGGAGCCGGCAGCCTTGGGCAGGTCGTTCAGAGCCTGGGCATTGGGGGCCGTGGCGTCCCGGACACTGCCGATGACGGTGTGGTTGGGCCGGGAGAGGTACGCGGCGGCGGCCGCCCGTCCAATGCCTTGAGGGTGGCACCGTCAGAATCCAAACCTTGCCGTCCATGTCCACGAGGGGGAATCGACGGACATACCTCGACTAACACCGGTGATGAGAACGACGGTCAAAGGAGCCATGATGGGTGTTGTTGTTTATACGCAGGTCTGTCAAATCTAGCGCAGGTGCGTGAATGGGAAGTAAAAGACAAATTGGATATCCCGTGATTCGCTTGGTTAGAGCTTATATGTAAATTGGAAGCTAGACGCCTGGCGGATGAAGGAGGCAACCGTTGCACGTGAGGAGCACTGAGGAGCACCGAGGAGCACTCATGATTTCAAAGCAAGATGCATCAATGCAACGGCACGCAGCCAGAGTGGCGGATTTATAAGCATGCTGGTTCAAGCTTGAACCAACAGCCGTGATGGTTTCCGTGTCAAGTGGGCAGGTCGTGTCCACTGTTGATGCACGGACGCATAAATGCCAACCATGAAAATCATGCGCAACGGGCAAGAAACCCGGTCGGTGCTATTCTATCTGTGACTCCAGAGCTTCAAAAATTATGCGATGCCTGTTTTCTTTTGTATTCTAGGCGGCATCTTTGAATCGTAATAATTTAGGTGGTCTTTGGTGAGGGCCATGGCTGCTGAAAACTGGCCCGCTAATCAACCGTCGACTGCTAGATTTATATACCAACGGTCCTTGGCGACGGCCTCGCCAAGAAATGGCGTTGCTGATGGTTGTTTCATGGTATTCTGATGTATGTGGATACCACTCACCGACACTCCCCTGGGGTGCACTGTTGAGGCTGAAAGTTAAAAAGACGGGTCAAGTCTGGTTACCTTACCCATCGATCGATGCGTGCCAGTTTGCCCCACTCATGACCGAATTGAGCAAATGAAACACTCGTCCCCACTTATGCAAATAAGCATGCTTATCTACATGCTTACTTGCAGTACACCTTCGCCAGGAATGCTCTATGCCGCAAAGCGCATCGCGGGTTCATCACTTGGTGGGCGCCAGCAGTGGCTTGCCGAGTACCTCTGGTCTGCCAATCATGCAACTGCTAGCTAATGGCAGCCAGCAGCGTCAACAAATACTTTCTCGTTCCCTCATCACATCGCACGGTCTGTTCACAATTCCTGCATTGCTCCAGGCTTGAGAATATCGACAGCGCGCTAGTCCACGCTTGGCTTCGATATGGGCATCGCCATGGTTGACACCGTCCTTTGGTCGGCGGCGGCGGCGTTGGTCTCGTCCGTCCTGTACGGCCTGGGACTCGCTGTCTATCGCCTCTGCTTCAGCCCACTCGCCAAGTTCCCGGGCCCCAAGCTGGCGGCCGCCACGCACTGGTATCAGAGGTACTTTGACCTGGTGGCCAAGCGCCACGGAGGCCAGTTTCTGTGGGAGATTAAGCGCATGCACGAAAAGTACGGTCCCATTGTGCGCATAACCCCCGACGAGCTGCACATTGACGACCCCGAGTACTGGCACGAGGTGTACTGCAGTAGCACCTCGGCACGGCCCATGGACAAGCTGGAGAAGCTGAGGTACCGCTTTGGCGTCCCCGATGCCATCTTCAGCACCCCGGGCGGCGAGCAGCATCGTCAGCGACGCCAGGCAATGGCCGGATTCTTCGCCAAGCAGCGCCTGCGCGCGTCCAACGACAGGGTCAACGGCCTCGTCGAGCGCGTCTCCCAGCGCGTGTCGGCCGAGTACGCCGGCAAGGGCCGGGTGCTCGACGTCGGCGACATGTTCTCGTGCCTGGCCGTTGACATTGTCACGGAACTGGCCTTTGCCCGCTGCACAAACTGTTCGGCCGCCACCGATTTCAAGGCGCCCCTCGTGGGCGTGACGGCAAACACGCTCTGGATCAGCCACTGGAACGCGCACTTCAAGTTCTTGCACCAGTGGATGGAGTGGCTTCCGGCCGACTGGGTCGTTGCCCTCGTGCCGCTGTACAAGCCCATCCTGGCGCTCCGGACCAGCATCGCCCAGCAGGTTGGTGAAATGATCTCGGGTCTGGACAAGAGCGCCGCGGGCCTGAAGGAGGCCAAGACGCACCACGCCACCATCTTTAATGACATACTTTCGTCCAACCTCCCACCCCACGAGCTCTCGCTGGATCGTCTGACTCAAGAGGCTTTCGCCCTGACCAGCGCGGGAATGGAGACGGTCAAGTCGACCATGACGCTGGCTGTTTTCCACGTCTTCAATGAGCCGGCCCTCAAAGTCCGTCTCAAGGCCGAGCTCGCCGAGGCCATGCCGGACCCCAACGTGATACTGCCCTGGGTCGAGCTGGAAAAGCTGCCGTACCTGACGGCCGTTATCTATGAAAGTGAGTCATGACCACCCATCCATACAGTATGACTCGAGCCGTCATTTTACCTCAAGAGCGAGTATATGCTAAACCGCACAAAAACAGGCTTGCGTCTTGCCTACGGGTCAGTCCAGCGCAGCCCGCGCATCAACCGCCTGCACGCCTGGCAATACGGGGACTGGGTGATTCCGCCCGGCACCGCGGTCGGTATGGATTCGTACCACATGCACTCCAACCCAGACGTCTTCCCCGAACCGTTCGCCTTTCGACCCGAGCGATGGCTCCGCGATGCCAAGGGGCCAGACGGGCGCCAACCCCTCACAAACTATCTCACCAGCTTCGGGGCGGGCTCTCGAATATGCATCGCCATGAACCTGGCTTACATGGAGCTGTTTGTGGCTCTGGCCACCGTGTTTCGCCGCCACGAGTTCCAGCTGTTCGAGACGGATCGGAGCGACGTCGACTTTGCCCTGGAGATGTTGGCGCCGATGCCACAGTGGGAGAGCAGGGGTGTGAGGGTGACGGTGGACAAGTGACGGCTGCGTGCGGCGGAAGGGATCAAGGTTTCGTTGATTGAAGAGAATAAGCAAATCCGTGATTGAGTAGAATATGTACATCCGTTGATGATTGAATAGAATATGTACATCCGTTGACGATTGAAGAGAACAAGTACACATCCTGTATGCTTTATCAAGGAGCGTCAGTACCTAGGAAGCTACCTTTTCTCGAAGCGTGATGAGCATTGTTAGCGTAAGCAGCCCGCTGAACAGGCTAGTAATTAATGCCATTGAAAAGATTGTGCGTCACAAAACTACATTGTGCATGTTTATTCAGCAAATTAAGTAGCCAGCATTACCCAGGGTTACATGGTAACATGGTAGGCGTTATTGTCACATGGTATTAGGCGGTCAACACCTTTTGCCAATTTCTAGTGTGGCGGTTACAATCCAAATCTTTACATGACAACTACAAATGTTCCCGAGCCGACAGCCGACCAGGCCACTTGGGGACGAGGGCGCAGACAAAAGACACGCCAAACGCCGCAATGCCCAAGGCCCAGCCGGCGTGAAGACCCTCAAGGTACGCCTCGCGAACCCCCCGAAGCACGTCACCGCTGTAAGCGTCCCTGATCCCGGCAGCGCCAATCGCCAGCACCTCGTGCCCGTCGAGGCCGGGAACGTGCCGCGGGACCCGCCGCAGGAGGATATTGTTCAACATGGCATCCGTCGCGGCGACACCCCATCCTCCGCCAAGCATCATGAAGACTAGGAGGGGAGACGGACTGTCAGCTGTCGGATCAAGGCATGGACGGTGGAGTGCGCGCGGGGACTTCTCTCACATGCGACAGACGAGACGGCCGTCGACACGTCCTTGGGGGCGCTTGTCACGGTCGCCACGAGGTTGGGCACCTGCACGCCGAGGCCGGTTCCAACGCCGTACAAGATCTGGTATCCAATGATTGTGCCGAGGCTCTGGTCGACCCCAAACGTAAAGACGAGGCCACACCCAACGGTGGAGATTGCGCCGGCAGCCAAGAGAAAGGGCTGAAACAGCTGCAACTTGCCGGCAAGGCTGGAGCCAATGGTGGTGGCAAGGGCCGTGGCCAGGATCGACGGCATCATCTTTATGCCGCTCTGAACGGGCGAGTCGCCCTGTATGGCTTGGAAGTAGATGGGTAGCTGGTACTGCAGCGCAATGTTGCCCGCATTGAGGCTGACTCCCCCCTGCGTCAGCCACGGGCGTTGAGAAAGACGGATGAATACGTACAACAAGATAAAGGCGGCGCTTGGTCCAATGGATCTGGACCGCAAGAGGCGGTACACAACGAGGGCGCGGTCGCCCTGGCGCCACTCGTTCAGGACAAAGACGACGCAAAGGACAAGACAGCCCGCCAAGAGGCCAATCTCGGTGCTCGAGCTCCACGGGTAGACAACGCCCCCCCACTGGATGGCAAGGAAGAAGCACAGCACGGCGGCAAACACCAGCACCGAGCCGACGGGGTCGAAGCTCATGAGCACCTCCGACATGGGCGTCCCGTGGCTGGCCTTGGCGGCCCTGGGCGTCTTGAGGAGGAAGAGGATGCAGAGCATGGTGACGCCGCCGATGGGCAGGTTGATGTAGAAGCACCAGCGCCAGGTGAGGTTGCTCGAGAAGACGCCGCCCAGCAGGGGGCCGGCGACGCTGGCCACGGTAAACACGGAGCCCATCAGGCCAATGACAATGGGCTGGACGTGCGGCGGGCAGATGAAGGCGGTGATGGTGTAGCCGCCGCCCGAGATGCCGGCTCCCCCGAGGCCCTGGATTGCACGACCGCAGATCAGGGCCACGCTGTTGGGCGCCAGGGCGCACAGCAGACTGCCAGCCTCGAACAAAAAGACGGCCAGCAGGTACACGACGCGCAGGGAAAAGTACTTGTATGCCTTTCCCCAGTGGGAGATGAAGGCGGCCAGCGTGAGGAAGAAGGCGCTGAATGGACGAGGACGGTCAGCACGGATGACCATTAGCAGCCGGATTTCGATGACTTGCCTGCCATACCATCCCACATCCGCCATGCTGTTAAATTCGGTAGTTATGACAGGCACAGCTGTTCCAATGATGCTCTAGTTGTCACGACTGTCAGATGAGGCCGTCGCTGCCACAGCAGGATCCTAATCATTACTTACCATGTCGAGAGCAATCTCAAATTAAACGTCAGCCAAGAGCATCATGACGCAGAGTCAGTAGCCTCACCCACCAGGAATGTTGCGAGCATGAGACTCGACACAATGACGCTGCGAATGAAAACCGGCGGGTATTCTACGTCTAAACTGGCGGTGCTTGGGCTTGCTGCCGTGTTGCCCAAACCATTTTCGGCGTCATTCTTGTCCTCCCCGACGAGCACATGAGAGGCGTCAGGGAGCTTGTCCGGCCCAATGTGTTGTGATGCCATTGCCACCGAGCGCGAGGGACTTTGCCGGTCCCCAGCATCACCACCCATAATGTTGCAAACTGGGAAGGGCAATCTTTGTCGAGAGGGACTTGTGAAGAAGAAAGCTCAGCAGGGCTATGAGTAAGAGAAGAAGGAGCTGGAATGAAGCGCGGAGAAATTACGCATCGGCGGGGATACAAGGAGTCAAGACTTTGTTTTGGTCGTTTATCTCGTTTTGTTCGATCTGGAGAGTCGCACCAGGGGTGGATAGGAGTGGTGACCAGCCTTGGGTAAGAGACATGGACGAGGGAGTCGAGCGAGACCCCTGACGGGCGTGGGAAGAAGCGCGTGGCTCAATCAACGGCTAAGAAAGTCGGGGCTTTAGCCTTGTGGCGGAATAGGCTAATCCATTTGCAGGCGCTTTAAAGAACAGGCCTGTCATGCCGAGGCTGGAGGTAATTTCATATGTTGGGGACGTTGCACCTTTGCCTACATCGGGCGAATGCGACGTCGAGCTTACCAAGTCCCGTGGGGTGTGTGCTTGGCCAAGAGGGGGTCGGCGCAGCGGGCGGGCCCCCGTAAGACGATGGCGCAATTGGACAGATAAGCGACAGAGATGCACGGGAGTGGCTGCACTCGGCGCAACTTTAATTTGTCTTACTGACGATCCGTCTCCACGGGAGGCGGACACGGCTATTCCATTGACTGGATGCTGGTCATGGTTGTATATTGAAAACCTATGACGACAAGATTATATATTACCGGTACACATTGTTCGTTTGAAATCAGTGGTCACGACAAATCCCTAGCCTGCTGCACTCTGTCCCGCAATTAGCCTGGGCTCTTTCGCCAAATGGACAGCGCCATCGCCAGCAGCATCGAGCCGGGCCATCTGCAGCCGGTGCTCTCAACCCGCCGCAGATTGCAAAACAGGGAGGCTCAGCGCAGATATCGAGGTGAGTCCCAACCTCGCTTGTCCGCCGAGACGTTAAAATGTCCTGACCATGTCCATGTTTAGAAAAGGCCGCCAAGAGAAAGAGTCGTCGGGAGAGCTCGCACGAGATGGACTGGGCGTCCAGGTTTCTTTGGGACTTTGACCCGGAGGCAAAAGTCGCCCATGGCGATGCAACTGCGGCAGCAGACTTGAACTGGGAGGCTTGGACCATTGAGTCGGCGACTTCTTCTTCTTCTGCCTCTCCCCCGTCTTCATCATCATCATCCTCATCCTTGTCGCCCGCTGAGGGAATCATACCCAATAACAAAGACGCCTTGCTGATGCTCAACGTTGACGCCATGAGCGGCACCGTGCATGGCCCAAGGCAATATCATATTCCCAGCCCCGAGAGCCACCGCCAGCTCGGCATGCCGCGTTCGGCTCCCTCGTCGCTCACGAGTCTGTACCAGCCCTCCTTTGCACGAGACCTTGTCCACCACTCTGCCTCTCCAGAACAACCCGCTCCGGACATGGCGCAGACGCCGGAGCCAGTGCAGCCGCTGCTGCATGTGGCCGTGCAATCACGCAAGCGCGCCATGGTGGCGATGCTCCTCCAGCACGGGGCGGCGGCGGTGGGCGACCGCAACGGCGACGGCGCAACAGCAATGCACGTTGCCACGGAGCTGGGGGACGAGGCCATCGTCTCCCTGTTGCTGCAGTACGGCGCAGACAGCAGCGTCCGCGACGTGCGCGGCCAAGACTCCCTCCATCTCGCCGTCTCGGCCGGTCACACGGCCATTGTCAAGCTGATGCTGGACAAGTGCAAAATGGCCAGTCATGATTCGTAATTCACCATTTCATCAAAAGGGGCATCAAGTCATTGTACATTATTTTGGACAAGTGTTTTTGTCAATAAATCGAGTCGGCACAAGCCATTTATTAATATTGATTCTTGTTATTCTTGTATTTCATTTTCCCCCTTCAGTAAAGGCCATGGGTCTTGTGTAGTTTGCATACCTTTTGGCGCTGGAAAATACGCCAGAGGTTTCTCCCCGAAATAAACCAAAGCCTGAACCTACGTCTTACAGGTGAATTGGGCAACACCAAAAGGTCAAAAGTAAAAATGTGATGGTACAACCAACTTCACACAAGCGGAATGCCGCTCCCGCCGCAAGCACATAATTTTGGACTGCTCATTGCGTCAGATTAACTTGTTGATTGCTGACGACGCACTTGGATTCAAAAATCGCTCATACAGGGAAATTATTGCAAATTCGAGGCGTTTTGTGTCAAAGCGGTCGTTGGGGAATCGTCAGCAGCTGAATCACTCTGGGCTCATCTAGTTCTCTTCCGACAGACCCGCGGCGCCGAGGAGCATTGAATGCCTCAACCGAAAGTGCCTGCATTAGTGCTTACGCCCTGCCTTGCATCAGTGGTGGCCTTGCAGCAGTCTGCTCATGGCACAAACGGCGCATGTAACAGGCAAGGGGTGTGCGTAGATGGTTCGTGTGGATTACAGGCCAAGCCGGGCTAGAGCCAGCTCGACAGAGTCTGGTGGAGAAGACAGAGATGCAAACTGCCTAGCCGTTGTCTGGAAGACAAAAGACGACATGTGCGCTCAAGAACCTATTCACTTGGCGAGGATGAGGTCTGGAAGTGCGACGCAGTTTAAACGAGGGAGCTGGGGAAGTGTCCTGGCGCGTCATTCTTGCTTTACTCTGGGACGTGAATGCCTCGAGACACTCATGCTGACAGGGACTCGTACGATAAGAGAGGTTTGTTTTGGCTTTGTACCGGCCATTACTGATGCCGGACGCCATGCATCAGCTGGTGGCAATGGGGCAAACTCAATGGCCACCTGATAATATCCGTCTGCGGATTGGCGACTTGCAAGGTTGACTTAAGTCGGGCAAGTGAGACGGCGTCAGTTTGGTCCGTGCTGACCCTTTTATACATGTATTTATACGCATGGAATCCCTCTGCATCCAAGGAGGCCTATCTGGCCAAGAGACGTTCCACTCGAGGGATTGTTGTCAAAGCACCAAACTAATCATCTGCCACCCAATACAAGTCGACAAAGCCACCGTCGCAATGAGGGGTTTTCAACTTATGCTGGCCCTCGGCGTGAGGGTGCTGGCATTGGAAGCCGTCGGCGATGGCGGCTGCCAAAGTGATGCGGTATGACCGTCATGTCGTCCCACAGAACCCAATTGCTGACGCGGCATGCAGTGTGCTGCTCTCGCGGCAGCCTTGCCGTCAGACGTGGCATATCCCAACAGCACATCCTACGTGCAGTCCAACATCTACTGGTCGCTGCAACAAGAACAGGTGCACCCGCGGTGCTTCGTGTCGCCAAGAAGCACAGAGGACGTTTCCAGAGCCATCAAGATCTTGGTGTCGAACAAGGCGCGCTTCACGGTCAAAGGCGGCGGACACACCCCCTTTGCGGGAGCCTCCAACATTGCCAACGGCATAACAATCGACCTGAAGAACCTAAACGGCATCAAGGTCGCTGCTGATCGCCAGACCGTCTCCATCGGCCCGGGCAACCGCTGGATCAACGTCTCCGACGTTCTCGACCCGCTCAGCCTGTCCGTCGTCGGCGGGCGTTCCGGGGACGTCGGCGTGAGCGGCGTGGTGCTCGGCGGCGGCATCTCCTACTTCTCCGGCATGAGGGGCTGGGCCTGCGACAACGTGCGCAACTTTGAGGTCGTCGTCTCCTCGGGCGACATTGTCAATGCGTCGCCGACTGTGAACCCTGATTTGTACTGGGCCTTGAGAGGCGGCGGTGGCCCAAACTTTGGTATCGTGACGCGCTTCGACCTGGACGCCTTCGAGCAGGGCGAGCTTTGGGCCAATTCGCTCGCCTTTCCGGGCGAGTTGAACGCCACCTTGCTCTCTCTCTTTCAGGACTTGACCATCAAAGGCATGCCGAGCGACCCGGCGGCCCATTCGTTCCTTTCCATATCGCATGTATCTTCCATCGGCGGGTACCTGGTCAACACGAGCTTCTATCATGCCGGCACACCCCCGCCGCCAAACAGCATGCCTGCAGTCTTTGCTCCGTTCCAATCGGTCCCGGGAGCGCTTGACAACGAGACGGTGGTGGCCGGCGTGTCGAGTCACTTCAGGGACATCCCCATCCCCTATGGCTGGCGGAACACGTGGTGGAACGTGGCCGTCTCTGCCGCGTCGGTATCCCTCCTCACTGACATTGTGGCTCTTTTCGAAGCGCGCAATGGCCCCCTGCTGGCAGCCGCCAAGGGGAGCCCGATTACTCCGTTTCTGGTATTCCAGGCCATCCCTCTGAACATCCTCACCCAAATGCAGAAGAATGGCGGGAATGCCCTGGGCCTCGGCCCTTTGGACGGACCTCTGTTCCTGGTGTCGATACCGACGACATGGGAGGATGCGCGGCTGGACGACCTCGTCGAGAAGAGCTCACGAGACATGATTGCCAAGATTGAGAGCCTCGCAAGGAAGCGCAACCTGGACAAGGGGTACGTGTATATGAATTACGCCAGCGGCGGGCAGCAGGTGCAGAGGAGCTATGGCAAAAACAACCAGCGCAGGCTAAAGGCGATTGCCAGGAAATGGGATCCCCAGGCAAACTTGGCGCATCTATGGCCTGGCTATTTCAAACTTGACAGGTAGCTTCTGGCCTCTGGGATAGCTGAAGACTAGGGGCGGCTTCTCTCTGCTCGCCTACCTCTCAACCTTGTATCGCGCGGGGCGGTAACAGCATCACCCTTGTTGATTTGCATAATGTCTTGTGAGCCCTGTATGAATGCCCAGTCTTACGGACACCGCCACTGGAAGTACTCTGCAAATATCTCGCACTCATCCTCAAAGGGGCGCAGGACCTTCTCGGCCCATCCATCATCACGCCACCCATGCATATACTCAACCCCGTAAAGGAGCTTACAGTACTCCCAGTACTCGGGGTACCAGCCAGCCTGTTCCCAATCGATAATGCCCACGATTCGTCGAGGGCCAGGTTCATCCGATATCAAGATGTTGCCGAGCGTAAGGTCCCCATGAGTGAAATAAACGTTGCCTGTATCTGGCAGATACTCTCTCAACGGCCCTGTGATGCCGCTCGCACCGGGTTCTACCTTTTGGCGGGTGGCGGCAGCGACGAACCAGTCATGGAATGACTTTATTGTTGAAAAGGGTCCCTCTTCGTAATCAGACCTGAAGAACCTGTCCTGCAAAGCGCCTCCGCTGACGGATCCTGTAGCCGCGGTCAGCACAATCTACATGAATAGGACTGAGTGGTTACGTACCGATGAATCGATCAGAAGTGGCTTGTCTCAGCCGTCTGAGCTCAGCCGCGAAGCGACTCAGGTCGCTCACTATTTGCTCCTTGTCCTCCTCCGTAAGTGTCGGCCATGCCTGTCGCAGTGTTTTTCCAGGAATTAGGCTCATGTAGATGAAAGCTTTGCCATTGTATCTTCTCCATCCAAACACCTCGGGTATAGGTATTTCATTATTCCTAAATATGCTTCTGAGTGCAATCATTGTTTGCGCTTCCTCTAATCTCAGGTAATTCGAATCGCCAAACTTGACAGCAATATTCTGATGCTCAAATTTCACCACGCCGTATCCCCAGTTGGGAAATTGCTGGAGAACCTGAGCAGGCGACGGCAGGGTCGACGGCGACTCGGTTCGGAAAAAAGACGTGTCGCGAAAATCCATCTCATCCTGTGATATATCAGGCAAAGAGGCGATATCGATGCACAACCGATCAACTCGTTCTGCCGCCATTGATGAGGTATGAAAAGCAGTGGGAAAGTGAGTTGAGCGCAGATGCGGTGAAGTTTCTGGCACGTGCAGATGCGCCACCGACCAATCAGCATCGGTCAACTGGTTCTGAACACAGCCACGCTCAGGAATCAGGCGCGCGCAAAGATGTTGGCCAATGACCGTCCTGGGTCGTGTTTCAGACTGTCAATGCCTCGTCCATGCTTGCAGGGCGCCCATGCAAACTTTTGATTCCTGGGCTAATTATAGTAGCCGCCGGGTGACTCTTGGCAGATATAAATGGTGAGCTGGTCAGTAGCTGCAGGCATCTTGACTGCACACATTCATTATCGTCTTTTCAGCACATTTCGATCTGTCAACCTTATTGCCATACCCCTTCTTGAACATGGATTACTATTGTGTATATCTGGCCAAGTCTCGCCAATCCAGAAACCAACGTGCTCATTTTGCCATTTTCATTCCAAATGCCGAATACAACGGCCGAGATCTGAGCGGCCAAAACTTCAAATCAGGAAGCTGCGAGGGAACCGTTATCCAAGTCGTGGGTGAGCCGGTATTGGCTGGTTTCTCCTTGGAGTTCAAACGGAACTACGACTGTAGCACATCCCAAGGTCTAGCCGAGATGGTTCTTCTCGGGTACGTTGATTCAAACAACATATACGACCCCCCTCCATCTGGCCTTTTCATGGAAGCGCATCCAAGGTCAATACTGGAACGGGAAGCCGCCACGATCAGTCCACCTCCTCGAGGCCAGAATGTTCGGGCCCCGATAGATGGCGTAAGAAATTTTAATCCAACCGGCAAATTCAACCAAAATTGACAATGTTGCAGGTTAGCACGAAAAGGTGCCAAGAGTGGACCATGGAATACCTCGTTCACCTGGAAAATTTAGGGCTTATCAGTGCTGGTGCTGTCGAAATTGCACAGAGCCACCGAGACTCTCCAACTCATGGAATCTTTGGGCAAAGAAGGGTTGCTTGAAGTCAGAGGAATGGGCATATCGAGGGCATGTAGATATTGACGTAGTTGAGGTCAAATTAGGCGCATCAAGGTCAAAGTTATAAGTTATGTGACAAAAGAAAAGTCCAGGTACTGTTCTACAAGGCATATGATTCTTAGTTGATTCCGTCTATCTGGAGGTCGGGTTCGACTATTGATATGCTGATTGTCACGGCCGTCTCCTATGTACTTGTCGCGGTTTGCACGTAACAGACGGACTCGTAACGCAAGATGCTAATGCGATCAAATGTCTGGTGTGAAGATGCATGTGTACCTAAGCTAGAGGGAGCATGATGCGGTACGTGTCCCATCTATTCCGCAAATGTTGCCGAGCCCGCTGCAAATGTAATTTTATAGCCATGTATTCTACTAGTAAATTTTAGATATAAAGGGGGTTGCGCCTTATAAGTGTGAAAACTCTGCTATTTATTGTTATTTATGGCAGTATTATAACGGTCCAGCGAATATACTGACAGCTGGCTAGGTGGTTGTAACAAATATCTGAAGCTAAAGAAGAAGGGAAAAGAACAACAGGAAAAGTAGGGTTCTGGGAGCTCTTACGTCCTAAGCCTGCCGCCGCTAATTTCGCTTGTTAGCCACTGTGCCAGCATAGAGGGCGAGAGTGTAAGCCGAGCCGCCATTGGGCTCAGCCCGTAATACACCAACCAAGCTGCGTGCCCCCAAGGACCGCAGTGATGGTGGTTTCACAGTATTTTTAAATAAAATCGACATGCGTCACCCCCTGTTAAGTGATTCAAGCCAATCGTAAATATCGGCCTTGATGTTGATGCAATTGCGACGATTGTGTGAGGACTCGTTCAAATAGGTCGTTGTCGCCATCGTCCAGCCTTTCAAGTAGTATTCCACAACGTTGATCCATGCGAGCATACGTACTACATGCACATGTCGTTTATCAGCCGCGAACAAAGACCAGATGTGTCCCGCCTCACATTCTCTCCTACACGCTTGGCACGGTTTCGGGTATCCAATCATCGGTCAGCTACACGCCGGAGCGCCGGAAGCCGATGGAAGCTGAGACAGTCGGCACAGATGGCATCAACAACGGGCAGGGCATCCCACGGCACCACCTACCAGGTTCGTCTTGAGGATTGCTGGTTTCAAGGCTGCACTTGCATGCATCTCCTACCTGATTCTCAACTCAGTCCTCAGTTAGCATTACCCCGCTCGAGCCGTTCCAAGATGGACTAATGTCCACCACTTGGGACCAACAAATGCAATCAAGTCGTCAATGTATGCACAACTGCAGTGATGACGTGTACTTGGTAGCCCCGGACAACAGCGGCCCGGCCCGTCAAGCCCAGTCAACCAATCTAGGTCGCTAATCTGGCTGAAGCATTTCATCTTCATTGCCGTTGCCCAGGCGCATAACCACCACCACCTTTGAGACCGCATGTGCAGTATTAGACTGTACGCATCAGTGCGATGAACTCAGCAACGGACCATCTGGATTTGGCTGCATGCTTCTCAAGAGAGCAACCAACTGACATCTGTTGAATTAGACGACTGGAAAATCGATGCTGGCCGAGTGTGAACAGGGTCATCGATGGGTAGCCACTTGTGACTTGTTGAAATTTCCCCTTGAACCAAGTACTTCTGAATCTACATCTGTACAATCTTGATGCAGTGGTGCAAGCTGTTGAAAGAAATCGTTACGGGTAGTTGTCCTGCCGAAAGCCAACACACCTGTAACATGCAATGCAACAGCATCATGCACGGTCAGCCAACGACGGATATTGGTTCATGCTGATCAATCACATCGAGACTCTGTTGCATCCCGCCCTGCTCGAACCTGAGAGCGAACAGACCGCTCGTAAAGTGAGGCGCACGACATATGTTAGCTAGTTTGCTCCCCAATATATTGTTTCATGGAATGAAATACGACTCGTTCCATTGGCCAGTGGATAGTCACAGATTATGCAACTAGTAATGCTGCCCGAGATTGGGACGGTCAGGCGCTTCATCGTCAGGCAGCAATGCGGTTGGAAGCTGCTGAAGTGCGGACATGTTGCATAAAACTTGCCTTGTTGATTTCTATGCGGGGCGTCAACAACGCGAGAGCTGCAGCAAATTTCACATCCAGCTGTGACTAGAAAAGAGCCACAGGCTTACCAAGTGGCGTGGGCAACACCTCTGTCCCGATCTCGTCCCAGCTGTTGGTGTCGGGCTCCCTTTGTTCGCTGCAGGATTCCTTTTGCCGACTCGAGTTCTACGTCGTCAACGCCATTATCGGCATGGTTTCGCCAAAGCAACAATGTGAGACATGCAATCGGTCTTTCAACACAAAATCTGCACTTCTGCAGCATTGCCTTGCAGTCCGCCACCAACTTGATCGATGCTGTGAGCTGTGCTCTCGACTTTTCAGCTCTGCGGCCGGGTACAAAGCCCACAGGAATGCTTTGCATGGTAATCCGCCACAGAGTGGGAGCGATGGGATATCTCAACAGGCCAACGGGCCAGTTCAACTTGACGGCGCGTTGGCTGCCGCATGCCATACGCTGTCTCTTCTCCGGCGGGAAGGATATCGCACTGTGGAGGATTCCCGAAATCGGAGATATCGACATCACAGGCTAGCGCCAAAGCCGAACAAACAGATGGAGAAGAAGCTGGCGGTTGTGCTCGATTGCGAAATGGCCGGTGTGAAGGGTCGGCGAAACGAACTGATCAAACTCGTTGTTGTCGACTTTGGGTCTGGCAGTGTTTTGATCGACTCTCTCGTCAAACCTCACGACCAAATTATCGATTGGCGAAGCGATTGTCATGGCATAACTCCGGGCATTATGTCAGCGACTGTAGCCAAAAACCAAGTACTGCGAGGGTGGCAAGCAGCGAGAGCACAACTGTGGCGACACATTGATCGAAACACCATCGTAATTGGGCAGTCAGTCAACAATGATCTTGATGCTTTGCGGACTGTTCACACGACAATCGTAGACACAGCACTCATCACCGCGGAAGCCGTATTCGGCCAGGGGCAAAAGCTTCAGCGAAAATGGAGCTTGCAGGTATTGTGTTTCGAATTGCTGCATGTTGCCATTCGTTCAGGTAACGGAACACACGATTGCTTGGAAGACGCACAGGCCAGTCGCAATGTTACCATCTGGTGTCTCCGCAATGGCGACCAGCTACGAGAATGGGCAGCCATGAAATACGATCAACATATGGCTGAAGTGGCCAGGAAAAGGGCGAGACAACAACAACAACAACAACAACAACAACAGCAACAACATGACCGGGTCAATAGGGTGACGCACCAACAAGTTCCTGAGCAGATGCTCGAACCGAAAAGGTCAACAATTGGCGACCCTTGGCAATGTTGGATCGTGACGGGTTTTCTGTTGGTCTGTGTAACCGCAATTTCGGCTGTCAGAAAGTGGTGATACCGGAATTCAGGGGGCTGAAAAACAGCTAGAAAAGGGCGGGAATCGAGGCCCCTTTTCTAGCAACATCATCATCATAAGCATTATACCAATAGACAGATTGTGAAGAAGGACCACTGCGAATCATTGGTGGATTATTCGTCTGGGAAGGTGGCGTCGTGCTTTCCTCGCATGACATGGAATTCTGTCCAGTGAACCTTTGACCATGGCATTGAATGCAATTTGGTCTCACATCTCACTTTTACTCCCCCATCCGTCGTCTGCCATATTTCAACAACTCTAGCCCCCTCCTAGCTAAAGCCAAACCCCACAAGGAGTTCAGGCACCAGATAACGTCATGTTTACTCTCAATACAGCTTACGCCTTACCAAGCCGCTGTGGTCACATGACGAGACATGGCATACGGGACACCTTCCAAGACAGGGCCCCTTCCTCTTAGACTCATCATCTCTTCAGACTTGCTGCTAGATTCACTCATCACTTGCATCCCATAGCAGGAGGGATGTAGCTAATAATATAGGGGTGCTGGCACCATGTTTGGACAATATAGAGCACTTGACTGCTGGTATATTCCTACGTCCACGTCCATGTTGTGAGAACTGTGCCGGCATTGTACAGCAACAAAAAGGCATGTGGCTGTTGTTGGTAAATAATATGACATGTTGGAGGAATAGGATGCAGTATTATTCACATTTTACGAGGTATCGTGATACGTGAATCGATGGATGAACATCTGTTGTCCACAAACATGGCTGTTGTTGGGCCGCACTCTGTTGCTTATGATGACTTGAAAGTCTGTAGTTAGTGCATGGCCGGATTCGAATACAGCACTCAATTCAGCGGAGATGGGCTCGGATCCACTGGCGGCCCGGGCCGAGTGGCGTGGCAGTTGGAGAGCGGGGTTGCGTCCTCTTTGGGACTGGTCTCACAAGTACCAGTGACGTTTTCAGATTTGCTACCCCTCAGGCTTGCCATCAGCACGAGTCTTGGAGGTGCTGAATTTACCTTGCAAAGTGGCACCAAGCTGCTTTCACAGACACGTACTGTTAGCCACTCGAGTTTGATGCAGTCGCTCTTCTTTTTGACGACTTCTGGGATCAAAGCGGAGGCCAATACTTGCACCACTGGTCGCATCGGCAAACATGGCGTTGTGCTGCGCTCTTGTCATATTGAACAACAGTCTTGCTGATAACCACGTCTCCTAGCAAGATCTCGTCCTTGACGTTGTAAGGTGTTCCGCGGCAACTTCCTGAGAGAATCACTAGTCTTCAACCTGTATAACTCGATCGCATACTGGCCGCCGCCGCCGCTGCTGCGCTGGCCTTGCCTATATTGGACCTGGGCAGAAAATATCCTGATAAGTGTTTACGCAAAAATACGATTCAAGATAATCTAGGTAAACACAGTAAGAATACTCACTTTCTGGCTTTATTGGGCACAAATGACGGCAAAACCGCACTCCAAGAACGGACTGCCTACTTTCTCAGCCAGTTGCAAGCAGCAAAAGATGACAACCACCAGACTACATATCAATATCCTGGGACAGTTCACGACAAGTTGTTTGTATCAAGCTATCGACACAAGCACCGCATCTCGCCGGCATGCATCTGCATTAACTGCCACGGAAAGATGATCCTGTATGCGACGTCGCTCTTACGGCTGCTTAGTAAGGACTTCAAGGACCAAGGCGTTATTGGACTATCCGGAACCCTATCATCACGAGTTGGCTAATTCTTTTAACCATGTCTCGCGAGATAAGCCGCTTGCTTCTCGATACCTAAAGTTCCTGTACTTGCTTGCTGAGAAAGACATCCCTATATCCTTGCTGCCTCTAGCGAAAATGAGTTGGAGATGGATGAGGCGATTGGCACGCTCAGGGCATATTTATTACCCAGCGTGATGGGCAAGATTCTATCGATATGCACCGGCTTGCGCAACTGGCTAGAGGACGATGAATTGAAGAGTTGTGTATCGTCTGTGATATAACAACTGTATTAAGAGTTGCCGTTTCCGAAGCACGAGAACAGACATGTATGGATAAAATATCTACCACACGCACAAGCCGCGCTGGATTTTTGTGAGCACCCCAAAAGCGGCAACGTGGAAGCTCGACTTATTTAATGTGGCCAAAAGTTATTCTTTACTAGGACATTATCAGAAGGTGAGCAATGCACGGCAGGCACTCGAGCTCTATGAGAAGGTGCTCGGCAGAGAGCATCCGGACACACTATATAGCATGGATGCCCTTGCACTTGTGCTCTTAAAGCTAGGGAATTATAGCACTCTAGCTAAAGGAGAAGGTGCTTAGTAGTAATTATCTATCTATACTATATAACATAATAAGCTTATATATATACTCTTAGATCCAAGGAATTATAAGGAGGCTAAGTAGATATACTAATGAAATAGAAATTAATAGAGAAGGTGCTAGGTAAAGAGCATCTAGATATACTTACTAGTATAAATAACCTTATAGGTATGCTTAAGAATCTGGGGAAGTATAAGGAGGCTGAGCATATATATTAGTAGGCACTCTAGCTAAAGGAGAAGGTATTAGGTAATAAGCATCTAGACACACTATATAGCATAGATACACTGGCACTTATAGTCTTAAATCTAGGTAATTATAGGGAGGCTAAGCGGATGTATCCGCAGATACTCTGTCTGAAGGAGAAGACCCTCGGCAAAGAGCATCCGTCTACGCGAAGAAGTCGGCAGAATCTTGACATGTGCTTACGAATGAAGACATGTCAAGAAGCCACAGCGTACATCTGCCCCAGAGCAAAATTGCGTGCATGTTCGCACTTGGAACGGAGACAAATCGTCGTGCGGGCGCAAACGTAATAATTGAGTTGGTGGTTATGCTTGCTGCCAGCCTCCACAATTTGCAGGCACCGTGTGCAGCGTAAGGAAGCATGAATCAACAAGTAGAAATCAGGCGTCCTCTTGTCCCGAAAGCATATGAATCCCTCACAGACAGCTTTATGGCGAGCTTCAGTCTCCTCACTTCTGACTGCAAGGGCTGAGATTCCTGCTGCCTCCCGAGATACATTATTGCATGCGTGGTTGATATCGTAAACTTTTCCTCGTCGAGTCGTCCAACTTGTTCGCGGTCATTCAAATAAGCTCCCGAGTCGACACTAGTCCAGGACGTCAAAGTTGGGAAATCCACGCGTCTGGGCCAGACAAGAAATGCATAATTATAAATCGACTTTGACCTGCAGTAAGTGTCACTGAGTGAGCACTGAGCACCCATCTGCTTCCAAGTGCCTTGGGTAGATGCGGGTGCAAAAGAGTTACCTGAAAGAGTAATCCGAGATATTTTATAAACAGAGCATGACGGTTATACAATAATTCCGATATAGATCTTGAAACAGGATACCATGGTAATAACCTCCCCATAAACGTCTTGCAAAGCATACTACTCTGGAACATAGTCAATAGAGGCCTCCGAACACGGTTCGACAAGATCCCACTCATCTGAGGCTTGCTACACACATCATTCCCGAACTTCCGAACCAGTTCTTTGGCCGCCTCATACGCGGTAGTTTACAGAGAAATGCTTGCTCTGGCAGTAGGACATTAACGTCAGCTTCAGAGTAAGTCACAGACTCAGCTTTGGTGTGCAATGCGTTTCGATATGGCTTTGTTCATGGTCCTCGGTTCCTTGGCGACGGGACGTAGAGACTTGGCCAGCACCATGTCTAGACATGGGAGGAAAGGCATAAAAGCCCAAGTGTTGAGTAGAAACGTGACGGTTGAGTTGGGAGTCATGATGACCACGATATGTTTTGAGCGTGGTAGAAGAGCGTGGGAAGTGACTCCTGATGACGACAAACTTGTCACGGCATCTCTGGCTTGAATATTTGGCCAACACATCATTATACGCACCTTGCTGCCTTTGTCGACGTCACTAGGGTTGTTGACCTTTTTCATGTTGATGCCAACATTTTCTGCCATGGCGTGATATACAACCAAAAGTTCCGTGAAAGCTATTCTGTAGCTCGCAAATGCAGATTAAGCGTCCCAGCTGAATCATGGGCCAGCCATTCTGCGTTTCTCTGCAAGGAATATTGGCTGGCTGTGGCGGCAAGCCTTTATTCCGCTTAATTTGAAGTTTTCATGACAAATCGACTAGACCTAACATCGCGGGTCTGCTGAAAACAACCCGTCCGCGTACCCGACTTCTGACAAGTTTATGCCGTCTTGTTGGTTGACCAACGGTGTCCATGGTGGCATTTCCAAGGGCCAATGTCGGTCAGACGACGGAAACGCCTCCAATTTTCTGATGCCGGTACACGTGTATCCATCCATGGTACGAGGTTAACTTTGCGAATTGCGAAGATGACAGCATGAGTTTCCGTTTGTGGTAGGATCCTCGCTTTGACCCTTTTGAGAGAATCGAAATAATTTCCACGATTGGCAACCGAAAATCCTGAGAGGAATTTGAGTGATTAGTTGTTGCAGAGAGGATGCAAAGCACAATTCGCATATGTTACCCGTGAGAAAGGTGAATCCTTAGAGCAACACCTTGGAGAGGAGTGAAGCCGGAAGATGGAATACTGGACGAACTGGAAGTAGGACGAGGTACTTGCAGGTTGGATGGATGGTGAAGGGGTCGCAGACGCACCTGCATGTCCAGTTCACTGCCATTCGACACGTGATGGGCGCTTGCAGCGAATCAGAAACGGAAGCGCCGACTGCAACACATGGATTACAATACTCAGTTGAAGCTGACGGAATCTCTGTAAGCGGCCTCATTGTAGCTCAAGCAGCAGAAACTTTATCTGACATATTTCTCCCTTTAAAAGGAGCAGAGGTAATCCCTGCTACTAACGTCCTGAATTGTGTAGTTGGGAGTGAGAGATGATGACGTCCCGGAATGTAAGTGCAAACCTGGTAGCCTGAAGTTTTGGAAATGCTGATACAACTAAAGACGTGTTTATTAATGGCTACGTGCAAGTATCCTCCTATGTTTTCTACCATGATGACCAGGTTGACTAAAACCGTATAGTTATTCTCCTGTATCCTTTGGTTTCTTGTTCGTTTTTAGTCGCAGCACAGTACTAGGTCATGAGCTGTTTAGATAATTCAGAGTGATGCATGTCTGAAGGGCTAGGACATAGATACCGAGGTATATCATAGTTTCTCTGCACAAAGTCTACGTGTTTATATTGGAAATCTGCATTGGATCTGGCCTGGGGTTTGGAGAGGTGGCAAGGTTTGGTTATATACGCCATGAATAGAAACTAAGCTCTTTATTCTGGTAGCTGCAAGCTAGTGAAACTTGATGTTACGAGCCGCATCATGTTGCAACTAGCGCAACAAAGTCTCCTATAAGAGGTACCTTTGCGCTGTTTTTTTCTGCCTCCTGTTCGCTCCACACAGCCCCAACATTTCCTTGATCAAAGCATCATGCATTTACGATATTTCAAGAACCGGGAGCTTCGCCTGCAGGTGCTCGCGCAGCCGTCGAATGCGGGAAGAGAGGCCGCCGCAATACCTCTTGAAGACTGCCACGAAAAATACCGGGAGATAGCACCATCACAATGCAATATACCCGATACCGAGCTCCCCGTTAGAGACATGAGAGAGCTAATGTTTTCATACGAGCGTTCTGCGGAATCTTTGAATGGCTGTGCCGCGATGCACGCACAACCCCAGCGCGAATGTGCAAGTCGCTACAACGCCCCAGGTTTGTCCCGTGGATTGTTGAGGCGCCTCTCAAGCCGTCTCATCCATTCGAGGTATACAAGGCTCGCCATGTTCAGCGCCGCTGCAGCCCAAGAGCGAAAGTAGATGCTACATAGCACAGGCAATGTACAACCGTGGAACCAGAAAAGAGTCGCTCAACCTGTCGCGTATTTAATCCACAAGACCCATCAAGTGCCGACGGCATCATGGCTCATCCAGCCACACATGCCGCAGGCCACGCCCAGCAGCAAAATGGTAACAATGCTCGCGCCAACCCTGTCGCCGGCCGTGACGGGCTCCGGCTCCGGCCCCGGCACGCCCGACCCGTGGTCCCTGCCGCCGCCGGGGTTCCCCTTGCTCGTCCCGCCAGAGTCGTGCGTCACGGGCGGCCCTGCCTTGCCGATCAGCAGGCTCTGCACCGCCGCCAGCGCGCTCATCTCCTGCCCGGCGCCAGTCCTGCCGTCGAACCGGCCGTCCTGCCACTTCAGCCCGCACTGCCGGCCGTCTGCGCCGCCGGTGCACTGCGCGACTGCCGCCCGGGCCGACTTCTGAAGCACCGGCAGGATCCGGTCTGCCGTGAAGGGCGCCATCTGGGTGACGGTTGCGTACCAGCGGTGCACGAAGCCCTTGTATGTGAACATGTCCGTCTTGCAGCCGTCGTTGGGCTCGCATGAAATCTCGACGGCCACGCTCTCGGGGAAGAAGGTTGCCAGTCCGTAGGTGACGAGCCTGTCGATCCTGTCTTTCCACTTTGGGTCGCCGTTTGTCTGGGCGACGGGGGGGGTGAGTGTTAGCGGTTCTCGCGACCCTGGAACAAGCTGGGCGGCCCTCTTACAATGTTGTACATGAATGCCGCGCCCTCGGCGAAGATGGCATTGTTGTACGAGTACTGGACCCGGTTGATGTCCTTGCAGTCCTTGTCGACGTTGGCGCCGTCGTAGACTGCCCACGTCTGCGCGTCTATGAAGCCAATCTTCTCGACCCAGTCCCAAGTCTTTTCGGCCCAGTCCGAGTAGTTGCCGTCTCCCGTGTAGCGGGCGAGTCTGGCGCCCATGTTGAAGAAGCAGCCGTTGGCAATGCCTGGGGGTTACAAGGTTAGGATCCACGTTTCGTCTCGTGGGAGAGGTGGTCGGGCTCACTATTCTTGTAGCCGTAGCCATTGTTCGTAAAGGGAACCTGCCACCGCAGCCCTCCGCCGCATGTGCCGTCGTGCCGCTCCGGGCTTGCCTGCGTGTTGAAGACGGCCTGCGCGAGCCCGAGCCATCCCGGCCGGTCGGCTGGCGGGTCCGGGAACCTGCTTTCCGCGGCCAGCAGCGCGGCCATGCCCCAGAAGGCCTGGTCGTCGTTTCCCAGCGAGGCCGTCACGTTGCGCGGCATGTAGTCCTGGCCCTCTCCGACCTGGAACTGCATGGCCTCCATGACGACGTCGTTGTAAGTCGAGTCGCCCGTCAAGGCCCAGTACTCAACGAGGGTGCCCCACATGGCCCCGCCTTCCCACCAATAATAGTCGCCGGCCGGTGGTGGCCCGGGGAGTATGCCGGGCGTGCCTCCGGACTCGTTGCCGTGATAATACTGCAGCATGTCCGAGGCGAGCGTGGCCGCCGACCTTTTGATGGCATCTGAGAGATGGGTCAGCTGTGCGGGAGTGGTTTGCGCGTTTCTGAGGGCAAGACGCACCATCCGAGTCGAGGGAGAAGACGGACGCCCAAGCAGCAGGTACGAGAGCCGCTGCGAATAGCGCAGACCATGAGCATCTCATTGCAAGTTGCCAGCGTGTGAAAATCCTGCAGTAGATGAAACAAAGACAAGATGCAATGCACAGAGGGTTTGAACGAGTGACGTTGAACTGTTGGCGTAGCAATTTAATCCAATCCTACGCGCCGCGCTTCCATTAGAGTGAATGGCTGTCATTGACGACGGGAAAAAGGGCCATGTCAGGTTCAAAAGGCCAAGAGCTGGCCAAGCCGGGTGCCCTGATGCAAAAAAGGCTTGAAAGGAGAAGCGACCCAGTCTTATGACGCATGTTCAGGGCGGTTTTGAGGTCATCTTGAGGCATGGACGGCGGAGAGGGTGTGTGGCAATTGGTGGCAATGGGTGGTTTGCCTTGGAACTAAACCGACGATCAGTCGCTGGCGCACATCACTCAGGGGCAATGCATCAGCTTGTCGCAAATGGTGTTTACCACATACCAGCCGCATCACATGCCATCAGCGCGGCCCGTATCGTCCAGGCCAATCAGGTGCTGGGCGAAATATTTCCAATGCACTGAGTGGTGAGTGGTGCAGTTGTGAGTGGTGCAGTGGTGGCAGATGCTGAGCATGGGTGGGCCATTCATTCATTTAGCATGCCCTGGCTGAGTCACTGACGCTTCACTGTGGTTCAATTTGTCGGCTCCCTCCATCGTTGGCGTCAACAGCCTCTCTGAAGCGCTGCACCCAAAGTTCACGCTTAAAAGAAAGGCAAGTTACCGCGCAATGTCCAGGCATCGTGGTCTTGTCATTCCCGCTCCAAAGTCGACGGTGATGCCAACCGACCAGACGCTGCTCACCGCTCCGGTTTCGCAGCAGTCGACCTTGTCTCCACCAAAAATGTTGCTCTCCCCTGCTCTGCCATCTCCACCAGGCGGCTTACTTACGCTTACTTGGACGGCAGTCAAGTTATCGCGATTACTCCAGTGTCAACCCAGATGGATTTCCCTTGCACCAACGCGGAGCTCCCGTGCTGCTGAGATAAACCAATCCTCCCGCTCTTTCTCTCTCGCGCGAAGCAGTTGCCCCGCGCCGCCCAGTCACCAGACATCTTGTGTCCCGACCCCCATCGCCGACCATCGGTGGTCGCGAGCAAAGGCCCGTCATGGCCTCGACAGTGGCGGCCGACGCACCGATCAAGAAAGGGGAAGCACCTGCTGCGGCCGAAAAGGCATCGTCGTCGCGGGATTACAAGGGTTTTGTGGCGGGCGTCTTTAGCGGCGTCGCAAAGTTGACAGGTGAGATGGCCAGAGTCGTGACGCTGCGACTTCTTCTCTCATTGATACCCCCTGGTGAATCGAGGCTGACACGAAGCGCCAGTCGGCCACCCGTTCGACACCATCAAGGTGCGCCTGCAAACGACAACCCAGGGCCGGTTCAGCGGTCCGCTGCAGTGCGTCACGCAAACCGTCCAGAACGAGGGCATCCGCGCCCTCTACAAGGGAGCCTCGCCGCCGCTCGTCGGCTGGATGTTCATGGACTCCATCATGCTCGGATCTCTAAGCGTCTACCGCCGCCTCATGGCCGAGCATGTCTTTGGCGCCGCATCATGGGCTCCCGGCGCCGGAGATGCCGCCGGTCTCGGCTTCGCGGCCCTCGTCGCGCGGCTCAGATCCCCCGACTCGCCATCCGCGTCGCCCACCCATCTCCCGCCCGTCGGGCACGGGATAGCGGGCATATTCGCCGGCGCGACGGTGAGCTTCGTCGCCGCCCCCGTCGAGCACGTCAAGGCCCGCCTGCAGATCCAGTATGCCGCCGCCAAGTCTGAACGAATGTACTCGGGCCCCGTCGACTGCCTGCGCAAGATATACACCCACCACGGCGTGCGCGGCGTCTACCACGGCCTGTGCGCCACAATCATCTTTCGCGGCCTGTTCTTCTTCTGGTGGGGCAGCTACGATGTCATTTCGAGGTGGATGAGGCAGAGGACCAACATGAGCGCCCCCGCCATCAACTTCTGGGCTGGCGGCTTGAGCGCGCAGATCTTCTGGCTGACGAGCTACCCGAGCGATCTGGTCAAGCAGAGGATCATGACTGACCCGTTGGGGGGCGGCTTGGGAGACGGCGAGAGAAGGTTCCCGCGCTGGAAGAACGCCGCGGTTGCCGTCTACAGGGAGAGCGGCTGGAAGGGCTACTGGAGGGGCTTCTTGCCGTGCTTTTTGAGGGCGTTCCCTGCCAACGCCATGGCCCTGGTGGTTTTCGAAGGCGTCATGAGAACGCTGCCTTGAGGGCCGTGTGGGAGGACCTTTGTTGCTAGCCAGCACCTCGTTGGGCTGGAAGTTGACTTGTACACGACGTAGAATTGGATGCGGCTTGGCGGAGAGCCGACATATACCCAGCACGGCGACTTGGAGCATGATATTAGATACGAAAGACATGGAAGATTGTCATGTCATGGTATTGGAAAAGAAGCATTTCGTCACATCGAGCACGTTGCTCAGCAGATATCAAACTTGCAGGCTCACTCAAAACGGTGGTGTAATATTGGTGGTATCATGTGGCCGTAAAACAACCCAATCTGCATCGTCTCAGACTCATCCATGCCCCTCCCCATATCAACACCATTGAAACCCATTTCTTGTTCTTGTGACAAAAAGATTAGAGACGCAGCGAAGCGGCCCCAATCTACTCGTCGTCCTCGTCGGCCTCGTCGTTGACGACGTTGAAGAACTTGAGCTCGTAGACACCACGGGAGGTGGAGACGACGCGGAGCCAGTCACGGAGCTGCTGCTTCTTGAGGAACTTCTTGGTCCTGCGGCAAATCAAATTAGCACACAAACAGTCCAGCCGGCATTCGACCCAGAGCGCCAACACGTACAGGTACTTGAGGTAGCGGCCAGACAGCTCGTTGTGGGCAATGATCTCAATCTTGCCCTCGCCCTGCTGCTGAACAATGACATTGTCGCCCAGGTTGTTGGTGCGGCCCTCGACCTTGATGGTGTCCTGGAGGAACTTCTCAAAGGCCGAGATGTCGAAGATCTTGTCGTTGGCGGGCTGCTGAGCGTTGATGATGAACTGGACGAGATTGTCAGCATGCAAATTCCTCGCAAAACACGGGGGAGGCGGGCGGGCAAACTCACCTTCTTGGTCTGCTTCTGGGCCTTGCCCGACTTCTTCTACATGACGAATTGACAACTTAGCCTACTGCACTATATTTCATGGCGCGCAACATGTCACCATCGCCCGGCCAGAATTCGCACAATGTAATTTCTGCGTGCCTGCCCCAAGCACCAACTCTGAGGGGATTCCCCTAATGAGTGACGGTGTTGGCGAAGCGAGGCAGCAGGTGCAACGAGCCGTCGGCCGGCGGGTGGTGGCATTGCGCCAAACAGCAAAGCGGTGTCAGGTACATACAGTCTGAGGAGCCATTTTAGATGATTGAGTGAGGGTGTTGGGTTGCAAGAACGCAAAGAAGTCGAATCCTGCGCCTTTGAAAATTCGCGTGGTGTGGTTTAAGAAAGAGAAAAGACGAACAGCCCACTCTGCATAGTCCCCAAGTGGCGCCGTCACAGTCTGCTTGGTGGGCTCGGCTGCAGGAAATTTTAGTGTGGTGACAAAAATGGCACGAAATTAGGGCTCCGCTGTGTGAAAATGTGGGTCATCATATCGATAAGCCATGGATCACGCTTTCGAAGATGATCTCCCACGTGACTTCTTTAACCCCCGTTTCGCAAAGAATGTCATCATGACCTCTGGGTAACAAATTGGTAAAAAGTCACTAGGAAACAACGTTGAGCAAATGTACATGGCCAAAGAAAACTGGGATGTGTGTGCATCTTGCCATGGAGGTTTCCGTCCCAACGTTGGTGCGACTTCTTTGACCTACAAGCCAAGTGACTCAGAGGGAATCATCATCTGCAAGGCTAGCGCTTTGCAAGAAATAAGCCATAGAATTTCATTACCATCATATCTTAAACATAAAACACACGACCCAAAAGCTTGCACTAAATCAATCTCTCAAAGCTTGTGGGCCATTGACTCATACACATCATACATCATGCCTATGCACAAAGTAAAAAAATAAAAATAAAAGAAAACAATTAACCAAACAACTTCTTGAAAACGCCCCTGAGACCGGAGGGTTTCTTCTCGTCTTCCTGCTTCTTGATACGCTCAGACTTTCTGGCCCGTCGAGCGTTGTCTTCAGGGGGAGTATTGCTCCCTTTCGATGAAGAGCTTTGAGTAACGTCGGATGACTCTCGGGTTTTGGTGCTCTTGGAGCGAGACAGGTCGGCTGAGATGCGTCCAAAGCCATATTTAGATCGCGTCGTGTTGGATCTCTTGGGCGCCTCTGGCGCCTTTGCCGATTCAACAGGAACCTCGACCGTAGTCTCTCCGGCGATAACAGGGTGACCTCCGTTGCCAACAATGCCTTCGCTGTTCTTGATCTCGAAAAAGCGTTTGTCAGTCGTCTGCGGCACGATGGCGCCCTTCTCGGCGGGCGCTGAAGCAGAGGCGACACGCTCAGATTTGCGCTGGCTGGAATGGCTGTGCTGGCGAGAAGACCGGTGGCTTCTGTCAGCGGCAGGGTCCACGTCTCTGCTGCTCCGGCGTTCTCTGTGTGCGGAGCGTTCAGATCGTTCACGACGATCATGGTCCTGATCTTTGTCTTTCAAATGACGCTCAGCCTTGCGTCTTTCGTGCTCGGCTTGTTCTTCTGGCGTTCGTCCGGCCCTGCTGGAACTTCCAGAGCTTTCGCCAGAGAAGCCGCTGTCTCGTCTGGGCGTTCTTGGCGGTGTTTTTTCGACATCTTCTCCTGCGCTGTCAGAACGATGTCGGCGGCTACGCGAACCATGTGAGCCGTGAGACGACTGCCTCTTGCTATCGTGAGTATCTTCTTCAACCCGACCACGGCTAGATCGGCTAGAATGATGAGAAGAATGCCTTCGTCGGCGATGTCTCTCTCTTTCGCCGTCGCCACTTGACGCTCGGGGGTCTCTTGGAGTTTCGTCTGCAGACAAGTCAGCATCAACCTGGTGCGAAGCTTCCTCAACTTTTCCCCGCGAAACAATAGAGAGAAATTCAATTTCATCGTCTTGGGAGGCAACGGCCTTGGGGCTACCGGGAGGGCTCAAAGCTTCGGCAGTGGCATAAATTACAACAGCAGCCGCAACAGTGTCTTCAGCATTTCGGACAGCGAGCTTCTGCTTGCGTCGCAGAACCTTGCTTCGATGCTGGTCGACCATTTCTGAATCGGGGATAACGACAGCAGGCGTTGGGGCTCTTGGATCAATCTCAGCTCCACTCATTGGCAGAGCCAAGCTTTGTCCTGGCTTGACTTCGATTTCTTCCGTGGCCGGTATCTCCAGGACAGAGGCAGAAATATCATTGACAGCATGGCTGGCTTCAGCCGAACCTCGGTTTTGTTCAAGCTTATCCGGGCTCACAAACTCTGCATGATGCTCGCTCTCGCTAGCGGAGCCCACGGCTTCGGCTGACTTGGAATCTTGCACCTTTCCTACTGCGTAGGCTGCTGCAACACCGGCCAATGCCCCAAGGCCAACAGAGCCCAAAGCGATCCCGGCAGTTCGGCCCGTTGTGACTCCAGATTCCTCGGTTGCCATGTCAGCTGGAGATGGCTGGCCTTCAACTTGTTCTTGTCCATCCGTGCTTATTGATTCCGCATTAACTGCTTTGTCGTCAGGCAAGGGGTTCGCAGTGGCGTTCTGAGGCAGTTGCATATGCGAGGCTTCAACCGAGCCATCTTCGGTCTCCCGATCATGTTGCTTAGGCAGAGTGGCATCGGCAAGTGAAGCCCGGTCATGCTCCTCAGCGGCGTCAACAAATTCTTCATCATCCTCTTCGAGAGAAGCAGATTGCGCTGCACTGATGGCTTCGCTTGACGTCTCTGGGGATTGTGCACTAACTGAATGCTCCGTGACAGCGTCTGCAAATGTATCCTCTTGTTTGACTTCCTCAGAGATGTCGCCAATGGCTTCAGAGGGCGAAACCGATTCGTTCTCGGGATGGACAATCATGTCATCAGGAAGATTGGATTCTCCAACAGCTGTGTCCTCAGACACTGGCTCCGACGTGGAGTCTACCAGTGACTTTGGTTGAGATTCTCCGACATCTTCAAGAGAGGTCTTCTGCTCCTCAGCGCCAGCATCGACATCGCGGCTTGGTTCTGCCACAATAGGGTCTACCACAACATCTTCACTACCAGCATCTTGCTCCGTCGTGATTTCCGCTTCATCGGCCTGCGGAGTAGCAGTTACCGCCGCAGCATGAGTAAGTGATTCGGTATGGAGGCTTGTGAGAGCATCGGACATTGGTTCATGAGTAGCAGCGGCTTCATCGACAGTTGCAACAGGTATGTCGTCGGAGACTTCCGCGCTCTGAAACGGGACTTGATCGACCGATTCACTCTGCGGGTCTTCCGAGGTCGCGCTAGGAATATCTCTCTCTGCAATAGCCTCTTCTACCAGAGGGCAAGCAGCATCTTCGACAACGTCATTTGCAGCAAGATTCAATGCATGATCAGTTACTTCACTCTCTGGGACTTCAGTCTTTGTCTCTTCAGCCGTTTCGACGGGCTGACTAGATGAGATGCTTTCGCTCGCTGTGACAGGAGCCACAAATGACGGGTCACTTGATATGGCTTCCATGTGTTCTTGCTCTTCATCTTTTTCCACCAAAACACCATCGCTCAGGAGATCCTTGTCCGTTTGGTCAAAGGTTTCAGCAACTTCAGCGTCGAGGGCGGAATGTTCTTGTTCTTCTGGGCCGCTGGCTTCGTCCGGAGGTGTTTGCTCAGCAATGTCGGCATCAACAAGAGCCCAAGACTCCGATAGAGGTTGCTCTTGGCTGACGGGAACGGCCTCAATTCCCGAGTCATTCTCGTTTGCCATCGAATCTGCGCTTTCATTCAAATCTTCGTTGCTGTGGTCAATGACCACAGAACCACTGTCTTCTTCGGACTCTGGTTGGGTTTCTATTTCAACAGCAGATTCCGTGTGCTCATCATGGCGATCAGTGTCTTGGAGGCCTTTAGCTTGATCGTCCACGATTTCTGCCTGAACAATTTCAGCATCTGTCAACACGGCCGAATCCTCAGGGCCTGGTGAAGAGGTGTCGTGTTCTGCTGAACAAGCAGGCTCGAGGGGCTCATCTGCCTTTTGTGGCAACTCTTTAACTGTTTCGTCTCCAATGATGGCATCTTCCTTGCCATCTTCAACTAAAGCCAGTCCTTCGGGGACCCCGGCCTCTGGATTGGCACCTTGGACCTCGGTGGTTGCTTCGTCTTTTGAATCAACGATTTCGCCAGGCTCCTCGGCCTCTGGATTGGCACCTTGAACCTCGGTGGTTGCTTCGTCTTTTGGATCAACGATTTCGCCAGGCTCCTCGGCCTCTGGATTGGCACCTTGAACCTCGGGGGCTGCTTCGTCTTTTGAATCAACGATTTCGCCAGGCTGCTCGGCTACCACATCTATATCTTCAACAGCGAAAGAAACAGTTTCTCCTGTGGGGGGAGTAGTTATAGCTTCTTTCGGAGTATTCAGAGGCACAGGTTCACCAGGAACAACAGTCGGCTCTTCGGGGAGATCAACTGGGTGGGGTTCCTCAGTCTTGGAGTTGGCAACAAAAGACTCGTCGTTAGCTGCAAGATTCGACTGCTCCAATGCAGGGGACAAAGCCTCTTCCGTAGCATCTGCATGTAAGCTTTCGTTTGCGTCTTCTAGAGCGTGAGGCTCTTCTGCACCTGGAACAGACTCTTGATTTGCCGTGGAAGCATCCGCCTCAACTTCAGGGTAACTGGAGTGTTCGGTAATGTCCAAGTCAGTAGTCTCCTCGGGAGGAGTAGAATTGTGCATTTCCGTCTCAACCACTGAAGTGGGCTCGGGAGCAAGTTGACTGTGATCTTCAGATTCATCCGCGACGATGGCAGGAGGCGTAGATGGGGTACTGGTCTTCTCCGTTGGTTCGGATGTAGGCACTTCCGTTTCTGAAGTTTCTCCGCCCTCTGCGGGGGAGGATGCGTCAAGTTCTTCAATTGGAACTTGAGGTTCTTCTGCATCGGCCGGACTCAAGAGAGACTCTTCAGTGGCATCGTCAACAACGGGGATGGCGTCACCAGTTTCTTCTCCTTCAACCACTATTGACTGTGGTTCGCCAACGACCTCGGAAGCCACAACAACTTCAGTTGTATCGCGCGACAAAACAGGCTCTTCTTCAACCGGAGAGATGGTCTCTTCGATTGCCACAGGCAAATCAGACTTCCCGACATCGTCATCAGCAGTAGATCCGGTTTCTCCTTTTCCGTCCGTTCCTAAAACAGGCTCTGCAATGAGAGCAGGTACACCTTCATCGACCGTAATCGAAGCCAGCTCGTCGCTGTGCAGAGGACTTGAGTCTTCGGCCTCAGAAGGCCTGGCATTGAACTCTTGGTCGATAGTGGGGGCTTGGACCTCGGATGACACCACTTGAGACGTTTCAGAAACTGGCGGGACTTCAGGTTGAACATCCTCATCAGCAGCGGCATCTCCAGGTGCGACCGGGACTGGTGTCTCGGTTCCGGTCTCATTGGGCGGAGCAATAACTGGCAAAACTTGTGCTGTCGTCATAATGTCCATTTCAGACTCTTGAGCAGCCGGCGTGAAAACGAGCTCCTCATCATTGGTGTTCGAAGGAAGAGCCGCTTCCGAGTCGTGGGGCTGCTTCTCAGCAATTTCCTCCGCGACATGCTGGACAACTTCCGATGTCTTGACCTCCTCCTCGTCATGCAATAAGACATCGTCATTGACATCATTATTGCCTTCCCCTCCGTCTTCATCCAATTGGACATCTTCAACAACTTGCGCAAAATCACTAGGGGTATCATGGGGGAAATTCAACTCCTCACCTTTCTTAGACTTGGGCGTCAGTCTTTTCTCTCCGATTATCGGCCCAACAGTATCCTTACTCTCCTCTTCCTCGGGCGTCTTGGGAGCCGGTATGGCTTCTCCATCACTTGATTCCTTGGCAGTGTCTGCTTCATCCTTTGACAAATGAACTGCCGCGAGAGCTATTCCTCCTGCCGCGACTGCAGCACTTGCTGCAATGGCCGCGGCAGTTTCTTGGGAAGAATCGTCCTTTGCTTCTGGTTCAGCAACTTCTTCATCTTCACTGACACTGTCCTTTGCTTGTGAAGGTTCGACAGCTTCGGGTTCAGCAGCCAGGCTCTCAGCCTCCACCTCTGCCTCAACAGGTGGTGTTGGCTCTCCTTCGGCCGCGGGTACAGTTTCAACGACTTCAGCGGCCGGTTCATCTTCCTTTTCCTCTGTTTCCACGACTGCATCCACCTGGGAAGAAGGCGCAATTTCTTCACTAGCTTCAACCTCGTCTCCAGTCTTTGATTCCTCAAAGGCGTCCAGTTCTTTGGCATCTGTTGCTGGCTCCATCTCTGCATCGTCTTCAGTGCCAATTTGAGCCTGGGTCTCATCAGCATCAGGAGCTTCATCAGCAACAGGAGCTTCGGGCTCTTCGGCAACCTCTGGTTCAGCGGAAGCGCTAGTTTGTTCGGGTTCGTCAGCAGCAGGAGCTTCATCAGCAGCAGTTTCAGGCTCTGCGGCAGCAGGAGCTTCGTCAACAGCAGGAGCTTCATCAGCAGCAGCAGCTTCGGGCTCTTCGGCAACCTCTAGTTCAGCGGAAGCGCTAGTTTCTTCGGGTTCGGCAGCAGCAGGAGCTTCCTCAACAGCAGCAGTTTCGGGTTCGGCGGCAGCAGGAGCTTCGTCAGCATCAGGAGCTTCATCAGCAGCGGTTTCAGGCTCTGCGGCAGCAGGGGCTTCGTCAGAATCAGGAGCTTCATCAGCAGCAGCGGCTTCGGGCTCTTCGGCAACCTCTGGTTCAGCGGAAGCGCTAGTTTCTTCGGGTTCGGCAGCAGCAGGAGCTTCCTCAACAGCAGGAGCTTCATCAGCAGCAGCAGTTTCGGGCTCTTCGGCAACCTCTAGTTCAGCGGAAGCGCTGGTTTCTTCGGGTTCAGCGGCAGCAGGGTCTGCATCGACCGGATCTTCATCGATCTCTGCCTCTTTCTCCGCCTCAAGTGAATCAGGCTCTTCGGCGATGCCCACTTCTTCCGTGCCATCAGCCTGTTCTACTGGGCCTGGCGCCTCATCGACTTCGGTCTGAACAGGTTCGACGGTCTCTGGTGGCACGGCATCGGTCTCAGGAATCGGAGCCTCCTCAGTTGCGGCAGCTTGCTCCGGAGCTTCAATAGTCGCTTCAGGACTTGCCTCCTCTTCCACGACTGCTTCTACTGTTTCAATGACCGGGCTTTCCTCCGAGGCTGCAGGTGCTTCCAAGGCTACCTCAGGCTCGTCATTTGCTTTCTCCTCTTCCGTGGCAGCCTCCTCGACTGTCTCTTTAGCATCTTCAGAAACAGCTGGAGCGTCTCCCTCAGAGGTCACGTCAACGGTTGCAGCAGCCTCTTCATTTGATGTCTCTTGCGGAAGATCAGTCTCAACTTCTGTGGATGGCTGTGGCAAGGGAGCTTCGATTGCCTCGGTCTCCGTAGGTTCGACTGGTGCTGCAGCAGATTCCATTTCCAAGTCGGCTTCTCCGTGGACTGATGACTCCTTTTCCTCTGCCACGGGTTCCGTCTCCGCGGCTGCTTCTGCTTCAACGATGTTTTCGACAGCGGAACTATCGGCGACAAGGTCCCCAGCGTCCTCTGATGCGACTTCTGTCTCCACAACTGCGGCTACATCTTCAGGGGCCGGCTCGTTGTCAGAGGCTGGCAACTCCTCCGCGGTTTCTGCTGGAGCAGTTTCAGAAGTGGCTGTCACATCGACTTCTGATTCTTCGACTGCGGTCACTTCTTTTGCATCCGCCATCTCAGAGGCCCCATTGGCATGTTCTGTGTCTTGAGTTTCGGATGGGGCTTCTACTTCGCGAGTTTCTCCCGTAGGCTCGGCCGTCTCGGTGGAATGTTGGGTTTCTGCTGCGCCAGCGTCCTCTTCTTCTGCGTCGGGGACTACGACCTCTATATTGTGAAGAGTGTCATTGACTTCGCTAGGTACCTCAGTAGAAGGCTGCTGAACCAAATCGGCTGTTGGCTCGTCGTTCAACTCTGCTGTCTCAGAAGCTGGGGCTGCGAGATCAGAGATCTCTGCGACAGTTCCGGTATTCTTGTCTGCTTCTTCTTCTTTTTCGGCGATTTCAGCGGCTTCTGGTGTGTCTGCCTCGTTGATTTGAGATGTGACATCCTGTCCAGTTTCTGTTGCCTCATCATCCAGCTTGTCTTCAGGCTCCGCCTCGGCATCTTGGTTCTCAGCAACGGTGGCATCTTCTGCGGGGTCTTGAGGAGCAATCTCAGGAACAGCAGGTTCTTCGATTGGCTCACTCTCAGTTTGGTCGGTGTTTGGGCCTTCTGCTGCCTCGTGCTGCTCCTTCTCTTCGGGCTCTTCGGACGTGGCTGCAGGCTGTTCGACATCTTGAATCGTCTGTTCAGCATTGACGTCATCCGTCTCTGCGGATTGAACAGCTTCTTGGGCTTGTTCGTTTTCATTGCCAGGTCCATCGAGAGCGGCCTCTGCCTCTTTGGTCTCCTCTGTCTGACCATCAGAAGTCTCTGCGGGGATCGTCGTGGTTTCAACAGGACTGGGTTTGTCTTCGGAAGTGACTTCATCTTGATCATTAATCTGCGCCTCTGTCGTGGAAGCTGCGTTGGTTTCGTGTTCATCTTCAGCGGCGTCTTCGGCATCAGGTTTTGGCGTCTCTGGCTCAGCTTGCTCCTCTTCTGCGGGCGCGGGTTCTTCTGGCTGCGGCTCAGTGGCTGTCTCCTCCTCAGGTTTTGACTCCTCTGAAACGTGCTGACTTGGGGAAACATCTTCGCTTCCCTGCTCATTTGTCTCTACTGTGTCGACACTCTCTTGAGCAGCAGGCGGGTCTTCGTCAGCGGGATGCTCACTAGCAGCTTCTTCCAATTTGGCTTCTTGAGTTGGCTCGGCAACTGAAGTCTCATCATTCTCCTCAGAAGAAGGTCCCTCTTCAGCGACAGTCTGTTCAGGCAAGGTTTCTTCAGCCGGCTGTGCAGCTGAGTTCTCGCTGTTGCCCTCTTCGGAAGGTGGCCCGGCTTCATCAACTGTAGCTTCCTTGGTTTGCGCCTCTGGGGCAGGTTGGGCATCTGAAGCGTCGCTGGGTACCTCGACTGTTGGCTCAGTGATAGGAACTTCTTCCGCAGGTTTGTCTTCATTTTCAGAGGCATCAGGTGATGGCTCTGGCACTGTTTCTTGTGGTTCCGATTCTGGTGTGGCTTCGGGAGGGGCTGCGGCTTCAGCGTCGACGACCTTCTCCTCAGCTGCCTCGTCTTCCACTGCCACTGCAGCCGGAGGATCTGCTGAATGAGACTCAGTCCCTGGTGTTACAGCTGCTTCTGCTGAACCAGCTTCTTCGGCCGACAACACCTCAGCCTCAACTTGGTCTTGACTGGGGGAAACCGACTCATCCTTTTGTTCTTCGACTTGCCCAGTCTCAGCGACTGTGTCATCCGAATCTGTCACTTTGTGAATCTCAGCATCACCCTCTTCGGCAGCTGGTGCCTCTGCAGTTGTCTGATCATTGGGAGGAGCAGGACTAGACTCTGAATCAGGGGTCGCCTCGGTGACCTCTTCAGGCTCTCCTTGCTCAACTTCCGGAGGATCTTGGACAGAATCCCCTTCCTCGTCCTTGGTCTCGGCAACCTCATCGGTAGTTGTCTCGACAGACTCTGGTCGAACGTCTTCAGAGTCGATGATTGGTTCGGAAGTATCGACTTCTTTGACTTGCTCTTCTGCCGCTGCGACTTCAGATGTGGTGTCCAGCTCCACAGGCGCCGAGGGAGCATCTTCCTCGGCTTCAACAGCTGACTCTGGTACTGGCCCTTCCGCCGGGGCTGAGTCAGACTCGGGCATGTTCTCGGCTTCTACTGTTTCTTCGGTCGCCTCTGGGGCCTCCGAAGCAGGGGGTTCTTCGTTGTTCATCTCTTCGGAAGTCACTTCTCCGGTTGGTACAACCTCGTTCGCAGGTTCGGATGCCTCAACCTCCGCGACTGAATCAGTTTGCTCTGCAGAAGCAGCCGGCTCTGAGGAAGGCTGTTCCTCCGGTACTTCCACAGAAGCAATGATTGCTTGTTCTGCAGGCGAGTCCTCCGAGTTTTCTTCCGTCGAAGGAACAACGTCGGCCGATGTTTCTTGCACCACTGTTTCTATTGGTGCAGGATCCTCGACTGCGTTCTCTTCTTCCGGTGCAGTTTCCTCCTTGACAGCAGCTTCGTCGATAGTAGCTTCAGGGGCAGCTCCCCCGTCAGCAGGGCCTTCCTCCGCCTGAACAGCAGGGTCTTCAGCGGCAGTAGAACTTTCGACAACTAGCTCCTCAGGCGCAGCCTCGGGAGCGACCTCCGGGGCCACACTGTCCTGAGCTGTAGGTTCCTCAACGGAGGTTGTCTCTGCCGCAGAGGTTTCAGGAATTGCCTCTTCAATCGTGGTCTCGGGTGAGGTTTCCTCTTCTCCGGCAATTGGCTCTTTATCGACTTCCTCAGTGTTGTCCACACTGACAAATTCTTCAGTCCTTTGCTCTTCTGGAGTCTCAAGGGAGTCGGTAGCTTCTGCAGTTGCTTCTGGGGTCTCTGGGTCAATCGCTTGGCTTGTAATATCTTCACCAGATGATGTTTCAACTGCAGGCTCGGTCACTTCAGGAGCCTTCTGCTCTTCTTCCGGCTGCTCTTCCACGGGCTTCTCCTCAACTTCTTCGTCTTGCGACGGAGAAGCAAGTTCAGGGGCGGGCTCAGGGGGTGTTTGTTCGGCCACCTGGTTCGCACTGTCATCAGAAGCTGCCTCGCCAGCAACTACCTGTTCATCTGCTGCCGAATCTGGTTCGGGAACTTCCTCTGCAGTTTCGTTCGCAACAGGCTCCGCGGTCGCAGTTTCTTCTTCGACAGGCTCGTCAGAGGCCGCTTCCTCGGCCACAGCTTCTTCAATTGGCTCCTCGGGGACAGCAGATTCGACAGGCGTTTCAGTGGAATTATCTTCCAATATTGGCTCCGGAGTCTCGGCAGCCGCAGTCTCTGCGGCTGTTGTCTCCGCAGCAGTCGTCTCCTCAATGATAGCGGCCTCTTGTGGCTCTTCCACAGCAACAGCGTCAGTAGTTTGCTCCTGGGTTGGCTCGTCTCCTGCAACTTCTGTGACCACGGTCTCTTCCGCAGTTTCGTCAACGGCAGCTGATTCCGACTCCTCAGGTGTTGTTTTCTCTTCCGCGGGCTCTTGTTCTACAGCTGTAGCTTCTGCAGGAGCATCAGTCGCAGGGCCTGTATCCGCCAGTGGCTCTGGTACTGGATCGGCGATCTCAGCCGGCGTTGCAGAAATAGTCTCAGGAACCGCCTCAGGAACGGATCCCTGCTCCTCCACAACAGGCGGTGTCTCCTTTGCTTCCTCGACTTCAGCGACAGCCTTGTCTGCGGGCGGTGGGCTTGCAGCTGTCTTCTTCTTGTCCTTCTTGCCCTTCTTCTTCTTCTTGCCTCCAGGTGATGTCGTTACAGATTTCTCATTATCTTCATTAATCGTAGGTTCCGCAGCGGCGGGGGTATCCTTAGCCTTCTCCTTCTCTTTGTTCTTGTTCTTTTTGTTTTTCTTCTTGCTCTTCTTATCTGATTTCGTCGATTCTTCTTGCTTCGGCCCTGGTGAGCTCGATGATTCTGCGGCTATTGTAGCCTGGTCATCTTCTCCTAAGCCCTCGCCGTGATCTACTCCATCTATTCGAGCATGTCAGCTTGGTCCACATTTCGTCGCAGTCCCATTCAATTGCAATGGGGTTTATTCGTGGTGAGAACTATACCTTCAAGCTCTTCTTCAACTTCTGCCTCATCTTCAGAGTCTGAAGCCTGGAAGTACTGCACATTTGAGAAATCAGAGAATTGTACGTTTGAGAAAGTAATATTTGTCCTATATGGACAATACGCAACGTCAGGGCGGTATGTCATACTGTCGTTGCCTCCTCTGCTTGGCCAAGAGCCACTGGTTCGGCCAGGAGGGCGGGTTGGGCAGCGCTTATATCGGTGACGGCCGCCATACAGAACGATCCAAGTGTTGTTGCGGCGTATGTGTCTTGGTATTGGGCTGTTGGGTAGTTGCAGCCAAAGGGGCGAAATCGGGGTCGCTTGGGCTTGTTCCAAAATTGGGACGGAATACGTAGTCGTACATACAATTATGCAGCTGCTACCCACACAGATGATGTGAACAAAACAACAGCAAATCAAAATGCAAATGACAACACCAGACGGTAACGGATTGGTGAAAAAGCAAAAGGTACCATGTGAGCTGCAAAATGCAAGAATTCTTCCAGGCAGAATGGGTAGTAGTCAGAGTTTGCAGGGCGGGCGAGAGATGGGATGTGGTCAGAGGTCATTAACGAGACAACTTGACCGCTTCCCCCGATGAAGCCCTTGTTTACATGGGCCTGTCTACTTACTGGGAAAGGGACCCATATTGGATAAAAGCACGTCCCAGTCCCATGACTAGGTCAATTGGCTCATGTTGTGAATCAAGAGTCGTCCTTTATTGCAATCTCGACGGATGCCTGCTATGCCGAGCCAAGAGAGACAGACAGACAGACCATGATGCCGAGTCACCCTTGTCTCGTGTATCCAGAGCACGACCGACTGGAGAGGGCACATCATGTCAGTGTCTTCGACTGACATATTACTTGTTGCAGAATTTGCTTGTTTCCCTCCCCCCTGTGCTCTGTTCATCTCCCCAATGCGCTGCTTGAGTAGAGAATCGAGATGACAGTTGAGCTGTTGTCGGTCACAACGAGCGCCAGGCTGACATCGATTGGGCTCACGAGGCCACCACATTTCGGTTTGAACCATGTCAGAACAAGATCCGCCTGGCTTCGTACGAGATTGACAAGAAGTCTTCGGCATCGAATGCAAAGAATGCTACCGCAACTGGCAACTTGCTTCTGCTGTTGCCGCTGCTGCCCGACGGCGACGACGGCGACGACGACGACACAATGAGACTCCAAGATGCTACATGGACCAGGTTGCCGTCGATGACAAGCTAATCAGAAGCGGAGGCTGTCCTGGAAGCGGACCCGAATCAAGTGTCGATTGGTTCTGGCGCTGGTGTGTGTTGTTGGGCCTCGATGCTGAGCTGGCGTTGCGGAGCCTGAACCCTGGCCACATTTTGGGATATTAATGTTGGTCACCCCCAAATCGACCAGTCAGAGACGGGGTTTTGCCTGCAGCATGGGGGAGGAGGTTAGTTAGTCTGCACAAACGATAATACCACCAAGCACTACCAGCGAGGCCTGCAGACACTCTCGTGCCTGGGGATGCAGCAGTTTGCATTAATCGTCCGGAAGCGCTGATTTTTCTTCATGTGCCTTCACCCAAAATTGCTCATGTGCAACGTGGCTTGCGTTCATGGGCTTCAGCGGCAGGACCCAGAAAACTCATTGGTTTTGCGTGCTTGTAGACTGCATGCAAGAGGTTGCCGTTGGGGAAAGTGCTTCCGAACCACAGGCAGGGTAACCTGCCTTGCTGGGTAGGTGCAACATTGGAGCAAGGCTGGGAGATACTTGCCTGCCCATAGTGGAGCCCTATCTGGGGCCGAGCTCCTCTGCCTCGTATGCGGGCGGCGCGGCGCGGCTGGCTTTGACGACCCCAGCCCAACATGATTCAAGGCCAAATTTGTTTGTTTTCATTTATCTTGTCTCGTTTTGTTTTTTGTCCCGTGCCGTATAATGATTGTGTCGGTCCAGACTAGTAGATTCGCCACTAGCACGCTGTTCATATGCATGCTTATCCTCGTGTGACGTGGATCTGCACTCACGTCACCTCATGCATTGAGCTCAATTAATAATTATTGACCACGATGAGGCATTGATGACTCCCAAATCGTGGCCCAAGAGAGTCCAGGAGTCCCGTGGCCCAAAATTGGACATGCAGCAAGACCCAAGACCACCTGGCTCCTTCATGCCTGTTTGCCAGTTTTCGCTTGACTTGGGATCCGGTGGCAAAGGGTCTCCGAAATGACTGTAGCCGGGGTTTACGGGCCAAACTTCTGGATGTAAAATTGAGACACCATGACGACCCCAGTCCAAAAACTCGCCCATCACTCCTCGTCACCCATGAAATTCCGTCTCCACTTGACACACCAGGCACCTGGCGAGCCGACTTCCAGCCTCGTCAAAACTGTCACCGCAATTCTGGTCGCACAGGTGCGAGCGGCCCAAGTCCCGTATTGTTGTAACACCATGTCTTGTTCCAACTACCTGGCGTGAGATTTCTCAGCCATTGGAACTATTCCCTTTCGGCTAGGAGAACCCTGGTAGATATGTGGTGCCGTCCCAGCGGTGAACAAGGCAAGGGTTGAGCTAACGGCAAGCATTGAACCACCGCCATGGTCGGATTCATTATTTGGAAAGCACAGCTTGGTTCACAACCGGGAGTCGACATGAACTAGCCATGCAATCTCGAGTTCACCATGCTGCGAACCCCACGATGGCGTTACGGTGAGTAAGGCCCACGCGAACATTTGAGTCAGTACGGAGCAGGGCATAGATTGTGACAGAAACATCACTGGATAAAGTAGCGAGGGAAACGCACGTCGTGCCTCAGCCTAACAGCATTGACCAGCCAACTTCTTCTGGTCTTTCATTAATATTGTAATGACAATTTCCATTGTTCATTGTGTCATTTTAGATCTGATCTTGGTATCTCGTCATGCATCATTGCACTCCACTTCACTTCAGCTGGAGCATGGAATGGCGACTATCAAATAAACTTCCCTTCCTCCCCACCCTGTCCTAAACAGCCGTAAAGCCTTGTGTGTTTCCCATGTCCATAACACGGGGAAATGAGGCAAGTTCCCGTTCACCAAAAGGCGGCGATTTGCTGTGGCGCACGCGGTGGACCCTAAGACGCGGGTGCAGCTTCAGCTTGGTTGTCCTCTACCTTGGGAACGTAATTGGCTTGTGCGCTGTTCTTCTTGATAACCTGTTTGACCTTCTCCTCAGCCTCGTCCCAATCATCTGTTGGCAGATTGACCAAGTCTATGCCAAAGTGTTGAGCGATGGCGCTGAGGGAATCAAAGCTCCTTTGATCGTAAACGAAGCTTATACTGACGCCAATACGACCAAAGCGTCCAGTTCGCCCAATACGGTGCAGATATGTCTCAGCATCGGGCTCATCGCCTTTAGGCCCAGGCTTCATGGGAATGTCGTAGTTGATGACCATGGAAACACTCGACACATCGATACCGCGGGACAATAGATTGGTGGTGATGAGAACCTTGCTTTCTCCGCTGCGGAACTTGGCGAGTAGCTCCTGTCTCTCACTGCTGTCAAACTCTCCATGCAAAACGGTGACTTTGTGTCCGTCATCGCTCATACGTCGCTGGATTTCGTTGGCGCTCTTTCGGGTCTTGTGCACTGTTAGTACGCCGATCTGAGTAACCATGTGTGCATGATAGACGCCATACCTTGACGAAAATAACCGACTGACCAATCGTCATCAGGCCATACAGTTTGCAAAGAATATCATAACGAGCATTCTCATCTGGGCAGTCGATGAACATCTGAGAAATTCCCTTGACGGTGAGTTCTTTCGTTTTCAGGGTCAGACTGTTTGCATTCGGGGCAAACTTGGGAATGTACTCCTTGACTCGGGCTGGAAACGTAGCAGAGAAGAGAAGCACCTGGATGTTGTCACGGGCGGCGGGTGGGAGCAGTCTGGCACGACGTGCGGTTAGTTGACAGCGTCTCTCGTCATGCCGACAGAGCATCTGAACTTACTGGAGCTTGACTCGAAGGCATTGATCGCCGAGGCCAGCTTGATCCAGCATATTATCGGCCTCGTCGAGGACAAGGACTTTCAACCGGGAACCATCGAGCTGCTTGCGGCGGCCAAGATCCAGGACGGTGCCTGGTGTACCGACAACGACGCTGGCTCGAACTGACTGGCCTCGAGGGATTCTCTGGGGGATCGCCAGCGCAACCTTGAGGTTATCAACAAATCTTCCAATAGTGTGAATGTTTCTATAAATCTGGTCGGCGAGTTCTTGCGTCGGGGCTAGGATCAAAGCCTGCGGCTGTTCCGGCTGGGTGAAGTCGACGCGGGACAAGCTGGCTGTGAGGAAAGCAACAGTCTTTCCTGTTCCGGATTGCGACTGGGCCACCATGTTCTTGGGGGGATTGCTCAGCATGAGGGGTAGAGATTTGCCTTGAATCTTGGAGGGCTTTAGGAAATTCTCCGCTAGAAGACCCTTGAGGATCTGCTCTGACCTACATGATGGCGAGTTGTTAGTGCTCTGACTCGGCATTTCATTTACCATCCCACGACACGTACAGTCCCAAATCTTCCCATGTAGAAGCCGAGTAGATAGGCGCATCATTGTCACCCCCGCTAATAGTGACTTCAACGTCGCCGTCGGCTTCATGAAGGGCAGAGCCGCCAATAGTAGGAGCCGCACCATCGACCTGCGCATTCGAAGCTACTGCGCTATCCTTGGAGGCATCCTTTTCCGACTCGTTCGGGTTTGTGATCCGGCTCGCGAGGTCAGACATGGCGAATGTGGAAATTTTCGATGACTGTCCAAGAGGTTTCTGAGGAATCAAACAAAGTTCGGTCGTTGGAGACAGTGCCAGTTGCGATGGCCACCGGTCGACTCCTTGTCGATTTGAAGATGAGAGATGGATATTTGGCGGCCGATGACGGTCTGCGGGACAGAGGGGCAGTTTTTAAGATAGCCGTGTCACCCAGATGCGAGAGGATGAAAGATCACGGTGCGCAAATTGTCTTCCTCAAAGGTGAGAGGGTAATTAATGACAATGGTGGCGGATTTTTTGGCGGGGTTATGGTTAGCGGGCGTGCAGAAGCTTCCTTGGTGGTGCGCTAAAACCTCAATCTGAAGCTCAGAGTTCCAAAGTACCTGAGCAAGGGCCGCTGTTTATCCGACAGAGCGTTGACCTGCTCCTGCGACTTCATGCCGTCAGGCAATGCCAGCTCGTGCACTCCACTTACACCTGCTGAAATGTTCCGAGACCTCAGTGACCTTCCCCTTCAGCCAACATCTTATCCAACAGCCACGAACTGTGAAGGTCCATGCGGAGATATTGAGGATAATTCCGTTGAACACCACGTGATATTCGTGGGCTTACCAGAGCCTTCAAATCATAACCACACTGGTCGCATATCGGCGTCGCAACTTCACAATGGCGGCACCACCTCCACCACCAAAGGCACCATTTTCATTATATGACAACCTTTTAGATCCCAATGACCCCGCCCCAACAGCAACAATATCTTCTGGGCCTGTCTTATACAACCAATCTGATTCAGCTTCCGATGCAAGGAAGGCACTAGACCCGGCGCTTCGGTTCCAGCCCATCCGCCGCCCCCCTGTCAAACAAGCCAAATCAAAAGGCACAGCGCCCTCAAAGACAGTGTCAGCTCCAAAACCACCGAGTACTGCGGAACGTAGTTCCAGCTCAGTCCAACCAGGAACTGCTACCTCCACAGCTGCAGCTCCTGGACAGCTTGCAAAGAGCACTCTCGCCGACTGGACTGCGACAGAGGAAGATGAGTGGAAGTATGGCGTTGGTGAGAAGCGACAGCGCGGTGGGCGGAAGAAGAAGAGGAAGCATCAGATGGCCCAAGTTGAGACGGATTGGGATGAAATGTATGACCCGGCCAGACCAACCAACATTGATGAATACTTGAGGAGTGATGAGAAGATAGATGAGGTGAGAGAATGGAAGGCGCTTTTATACAGACACAGGAAAAAACGGGATGAAAGCGACATGTCATCGGATGATGATGATGCGGAGGACTCAAGGCCAGTGCTGTCAGGTAGGCATTTCCCCAGATGCCGGATATGTAACCCTTTGTCTTCTTCACTAACACTGGTCAAGGTCAATTCGCGCCTCCCCCATCATACGCCTTTGTGCCGCCTCCTCGTGAATCTCCTCCGGCACCTCCGCCACCGGATGAAAGCGCAGATGACGCCTACGCGCGTCGTGTGGCCTTGTCTACAAGCAATCAACCACCGCGCCCCCCTTCACCACCTGCACTTCCTCCACCCGCGGATACGGCAACGATATCCCGGCCTCCAATCCGCTACACTCAACCCACAGATACTCAATCTCACGAGGATGACCAAGTCTATTCGCCGCCACCAACTCTCGGCGGCGGTGGCGGCGATGACAACGAAGGCAGTGAATCAATGCCTCAGCAACGCTCGAATCGTCCCGGCCAAGCAGGATTCGCCCATCGCCTCATGTCCAAATATGGCTGGACGCAAGGAACCGGCCTTGGCGCCAATGAGACGGGCATTATAAATCCTCTTCGTGTACAGGTCGAAAAACGCCGCAAGAAAGCCGATGCGGACGGAGGTGGATGGGCAGAACCCAGCAACAAGGGCAAAATCATTGGATCAAAGGGTAAAGAGGAGCCCAGCAAATTCGGGCCCATGAGCGACGTAATTGTCCTGCAGAACATGCTAGAGAATATGCCCGACTTGCAGAGCGAGATTGCAAACGGCTTGGGACAGGAAATCGGTGAAGAATGCGGTGAAAAGGCACGTAGCATCCTCACCCACATGCGACACGTTTACAAGTTGTTGCTAACTGCTCCAACAGTATGGCCGCGTGGAGCGTCTCTACATCGACCAGCCTACTCGCCGCGTATTTATCAAGTTCACAAACCAAGTTTCCGCTCTACGAGTACGTATTGACACTTTTCTCAACAAATGTACATGCTAAATTGTCCATGCAGGCTGTTAACGAGCTTGATGGTCGCGTTTTCAACGGCAACTCGATAATACCCAAATTCTACGACTCAGAAATGTTCGAAAATGGTATGTAGAGTGCTAAGTGACGTGCTGTCCAGAGCATGCCTCCTGAGAACCCAAACGACTGAAACGACTCAAACTATACACAAGCAGTTTTTGGTTGACTGCGGGGTCGATAATGTAATTGAGATTATACACCTTTATTATTGAATGATGGGAGCGCATTGTAAAAGGACATTTGAAGAAAGTATTCATCCTTCAAAGCGAAGCATACGAGAGAAGTCGTGAAATGTGCTCACTTGAGATGCCGCACCAGGCGCCACTTTGTGACTACATGACCACGTTTGAGCTAAATGACTAGCCATTGATACAAACAGGTTGTAACCATCAGGTGCTGCGGCCTCTGACATCAGCTGTGACAATTTATGGCGTTGCGCATGCTTGCTGCACAACATGCCAGTAGGTCCCTTTGAGACATGTAATGAATGAATCCACTAACCAGCCTCGTGATACCACGCCTTTGGAATGCCACACGCCCTGTGCCATCGTTGCTTAGTGACAGGCATGCCATTTGTGAGAGTAAACAAGCAGGATATCATGAATGGATGTAAGAAGAACAAAATGAAAAAAAAAAAGGTGGGACGAAACTTGCTCTGGCGAGCAAGGAGCCGAAGGCGTGGCAACAAGGAACCAAGTTTGGTTTGTACAACATGACTCACTGACGATGCATCCAGGCTGATTCACATAAAAAAGAAGACGCTGATGGCGGTTAGGACTTTAATCATTTTACAAGCAGAATCAAATACAATCCATTATTAAGTCCTAGCATGTATGAGACGTACACGGGCAAGTTCGGGTACTCAGTCTGCCCCGATGCAGCAGGGCATATCCCAGCAACTGCCAGTTAAAGGAAAGGGGAAAAGTGTATGGGAGGAACGGCTGGACGACGCCAAATTCACAAAGTCGTAAAGTTTCTACCCAGATGCCTTAAAACAATTGCGCGAAGCCAGCTACAGCAGCAAAACCCAGCAAGGCGTGGTTGACGTCAAGGGCCATGGCTGCACTGTCAGTGGTGTTACCACCGCCAGAAGTACCACCCTTGCCACCTTCGTTGGCATTGGAGTTGTTGGAGGTGCATGACTCTTTGCCCTGGATAGCCTTGGTCTTCTTCAGGTTGTCGAAGAAACTGCAGAAGCTGGAAATATCGGTAGTGGAGGTGACAGTGACAGCGCCCTTGATATCGTTAAGCTTGGAGATCTCAACACTATTGCAAATCGTACCGTTAGTACCATGTCAAAAGATACAGCAAACCAACATGGACAGCCACTTACGTGTCGAAGCTGCCAGCCAGGAGCACGGCACCACCAATACTCTGGAGTTCAGGGAACTTGTTGATCTTCAAGAGAGCAGTGTTGTTGCGGATAGTCATGTCGCCGCTGATCTTCTCCAGAGCAGTAAAGGAAATGTTAGCAAGCTTCTTGTTGTTGTCCAGAGTAAGCGACTCCTTGATAGCGGTCAAGTTGTTGGCGGAGACGGAGAGCAAATCGGGGCTCTCCTGGAAGCTCAGACGGCCAGCAGTCATCAGCAGAGGTGCATCGAAGCTCTTGATGGATCGGAAGTCGAGTACACCAGCGGTTTCAAGCTTGGACATGTTAATCTGCATGCTGCTAGCGTTGTCGACGATGGAGAGAACGTTGGTGACGTTTTCAAGCTTGGAGTTGAAGATGGTCAGACGGCCATTGTTTGCAATGGTGATGTTGTCGGCAGTGGCAACGTTAAGTCCGCTGAGATCGCTGATGAAGGTGTCCTGAATCTTGATGGAGCTAGCCTTGGTAACACCAGATGTACCAAAAGTCAAACCGCTCAGCTGGGCGAGGTTGATCAGCTCCAGATTGGTAACAGACTTGAGCGCCTGCATGTTGAACGAGCTAAGGAGCTGAAGCCCCTGCAGGCGCAGAGTGCCGCCAATGGCGTTGATGGAAGTTGAGGTGATGCCAACAAGATTCGTGGCATTGTTGACAATCAGATCACCCTTGATCTGCTTAGGTCCTTCTATGCTCAGGCTGCCAGAAACACTGGAGTCGACGATTACATCGGCATCGACAACGTCGCAGCTAATGACGGGGGTCGGCTCAGTGATCTTGATATCCTTGGTGCAGGTGGTGGCAGCTGTTGTTCCTCGGTTAGAGAGCGAATGAAGCCATGGAACTGTGGAGGAGCTACTCACCCGAGGCGGCGCCAGCAACGGCCAAGACGGCCGAAAACAGCTTGGCAGAATGCATTGTGTATCTACAAACACATGTGTTAGCGATCAGGCACGATCCATGTGTCATGTAGTGCGCGAAGCGATCGGGCGAATGTGACGTGTTGACGGGGTAGGATGCTCCCAGGGTTCGTTGGTAGCTGACTTTTGATGTCTGGGCTATAAAAAAATGTATCGGCTGCGGTCCAAAAAGGGCTTCAACAGCTGTGGCAAAGGATGTTTGTCGAAGCAAATTGCGTCCCAATGATGCCCAATTCGAGCCAAGTTTTCCTGTTCAGAGGTCCTCCTTTGGGCGCAAGTCGCGACCCAAATCACAGAGCCCGCCGTGGCAAGTAGCAAAAGGGAGGATAGAATGCGAGATTTCAATCAAGGCCACGCGTGGCAGATGGGGGAGGAAGGAAGCAGACAATTGTGTTTAAGGAAGGAAGGAGGGAGGGCGGTCCCTGGCATGAAGAGGCCATAAAGACCCAAATTGGGTGGAATTGGGTTTGAGGGAGCAATGCAAGTACAACACCAACGTACCGTCCGAGATTAATTCTGCTTGGTAATGCTCAATCCAACGTCGACCGGTTTATGTCTCCTCAACAGCGATTTGGGGAGTTGGTCGGTTATTAAATCGGCGTTGTAAAATAGGCGATGAACGGCCTGGCGAACGAACGGCGGGAATCGAAAAAATAAATGACCAGAAACAATGACTCGACGACGACGACGGCGACGACAACGAGAGACGACGACGGGGACAGAAGAAGGAAAAGGGAAGGGGGAATGGACAGGAGAAAAACACACCCTGGGCCTTTTTCAGTTTCCACTGGTTCCTCCGTCTTGGACCAAGTGGACCAGGGACAGGCCAGGCAACCTGGCAAGCGGGCGCGGAAGCCCACCATGGGGCGCATCCAACAATACATACATACATACGGAGTACAGTGTTGACCGTGGATGGCATGCCAGGGGCCCATCTCCCATCTCCATCTCATGGCCGAACAGCAGCACGGACCAGGGGAACCCAAGCGGGACCTTGGGAAGGGGGGCGTGTTATGGTGCGGCACACCTCCTTTTTGGCTGGTCGTATGGAGTACTTGGTGCTGAGTGCGACGCCGGATGCCAAAAGATTGAGGATCTTTGCCACAACTTGGGAGGAGGCGTCGATAGGTGGAGTTGGGCATCTCTCAGGACGTGGGACACGGAGGCATTCCCCGTCCTGAAGTTCATGGTTTGCGCCGTCGACTCAGATTTTTACCACAAAACAGCAGCACTACCAGAGCGAGAGCATGGATGGATGCAGCGTGAATCCCGGTGAGCGGCGGTCGAGTTTCGCCCCATTGGCACAACAGATCTTCATTGATACTCTGACGAACACGGGCGCCCATCTCGGTCGCAGTCTCAGTCCCAGGCACAAATGATGCTGTCGGCGATGTATTCACCACGCACCATGCACCATGCACCATGCACTCTGGGACCTGGCAGAAGGACAACTTGCTCCGCAACCACCAGCGCCACCATCGGCGAAAACGGCAACCATGTTACCGCTCTGGCAGTGTCAGCGTCATCTTGGCAAGTGGGCAAGTGTGCCCATGACGGGATGCAATAATAATTGAATGTTCCTTTTCGAGGGTATCCCGGTCCACCGTCAAGGTTCTGGCGTCCTTCCTCCATGTTGCACATTGCGGACGACCAACCATGGACAGCATCTATTTCTGCCAGCAGCGCGAATACAAGCCGAGTATTCTCCACTGCAATATCAAGGAAGTACTCCGTACACGCAGAAACACACACACTTGAAACCTGGTCCATGCTAACACGATTCTTGAAGAGACGTCACAATTCCTTGGCTTAATATTGCAGGATACCCAATTGGGAGTGTGATATCACGCATTTGCCATTACAAGCCTGACATTCGGCGTCGTTCATTCTACCCCAATATCACCATCAATGGTCGCAGAGATTTTGTCTCAACAATGACTTGGGAGGCCAAACGCCTCCTCCCCCTTTGGCAGCGAGGCTCCGCTTTTATTATGTCTAAGGCCGAGGCGAGTGTTGATTGTGAGGCGCTCTTGTGGCGTGAGCGTATTGACAACCAAGGACACACAAGAAAAGCATGTGCCAACCACAGTGCTCTATACATAAGTACTTTCGCCTCGTCGACCTTGGATCACTATCATGAGCGAGTGTGTCAATCGATCCTCCTGTCCTGGCAAGACCAAAGCCTCTGGCGAAAGCATATGTATTGCAATATAGGCAGCCACGCCATGCCTCTATCGATATTTCGTGGCTCGGACTTGTTATCATACTTTGTACATTAACGCTGGGTTCTTTCTGCCCTTGACAAGCGCCAGTACGAGCAATAGGGTGGGGAGGGTTGAATACCCCAGCCGATGTCAAGTTCTCAAATAGAGGGGCTTCACATCTCGGAGAGATACAACAGGGCACGGCTCATAAGCGGAAAGTGATATACGATGATTTCTCGACGATGGCCTCGCTTCCCCGAGCATGGGCAAAGAAATGAACCAAAGCCCAGCTGAGAAACACCGTCCGTCTACAGACTTCCAAGGCCAGCTAGTGTGGCAACAGTCAATGGGCTCTCAGAAACGACGTTTATATTGGGCTTGGCGGCTTAATCCTTTTGACAGCCAAGTCGGATGAAGGTATTCCGTGTGCACATTCCACACTGTTCTTGTACACCAACCACTGTGGCGTGGCTGCGTGATATTCGTCGCCTCTCCATGTGCGAGCTAATCTTCGTCAGTGGCGCTAATACGAGTTGGCAAACCCAAAATGGATGCACCAAAACGGAGACCTGAACAAGAAGCCCGCCCCCAACAAGTGCCAAGCGCAAATCGACCTTGTTAAGCGCGCAGATGCATGAGGAGATCAATCGAGGTTCATACTTTTGGGGGGAAAGGCACCCCAATATCAAGCCAATGGTCACAGACAATTTTTGTCGACCCACGGACAGGCGGACAATGCGGGCTTTGTTTGACACATGTCCGTTCCGAGCACTACCTGTCTCACTGTTTGCACCAATGTTCCTGCCGTGTTTTATTTTGGCTTCTCGGGGCGCAGCCTCCGGTGCTTGTTGATGCCTCCCCAAGGCTAGAAGGTTTCTCGGTTCCGTCGCCCTGGCCAAAATTGCCGAGTTGCAGTCTATGCCGTAATCTCGTCAGCATTCCCAAACGACGGTGCAATGTCCGTCGTAAATAACAAAATCTAATCCAGACTCCAGAGTACCACAGTAGGTCAACTGCTCGGGCGCATCGGTGCACCAGCCCAAGTTGGGCTCAGTCACAACATCAGTCACAACATAGATAGCTCTCAGGCCTGTGCCATGGGCCAAGGAGACGAACTACAACAGAGCAGTGGCTGGGCGGCAATTGGATGTCGGCCTGTCTGTGGGTGCATTTCAAGTGGTTGGTTCCTGGGCCGATCCAACCCGATTCGAGATATCCCGTGGCAAAATGGGCCCAGGCCAAAGTCAACCCAGAGGCCACCAAGCACCAGACATCTAGAAACTAATATGAAGGCGGGCCACCCATGTCGGGTTACTAAACCAAGCTTGGGGGTCTCAGCCCAGCATGGGTTTGAACACGATGCCGCCTTCTTTTTTTCTTCTTTTTTTTTTCATTTTTCTTCTCTTTTTTAACCCCCCCTAGGACTTGAGCCGAGGAGCATTGCGGATCAGATTTCGATACGCTGTTGCTTGTTTTTCAATCGCCATGCTCATTTGTAGCGAGGACGGATCTGTGGTCACGTCAACAAGGTGTACTTTATCATAGGCACCAGGACTGACTGATACGGTGGTTCGGGGGCTCGTTACCATTACGATGGCCATCCAGAGGCACTCGACTATATGAAGTGGGATATGTAGGCATCCAACGGGATGCTGCGCTTGTGATATTGGGTCTTCATGAGCACTGCCGCCTTTGACAATGTACCAGTAATCGGATGTTACATGGATGATGCCGGGTATATTCCAATGAGCCCATTTCATGACATGCCCCCCATCTGAGTGCCCATACGATGCTGATAGACATGAGCCGGATATGGACAAAGGTGAGGGGACATATCTGCTTGAGCGCGTCACAATCGAAGCACCGCAACCGCATAATACTCACTGACTCGTCTGAACAGCCACCAGATGGACTGCAAGGCCACGCAACGGCCTTGTTGCATTGTCAAGAAAGCGTATAGCCTACGATTCATACTCCAAAATGGAGCATGATGCTAGGCCAGGCAGACATCATGGTGCATTTATGGCGGAAATCGCCGTCTGCTTCTCTCCGCAAGCCTGCCTTTTCCATCCTTGACGATTCAGTTGTATCCGTCTTTAGAGCAGACAGACAGTCGCCATCTGCATGCACTATGCCAAACCCAGCGAGTCTTGTTATCCATTGCGATGTAAATGTGTTCGTCCATGGGGATCTTGATCTTGGTTTGCTGAATCTGTCATGCTCTGATACTTATGTGATCTTCAATTTATTAGTAATTTATGATTATTGCCCTTCCTCGTCTTGTGAACCGAGTAGGCCGTGCTCAATTTGTTGCGACTGCTGGGACTAAATTCTTTCCTACTTTACTAATGGGCTCTTGCATAGTACATTGAGCTAGTTTCGTGGCCACACAGCAGAGAATAAATGCCCTACTGGGGAAAAGGTGCATACGTTGAAGAATAACTTCTTTGTAACTCGGTGCCGACAGCATACTTGTTAGATCCGTCACTGGCGGACAGCGTAGAGTGCTTGAGTATCAGCATTCATTCGATCGAATGTCACTAGGCTGTCATGTCGGCATTTTGGTCCCCTCATGTTTCGAGAAGGTCGAGGCGATGCCTGGACGAGGGTATCTGAGAGCCATTTGTCCAGTCGTCCAGAACAGTACCAGACGCGGTGATGTTCAATCGACAATGATCAGCACCACCACGTTTCAAAGTGAGGCTATCACAACAAGGGTCAGGGACGGCCCGGTGCATAGGAAAAGAAACAGCGTATTTTTTTTTTAAAAAAAAAATCGATGCAAGGGCGCCGTATCGCTCCCATGTGTAACATGTTCCCGCCACCTTTTGACGTGTCACGTCATACTCATGTAACGCACAAGGCTTCAATTTTGAAAAGGCGCCATTTCTGGGGCCACGTATCCTACTTATCAAGCTGCATCGGCGCATACTCCGTCAAACACTGTTTCCAAATGTTGTGTGAACCCGCGCGGGCAAAACTGCAGCATGTACTCCGTATTCGCCATGGCCACACATGCGTGGAAACGGTTCAGAGCCGCGTCTCATTTAATATGTAGGCCGTCTCTACTCCAAGGTGCTAACATCCGTGTAACTATCTTCAGCTCTCCACATCAACCACATAAACAAACTCCTGTAGGGCGCGAACTTTTCCGAAATCTCTAGCATCTCCTTCTCCGACATGTACTTCCATTTGCCTCCCTTGGACTTCAACTTTGCCACGTCCCTTCCGACAAACGCCGCCATGCCTCTCTGCACTCCAAGATCCCCAACAGAAAACACATCCATCCTCTTCAGCCCGAAGCAGGCGAACATCTCAACGGACCATCGACCCAGCCCCCGTACGGCAATCAGCTTGTCGACGAGCTCTTCGTACGGCGCCTCGTGCAGCAGCTTGGCGCTCAGCTCTCCATTCGTAAACTTTTCCGCGAGTCCTTTGATATACTCTGCCTTGCGCTGTGACAGCCCTGCCGTGCGAAGCTTCTCGATCGGCACGGGCGCCACTTCTGACGGGTGAGGAAACCTCGTGCCCTCCTGGTGGTCAAATAATGCGACAAACTTGGCCTTGATGGATTTCGCAGCCGCGCCCGACACCTGCTGCGATATAATGCCGCTCGCCAGGCTCTCAAACGGGTCAATCTTCTCGGCCAGCCCCTCGGGCGAGAACATTTTGCAGTGATTCCTCTCAACGAGCGGCCGCATCCGCTCATCCACGCTGATCAAGTGCGCACACGCCACATCCAGCAAGTTGTCCGTCGTGATCCTCGTTGTTTTCTTGGACGGTGACTCGGGCTCCGCGTCAACAGACGCAACGACCCTCGAGGTCTCGGGGGATAAGAGTGTGGCATTGGTCGCCCGCGGATCAGCTAACCTTGCGACTGTGGCATTGCGAGGCTTTGAGCCTTCTGCCGGCTCGGCAATGACTCTGGCTGCGCTGGGGGTGGGTGTCAGTGGCGGTGCCGGTTGGATGCGTTGTGTTCGCCGCTTGGTGGGTGTGACTGGCGCCGTCGTTGCTTTTGATGTTGAAGCCTTGCGTTTGCGGTTGTTCTGCGTAGACGCTGCCTTCTGGTCCGTTGAAGGAGGCGGCATTGACTGTGATGGTGCATCTGACTGAGCACTGAGCCGTAAGGAACGCCTTGTTGCAGCCATTGTCGCAACCAAGCTGCGGGTGTTGTGGGATCTGAATGTCGTGAATAGTGCAATGAGAGATGGTTTCATGTGAACTTGTGCATTATTCAATGGCAGATGAATGAAGTAGTGCTTCTTTGTTATTCTCTGCAGAAAATGTTGGCAGCACTCGGTTGCTGGGAACAGACGTTGAAAGTCGGAAGCAAGACCCGTGAACTTTTGGCATCCACCCACGGTGTAGTTGTCACGCCCTGCGAACTAACAAATGTCCTTGGGGTATCATTGCCAGGGGCTGAGGCAGTCTGGAGACACCACTAAGCCTGATTCGTGATGCTCCCATCCGCGCCGCTCACCATCAATGGGGGATTGACAAAGCATTGCAATCGTCGCTGACTTGCACCAACAAGTAGTATGTACCCCCTACAACCCAATTGCACAACAACATTCATGTATTGACACTTGGCGTTCAGAATACAGTCTGCGTGACGGACTGCGTCCAGAACAGCTGGTACCGGGTAGCAGTTCGGCAAGACATTTAGTAGCCGGAGTAATCCCGACCAGCGCGTGTGAGCACGGTTGGTGGGCAAACTTTGCCCTCAGGCAGCTGCGGCCTCGAGCACTTCCCAAATCCGCCCCGACATCGAAGCTCTCACCAAAGTGCACAACAATCCATCTTCCCTCACATCACCACAAACGACACGCCAACATGAGTTTCGTACCTGTCAACCCGCGGCCTATGCTACAAGACCTCATCGACAAGCCTGTTTTTGTCCGCTTGAAGTGGGGTCAGGTCGAATACAAAGGAACCCTCGTCTCGGTCGACAGCTACATGAACCTGCAGCTCTCCGGCACCGAGGAATATGTCTCCGATAAGCCCACTGGCTTGCTGGGCCAGGTCTTGATTAGGTATGCCACTCTACAGCTACGCGCCAGCGTTCATGGACTAACTCGGCCCGGGTAGATGTAACAACGTCCTCTGGGTCCGCGGCGCAGACGACTCCAAGGACGCCGCCATGTCAGGCTAAGCAAGCGACGACCGGCAGGAGGCCTTGCGAAAAACACTGGGGGGACTAGGCCGACCATCAATTGACAAGTTATTGTCGAGCTGGAACCGTCCAAACGCGATGCGCCCGGCATGGGCGGGAACACATGTCCCCGGAGCCCACTGCCTGTGTATTATATCAACTTGGAGCATAGGTGGAGTCTTGGCGTGACTTGGAGTCAAGGATGGCAGCGTGGAAGCCTGCCTACAAGGGAACGGCCGAATACCAACAACTACGGAAATCAACTGCAACGGAATGTGAGCGTCGGAGGACGGCGGTGTGTTTGGAGACGAAGAAAAGTAATGTCCAACGAAAAGCGTCTCGCTATGGCTGAGTGAGGGGCACGAGATACTTGGACCAGCCGAGGCTATTCGAGCAAAGGCAGAAATATTCATTCTCACAGTGGGTAGTCTACGTGGTGTGAGGAGCATATGGACTGTCCCTGCATGAAAGGGATCAATAAACAGCGGCAGATAGAAATAATGATACCCATAAGCAAGTTGATGGCGGCGTGTCCTCTTATTTCCCTTCTACGGTGTAGATGAAGCAGTATTCTTGGCTTGTATTTGATGCTGGCCAGCCTGCAGTGTCGCGTTATCAGGTGGAAATGGTCATAAGCAACAGCCGTGCCATCCACCTATAAACTGACCAACCAATTTTACCGCACACCAGCTGCTTTAACTCGCAATCTCGCAGAAGGAGGAGAAGTCTGGCAAACAGTTTTCTTTCACATGCATAAACGGTGGAAGTGCCTTTCAGTGTCACAGAATACGAGCGAGACGGACGAATCACGGATGGCGCACATTGCCCGTACTCTCTAATCAATGGGAGGAGGGTATTTATTAGACAGGGGGGGTCCGGGGGATGGGGCCCGACAGATGATGGAACCCTCCAGGCCACAAGGAATGCTGGAGCGGGGCAGCAGTCAGGCGCATATTAAGGGTAAGGAATCCTCTGCGTTCTGTATCTACAGTTGATGATGCACCTGTTACTGCTAATCTTGAATTCAAATGAATGCACAGCATTTGTGTCTGGTCCCTTCTGCGTATTGTGTTGCCGCGTGGACTGACCGGCGTAGAGGAATATTGCCATGTGCAGGCAGAAATCTTCAATCCAGAGAGAGTTGCAGAACTTGGCAGACAAAGTCTATTTGATTCCATTGTAACTGCGGGATGGCCTGAAAGTGCCCTGTTGTTTCCGGCCTCTGGGGCCAATTTGCAAGCCAGCTAGGGGACGGCGGGAGCGAAAATTTGCCCAAAAGCCGCTAAATTCGCACCAAGCACGGGGCGGCACCGTTCCCGGAGGAAGGAATACAATAGAAATTTGGGTCGGGCGGGACTTGTAAGGTACTTTTATGTTTTTGCATTCTGCGCTTCAGGTGGCGGCGGTGCGTGGACATTGCCTGGTCAATCGCTTGTACCGCCCTATGAGTTAAGCTTTTTGCCAGATCAAATGGGGCACACTCCAGTCTGACAAGGTCGAGTTGTCTTACAACTACCTAGGTACGCAAGTACAGTCCAGCAAGACAGGCCTGGAAAAGGACCGAGCAGCGAGGCCGGGCGCCAAATGCACCAGCAATAATACTTGATAGCATGGAGCAATTGAATGAAGCCTGGTTGGGAAAATTCACGTCTGCCGTCTGGCGCCAGGGAGTGACAGCGCCGCAGGGAGCCAATAGTGCTGAGTAAGAACACACTGTCCTGTGGAGGTACCCCGTACATGCAACTCCCTTGTGCAGTCAAAAGATGATCTGTGCTCGGTTCCCGCACAGAGAGCCTGTCCATTTCCACCAGACGTCTTCCCGCGTCTGCGCCTCTTGCCCACTTGAGCACGTTGCGCCAGCGCCAAGAGGAACCAAAAGTCACCATCTGTTCCTTTCTCGCCTTCTACAGGGCGGCTCACTCGTTTTTTCCTCCAGCCACCGTTGTGATAAGGCCATTCTTCAGCGACCTTGCAACCCTCCCAGCTTTGTTGTCTTCTGCCGGCGTTGCATTGGCTTAATGTCGTTCTGAGATAAGGGCATCATTGCATTCGCCTTCTGCCTCGCCCGCTCCCCCAGTGCCATTTGCCCCTTTGGCCGTCGCTCGTTTCTTGTGCCACCTTGTCGCTAGCTTGCCTTCGTCCACGTATCTCGTCATCTCGAAACCCCTGGCTCTCACGACCCAAAGGGCCTTGCTCAACCACCGGAGACGACGGAGCGCCCGCAACACGATTGACGGTCGGTTGATTGAAGCTCTCCTCGCCGAGTACCGTTCCAAGTCTGATTGCGGCGCACCGACTGCAACCCATCGCCCATCATGCTTCTTCCCAAGGGTGGTTTGAATTGGAAAGCCGCCAGAGCACAGTTGCCGCCCACTCGTGCCCTCTTGACCCTCATCACTAGAACGCGGTTTCTACTTCTTGTGGCAGTCACTGGTATCATTCTGTTGCTATGGCGTGGCATCAGCAACTCGGCGTCGGAAATGCAAAGGTAAGAGCAATGGCATGCTCATCACCCCCGTGGGCCTCTCCCTCGGGCCACGCTGGGCAACCTGTCTGACAGATGTTCTGGGCCATGTAGCTTTTACTGCTTTGGTCCATCAACGCCGCCGATAGAAATGTCGCAAAACGAGTACTCCAGGTGGAATGCCCATATGCAGACGCCCGTCGTTTTTAATCACCATGCCCCTCTCAAGGTCGAGTCGCCCACGATACAAAACATCGACCTGAACCCAATCAAGTCCACTCGAAAGGCCCTCAACAACGAGGAGAGGATTCTCATTCTCACACCTCTAAAGGACGCCGCTTCCCACCTTTCCAAGTACTTTGAGCTCCTGGCCGAGCTTTCCTATCCCCATCGATTGATTGACCTTGCCTTCCTTGTCTCTGACTCCAAAGACGACACGCTGGCGGTGCTTGCTGCTGAGCTTGAACGCATTCAAAAGCGACCCGATAATATCCCTTTTCGAAGCGCCACGGTTGTCCAAAAGGATTTTGGCTACCACCTCAGCCAGGATGTCGAACAGAGACATTCGTACGAGGCTCAAGGTCCCCGTCGAAAGGCCATGGGCAGGGCCAGGAACTACCTGCTGGCCAGTGCTTTGAAGCCGGAGCACTCCTGGGTCTATTGGCGCGATGTCGACATTGTCGATAGCCCTGCCAAGATTCTCGAGGATTTCATCGCCCACGACAAGGATATTCTGGTTCCCAGTAAGTCCGCGCAGACCCTAGGTCGTCCTTTAGCCTCCTAACAGTCTACGTCTAGACATTTGGTTTCACCGATACGAGAACGGTGTCGATATCGAAGGTCGATGTGAGTTGCTCGTGGTCCTCATCCACTCCCAACAACACAATTTATTCTAACGCATGTTGCAGTCGATTACAACTCGTGGGTTGAGTCGGACAAGGGTCGCAAATTAGCAGCCAGCCTGGATAAGGATACCATTATCGCCGAGGGTTGGTTCTCCCGCACAAGAGGACAGCTATGCTCTGCGGTTTCTGACACGTTTTATTCATAGGATATAAGCAATTCGATACTGGTCGCACTTACATGGCCAAAATGGGAGACTGGCGAGAGAACAAGGACGAGGAACTTGAACTCGACGGTATTGGTGGCGTCAACATCCTCGTCAAGGCTGATGTTCACCGATCTGGTACGTACATGGCGTCTTTGCGACATTGATTCTCGGCTAATGCATCCGCAGGCATCAATTTCCCCGCCTACGCTTTTGAAAACCAGGCCGAGACGGAAGGCTTCGCCAAAATGGCAAAGCGGGCAGGCTACCAAGTAGTCGGTCTTCCAAACTATGTTGTATGGCATATTGACACAGCGGAGAAGGGCGGCAACGTATAAAGAACAACGTCTCTCGTGATGCCCTTTGAGGGGCCGAAACCTCAACTACCGCAACAAATACGATTCACATGTCTGATATTTCGCCTGGAACTGGCTCAAAAGGGTCTCATTGACCGATTAATGGTGGAGAGACAAATTATTGTACGAGCGTTCATGATGCTTTTCAAAATCTCGGGGCGGCGCATGTTGACCGTAATGGTTGGACTGGAGCTTTTTTATTTCATTTTTTTTAAAGTCTGCTTGTTCTTTGTTTCCGCGGCCGACGGTGCATTCGCAGGCTCTGCCGTTACTGCAGGGCCGATGCCGCCTGGCAAGTGGTGATTGGGGGACAGATGGTTTTTCGTTCTGGGTTGCTGGCTGTAAGATGATGGGCCCGAACTAATCCACTCGGCAGTTAGACACCGACATTTCATACATTGGGAGCCTTTGCGTTTTGCGTTGTTTGTTCAACAGTGGTTAAAGACTATGCTGTGGATCCTTTTATGGATATAACTTTTTGGGTGCGGATGGAAGCAACGGTCCTTTTGAATATCATAGACAAATATCCCGATATATTGCAATCTGCAGGTTGCGATGTGCTTGGCCCACTCTGGTGACTTGTGATGTGCGTGTCATTTTGGCATGTTGGGTCAGCAGCAATCAAGATAATGGCGTCACATGAGAGGCGCGGGTGAAGCACGGCTAACAGGCCCAGACGGGGCCGCACAGTGCCGTCACCGTCCTGGTCCACTGACCTAGTGAGTGGCTCGTGGTCCCAGGCCCGCTGTCCCGCCTGGCCTGGAGACTGAAGGCAGCAAAGCCGCCACATTGATGGGATTCTGCTCTGACACGGCAACCTTCCCTGCGCCGACCTCCGAAACCCACAAGGACAGAAATCTGCCCCAACAATCTACGTCGGAGCGCGAGGTATCCCAAGGCATATCCTGCTTCCTGGACGACAACGACGAACCCCCTTTCTAGGACTCCCGACGTCGAGGACCTGGTCAGGCAGCTTGCGTTTTGAGGCGAGAAGAAATACCCCGCCGAGGGAACCCCCGACCTTGTGATACGAACCCGAGGGCGACGACCATCCAGCCGCGCGGCCGATTAGCCCAGACTCTTCCCGTTGTCCGATCAGCAGCAAGAGCCGACCGTAGCGGGCGTACTGTCCGAATACTCTGGCAACCTGCACCGCAGTATATAACCTGAGCCAAGATGTGGAGCTGGTTCGGAGGCGGTTCCGCCCAAGCTCGCAAAGACTCACCCAAGAATGCCATCCTCAGCCTCCGCTCGCAGCTTGACATGCTGCAGAAGCGAGAAAAGCACCTGCAGAACCAAATAGACGAACAGCACAACGTTGCGCGCAAGAATGCAACCACGAACAAGAATGGTAAGGACCAGCAACCCCCCTCATCACAGAGAGGCATCGCTGACGAACGCGTGAACCACAGTGGCCAAGCAAGCCCTGCGGCGCAAAAAGGCCAACGAACATACCCTTGACCAGACGCTGGCGCAGATAGCGACGCTGGAGACGCAGATCAACGCGATAGAGTCGGCCAACATCAACCACGAGACGCTGCTGGCGATGCAGCAGGCGGGCAAGGCCATGGCCAACATTCACGGCAAGCTCACGCCGGAAAAGGTGGACCAGACAATGTGGGTGAAGAAGACCTTGTTCCACGCCACGCTGTTGGCGGGGGTTCGAAATGAGAGAGCATGCTGACACAAAAGGGGCCGGTTGCAGGGAGGTGCTTCGGGAGCAGAACGCGCTCAGCGAGGACATTGTCAACGCCATCACGTCAAATTCCATTGGCGACGCCATCGACGACGACGAGCTCGAGGCCGAGCTGGACGAGCTCCAGCAGGAAAAGCTGGACGAGGACATTCTCAAGACGGGCCACGTGCCCGTCGCGGACATTGTGCACAAGATGCCCTCGGTGGCGAACCAGGAGCGTGAGTCGTCTCTGCGCGTCTTTTTTTGGCAAGACCGGTCAACTAAACTCGTGCAGCTGTTTCAAGCAAGGCCCAGGCCGTGGAAGAAGAAGACGACGAAGAGGCCGAGCTCAGGAAACTGCAGGCCGAAATGGCCATGTAACAAGGGGATTGCCAGACATGGACAATGATGGTACAGCATACGAGCCTTTTTTTTTTTTTTTTCATTTATTTATACTTTTTATCTCTTTGGTCGGCGAGCAGCACAGGGACAAGGGTCCGAAATATTTCGTCTTGCGAGGAGGCACTTGGCCGGACTCTGTTTGCTCGTGGATGGGACTTTGTCTGGCGTTGGCGCATGCGAGGTCTTTTTCCCTAACACCTCCCTTTCCCCCGCTTCCCCCCCCCGTATTTTGCCTTTTCTCGAAGCATGGTTGAAACGTTGGGAGACAAGTAGCAATACTTGATGCGGTTGCTTAGCAGATAGCTTTTTTGCGTGTTTGTTGTCTTGCCTGGGCGTGACGCTCAACCTTGTTGCAAAATAGAAAGTCGTTTACACTAATACCGTCTTGCGGGAGTGCTTGCCCAGCCTGGTTATTGTCAAACCTGGTCGAACCCAGCCGCTCTGCCAAGGGGCGGGCCCAGCTGAGCCTCTCCCACCACAGCTTCGGCAGCCCTCTGCAATGTTTCGAAACGTCCAACCCTCCCCAGCCAGTGCGGTCCCGGAGCAATCTTGGCGGCTAAGCGCAGCCTCGCAACGGGTTGCTGCCCCCGTGGCATGCAAAAGGGCGCATGTCTGCCACGTGATGCGTTTCAAGAGATGACGGCTGCCAGCCAAGGGTTGCAGGGTGTGGCGCTTGCAGCCCGACGGGCGGCTGGGCGGGGGCGCCCTGGCAGCCACTCGATGACGGCTCCGAGACGGGCACAGCGTCTGCTGCCGCGCAAGTGGTTGGCTGGAGGGTGACACGGGGGGTTGCAGAGTGTGCGGACGAGAGCGAGCGTGGTTATGACTATGACGCCGCCGACGAGGTGACGATGCTTGGGCGGCTGCGAGGCGCCGGGTTCTGGCTGCGAGGCCACGCCGGGGCAGGAAGAAGGAAGGAGGAAAGAAGGAAAGAAAGAGAGACGAGGTGAAGCGGGCGTGATGTTGTTTTAACCCTCTGCATTGTTTTCCTGTCCTTGCGCAGCAAATACCTCCCATCTCGTCGGCCATTGTGCTTGTTTTTCGCCATTCTTGCTTCGACATTGTCCGTCTGGTGCTGGGCACGGCATGGGATCCTGGGCTCCCAGTTCCCCAGGTGAGTCTCCTCGGGCGGCGCGAGCAACATGGTTCAATGGGCTGACGGTAACCGCAGAGCCAAGCGCAAGACCAACAACGCGCACATGCTTCCGTGTAGAATGCCGGCCGCCCGGCTCCTGCTGCTGTCGCTGTCGCTCGTTCCCGCCGTCGAGGCCGGCAGCCGCGTATCCAACCTCACGGCCGAACTGGCTGCCGTCGTCCCCGCCTGCGCCGAGGGCTGCTTCGTGTCCTTCCTGAGCGCAAACTACGGCCTTGGGCGCGGGCAAGAGATACCCTCTCTGGAAGAGTTGTGCTCCACGGCCGGCGAGACGGGGTTTACGGCCGGCGAGGGAGCGGTGCAATGTCTCGCCGCGGAACGGAGGGTGGGCGGATGCTCTGATGCAGAGGCGAATTGTGAGCGAGCCTCATCCCGCCTGCGCATGACTTGCAAATTGCTGACTTGCCGTAGCCGCGGCGATATACAAGGCCTACCGCATGTGCAGCGACCAACCCAACGCCATCCAACCCACTCACGGCGTCATCACGGCCACTCTTGTCGTGCCGCCGTCGGGGGGAGGACCCGTCATGTATCCCTCTCCCTCCAAGACGCCCAAGACGCCGGCTGTGTCTACCACGCGCACCGGGCTTCCCACGACATTGCTTGTCGACACGCACACGCCGACGGCTGCCACGTCTTCCGCCGCCTCGGCCCCCGTGACGAAGCCCGGCGGCAGCACTGCCACGCAGGCGACACAGAGCCCTTCTCCCGCCCCGTCTGGCGTCTCTCTTACTCCTGTTCAAAAGGCCGGCATATCAGTGGGCGTTATTGGATTCGCGGCCGTTGCCGTTGGCCTCGTGCTGCTGTTTAGATTGTACCGGGCAAGGAAGCACCGCGGCAGCCACACGCCCTTGTCGAGTACGCCGCCGAGGCGAGACTCTTGGGGATACAGGTTCGACAAGAGCCAGGGCCGGGGCGGGGACAGCAGCGGCGAGCCATCGTGGTTGGCGAATCCCGTTCCTCCACCGGCTCCCCCCAGGAGTCCCAACTATAGACCGTCGACGACGACGGCAGCAGCGAGCGTGGGAGCAGGAGCAGGAGCAGCAGCAGGAGCACCGCCGGCAGTGATGGTTTCGGCACCGCCAGATGCAACATCCCACGGCCGCAAAAGCTGGCGGCCGAGCCTCATTGGCCTCGCTCTGTCGCCGGCACAAGCTACACAAACACCGCCCCGACCGATATCAAAACTCCTCCCAGCCAAGCCGGCGCTTTCTTTGGAAATTCCGCAAAATCCACCCATACCCCCTACGAAGCATGCGCCTGGCCCGGCCACCTCCCGAGGGCAGTCGGAAAAGCCGTCGCCCACTCACGCACGAATAGCTTCTCAGCCCCCTGTTCTGCCGAAGCTGCAAATTCCCCAGCGAGACGACCTGCTTCCCCTGGCCAGGTCGGCCAACAAGGTCCGCGAAAGCACAATGACGGAATTCGAGGAAGACGGACAAGAGTCGGCCCTTGTCTCGCCAGAGGGCCAAACATGGGCGCCCGCCGCAGCAGCAGCAGCAGCAGCAGCAGCGTCTCGGCGCGGTGCTGCAACCAAGCACGCCAATTGGGTGCCGTCGGGAGAATCGACGAGGATATCGCAGGCCGCCGAACTGGAGGGCAGCACGCCGCTGAGCGCATATCCAAGGGTGGCCACGGGCGTCACCATACCGCCCATCGGGAGCGATGCCGGGACCCAAGAGGCCGGCGTGCCCGCGTCGAGATACGCGACTCACCGGCGCTCGTCTTCGGCGCCTGTTGCTCGGCATGTGCCGAACCAGCAGTCTATAAGAGTGGTTACGGATCCGCAGATGCGGCTGCCGTACGCGCAGGAAAACATGGTCCCCAGAGCCTTGTTCTCTGACACGGGAGGGAACCCGCGACGCTCGTCTTCAGCAAGGCACTCGGCCGGCCGCAGCCTGACGAGGCCCCGGGCGACGTCTGGGGACAGCGGCGTCACCGTCATCCAATCCTGGTCAGAAGACGACATGGACGACCAGCCGCCGAGGGCCTCGCAGATCAACCTCTCGCCTGTTGCCGAGTCTCCGCGTTCTGGAAACGGCAAGGCTTGCGTGGCATATCCCAAGATTCCGGGCCGAGAGCCGGGTCCCACCGGAAGGGCGAGGGTGGTTCCGCCGCCCGGCATGGCCATGCTGTACAAGTCGACCCATCACAGGACTGCGTCGGGGGGGATGGCCAGCGACGCCGCCATGCCAACGCTTGCATCCTTGGGCGCGAGCGCGAGCACAAATGGGGCCCTGAGGCCGATCCAGAACCCGTCCCTCCTTCGAACAGGCTCTCCGACAATGCGGGCAGTTGAGCCCTCTCCCGAGCCCGAGGATGACAGGGCCGCGCTGCCATCCGCCAGACTCTCGCGGATTGCGCAACAACAACAACAACAACAACAACAACAACAGAGACAGCACGCTCACCCGCCACACCAGCAGACTCGGCAGGAGCAGCATCTGCCGGTTCAAGCACAGCAGCAGGCCCAAAGACCAGACGAGGCAGCATGGATCCCCGGTCTCCCTGCCCATCCTCACCCCCAGCGGCGCCCGCAGCACACAAGCACGCTCTGGCTCCCGCCGCAATCCCGGAAGCGCAAGTCGCGCAACAGGCAGAGCAAGATTGAGACGGAGCCATACCACCACGCCCATTCGCCCATGCGGCCTCGGCGACAACCACAAGACGCCTATTCGGCCGAGACACAGCAGCCTCAGCCGTACAACTACACCCGCCGTCCCCGACAACACGTCCGCCCATATCCGGGCCCCAGCCAGCTCCCAAACCAACAGCAGGAATCGCAGGAATCGCAGGAATCGCAGGAATCGCAGGAATCGCAACCCCAGCTGCCAGCCTCTCTCATTGCCAAACGCCTTGGGCTCCATCGAGCCGTCAACATGTCCATATCGACAGAGTCTCCGTCGGCCACGAGCAGTTCGAGTAACTGGCATCGAGGGAGCGGTGCACCAATGCTGTTCCTTTCGCCAGACCTCGTTACTCCCCATGGCTCCTCGGGAGACCTACCTTCCACGCCAACGTGGCTGCCCAGGTTGACTCCTACGAGACGTGGCGCCGATTTGTATCTAAATGTTCACTGAGACGAATATATAGACTCCAAGACTTCTCTTTTTTTTTCTTCTCTTTTTTTTTTTTTTTGCATGTCTATTTCTGCCTTTATCCATGGGTTGCAGCTTCATCATTGTAAAACGCTTTCCCCTTCAACTTGCTTCATCAACAATATACTCTGGCCATTTGTTTCAGACGCACTTGGATTTGCAACTTGCGACAGATATTAGAGGCTTATTAGGTGGAGGACCCCAAGTCATTGTATAGTACTGTCGATATAGGACATAGAACTCCATGTGTTGGACCTTATTTTGAGCCTACAGTCTATGCCACCTTGTTGCCGTCTCAGCAATACAAGCTTGTCAATCTAGCGCATCCCTCGGCGCCTCCCGGTATCGTCGCTTGCCTCATCTGATGTTCGGCTCAGTGCGCAATCTCGCCTTCCACGTCGAGCATGTCGCCACTGTCCGGGCTTCGTTTCTGCATTTTCAACACTTGTCAGCACCAAGGGTTGGCTGCTCTCGCTACTTTCACCCGTTCGACGTAGCCTTCTTGCATTTCGTTTCTTTCCGTGAACAAGTTCATGCGCGTCCCTGCGCATGTCGCTCAGTTGATCGTCTAGAGCACCCATGCCTTGGTCCCACGCTTCTCGGTTGACATGAGCCCCCGCGTCAATCAACTTGTTCTTCCTCCGAATCTCCTGCCAGCGGGTCATGCCACCGAGTTCAAAAACATTCATCCGGCGTTTCTTGCTTGTAGGGTTCCCAATCATTGCCGGTCTCCACGCCTTTTCTTCTTCAATAATGGCTTGCGAGTCATTGGGCATGGAGACACGTCTAATAGTAGAACGTCGACGAGCCTCCACTAGTCTATCCATTTCTTGCGACTTGGATCTGGGGACTATTTGAACTTCAGCGAACCGAATAAGAACAAGGAGCAGAAGAAAGGTCAGAATGAGCAGGATCCCGGCTACGACGCCTGTGGCAACCTGCTGTCCTAGTGTTCTGGTTACGTGCCCACCTAGAGCCGTAGAGCCTGCTGCCAGAATGAACGCCAGCGAGTGTATAGACGCGAAACCCGCAGTGACTCGTGGGAACGACGAGTAATTCGTCCTTTTCTGATTCCTGCCAGAAGTACCTCTTTGGCGTCCAGTCATTCCTGGCGATAAGTCAGAGCAGTCAAACGCCTCCATGACCAGGCCGTTGCACTCCGAGATGGCAAGGCTGGAAAAGAATCCAATCAACGCTGAAAACATTGTTGGCAAGCTGACGTGTAATGGTGGGCCAGACGAGACTGCCGCGTAGCAAATACCGGTTAGCGGTAAGACGAGTGTGAATACTGTCCGACGAACTAGGTGAGATGACCATGCCACCTTTTTGTCCAGAGTTGCTAGATTGGTGTTTAGTTGGGCTTGGCGAGACCGAGAGAATAAATTGGCCTTCTGAAAGGGAATTGCGAGCAGCGCACCCAAGGCCATGCATCCGACAAATAGGCCAACGACAGTGGCCTTCATGCGATAAAACCTGGAAACAAGTGATCCCATCAAGACAATGACCAAGACCACTTGAGCGTAAATCCAGGCAGAGTAAACCGCCAAGACTGCAAATCCAGGCTGGCGTAGCATTTCAAAGTTGAGCGCGATGCCGTGATACACTTCTTGTCCCCACCATCTGGGACCTGTTTTTACTCGATGCATCATGATTTCCCCGCGGGCCACTCTCCGTGAGATGTCTTCTCCGGTGCGAACTTCAGCCACAGATCGTCGATAAGCTGATCGGCGAACCTCGGGACAAACCACGTTGAACAAAAGCACAATAGCAATGATAATGATGCTGACGTAGAAACCCCAGGCTGGAGGGGACCTGTCAATGATGCTGGCGCCCGTCAGAAACCCAATTCCCAAGGATCCAATCCAACACCACGTCCATATACCAAGCCACACTCCCATGCCTCCGCCATGTCGACGGGCATCAAAGTTATCGACAACTTCCTGATGAGGGTTGCAGCTCATCAGAGATGCTCCGAACAGGTCAGTCAATACAGAGTGAAAGTTCATACTCGCAAACCCCAGGGAGGCGCCCATGAGTGTTCTGCTGGCTAGCAAGAGGCATCTCCATAACATGGCATCACGGAGCCGCTGAGAATTGACAGCCAGTGCTTGAGGGAACAAGAGCGGCATAGCCAGTACCAGACTGGAAAGGATATATGGTTTGCGTCCGTGGAGTAACGGCAATGGCCACAGAAAAAATGTCGGCAGTGCCAAGCCAAGAAAACAGCCTGTATTACCGTGGACTATGACATGAGACTCGTCGATGACATAGTACTGAATAGAAGGAACCAGGCCAGAGTATATACCTAGTATGATGCCAATGAGAGCAGTGCTCATGCACGCTACAGATGCGACAAACCGCTTTCGGAGAGGTGACTAGTCTCGCGCGACTGGCTGCCGCTTGTGTGATTTGGCGAGACTAAATCCTTGAGCGCCTCTCAGGCTGACATGTGACTTCCGATGAAGGTTGATCCCATGGTCAGTGTGTAAAGGTCTACCAGCAATGTCACGCTCGGGAAGCGCATCCCAGTCTTCTGCTGCTTGTCTTTGCGGTGTCGTATCACGCATATGGGCAGGTCGCGGCTTCACCGCCCCAGTTTCGGGCCTTGTGGTTTGAGGTTGGACTTGTGCCAGCGTGCTGACATACCTCACGAATCCACCAGCGGGTTTTACTTTGTCTCGCTGAGATTGGGCATCTTCTGCCTCCTTTAGCTGCGCAATTGATATTGCGTTCAATTTCCTGCTCGACTTTCTGTGAGGAATTCTGATTCCACCCAATTCGCCAAGGTCTTTACCACGCGGTTGGTTAGCATCGTCTTCGGGAGAGCGAGCTTGGGCGAACTCGCCAGGCTTGAGCCGTTTTTGTGACGATTTGTCGGCCTGAGCCTGAGCCTCTCCTGTATCATGTTCAGTCGCGGTCGGGTTGAAGTCTCTGCTGCTTTCGTCCACACTCGATGTCGTAAAAATGACTTGCGAACTGTTGTCTTCCAGTATTTGTCTCGTGGTAGTTGTGCTTTGACATCGGGAGCGAACTCTCATCGAAGGCCGTGGCTTGTGCGAGTCTCGCCCGTCTTCGGAAACAGGACCTTCGACAACTTGTGTTGCAATTGCCAAAGCCTCGTTCAAAAGTCTCTCCAAGTCGCCAACAGTGCGATTGAACTCGACACGGTCAAACTTTGACGCTTGGTTTTCCGATGCCACCGACAACCTGGCTTGCGATTTTGAGGAGAGGACGCATGACACTACTGACTTCTGTTCAGAGGAAGTGCTGCACATTCGATGGTTTTGAACTTGCCGCCTCGTGTATTGCGGAGTGTACGCTTCCGGATACCCAAATGCATCTCTGAGCCACCGAGTAGTTCGTTTATAACCCATCACGGAACCTGTAACCTCAGTGTGGCTTGATGAGTCGTTGGAACCCGTGGTGTGCACTTGGTTCTCTTTGTCTTGGGACCGGACATCTGAGGCGGTATCCAAATGGGACCTTCCATTTTGGTCGGCCTGCCCCAAAACACCCATGATCGGTCCTACTTTTGGTGTCGAACTGTGGCCAAGTACTCGAAAAAATTGGGTTGTTTCCATCTGAAAGGCAGGGCGGACCTTGGAGATAGGGATAGGGGCATGAACCACTGGCGAGTCTGCTTGTGTAGCATGGAAGTTCCCAGTTGCTTCATTAAGCTTTCCAGGTTCAATTGGCGACTCTTTCTGATAAGAGTAAGAGTGTTCAGACCCTTTGTACAATATTTCATCATGCGGCTCGGGTAATTGTGCCATAGTGGTGCTGGCCGGGTCTGGGGCAGTATTTCCAGCAGCTTCACGAGTTGCCAAGCCAGTGTTCTCGCGGTATTGTGGCCCTCCCTCCAAAGCGTTGGAGTCTTTGGAAATACCAAGGCGCAGACTGAAAGAAGTCGGACATTTCTCTATTGGGTGGACACCACTAGTGGAAGGCGCAACCTTCCTCAACGCAGGTGAATGGTGGTGGCCTTGATGCGATCCAACCGTGCTGAATGAATCGTCTCTACAGGGAGTAGAGCTGCCAATGGTTCCAACTGTTTGCTCTGTAGCAACATCTTCGGCTTTCTGACCGGAGTTCGTTTGGCTCAGCTCGTGCTGCAAGAATGTTTGAATCTTGGGACCGTAAGCCTTGTACTTGGCACTTTCCATCTCTGAAGATTGCTGCCATACCCAAGGGCGAACCTTGGATATTGGTACTGGTATATGGCTGAGAGGGATGTGAGCTGTGATCTGTGGATCTTTGTCAGTTACTCGAGCCGAAAAGTCCTTGGAATCCAAACTTGAAGATACGCTAGCCCTGGAGGACTTTAGGTATCTGGAAGTTGCTCTCTCGCTGTCAGTAGTTGTCTTGGATTCCTTTATAAGGTTGCCTAGGGGGGTTGTGTCGCGGGTGTAGTTGAGTGGATCAGCCGTTGAGCTTTGAGACGTCAAAATCTCGCTTGTCAAATATTCTGTGTCGGTTTCTTCCATGGCTGGGTCGAATGGAGCGACCTTTGGGTGAAATTGCCGATGGCGTAGCTCCTAGCTGTTTCCAAGAATGGCAAGCTGGCGTGTTGCATAATCTTCTTGTGCTGGTCGGACTTTGGAAACGAAACGGTGAGCAAGACAACTGGTTGAATTTCTCTGTTCACGTAGAGGCTGGTTATCATTCTCAGACAACATCTTCACCCCATGGCCGACTTCTATAGCATCAGAACCGAGAAATGAAGCCGCCATTGATGAGGATATTGTGAATTTGTGCTAGGTTTGCCGATGCTTGACTAAACCAAGAGTTAGCAATCGATGAGCGCATACTACAGCAGAAGATACGAACTGCGACAAGAAGTTTGAAGGCTACGCCCTTGGCCTGCTTGGTCGACGTATTTCATCAAAGAGAGGTAAACGGCGCGCAGAAACAAAATTAAAGCGCGTTGTTTCCCTTCTTTAGCTTCAAGTCCTGATAGCCAACCGCCTCCAAAATTTGACGGTCGAAAGTATCGTACAATACGCGCTTCAATTCATGTGCGGCTAAACACTCTTGGCTGCTTGTCACAGAATATCTGGATTAATCCATGTAAAGAACCAGCCCCTTGCGTTTGCGACCAAGGGACCTTTCTGTTTGCCACGAGGGAGAAACGGCAGGGACTGGGCGCGCTGTGGGGTGCTTGGTCAAAATCGTCAATGACCACGGGCTTATCCTCGGAGAGTTGGGAGGCATGTGGATGGCTGAGGAGGCCTAGAGAGCATTCCTAGTGTAGCGAGGAACAGATGGTTGTCCGGCTTGCTGTAGACAGACTCTGCTTGGAAAATACGGACGTGGCTCTGGTAGCCGGAAGAGATGCAGAACTATCGCTGGAAATGATTGATTCAACAGGACTGGAGAATGAGGCTAAAGTATGATGATGCTGCTTTAAAGGAAGCTGATCAAGGGAAGGGCACGGAGAGAAAGCAAAGGTATACTGGTTGAGGAAAGGGTGAGATGGTGGTTCGACGAGGTGAAGATGGTTGGGGTGAGGCGGAATAACAAGGTCGTCACAGTGGGTGGCATATTTTTGGCTGTCAGCATCACATCACAGTTGCTCTCTGCGAGGCCCAGATATCCTCGCGCCTGCACAGGCGACGGAGTGGCATGACTGGAAAGAGCGCCCCGGAGGCAGGGGCCAGTTGCTTTGCTTCCCGTTTCGCGTAGACGGCATGGACCTGCACCTGCCTTGGCCAAATCCACCCGACTTCAGGGCATCCACGTGTTGCATGGACATGGAGCCAAAGCTAAATAATTCTCCTCTGGCCCAGCCGTTCAAGAAATTCAGGGTCCATACTTTACTCCTAGGCCCCTAGCAGCTTGCCCTCAAGTAGGACAGACCATCTACCACGTTGAATTGTAACATGATGGAGAATTCGAGACAATTCCTCGAGGGGCAATTGGACTTTACATGACCAGACTCTAGGCCCTACCTAAAGTAGCACACTGGTAGTTCGACACGGGTCTAGTTCTGGCCGTAGCCTCCAGTTTCTCTCTACTATAGAACAGAGAACGATTCCCTACACTCTATCAACAATCTTCGGCTGAGCGAGATCCGTTCCTCAAGAAGTCAATGTCTGGTATCCACCGTTACCCACCTTGATCCCTGCCCAGGCTGTTTTTAGCCCGTCCATCCCAAGACTGTCGCACCCATGTAAGGTCCGAGCACTGTAATGTAGAACTAGCACAGCACCAAGCAAGCATCATTGATGCCATCAAATCTGTCTGGTCTGGTTTATTACTCCTGCACGTCCCACCAAACTGCAGCACCGCCGACCCCAGCCTCTGGCACCTCACCCTCAGTTGATCCCTGGCCGCTGCCTGGCGCATCCACCAAAGCCGGGCGGAGGGCGCCAACTGGCATCAAATGCTTGGAAAAGGAACCACAATAGTCTGGTACTTTTCCTGAATCGGCAGCACCATTGGTCACCCTCCTCCCCCATCGCCTGTCAACCCGCATCCCTACTTAGTTTCCTCCGGCACTATTTTCTTGCCAAAGCAACACTGGATGAAATGATGTGGCAAATCTCCACTCGCCGTGATTCCAAATCGGGCAATCGCCAACTTGGTAGGTGCTATTTTTGGCTCCTCGATGTATCACTTTTGCGTGACCTCGTCTGTCACAAAAAGTAAGACGTACGTGATGCTCAGCAGTGGATTATCCGCATATATGCTCCATTGAGGTTAGAGAAGAAAAAGTCCGAGCTACTCTTTGTATTCTTTTGGTTGGTTGGTTGTGGCAGCCAGTGTCACAAAGCCACCGCGCTATAGTAATTCAGACGATTCCAGATCGTCGCATTGTGATTCTGCGTCCGGCACAGAGATGACGGACAGGACGAGACTCCATGTCCGCATGTTTTGCAACATAGAGCAGAAACGTAGAAAACACCCCAGGCAAATAAACAAAGAAAACAGACAAAAGTCGCTTTGTCTGAACACACAAAATCCAAGAAACAAAGACGGGAGGCAGCCAAGAGGGCACAGAGGGCACTCAATACCCGAGACCATGTGTATGAGCCCGCTCCTGGCAACCAACAAAATATTATGGTGTGTCATGAACCAAACGCCGCTGTGTGTCCACCTCTTTTGTTTTCCCGAAGCCATGATCACATATCCGTACGGTATCGCATATCCATGAGGTATCCCAAGATGAAAATGCGAAAATCTAAGCCTTTGAACTCATGTCCCATATCTCTCCGCCGAAGCATGTCAACAGAGGCCGTGGAGATCTAAGGGTCATGAATGAGAGTCTTGTTAGCCGGAGACACACAAGCCAAAATCTCATCCAGGCCATCTCGTGGCTGTAGCTGCAAGCGAAAAGAGGGCGAAAAATGGCTCAAAAAAAGAAAAAAGAGAAACCCAAAATCTCAGGAAAAAAAAAAGTATTAGAGAATCCCAATTGCGAGACACCCAGGAATCTCAGGGGCCAGTTGTCATCAGACCAGCCAAGAAGAGGCTCCAACGGTGCCAGACGCTCAGGCCAGCTTAATCCAGGTCTGACGGAGTGGAATATTGTTACATCGGTTCAGTGTTGAACCGCATGACGCAGAATGGAGGAGTATTGAACGGTCGTAATGTCATTTCCATGTTTTCGATAACGTTGTTGCATATCTCGTGACGTAGTTGCGAAAGGTGACTGAGGTGATTGGAACGTGGAAGCAAGCAGCAGAAAGGCCAGAAGAATCGGAGCAGCATCTAGCTCCTTGAAATTGGCACTTGTTGGCGATGGTGGCCAGCAAGCAAAGAGGCGAGTCCCGATGGATTGAGAGAATACAGATAGCTCACCCAATCCTGAAACTCAAACAACCCCAGCCTGGTAAACTGCCTCGGGTGGCAGCCCACCACCGAAGACATGATGGTTCACCGGTAGCTTTTGTGACTAGATTGGGAACTGTGATACTCTGAGTCGGAATAGATGTACGACGATGCATGCTGGGCACTTGTGCTCGAGTGTGCGTGGCAGGCGTAGCCAACATAGATTGTGCGTTGCTGGATATCGTGACCAGGCCTACCATAGGCAGCACATCGATCAATGGCATGCTGGTAGTAGAGACACCGACACGCTGAGTATAGCTCGACCAGTTGGTAACACATAGTTCAGTCTAGCTTGGTAGATGTCGCTTGGGGGTTGCTCGCAGTTCCTGACTGCACGGGTCGCATCCAAGGCCACACCGAGGGCCAGCTAAGATCTGAGTATGGGGCCAACAAGATGAAAAGGCGAAGTATATTCGTTTTCTGACCCAGTCGAAAGCAGGTCTATTTTGTCGGGACGGAAGCTAACAGACGTGAGGTGGCCGGCGGGAGTCTGGATATGATATGGAAGACGGGGGGAATCTGAGGCAAGAAACAATTGACGATGTCGTATAAAACAAACAAAGACAGGCAAGGAAACGGTGAAAAGAGAAGTTCGTGTGTTATGACGGATACAAACGAGGCAGACCAAGGCAAGGACCCAAGAGGCATCGCAGCCTTATAGACCTGGCAGCCTAGAGGCAGAGCAGGTGCCATGAGAGGGAAGCCCATGAGGTGTGAACTCGGGTCTGGCACCTATCGGCACGCCCTCCCAGGCTGGAAGGGCGGAGACTCTGACCAAAGATCACGCCTCTCTCACCTCTCGCAAATACACCTCGAAGAGGCACAACGCGAGAGCAAGCATCGGAGAAGGGAAAATGGGTAATGGGGAGGAGCAGCAAGGCATCAGCCAAGCCGCATCGTGCGAGATGGGTACGGCTCTGACTAACCCGACTGACAGGTGACCAACAGGTGGGAAATGGTTCAACGGTCTAATGCGGCCGCGCGGTTGTGTCGGGGCCAGGGCACCTTAGGCAGAGCGAGGAAAGGTGGTGGAAGAAACATTGAATCCATGGCCAGCCTTGCCAAACACTCACTCGTCAGCAAACAGACTGGATTCGAGAAGCCCAGCAGCCGTCACTTGTGCAGGCTTTCTTGCGAGGGGGGCGTGCGCAACTGACCTCGCTGAAGCCGGAATTGGGGGCTTCATGTCCAGATGTCGTTTAGGGGGGCGGGCCTTGAGCCACTTCAGTGGGTACGGGCGTGACGGTGGAGAGTTCTGGGGCCGCTGTGGGAGTGCCCGGGACATGAAGCTTGTGTCTGGTCTTTGTCGACACTGGCACCAGCAATGCAATACGACAGCAGTCTGAAGTGCATGAGGACCAGGTCAACCGCCGGTCTAGGTGCTTTGGCCAGGGCTGAACATGGGGTGTGTGGCGGAGGCCCGCGAGAGCCTTCAACCCCCGTCGACTGGCTGGCTTTGGCCTTCTCAAGACATGATGGCCGGGAGACGGAATTAGCATTTCTGCTTCGTCAGACTTAGTCGAGGGCAGATGACGACAAGCATGTTGACAACAACAAGCTTTCTCATGCCTCGGAATACCAGTGTTCAGTGAAGAATTTGATGCTTGACAATCTGTGCTGCCGCCTACCAAACTCGGCGTCCGCACAGGGGTGATGCTAAGGGTCGTACCTGCCCTGTCAAGTCTGGAGGTGCGACTTGTCAGTGGCCTGGAATCTGCACGTGGTTAAAGCTCCATCCATCTCTTGCCCTGGACATCTCTGTTGAAGCATCGTCGAGGGGTTTCGAGGAAGCAGCAAAAGGTCCCCTCTGCTAGGCCTGAGTCCTAATCACCGGCAGCTTCCAATTTCCCTCCTCTCTTCATGTCTACCTAGCATCCTGTCCGAGTCGCGGAATTTCCCCCCGGGGGCGCGTAAGCCGTCGTTTCCGGGTGTCCTTTCCATCATCCGGTCGTCCCAGCTGTGTGTGCGCCCCGAAGTATGCGATGCAACGCAAAATCCAAGACTCACACGTGGATTTTCTATGCATACGGGCAGGCACCAGTGCTGTCCGGTATTGCAGAGTCGATGCCTGCCTCCGTCTCCTCGCACGACATGGCAACCCAGGGCCATGACGATGATGACATGAGGGGACTGGAGCCTGCGACTTGTCAGAGGCCGCCCCTCACACAAGGCCTCAACCCCACCATCCGCCGTCGTCAGCGTGGAGTCTTTGGACCCCCCACCATACACAACCTGAATTTACCTCTGAACAAATCGGCAATTGGGACACCAACCCCCTACGAAGCAGTCCAAAAAAAGACTCATGGAGTCTTCCGTTCCGTCTGACCGGCCAAGATGGAGGTTTGTTGCCCTGCACGCTGAGCGCAGTCGTGTCAACAGCCGCCGCAATGCCGGCACGAGACCATGTCTACAACGTGCATCAAAAGGAGGCCGCTGCGACGGAAGACGGAAAGCGTCAACTGTCTCCAGGAACTGGCTTCAGCAAGCCATCAACCCCGCTGCTCCTGCAATAGAGCAAGCGCGAGACTGCTCACTTTACTTTGCCAACCCGCTTGCTTGCAGGGGCTGAGGTCGTCCGTCGTCATTCAGGCTTTGCGTCAGTCCGTCTTCCGCAGCTTGTCGCCGTTGTTGTGCAACACACCTGCCTCGTAGTCGTTCCAGCACGATATGCGACGTGCGTCCTACGGAATTCGCTTTCGCACCATTGAGCCTCATTGAGGCAATGAGAACGTCTCGTGGCAGCCTAGCTCGCCACCTCTCGGATGGAGTGCCATGTCTCTGAGCGGCATGCATGTCCTAGACAACTAGCTGCTGTATGTCTCAAACCACCTCAACCAGGAAATGCGGCCGTAATGAGGCACGACGAGGCTTGTCGCGATGTAGACCCAAAAGTCGCTAATGCCGCGCCGCTTTCCACAGCGCTCTTCACCTGTCCAAAGACCAGGATCCCGGCTCTTGTACCAGAATTATTATTAGTAAAATGCTGTGCCACTCTTGCAAACGCTGCGCACGAGAAGCATATGTCACATGGTATCATTTGCTGCAGCTTTCATCGAAACCGGCATTTACGGCGATATGGAAGCACGTCCAATCATATGTTCTGGGCCACCATTCAATTCAAGACGGCACATCCCACAACACAGGCGGGTCATCCCTTTTCGAGACGGGCGTCTAGGATTCAATGGGGGCGAAATCGGGGCTTCGGCTTCGGAGGAATCGAGCTTCATCAGTCACCCGGTGTAAAAGTCCGTGTTTGCCGGCAAATTGTGCAACATGTAATACGCATTGATTGCAGGTACGACAGAGATCAAGAGGCTGACGAGGGAATGAGCCACTGTATTGCCAAGGTGAAGACACGAGTACAAAGCTGCACAGCTCGGACAACATGCCGCCGGTTGCAGCCGTTTGGGACGGAGAGCAAGTAACTAATAAGCCGTGCCTGACAGTTCAATCGTCACTGCATGGGTAAACACGAGAATTGGACAACCATCTCGAGCCCATTAGGTCCAGTCTCGGTGCAATGAGTAGCCAGGGGAGTGTCTACCACATGGTCCTTGGCAAGCGACGACAACCCCAGATGTAGTTTCAGCTAGTTGAAGACGTCAAATCATCAGACTGAGATGAGGCCTGGGGTCCGATCTACAAACACGCTAGGCCATCCAGGCTCTAGTCTCAGCAGGATCAAGGGCGTGGCTGAGAGCGGCTTCGCTTCATGGCGCTTTGGACAGGCAATTACGGCATGGCAATTGCGCATATACATGGAGCGGGATGATTGCACAAAGACTCGAAAGCCCAGGTGAATGCCGTTCTCGCTCAGTGCTTCATAACCTCATGTGATTTCAACGGCTCCAGCCTCGCGCCCGTCCCACTGTGGATCACATCAAACCCGAGGCGCCACTAGGAAGTTGCCCGGAAGGCAACGAACAGTCTGGTGTGTGGCGGGCTGCGCCTCGCCCCGTGTGGCCCGCGGGAGGTGCACATGGACCAGACGTTATGGTCGGGCAGGTATCTTTCTTGCTTGAGTGCCCGGGCAGGTACTTCGTTTGGCTGCTTGGACAATGGGGGACCCACTCTCCGCCCGCCAGCCGTATCCGCGCCGGAGTCGCCGGCGGGGCTGTATCAAATGGCTCGTGGCTCCCATCATCAATGCGCCAAATAGCTCGACGATATCATGTTGCTTCTGCTTGCCGGGCGTCTATTGCGGTGTTCTGGAACCCTGGTGACGGCTGGCAGAAAGAAAGGACCTGTACGTCCGACCGTGGACAGCCTCATTCTTCCGATTCGGACATACATCCGGCCTCTTTCATTCTGCGTTGCGCTGCGTAAAATTCTCCCACGTCATGTACTCCGTACCGTTCATCCTATATTGTATAAGCCGCCCGCCAAGGTGCCGCTTGACGCACACGCCCCCCTCCGGCTGCATCTGATTTCATCCTCGGCCCTGAGTCACCGTTCCCATCGTCATCTCTAACAACTTGGGCTACGAGCACAACTCGGCCCGCCAGGCGTGAGATCTGAGACATGGCTCACCTCGGCGCTTGTACCCAAACTGCCAATAATCAAGATTGGCTCTTTGGATCGTGCGCTGGGCACTTCTGCCTAGCCCCAGTCATTTACGCCCGGCTCTACTATCTGCAGAGCCTCGTGGACGGGTCAATATGTTTCAAGGTACGGGGTGCTCCGTGGCTTCTTCCCGGCATGCACGTCTCGTTCAACAGCCTGTCCATGCCAAGCTTTCCCCTGCGACACAGAACCCAGCGACCTGCAGATCAGGCCCATCCTGCGGCCTCCGTTGCCCAGCCCTACGGAACCTCGAAACGCGACGAAACGAAACACTGTGGCACAGCAGGCGTCCATGACACAAATGTTGCACTGTCAACATGCGGCATGAAGTGAGAGAAAGACCTGATTTTTTTCCTTTTTTTTTTCTTTTTCTTCAGGGTCCGTGTACCTGGTACCTGCTGGAAAATTGATGCTGCTGACGCGCCTTGGCAAAATGTCAAGTTCGCCAATGTTGCTATTATTATCGTCTTTTCTGGCACCTGCTCAATCTGACGACGACTCTGTGCAAGGCCGTGGAGCATTTTAGTGCCTAGCTAATCAACTGCCTTGCCTTGTTTCTGCTTTGGGAGGTCGTAAGAGACACCTGCATGGCGCTGACCAGTTCCTGCCACTTCACCATCTTCTCACCAGCCACCATTGACGGTGGCTCCAATAGTCCGTATGCAAGATACTGCTCAATCAGTTCCGCTCATTTGAGCACACAGAGACATGGAGGCCTCAAACACAATAAGTTGCTCTCCAAATCTCGCAACATCATCTGCAATTATTCCATGCCCCCGCGTGTGAGCCTCTTTTTAATTATGTATGTGCAAGAGCGAATAGCCGCAAAGTGTATCTGTTCAAATCTCCAACACCCTGGCAATCCATAAATGCCTGCGCCTCCCGTTCTTCGAGCACAGCCACCCGTCCGAGAGCTCCAAAGACTTGATGACAGCACTTGCTCCACCTCTCTACCAACAAAACTACCTTGTCCATGCAATGACACATCATCCATCCGCCGAGGCAGCCATCTCAATCCCTTCATGAATAGTGTACATGTCATAGAGAGAAAATTAAAAAACAAAATGGAAAAAAAGAAAAAAAAAAAAAGAGAAACGGAACATCCGCATCTCCTGGCAATCTCCAACGATGCCGCCCATCTCGTAACCTGCCGTACCTCCCCTCTTGTGCTTGGCGCCCATGTTTGATGTGTAATTCGAGTATAACATAAGTCATGGTTTCATCACACCCACCGCAGCTCATCTTTGGTATATGTTGAAGTAGAATGAGAAAAGCATAAAGAAAACAAAATGCAATAGAAAACAAGAACAAAAATCGCTTCGACAATATGCCTCTAGCAATCAATGCATGCTGAATCTCTGTCTGGTGCGACGGCTCGGCAAGTCTGTCTTGCAATCGTCCACCGTCTAAATTGCAAAGTCGGGCCAGTCTCGAGCAAGATTAAAAAACAAATAAGACGGTTCATTAAATCAACTTCCCATGGCTCCTTGAGTATTGGTGTAGATTCGAGGAGAGAGAGTTCAGTTCAGCATAACCTTGGCCGTACAACTGTTACCCTCGTCGACTCATCGCAGCCGAGGCACCAGCCGCCGCGAGATCCTGTTTGCCACTAGCAGTTCGACCTGCGGCGCGAGGAAGGCTGCTGATGCTGCTGATAGAACCGCCCACGCTGGTTCGTTTGTTCATGCTGGCAGCAGTAGCAGCAGTGGCTCCGGAAATTCTTCTGGCAGCGCCAGACACTGGCTTGTGAGGACTGATGCCGGTTCGCGCCAGGGAAACGGGTCCTTTAGCGGCAGGAGCAGGAGGGTCTGGCAAGGGACGGGGCGCTGAAATGGACAAGGTTCGCTTAGATGGTGATGCCTCCCGGGGGGGCGGTCTGGGAATGGCGGCTGACATTTTCTGGCCCGTGATGAATTCGTGCCGAACAGCGTCTTCCGGTCTAAGTCGTCTCTCAGGATCCCACCGCAGGCAGCGCGCAACGAAATCAACAAAGGCTTCGTCGTCGCATTTCAACGCTTGCTGCAGCGTCTTGGACGAAGGTCGGCGACGTCGGCCCTTCGACGACACAGTCAGACGTGGCTTGCCCATAGAGTCAAAGAATAGTTTCTTCCTTGTGCTCTTCTCGATCAGGTGCTTCTCCGGAGGCCCAAATACCTCCATGATGCATGCAAGTTGTTCTTGTTCATTCTCACCAGGGAATATCGGGACACCAGTGTACAGCTCGGCCAAAATACAACCCACACTCCACATGTCGATAGGCATGCCGTACGTCATACCTAGGATGACTTCTGGCGATCGGTAGAACCTCGACTGAATGTATGTATACACCTTCTCGTGTTCAAAGCAGCTTGACCCGAAGTCGATGACCTTGATCTCAGAGTGTAAAGGATGCCTGAGGAGAATATTTTCTGGCTTCAAATCGCAGTGAATGACCTTTCGTTGCTTGAGAAGGACCAATGAGCTTAGAATCTGCTTCGTGAATCGTCGAATAATTCTCAAAGAGAATCCTCGGAATGAGTGCGCCTTGATGAATTCATAAAGGTTCATGTCCAGCAGTTCAGTTGAAATGCATAAATGGCATCGGAAGTAGAAACTCTGTGTGAAATTGACCATGCTGTGCTTGTTCTTTGGGTCCTGTTTCATCGTTAGTGTCCCAATTTGCAGGCACCTTGAACCATCAGGTCAAAAACGTACCCATTCGCGAAGCTTTTGAAGAATGTTGACTTCGACTAGAGCTTGCTGATGAAATCTTTTCTTGTTCCTGATAATTTTGACGGCAACAAGAACGCCAAGCTTGTGGTCAATACATCGAACAACCTGTCCAAAGCTTCCCTTTCCGAGAACATCCACAATCTCGTATCTGTATGCCAGATGGTCGCCAGGCACAATGGTGTAGTCACCACGGTCGTCATCGTAACCGAAATTCGGTGCGTCAGACTGCAAGTTTCCCACCACCTTTCGTGCATTTTGCGTGCCGCAAAAGTAAACATCACTGTAGTCAATGATTTCGCCTCTTTCATATATGTTGAGCATGGCAATACGGATGGCCTCTTGAGATCCAACACGTTCCTTGGGTGTTGCCCTCTTCTTTAGAGCATCCAGCGCTCTGCCCGCAACCTCTGTTTCCTTTCGCCGAGAACCTAGCTTGCGCATTTCTTCTTCAGCAGCCATGTCATCCCTATCCAAGTCGGTAGTCCAGGAACCAACGGTGCGAAGTGCGTTTACGGAAGGCTTGGGATTAAGCGTCTTGTTGGGTAATCCAGAAGCGCTTCGGGATGAAGAAATTGTGATGGAATCAGGCGCTTCTTTGTGGGCATGCCAGTTATCACTCTTAACGCGACTCGGGGGACCATAATTTGTCAAACTTGCTGCTGAGCTCTTTCGTCTTCTAGTCTCAACATTGGTTCCGTTGGAGGTGATGTTGATCGCAGTGGCTGGGTTGGGCTGTTTGAGACCCGAATAGCCGCCCACGACAGCAGATGCCGACGCAGGAATTCGGGGCGGTGGCATGTTGTCAGACTTGGCCGCCTGTTGCAGGCCAGTCTTATCAGTGGTGTCTCCAGAGCCAGACTTGGCATTACTTCGCTTCCATGACAAGCTGAGTTTCCTCCGCAGCGACGTTTTGGATGAGGGGCTGCTGGGTTCCTGAGCATCAATAGCCTCTGATGGAGGAGGGGATTTCGGGGTTGGCCTATCATTATTCAGCTTCCGAGGGCCGGCAGGCTTCTGCTCAGCGCTGGGTTCGAAAAAATTGCCTGTGACAGTGGAGTACCCTCCCCCAGTTTTGGACCGCTTCAGTTGCCCGGCCTCGAAGCCACCCTTGGGTAAAGACGATGACAAAAAGGGCGATAGACTGGATTTGTGGCTCGGCTCAATAAGGCTTGATGATGACCCCGAAGATGTGCCATCAGGAGGCGTCGGTGTGACGCGGCGGATGTGGTGGGTGGAGGTACTACTACGCAGAGTAGGAAGCTCCAGTGTATCGTCGTATCGACTCTTGGAAAAAAAGGTACTCTTGGAGGCTGTCATGGGAGTTGTGGGTGTCTTGGGAAGCTGTCGTGAGGGTGCCGGGCTGACATCTCCCTGAGCCGCGTTTCGACTGGTAACTTTGGAGCTCGACGAGAGATTGAGGGGTCCAATGTTGAGAGGCGGCAAACTCAGTGGTTCCAGATGTTTTCTGGATTGGTTCACTTGCGTCTCTCCTTCAACGGCATTCATGCCCGAGTATGAAGTCTTCCTGATAGTTGGCTTCTGTTGGATTTTGGTGGGCTCGGGATGAACGGGCATTGATAAACTGCCAGTTGAACTGCTATGGACACTCGTCGAGTCGAGAGCGTTCAGGTTGGACTTCTTCTTATCCACAAAATATGCCTCCGCATGATATTCCTTTGGTGATTCATAAGCTTTCGGTATAGCAGGGACCGGAGGGACGTCGCTGTCGTCCTCGGTTTGCGCGTTTGTGTGCGCGTTGCCATGCTTGGGCGCTGGCAGCCGAGTCGAAGAAGTGGACAGGGGAAGGCGAGGTTGAACGGATCCTGTCGATGTTCTCACAGTATTATAACTGGCTGTGGAACCTATTGAGAGGCCGGAGCTGTATGATTTTCGATTGTTGAGGTCTGGCGTTGTTCGCGCGGAAGAGGGTGTCAGAGAGGCTTTCCGGGGAATCATGGACGGAGACCGAGATTCATCCCGCACATCCATTGACATTGACACTGGTGGAGGCGGTGGGGGTACATTAGCTAGCATGTTCAGACTCTGCGACTGCGGCATCATCGATAGACGCTTCATTCTCCTGGTGTCGGTCGGACTGATGGTCCTGGCTCCTAATCCAGTGGCGTGACTGCCCGGCATCATTGACATCCTTTTGCTACTGTTCGAGGATGGGGTACCTGCTTTCCCAGAAAGACGTGGAGATCGAGGTGCTACAGCCGAGAAACGGTTCTGCTCTGGTGTGAGACCCAGCAGGTTTGGCTGGCTGATCCGCGGTGGGGGTTGCACAGACTTGGCCTTGGTCGATCGCGATGCAGCCAGGTTGCGGGTCGAGTCTGAGCTCGTCACAGAGCCAATCTCGATGGACCGTCTACCAGAGTCCCGTGAAGCAGTCGTGTCGCCCAGCAGGCTGGCACGTCTGGCATGTGTATTCCGAGTGGCCACATCCGAGTCCATGAGGACGCCTGGCCCCACGGATTTTCGAGGAGCTCTGGTAGCCCCTTGGTTTGAGACGGGGGGGTACTGGCTCTGGCGGCGAGTTCGCATAGCTGCTGATGCAGCGGGAGCATCTAGCGTGGCCGAAGATGAAGATACAGTCGAGGATACGCTTGTTTGCCTACTCGAGGTACTTGGACGACGCAAGATTGACCCCGAGCGGCCAATCCGATTCGGTGGCGGTATGTTTCCACGGCTGGAGCCATTGTTGCTCGCCATGGCAGGTCTCTCGGGAAGGATTTTTTCCATCAAGCCTTTGGACCCAAGTATGCTTCCTTCGCCGGTGGGTGAAGGAAACTGCGTGAGCTTAAATTCGGTTGAGGCAGATTCGATGCTGGTATGCAAATCATCGAAACTGACCGAGGGTAGAAAATCCAAGGATCCGGTCGACTGTACGGTATGATCAGTATCGCCATTTCGATCGAACGGCAGCAGAGAACGGTTGATCGAGGACGATGCCGACAGCATTGGAACGTCGGACGCCGAGTTGTGGAAGCTCGACGTTGAAGGGAAGGGTAAATTGGACCCGCCGGTGGAACTTCTAGAGACAAATGCCATTAGGAGCTGTGTTGGAAGAGTCGAAGGGGAAAAGCAACAAAAGTAAGGGTGAGAGGGTGGCGAACGAGGCCATCAGCTGGTCCAGACAAGCTGAGGCCCCTGCCCGTGGCGATCAGGAGTGGAGGGTGAATCACATACAATCGAGTCGGGGATTTAGCTGGTCGAGGCCCAGCAGGTCCCTTTTGCATCAAGGTCATGGATAGCCAGGCAAGGTCAAATCGGCAACACGACCGGACGGAGTGGTGTTCGATAGCAGAGCGGCGTGCCTCGTCGTCGCCAGGACAGCAACCTCAGTCCGGTCAGGGAGCTGAGTTCATCCGAGACGCTACCTCATTCCGAACAGGGTAGGTATCAGGAGGGCAAGCCGTCGTGGAAGCACCAGCCGAAGGAAGGCGGCAACTAGATGAAAAGTTAAATCGAAGCGTCTTGGCGCGATTGAGGGTTCTATGGCAGCGTCCCAAAGGACCTGGTGTGAAAGTTTTGGCGTCGGCTGACGAGTGCGAAAGGGGAGGTGGAGGGTGAGAAACGAAGTTATCGATGGTTCGTCAATGTTGTTTTCAAGAATGTGCTCTCCAGCGAGGGATGGCAGCCACTCACTCACTGCATTGGTAGAGGGAGCGGGCAATGTGTGGAGGATGGTGGAGCTCGCCCAGTGGCCAGCCAGTGCTGGATGATGGTCCCTGCCTGGCGACGGTGATGGGGCATGGAAGGAGCGAATGCCCGTCAATCCCCTTGCACACAGGCTCCTCCCAACTCTCACTCCCGCTTGGTTGGAAGTATTAGTAAAGCACCTAGCACTAGTAGTAGACCAGACCACTAGAGAGAATCCAGGTCACAAGTCTGGTTGCAAACCACGCCACCAGATTACATACTTGGGCGATTTGCTGGCTGGGTTAGAGTGTTGACCGCTGCCGAGTTGAAAGGAAAGAAAAAGAAAAGGAATGCCTTACTCGGACACGTATTCGTGCAGGCGGGTTTAATCTTGTTTGGTCGCGCCTCCTAGTCAATGCAAATCATTTTTCCTAGGTGTTTAATATCAAGAATAATGAAAGCGGACGGGGGACCTGGTGCCAAAGATGCGGTAGGGCCACCAACGGTCAGGTCAGTGTCGCGCCAATGTGAACAAGGTGGGGACATTGAGGCGGCAGCACTCCGTACAGGGCGGGCGCTAGCCAAGTATGGTGCCCCTCGGCGTCAGGAATAGGAGGTCCAGAGTTCTGTAATGAGACCTGCTGGCTCAAAACGGGGGCCTTGAAACATTCTAATAAGCCAGGCGCGATGCATGTTTAGCTCGTCGAGACAATTGAGCAACAATACGACCCCTATATCCCTCCTCGGCGCTGTCTGTACATCCTACAGCACAAACAAAACATGCATGTTATACGATTCCGTCACAGTTGACACTTGGAGTCTGGCTCAGAGACCCAGACCTGGGAGTTTTAATGCACCCTTAGCGGACGTGCATTGTTTACCGTCTTGATCCAATGAGAGCATGAAATTGATGCCAGCATGCAATACCTGCATAGATGACCCAGTCCATGCATTGCGCGGCATCTGCCAAACAGCAAATGCTGAGCCAAGCGGCCGAGGGAGCCCTATCTTCTCTGCTGTAGTTGCTGGTGGTACCAGTTGACTGGTTCAGCGCAGGAGCAGTACTGACTGAAGCGCCTTTCATGGCCTCTGCTGAATTCACGGCTAAGCTGTCTGGTATTACTCGGTGCCATGGCAGGTCGACAATCAAATTGCTCTCGCATCCATACTATTCCAGGGCAAGGCTTGCGCGTCAAAATGTGACAATGGGGATCCGTCTTCCCAGATTAGGCATTACTCAATAGACTTTTTTGCTTTCGGGCATTTTATCGCATCCCTTGCTCGGGCGGCTTGTGTTGACAAGGCCAAGAGCGAGGTCGACCCGAGGTGGGATGAAAAAGGCCCCACAGTCATCCAATGGAATGAGATTGGGTTAGAGCGGTCCGTCATGAACCCATCACAGGCGCAACCAACAAAGCGAGTGCCCCCGCCTGGTCTGGTCTGCTGTGTATTACGGGGGCTTAAGGGGCATCAGCACCTAGCAAGGAGATGAGTGCCGATACACTCCCCTTGCGGCTGGTCGACGGGACAACTATTGTTTTCTGATGGGTGCTGGGTGATGCGAATGACCATCATGTGCCTGGCACGGTTACGGATAAATCCATATCCTGGCCTGCCACAATGAATCTCAGACTGAATCCGGCATCTCTCTGCGACGTTTTGAGACGACCCCGCGACCTGCAACTGCGGACCTGGTCAGTCCACTTCAGAGCTGGTGAAACCCGGGAGAGACCTGCGATTCCTGCCCTCTTCAGCACGTGTCCATCCAGAAGGGCTCTCTGTGTTGTGGCCATTCCGAGTGCCTCAGCCGACACCGCAATAGTTACGCACTGGACAAGGCCTATAGGAATACAGCACCTGAACACGGAAAAAAGATAAAACGTCTCGCTGGAAAATATACGTGCTACACTTTATTATACATGTTCCAAATTGGCTGGCAAAGGACAAGCAAGCGGGAAACCTCGTTGTCTCCAGGGTAGCAGCCCAAGCACCAGGAGCTGAGTCACCTGACACTTGACTTGGTGAAGAATCCCAGCCAGCCATGACTTACAGCCTAAAGACAAAACGGTCTGTGGCCACCCGCAATAATGAAACGTCTTTCCTGAAACTAGATATTTTTGCTTCGATACGTGAACCAGTGCTAGTGCTACCACCTCATAAACCTAATAATGTCCAATGCCCCAGATTCTCAATCCAGGCCGGAGCCAGTGGCCGGTAGTGGCACCGACGCTCCGACTGGTCGGCACCTGGGGGGGACCCGGTGAGATCATCGACCGCGCACCATGTCACATGGCAGGCCGAACAAGTCCCCCTCCACCACCCGAAGCCCAACTCACAACCGCGACCTGCGCCTCCCCCCGGAGCTATGGCATGACGAGAGAATAGCAGCGCCACTACAGCGCTTCTGCTTCGCAAAATGGACGACTTCACGACTGAGATGCTGGCCTCTGCAGAGGGCTCGGCCGCGGCAGAAGGCAGCAGCCAGCAGCGGAGCCAGGAACAAGACGAGCACGAGCAGCAGCAGGCGCAAACCAAGGGATGGGGGGGACTGGCTGGGCTGCGTGACAGGACGTCGATTCAGGATCGCTTGGTGGACAGGTATGAGCAAGACCCCGACCCCTTGGCCGTCATGGACGCGTGCTTATGCGTGCAACCCCCTTCGCCCGCAGGCTTCTTCAGCAGGTGATGCCCGTGGACGGGTCGGCACACAGCAACCACGAGGCGGTACCGAACCCGTTTGAGCGACCAAACTTCAACCTGACCATCATGTCGTACAATTTCCGCCGCTTCAACTCGCGCATCGGCGTCGTGTTTCGGTTCCAGGACAAGGTCGAGGCCCTCCTGTCGTGGCAGAAGACGTCGCACACCGTCTCCTACCTCGCCATTCTGACATTTGTATGCCTCGACCCGTACCTCCTCGCGGCGCTGCCCATAGGGATACTGGTGTTCGGGATCCTCGTGCCGGGATTCGTGGCGCGACACCCGGCGCCGCCCAAGGGCACGCTGTCCAGCGAACAGAGCATCGGGTACTCGCCAACCGGGCCGCCGCTGGCGCCCGCGGCAACGCCAAAGCCGGCAAAGGAGCTGAGCATGGACTTTATCCGGAACGCGCGGGACCTGCAGAACCAAATGGGAGACTTCAGCAACGGGTACGACAAGGTGGTGGAGCTCCTGGTCCCGATTGCCAACTTCAGCAACGAGGCGCTGTCGTCGACGGTGTTCCTGTTCGCCTTCCTGGGCGGCATGGCAATGATGCTCGCCGCGCACGCGGTGCCCTGGCGCCTCGTCTTCCTCGTCGCCACCTGGACGCCCGTCGTCCTCTGCCACCCAGCCGTCAACAGGCTGCTGCACGACGCCCACAAGAGCCAGGGCAGCGCGCAGGAGACGCTGGCCAAGACGTGGCTCGACGACTGGATCGCCGACGACGTGATCCTCGACTCGGCTCCCGAAACCCGCGAGGTGGAGATTTTCGAGCTCCAGCACAAGTCGGCGGCCGGCGAATGGGAGCCCTGGGTGTTCTCGCCAAACCCATACGACCCGCTGTCTCAGGCTCGCATCACGGGCGATCGACCAAGGGGCACGCGCTTCTTCGAGGACGTCATGCCGCCCAGCGCCTGGGAATGGAGCGAGAAGAAATGGGCCCTGGACCTCTGGAGCCGCGAATGGGTCGAGGAGCGGATCATCACGGGCGTCGAGGTCGAGACGGAAGGCGAGCGCTGGGTGTACGACATGTGGAGCGACAAGGAGGACCGCACCGGCGTCATTGACACGCCCGAGCCCGTCAAGAGCAAGGAGATGGCGATGCGGCAGACGAGCTGGGAGGAGGGCGACGATGCCGCCGAAAGCAGAGGGGACTGGCGGCGGCGGAGGTGGGTTCGTCTGGTCAAGAGAAAGGCCGCGCCCGACTCTGCATGACGGGCATTGCTTTGTAACCAAGCGTGGCTTTTTTATGTATCACGACTACTACTCCGGCGCAAACCTGCAAACCAAAATTTGATAGAATTTGACAACTTTATGCCTCTGTACTGGTTTTTGACTATGATATGCCCGCCCCAAGGAGAAAAAAAACCAACCAGTTGACCCCCAACGCCAATCGCTTCCGCTCCATTCGTGTGTCTTGTACTTGTTCCCCCGTCTCCGCAAAAGGTTTACCAAAAACTCGGAGCCATGCCGCGTCTGGCTTATTTATTCCCAATAACCATTCTGTCCAGAATCTTCTTGATCCCCTCGGCCCTGCCCTCGCCGCCGTCCATCTCACCGGCGAGTTTCATGGCGCGGGCAATCAAGATGCCCACAACCTCGCGGGTATACTGGAAGCTGCCGGTGCTCTCCATGTAGGCGACGGCGTAGCGCTTGACCTGGACATCCGTCGTCTTTTGCTTCAGGATGTTGATGAGCTGCATGTCTGTGGGGTTGGACCTGATGCTGTGGATGACGGGAAAGGAGAACTTGCCCTCGGTCAGGTCCTCGCACAGGCCCTTGTTGTCGCTGTACTCTGGGCTCGAGAGGTTCATGTAGTCGTCGCGGATCTGGAAGATGAGGCCGATGAGGTTGACCAGGGGCACGCAGTCGACTGCCGTCTGCGACTCGGCCTGCATGAGCTTTATGCCGAGACGGAAGAGGCCGCCCGTCTTGTTGCCCACCATCTCGAGGTAGTCGTCCTCGGTTGGGCAGGTGAGGGTGTCTCGCCAGAAGAGGTCCATGCCCTGGCCGCGGTGCAGGTTGACCAGCTCGTCGGCGAAGACGGAGATGATGGAGGGGTTGCTGAGCTTCTGGAGCTCCTGGAGGGCGACGAAGTAGATGTAGTTTGCCGAGTTGATGGTCTGGGGCACGCCAAAGATGTTGTGGGCGACGGGGAAGCCGCGGCGGAGCTCCGACGAGTCCTGGACGTCGTCGACGAGGAGGGACGACTCGTGGAGCATGCCGACTGCCTTGGTGATGATTTCCAGGCGGTGCGGGGGCACCTGGAGGAGGGCGTTGAAGGCGCCGATGAGCTGGGAGCGAAAGTCCTTGCCGGGATGGGATGAGACGTAGTCAAAGGGGGCGCGGACGACCTTTTCCTTGTCGTCGGTCCAGGAGCGTTTGGGCGTGTGGTTGAGGTCCTCGTGCTCGTACCGCCGGGGGTCGGGGGGCTGCTGCGAGGGTCCGTGGTTGTGGTGCATGATGAAGCTGGAGACGGGCGTGGTCGGATGCCATTGGGGATAGAATGGAGGGTGGGAGTTGGAGTGAGAGCGCGAGTGAGTGCGCGAGTGAGAGTGAGAGTGAGAGTGAGAGTGGGTGCGCGAGCGCTGCCTGCTGGCGCCAAAGATGTCGGCCTCGACGACGGAGCTGAGGATGTTTGGCAGCGGCCCGGGCTGGGTGAAGCTGTGGTGGTAGCTTGGGCTGCCGGCGGCGGCTGGCGACGCTGCGGCGGGAGCGGCGCCGAGGCTGTTTCTGTTGTTGACGTTTGTGCTGGATGTCCGCGGGGGGATGGGCGGGTTGGAATTGGCCCCGGGCGGCGAGGGGGGAAGGACGGGATGAGAAGCGCTGTCCGTCGACGCCGTCATCTCGGGAGACGGCGTGGCAGATGGGGTGTGGTCTGACGACGACGACGACATGGCCGGGCGTCGACCAAGTTTAATACGAGGCAGCAGGCGATGTTGATGGCTGTCGCCGACTGGTGTTGGCCGCGGGGCTGTTAGCACTTGGGGCTAGAGAGGGAACGAACGAGGTCTGGTGGGGTCAATTGGTCCGGGTCGAAGCTACATATGTACTTGTTGGTAAAGCATGTGCTGTATTAATCAAGAACTCAAGTGGGTTTGCGTCGGCGGCAGCGGCGGGCCGTCTCTGGCGATCAATTCATGTCTGGCGGTTTCGGCGATGACGAGGAGCGGCCGGTACTTCAATGTTGACGTGTTACATACAGTCACTGGTCTTTGTTCTCACCTGCCCTTTGTTGGCTGGTGTCAAGGTTGTATGATGCACCTCAGCCGTGGCAGATGTGTTGGCCAAGACGGCGTCATGCAAGCGGCAGGCCAGAACCGGGCGAATAGAGAGAGCAGAGAGAGCGGTTGATACTTGGGCACTGTGCCGGACAGAGCTTCTGCCCTTGATGCAGCTGCGTCGTGCTTTTCAAAGTCCTGACAACTGACACGCGCTGTATGCAAGTCTGCCTGCATGCGACGGTCGATGGTCGCAGATGATGCGCAAGGCTAAAAACACAGGGGGACATGACTGGTCAGCAAACGATTCCAGGGAGCCTCAGTGGCATGTGGGTAACGCTGCGGGTGCTGGAGTCTAATGCGCATGCAAGATGCTGGACCAGACAGCTCAACAGCTGCCTGCTTCATGCGTTTCGGCCTTGGGCTATTACTCCGTATTCACGACAATGGCAATGTCCCCAGATGCCAATCAAATGGAGCCGTCGCCATGTCTCACGTCCAGGCACCAGTTCTTGGAAGGCTCCAAAGTTGGGCCTGCATGCATTTGTAGCATTTGGCAACATCAAGGGAAAACGATGAGGGGGAGGCTTCCCCGCGCCAAGATCTCTGGGCTGGACAGGCTGAGGCTGTTTAGCCGAGCGCTGCAGTTGCGTGGTACAAGCAGGCGCCGCGCGCATCGACGAGGATGGAGGCTGACAATTGAACACGGTACCTGGAGAATTGGACGCCAACAGTCCAGCAGTGGTGGGAGGCGAATGTCGCCCGCCGAATCGAGGGCTTTGCTGGTCAAAGGGAACAGAATACCCGCCAATCCTTCAGGAGCTCACCGCCAAGTCCAAGTTATTAATGCAAGGCACTTGCCATTTGTTATCCTCCGAGAGTGCGGAAAAGACTTGACTGTTTGTTACACACTTCCGCCACACCGCCAAGGGCATCAAAGCGCCGAGGTCAATATCGATTTGTGGCGGACGGAAAGGTGCTGGAAAACAAAAGGGACGTGGTCCCATCTGGTCTCTTTCCACCAAGCAAGGCCGTGCGAGAGACGCCGCCCGTCATGTCATGCTGAAAACGCACATGCAAGACGTCATGCTGGCCACGCAGCCTAATAAACACGGCAAACGCGCAAGGGCAGCCCGACAACTAATAAGCCAGGCCGCAATTGTCAGTCGGCAATATTTCCAACGTAGTCGGTTTTAATTGCATGCATGGAACAAGATCCTGGTTCCGAGCTGGTGGTGATGCAGGACTGGGCACCGTTTCAACCGCCGTTGCCCTGGAAACCAAGGTGCATGCAACTAGTCGACTAGCAAACGCCCAAATCTATGTTTGCGACCGACCCAGCAGCACCCTTATCCACAAGGTCCCGTCTTATCCATATTCTGAAGCGCATCCCTATTTTATTTATACGGGCGTTTCTGAAGAACGGGCATCCTGCTTTGTTTGCCGCCCAGCTGGACGGACTGCGAATCTTGTGCTCGGATGCATCTACACTTTGCCAACTCGCAGTCAAGGTTTTGCGCTTTGCGCCACCAGCGGGCTTCAGTCCCCATCATCGCCTCCTCCCCTACACCCGTTGTTTGACTCGGCATTCTTGAAAGGATCAGCATCATCTCCCGTTCAGCCCGCGTGTTGCATCTGGCCAGAATCAGACATCGCCGTTTACCCTCCGTGTCCGCCCCCAACACGAAACCTCCATCGCATCTCCGCCATCATTTACACGTATACGCACACTCACACACAAACATCGGAAATGGAAGCCCTGTTGTCTCTCGCCTTTGACAACCTCTCGTCATACGATGGCCCCAAAGTCCGCAAGGGCATGCGCCAAGTCGAAGGCCTGCTGGCGCAGATATGCCTGTCGGACGGCAGAGCACCAGTGCCGCGCCAAAAGGCGCTCGTGGACGGAGACGGCGACGTCAGCATGACCGTGGCGCGGAAAGACCTCGCCGAACTCTCCCAAGACCCGGCGTTTCGCGAGTTCTTCAAGCTCCAGGAGGGATTCGAGTGGAACGTGGCCATGCGCCTCATCGGGACGCTGGACCGGCTGATGGCCAAGGGAAGCGACGGCCAGAACGACTTGTTGATACTGAGCGCGCTGGACCTGATACAGGGCATACTGCTGCTGCACCCGCCCAGCAAGGCGCTGTTTTCGCGGGAGCAGAACATGAATGTAAGTTGGCGGCAGGGGAGAGGGAAAAAACGCAAGCACCCATGCCACCCTCCAGGCGCTGACACGGAACCCAGCTTCTCCTCGACCTGCTCGAGCCCTTCAACTGTCCCGCCATCCAGTCCGCCACGCTGCTGACGCTGGTGGTGGCCCTCATCGACACGCCCAGCAACACGCGCACCTTTGAGGGGCTCGACGGCCTCCTCACAGTCACGTCCCTCTTCAAGTCGCGCAGCACCTCGCGCGAGGTCAAGCTGAAGCTGGTCGAGTTCCTCTACTGCTACCTCATGCCCGAGACGCCGTCGATTCCGCGCGCCGACCAGCGCGACTCGGTCCCCGCCATGCTCCAGCGCAGCCCGAGCAAGCTGGCCGGCGCCTTTGCTGCCGAGAGTCGCCGCAAGCGCGCCGGCAGCTCGGGCGTCATGACCCTGACCACGGAGGAGAAGCAGGAACTTCTCAGCCGACACCTCAACAGCGTCGAGGACCTGGTCAAGGACCTCAAGAACTGCGCCCCATTCGGAGGCGTCGTTTGTTGAAGCACGCGGCGACGACGCCCGTCTCCTCTTTTCTCTTCTTCACTTGTTCTTTCATTTTGTTACCCTTTTTTCTTTATAATATATTGTTGGCTGGGCGGCGTTGGATGGACCTTGTTTCCCCGAGAAATTGCGTTTGTTTTTTTTCCGCGTGGCATATTCGGCCCCCCCATCTTGTGCTCTTTTACTTGGTATGATTCCTATGGATATTGTGTACGAATAGGCATGGCGTTGTATAAATAGACGTGAGTGTGTGTTTTTTTTTTCTGGCGATTGCAGCAAACTAAATTATGTACCTTGCACATGGTGTTCCCTTGTGCATCCCAGCATCCTCGTCATGTCCCACCGTCTCAGGTACCCGGTCGTGCGTACAAACTGGTCATTTCCTCATTACACGTGAGTCTTTCCCCTCTCGTTATATTGCGTTCCGTCACATCTTTGCCATGTGGTCTGGGAAACAGACGTTGGGCTCCGGCGGCGTCTGGGGCTCGGAGAGCTGTATCTGCAGTCCGTCCAGCTCAAACACGCCGTCGATGCTTTCGACATGGGCTCCCGTCTCCCACGGCGATGCCGACCTCTCTTGTTCCGAGGCGGAGGCTTCGTCCGAGGCCATTTCCACCGGCCCGGGATCCGGGTCGGGCACTTGGCCTGTTGGCTGCCCTCCCGACTCGCCTCGACGCCGCGGGCCGGGGTCTTGCACGTTTTCGGGCAAGTTTGTGCCCATGAGCTCGACGCGGGTTGCCGGGTTGGGAAACTTTTCGTTGTGGTCGCGAGCATGTCGCCGGCGTCTCTTGTACAGGATGATGCACCACGCCAGCAGCGCGATGAGCAGCGACGTGCCCAGGGCTATGCCAACGCCAATGCCGGCCTTTGCACCCGACGACAGACGGTCGGGGTTGACCACGGAGACGGTCTCGGAGACTGTGGGCGGCGGCGATCCCGACGAGGACAGGGGCAGCGTGGTCGAGGCCGGGACCTTTTCGAGGCAGTTCCCGCCGGCCTGGCAATCCGAGTCGTACGGACAGCATTTGCCGCCCAGGTTGGGCGGGCAGAGGTAGTAGCTCGTCTGGGGACACCTTCTGCCGCAGCAGCCCTGGGTCGTCGAGTTGCCCGTCGTGAGGCTGGTCAGGGTCGTGGTGCAGTAGTAGTAGTCGCTCTTGCAGGGCGAGTCGGCGACGCAGTTGGACCCGACGGGACAGCAGCGCGGCTGATTCGAGAGGTTGACGTAGCAGTAGCTCTCGTTGTCGCAGCACTGATCGGGGTGGTTGATGTCGAAGCCTGGCACCGTGAGCAGTGAGCACTGGGATCAGGATTGGGGGCCAAGGCAAGCAAGTCTTGACCTACAATTGTGGTGGCCATCTCCGCAGATGGTATCTCGTTTCGCCAGCAGCGGAATCGACCCGGCAATCGACGTGGGCTGATGCTGGTGCGGGTTTCTCGTTGCGGACAGCGTGCGAGGCGGCGAGTCTCGAGACATGGCGGATGTGATGCGGCCAGGGTTTCCCTCGCCTTTGTGAACTGCAATCGGGGTTATTTGACTCGACTCGCTTCGCCGAATCTTGCTTGGCCTAGGAACTCGGCTGGCATGGCACACGCAGGCTCGGCCAATCTCGTCTGATGGTATGGTGATGTTGGCTTGGTCCGTCCCCTGGGAGCGTGGGCGGAAAGCGAGATGATGATACAAGCCGTGGCCGCGTCGCGACACTGCACTCCTCTGCCCGAGAGAGGCTCGTCTGGGACTTGTTGCCACAAGAGACCCTTCACGTCCGCCCGGGCTGCTGTTATGTTGTCTGTGCACGCCCGCCTGCCTCGCTATTGTTCGCCATTGTGTAACGCATCCTCGTGGCCAGCGGAAACCCGGCCCAATGGGGGTCGAGGCTGTTGGTCTGGCCGCCCGCAAATGACTCAACTGGCGCTGTGATGGAATATTTTTGGAACGATTCCCGAGTCTGGGAAATTACAAGGCGTGTCGTGTTGCCGTCCATGCATGCAAACAAACACTCACGCGTTCTGTAGGGGAACGATGCAACGACTCACGCGACCAGTATTTGTGTATTTCCTGATGTGGCCAAGGGCGCAAGGAAGACAACGGTAGTCAATGTGCGGCAAAATACATCGTATTGTCCAGAATTGCCCTACTCAGGCGCGGGAGGCGGCAACCTGAAAGTCTCCTTCTTCTGCCTGATTTTCTCCACCATTTCCTGCTTCTTAATCTTCTTCTCCTCCTTCTCATTCCCCTTTTGCCATTTCCTCTCGGCCGCCTTAATCTTCTTCATCTTCTTTTCCGCCTCGGCGTAGATCTTGTCCTTTTGCTTCTCATTCTTTCCCTTGGCCTCTTCAACGGCAATCTCAACGACACCCTCGTACGGGGGCATGACCGTCTCAATCCAGCCAAGGTGCTCTGCCACAGAGGTGAAGACGTTGGGATAGGTCCCGGGCCGGGTGCATTTGTGCCCCTCGGAGACGATGCCGACAACTGTCCCGTTGACAATGGCCGGACCGCCCCAATCGCCCAGACACGTGGCGTATCCCTTGTCCGGGCTCGCCTGGCCGCAGAACTTGTCAGGCTCAATCTTCACGACGCCGTCCATTTGATTGGCGCAGGACTCTGTGTCAATCACCCGCATGGAGATTTGCCTCAGGTCGGTTGCCTTTTGGCCATCGGTTGCGACCAGTCCGAACCCCATGACGGTCACGTTCCTCCCCACGCGAGGAAGCTGACCTCTGACCGGCAGCCTTGCAAATTCCGTAATGTTGTGGTCACCCTTGATGTGGATGACGGCGATGTTGTGTTGGAGAGTATTGCGCAGGCCCCAAAGCCGCGGGTACTGGTAGTCCTCCATGGCGAAGCTCAAGCCCTTGTTCTTGCTGGCGACTCTCTCCGTCGCGTTAAGGGACACTCTCGACTTGTTCTTTCTGTTGGACCGGAGGCAGCTGGCCGCCGTGAGGACCAGGTTTTTGGCGATGAGCACTCCGGTGCATTGGTCTCGGCCTTGAGGATGTTGGGCCCAGATCTCTGGCCGATTTATGCTGACAAGGTACGGGTATTTCCCTGGAGGAACAGCTTGACCCCCAATAATGGCCGTCACGGGGCCGACGGCGAGGCAGCCAAGGAGGCCAAGTGATGTCCTCATTGTGCGTGACGTGTTGACAGCGTTGACAGGGAGGAGAGTGGAAGAGGTTTGTCCTGCCATTGTTTCAAAGTAAAATTTCGCCAGAAGACGACGCTTAGACGGGACCTTGTCCAAGGCCACGTATTTGGAACCGAGACTAGAGTTGGCTTGCGTGTTGGCAATCTTGGTGAGGTTAGCTCTAGTAACTAGCAAACCTTGCTACCTTGAGTTGAGACTTGAGTTTGGCTCGAGCAAGATGGATTTCAGATTCGACCAACACACTACTCAACTAATGACGAATTGCGCTATACCGAAATCACTCATTTCACTAAAGACAAACAAGTCGCTCTGTTGATGCCACCTTCTGTCGTATACGCCGCGGCTTCCTACGTGCAACGTTTATGCGGTGGCCGTATCACGCATTACGCTGTTATAGTATTCTTCGCAAATGCGACTCTTCTCAGCCTCCTTATATCCCGGCACACGCCCTTGTTCTTTTTCCGTGGTCCCAATCATGTCCTTTATTTCCATGAGCAGCTCAGCCACATGACCATACCGCCCCTGCCAGCAGTTTTCTATAACCTTTTCTATAGGCTCTGCTGAGTTGATGGTTGGAAAGATGCCATCAATCAGGCGGTCAACCTGGTCCGGCCCTTCAAGCTCAGCGTACAACTCAGTGCCTTGGGCCATGTACCAAAAGACCGAACCTAGAGCAAACTGCTCCGTCTTTGGTCCAGCAATACCAAATAGTCCGCCCACCGGTTCCCTTGATTGACGAACATACGGTTCGTATCCCACGTCGAGGTCGGTCCCGATCTCGAGTGAATGATCAAAATCGATCAATTTCAGTTCATCGTTGCCGTCAACCAAGATGTTTTGGGGATTGATATCGCCGTGGGCATGGCCCAGTTCTTCGAGACACGCGGCTGCAGATGACAATTGCAACATCCATTGCAGAACAGGCCGAGGCTTGCCAATGCTCATTCTGTCGTGGAGCGTGCCGTGGGCAAGGCATTCGAGAAAGGTGACGTCGATTCCGCAGAAAAGGCACTCGACGATGTGGCGGCACTCTGATTGATGGAGCAGTTTGAATATCTTTTGTTCATTTCGTAGCCTACTCTCGCCTGCTTTGAGCGACACTTTTGCTACTATGCCGGGGGAGATTTGCAGCACGACGGAATGGCCGCCAATGGCGAAGATGGAGGACGAGGGGCAAGCATGGAGCAGCTGCTCGATCATCGGGTTGAGATGACTCGTTCCCGTGTGTTCATAGTAATAAACCAAGTCACTGTATGTCCAGCGCAGGCCCGTCATTGTGTGGAAATATGCACTCAATATCGTCCCAGGTACAAAGACAACAACATCCTTTGAATGCGCCCAGGGACAGAAGTAGCCTTCCAGTACATCAGTAGTAGGTTAGTGGAGGCCTTGTGCCCGCACGGTACAGTCCAGGCACAGCCTTGGTGCGACGTGCAGCCAGGCACGTCAAATTGCACCTTGTAGTAGAAATAACAGAGAATCTGGTGTGATTACATGATATGCCGTAGTAGTATAGTGCTCTGTAAATTTCTGTAAATTTATAACCTCTAGTTTGAATCATATCCTATATATATGAAAACCCTCTCTTATAATGAGGATGGCACTCTTCCTTTGTTCCCTTCTTCCTGCCTTTTACCTTTTATTTTTATTTTCTTTTTTACCAAGTTGACCCTCTTATATGATTGGCTCTGGCCCCACCATTTCTGCACCTTGCTTGATTCTGTACCGTGCGTACACAGTGCATTTACCGTGCATTTACTGTGCATGCGCCTCTGGGCGGAGACTAAACTAAATAGTCAATCATCATTGACATCAGCATGTCTCATGCTAACCATTGGCCGCGCTTCGATCCCAGACTTTGTCCACCAGCCACTGGACGGGGCATTGACTCGCCGAGATTGACCTTGGTATGAACTTGTACCAGTCGAAATGGTCCCTTGGCGTCAGCAAGTTTGTCGCCTTGACCGCTTCCCAATAGTCGGGGTAGAAGCCGCCCGTCTCCCAGTCTATCCCATATCCCGTCGCCTCCCTGTCTCACCATTATGTTTGCTGGACGCATGTCTCCGTGCGTGAGGACAACCTTTGTTGAATCCGGCAAGAGGTTGCGCAAGAGCCCGACATATAGAGGCGTGGTTGTGTTGGAACCACCAAAGATGAAATCTTGGAAACCCTTGACACTCATAATGGGCTCGGTGCCAACACGCTGCCATCGCCGCAAATCTTTGCAGCCGCCGCCAGCGACATCCCCAAGGGGCGTGCCGTTTGGAAATGGAAGAGCCCTCAGCTCGGCAAGGAGCACATCTAACTGATTAGAGATGTCCTGCTTCTGGAAATGATGCAGCCAAGGCCACGCTTTCTCCAAGTCCATTCCTGGAACCTGACTTGTGAACAGAAAGCAATGAGCGCCCCAGCGGATTAGGCCATGTGGTTTTGGGGCCGGGAGGCTGGGCATATGTTCTTGCAGAAACGCCAAAGCCTGGTGTTCTGTTATCGAGTAGGCCTCGTGCCTGCTTTGACGACTATATCTTCGCTTACTCGGAAAACCATGACCGAGGCAGCCCATGCAGATTCATAAATGACTTGGCCATTGTCCAGGAGACTGCCAACAGCTTCCTTGAGACTGTCATAACCACGAGATAAGTCTTGTACCTGGGAGAGAGCGGGAATATTATGTCGACTGGCTCATTTCCATCTATTCGAGAGCGAATATCATTGTCGGGAAGCGAGGGTTCATTGTTGCACCCCCCTTTCACTGCCGATGCTTCCCAACCTGGGCGATGCAGTTCGAACAAGCTCAGACCGCTTCCGTCTCATCTACGAAGAGGGCTTCAAAATCTGGGAGTTGTCTTTTGATCTTGTCAAGCGGCCATGAGTTGCCATCATTTCGACGCCCAGTGCAGTTCAGGGTGGGCGTCGAGGATCAATTCCATCATCAATCTCTGAGACGAGCCGCTTACGGCTCATGGTTTGCAAACAGAGACGACTGTTTTGGCTCCTGGCTGAGGCTGGAAGTCACCGTGACAATGGACAAAATTACCCTTGTCGCCTTGGTTCCAATGACAGCGTTACTTGATCACTGATTTGTGCCTTGCAGTAAGAGTCGAGCAGAAAAGGTCACGCAGAAAAGACAAGGCTCCATTCTTTGCCATGTTTGCTATCAAATACACGAATGCACGGCCGATTTTCATCAACAACCACTAGGTCCGTTCAACGCCACGCTCGGCGCAGTACTTGTCCACCTCCTTGCGCAGGGTATCCCTCTGCCGCAGGGCGCCCTCCATGACCCTTTCGCACGCCTTGCCCAGGCCGCGGGCGTCGTCCTTGGCGGCCAGCTCGTTAATGTTGACCATTTCGGCCAGCACCGCCTCGAGCTGGTTAGGCAGCCAGGTGACAATGGGGCTGCCGCCGGTGGCGGTCGGATGCGAGGTCCTCTTGAGGATGTACTCGCGGGCGAAGCACCAGTGGCGCCAGCGAAAGTCGCGGACCTGGTCGAGCAGCTGCAGCCACAGGCTCCTCGACTCGCGGACCAAGTCCCTCTGCTCGTCGGTGGCGGGCCCCCCGGCCTTGAGGGCGAGGGCAAAGGAGCGCAGGTCGCTGCCCTCCGAGGCCTCCTTGACGTGCAGCAAAAAGTCGCGGTGGTTGCTGGGGCGGTACTTGCGGAAGTCGCGCAGGATCTCGGTCAGCGGCGTGCCGGGCATGGGCACCTGCAAGAAGTTATCCATGAGGGGCACCATGGAGTCGTTGGCGCCGCTCTCGCCGCGGAAGGACATGGGCTTGCCGTCGTTGAGGCCCTCGTAGACGACGCCGTTGGGGAACATGGACTGCGACGTGATGCCGAAGATGAAGGTGCGGAAGCTGGTGTACTCGGTCGGGCGCGACTTTGCCCACATGGTCTCCATGACGGCGTTGATGCTGCGCAGGGCCCCGAGCATGTCGGCCAGGCCCTCGTTGAAGGCGGCGCGCTCCTGCGCCGTGCCCAGGGGCGTGGACAGCCTGGACCCCGTCTCGAGGCACTTTACCGCGCCGGCCACCAGGGGCCCCGAGTTCTTGACCATGTCGACGTGCACCAGGACGAAGCCCGCCTCGGACGACGCGGGGTCCAGCCCGTGCTCAAAGGCGCGGATGAGGCGCAGGTTGGAGTACTCGAGGCCCCTCTCCGGGTCCTCCAGGCGGTAGTTGTAGAGGGCGTAGGAGCCCGCGTACTCCATGAAGGGCATGAAGCCGGCGCTGCGTTGTACATCGCGTTGGCAGGTGTGCCGGCGGGCATCTTGGGGCAGGGGAGTGGGAGGGAGGACTTACATCTCGGCACAGCGGGCAATGGGCCGCGAAATGTTCTTGGGAAGGGTCTGTCTGCCCAGACCGTACTCCTCGCCTCTGACGAAGCGCTCGTGGCAGGGCTCGAGAAGGTAGGCCGAGGCCAGGAAGGAGTAGTCGCGGTACAGCGCGTTCATCATGGGCAGGTCGTCCTTGTACTTGTCCATCTCATCGGCGAGATCGGGGAACTCGGTGTCCACGACATGGCCCAGCTGGCTCCTGGCAAGCAGGCCGGGCTCGCCAGAAAGCGTCTTGACGGGCATGCGCTGCAGCAGCGACTCGAGAGGCTCAAACTCGCTGGGCAGGGTGACGACGGGGTCCATGCGGGGGAGGAAGCCTCGGGTCGTGGACACCATGAAGGCGGGGAGGGACTTGTCGTCGGGACGAGGATCGTCCAGGACCCGGAAAGGGGACATGGTGCTAATGGAGCCCATGGCGTGTGCAGTGTTGCGGTGGCGATGTGTGTGTGTGTGTCTGCTCAAGGCGGCGTATAAGTGGTTGTGTAAGTGCAAGGGGAGGGAGGGTAAAGTCGGGGAAAAAATGAAAAAAATAAATGTAAAAATATCACTGGCAAGTCTGGATTGGGGCTAGACTGCTTTGGATGGAGAGGCGAGAGAAGCAGAATTGCAACTCGACATCCGGGCTCGCGGCGCCGCCTAAGTACTCCGTGGCCGGAATCTTTTCCGGCCTCACGAGCGGGGATACGGTCACGATGCACAGCAACATCGGAGCCCGAAACCCTCCGTCTGGCTTGCGATTGGGAGTGTGAGTGAAGCAGCCCTTGGAAGTGCCACGTGAGGGAAATGCAGACGCGAGCGCTGGCTTTTGCTGCCGCGCCCAACTCGATGGCCCCCGGCGACGCATCACGGCGACCAGTCTGGAGGGTTTCGGCTTGTTGGCCCAAAGGCAGGGCGTCAAAGGCGTTGGCCGGTTCGTCGGCTGCATGTCCTACAAGCGCTCGTGCCCCCGTCCACGTCTCTTGTGTGAGCGACGCTGAAACCCGGGGTAGGCGGCCTGGTCACTCTTTGTAAAAGAGGTCTTGTCGTTCGCTGTCTTTTGGCCCTCCCCCCCGGTCGTGGGATTTGGGAATTGTGGGGAGCTCGGGTGCGCCAAGCTCGAGCAGACCAAGGGGGGGGGCCCACAAGTTGCCGAGTCTGCCCGGCCCCAATCCGACGTCTCGTTGGCTGATTGGCCGGAATGATTCCGGCCACACGAGACGAGATCGGAGCCGGTCCATGTGCCCAGTGCCAACGCACCCACACGCATGACTTGCAAAGCACAGGTCACTTATTATACAAGGCGAATGCTACCGCACCCTCTGTTCGGCTCGCTTGGGCTTGGGCCAGCGCGAACCCCAACCGCCCCGGCTTGGTTCTTATTACGAAATGGAATTCACGTGGCACTCGCGCGGCACTTGGGAGACGGTAATGCTTCAGACGGACAAGCAAAAGGCAGTCAAATGGCATTTCTCGTAAACTGAGTGGATCGTGTACTACCTGCGTCCTGAGTCCTGCCCATAATAACAGATTCCCCACCCATCATTATCATTACAAGCCAGAGGAATTATACCGCAGCCGGGAAAAGTGGCTGATCAAAAAGCATGCGAAGAAATTTCGAAACAGAGCCGCATCCGTAAAAGCGTGAGAAAACAAATACAAGTCGTGTTATCAATCTGGGCTTCATACTGGCATCATCTTTCCCCCCGCGGTGCTTCATGTTCTCACGGACCGCTCAGATCCGGGTAGCCGGACGGTTTTGAAGCCAGTGAGCGGCCCCGAGGCGGCCGCGTTTGCGTTGGGTGCGGCCGCGGCCTCGGACGCCTTGGGCTTCTCGGTGACGGCGCTGGGGACCGGTGCGGCAGCTGCTGTCGCGGCCGACGACGCCTCCTGGACTGTTTTGGCAGGGAGGGGAATCACGTTGATGATGTGGACCTTGGCAGAGGGCTCCTCGGCCGCGCTGCTACTGGACATGGCGGACGCCTGGCCAGAAGCGCTGTTGGAGGACTTTGCATCAGAGGGGGCGGTGGCAGCCTTTTTGTTGGAGTCGCCGGCAGTGACGCTCTCAGTCGGGGGGCGAGGAGCGTCGGCAATCTTGTCTGCCATGGGTGCAGGATGACTGGCAGGACCAGCAGAGGTGACATTTGCCGAGCCTGGTTGAGCAGGACTCGCCATCTTGTCGGCGGCGGGCGCATGGTTGGCAGGACTGTCAGAGGTGACATTGGCCGAGCCTGGTTGAGCAGGACTTGGCATCTTGTCCGCAGCGGGAGCGTGGCTGTTGGCGTTAAAGGTCACGTTTGCAGTGTCTGGGTGAAGAGTGTGCACCGTCTTATCCACGACGGGAACATGGTTGGCAGGACCATCAGAGGTGACATTGGCCGGGCCTGGCTGAGCAGTATTTGCCATCTTGTCTGCAGCGGGAGCATGGTTGGCCGTGTTGGTCGAGGTGACGTTTTCCGTGTCCGGATGAGCAGCCTTTACCGTCTTATCGGCGGGAACATGGCCGGCGGGAACAGCAGCAGACGTCACGTTTGCCGTGCCTGGGTGGTCCGCTGGGGCAGCATGGCTGGCAACTTGCGGCAAAGTGAGGTTGGCCACCTTGTCTGCGGCGGGAGCATGGCTGAGGGCATTGGGCGCGGTGAGGTTGGCCATCTTGTCCGCGGCCGGAGCGGTGAGGTTTGCCGCCTTGCCCACCGTCGGAGGGCGGCTGACGGCGTTGGGCGAGGTCCCGTTGACTGCCTTGTCCGGCGTGGGAGGGTGACTGGCGGCAATGGCCGTGGTGACGTTTGCCGCGTTTGGGTGAGGCATGCTCTTGGCCGGTGTGTCGTTGACCTGGGGCTTGTCTGCCACCGTCTTGCTCAGGGTGCTGTTGAAGGACATGACGACAGACGTGGCGTTGGACACGCGCTCGCCCCCGGGGAAGGACACCTTTGTCTCGGAGGTGACGATGGAGATCCTGGTGGCGCTCGTCGCGACCCTGGTGACGGCGGGCGCCTCCTTGGGAGCGTCGCTGGCGTACTTGGCGGTGCCGTTGAAGAACTGGGGCCTGGTGCTGTTGGTGAATGCCTTGAAGCCGCTGGCGCTGGGTGCCATGGGGACCTTGCCGCTGGAAGAGTGGCTCGACCTGATCTGCCGGGGGGCGGTCACGGTCGACAGGGAGGTGGTGGTCATGGTGACGGTCGTGGTGACATACTTGCCGTTGATGGGCAGGGTGGCGACTCCAAGAATCTGACCGACGATGGAAATGACCTGGGGGACCTGGGAGGGGACCTGGGTGGAGGAGGAGGAGGAGGAGGAGGATGAAGAGACGGCCTTTTCCCGCTGCGGAACTGCCGGGGGAGCATCTTTGTTCACGACTGCCGCGACGGATGGTGTGCTCGCCGGTGTGTCTGGTGTGTTGGCCGTGTTGGTCGGTGTCTTGAGCGGCATGTTCACCGGTGTGTTGACCGGCGTGTTCACCGGCGTGTCGGCAGCCGTATTCGCCGGCGCGGCAGCAGATTCTGTGGGGTCAGACGCCTTGGCCGGAGGCGCCGCCGGCACAGAGGCGGCAGCAGCCTTCTTACCGTTCACGGCGGATTGCATGGGGCAGTTAGCATTCTTGCGGAACAAGGGATGCCCACTCACCTGGCCATTCTCATCAACGGTCGCCCTCGCGCCCAAATCATACAGCAGGTTCTCGGCGTCGCAGTCGGCGTCGTTGGAGCCGCCGGACCCCTGGGCCTTGCTGGACGTGGGAGGCGCCGAGGCGAGGCCCGGAGCCGGCGACGTCGCCGAAGACGAGTCGCCCTGCTTGATCCACGCCTTGACCTTGGCCTCGAGCCCCTCAATCTGGCTCAAGATGCCCTGCAGCTCCGTCTCGGACACGGGCACCGAGGCGTCCCGGTTCTCAACCACCTGCCGCGCCCGGATCACCGTGTGATGCAATCGCCGCAGGTTGGTGGCGTACGCCGGCAAGTCCCTGGTCCCGCGGCCCTGCAAGACGACCGACTCGGGGCCAAAGCCATGGACGTTTTCCTGCGCGCGCACGTGCAGCTCTGGGTAGAGCGTGAAGAGGGGAAGAAGATCCGAGAGGCGAACCATGGCGAGCGCAATAACAACAAGAACAAGAACAAGAACAAGAACAATATCGCGCAGGGGATGGAATAACAAGGAAATAAAAACAGCTCCCGTCACAACGGCCGCGAGCAGAATCTGGCGTTTCTCGTGACTGCAAGCAAGCGACTCTTTGCAGCAAAAAAAGTTCAGACGAGCCTTGTTTGCCTAGAGTTGCGGCTTGACATGTTCACTTTCATGGCTGTCGCCCATATATCTTCTTTTTTCCTTTCTCTCCCTCAAGTCTGCGGTTGTGCAGAGCAACGCATGCCAGTCGTTGCGTGGTCGACGGCACCTTTTGAGACATGTTGGTTGCACATCACGACATTCCAGTGAGGCGTCAAAGAGCGGATGGGACCGCGGGCGGCGATGCAGCATGTACGGTCCATCGAGAGCACCATTTCTGCAATGGTTTGTCAAGCATGTCTCAGATGGGCACCATTTCACCAGGCGAACGGCCGGCCCGGGGCATTGGCTTCTTTCTCCTCTGGACCAAGACGACATTACACGCAATATGCCACACATGCAGACCATGACAAGGAGACACCAAACCAGCACGATGAGACTCGGTCAGACTGAAAAGTGACCTACGCCAAGTCTAGACACGCAGCTGGCATGTAGCCCAAATTGAGCTTCACGGCTCTGGCTTGCGTGTCCATCAGCATCATGCCGAATCGCACCTTGAGCAATGCCCGTGCAAGAAACACCATTGTCCAATTATTGCCCAGAGATTCCATGGTGTCAGAAATCATGAATTACCATGTCCTACCCTGTGTCTGCTGCCCAGAGTCCCGGACCAGCTTGTCAAGCACCCACAGATATATCTGGTCAAACCATGACATGCCAACACATTCCAGCTGCTTTCCAGCTGCTTTCCAGCAAGCCCTTGGACTCTCCATTGTTCCCAGCTCCGCCATGCATCTGTTCAAGACTCAAGACTCAAGACTCAAGACTGTCCCGACAGCACATTCGGCTGGCCCGGCGCGTTCTGCGGAAAGCGCGAGTTGAATCCAATGACGCACCTCGACCTGATATAAGTCGTCGTGCGGACGGCCAGCTTCTGATCCGAAACAAGCCACCGCACGCCTTCGGAACACGGAGGCGTGGTCAGGGAACCCTCGTAGCTGTTTGCGCGGTTAGCCTGGTCGACGGAACCTTGAACCCGCAATGCCCTTGTTCCCTTCTTCGTGCAACTCACCTTCGGAACGACCCCGATGCAAGCGTCTTGACCAGTTCCGACATGACCAGAGGCGGCGTCTTGGTTACCGAGCCTGGTTGGGAAATCTTGTCCACGGCGCCGAGCACCGTCTCGAGCAGATTGGAAGACCTGGCGGCTGCCGGTTTGGGGTCGCTGGCGTGGAAGAGGCTGTTGTCTATTCCCGGCGGACGCGTATCCCTTGCAGTTTGCTTTGCGGCCCTCTCTCGCCCGGCCAGCGGCCTCTTCTCCTTGGGTGCGGATGCGCCGTCGGCCACGTCTACAAAGGCGCCCAAGACTGCCACGTCCCCGGCGCCTCCCTGCCACACCATGTGCACCTCCATGGCCATGCTGACGCCGTGATCCAAGTGCTCGCTCGGCAGGTGGAAGTGGAACTGCTTGAGGGAGTACTGAATCCCGCCCAGCGACATGCTGCCTCCCTGGGCCACGACTTGCACCGTCGTGCCGAGGTTTTCAAAGGCGGCGCCCCGGGGCATGTCGGGGATGCTGAGGGCCAGCTGGGCCCCTGGAATGACGCTGCAGGCACTGCCCGCTATGTTGATGGGGGATTGTCTGGTCCCGCTTGAGCAGAGGGCATTCGCGGCCGGATCGAGAGCCGTCCAGTTGGCTGGGCCCTTTTGATGCGGCAGTCATGTCAGCAGTCGTTGTTGAGCAGCAGATTCGTGGCCCGGGGGCGTACCTTTGCGCCAATGTATCCAAACGTGCTCACCCTGATGGCGCCTTGTTCTGCTCTTGGCTGGAGCGTTGTTCCGTAGCCACACGATGCCGTGGCCTGCTCCACGAGGACGGCTGCCAGCAACATGTGGACGGTGCATGGCTGCATTGTAGAAGACGGTGTGCAGCTCGTGATGCAAGAAGGGACTCGGTCACACCAGCAATAGCCACTGTGGAAGAGCGATACACCTTCAGATTCATGAGAACGGGTCGATATACAACAACAACCCCGAGCTGGGAGGGCACGACAGGTATATAAAGACGTTTTCTCACGCACGACACCAACACACTCTACGAGTTTACTTTTGTACACGACCCAGTGGCCGGGCGTCCACATCTTCAGGGGCCGTATGCAAGACCACGGCCGGAATATCTCGCGTCGCCTCGTGCTTCAACTTGGTCAGCCGTCGAGACGCTCGTATAACAAAGCGGCTTCGCATGCACAGGCACACACATGAACAAGTTGAAGGTAAAACTTTAACCATGCTCTTGGCTTGGTTGGAAAGAGTTTATTATGCTTGCCAAGGAAGCTGTCTGGTCTCGGAATTTGGTCGAGTGGCTTTCGGGACGAGGCCGTGTCAAGCCGTGCTTCTCTTCCTGTTGCGCCGGGTGTCTTTGTTCTGCATCAGCCTGTAAAGACGGGATATAAAATCATCGACCCCGTCATGTTTGCTGGCGCTTCCCGGCGCCCCCCGAAACAAGTCAGCAGGCGCGATACGTAATGAGAGTCGTGACCCTGCTGCCTCGACGTTGCAACGGTGAAAGCAGACGAGTTGCAGCCCAGCTGAACAGAGCGGCCTAGACCGTATAGACCAGCCATGCGGTGAAGCCAAGAGAACAAGCTGGGTCTGTACTAATTACTAATTACTCGGGGGCCAGATTCAAACCGCACACGCCGGTGACATGGACAACAACGAGCGTTTGTCAGGCCTGGTCTGTTTGCTTCGCCCCCAGCCAATTAATTGAACCAAATCCAAGCATCACGTCACCTTGAAACTGCCGTACCATGGTACAGGCGGTGCATGTGCATACGTGCGTGCCGTAATTCGGGCACACAGAATATGGCGCCGTCACCAGAAAAGCTCCTCAGACACGCTCTAGACTATTGCAAATAGACTTTTGTGCAAAATTGAAGAGTCTTTGGGCCTGTCTTTTGAGCCCACAGTGAGCAAGTTTAGACGCACCAAGACTCGGCGAAACCGGTTTTTTTTTTTTTTCTTTTGTGCGAGAATCAGAGTCAAGGTCCAAGCAAAGGAGCCGACATGCGCGTACGGAGTACGGAGTACAGTACATGACCATGCTTTCTGCATCAAGTGCTTTCTCATCCTTGTGAAACACTCCCATGTGCTACACAGCCACAGACAATCAGGGATCGACACGTTCGTTTCCAACAACGCCTAGCCTGCCTGCGTCTGATTCTGTTTTCAGTTTCAAGCCAATCTCGTAAAGGCTGGTAAGCGTCTGGGGCACCGCCATATAATACGATATTAGAGCGTCGCTTCACCATCCAATGAGACCTCGCTACAATGACTGAAAAAGTCATTCATCTTCCGTAGTATAGTGGTCAGTATGCAAGCTTGTCACGCTTGAGACCCGGGTTCAATTCCCGGCGGGAGAGTTTCTTTTTGCGGGGATACGCGGCCCATCTTTTTGCTCACTTTGCCCCTGGTACGTACGTAGTACGCACGGCTCTTGTGATGAATTGGCAAATGTGCGTGAAATCTTGACCAGGTGTGAAAAGGTGAAAAGCCTTTTGCTGGGGTCAGCCAAGTGACCGCCAAGACACGACGCCGTGGGCCAACTCTTTGGCGTGTCTTGGGATATTTACCTTGGCAATGTCCCTGGCAAACGCAGTACAATTCCCTTTGGTCAGCATGGGCCTGAAGGCTTGTCCACCGCCAACCATGCTTTGAAAATACTGCGCCATCATAGGAACAAAACGACATCTCTAAACAAAGTACATTCTATTCGTCTAAATCATAGCTGAGCTAGTTGTGTAATCATGTCACGAGAATCAGCACTTCGATGCAAATCATCATGTACATTGAATGCCAAGTGTGACCAATCCAAGTATACTTGTATTCAAAACCTGACCGTTTCAACACGTTGGATGTAAAAGTCTAGCGGATAAAATCTCATCCCAATCCGGTTATAGAGCAATGCTTTACGTTGATTAATTTGCCATTTGGTCAACCCGAGCCACCGCATTTGGAGGTCCATTCCGCCATGAATTCTGCAGTGATATCAAGTATATTAATGATGCTAATCAGACCGTTAAAACCATCTTGTGACGCCGCTTTTGTATCCCCTTGTCCGTTGAAACCCGTGGCCTCGGCTTCTGATGGCCCATGGAGCAACTCAATAAAACCCGTCTTCCCAGCAGCAGCAGCTTGTGTTGGCACACCCGCTGGTTCCACGCTTCAAAGTGAATATATTGAAAATGGTATCCTCCTCTTCTTCATCGAGAGGAATAGGACCACTGTAGTCGTTATGCTCATAATGAATAGTATTGGATGACTGCATATTCGCGTCAAAACCCAAACATCCCAGCCGTGCCACGATGAACCAGGATAATGCACAAAGTACGATATAGGAGACATTCCGTAAAGCTCTGGCGGAAGAATGGTGGCGCGCAGCTCGCCCGAGTCGACAGGCAAACGGCTGTGGTCTTGAGACGTCAAAAACTTTAGCAGCACCTGCGTGACAAACATTGGGCCCGTCGACATCATAACAGTCGGGTACTTGGTGCCGTGACGGTGGTTTCTGCCTTGCAGCGACAGCGTCATGAGATGAAACAGCTCGTGTTCCTTCTCCGCGCCCATGACGTCGTTGCTGACGCCGTATGGGCTGGTTTTGCCAAAGATGACGTGGTGTCTGAGCAGCGGCGAGAGGTCCTTTTTGCAACCCACGTCGAGGTCGAGGTACACTCCACCGTAGTGATAGAGCAGAAAGTATCGAAGAGCGTCGAATCGCTGCACATTGTACGGGTAGCTGTCGTAGACTGGGATGAACCAGGCGTAGTGTTGTGTCAAAAAGTCCCGCGCCTTGTCGTCTGTCCAGAGGTGGTGTGTCCAGCCTGGCCGAGGGTGCATCTCTGCACACGAGCCATGAGCCTGCGACCACTTTGCTGGTATCACGTCGCTCTTGTATATCTGGTGAATGATCCTGGGTATTCTCTCGTTGGACGGGGGGGGAGAAGAACTGTTGATGCCGTCGCGGGCATGTGCTTCGGCGAGTGGAAGAAAGTGACGGCGGAGAATAAGCTCGTCTCGTTCAAACCTGCGGAGCAAAAGGGCCGAGGTGTAAATAAGCAATACGCAGAGCAATGTGGCTAGGAAGAGTCGGCTTTTCAAGCTGCTTCTCAGAAACATGCTGGGGATACTGCGTCAAGCAAACAAGCATGTTGTTGTTGGTCTGGCCATTTACCCGCGTGCGTGAAGAGCAGCCACCGCCGCTCTATATGTTTTGTTATGACCTGTTATGACCTATAAGTATGTGTTGTCAGGACTCTCGCGTTTACAGTCTTGATGTTCACAGGCTACGTCCGCTGGCATTGGGATGGACACGAACCACGCGATGCGGCCCTTGCTCCTTGTAGTGCCACGAAAACTCTCCCACGCAACGCAACACAAGCCAACGCAAAGGGAAGCTTGCACTTTGGCAATCACGAGTCGGCCAGGAGGCCTGTGCTAATGCAGCCATGCCTCGCCCGGTGTTCTGGTGTCGTCTTGTGTTGGTGGTTTTGACTTGCAACCACGACCCTTGATGCTCTGCCACTTTAAGCTACGCTGCTGCTTGAACAAGAGCAAGCTCCCAAGGCGCGGTTTCGTAGCGGCAGGCGCAGACACGTTTCCTTCCCGGTCAATCTCCCGATCAAGCCTGTGACTTCATTCTGCGCCGTGTCGGGGCCTTGGCCACGCGTCAACCAACCCAATTCGCAAACTCGCAGCTTTGCAACTCCCAGGGTCGAGGATGTTTCCGCGGCACGTTTCCATGCATAGACTGGCCAGGGCATCTAAAGTCAAGCAGCACATATTCGGATTCTGGACAATGAGCTTGCGTATACAGGGTAGGCTCTCAAGCCGCCGTGTCTTGGCTGATATCATGGCACTTGACTCCTCGACTTTTCGCAGTTTTGCTGCCAACTTGACAGAAATGCTTCACAAGTTCGTCGGGTAATCACGTACCTCTGTCAAGATCGAAATGCAGCCCCCAAGTACATGCAACCAGACGATATATCACCTACACTTGAGGCAAAGTAATGACAGCAATCCCGGCCTGCTCTCCAGAGGCGTTGGGGAAGCTTCAGAAACGGCAAAGCTTGGGAAAGCTCAATAATGGCAACTCGGTGGGAGTATGTGCCCGGCAAGCCTTGCAAAGGCCTTTCAGCCTGACTTGTTGCACTCAGGCTTTGCAATGGCATTTAATTCTTTTGCAAGCCTTCCTCACTTAACCGGTGCCACAAAAGTTTCCCACACTGGGAGAGAACGGCAGTGTGTGGATTCGCTCAAGACTGAAACGCTGCCTCGTAGGAAGAAGTTCTCATCCTGCCCTGGTATACTTGATGCCAGTGCTCAGACCATGGCCTCGCATGAGAGAAGTGGCTGAATGTTTTCGGCAAAGTAAATATTAATTCGGCTAGGTTGCGTTTCTGGCGCTCGGTACGTTCTATCGCTGGAGCCAGCTCCAGTCTTCTTATTAACCAACACCCAGCAAGAACAGGTATGCATACATCTCGAACAAACCTGGCTGCTTCCGTGTTCATGCCATGACCCAGAAGCGTATATTCCAAAGCAAATGACAGCTTGTTCTTCCACCTTTGTCGGCAAGTTTTGCTATATCCAGCCTCATCTGTCATCTTCACCGCCGCTTTGAAGCCAGACATGATGGCGACATTCTGGAAAGCAATGCCCTCCAGGGAGTTTCTTGTGATGCCATCGAATATCGTTGCCAGACGCTGACTCGACCGCACCGCGGCCTCGATACCACTGTTGACGACCTGCTTGTGCATCCAGAGCTGATTGATCGGCACGGTCTTGATTCGGTCTGCCAACAAGTTCACGGTTTCTTCCAGCTCAGTCGCAGGAACTGACTTCAAAACCAGGCCCATCGATGCCTCAACAAGGTCGTCCGCCATTTCAACCAGGTCGCAGCAGAGTGCAATATCACTTCCGCCCGCGACAGCTGCGCCGTGTACTTGAGCCATGGTGGGTTTGTGGCTTCGAAATAGCCTCGAATAGCAGTCGGCTGCTTCTCCCATGGTCACGTAGTCACCAAACGGGTCATAACCTGGACTAAGATCCTGGCTGTCTTCAGTTTTCCCTCGCTAGGCATGCTCGGCGTAGATGCTCAGGTCATATCCGCCGCAGAAGCCGGGTCCGTTCCCTTTGACGAAAATACAGTGCACGCTGGGATCAGCATTGGCGAGGCGAACGGCGGCTCGTATCTCGCCCGGCATGTGTTGGTCAATTGCGTTGAAGTGTCTTGGCCGATTCAGAATAAGGTAAGCCGCTTTCCCATCCGCCGACATCTCGTAAATGATGGACCTGAACTGCCTATCTTCCATAGCAGCGGCGTCACTAGAATGCACGTCTTCAAACGACCGGCTTGAGCGAGGTAATGATTCCTGTAAAGGTTCCGCTAATTTGTTGATTACATACACGAGAGTGAAAGCAATGCGCCGTCCAGGATTATCTTGTGTCTCGGTCGGCTGTCGGTCAGTGACAGCTGGTGAACCGAGGCTATTGATTCAACCACCTGGCGTACCCCTCAAGTCAGTAAGCCATCCATGGAAGGAGCGCTCCGTAGTTCACTGTACTAAGACTGTGGTTGTGAGGCCGAGTTACCCCACATGCGCCTTTGTCTCTCAATATTTGTGCCAGAAGGTGATCAAGAAGTGTCTGGTTCGCTACTGAGCAGACTCGCCACATATTGGTGCTGCTTCAATGGAAATGTCTGCAGACCTTGGACGCGCACCCCCTCCAACGCCATCGAAATCCTGCTTGTTCTGTTGGGCCATCCAGGCAGCCAAGCCCCAGTCGCTTTTGACGGCAGAGGCGACCCCAACAATCATACTTTGGCTCACATCAGCATTACATACGATAATTGCAACGCCGGGCGCGAGAGATGGCGAGCAAGTGCATATATTGTGCAATGGGTGCTGGGCTGACATCCAACATTAATAATAAGCGCATGGCGCCGAGTCGCCGACTGAGTCGAGTCAGCCAAGGCCCGGAGGAACCATGCAGGCCATGGCGATGTGTACTTGTTGTGACTGGCCGTGGCAATTGATCATTCAGGCTCCCTTAACTCCAGCGCGCATGAAACCGCAATGTTTGCCTTGGAAAGTGACCTGGCACAATGAGGAGCAGGACAGGGCTGTGGGGTCCGAGGCCAGGTTTCGAGCCGCCTCATCCTCTTCCTCATCAGTGATCAGACACTCCCAAAGAGCGAATAGCCAGCCCATGAAAAAGAATCCATGTATCGTATGCCAGCGCATGGTAGAATCCATGTGCGCAGGCGGCGCCATGTGGAGCTGTTAGAGGTGCGCATTTCTCCATGTTATCAGCTTGGGCTTTTTTTTTTCTTTGTTCTGTTGCTTTCATTGTGCAGCGGTTTGCTCAATCCTGGGTTGTCACGATGCTATTCACGGGGTCGAGATTGCCTTCCTCCGGTCTGATGAATCGTGCACGTTGATTGGATGTTAGTTGAAGGAATTACGGGGCATAGTAGCTTGCTTCTCAGGTCTAGTCTCTTTGTATCGCGTTGAATAGCTTTTACCCACATGGTGTGTTAGTGGCTACCTTTTTCATGGATGCAGATACACTCGATTTTGACTGGAGCTATCATCAATGAGGCGCCCCTTTTGGTAGGGTCCTCCCACACTAGGCTATTTTGGGCAACGTCACTCACTCGGAACGAAAGAAAGGTAGGCGACGCAGGACCAGCGGCGGGAAGGGAACCTCCAAAACCCACACCCCCTTCGCCTGTTGGTCTTGGGTGAGCGTCACGGTCCATCCAGCCTGCGCCAGCGTCGAGAGAGAACCTTTACCCGATTACTTGTGCGCCGCCTCTGGCACCGAAAATTGAGGATGAGACCATGGCCCCAAAAACCTACGAGACAACGCAACCCCAGAAAAAAATGAACAAATCCATCCCTGCCTCCGTCCCCCAACTCTCCCCATCCATCATCCTTTTCCATCGCCGTCATCACCAGCACCAACACCACCGCCAGTGCGCCCTGGGAAATCGGACCAGAGTGCAGTCGAACATCACAAAAGCTCCACGCCGGCCCGACGACTGCCCCTGATCTGACTCGACTTGTTTCCACGCTTGCCATTGACGCCGTGCGAATCACCACCACTCAAAAGGAACAAGGCTTGCCAATCCATCAACCTTCTCTTTCCCATCCGTGTCCACAGCACCGCACACGAAACTTGCCATCTTCCTCACCCACCATCTCGTGTTTGGAAAAACAAAGAGTCCAACTATCGCATCCATTACACCTCCACCAGACCACAGTTGCAACAACGGTATGTGTAGCATGTGCAAAAATATCCTCAAATTTCGCCTGGCCAAAAATATGTCTCGATATTTATTGATGGGTGGAAATCGCTAACACCCGTACGCAGCCTTGCAGGAAGCACCAAGAGATACCCCGAGGACGTATACATTAACTTGCAAAATCAACGCCAGCGACATCATCCCGCACATCATCCGTTCTATCGCCACAACCCCAACATAGCACCGGGAAAATGCCTTCCAAACCTGACGGTCGGCGCAAATCTGGCGGCAAGTCCGGCTTGCTTGTCACGCTCAAAATTTCCGCGTCTAGGCTACGCGAAGTCATGCACGCCGAATCTTCCGATGCTGAATCGCCAATGCCAAAGGGTTCCATCGAGCCGAAAGAGTCTGTCGACTCCCCTGCCCCGTCTGCTCAACTGGCCGCGTCGGGCGCGTCCAACGGCGACAACGCTTCTGATTCCAATGCTGCCACGCCGGCGGCCGAGGGGACGCCGGCGCCTTCATCAATGGCACCTCCTGCAGATGGCAGGAAGAAGGGTGCCAAAAGGTCTGCAGCTGCAATTGACGGTGTGCCCAAGCCCCGTGGCAAACCTGGCCCTAAAAAGAAGCCCAGATTGTAAGCATCTCTTTGTTACTTGGTCGCCAACGAATCCGCCAATCTCCACAACCGCAGACCTTAATCCATGCATGCTCAGACGCTAATCTGTCCATTTTTGTCGTAGGGAGGACGGAACGATTGACCATGCCGCCGTCGCCAGAATGCAAGCAGCTAAACTTGGACCCAAAGCAAACCAAGGTGCCATCAACGCTGGTCTCCGCGCCCTCGACCGCTCCGGCAAACCTTGTCGCAAGTGGGCTCGGGGCGGCTTCCAGCTGAAGAGTTTCACAGGCGTCATCTGGGAGATTCCCCGCTGGACCGCTCCGCCCAAAAAGTCCGAAGAGGACAACGACGAGTCTGGCGCGGCGTCTGCTTCTGCTGATAACAGCAGCGGTAAGGAGAACAAGCCCAATGGTCAAGCAGAAAACAGCGCCAACAACAGCAATGCCGGGGGAGATGCGGAGATGAACAGTATCCCCAGCGTCCATGCTTCATCGCCCGCCCCTATCGCCATTTCGGCCGCATCCTAATCGTCTACTGTTTGTTCTAACTCTTTCGCTACACACGGCTTGCCATGCACCACATGGGTGGCCTGCTGTCTACGTAGGTTACATGTTTGGTTGCATCGAAAATATCCTGGCTCGGGTCATGACGGTACTGGACCGTCGGCGTTATATTTGGTTTCTGGTTTGGGGGGGGTCGATTTATCAGCGGGACAGCCCAAGGAGTAAAACGGTTGATTATGGCCGGCGTGCATGTACATTACTTTTCTAACCCTATCTGTCTACCCAAGCGTGTCAGTTGAATACATGCCATAGAGTCTACAAGTATAGTGCGACTTAAATCAGGGCATGCCGCCATTACATGATGTTGACGGCGGTGCTGACGGGCTACTATCAACTGGACATACGGAGTTGTATATCCAAAGACACCGGGGACCAGTCATTGGGGATGACCTTGTATTTCCAACGACGCTACGGGATGCAGGCAGTCGTGGGCCTTGGGAAAAGGATGGACTTGTGTGTCGCCGGCTACAGGTGGTCACGTCGGAGCATCTGACAGTATTGTACTGGTCTGTCAGCGCCTGCCTGGACAAAATTGTAGGCCTCCTTGTTCATGTTATCAGATGTCTGACCCTCCCAAACAACAGAGGATGAATGGGGACGCTAATCTGTCCTCTGGAAGTTCAAGAGACGAACCCAGGCTGTGGTGGGCTCGGCGTGGGTTCAACGAATGGTGGTCAGGCACAAGTCAGCATGTTTAACGAAGCGCTGCTTTAAGCATTGGAATCAAGGCTTCCCCGTTACCAAGTTGGAGACGCAGGTTAGGGGTTTCGGGCGTCGTGTGGTCGGCGGCCACGCTTAGTAAGGCAGCCCCCGGGGTGGACACACCTTGACGAATTCGGTGTTGGCTGTGTCAGGTTGACCAATGTGAATCGATGGCTGGGAGGGGTTTCTTCACGGAAAGATGGAAGTTGCCGGTGCACGGTGGGTGTCAAAGGGCGGGCATGATATGGAACAGGAGAATCTGTCAGGATGCAGGTTTGTTGTTGCGTCTTGTTGGTTGATGGGCCACTCTACCATGTTATAATAGTCGCTAGCCCAGTCCTGATATTCCGAGCATCGCTGGGCCAGGTCCGGGGCAAGGTGGGTTGCGGGCCAGCGCGAGGAACAAGGCTCTTGCTTGTATACTACGGGGAGGGTTTCCTCCAAAGGTTGCACTTGACAGGCAGTTCGATGAACGACCCGAGCTGTGATTTTAGTGTGATGCTGGCATGATGATGGGCGTAGCATGATAATGTGGAATGGTCCGGATCTGGAGCGTCCACACCTGCCTGCCCTGAACAGGCGGACGTCGCATGGGCGTGTCCATCAATGCCAATTCGAGTTGTGGAAACAGCCAGCAGGCGCTGAAACCGGTAGCCGAGAGGGCCGCCCATCGCCACGCCTGGGCTGGAGCTGATCTGGCCTTGACCTGACGCGAGCGAGCGCGTGATTGATGGCCCGTCTGTCGCCATGCGTTGGAGACATCTGGGGCCGTGATGAAGACGATACTGGACGCCATGGCGGTGTATGTATGCCCAGCTGGCTCGGTTTGGTGCCGTTGGGCTTGAGCTGCACGGGGCCATTCTTCTTGGGTGTAGAGAGATTTTATCATGTTACTGGCCACCACCATGATGTGAAAGAAGGGCAGGCAGGCTGTGGGCGCCGGTAACTTGCAGCAACACTGAGGCCTTCCCCATGTCGAACCCTGCCACGAAATCGCAGTTGCCGTGCACTCGTGCGCCAAGTGTCCCGTCCCAATACTACGACTGCGTCTGGGCCTTTGGGCAAACAGAGTACGCACTGTGATTGCGTCAACATTTCAGCATCCTCGGCGGAGGGGTAGCGCACGCCAGCACACGCCAGCGACTTGGAGTTGGCGCCCAGGCCCTGGGCCCAGAGGCAGCCTGCAGACTGGTGCCGAACACGTCCACCAAGGAACGCCCGAAGGCAAGACAAGTTGAGACCACATGCACCCAGCCCACACTGCTGTGGTACCAAGTACCATCGGTCGGCGTTTGCCCGCTTGTGGGCCAACCAGACAGTGACCCGAAGTGACCTTCACCTTCGCCTCTCCCTCCTCGATCCAGCTCCATCGACTTTGGAAAGCTACGCAGCTTTTCAGTCCTTTCTCTCGAGCTAATCAACACAGTCCATCCGACACGTCTTCAACCAGTCCGCTGCCATAGCCGAGCCCAAGCTTCCTTGCTCGCCAGGGAGCAGAGTGGTACGCACGCGGGCCTGGGCTAGCAAGCTGCAAGCTCAAGTGCTGTCTGGTGCTCTTGCAACCACCGCCTCGTTGCCGCCTCGAACCTCGCAAACTTGAACGTCATCGCGGCAACCACCACCGACCCGCACCGCACCGCACCGCACCCGCCGCCGAGTCCCGTTCTGACCTCTTTTGTCTGCCAGACAGTTATCATGGCTAGCCTGGAGCAGCATGGCTCATCTGGTTTGTCCGACTCAGACTCATCGGCTGGAAGCTCCGATCATGAGCAATCCCGCACCGCTGGGCCTTATGCCTCCGACCCGCCGCATCGCTCCGGAGCCAACTCTCATTTCTACACGCACCCTTCTCGCACTTCGATCCTGAGTCCCAGCGGTAACCTGCTTCTGGATCCCCTTCAAACCCTGGCCTCGGCCACGTCACGCCGCGATACTGCCAACATGGCCGACGCCCGTGACGATGACATAGCCACCATTTGGAAGTCGAGTGGCACCCTGCCCTCGTTTTCTCGTGGCTTCAATATGTTCATGGCCCCCGCTTATCCAGAGCTCTCGGAAGGCCTCATGAAGGACCATGAACCCTTTTTCGTTCCGTCATATCTGTCTGGCTCCAGCTATCTCCGCAAGTTGGAAGCCGCCTACAAGACCAGACGTCAAGCGCGGAGCGAGGCTCTCAAAGAGCACAGCCGCGAGATGGCTACTGGGCTACCTCGAGGGGACACTGGTGTGAAGATTCATGCCGCTCCTGGTTCCACCACCGCCGGACTGACGCACACGGCCATGAGGCGAATGAGTTGGTCTCATTGGGAAGACGAGCTGACGCCCTTGCCAAGTCGTTGGAACTCGAACGATTCGTGGGGGACCATTGAATTTCTTGACGGCGGACGCGCATTGAAATTTGTTGGGCCTAGAGGCCATCAAGACCGAGATCACGAGGCGGCGGCAACACGAGCAGAGTATCCCATGCCGGCCGAGTGTGGGATATATTACTACGAGGTTCATATTGTCCAGGGGAAACGCGACGAGTAGGTTGACCTGAAGCGGCTGGCATGCCATGTTTTCTGAGGGGGCCGCAAACGCATCAAGTTCAAGTTGGCTGACAATAAACCAGCACTACCATTGCCGTCGGATTCGCAACCAAGACGGCCGCCATGTCCCGACCAATTGGTTGGGAGCCCGAATCATGGGCGTACCACGGTGACGATGGCCGCTGCTTTACTGCGCAGAACATAGGCCGGCCTTTTGGCCCAACGTTCAACACAGGAGATGTCATTGGCTGCGGTGTCAACTTTCGAGATAGCACGGCCTTTTTCACCAGGAATGGCGTCAAACTTGGTATAACCCTTCCTTCATTGTCGAGTCACGACACGTGGTAAGATTTTGCTGACGTTATGCCCACCCAGGCGTCGCTTTTCACGATATCCCTCGAGCCAAGCTTTTCCCTGCCATCAGCCTGAAGAAGCCGGGCGAACATGTCATGGTCAATTTCGGGCAATCACCGTTTGTTTTCGACATTGATGATATGATGAGGGTGAGCGTCCTGCGCCGAGCATCGTCAGCTGTCGCAGACTCGAAGGGTTCAACTAACGGGGGGACAGGAACAACGAAACAAGATTCAAAAAGATATCGAAGACACCGACATCTCCAGGCTCGAGCCAGGCTTGGGCGAAAGAGACCTCATAGAGGCCTTGGTTTTGCAGTTCTTACAGCATGAGGGCTACGTCGATACGGCACGCGCATTTGCAGCAGACACCAAGCTTGAAAAGGAGGCTTTAAATTTGGATCCCAATGTCACCGTTGACGGAATCAATATCAAAGATGACGAAGACGCTAACAACAGGCAAAGTACGTTGATGATTTGCAACTCGCAGATTTACAAATGCTGACACACTGATGCAGAGATCCGAAGAGCCATCCTTGAAGGTGATATCGACCGCGCGCTAAAGTACACGGCGGCCTACTACCCGAGAGTGTTGAGAGACTATGAAGAAGTTTACTTCAAATTGCGTAGTCGAAAGTTTATTGAGATGGTCCGCAAGGCAGCACAACTCCGAGGGGGTGTTGCTGACTCCAAGAAACGCAACGGACATGGGCCAGGATCCAGCTCTACTTCACAAGATATGGACCTCGACTTGAATGGAGGAGATGGCATGTCCTGGAGTGAGAATATGAACTCGGAGGCTGCAACTCAAGACGCCCATGTCGAGCTGTTGAACCTGGAGCAAGAGATGCTCGAATACGGACAAGCCCTGGGGGCCGAGTACGCCGACGACGAGCGAAAGGAAATCAAAAAGGCGCTGGGGGAAATTTGGGCACTGGTGGCGTATGCCAACCCTCTCAAAGAGCCCAAGGTCAGCCATCTTCTGGATACATCAGGGAGGGCCGTGGTCGCAGAAGAAGTCAACTCTGCCATTCTAGGTGAGTGCCGCACAAGGGTTGGGCAGGGCTCCTTTTGCAGTCCCTAGTTGGTCTAACTGTATGGACAGCATCCATGGGGAAATCGTCACGGGCATCGCTGGAAACTCTCTACGCTCAGACAAGCGTGCTGCTCGATGACCTGAGGGCGGACGGCGGCGCTGGAGCATTTGTCTCAGTGCAGGATGTGGTGGACAAGATTGGGACGTTTCCACAGTATAGCTGAATGGGGAAGCAAAGGTGCGCTGTCGCATTAATCATGGTCCGTTGGAACCATCCATCTCTTCTCCCTGCATTGCATTACCTTTGGTGTTTACCGGCGCTGGGATTGTTGCTATTATTGTTTTTTGTTGTTCCCCATGTTGCTCTGTTTTTCCTTGTTGTTTTCACCCTGTCTCCTCGGTTTGGAATTCAACATGGTGGTTGGGCGGATAATGGAAGTCTGGGCATGTGAGATCTGGATTCAGAGACGGCGTTGGCATGGCTTTTCTGCACTCATTTTCTTTGCCCCAACTGGATTCTTGTGGATCGGAAGCCTCAAGAGCTACAATACTATCGTGTGCAGTTTTTATCCTGGCCGAGCAGCACATTCAGCAGGACCTGTTATAGATGGCTCGAACAGAGACGGACAAGTTGTATGTTAGTCGAGATTGATAGCGTATAAGGGATAGCGATATAGACGCAGTCAACTTTTCAACCTTGGGCCCCATGTCTCTGTGGCTGAAGGCGGCGTGTGTGTTTGGCCTGCAGAAAGCGCCAGCTGATGTTCAAGTCTATCCAACAAGATGAATACGTGGTGCATTCATCCAACAACCCGGGGGTATGGCAGTGTCGATGGTTTTGCGTGGACAAACGGCCCGGACCTCATTTCCCCTCGCAGGCATCCCAACAAATCTAGGTGTTGCATGTGTGTTTCATTTCTTTCCGCAACATAGTGTACAGCAAGTAATATACAATTTGTGCGCCTTGGCACCCCCGCGCTCTACCAGCACCGTGCATAGAGCCTCGCCCGATGACTGAGGAGCTTCTCGCACCCGGCGAGACAGCTCTGCAGCTCATCGTCCTCCCACCCAAAGGCCGGGTCGAGAATCAAGTAGGTGTAGGCAAAGACGTCCGCGTCGAACAAGCCGGGCTCGGGGGCGCCAAAGAACCACTCGTCGGAACCCAGCAGGGTATCCAGGGCCAGCCAGGCCGTCCTGGCGTCGGTGTACAGCTGCGCGGGGAGGACGAGGGCCCGTCGCGTCGTCTTGAGAATCTCGGCCGTCGCCGCGCCGCGCAGCGTCTGCAGCAGAGGCGTCGACAGCAACGGCGACGGCGGGAGGTACAGCCTTCCCAGGAGCTCCGTGTGCTTGGGCGAGAGGTACACCGCGTGGAGCTGAGGCAAGTCAGTTTTCGCACCTGAAAATGGGGAAGGGGAGAATGGGTCGGCCGCACGTACCCATGCCGGCCGAAGGGCCTGGTGTATCAGCGCCAGGTAGGCCTCCGCCCGCGGCGAGCTGGCGTCGCGCGCCCCCGCGTGCTTCTGCGCGTACTGCGATATCTTGGCCCCCGTGAGCGGCACGTCGGGACGCGGGTCGCTCGTGCACGGGAGCAGGTACGGCAGGCTGCCCGACGGCGAGGCGTGGTTCGTCGACGGCACCAGGTCAAAGTGTACTCTCTTCATGCGCAGGTACGCCTACGCCAGGGGCACACCGGGTCAGTTGGCTTGGGTTTCCTCGTCCCCGCGGACGCGGACGCGACTCACCTGCCACTTTAGGCACGTGGGGTTGAAGCTCGGCCTGCCTTGCTGCGCGTCCTGGTCCGAGGAGAAGACGTAGAGCTTTGCGCGGGCGCGGGTTCGTGACGGGGCGCGCGCCGGCAAGGGCTCGGCCTCGTAGGTGTGCAGCGGGAAGAGGTTGAACAGGGAGCGCACGGCGTCGGGAACGGCAAAGATGCCGGATTCGCGCGGCGCGGTGGCCGTTGCGGCGGCCATTGTCGCGTGTATGTGTGCGGGACTGGTGGACCGGCCCTGCGTCGTCTATTTGTTTTTGCTCTGGGGAGCTCTTCACGATGCTGGGTTTGGAGTTGCGAACCGACGTCAGGGCGGAGTGGGGCGGCACTTGGCGGCCCCGCTTTTGATGACTGCGTCCAAGTCGATCTTGACTTGTTGAGCTGACGGACGACGACAGATATCCTGCCACCTTTATGAAGGACCTGCGTCTCGAACCTTGTTTTCCTGCTTCAACCATGACCAAACTCGGTTGTGGCAGCGTGTACCATCATCCACACACCCCTCTAAGCAATGCTGATGTGCAAATTAATTAATGCCACTATTGTCTCATTCGCTACTCATTCAATCCAAGTGTCAATAAAGCAAATGGCGGTTTCCCACTCTCTCTCTCTGTATTAAGTATTACTTGGTGTCACGGCTCTAGACACAAAACTTAACCCGATAACAAGGGACCAAAATATCCAACAAGAAACAAAAGTGCAGCTCAAGCCAATGCCGGCACAGACTTGTCACGGCATAGTTCCAACCCCAACTCCAAGACCGCAGCACCTCGACATTGCCCCGAGACATCAAAACGTTGACTTGATGGACACTTTCCGCGCCGAGTAGTCGTAGAATCGAATAGAATGCCCCGAGGTGGGCGAATTAACAGCCTTTTGCAGATTGTACAAATCATCCTCGACCTTGACCCACACCTCGGGCTCCAGCTGGCACGTCATCCAGAAATTACCACCATGGTCCTTTCCAAGCACCGCACACACACTCTCGTTGGGGTTGGTCCTGTCCATCAAGTAGTACGCAGCTGTCATCCTCCCTGGGAGGTTGAATCGGGGACATTCGAATCTGCCCGTGGACTCGACTGCCGGAGAGAAGTCGGCGGCGGAAAAGAGGTGCAGCTGGGAGAAATTGTGGAATTCAAGTTGCGGGGCGCTGCAGCCGTCATAGATGGGGAGTGCTTTCTTGCCGCTCTTCTTCTTGTCCATAATGTATTTTGCCAGAGTGAGCATTTGCGGTTCGGTATTCTGGTTATGCATGTTGTGCTTATGTTGGAGGGCCACGGCGCCAATGCTGCTGTTGGCTTCTTCAGGGGAGAGGTACGAGTAGGCAGGCAGAGTCAGATTTTGCAGATATTCTCCTGACGGGTCGCGAAGAGTAGAAAAGCGACATCGCAGGTTGATCATGCTAGTGGAGAAAACACCCCTTTGTTTGACGTCGGCCGCGGCTTGCAACTTGGTTATCCAGGCTAGGATTATGTCTGCGGCGGTGGTAACTGGTCGTTGATCATCGTCTTGCGACGTATCCGCGAGGTCTTGGCGAATATCGGCCATAAAATCCTCATATATCGCCTGGGGGATGTAAACCATTCTACTCTGCGTTGGCTTGTGACTTCTCCGTCGCCACCAGCTTGGAACCAAGCTCTGTGACCAGGCCGTGATCTTCTCATCTAGCCTGAGCGCACCGAGCGTGTTCTTTTCTTCGGCGTCGAGGACCAGTTTCTCAAGGGCATCCTCTCGCGCGCCAAATACAGTTGCAACTTCATCCGTAAGCCCGGCCATGCATAGTGACCAATTTTGGAGGAGCGCTTTGAAGCCAGCTGTGTCCATCGTGTTGGGCGGCCAGGAAACCATGACAATAGTCGCGTCTTTGAAGGACAGAACCCGAAGGACTAGCTGTGAGTACTTGCCATCCACAAGATCCTGTACTGTTGAGGGAACGCCAGGTGGCAGAAGATGGGTTTGGCCATCCGAAGGGTATTTCCGGGTAAAGGCGCGCCTCTCTGGGAGAATGAAATGCTTTCCAATGGGGCCGCTTTCAATGTGAATGTCGGCATAATTTTCGTGGAAAAAAGTGCACGAGGGGTTTCGCGCGGTACATTCTCTCGGGGCATAAGCCTGCAGAGAGCCATCATCCTACACATCGACGTCGCATTATTAGTCGTCCATTGCGTTTCGACACCTCGGCACGTCATCCAGCCGTGGACTCACCCTGATCCTTAATCGGGATGACAACTTCTTCCAGTCTCCCATCTCTAGCAGGGTGCAAAGAGACTGGTGCAAGCAAGTGGCAGAGAGCACATCATTGAAGCTCAAAACCCAGGTGACCAGTTCCTGTTGCAATGTAGACTGGTCCAGCAGATGGACCGGAAATACCACTCCGTCAAAGTCGGCGGCAAACTTGTCCGTCGCAGCCTTCTTAGGCCTTGCTGTACAGCACGAGAAAATCATCTTGACCAAGCTGGATGTCGTTTGGGGATGGAAGGAACTGGCGATGCCTTGGAATATCGACGTCTTTTAAGCGAGGGGAAAAGGTATGGTACGTGCTTTTGTAACAAGGTTCGCGCTGTTTAAAGCATAATCGCCTTGTGCTCGACTCAAGTGCGTAGAACAAACGTTCCCGTCGAGACATATCCATCAACCCGCATTCTTGAGGTGACGACCGTAACAAGATGAAGTCGTGTAGCGGCTAGAGGCTAATTTGAGACGTTCTCAGATGGCCTTGGACATGCTTCTGCAAGGCAATCGACAGCCATTTGGAAAAGTGAGGATGGGCATTTGTGATGCGAGACATGTGCTGTTAGCGGAAGTTTGTTTTTTATGCCGACATGATGATGCACTTGATGCAAGCTCCCCCGCCTCTGGGCCGACCTGCATGATGAAGCCAGATTCGGTGGAAATAGACTTTCGGTCGGCAAGTAACAATGACGGATAATAAAAGGCTAATGGGACGAAATTTCAGGTGGCAGTTTCTACGAAGCATTGCTGCAGCGTCGGCGGCTGTTTTGTTTTCGTGATCCGTATGGCCAGGAGGTGCATTGCTGTTGTGCGAGTCTGGTGCATTGCATGTCGAGTCCAATGAGACAGTGTCTCACCGCTTGCGGAGGGGGGTCAACACAGCAGCTGCAGGACAAGCACGACAAGCACGACAAGCACTCCGTACCAGTCAGTCTTGGTGAGTGCATCCCCAGCCCGCAATGGCACGTATTCAGGCTTCACGCAACTCCGTACACCTGTTCATTCGTGTGGCTTGCTCAACTCGAGCGAGATGGTGCCGCTCGCAGCAATGCAATGGCCCTCCGAGGGCCTGAACTGAACATGAAATTTCCATGATGCTACAGTTGATCCTTGCTGAAATCAGGTAGCAGCCAGTCTGTTGACTACTTTGGAGATGAGGTTTGGGGTTGCCTGTGGGAGTTTGCAATCAGGTACCATCTCGCTTATGCAGCGAAATCATGGTGTTGTGAGCATGCGGGTGGCCTCAGGCAGAGGAGTGCCGTGAGCCTCTAGGATGAGGAACTGACTGAAACGTTGGGGATGCAGCCTCTGTGTCTCCTGCCATGGAAACGCATACCATACAGAATGGGACTGCCATCGAGGGAATTAGCTTGACAGCCACAGGAAAGGGGAACGAACGGGTTGGGTGCAAGGGGTTGGAACAGGCGGGGGCCACGACTGACTGGCGGCGATGCAAGGCGATTTTTAAAGGACGCTGGCGAACGGCGGCGGACGATAAAAACCACCGGGATCCATGGATCGAGTGTTATTATTATCGCGATGCAACTTGTGATCCAAGATGGTTGCACACGTATTAAGATTGTGGACGCAGGCCAAGCCGGACAGATGTGTGACAGCGAGATGTGGAGATGAGTGGGCCACAGGAACGAGGCGAGGGGGGGCTTCCGTGCCAGGCCTACCAAATCAGCTCGGGCAAATTTGGACAAAGATTCCAAACATGGCAGGCACGACCTTGTGCTCTGCTCAGATAATTGTCCACAACGGCGAAGCAACAAGGAGGGCCATCCATCAGACGGACAATGCTCACAGACGCTATATCCCCAGTCGCCCGCGGCGCCGTCTCCAGTCCCTCGTGGGGAGGAGTGTGGCTTTCAGGACCTGCAGGGACAACCCAACCGCAGCCGTGATCTGGTTGGCCATGGCCGGGGCCTGCCATTGTCCGTCTGGGGCCACGAGTTCCACGGCCACGAGTAGTCAAATAATTCATACGATACGCACGACTTGAGTCGGGTGGCGGCACGCTGGCGAGCCTCCAATACGGCTACGAGGCATGGTCCCGTTTCGCATGAACAATGGAGGCCACAAAACCATTAGTCGGTCGGCATGCTCGGCTTAGCGAGCCCGGTCTTGTCGGACCACGGCGACACCACAGGAGGGACTCATGCTTCATTCAAGAGCCGGTGTGCATTTGGCGACATTGGCCATGTCGGTGCACAGTCTTCGATATTGGAAAAGTCGCAGGATGAGAAGCCAGTCCCCAGACGCCGAGGGAGCAGACGAACCTGTCAGGGTCAGGCTGGGTGGCGCACCCGCAGATTCTGGCTGTGACCGACGCGTGGCGCAAATAGCTGGATATGACGGCCCAATGTTGGCCACGATTTCTGCCGCGGCGGTGGGGGCATCATCAACGTTGCGTGGTGGGTGGGAAGCAATTTTGGTATCAGTCATCGAGGCAGGGCTGTGTTGAGTGCTGACTCTGCTGAGAGGCTGGACACGACCGCCATTGCCCCCTAGGCCACGACGACAGACGCCATGAGGGAGTTTCGCCAACACTCCTGGATTCCAGGGACCTACCTAGCTCTGGCGTGACGCCTCGTCTTCCGAGCCTCACTTTCTTTCCCTGCCTTGATCGTGGACGTCGCTGCCCGTTATTTCGGCTTTTACAACTGTCGTTGCTGCTTCGCCGTTGCAAGTTAAGCAGCGCTCTTCTCACCTCCACTCGCTCTCGCGGCAAGCAGATTTTGCATCGCAGCTTCTCTGCCGTCCCTTTCTTACACTCGCTCAACACTTGGACACTGTCGCTCAAAAAGATTCGTGGTGGAACAAGGAGTCGTCGCAGCTGTTTCACTCTCGCCGACTACGTCGCAACACGTCTCGAGTCAACGATTCTGGCCTTGTACTTTTTCTTCTTCGCCTTGTTCAATTTCTTCACAACATCAATCGCTTCCAAATTCAAAATGATTGCCTCTAGTCTTGCGCTGTCGCTTTTGGCTCTGGCAGGCAGCGCGCTTGGCGCCGACCTGCCATCCATCCAGATGAAGGTTAGGGGGACGGCACCAGCTTTCGATTGTCTCATTTGACTAACGTCTTGCTCCGGGTGACATAGGGTGCCAAGTTCTTCTATCCCAATGGAACCCAGTTCATCTTCCAAGGCATCGCCTACCAGCAAGACTCTGGCGCAGCTGGCGCGACGCCGTCCAACACGACTTATGTTGATCCTCTTGCCGACATCAGCCGCTGCCAGACTGATGTCCCTAACCTCGTGGCCCTCAAGACCAACGTCATCCGAGTGTATGCTATTGACCCTACAAAGGACCACTCGGCCTGCATGAAGCTCCTGAACGACAACGGCATCTATGTCATTGCCGATCTTGGCGAGCCAAGCCTCTCCATCAACCGCGATGACCCGTCCTGGGACACGGCGCTCTTTACCCGCTACCAGCAAGTTGTAGACGAGTTGGTCAAGTACTCCAACGTTATCGGCTTCTTTGCCGGCAATGAGGTCAGCAACGCAAGCAACAACACCGGCGCTTCCGCATACGTCAAGGCCGCTGCCCGTGATACCAAGGCTTATATCAAGTCCAAGAATTATCGCTGGATGGGCGTGGGCTACGCCGCCAACGACGACATGCCCATTCGTAACCAGGTTGCCAGCTATTTCAACTGCGGTCCCGCATCAGACTCGATTGATTTCTTTGGATACAACATCTATTCATGGTGTGCCGACAGCAACTTTGAAAAGTCTGGGTATAACCGCCTCATTGAATTCTTCAAGGATTACTCTGTGCCCATTTTCTTTGCCGAATACGGTTGCAACGAGCCCAACGGCGGTGCCGAACGTACTTTTGACGAAACCACGGCTCTTTACCTTGACAATATGACCGAAGTTGTTAGCGGAGGTATCGTCTATGAGTATTTCCAGGCAGAAAATGACTTTGGTGAGCCCCCCTGTTTTTTTCCTAGCTTGGACAGTGAGCCATCCAAGCAACACCGGCGGTAGACTAATACGCAGCTTTCTAGGCCTGGTCAAAATCAGCAGTGGCGGCTCTGCCACCAAAATGAAGGACTTTGCGCCTCTCCAGAAGAAGATCAGCGCCGCTAAACCCAAGGGTGTCAGCATGAGCTCGTATAACCCGACAGCAAAGATCATGGATTGCCCTGTCGTCAACGCGACGTGGCAAGCCAACTCGACTCTGCCCCCTACACCCAACGCCGCGGCCTGTGACTGCATGTTCAAGGCAGCTTCATGTGTTCCCGCAAGCGGTCTTGAGGCTACGGCATACGGCGATATCTTTGGTTACATTTGTGCCAGTGATGGCTCCCTCTGCTCTGGCATCAACGGCAACACGACAACCGGAAAGTACGGCACTTTCAGCATGTGCAACAGCGAGCAGAAGCTTGCCTACGTTCTGGACGCCTACTACAAGAAGAACGGCAACTCGGCCAGCTCATGCGACTTCAAGGGTCAGGCCAAGGTCCAGACTTCGAGCGGCCAGACTGGCTGTAACAAGCTGGTTACGTCCAACGACAACTCTACCACGTCTGGAGACAAGGACAGTTCTGCCGTGACGGGAGCTCCCTTCTCCCGCGTCGCAGGTTCCACCGTTGGATTGTATTTGGTTGCAGCCCTGTTCGGGGCCGCCATGGTCGCATGGTAGGAACTTTGCGGCATGGGGTGAGTTTGGTGTAAGGAGCGTGTAAAGGTTTGTTGTATTTGGCACATTTTGAGAAGAGCGAGAGCGCAACGCGGTGCAGTGCAGTTCAGTTCAAGTTTGATGGATATTCGAGGGCTTTGTATACATGATGTAGATTTGTATCAACTATCCTCTGTTTGTACGGTGCTTTTTATCGTGTGTGGTGCATGCGTGACGTTGGTTCCCGGGGGGCCTTGTACTTGACGACAAGCACCATCTACACACTACGGCTCTGTGCATTTGCATTCGGCCATGAAGTCGCTCACAGGCCATGACACGTCGGCGTCTTTACCTTTGGAACCGCGCCGGTAGCCCGATTGCCTCGGCCGTGTCGAATGTTGCCGCCCCGACGGCGACTGAAACACCACTAGACAGATGCAGTATCATCACGTCCAACGCATGGCAATCAAGGTGCATGGGCATCCGCGCTGGGCTGTCATTCGCCCGACCGCACTGGTCCAACGAAAATGCCGAGTTGCATCGAGTACAGGTGAGACGCCGGCTTGTCCCATTCAGTCACTGTTGAGCAACGGACTCGCGGGGGGGTGGGGGGCGGTCGCGAATAATCAAATGTCAATAAGAGAGTGATGCAGTGGTACATGACTGCCGGATAACTCAAGACAACTGAAAGCCTACAAAAAGGGGTGCCTGGCGAGCATGGGCAAGATGCAAGATTGTGGCGTATGCAGTCATTGGCACATGCATCCGAACCTTCCCACTTGAGAGCCTAGGCATCCGTATCTTGCTTCCCAGTAGACGTAGGCCCTCAGGGGGGGTTCAAGGCCTCAGGGGGGAACCCCCCCCCCCCCGGGTGATGCATCGTCGTGTCTCGAGACGGCTGCAACTTTTGTTCGCGAGGGCTGCGATTTGTGCTTCTATTTCCGCCCCCACTGGCAAGACATGGCGCGTGTGTCATTTTCTTCCAGAACAAAGCACAAGGCCACCGTCTGACCAGGGCTCTCAGTCAGTGCACGGTAGTGAGCGTTGGAGCGGTGAAAAAGTACAAATTGGCCATGCGGGGTTGAGACAAGCGTCTGGGGGGCATGGCAAAGGCAGACGTTGTTGGATTGTCGCGCCACCCAGTGCAACAACAGTAGCTGTGTCTGAGGAGGGCAAGTAAGCGCGCAGCCGTCAAAAATCAAAGTCTGGGGAAGCGGAATTGGCAGTTTGTCAAGACATTAGGCTGGCTAATTTTCAGAGGCGAGTTTAGCCAAAACGGAGCGAGCCTGTCGATTCCATCGGATAATGTCCAGACAGCACTGACCACGTCAGGCTGCCGGGGGGAGGGTCCCGAGCATCAGCGTCGGGCGCGAACAGAGAAAATCGCGGCCCGGCATTTCAGAAGGGTGCCACGGACGCTGCAGCTGTACGTCCTGCAGGCAAGGCAAGGCCAAGGGCTGTCGAGATGTTTGGCATTGTAGGCAGGACATTATCTATTGTGGAAGGGGAAACACACACAAAAAAGGCACATTTAAGCACCCCCGGTCAAGGCTTAAAAATAGACCCAGTGATGTCAAGAGTCTGGTGGGAAATGGGATGCGGCAGCACGTGAAAGCTTGTATCACGTAATCCCCACAGGCGGCAGAGCAGTGACCGGATAGGGTCAACGGTGGCTTCGGTGCGTGCAACAGGCTCATTCTTCCCCTCTGTACTTGTATGAACTGGCCCAGGTGCGTTTCCGTTGGTTCTGCAAACCTCTCGCCTGTCCCAGGCGTCGCCCGTCTCGACTTTCTCGAGGGAATACGACCGGAAATCAATTGCATAATCCAATTCCCCGCAAATTGCAGCCTCTGACGTTTTGTCCTCTTGGCGAATTTTGGTGCGGTTTCGATGGTCGGCAATCACGGCCTTTCATCGGACATTGACTCGCGGGACGGGACTCTAAAAATCGACCAAACCACGGCTTCTTTTCTTTCCTTTTTTTCTTTTTGTCCATTTCCCACGCTTTGCCCCAAGCCGTGTGTTCCAAGGTCCCAAACGGTCTGCCATCGGGCTGTGAAATCGAGTTGTGAGCGCTTCTGCCGTCACGGAATTGTCGGGCCACCAGAGACGAAAGGGCATCTTGCTTGCTCCACGCTACGGGGCCGAGGCTCCACGGATCCGGCGCTATCACCGACACAAGCAACTCGCATTCAGTCGCACCATAATTGCAGATAAGGCTTGGCCACGGTGAGACGGGGCCCCGGAAAAAAAAAACACATTCTCGTGAGTGTTTTCGTCCTCTTTTGCTTCCCATTCTTCTGGCCATCTTGTCGCGGCCAACTTGCGCGCACATCTGTTGGTTTGGCTCAAGTCGGTCAAATCCGGTGGCCCATCGACGACGACCAGCGCTCCTTCCGGATCAAGTTCCTGCCAGCGCTACGCCTCCATCTGCCACTGTCACTAGACCTGACCCAAGTCCCGAGACGACTGACAGCAAGTTCTCGCCAGGTCTCGTCGTCATTCATCTGTTTGCCGTTGCTGGACGCATTGCGACCCTCTTTTTCTTCTTTCTTTTTTTTTTATTCCTTCCCACATCCACGCCCCCTGCTTCCACTGCCGCTCGCTGGCCTTGTCCCATCGCTGCCACAACAACCTTGTCGCCAGGATGAACGCAAACCACTCTGCCAGCGTGGGATCCTCGACTGTCTCGTCGACGCAGCAGTCCCCGACCAGCACGCAGGCTCTGCAGTCCCTGCCCGAGATTCCACGTGCGGAGATCAAGGCGCCGTCGACCGAGTCGTTCCTCAGGGATGTCAACCTGGTTGCCGAGGCTGCCAAACGGGCCCAAGTCGCTTGTTTGACGCGCGACTTTGAAGACTGTGGCCTTTGAACGGGCAGTCGTCGAGCATGGCCCGCATGAGACAGCTCGGGTCGCTGTTTTTATTTTGTTTTTGTTCCTGTCACATGTCGCGGACTCGTCCGATAGACATTGATACATCAGCCTAGGAGTCAAGTCTGTCAGCGCAACTCTTTTTTTATTTTTTTTATTGCGGAACTCGCCATTGATTTCCATCTTGTCCTTGTTTTGTATTGGGCGTAATAGGGCACTGTACATATCACTCATGGGAAGACTACACTTGGTCGCCGTGCAAGAGTCGGGGCAGGGCGCACGGGCTACTTTGGCGGCTGGCAATCTCGTTTTAAACACAAACGATACCCCTTGGGAAAGAGAGCGGTAGAGGTACACGTAATAAAGAAGGAGGTCGGGCCTCATTTTGACACAGTGTCGGTGTTTAGTGTTGCAGAATGTGACATGTTTTTGCGTTTACGCACTCTAAGAGAGCAGTAGATTGCACGTAATAAAGAAGCGAGGTCCTCCTCCCGATGCCGGACTGCCTGCAAAAAAAAAAAAAATGTGTCATGTATGTACTGGATTATGTTGCACACTCTAAATCTTGGCCAGCTGCGATAACCCGCCATCTACTCTGATCAATGCACCGTTGCAATAGGCCCTAATCAGGTCAGCAACCGCAAACTCGGAGCAGACGGGAAAACAAAAAAACAAGACTCACCCGGCCTTGCTCGCAAGAAAGAGGGCGGACCCAGCAACATCCTCGTCCCGGCCGATCCTGCCCAGGGGGATATTCTCCGTCATGACCTTCTCGACGGCATCGAGCGTGGCCTTCATCATCTTGGTCCGAAAGGGCCCGCAGGCCAGGACGTTGCTCGTAATGTTCCTGGAACCGAGGTCCCTGGCCAGGTGGCGCGACAGATGGTGCAGGCCGGCCTTGCTCGCCGAGTAGGCAAAGCTCGCGAGCGGGGGCACGCGGAGGCCGTCGACGCTGCCAATGTGGATGACGCGCGCGGGATCGTCCCTGGTGCCGGCCCTCTCCAGCAGCGGCAGGCAGAGCTGGGTCAGGGTGAAGACGCGGTGCAGGTTGAGCGTGAGCACCTTTGTCCAGGCGGCGTCGGGGTACGTGTCCACGTCGGCGCCCCAGGTGGCGCCGGCGTTGTTGACCAGGACGTGCAGGCCGTCGGGCTCGCGGCGCTTCAGCTCGGCCACGAGCGACTCGCACTCGGACAGGTGCTGCAGGTTGGCCGGCAGCGCGTGGACGGAGCCGTCGAGGCGCGCGAGCGGCGTCAGCGACGACACGGCCTCGTGGCACGCCGCTGCGTCGCGGCCCGTCACGTACACCTTTGCGCCGTTGCTCGCGAATCCCGTCGCTATCATGCGTCCTATCCCCTTGGCGCCTGTCCGCGTCGTTAGCCTTCCTGTGCGCGCTTGAGGGGGCCATGCCGCGTCTGCGCACCGCCCGTGACGAGCACCACCTTGCCCTTTTTCAGAGTCATTCAGTCAGCGCTTGGTTGCTTCCTCGGCATGCGTGTGGAATGTACCTTTACTCCAAACAGAGTGTTGACGTCCATTGCTTCTTGCGACGCGGCTGCTTTGGTCGCGCGTTGATGGGGGTTTTGGAGTTGGCAGCTGGTGATGCCGCTCGAGGTTTTGGGCTTCGCCAGGCATGTTGGAGAAGCCGAGGCTCGGCGGGGGTGGGGCGGCACGGGTATCCGTATCTGGGCAGCTGTAGAGCGATGAATTGCTGCTATTACATTTATATATATTCATGTATCTATTCTTGCATTTTTGCCTCGTTTCTGCACCTTTGTATTTTGTCTTTAGTTCCTTCTTTTTGACAGCCCAGACAAATGAGCCGCATGTCTCACAGAGCCACAATGGCGCACGGCATGAACTGCCCCGGACTTGGTGTCCACTGTCCAGCGTGACGCAAGCAGCAGCCAATGACGGCGGAGCTCGAGTCTGCATCTGTCGCCGCCTCTTCAGAGTCTTCACTGCTCGCATGGTCAGGTCAGTGAACATGAGCTGGCGGCAGCAATCCTCAATCCCGCACAGCCACGACGACGAATGGAGGCAGGCTGCCGTCGACAAGCTCACCAGCTGCCAATTGCACAAGTCATCATTCATCCCCAAGGCCGAGCTCTGACGTTGCGTCGGGAACGGGGCGCGGGCGGGTGCCATCCAACAAGGGTCAATTCGCTCTCCACACCCCACACAAACCATCCAACTCGCCTCGACAGGCAGAAGCTACCGAGTACGAACCCTCCCAGTTGCAACCCCCCGGAGGAAACAATGGCGGCCGTCGACCCCCGCGCTCGCCTTCGCCAGACGTTTGACAACCACGCCTTGTCGGCGCACGGCGCCATCTGGTCGTCGCTGTACAAGGAGGGCTTCCACCCGTGGGACCGCGAGGGCCCGTCGCTCGCGCTGGCCGACCTTCTGCTGCAGCGGACCGACCTCGTGCCTCTTGCCCAGGACCACGACCAGCGGGGCGGCCTGATTCGCGACGAGACGGGCGCCGTTGCCCGCCGCACCGCGCTGGTCCCGGGCTGCGGCCGCGGCCACGACGTGCTCCTGCTCAGCTCCCTGGGCTACGACGTCGTCGGGCTCGACTACAGCCCCGACGCCGTGCGCATGGCCCGCGAGAACCAGGCCGCCGCCGCCGAACAGGGGCTCTACAGGGCCCGCGACGGCCTGGAGACGGGCCGCGTCAAGTGGCTCGTGGGCGACTTCTTCGACGAGGACGTGCTCGCCGGCCTCGGCACCCACGGCTCTGGCACCTTTGACCTGATATACGACTACACGGTACCACTCCCCCGAGTCTTGACTCCCCTCCCCCCCCCCCGGCGTGTGCGCGCGGCTCTGCTGACGGGCCCCCTTAGTTTCTATGTGCGCTGCCGCCCGAGGCGCGGCCCAGCTGGTCCAGGCGCATGTCGCAGCTGCTTCACCACGCAGGACGACTGATATGTCTCGAGTTCCCGTCGGGCAAGCCCCTCTCCGACGGCGGCCCGCCCTGGGGCCTCAGCCCCGAGGTGTACGAGGCGCTACTCAGCGCGCCGGGGGAGGAGATATCGTACAATGACGACGGGAGCGTGGTGGAAACGGCGCCCGCCAAGCCCGACGCGCATGCCCTGCACAGACTGTGCATCGTCAAGCCCACGCGCACGCATCGCGCGGGCACAAACGAAGACGGCTCCGTGCGGGACTTTATATCGGTGTGGACGTCATGACGGGAGAGGAAGAGGGGAGAAGAAGAAGAAGAAGAAGAAGAGAAACAAGAAGAATCAAAAGTTGTGTACATGAAACCGTGTAACCTGCGCTCTTTGAAACACCAAAAAAGACAACAACAAAGACCCTCCCGTCTACGCCGCCCTTTTGCGCAGCGAGTTGTAATGCTCCCCCAGGCCGTAGCCGTGTCTGTAGTAGGCCAACCAAAGCACCTTGCCCGTCTGCGAGCCCTCGTGCTCGCCGATGCTCTCGGTCCTCCCGTCCTGCACGACCCTGATCTCGGCGCCGTACCGCCTCGCCAGCGCCGTGAGCTCCAGCTGCCCTCCCCACTCGGCCGTGTCCCGTATCCTCGCCGCGTACGTCTGCAGCTCGTCCTCCACGAAGGGCGCAAAGTCGTCCGCGTTGGCCGTCATAAAGGCCGCCGCCGCCCGCCGCACCGTCTTGTACTCGGGCTCGCTGCTGTCCGTTCGACCCGTGGGGATGCCGCTCTGCGACAGCTGGTCCGCCACCGCCGAGAACAGGCAGTGTCCGTCCGGCGCAATGTCCTTTTCCACCAGCCCGTGCGAGGCAAACACCTTCTTCATGTACTCGCTTTCTTTGGCCCGGTGGTCCGTCATGCTGGACGCTTCCTCCTGCGCTCTGTGCGCCGCCGCGTCCTGCTCCGCTGCTCGGCGGGCGAGGCGTTCCTTTTGCCGATTCCTCTTCCTCGGCTGCTGCTGCTGCTGCTGCTGCTGTGTTGACGGCGCGTCTTTTGCCCCGGTCCCGTCTGCCGCTTCGATCGCGTCCCGTGGCGTCTCGTCCTCGGATGCGGGCTCGACGGAAGCTTGTGACGCGCCGCCAAGGCTCGCTATCTGGGCTGCCTGCTGCTCTCTCAACTGGCGTTCCATCTCGGCGCATTCGTCATTGACGCCTTTGCGCGTCTTCTTGGTGGCATTCTTCTTCTTGTTCGTGATTCGGCCCTGCAAATCTTTCAGCTCCCGCCGGTGACGCGCTTGCATTTGATCGAGCGACTCGGCCTCGTCCATTTTTGGGCCGGGTTGGCGAGTTTGCGGCGTCGTCTGGGTCGCGGTTTGTTGGCCGTGTGCAATCGATTCTTCTGTCTGCTACCTGTCTCAATATGGCTTGAAGCTCTGCCATGTCGGCCTTTTTTTTTCCCTTTCCCTTTTGCTTCTTGGAGGGGCAGCAAGTGAGGGGCAGGCGGCATGTGGGGGCCGCCATTGTACGACCCGCCGACACGATTTGCGCGTGCAGGTGCGGGTGAGACAATGGGGCTGGAACCGTTTACAAGGGTCAACTGCTACACAGATAGCCCCTTCAACGACAGGCCAACCAGATTTCCGACACATCACCATGTGCTGCTGCATTTTGGTTGCTGGACAGCTAGCTGCTGCGCAAAGTGAAGCTGTTCCGAGTGAGCGAGCGGCCATCCATCACACATCACGTACATCACGTACATCACTACAAATAGCACTCTGCAATGCATGGCAAGTTGAATGATTTCTTAAATACATACATCTGCAGACGCATATCCGGCCAGTCCTCACAAGTGGCTTCATCTCCAGCCCAGTTCTTCGCTAAACCAACAACTTGAGAGGCTTGTGCCCGGTGCCCCAGTGCAGCTAAATGAAAGTAATGTGGGAGACATAAGTATAATCCATCTCGCGCACCATTCCTGGCCGTGTGAATATATAGTGACGCGGAAAAGAAAAAAAGCCTGTTTCGCTAGTCGTCTGATCATCTTTCGATGCGTACATTGCTGGTGGCAATGCGAGTAATCCGTCTCAATCGGGGGGTTGGGGGGGGGGAGGGTAAAAAACACCAAACGCCGTGCAAAAATGAGTACATGTAGAAACAAAGCTCAGGTTGTGGCTCGCTGGCCATCGTTTCCAGGCCGTCAAGCATCCAATGAAAAGGAACAGAAAAGGTATCCGTCGAGGTGTAAAAGGTTTGGTATATGTCATGTCGACTCAAATGACGGTCCAACGGCAATGCCGCACACGCTTCCTAGATACGACACTAGAATCCCTTGAAAGGATCGTCGCGCAGAAAGTAATCTTCTTCGCCTTGGTATCTTGCTCTGCCATACGCGTCTTCGCCCCTGCCTCCTCTGTATCCGTAGCTATCCCTGTGACGGCTGCGGCTGTTTCTCCTCCGAATCTCCTTGCTCCTTCTTCGCGCGCTTCTGCGCATGTCTTCACTGCGATCATCCGAGTATTCGTTGTACTGGGAGTTGGTTAACGGACTGATAAAGGCTTCCATTCGGACTGTCCCAACTGCATCAAAAAAGTTGCCGGGGCGTGAGGATGCCTCAGAGGTGCGCTGTGATGCCGTCTGACTAGCATTCCACGTCGTGTTGGTGGAGGCTTGGCTGTGGTATGCTTCGGACGACATGGCAGTATCGACACTCCCGTTTCCTGTGCTCTGGCCCGAGTAGTGAGGTCCGTAGGCGCTCCCTGCTGGTCCCGAAAATCCTCTAAAGGACAAGGGAGGAGCTACATGCCCTCCAGTGTTGCTTCGTTTGCGCCCGTGGGCTGGACCAGCGTGGGTGCTCCTGTCTGAAAAGCGGGGGATAAATGGTGGCTCTGCTGCCTCTCTGGATTGCTCGCGGCTGTGTCCCCCAGAAATGGCCGATGAAGAACCCGGGATGCGGAACCCAGTAGCCTCGCTCATCCTAGACGACGGAATGCTGGGAATGCTTGGTACGCTGGGGACGCCCATCTTGGCAGTCGCTGTTCTCCCCTTTGCCAGCCTGATGGAGTCCCTTATGCCTCCACGTTTGATCTTTGGTTGGGCCACTTCAAATTCCGGGAGCTGCTGCCGCGGCGGTGGCTTCAACTCCTTGATATTGGGGAACGGGGCAGAAATGATCTCCGGCACCGCCTGCGACGAATGGGCCAGGAAAGATAAAGCAGTCAGCCAGAGATAGTGCCTTTCAGCTGATGATGCCGTAAATTTCAGGGCTCTCTGAGGTGTCAGGATGAGAATGGATCGGTTGAACACAGTTGGCATGACCCTCGGTGCCGGATTGTCGTCCTTTACATCCAGGACGGACTGTATTGTTACTGGAATTTCAAGTTAGCGGCATGTTACCAACTCCAGAGGGGGGTGGCTTGGTCAACTTACGTTTACGGCCCGCCTTGCCCAACAAGGCGCTGCCAGATGAGGGCTGCTTGCTGCTCCAAAGAATGGACCTCTCATAGGGGGCAAGCCACACCCATCGCTTGTGCCGGTCATTGCTGCTGTCGTCCTTGCCATTGCTTTCGGGAACACTAAACGACTTGCGACGCCGAACATATTTCAGCATCCACTCTCCAACCATGGTCTGGGCAATGGCGTCAACCACGCCTGTGGTATGGGAGACGCCAGTGTCGGTCGTGGGCACCGTGTTGTTGGTGTTGTCCGTGTTGGTCGAAAGCTCATGTCGGTGCCTTCGGTAGCTGGAAGGCCCTCCTCTGTCACGTCCGTTGCGGGGAGTGGTTATGTCGTTTCGCGGAAGAGGCGGCAGGCCGGGACTTTCTGGTGCTTCGGTTGATGGAGACAGCGGCGGCGGAGATCTGCTTCCGTGCCTACGGTATCGATGTACCCTCGGCAGGGCAGCAGCAGAACGAACCTTGCGGATGCTGTGCGACTGATACGACGACCGACTGCTCCCCCTGCGGTGCCACATTTCCCCTCTCGTGGGGCTTTCGCGGCCGTCACTTGGTGTGTAGATGCTAATCTGCGACCTTCGCGAGCTTGCCCGATTGGGGATGGGGAACGGAGGATATTTGCCATCGGGGAGACTAGGACTTCTGGATCGACTTTGCTGGGTAGCAATGCCGCTCTGAATAATGGCAGCTTTCCTAATCGCGCTGGTACGGTTGGATGAACTAGCAGACGGTGCAGGAGGAGGAGGTTTCTCATACGTCCGACTCGGCTTTTTGCCGTGTCCTTTGGACTCGTTGTCCTTGTCAGCCAGGGCGAGCGGGCCGTAGAGCTCGGCGCCCATCGGTTTGGTTGAGCCTCTTGCCCATGGTTTAGGCATTTGCTGCTCAAGCGGCAGCGTTGCGGTTCCAAAAGACCCCCGTTTATTTGTCCTCGTTGTAGTCGACTGAGGTTTGGGCGCAGATAGGGCCGTCCGAAATTCCGAGTCGCTGACATCCAAGTCGCCAAACGCGTCTCCTTCATCGGAGCTCGCAGTATCGAAGCTAGCAAAGATGCTGCTGAAGCGGTTGCTTCGCTTAGCGTTGGCTTTCTGGGTGGACAATGGGTGGTCGTCAATCAAATCGTGGTAGCTCCCATGTGGATCCTCGTCGTCTCCTCGTGAAGTAAGAGGAGAAGATGGCAACTCAGACGGGTCGTGGCCATTTGTTAACCGCCGGGGATTTCGGGCTGGGACTGGTGTGAAGTCATTGTCCGGTCCAGATTTTGAGATATTAGGTGATGTCGGTCGGGACGATATAGCAGAAGGCTGCAGATGCGCTGGCAACTGGGCCAATCTCTTATCAACTTGAATTCCTTCTGTTTGAACAGAGGCATCGCTAGTTTCAAGGGAAGACGAGAGATTCACTTGACATCCAAAGTGCTTGAAATGCTGGGGCAGGCGAGGCTCTCTCGGTGTGGCCGGCCGGCTCGTTGGAGGCTGGATATTGATTGTAGGGATTTCCAATGGTGGAGGGGAGGGCGCTGGCCTAAGCAGTGATGGCATGACCACTTCAATGGCCGTCTCTTCAGTTTGTGTCGAGGACGTGACCATGGGTGCGGGAGCCGGTTCGGGGTCTGGCGATTCGATAAAGGGTGTCTGTGGCGTCTTGGGCGGGCTGAGAGGCATCTCTACAGTCTGAGCTGCCGCCGAAACCATCTTGCTGTCGGGCTTGGGAGGGTCAATAGACAATGGCCGGGCAATGTGGACTCGCTTCCTGCGCTGATTTGCCTCGACTTCGGCATCTGCTCGAAGAGGACTCTCGCATTCTGGTGTCTTGACGCGTTGGACAGCGATATCAGGAGTGGGAGTTTGGAATCGAGGAGCAGCCATGGGGGAAGGCGGGGGGGAATACTGCACCCCAGTGTCCGTATAAGACACTTTTGGCGCCGTTGTCTCTTGCTGTTGGGGTTCGGCTTCTTCGTCCTCTCCTTCTAGTGCTTCAAGGACCGACAGGTTCATGAAGAGTTTGCCACGTGCTACGCTTCCAGGGCGCTTCAAGCTCTCAATGCTGAGGTTTCTGCGGTGCAATCTACCAACACTATCACGACTAAAGGTGCGCGTGTGTTTTGGGCTGGTTCGTATGGACAGAACGCTCTCGCGACCATCAGCATCTGTCTCGTCGTCGTCGTCAAAGTTGAGCTCGTCGGCCAGAGAGTTGCCGGGACGGAGCACCGGGCCATTGATCAAAGAGTGACGAATGCTGTTAGTCATACTCATGGTCCTGATGCTGCCACCGTCGTTGTCTTTGCCGCTCTCTTCGACATCGCTTTCGTGATCACGGCCAACCCCGTTGATGTGGCCAGCTTGGTAGGCAGCAACCTCTTCAAGTACCATCTTGAGGCGGCTCTCGGCAATATGAAGCTTTCGCTCATACTTTCGCCGTTCGTCCTCCCAGCCGTCCTTGTCATTTGCCCAGAGTTCATGAACTCTCTGAGAATCATCTTCCTGGCTGCGAATCTTCTTTTGTGCCAGGTCTAGCCTCTTCTTCGTCTCGGCAATAGAATCAACAGCCTCGTCCCTTTCTCTAGCAAGCTCCCCAAGTGCGGATGACGTTCCACCCTCGAGTAAAGACAGTTGCCGTTTGAGTGATCGGCTTTCTTTGGAAGTATTTGTCAAGTTCTCCTGAAGTTGCTCGTGTTCTCCCCTCGCCGAGTCAAGTGCATTTTCCAAGCATTCTATCTGCTTGATTTTCTCGTCTTGGTCTCTCCTCAACGCCAGAATCTCGGAAACCAAGTTGGCATGCAATGTTGGAGTGAACCTCCGAGGGTCTAAAATACTGATGCTCTCGTCGTTGGTCACGTCTCGAGACGATCTCTTGTCTGTACGTTCGGTGGCCATGGTGCTGGGTGACGAACCCCTTGCCGGAGGGGTCATGGACCTTCGGGAGGATCGTTTCGATTTTGCTGAAGACGTTCGAGAAAATGAATCCTTGACGGTTGACAACTTGGATGCCCCATGCCCCTTGGTTGTATACTCGTCATCTGTCTCCCACCCCGTCATATCTCTCAGTATGGCCCCGAATGTAAGGGGGACGTAATCATCTGAAGAAAGTCGCCGTCATTAATCGGCCCGCACACCAGTCGGTGTCGCAGGCAGCTGCAGCTCGCTGCTCCTGTTTCCAAGCAAGACAATGAAAAAGCAAGTGATGGGGCGCGCGGAGAGATGTGCCTAATCCCTGCAGCTGAGATCTGACAGTGAGACAACTACCGAGCCTCTGCTCAAACACATGCAGTAAATTAGCGTTGAGAAAAAAAAAAAGAAAACAGCACCACGCAGCCGTGCAAACTGCGGCGTAATTGTTAGAGGAAGCCCTACTTACCACGAAGAATTGCGAGACCCAAGGCTAATCAGGTACCTTGCGGAGCAAGTTGGAGGTTTCAAGGAGCAAAGTCCAAGGCTTCAACCCCAAAGACCGATCCTGGCTCCAATCAGCGCATGTTCTCTCCTATTTGACCCGCGACATCTGCAGTCGCTTATTGCATTCAATTGTAGCGAAAGGGGTAGTCTCACTGTAGTACTGCCAAAAGTAGGAGGCGAAAGAATGTGTCTCAGCAGCTCGGACCAGTCTCCTACCAAAAAGGCAACAGGGGACTCAATTGTTGGAAAGTATGAAATTGCTGATTCGCTCGAAACGGGAGGAAAAATATTAAGCGCTGGCCAAAACTTGATCTGGGACAGTATTCGAACTGGTTACTGATTTTCTTGAGTGGCGCAGTCGACAGCTCGAGCTGGTGCTGGGGTATCTCGAAAGGTTATGCGTCGCTCGAACGGAGGCAAAGAATCCACGAACAGCGAAGGAAAGGACGCTATATTGATGGGCGCCATTCAGCGTGCCGGTCAGCGCGGTGCCATTGGGAGAGCCAAAAAGAGTGGCTTTTGGGGAGAACTCGGTGAAAGCTCCCCGCGGATGACTTACAATAAGACATGCGCTACAGAAAGAAGCAAGCTCGCTGTACATACAAACAAACCAATCTGGGGGAGGGTGTAAGAAGCTTGGCCAACCAATGTCACGTCGATCCACGGCGCGACAGTTGGGTATGAGATATCGAAGAACTCCCAGCGTCGTGATCAAGACAAGAAGAGGACGATGAAGAAAGATACAGGAGCAACAGTGGATGTGCCAAAGGGCAAAAAAAAGAAGAAGAAAAAAAGGTTCAATCCACTGACCATTTCTGGAAATTAGCAAAAAAGACGAGATGATGAGGTCCCGCAGGGTTGGCCAGGTTTGGGCGAGGTACAAGCCCGGTGTTATGTATCCACTCTTCTCTCTATACCACGATATTTGTCTGGCCTGGTTAGAAGCCCAAAGAGGTCATTTGTTGAGACGGGGTAGCCAGCCTAAGCAAATCAAGCCGGGACGATCCCAGAGATTCGGAACCTCGTAACAATCAATCTGACGAAATGCGCCCAGCCAACACGGCATTAAGGGGGGGGTCAAGTTTGGTAGCTCCGGCTGGGCTGTTCGCGCTGCCCAAGAAACCCTGAAGGATTTTGTCCGGGTTGGCAACTCCAGAGGTCGAATGCAGCCCCTGTAGCCCCCAGGCCATGTCGGGAGACAAAATAAATAACAGCTCGCAGCATCGGTCACACCCTTTAGGCCAGAAATGGAAGCCACTCCGCGCGTCTGCTCTCCCGGATCCTGGTTCGGCCATGGTTCATCTCCCAGGGTCTGCTCATTTGAACGGGCTGAGTGGGCTGGGTCATGTCCACTATCGCCTTTGACCAGGATAGCCCCGTCGTCTGCAGGAGCATGGCCGGGCCTGAGCACAAATCGTCAACCTACAGGCAGCAATGGTCGGCGGGCGCAGCCTGTCGGATGACATCCGCTGGAGGGACCACGATGGATGGGGGCGACAGAGGAGCGAGGATGCGTGCATTTGGTGCGCAGGGGAGGGAGGAAGCTGGGGAGCTTAGAGAATGATAGCCCAGGAGAGCGCGCATCAATGTCGCCCATGGTGCATGTGAACGGAGAGAGCGGGAGCAAGCTGCAACATGGGTTGTGATGAGCGACAAGGTTCTCAGAAAGTATGAGCGTTGCAAACGTTCAAGAAGGATGAAGAAAAAAAAAAGAAAAAAGAAAACTGTTGCCAACTGGGGTACTGCAATTTCCTCTTTGCGAGGGCCAAGAGGAAGCCGCGTCTGGAGATACTGTCACCTGCACAACTCTGTGCCACCAGACTGCTGGTGCCAATGGAGCACCCAATGAGCAACCCGCAGTGCCCAGCCAGCATCAGAAGCCAGACAATGCTCTGGAGTCTCGCAAGGCGCACAGGGCATCACAGCACAGAGTCTCAGTGTCGGCTGCACCAGACCACAGAGGACTGGGCATGGCAGACTGCACATGGCTGGGTGACACCTGATACCTGCCCATCCTGCCTCGTTCCCATCCAACCAACATGCTGCACGTCCAAGAAGGTTGACTGGTTCCCAGCGCTGCCTTCTTCACCCGTCATGGCCCAACCAACTGTGGAGCATCGCGGCCCCGGCTGGATGGATGTCATGTCCAAGCTCCCCTGCTGAGCCACGCACAGGGCCGCACCCATTCCAGAGAGACTGGAGTCGAGTGCTGAATCTTGGGAAAGCATCGGCAGTCTGTCGTGCTGGTTGCACTCAGAGAGCTTATGAGTCGTGACCCAAACCACAAGTGCCGAATTTGCTGGACTTTGAACAGGGTTCCCACATCAGAAGCAAGGTCAATTCGACCTCGAATGGGCGGGTTGCATTGGGCAAACACTTCTAGAATGCACGTACTGCTGGGCCAGCAGTGTGTCTTTGTCCCTGCAAAAGCAGGGAGGCCTTTTTTGTCTTGAATCCCACGGCCGAGAGGCGGCATGCAACTTGGGATGCACAACAGCAACGCATGCTGCGTCATGACTCCTAATGCGAGTTTATCACAAAGCCAGCACGGGGGCCCCTGGCGAAGAGCTGACGCTCAGCGCCCGCCCGCCTGTCGTCTATACTCGACATGGCTTGGCATGGCATGAAACACACCTTGTGCCCCCCCCCCCCCGGGGGATGACGGCCGCGCCGCGATCTGTGTACTCGGCAGTGATGCATTCCCTGCTGGGCATGCTCGGTGAAGACTTGCCTGGAACTTGGCCGTCGGGATGGATTTGAGCGTGACCTCTTGCCAGATGCATCAGTCGCTATGCTTGTCTTGTAATACATTTGACCTCGACGAAAATAGGCATGCAGAGGGTGGATAGTATTGACAACTTGGAGTGCCATTATGGACAGTATGAGCCTGGAGCATTCCAGGGACCTTGGGCTAGGTACGGAGTACCTACTTAAGTAAAGTAATTAGGTCAGTAACTGCCGGTCGACTAGACGCCCATTGGCCAGGTTGGCTTGGCACCGCAGCCCAAGCTTCTCTCTTCCAACAAAGGTCAACGGCCGCCCATTGTTCCCGCACACTATCGTTATTACAGAGTCGTTTCGAGCCGCAGCTGTGGAGATTACACGGGGCTTCCATTCTGCAGCATCAGCCACTGGATTGATTCGATGTTCTATTCAGCGCACGTCACATTCGCATCGCCGCTGGGAAAACCTGTTGAACACTAACCAACAGTAATATTTGCGGCAGGGCCAGAAACCCGAGTCCATTTTTGTCACGCTAGCGCTGCTTGTCAAATTCAAATTCACCCCATGGTTCATCTGGCTGGCCGGGGGTGCTGCAAGGCCCTTGTCAGGGGGGCGACGTGAATGGCCCTGGGCGATGGCCCTGGGCGAATGGAGCCTTCCGCTGGGGGCCAAAAGGGGCCAGCCATGTGTACCTAGGTAAAGTAGGTAGGTATGTGTACGGAGTAGGTAAGGGGAACGGCCGCGAAGAATGCTTCATGCCTTCTCGTCATGCTCGTGCTCGAAGCTGTGCCGTAGTTAAAAGTCGATTGCTCAGACCATCAGGGCTCAAAACTTGCATGCACAATTGACTTTTTGCCAACAGCAGAGGTCAAAGCTCGGGGCTGACGGCTAACGCAAGCCAGCATTGGAACTGCCCACTGGGGCGTCGGGTTGGCGCAGCTGCCATCAACAGTTGAAGGCGGGGTGGCCGACAGGCACCAACCAACCAGTCTTTTGCCACGACGCCATTGCGATGCTCCTGGAACTTGATAACACGCCATTGTGGGCAATAATAGCAGGCCGGAGCCGAGGCAAATTCGCGCATATACATATATCCAGACTACAGGTATTTCATCTTGTCCACGGGCGCGTCTATTCTACTTTGATGCTGGCACCGCAGATGCCGGTCTAGGCCAGCTTGGGGGGTTGTCACGACCCCTTCAGTGAGAACCGAACCTGTGGACGAGGGTGGATCCGCCCATCCGCCCCCAGTGGGTCGGCCTTTGTTTTCGGGAATGGCAGTAATAATACAGGATTGCGGATTGAAGCAAGATGCAAGGCTCTCAGGCAGCTGAGGAAGACAGTTACTTTCCAGTGTCTGCATGCAGACTGCACACTGCGAGGGGCACCAAATTTTTAATTTTTTTTGCTTCTTCATTTGCCCCTTTGCTTTTTCCCCCTTCTAGCCTCTCCTTCTGGCTGCCAAGCGGCCAATGGCATTGTCTTGGATTGACGGCCCATCAACCATCAACGGGGTTCCCCATCCCCGGGCCGCCCACGAGCCGCTCCGCTTTTGCAAGACTGACTAAACACAACGTCAACAATTGACAAGTATGACGGAAAAAGCAAAACCGTGGAGCGTAGACCTGTTCTCTCCAAGCGCCACCTGGCCTTGACACTGGGCTTAACCCAGAGTTGGAAAGGTTCCTTGGCCAGCGCTGTTTGACGGATTTTGGTTGGTGGCGTTATCCTTCTTCCCCTTCTGCCTTCTGCCTTCTGCCTTCTGCCCCCCCACATTTGCTTGTGTGGTCAATGTCATGTCAGCAATGGTTACGAGTCGTCTTATTTCATCTCTGGTGGCAAAGGCGATCCTCATTTCGGAAACCAGCCAGCCAGCTGTCGTATCCAGCGTTTCATGACAAGCGGCGCTCTGTCCCATGTGCAGATATTCATAGCCGCCGTGGTCCAATGTCGGTTGCTCATCGAGGCTGTTGCTTTTTTTTTGCATGGCAAAGCATCCAACCACAACCTCAACCTGTCAGACGGGCGAAAGCCGCGGATTGGCCCTTTTGTCCTTGGCCGTGCTCCCCAGACCCTCGAGGCAAAAGGGGGCAGCGAGCCTGTCACACAAGCGTTGCACATGCGGAGAGCTGCAGTCTCCTCACAGTGATTGCAATCAGCTGTCATCAGAGTCTACGGAGTAGTGACACCTGATATCTGCCTCGGAAACCTCGGAACCGTTGCCACGAGGGGGGAAGGGACCGGTCCGTGGTTTGTTTCAGATGAGTTAATCGGACCATGTTTTGGGAACCCATGGCCAAAACAAATGTTGAATCTTCTGCCCGGCTGGGCAAATATCTGTGCAAAACGCCACGTGTAGCAAGAGCAAGAGCCCGTGCCTGTCACACGGCAGGCTCTGGGCCCTTTCATCCAATGTCGACGGTCGCTCGGAGCATCGACTTGGTAAATGACGGCCGGGACCTTCCGGACCAACCTGCCTCCAACTCTCGCATCAAATGTTGTCATCGCCTCCGTGCGCAGTTTCAAAACATGCCGGCCCTGTCATGGCCTGGGCAAGCGCCCGGGATGCAGGTATTAGCAGAAACAAAATCATCCCAAAGCGTACCCAATTGCCCAAACAGTCTTGAAACGATGCCGACAAACTCACTCCACATAGGAGAGAAACCTAGATGCGCGCCATGGCGTCTCCATTATCCATATCATGAGATGGCGCTCTGGTTTCTCTCGGGAAACCATCCGTGCTGGCTCCTACACGTGTCCAGGGTAAGTTTTGGCGCCATGTTAATCCAGAAGATACCAAGCACGGAGACGATGATGGATGATGGGACGGCAGACACGAGGAAAGGGAGCGTCTTGAACCCATGTAGCCCGAGTGTTTGAACGTATCCGTGAAGAGTCATGAGCCACAACATAATTGCTGCGGATGGACCCGGGACATGAGTATCTAAGAAGCAGTGACAACATGCAAACGACGTTCCATCATCTACACCTTTCCCACAAGGTGCGAGGAGGTGGCATCAGCACTTGTGCCCTCGATTCGTCTCGCAAAATTCTGCTTCCCTTGCAATCTCGGCACCTCTTCTGATACTAGACCGCTGTTGACTTGGCCTCATAGTCCGGGCACATCAGAAGCAATTACAAAACCTCGGCGGTTGTTCCAGACGCCCATTTTTCACATGTGTCTCCGAGGCCATGCTCGGGTGTACACAGCACCTCGCCTTGCCTTGCCCCAAAGGCATCATCATCCCGTACCTTGATTGAGAGAACGATATAGCACGGCCTGCATTGCTTCACTCCTAGGCATGCATCCCCTGGGGTTGTCCCATGGGGTAACGTCGACTTCGACTTACACGGAGCTGCGCCGCACAGAGATGCACATGTCGGCAAACTCCCACCTGCAGACGGCAAATCCTCAAGGTGTCAACCGGCAAGCTATAGGGTACCGAGAGTCTTGGTGCCAAGAGAAATCTCCACGTAAATCCGCAAGCACGAGAGACGGTGGTTGTGTGGTAATATCATATCTCCCTTAGCCTATCCATCATGTGACCCCCTCTCCGCCATGACTTGGATCCGGCAACCGGGACGTGGTTGACGACATTTCACTGCAACTACACCAACAAAAATGTGTCCAGCAACACTGCCACTTGCCTCGGTCAAGGCGCTGACATTCGACGTCTTCGGCACAACAGTCGACTGGCGCTCGTCGGTTGTTCAAGAGCTCACCCTCCGCGCACATCGCAAGCTGTTATCCGAGCTCCCGCCAGAACTAAAGGACCGCCTGGGCGCTCTAGACGAAGATGCCTGGGGACGCTTCGCCCAAGCCTGGCGAGACACATACACCAAGTTTGTACGATCCTTCAACCCGGAAACGGATCCCTGGAAGACGATTGATGAGCACCACCACGACAGTCTGCTCGAGCTGCTTGACGAATGGGGCCTCAAGGGCGTATATACCGACACAGAGGCAGAGTCTCTCAGCCTAGTCTGGCACCGTCTTGCTCCCTGGCCCGATACAGTCGACGGCTTGGCCAGACTACGCGACAGTGGCAAGCTTGTGCTCGCGACGCTTTCAAACGGCAACTCGGCTCTGCTGGCAGACTTGAGCGACTTTGGCGGGCTGCCATTTCACAACTTGTTCTGCGCCGAGACGTTTCGCGCCTACAAGCCTAATCCTGAGGTGTACCTGGGAGCCGCGAGGCAGCTCGGTCTGGAGCCTGGCCAGGTGGCCATGGTTGCGTGCCATATGGGCGATTTGAAGGCCGCCAGGGCCTGCGGGCTGAGGACTATCTATGTTGAGAGACCCAAGGAGGAGGCCTGGGATAGGGAGGGTCAAGAGTTTAAGGAGGCTGGAGACTGGGTGGACTTGTGGATTCGAGAGGACGAGGATGGGTTTGTTGCTATGGCGCGTGAGCTCTTGCATGTCTTGTGAGCTGTGTTTTTGATGGGCTTCTCCCCCCTTCGTGGAATTGCACAAGAATTCTTGTCACGGGCCTTGCGTAATGTCAATTACCCGGTTGACTGGCCAGTTGAGTTGCCGCCGCCTTGAAACAGTTGCATGCCTTCGTCGTCGAAATGAGCCACGCTTCGATATAAACTCAATGTCACTCTCTGGCAGCTATTCAAACCAGTCACAACGGTGTGACAACAAGTTTCGTTGAGGTGGAGAAGCACACTGCTGGCCAGCAGGTTACAGATAGAGTTGCCTCGTGGAAGTTACTCCTTCTGGCAAGGGCTTTGTGTAGTTGTGCCAGGGTTGGTATGACACCTTGTCTGGGGTACTTTAGTTTCCCAAACCTCTGCCGTCGAACATGCCTAGAATAGCCCAAGTCTACACCAGGATGCATGACACGGATGTGTTGCATCCATTTCTTTCTTTTGTCTCGCTTCTGCTTGCTGCCCACCTAATGAGCAGGCAACCGTCTGTCTCTCTCTGTTCGCCGAAACAACAGATGAAAACAGTTGCCGCCGGTACTGGGGGGGCAACCCATTGCTGCCATTCACAAGCTGGATGGAATCAAGGCGTGGCATGATACAAGCCTGCAGTCTAGGCGACGTCTCTTCTTTAAGATACAAATATCCCACGACTGGCTTGTGGCGAACCAAAGGCAGCTTGCCACATGACAGGACTGAAAGACGGGCTTGAATTGATAAACCAAAAGACATATGGGCATTCATGAGTGAAATATGAGACAATGCTTTGGGTGTATCCAATAAGAAAAGTCCTGAAGTCGTATTTAGTATAGTTAGCACTTGCTCCATGAGCTAGTCATGTGAAACAACCACACGGGGTGAAAAGCCCAACCCTACACATCAACGAAGTACGATCAGGCTGTAGTTTAAAAAAAAAAACCATGTCCAAGGCTCGCCCGCAGACTGCGACTAGTGACCAAAAGCAATCAAGACACGCACTGCGGACGTGGGCAGATGGAGATGGATATATTGGAGGCTCACGACAGTTGAACAAGTTGGTTCACGGGAACACTTGGGGGATAGCTGGAAGCCATGCAGGACGGTGTGGTTGATAGACGACACTGTCGTTTGGTCGTGCCATTGCCGGATGAATTAGGACTCGACGGGGACAGACTTGTGTTCTGGCCAACTACTCAGGAGCGCTGCCTCTTGTGTTGCGAGCCGTATTCCGTTTGGAGACCGATTTCTGGAGCCGACGCGATGCAACGGCGCTGTGTTGCTTGAGCGACCTCGATGGCATTGAGTGGGAATTCCGGGAGCTTGTGACGAGAACGAATGAAAACAGAGAATATGCACTGCTGGAGGAACCGCTACACGTGTTTTTTTTTTTTTTTTTTTTTTTTTTTGATAATGCCGGCGCCAAGATACCTGCCGACGGGCTCGGGACAGGTCCGTAATTGATGGTAAGTGGTCAGTTGATCGCCCGGAAGGCCCCAGCCGGGACGCAAAAGAGGCGGCTTGGCTGCATGAGCAGAGCCCGCCGAGGTCTAACGGCAGAAACAAGGGCTGACCGAGTCAAGAATCTTGGGAGTTCGAGGCCAGCCCGCCGAGGCTTCAGACATTACCACCAAAGACCCAAGCAGGCTTCCCGCCTCGACTCGGGATGCAATAAGCTGCCCTATTACAGCTTGAATGTGTCTGGGCGCACTCGGCGGTATGTACGCTGCATGTCGAATACATTGGAGGAAGCCAGCCGGCGAGGGCGGCACAAACAGTCTGGGTTCCTTGGGATGCATCACAAGAATTGAGCTGGACCACTCACCACTTGCACCGCTCTGCGAGTCCCAGACTCCGTCAGCATCTGCCGGTTCTTTTGTGTTCGCACTCAATAACTTACCCTGCCTCTGAGAGCCTCTTGGCCAGACATGGGAAAGTGGAAAATATCCATGGACATACATACGTATAGTTCAACCCATCAAGCCTCGAGTGGCTGCTGTGGCCGAAGCAGCGCGCACCCAAAATCGGAGCCAGGACCCGCACGACTGCTTGCCTGGACCACAGAGATGCATGGGTGATGAGTTTGGCTGTTGGCTGGCACCACTGTCACCAGGTGCAAAAGTTGAGAAGTGATGTGAGGAGAGGCTGGGACGATGAGCCAGTGGTCGAGGGTCAAGAGGGTGCTGCAGGCTGGGTGCAGAGAGTGCAGAGAGTGCAGAGACCCGCGCAAGAGCGCAGACTGGAGCTGCAGGGTTGCAGGGATGGTCTTTTTGCCCATCAATCACCCCATCGATGCGTCTTCTTCTTGCTGATTGACCACATGGTGGTGGAATGGCATCTGCTTCGCCACGCACCGCCCCCTGTGTGCGCACATGTTTGGGACGAGCAAGATGGTGAGAAGGAATATTGAACATGACAAGGCCGCCACTCGAATGAGGAGTACTTAAGTACTAGTCGTTGGTGGTTACTTACTACCTACCTAAGGTAAGTATTGACTCTTGCTGCGGGCGTCGCTGCACGAGGCAAGAGCTTCCTGTCTTGCTTGCCCAGGAACAACCAGACAGTGAGTGTCTGGCGGACATGGCCCCGGGCTGACGGGCCACGGGCGTTTGCCTCCAATTGAGCCCAATACCACCTGCGTGGCTGTTAACGGCAACCTAATCTAGCATCGATTGGCAATCCCAGCGATGTGGTCGCAACTGACCCTGCTGGGCGCCAGCTCTTCTGCGGGCCATGGTTGGTCGGCACCATTGTGCGGCTTTTGCAACGGCTCTCCAGTACTACCTAGGTAGGTACGATAATACTGCATTGCTCCATTTTGTATATACGACGGCGCCAGGTGCGTCTCGCTGTGTTTATCTGGTCTCAGATGCCCTATCGACTGTCCCAAAAGCGGTCGCCGGCTTCGCCATCTAGATGTCATAGACAATTAGATCATCGGCCGATTCGAGCCCGTGGCAAAAATTGCAGTGCGAACCTTGGTGCTGGGAACAAAGGCCATCTGCACACGTGCGCTCTTTCTCACTACACCAGACGCGTATGGAGTACAGTACGTATACAAAATGCGTGTGCCCCGTCGCCTCTCTGATCAAAGGGACGACCCGCTTGGCGCCCCTCATGGGCCCCTTCAGCTTCAAGGGCTTGGCCAACATGGGCACCAGCATCTTTGAACCCGGCCAGGCCTTGTACGCTGCACTGGAGCATACAATGCAGTAATCTGGTACTCCCTACTCCGTGCCCACCCAGGGGCATTGTACAATATTGTGTGTGGCCAGACAGAGCCTGATCCACCGTAGCTCTGGGACTGGTTAGTCGGACTTATCCCTCACCTCCAACCCGCCATCCCGGCCTGGGCCAGTCGCCAGCTTTGCTTTCATCGACGACGGACCTGTCGAGCTTGGGCGCTGCAGTAGAGAGGGACAAAGCCCTGTGTGTGTGTGTGTGCGTGTGCGCGCGTGTTTTTAAAACATCTTTTCTTTTTTTGTATGCCAGCCATGTCGAACAAGATGGCGGGCAACCAGACCCGCCTGAGGTTATCTGCCTCTGTGCGTATAGTTGCGGGCCGTAAGACTCGTCCGGCGCCGTGGTTCAAGCCCACGATGTCAATCGGCGCCGCCGCAAGTTCCCTCGCTCCTTGATTGCCTCGTCGCTCCACGCCAGCTCCTCCTACACACAAGCCAGGTGAATTTGCCTTCGCTGCAAATCCCCAAGCTCCCGTCTCCCTTGCTTGCCAACAGGTACCCCTGTGTCCAACGCCATAGCAGCCCCCCTAGTAAGCTCGACTCGTCTCCTTGCTCCAACAGTGGCCGTGCACTCGAGCAGCTCCATGTGCAGTCGAGCTGCGAACCTATCAGTCTTGGTTCTTGTCTCCTATCAGCACCACTCACAGCTCGTCCCCGTCATACATGCACCAACATTGAACCATTCCTAACTGGCTCCGGGGCCTCAGGCCGTGGCTTTGTCGTTGCGCCTCTACGGAGCACCACCAGGCGCCAGAGTCCATACAAACTCGAAAGCACCCAAGACCCGCTCGCCCACTGACTCCACTTGACCTGGCCCCCCTCTGAAGTCCACCTCTAGCAGATCCCACCACCAGCCTGGACGCCTCAGCAACATCTCTGAGCGTCTTGTGCTGAGGCTGGAGCAAACATCCTCTGACCTGGACCATCTTCCTTGTTTCTCTTCATTGACGTAGAGCCGCCGTCTTGCAACGCTTCTCCCGTGTCCCAAAGCTTCGGCATCGACTCCGACCTCCGCCTCTCCTCTCCTCTCCTCCCCTCTCTCTTACCCGACGAGACCTGTTCTTTAGGACCCTCTCCTCCCACAGCTCTGTCCTCGACTTGTCCCTGTCGGCGCACCCAGCTCGAAAAATCCAATTCTTGCCCAGCATGGCGGGCCGCATGGTGCTATACAAGCTGGTGGTTTTGGGAGATGGCGGCGTGGGAAAGACGGCATTAACAATCCAGCTATGCCTACAGCATTTTGTTGAAACTGTGAGTTGGTAGTCCGTTGTTCCAGCGTCCCCCTGCCGCCTTCGCCCTCGGAAGGTGGAGGCGGGGAAGCTATCGCTCTTGTTCTGGACCTGGTGAGCTGATGCGGTATCGCCATCACAGTACGACCCGACGATTGAAGATTCATATCGTAAGCAGGTTGTCATAGACGGCCAACCCTGCATGCTCGAAGTCCTCGACACGGCTGGGCAGGAAGAATACACAGCTCTGCGCGATCAATGGATTCGCGACGGCGAAGGTTTCGTGCTCGTCTACAGCATCTCATCCCGCTCATCGTTTACACGCATCAAAAGATTCCACCACCAAATTCAACGAGTAAAAGAGTCGTGTGCATCTTCACCGTCGTACCCGGGCTCACCCCTCTCCGCTGCGAGCCCTCAAATGCCCGTGCCCATCATGTTGGTTGGCAACAAGAGCGACAGGGTCACGGAGCGAGAGGTATCTACGCAAGAGGGACATGCACTGGCCAGGGAATTGGGCTGCGAGTTCGTTGAAGCGTCTGCCAAGAACTGCATCAACGTGGAAAAGGCATTCTACGATGTGGTCAGGATCCTGCGTCGGCAGCGACAACAAGCTGCTCGCCCGCCGGGCGGCTCGAGCGGCCGCTCACGTACGGGCAATGGCGACATTGGTGGCCGAGAGCGCGAGGCACCCAAACACCGGCGCAAGGATGGCGAAAAGAGCAAAAAGTGCATTGTATTATGAGCGCAAATGTGTCTCTCTTCACAGCATCCGCCGTTGCGGGAGGAGGCCGGCTGAGAGCAGTCGGTGGGCGGTGGTTGGTGAGGGGTCAAGCTTTTTTTTTTTTTCTTGCGTGGCCCTTGTTCCGCCTGGCCCTGAATTGGCGCTAGGCGGCCACCACCACACATTCGACCTGCTCAATCAGCCAAAGCCTCGCTCCCCTCCCAGTGCCATGGGGACAAAAGCCGAAGCCACGACATTTAAATTCAGCACTTTATTTGACAAATTTATCATGAAGGATATGAACCGCCTGCGAGATGAGGGAAGGAGTTTACTTTTCAGCGAATGATGGTTAGGTGTTTCTACCGAGTTTTTCTACTTGATGAATGCAGCATCCCAGCAATGAACGAACGACATCACCTGAATCGGCGAATGGCGTATGAATCAAAAAAAGTGGCATATTCTGGGGCGCTAGGTATTTTTTGACGACATTTACAATTGCTTCTGCTATGATTTGTTGGTCTGATGATGCCGTCGCTATGTATCTTCGAGGGCTGATATGAAGAGACGACATGTTTTTTTTTTTTTTTTTTTTGGTTTTCAACGCCTCTGGCTGTTTCAGTATCATGGTCTCCCCCCCCCCCCCCTTTCTATTCTTATTTCCCCCCCAAGCGCTCTTTGTTACGAATCCCACTCACACCTTTCAAACATGTCGAGGGATTCACTAGCATCGACAAAACTTGGTTGTTGGTTTGGTGCATTGCTCGCCCCCCCAGAGGCACCATTTCGCACACCAAGGCCGCCAGAATTTTCTCACACCTACGCTCACCACACAATGACGACGTATTGAATGCCATGTGTCAGGGGGGTGCGCCCCTTTTGTTGTCTTTGCCTCATGAGCACCTCACCCACATTTGTCATAGCATTTTTGTTTGACCTTATTTGTTTTCAATACCTGTATTCTTTCCACATGGATCTTGACTCCCTCGGCATCTTCAGGAGGACACTTACACGCCCTCGACATTCACAGAATTGCATGCCCTCGCGGGAAGAAGAGCAGGGGAAGCGGAAGTGGAGCCTTGGGCTGGGGGGATTTCGCACACGACCTGATGGCGGATAACCGGATGGGCCACAGTACCTGCCTCACCGTGTAGACTTGGATATTTTCAAATTATACTCTATTTCTTGACAAGGGCCGCAGGAGGACAAAGGGAAATATGTCAGGTAGCCGAGGTAGAACATATCGAAAGACATGATTGACCAGGGAATAAGCACCCATGATGACACATTTCGCGAGAAGCCAGGTGGCGCAAGGAGTGCCGGGAATTGACGATACTCCCCCTCCCCCGTCGCATTGATGGTTTTTCTTTTGCATCTACAAATTCCTTCTCCCCATATGAGACGACAACCCTACGGCTCTAGTAGCAACTGGCACCCGGGATGGGCCGCAACTGTCGCGTATTTCCCCTTCCTTAAGCCTCCGCAAAACATCCCAACACTGCACTCAGCATGTGAAGTGAGTGTCTGGGGGCGCCATGCAAGCCGCCGAGCTAACGGGCAACAAGCATTCCGCCGTCCGAGCACTAGAGGCTTCGGAAGAGAAAGAAGGGAGCAGAAAGAGGGGTGATCCCAGCATCTGAAAGTAAAGACCGGGGGGAACAACGTTGGGTATACATTACAGGTTGTTGGCCTAAAAACGAGGCTAAAGGAAACATGAACCAAGTACGATTTCTGGGGGAGGGGCCAACCAAGACTATGCAGTAAAATGTCCGACCACAAGAGCCAACAAGGCGTCTCCAGTGTCCCTAGTACATGCCAAGTAGCTGGAACTGATTTTGTTGATTTTTTTTGGTCTTGTGTCTTTCAGAATATGAGCAATCCAGGAAACCAAAGGGATCCTCCAATCACCCATGTGTATCCGTGGCAAGGACGGCACAAAGTGATGAGGGCTTGGTTCTGACCGATTGGGAATAGCAACCAAGCATTTGACTGCCTTGGTGTGCGCCACATTGACATCTTTTTGTGTGCGCCAGTAGACACACACAGTCTGGTCTGTTCGCACAATGGATTTGAGGAAGACCACGTTGACAAGTGCATGTGCGAGTGTGCGTCTGTTAGTCTCTGTATTAATAGCATCGGGGCAAATTATGGAGCATGGTTTCCTTTGACCCGTCGTCAAGAGTGCAGGCACCCACCAAGACTGAATACGTTTCTACCACACCATCTTGGAAGCCGTCAAGGAAGGGCCAGTCCTCTTAGGGCGAGCTAGAGTTGCCAAACAGCCGCTTTTGACGCAACAGATGTGTTGTCTTTGATGCACGCCCACCCTCTTTGAGGACTTGGGTATTGGCCAGTCGTTTCATTCTTCGCATGCGTTGTTGCGTTAGCTCAAGTTTCGTGCGGTCCGTCTGATGTCGGTGGCTGGCAGAAACGAGCAGTATTATCCTTGTGAAGCCTTGGAGATTGGCACGATCCCAAATGCTCACCGAATTTATGTCCCGAAGCGCTATGCGCACCGGCTGGAGTTTGAATGGCGTCGTGGCTCCTCACCAGTTCTGGATACCCTTGAGGAGCAAGAACAATCCGACGCGGGCTGCTGGAGTTACTGACTGTAGCCCCGGGTCCGAGATGTTTAGTTCACATAATGGGAAGGGAAAGCAAACTTTGTACCCTGACCTAGTTCATGCATGCTGCAGGCTGCAATAAGCAGAGAGCATGGCCTTCACAGGACTGTGCCCCTTTCTCCCTTGGCTGGAAGGTTTCCGCAATGAGTATCGATTTGCAGTCTCCGTCTATGGGCCCTTGAAGCCCGCTGTACGGGCTGATCTTTGGCAAGACACCACCTTGCCTTTGAAGAAGAACCGAAAAGATACATCATGCTGCCCAATGCAGCCAGCATTGTGCGTTCTTGGGGGTTATATTACGATGGCCCCTCATAATCGGTTGTCGGACTTTGATCTGCGTTTGTGATGGCGCAAAATGGGACAAAGCAAACACTGGTCAGCCTCGATTTAGATCCCAATCATGGGCGAAATATGTATATATGACTTCTTTGTCGTATACAAGTAAATTATACGCAATAGAAATGGACATGGTAAAGTGCGAGGCCCGGAATGTGGCACAAAGGAAAGTGGCTCCTTCCTTTTACGTCAAACAAGTAACCTTCCCAGGTACTTCAACTAGGCAGGTACTGGGTCAAACCTTGCTGAGAGAATTTCCCTGCAAGAAAAGGTGCATATTCACGCCATCGAAAAGGAGTCGACTATCTGCCAATTTGGACGACAACTGGCCAGACTCTGTTTCAACTGCTGGCAGTAGTAGACCAAGAAAGGTCAACCGCAGAGTCGCCAACAACATGTACCCATATGGCAGCAGCGTCAACTCGTATTATCAATCAACTCCGCGGGGGTGGATGGTTGGTGCCGTCCCAATTCGTTCTTTGTGTCCCAACAGACAATGGGTTTCGGTTTGCAACGACCTGTATCCAAGACACGCTAGTCGACATTGTTACAGCCCTAGTTGTCGAATACATGTACAGCCCGCGTGGATATCCACGGATGGATACACAGAAACACACCGAGGTGTCAACCACGACAAACCACACAGCTCAGGACTGGCGGCGTGTATGTAAGTTCAACTTTGTACCACAACAACGGCGCCGGTGCTAAGCTCGATTTAGAAACCCAACAAGTTACACACAGATTCTTCATGCTGGATACCGACGCCGTCTCTGTGTTAGCGCCATTGGCGTGTCGCCAGCTTCAAGTCGACAGTTTCTTCAACCTTCCCTTTGCAAGAGAGCATCTTAACCGGCCCATGTCTACTGCAGCAACTCAGTCCATGGTAATAAAATTGGTCAATGTGCCGGGGCTTCTCGGTATCGGGCGCCTGTTTGACTTACACCTTGATGGACCATCCGCCAGCACAGCAACGGGACCTCGATGCGGCGCCTGTACCTCTGAGACACGATGCCCAAAGAGATCCCATTGCCGACCCAACGCTGTGCTGACGGATTTGCAAAACCAGGGCCATCATATTACGATTGGCTCTCAGTTGGCACGGGCTCCCCACAACAGTTATACAACACATCCCGGGAGCTTGAACCCAAGTTTGTAGATGCTTACCCTAACTCTCCCATGTGGTGGTATTCCACAGCGGCTTGACGCCCCCACCTGTGAAGTTCGGTCTCTAACGCCATCCGCGCCGGATTTGGTGTCTTGTCGCGACTGTACTCTGAAAGGGGTACCTTGTTCCAACGCCACCATGAACGCCGTCTAATCGGAAAAAACAGTCAGAAAGAGCCAGGTGGTTACGGAGCCACATGTTGCTCTGGCCTTTTTAGGTTTTCGGTTTCGACTTTCCAATAGCTCCATTATGGACAGCCTTCAAGGTCCCGTAACTTCATGGGGTAGTTGTTTCCCAAAACTTTGGACTTTGCGGAGAGCAGAAGAGCTACTGCAGAGATACAGCAGCATAAGCCGCGTGGCAAAAGGCCATGATGACTGTCCTTTCTGGTTCTGTGGCTGCCATCTGTCAGATTTGCCCGGGCACACCGCAAGGGTGTCGTCTTTCGGTCGAAATTAGCGCCCTTGACCGGGGAGGATATCCGGACAAAACTATCGAATGGGCATGGCATGGATTCATGCTGCACCACGGAAACAAATATTGACAAAGCTCGGCAAATCCCTGATTCCACGTTTGAAAGATACACGGCGCAACATGGGTTGCCTCCGGAAGAAAAAAGCAAACTTTACTCCGGCCAATTGTTGATACATCCACATCTAAACGATCTATCTCATTTCTGCAACCCAACACCGCATGACAAGTCCAGCCACCACATCAAAACGGCTTTTTGTTCCGACCAAGACACATGAAGGCACGGTACAAATTGTCAGCGAGAGAAAGGATTGGATTGCCCTGGGGAGCCATTTCCCCCCAAACCATGTCCATTAATTCACTCAACACCTGTTCGTCCGCTTTCATCTCACCTGCAGGCGACAACGTGTGTGAGCGCGCACATGCATGCACTGAAGGCCTTGTTCCTCGCCAATGTACTGTATCCAGTCTGTCGTTGAAAGAGAAGACACTTCTTTGGGGCTGCAACAGTGTGCCTGCAGCCATGTCGCCGCCTGTCGACTCTTGATTTCTAAGCAACCAGGCTGCAGCCCGAACCCTATCCCGAATGCAAATAGTTGCAGTAAATCGTGTGCGGGCCAGTAATGCAGTTGTCAGCATAGGACAACAGTATTGTGCTACCAAGCTTGAACTTTGTATCAGCTTGATGAAAAGTCGACCATGGCGACGGGGCGGTGTCCAAATTCGATGTGCTTTATCGACTCGTCGCTGTTTTAGATTGGTTTCTTTGTCCTTTGAGACTGCCCGGATCGTTCTTCATTCTGTGACAGATCCGTTGACCTGGTTGATGCATGTCTGAGCTCGGCAGTGGAAGTAAGGCACGGGGTCAATAGTGCCGCCTCGGCCTGGCTGACATGTACTCTGTACCTCGCTGAGATTAAGAGCGGGAACATTGTCAAGCGCGCCCGATTTCCTGCACACCGCTACATTTTCCTCCTGCTCAGAGGATAAATTGAATTGTTTGCAAAAGTCGTCTCCGGTTTCCCATGGCTGCTGTACCGGGTAAATAGGTTGCTCATTGACCTACAGCCAAAATGCTTCTTCACCTTCATGGCCGCGCATTTTGGAACTCGGCGCCGCCCCAAACTTGACCAGGAGCTCTCTGACTTGAGTGAAGGACTGGATTTCTTTGAGAGGGCGGGGGAGGTTCCCTGGCTAATCAATTGATTCGGATAGGCAACCTCGGTGAATACTGAAATTCAGTAGCAGGTACTTCAAAAACATTGGCAAACGTCAAAGCAGCAGAGGTGACAACCTATCTAGGGTTGATGCCTCCCAGGGTATGGTCATTGCGTCTTGTCCTTGATGTAGGATCGTCCCCTTATATGAGAGCAAGTCTTCCTATTAGCAGCTAGGCATGTTCAAAGCCACGGGCTGTGGATATCTGGTACCTTGACAAGACGATCCTCGCCATATGCTTGAAATTGGGCAAATTTCACTGAAGTTTAGCCTCGCAATTCACGTCTTTTGTTCCCCGAAAAATCTTTCCCGGACACTTGCAATGCGTGGTGATGCTGACGTCCGTCTGCCCTGATGATGAAACCCCTTCAAACCTCGGTCATGAGTTTATAAGATGCATGCCGTGGCCTTGAAATCGACATCCCCCCCCCCGTGGCCATGATCTGTGGCAATTTTCGACGATGGCATACGACTATCGAAGAGAAGCTGAAAAGGCCATTGCCTGGGACAGCGGCATTTGTACATGTCCGGTTCAAATCCCAGCAGATTTATACTGCGGATACATCAGTTCAGGTATGTAGGGTTGGGAACACGACGAAAACTCCTCTAGCCATCAACCCATTTAGCCACGGCGGTTCTTCAAAGCTCCATGACAAATCGACTGATGGGCCAAAAGCATGCTCTGTTATTCTCTCTTAAGTCGAGCTCTTTGCAAGAAGGAAATGGCCAGTTCAAGAGGACACTCCCATACTCCTTTCAGTCCCGCTAAAGCACATTTGCGTAACAGAGATGCTCCTGTTTGGCATCTTGATGGATATATCTGGGAGAGGCATGTTCCATGGCCACATATACATATTATTAGCTTCTCGTGTACCAGGCCTAGACTGTCACATCTTCACGATACCGTCAACAACCACAGACGGATGCACTGCCTTGAGCACCCCGTGCAAAAGAGTCAATAGCGACATGCCTGCATGGAAATTGCCATCATTTCTATTCCAAATAAGTAAAGACACATGGTAGGAGATAAGTACTACTAGCTTCGAGATGCCACGTCTTCGCCCGTTTCCAGCAAGTATCTACCCAAACAAAAGACGCCGTAACATTCGTAATCACCCAGAAAGCCCATCCCGCTAGAAGAAGAATAAAACGCAGCCCATCTCCCTCTGTTCACCAACTGAAGAATAATATTTATATACTTGGTTGTTTGGTGCTGGGAGTGTGGATCGAGGTTCACCGTTAAAGGCATAATATTGTATTCAAGTCAGAAAGTCATCATTCTTTGGTGGCATGTTCGTCGCCAAAGGGGCTGCGGCCGCGATCCCGCGAGCCAGGTCTGTTGCTCTTGTCTGCCGCCCGGCGATCTTCGGCCTCTTCCATAACAGCACCCAGGGTAGGTGTGCTAATGGCATTGGTCTTGCGCTGTGGCGGGTCTGAGAAAGGCGACTGGTCACTTGATGGTGATTCTGTTCCGATGGGGATAGCGCCTGTGCTTTCCTTGGAGGAATCAGACACCAACGAGGTGGACGAGGCACTGGCATCAGATTTGGCGGCGATTTCAATCTTCTTCAACCCGCTGCCAAGCTTAACGACTTGCGCCCGGCCATGCTGTGCTGTATTTGCATTATTCAGATACGTTGAGCCGACGCTGAAGGTGCTTGCGCTGCTCTCAGGACGGCCGGCACCAAATTTCTCAAAGTCGATAGCAGGTACGGGAGGCGTATTGGGCGCACTGAGGCCAGCGGACTTAACGCTGACAACAGTAGGTTTGGCCCGCATACCAGTCTGGGCGGGAATTTGGACCTGGGCCTGCTTGCCATAGATGGTGGACGCAATACTGGATCGAGGGGCGTACGAGGTGCGGTCCGAGAAGGTGGAGATGCCCGAGTATGTCGAGTCTCGCAGGTTGCCCGGAACGAAGAAATGTTGGTCATCTGGCCCCCCCTCACGATTGCCCTCGGAGTGCTGCATAGGAATAGGGGGAACAGGGGGCACAAGCACGCTTGGTGAGGTCGGCGTAGCTCGGTTGGTCACCCCCGGAATATAAGCAATTTGGATGATATTCGAAGCACGTGTAAGAACTGTTGAAGCGATAGAGTGGACCGTGTGGGTTGAAGAGCGGCGTGTCATCCTTGAAGCATTGTCCTTCTCGATTTGACGGGCAGGGTTGGCTTCTACCTCATAGACGGACCCACGAGGGTGCACCGGTCGCTTCGGTTTGATCACAAATCTCCAAATCAGATAGATGATAATGGTAATGGCAACAATGCCGCCGATGACCCCTCCTGCAATCGGGCCTGCACTCGGGCCGCTGCTGCCTTTGTCGGTATTTCCAGTGTTGCCTCCACTACTGGTCGAGGAGTCGTCTTCTGTGCAAAATGACTTGGGACACTGCGAGCAGTTGACGGGCACAGTGAACTGACATATTTGGCCAGAGGGGCAAGACGGGCATTTGAGTTTCGAGCTATCGTCGCATCGAACACAATCGCCGCTGTCTCGTCGGTTGAGGCTGAGTCGACCAAGGACTGTTGGGTATTAGCACGGAGATCAAAGGCGGGCGGGCGGTTCGGGTTGGACATACTCTGGTCCACCTCTGCCAAGTTTCTGGCGACAATGTAAGGCGTTTGATCAATCATGTTGAACGAGAAAAGCTGTCGGATAGGATATGTCGACAGTGTGCAATCAATATGACGCGATGGCCGTTGGACTGAGCAGCGCGACAAGCTTCGAAAGGGTATAGAGTGTCGGCCAGAACAAGTTTTAAAGGAAGCCGAGGGAGCGGGATATCCCTAACGAAACGTCGTTTCTTGTCGACAGCCGTTGGGAGTCGTACGTCGTCGAGAGCAAGCAAAACGGGAAATGGGCAACTGAAAGCGAAGTGTTGGAAAACGAGTGGACGGGGAGACTAGCTCTTCGACAAAGACCGAAAGGAAAGGACGAAACAAATAGAGCAATGTTGACTCTCTAAAAGAAGGACATGGTCGACCTAAGCGACTTGTCAATTTAAAGGGGAGAAAGAAAAAAGAAGGGAAGTTTGTGTGTCTCGATTAGAGCCGAGAAGCAGGCAATTTCAATGTTTGGTGAGGTATTGCAACAGATGAGTTGAGGCGACGAAGAGTGGATGGTGAACGAAGCAGAGAGATCAGTGCAGGTCTCACTCAAGCGGAGCCGGGAAGGGGAAGGGGGGGGGGGATGGAGCGAGAGGGAAGGAGGGACCCAGACTGAGAGGCTGCTTGATTGGGGCAGAAGGGCCGGGTTGGGCAAGATGCTGGAGAGTTTCTGCGCGCTGATTCGCTGCATGCCCAGTCGCTGACTTCCTAGGATGTTGAGCCACTAAAGGCACCAGGGGTACAGGCAGCCTGCACTAAACACTTTTCTGGTTTAGCGGTGCATTTAAGATGGGTGAGGGACTCTGCACAGTGCAGTGTGGGTGCAGTTCGCCCCCAGTAAGGAAGGGCCACAACACGATGGACCACCTCGCGCACGAGCTGGACAGCGCTGAATTCTCCGCCCAGTGCCCGACTCTGCTCAGTAACTAGTGTTCGAGAGCCCGGCCTGGGTACAGTAGCAGCTCTTTGCGGGTACGGGTATTGGCACTGTGCAGACTTGGCAGGTCATGACGGCCAGCTTCTTCCTTGTTCATGTTTGCTTGTGATTCAAAGTATTCGTACCCGAGCACGTCGTAAGCTGCATTGTAGTCGCTAGCTACAACTTTGTTCTTGGCGAGACGGAAAATATTTGCATTGCGATGAGGCTGTTTTTTTTGGGGGCTAGCACAACGATACACCAAGCGGCTTGTGATGCATTATTATTTTGCGCAAGGGTCTCCCATCGGAATGTGCGTTTCGTGCCAGACAAACAAAAAACACGAATAATAAATGGCAGCGAATTGGTGTGCAGAAACACGCGGCGCCAAGTCAGCAACAGGCGCTGGAATGTACCGTGCCGTTCCGCTCTTTGTTGCATTGTCACTTGATGTGCTCCCCCCGCCAGTCTTGTACATACATTTAGGTGCGTAATTGCGTATTTCGAGAGAAGGCGAGCGGTCACCAAATTCGCAGCATCCATCGTCAGAAACTGGTTCGATGCCACCATGCGAATTGTAGAACAGCATGATGAAACAATGCCAGTTCCTCGTCGCACAAGCTCGGCTGCACCGAGAGATCTCGACACGTTGGACCGTTCCGCGGCCAAACGTTCTCGAACATTTCGGACAGAAGCCGCGCCTCATCCCAAGAATGAACGCAATCTCCCTGTGAGATTGCCCGTTTTCACGGCATTATGTACTGTGAGGCCTGTTGAGGCGGAGGCCAGGATAACTCGAGCCACAATAATTTCCCCCCAAGATCGCAAAAACTTTATTGAATAAGTTGCGTGTTGTGCGCCTGTAATTGCCGCAAGAGCGCCAGAGTCAAATCATGTGCATAAATTATCAAGCCCCGTCTCTAGGATCCATAAAAAAAGAGGCCTCTCGAGCAGTCGTGGAGACAGAGCGGAGACTGGCCAGCGCGATTCAACCACACCAAGGCCATCCGCTGCTCGACTCTGAAACACGAGCCATGGCCCACGGTACTGCCATCGCTCGCCACTTTTGACCATTCATGGTGAAGCAAGAGCAACCAGTGCGTTGTATATGCCTCGTTGAAACAAACGGACTTGTGGGTTGCTGAGATATCTTATTCCACGGTCTAGCGGGCCATGCGCCAACGTGAAAACCTGCGCAGAATGTACTCGGTGTCTTTACCCCGGCATTCTACAATACACTGCTGTGTTGTGATCCTCTTCGCGCTTGCCATGGATACCTAGGGTAGACAAATATACCTGTATGGTGAGTGAGTCGTGACACCACCACTCAGCTGTTGTATTACGTGGCCCTCTACGGAGTAATAATACATAAATGCCAACTTGGAAAGTGCACCGACATAACATCGTACCTTGCGCAAATAATACATGCATGACCTGATCGTGAGCAAAATGCATCAAGCTCGAGGATGCCAATCCTAATAGAGTTTCGCCAAGAGTTGCAAGCGACGACTCAGAATCTCCAACTTGCCATATTGGTTGCCTGAAGGGACATTCATGAGTGTTTCCCAGTGTGCCTTGTTTGCTGTGACATGTCTTCTGGTCACTCCCTTCTCTCACTTGAGAGAGACACAGTTGTATTCTACGAAACTGGACAAAAGCTCGACATGCCTGCTGAACTCTGTATATAAAGTCGAGTGTCTCAAGAATAAGTTTTCATCCCCCCCCCAAATGGCTTGTCTTTTTGGCGCTTTTTTTGCTGGTCCAGAAATAGCAGTCAGTGTAAAACGTCTGCCACCGCCCTACTTAACGCTGGATTGCAACAGGAGTAATGTTGGTGGTATCGTGTCGCCGCCCATCTTTCCTTCAGGTCGCCCACCTCCATTGGTGATTTGGGAGCAGTTTGATGAAGCAGGTTTAGAAATGGAGAGATAGCAAAGTCTAAGCCATACTGTCAAGCTATCGTCACCGCAAGAAAGCTGATGATGATCTGAGCATCGAACTTGGACTGACAAACTCTACGATACAGAACGAAGAACACGACCTTTGGATACCAAATATTTGGATGCACAAATGCCAACGATGGTACTTGGGCATCAATGGCCCAGAACACGCAGATCATTGAACAAAGGCACCTTCAACAGTTGTGGGCTCTTGCTCTTGTGTTGGCGTGAATATCAACTTCCAGCATTCACAACGCAACCCTGGCCGATATCCTCGAGAAACGGAGCAGGGTGACCGCCTGACAGCCCCTATGTTGCCATCGAACAACAGCCGCTCTCCTGCCACGCAAGGGATGATGCCAATCGTTGAGAGCAGGGCCTCTTCCGCGTCGAGGTCTCGTACGTTTGAAAGTAGGCAAATAACAGTTCCTGCACTGAGCACGTAAGCGGCGGATGCGCACCGTCGGCGAGGAAATGAGAATCTGCATTGCCATTGACAATTGCATATTCTCGCGCACCAAGATCGTCGGATATTCGGTGCTCGGTTTTTTGTTGGTTCCAGTGCAGCGTGTCGTTTACCAAGTGCCTACTTTACTTAAGTAGGTACTTTCTGTTTCAACCACTCACCCCATGTGAAAGTACGAGTTTGTCTTGGAGCTCGTTAGCCTTGATGGGTTTTGTGTAGGTCGAATGCCTTGCTCGAATACATTGAATGTGATGTGAGCAGCCTGGCCCTCTCATGTCGGCATACTGTAAGGGGATGTGCGCTGACCATGGTCGCAGGTAACAAACGGTTGTTACACTAAATGACAAATGTCAAGTCTGGTGGGAAGAAATAAAGACTGCGCCTGCCGCTTGTGCGCGCCGTAATTCTATTTGACAGACTGTAGCTCTCCTCTCACGCGACTACTTTACGTACGTATGTGTAACCGGGACCCTCAATCCTCGCCCAACTTGGGTTTTGAGAGGAAATACGAAGGCTGTGGCAACTGGTGCATCGCCTCCACAAGGTGTCATCCTCCAGCCACTGTGGACAATGGATGAACGGGACACCAGGGCGTAGCGGGCCCATGGGTACCTGGTTAGGCTCCACAGCTGCTATTTTTGGGCTTGTTTTTTTATTCGAGCCAGTGGCCAGCACACGAGCCTCGGTGCTCCAACGCCATAGCTCTCAGAAGTTCACCAGCGAAAACTTGCAAGTTTCAAGTCGTTTCAACAGACCAACACAGAACACTTCCTGCGCATGATACCCACCATTTACGGTACAAAACGGAGAGGCTCCAACAGACCGAGTGCTGTCTTGGGTGGTTGGTCACCCGTCTTCAACACGAGCGGCAACACAGCCTGCATATTAATGCATCCGCCTAAAAATGGCACACAGGCGGTCGACAAAAGACGTCGGGACATTCGAGACGATGAATGAACCTGGCAAATCTTCGCCACTGCAGTCCTGATGAGTGCGGCCCAACCAGCCTCCAAGGGCATGCACGGCTAAGCCACCCGTCATCTTCCTGGTGTGGTTTCTGGGGGATTCCCATAGTCTGTCTCGCCGTTTGTATCGTTGGCGACTGTGTTGCAGCGTTGTTTACGCCCTAGCTGGTGGCAACAGGCAACCCGGACTGCCATTCGTGCTGGAACAACAAAGGAGACCCTGTGCCTTGTAGGTAAAAAGGTCCTGCGGAACATGCGCCCGCGACCAATGTTAGCCGAATGCCAGCGCCAGCCGCTGAACCAAGGGGTGGATGCTCAAGTGGTGGGCCTCGTCTGACGTCGTCATTCTTGACCCGGGTGGTCCGTCCTTGGAGAAGAATGGAGCTGGTGGGCATTCTGGCTGGAGCAGGGAGCAGGCCCTACCATTTTGGCCAACCAGCCAACCAGCTCGGAGGCTCCAGTGTTTGCCCAGCCCGGCCAACCTTGGAAGTTGTGGCTCAGCCCGTCCAGGTGTCAATGGTCGGACCTGTTTTTGGGCTCACATTGTGCCGCAATGTCAAAACAAGCCGCTCCGCAATGCACGTAAGATCGGGGCTATGATTATTATTGTTTTTATTATCAATATTATCATCATCATCATTATTATTATTATTATTATTATACGGAGTAGTCAACGTGAGGTTGCTGCGGCACACTCTGACGTGCGCCATCGCCGCCGTTGCTGCCATTGCTAGTAGAAGGGGGCGAGACAGCCAGCTAGACACAGCCCCATGGATCAGTGAAACACGCGGAAAGCCTGTATGTGGCCAGCGGCTTGTGACAGATTACAGATTGCAGTACAAAGCACAGAGTACAGAGTACACTCCAGTGCTCCATACTACGAGCGTGACCGCCAACCAGTGCTCACCAGACAGGTACGAGCCTTCTGGGGATCGCCGGGGAGATCGCCCACTCTGTGAACATCCCCTGAGTCTGCCTTGACTTGGTCCCTCCTACCTTTTTTTTGGGTAATTTTTTTCAATTCCTGGCTTCTGGTCAACACCTCGTGTTTCTCTTCCTCACCATCTTCCCCTTCTCCGTTTTCACTCCCCAACACTGTTTATCGTGGGATTCTCCCGCCTTCAGAACCTCGCCATCCCCTTGAGTCAAACCGCCAACGTTCGTTGGAGGGCGAGCTCTTTGCTCCTAGCTCCCACGCCTTCTCTTGCGCGCCTACGTAGCTTGCCGACCCCGAAGCTTGGTGTGACGGCTCTTTTTTTAGGCCGCCTCCTGATTTGCTAGCAACAAGGTTGGGTGAGGCACGCACCAGCTTCAGCCTGCCACGCGGACCGCCGGACTGCCAGGGAAGGGAAAAAAAAACAGAACACAGCTTCACCATCCAAGCCATTTCTTCCTCCTGTCAACTGCCGAAGCCCACTCATATCGAGCACCATCAACGTTCTTACAGAGCAATTATACCTGCGCTTTCGAACCTGAGAGACCTTTGCCTTTCAGTGCATCATGGCGTACAACGGCCACGGCCACGGCCAAGGTGGTCATGAATATGGCGGACACCCCATGCAGGACCTCCCTTCGGGCAACAACGTACGGTGACGGGCAACCCCATCCCCACAAGCTCGAGGGAACCACCTGCATCTGTAAAGCTAACTACCGTCATTTATAGTATCACATTCCTCCTCAGGACCTCGAAGAGGATGCCCGAGGGTATTTGCTAAATGAGCCTTCCGCACACGGCTACGACCATGACCGTCTCGGAACCGGCACGCCTCCTGACCGACCAGTGTCTGCCTACAGTCTTACCGAGTCATATGCCCCCAACGTATCACAGCATCCTCCAGCTGGCTCTGGGGGCTTCAATGATAACGGATTTTCCCAGTATGGACAAGCCCAAGGCTTCCCCGCCCCCTACGATCGCCCTCTCTCGGCCGTTCATGACGAGGAAGAGAGCTGGATGCAGCGACAGCAGCAGCCTGGTGGCATGGGCCAGGGTGGCGGTCTCAAGCGGTACAACACGAGAAAGGTCAAGCTGGTGCAGGGCTCCGTTCTGAGCATCGATTACCCTGTCCCCAGTGCCATCAAGAATGCCGTGCAGCCCCTTTACCGCGATGTTGAAGGTGGTAACGAAGAGTTCATGAAGATGCGATACACGGCCGCCACATGTGATCCAAACGACTTCACTCTCAAGAATGGATACGATTTGCGAACTCGTATGTATAACCGACATACTGAACTGCTCATCGCTATTACCTACTACAACGAGGACAAGGTGTTGTTGTCGCGAACCCTGCACGGTGTTATGCAGAACATCCGTGATATCGTCAACCTCAAGAAGTCTGTTTTTTGGAACAAGGGTGGACCAGCATGGCAAAAGATTGTCGTGTGTTTGGTCTTTGACGGTATTGAAAAGGCTGACAAGAACACTCTCGACGTTCTGGCCACTGTTGGTGTCTACCAGGACGGTGTCATCAAGAAGGATGTTGACGGTAAAGAGACGGTTGCCCACATCTTTGAATACACCAGTCAGCTGTCTGTGACTCCCAACCAGCAGCTCATTCGACCCACGGGTGACAGCCCCCAGAACCTGCCGCCCGTGCAGTTCATTTTCTGCCTGAAGCAGAAGAACAGCAAGAAGATCAACTCCCACAGGTGGCTGTTCAACGCCTTTGGCCGAATCCTCAACCCGGAAGTTACTATCCTCATCGATGCCGGTACAAAGCCCAGCCCTCGATCTCTTCTTGCTCTGTGGGAAGGTTTCTACAACGACAAGGATCTTGGTGGCGCGTGTGGTGAAATTCACGCCATGTTGGGCAAACGAGGCAAAAAGCTCATCAACCCTCTGGTTGCCGTTCAAAACTTTGAATACAAGATTTCTAATATTTTGGACAAGCCTTTGGAGAGCTCGTTCGGATACGTCTCTGTGTTGCCCGGTGCCTTCTCTGCGTACCGGTTCAGGGCCATTATGGGCCGTCCGCTGGAACAGTACTTCCATGGTGATCACACGCTGTCCAAGATTCTTGGCAAGAAGGGTATTGATGGAATGAATATCTTTAAGAAGAACATGTTCTTGGCCGAAGATCGTATTCTTTGCTTCGAACTTGTGGCCAAGGCTGGTCAAAAGTGGCATTTGACGTATATCAAGGCTGCAAAGGGTGAGACTGACGTGCCAGAAGGTGCCGCTGAATTCATCAGTCAGCGACGACGATGGCTAAACGGTTCCTTTGCTGCCTCTCTGTATTCGCTCATGCATTTCGGACGACTGTACAAGAGTGGCCACAACATTATTCGCATGTTCTTCTTCCACATCCAGATGATCTACAACGTTCTCAACGTCGTCTTCTCTTGGTTCTCGCTTGCTTCTTACTACCTCACCACGACCGTCATCATGGATCTTGTCGGCAATCCCGTCGTCGCTTCCAACACCGCCGCAGAACATCACGGCTGGCCTTTTGGCGACACTGCCACGCCTATTGTTAATGCTCTGCTCAAGTACCTCTACCTGGCCTTTGTCATCCTGCAGTTCATACTGGCATTGGGCAACAGACCGAAGGGTTCCAAGTTCACCTACATTGCATCCTTTATGATTTTTGGCTTGATTCAAGGATATATCCTGGTTCTCTCAGGATACCTGGTGGCGCGAGCATTCCAGGAACCCATTGCCTCGCAGATCAAGTTGGATTCCAGCGAAGACTTCGTAAGGAGCTTCTTCTCTGGTTCTAGTGCAGCCGGTGTTATCCTCGTTGCTCTGATTACCATATATGGTCTGTATTTCTTGGCCTCGTTTCTGTATCTCGACCCTTGGCACATGTTCCACTCCTTCCCGTTCTATCTCCTTCTCATGTCGACCTATATCAATATCCTCATGGTCTATGCCTTCAACAACTGGCACGATGTCTCTTGGGGTACCAAGGGCTCTGATAAAGCCGAAGCCCTTCCGTCTGCCAACGTTACCAAGGGCGAAAAGAACGAAGTCGTCGTGGAGGAAATCGAAAAGGAACAGGAGGATATCGATAGTCAATTTGAGCAGACGGTCCGACGAGCCCTGGCTCCCTTCAAGGAGGTGGATGAAATCGAGAAGAAGGATGTCGAGGACTCGTACAAATCTTTCCGTACCGGCCTGGTTGTTTCTTGGCTCTTTTCAAACATTTTGCTCGTGGTTGTTATTACCAGCGACAACTTCAACTCTTTTGGTATCGGAGTAAGTGTTACTGACGTCTCAAGGCGATGCTGGAATCATGCTAACAGAATCTAGAAATCGGCCTCTGTTCGTACTGCCAACTTTTTCAAGTTCTTGCTGTATGCCACCGCTGCATTGTCTATTGTTCGCTTCATTGGATTCTTGTGGTTCTTGGGCAAGACGGGCATAATGTGCTGCTTTGCTCGTAGATGAGGCGTATATTGTACGAATGGATGGATGGATAGCATTTGGAAAGGAAAAATTGGTCGGGCTTGGAGGTTATCACAAGGGATGTGGATAGTAGACAAATTGGCTCATATGCGAATACCTGTCTTTGCAACTTTTTTGTACTAAGTATTAATGCATGGGAAACATTGCTTCTGTACGTATAAACGAAAGTTGAGCGGTTCTCGTTCTTAATTGTTTCCTACTAGATTTATGTCTCACCTATGACGCATAATTTTGAAGTTAGCTTTGTCCTGGCTAGATTTAAAAATGATGCTAATAAATGGCGTCACATTGGTGTCGAGTTGGCCATTGCACGCGTAAACTCCGGTAGACTCCCAGCTGGTCCTTATCTTATCAAACACCGCCATGGTTGGGGGATGGGAGAGAGAGGGGAGGGACCAGTTGGATGGAGCAGCCTGTAGTGGGGTGCCCATGGTGCCTGGTGGCGACCACAGACCATGACAAACACCATCTCCAAAGACGAATCTGCCAATATAACCTGTGCACCTTCACGTCACCGCCTCTCTAACGACCCTTGAAGCGTAATCCACTTGCCGCGTTACCCTTTGACTGGATTTTGTCTTTGTTTCGTTTTCATTTCCAGGGCCGGGCCACAACGCAAGTCGCTCCTCTCTTTGAGACACTTCGGCCCCCTCCGTAGGCGGGCCATTAACCACTGACCAAGATGTTGAAGATATGGTCCATGGTATGGATGCCACATCCGGGCGTGCCGGCCACTTCTTTTAACAATGGAGACTAATTCCACGATTTTCTCGACAACTTGTAGAAAAAGGAGCAAAAACAGGCTGAGAATGCAGAGGGCCAAGCAGCTGGAGGGAAGAAAAAGAAGGTTACTGCCGCACAGCTCCGAGTTCAAAAGGGTATGAAGACCTCCCTGATATACTATTGTTGCTTTCGAAAGAGTGCTCCATCTCGAAGGGACAGGAAGTCCTGGCTGGGTGCGGGCAACGAGGCGGATGGTGAGGGGAATATGTGTGTGCGTGCTGACAAAGGACTACTTCACCAGACCTCTCTGAACTATCTCTCGGCTCAACAATGAAGACGGATTTTCCAAACCCTGACGATATCCTCAACTTCGTGCTAACTATCGACCCTGACGAGGGCATGTACCGTACCGGCCGATTTACGTTTGACTTTGCGATTAACCAGAACTTTCCGCATGAGCCCCCGAAAGTAAGATGTCGAGAAAAGATTTACCATCCCAATATTGATTTAGAGGGGAAGGTGTGTTTGAATATCCTACGGGAGGATTGGAAGCCAGTTTTGAACCTAAATGCTGTCATTGTGGGATTACAGGTACGCGCCCACTCTCTGTTTTGTGCCAGCACTCTTTGCGGGTGGGCATACTGGTTATTCTGATGTTGGATCTTCCGACTTGTCATGGGCCCGGGCTCGAGATCAGGGTTTCAGGATGGGGAAGAAAAGGCTAATGATTGGTGTAGTTTCTATTCCTGGAGCCAAATGCCTCGGACCCTCTGAATAAAGAAGCGGCCGAAGATCTGCGCCATAACCGAGAGGGATTTAAACGCAATGTACGGGTGTCTATGGGCGGAGGAAATGTCAAAGGGACTGCATACGATCGTGTTCTGAGGTAAACAGACACGAGAATCATGGGGTGTGCTACGCAAAATTGACGGGCGGCTGTGTACGCGCGAGGGCGTATATTTGATGGCAACCTTTTACGACTCTGAAGATGCTTCAATCAGATCTGCTGAAGAAACATATACGACGACTGGACGGGCAAAATCAGGCGCGGTCTCCCCATTTCAAGGATTCTAGGGGTGCATCATAGAGATGGTCATCGTTTCCAGAGAAGGTGGTTATGAAGGGAAGCGGCATTGGTGATATTGGTAGGAGCACCGCATTAGCATAGTTGGCTTTAGACGTATTTGCATTATCCAACTTTGAATTCTGAGCGACTAATTCGGTGGCGCGGGCCTCGTGGAGTGCTGTAATGCTGGACTCGGATCGTGATGAATTGATTCCGGATTCCTGATGTCGGGCGATTGATTCTAGGGGCGTTGTACGAGCGTTTCGCTTGCATATCCGCACGTCGCGCTTGATTGATGAGCGGGAATCCAGGTAGTTGAGCATTTCCATGCACAAGCAATCTGGAGCAATTGGGCCAGGATGCGAATTTTGACTCTCAGCCGGAGAGTGCTGAAGGCTCACTGCCGCTATGGCGCAGGGGACCATGGATGCTCGTCGCCAATCCAGCCAGGCAATGTGTCGCCGGATAGATGAAGTCTCTGTTGACAAATTATAGCAATCGAGTCCGCCGTTGTTGTTCGTGACAATCGTTTGGAATCGCTCTTGGCCGCATTAACCGTCACTCATTTCGCTTGACAAGGCTCATTTCATTTCATTGCACACACCATGTCAACTCGATAACAAGAAGAAGAAAAAAAAGCAACAGGGACAGAGAGCAGACAGAGGCCAGTGAGGATTCCGTTGCAGACGCAAGGAGTGTTAATCGTTTGTTGCGATTCACACCGACCATGCGCCATCCTTTTTTCACATGCCATGCTTGTAGGTTTGTAGGGTCAGCGACAGCAATGACTGTTCTTCTTGACTGCGGCAGCGGAGTGGGCCGTGGGTCCAGACCGGAGGCAACTTCGGAGGGGAGCGCGCTGGAGTCAGCAGTGAGCGAAACGACCCAGGAAATCAAGGGTCTGGAGGCTTGCTTGTTGCTGGGATGGAGTCTGGTTGATCTCGGCCTCTCTCCGACAGCTGCGACGACCCGGAGTCTGGGGAGGGTTGTCTACAGCGCCTCGACGGGGGAGAACAAGGTGCCAAGGGCTCCGGGGAGGCGATGGCACACGTTTTTTGATGGACGACAGGCACGAGATCTGCTGCTCGAGTCCCAATGGCGGTCATTTGGACAATGGACGAAGATGCAGTGCCAAAATGTTGGCGCATCAGTTTGACGGTCCACTCGTTGCTGGGCTGCATCGACAACCCCCCCTGCAAAGTGCCCCAGTGGGATTGATGCCTACCGGGACTTGTGCACGGTGCCCACGGTGGGTTGCGCCCAATCATAGCGTCGCCAATTGGGCCGGTGGACCCCATTGCTCCAAGTGCCCCAACGCCTTCCAGCACGCAAGCACCAGTCTGGGGGCCAGGAGCTAGGCTGCTTGAATCGCCCACCGCCGACCGTCGCTCACACAAACACACCAGCATCCACGACCGAAATCGGCTGCCCCAGCTCCGAGTGCTTTTCCCCCAAAAAAATCCGAACCCGATCTGCGCTTCCTCCCCCCAAAAGCTTAAACATCACCTCACCACCATCTTTTCCTCCCTCCTTTCCCGAATCTCCCCCTCTACACAATTTTCAACTCGTCCATCTCAAAATCTCCCCTCCCCCTGTACACAATGGCCTCAAGAGGTTTCTCCAAGTCCCTGCGCGCAGCTCGCCAGCTGGCTGCGCCCCGTGTGCAGCAGCGCTCCTTCATGGCTGCTAGACAGCTCGTGCGAGCTGCCACTGCTGCCCGTCCCGCCGTTGCCGTTGCTCAGCAGCAGGTTCGCGGTGTCAAGACGATTGACTTTGCTGGTCACAAGGAGGACGTCTACGGTATGGCTTCTTGTGCAGACCCAATTGATGCGTTGGTAGCTCCATCTTGGCTGACCCTTATCCCCTCGACGTTGTAGAGCGCTCCGACTGGCCTCAGGAGAAGCTCCTGGTGAGTCACCATGCCCAATTGCTTCGGAAAAGGGCGACGATGCCTCGCTGCAGCTCGCCCCCAAGAGGCCAATTGATGCATTGAGGACGCTGACTTTATCCAGGACTACTTCAAGAACGACACTCTGGCCCTCATCGGCTACGGCTCCCAGGGCCACGGCCAGGGTCTCAACCTCCGCGACAACGGCCTCAACGTCATCGTCGGTGTCCGCAAGAACGGCAAGTCTTGGACCGACGCCATCCAGGATGGCTGGGTTCCCGGAAAGAACCTGTTCGAAGTTGATGATGCCATCTCCCGTGGTACCATCATCATGAACCTGCTCTCCGATGCCGCCCAGTCCGAGACTTGGCCCGCCATCAAGCCCCAGCTCGTCGAGGGCAAGGTACGCCACGCCGAGATGAATTGTGCAGCGGCCGTTGGATGTGCAGAGATGAGCTAACCCGTCTTTCAGACCCTCTACTTCTCCCACGGCTTCTCCCCCGTCTTCAAGGACCTCACCAAGGTCGATGTTCCCACCAACATTGATGTCATCCTCTGCGCCCCCAAGGGCTCTGGCCGCACTGTCCGATCCCTGTTCCGTGAGGGCCGCGGCATCAACTCTTCCTTTGCCGTCTTCCAGGACGTGACTGGCAAGGCCAAGGAGAAGGCCATTGCCATGGGTGTCGCCATTGGTTCCGGCTACCTGTACGAGACCACCTTTGAGAAGGAGGTCTACTCTGACCTGTACGGTGAGCGTGGCTGCCTGATGGGCGGTATCCACGGCATGTTCCTCGCCCAGTACGAGGTCCTGCGTGAGCGCGGCCACAGCCCCAGCGAGGCCTTCAACGAGACTGTTGAGGAAGCCACCCAGAGCTTGTACCCCCTTATCGGTGCCAACGGCATGGACTGGATGTTCGAGGCCTGCTCCACCACTGCCCGCCGTGGTGCCATTGACTGGACCCCCAAGTTCAAGGATGCCCTGAAGCCCGTCTTCAACAACCTGTACGACAGCGTCAAGGATGGTTCCGAGACTCAGCGCTCGCTGGACTACAACGGCCAGGCCGACTACCGCCAGAGATACGAGGCGGAGATGGAGGAGATTCGAAATCTGGAGATCTGGAGGGCCGGAAAGGCTGTTCGGTACGTTCTCCCCTTGTTATCCCCACTCCCGAATTCCGGGCATGCTTTTGTGCTAACTGCCTTTGTTTTTCTTCCTCAGCGCCCTGCGACCCGAGAACCAGAAATAAGCCGTGTAGTTATTTTTGTCGTTCGATTGTTCACACCAGGGAGTCTTTTTTTTAATTTTGGAAAATGGGCTGGCTTGACCCGGATTTGTACTTGCTAAATATTGAGAGGGAGGGGGGGGGGGGATCTGCCATGATGCAGAGCTGTGATAGCGAATAAAAGTATTGAAGATGTAATGCTGTGTCTGCATGTCGCACAAGCTGCTGCGTGAATTGGTTGTCGAATGGCCTGGGAGCGATGAGCAAAGGCTCTCTTGGCTCCCATTTGCCGCGGATGCCGATGGTCGGCGTGGGGGCGATGGGGCGTTGATTGCACCATGATGCTTTCCGTCGGGCAATCCCAGCGACCTCGTCCCCATGACTTGCCAACACCACTCCCCATCTCTGCACGGCCATCTCACCAGCGAGGGCCAAATCACCATGGCCGACATATCCACGACCCTGCCCCTGAGCCGCGAGTCGGTCGTGGCCGCTCACGCCCTCATCAAGCCGCACATCCACCGCACGCCGGTCCTTACAAACACGACTCTCTCGACGCTCGCGTCCACGGCGCGGAGCCCAGAGGACCTCGAGGGCACGCGGTTCGAGGGGAGGACGCCGGCCAAGCCCAAGATCAGACTGTGGTTCAAGTGCGAGAACCTGCAGAGGATAGGAGCCTTCAAGGTGCGCGGGGCCTTTCACGCGCTGGAGCGGCTGAAGATGGAGGAGGGATGGGTCGAGGGCGGCGGCAAGGAGAGGGGAGTCGTGACGCACAGCTCGGGTGAGTTGGCCCGACGGCATCGGCGTGCGCAGAGACGTACTGACCATGACTGACCATGACTGACCATGGGGTACATACAGGCAACCACGCGCAGGCGCTGGCGCTGGCGGCGCGCGAGTCGTCCATCCGGGCGCACATTGTCATGCCCACCATCTCGATGCCGCAGAAGATCGCGGCGACGCGCGGGTACGGCGCCAGCGTCCACTTCAGCGGGAGCACGTCGACGGAGCGGGAGGCGCTCGCGGCCAAGGTGATTTCGGAGACGGGCGCGCGGCTGGTCCCGCCGTACGACCACCCGGACATCATGCTGGGCCAGGGGACAATGGGCCTCGAGCTGCAGGAGCAGGTTGCCGAGATGATGGGGGCCGGCGGCGGCGGCGTCGGCGGCGGCCTGGACGCCATGATTGCGCCGTGCGGCGGCGGCGGGATGCTCTCGGGCGTGGCCCTTTCCGCCGAGGGCACGGGGGTCAAGGTCTTTGGGGCCGAGCCCTCGTACCAGGGCGCGGATGACGGCAAGCGCGGCTACGAGGCCGGGCGGAGGATCGCGAGCGTGAGCACGCTTACCGTTGCCGATGGCCTGCGCACCCCCGTGGGCGAGTGGCCCTGGAAGGTCATCTACGAGAGGAGGCTCGTCGCCGGCATGTTCAGCGTCACCGAGGACGACATCAAGGCCGCCATGAGGCTTGTCCTGGAGAGAATGAAGGTGGTTGTCGAGCCGAGCGCCTGCGTTGGTCTGGCCGTTGCCCTCTTTGACGAGGACTTTAGGGCCATGGTTGAGCGGGAGGCCGGAGAGGATGGATGGGACTTGGGCGTTGTGTTTAGCGGCGGCAATGTGGGTGTCGATGCTCTGGGCAGGCTGTTTTCTGGGGAGTAGAGCGGTGCCTTCTTCCTCCCCCATGGCCTCCGTGGTCACGGTGGGACCGTTCAATGTTGAGATGCGAATCGATGCCCTTGGGTCATGGGGAAACGCGCCAGGAGCAGAAATACATTGTCGTGATTCATGTCTCTAAAGCGAGCCATGGCCATGCATGCTAAAATTATGTACAAGAAAACCATGAAGGAAATAAAACGCCCATGTATGCATCGACGAGAAGACACAGCCCCCCTGCTACCCCAAATTGTTCAAGGCGCGGTCCATGTCCTTCCGCCACCCGGACGCGTTCCGCCGCAGCGCCCAGATGCCAATATATCCTGCCACGATGCAGAAAGACGCCACCGTGGTCGTGACGTATGCCACGCCGGCGGCATCGATCCACGGCGCCGTGGCAATGGTGCCCACGCAGCTGAGAGTGTAGCGCACAAAGTTGTTGACTGCCACGCCGGCCGAGCTTCTCTTGCCCACAAGCTCGGTGAGCATGGTTGCCGCGACGCTCTACGTCCATGTTAGCACCGGGCGTGAGCCGGGACAAGGGGGCGCCGTGGCAGTAATACGTACGAATACCAGCATGGACGATATGCCGAATAGAAAGCTGCCGATGGACGGCACGAGCCAATATATGCCGTAGTTGACGGTCCAGCCAAAGAGGAGAAGGCCACACGGGTAGAGCGTGTTTGCTATCCACACGTTTTCCCGCATGCGGTCTTCCGGGAGCAAGATCAACTTGCCGTCCTCGTCGTAGCGGTTCGCCCTCTTGGCCTCGCGGACCATGATGCTGTCGATCCACCTGCCGCCAAAAAAGGACGCCACGAAGCACCCGATGCCCGACGGCAAGTACAGCAGCCCTATGTCGATTTGTCGAAACTCATACGGGGGCTTTGCGAATTCCTGCTGGATGGAAATGTTGACAATGAAGAGCGCCCCGAACGCAATGGCCGCGAGGAAAACTGTTATAAACACGGGTGGGAACCGTAGAAACAGCAACACGCCAAGGGGGTCGATGATGAACCTTTTGAGGCCCCTGGCCGACTTTCGGGTCGACCCCTGCGGCAGAGGAAGCTGCGTGTCGCTATTTTGCTTTGCCAGCGTCTCCGGGAGGAAAAGGAGCAGCATGACCAGGACGCAGATCCCGTAGATGGCCAGGAAGATCATGGGCGCCCGCCAGCCCAAGGTTTGCGACAGCGCTCCGCCAAAGACGGGAGAAAGGATGGGTCCCAAGAGCAGTCCCAGATAGAACATGCTTATGGCGCGGCCGCGCTCGAAGCTTTCCCATATATCTGCAATGGTGCCCGCGCCGACGGCCTGCACGCTCGCCGAGGCGCCGCCGGCCAAGACACGAAAGACGATGAGCATGGCAATGTTCTGGCTGACGGCACACAGACCAGAAAACACGACAAAGAGCACGAAGGAAACGAGGTAGATGCTGCGGCGGCCAAATTCTTCCGAAAACGAGGACCACCACAGCGGAAAGATTGCCATGGAGAGCATGTACAGGGCCACGGACAAGTTTACGACTGTGGGGGATGTGTTGAATTCCTTGATTAAATCTTCAAGGCAGGCTGCAGCAGTTGGGTTAGAAACATCATGGCCAGAATTGATTTTTTTGGGGGGGGGGGGTCACAAACGATAGAAGATGGACGATCCCAAGGGCGCTGCGAGCGTGGCCAGCGCCACCGTCATCGTAATGCCCCATTTGGTCGAATTTTTATAATCATACGGCCGTTCCACCTCTGGTATAATTGCCAGTCCGGCAAGCAAGCCCCTTCTCTCGCATCTTGGAACAATGGCTACTGCTTTTGACCCTGTCGACGAGTCTCGGGTCGTGGTCCGGCCGGCCGCCACTCCGGGTTGCGCCACTCCGGGTTCCGCCTTGGCGCCGGGTGGCTCATCCCACGCCTTGACCGAGAAGGCAGCGGCGTCCAGAGGGAAACCCTTCTCAACATCGTGAGTAGTCTCAGTTTTCCCACTTTCGGCAGAAGAGATTGACGCCCGATGCTCGGTTTCGTCTGGGTGCCGCCCTGGCTGTGTTTTCTCCGAGTCGGCGAACATGTTCTTCAAGTCCGCGGGCTGTGCCTGATGGACATGGACAGTATGAGCGGTCAAAAACAGCCTCGGCTATCCAAAATAGGTATCGTCGTCCTTGGTTGTCTGAGACAGACTGAATAAATTATATGCAAGCCAAATAAGGAATATAAAGAGGCCAAATAAGGAATATAAAGAGGCCAAATAAGGAATATAAAGAGGCCAAATAAGGAATATAAAGAAGCCAAATAAGGAATATAAAGAAGCCAAATAAGGAATATAAAGAAGCCAAATAAGGAATGTAAAGAGGCCAAATAAGGAGTATAAAGAGGCCAAATAAGGAGTGTAAAGAGGCCAAATAAGGAGTGTAAAGAGGCCAAATAAGGAGTGTAAAGAGGCCAAATAAGGAGTGTAAAGAGGCCAAATAAGGAGTGTAAAGAGGCCAAATAAGGAGTGTAAAGAAGTTGGCTGAGCTTGGGAGATGGAACACCCTGTTGTCGTCAGTGTACAATCATGAATATTTAAGGGCTTGAGGGATTTCAAACAAGCGACAGCATCCTCCGGCGTTCCGTTGCTATACCACATCGTTTTGGAATTGCGAGGCGGGCCATGATCGGTGTGGAACCCGGCGAGCGTGGAACCCCGGCGGGCATGGAACCCGGCGGGCGTGGAAACCGGCCAGTGTGGAAACTGGCCAGCGTGGAAACCGGCCAGAATGTACTGTAATGAACTACATTAAATTGCGCATGGCATTACATTACATAACAACTACAGGTAACCCCCATACAGCCACATGACATTAGAAATCGGCCCCTGGCTCGCCACGGGTGAGGCATGCCGGCAAGCGGCAATACAAATCATATGGACAGGAACCAGGCGTCGGGAGAGCGGGCCGTAGACGAATCGGGACCGAGGCGGTCAAGGGTTTATTCCCTAGAGGGTTTCCTTGCTTGCTAGAAGAGAGGGTGTACTAGCGACAGAGCTTAGCAACAGCCTAGCTATCTAGTGTAATTCAAAGGCACGGGCGATGCGCGGCCGGAAAGCACGAGGGCGGCGTTGCGTGCCGGAATCCCTACAACTAGGTTTGTAGGGATTGACGTGCTTGAGGTTAGATTAGGTGCAATAGCGGTCAAGGTCATCAAATGCGTAATAAAATACAATATGCAGGTGCTGTTTAGTTGTGTGCAAGATTCTTGTTGATTCCATCTATCTGGAGGTCGGTCTTGACCAACCTATACGCTGTACTGGTCACGTGAGCCACCTCCAGTGTACTTGTCACGGTCTGTATCGTAACAGGCGGCGAGGGAGCATGCCTAACGATAATAGGGGAAAGTACGTCGTATGTAACAGGAAGCACCCAGCATGGTGTTACGACCAGAGCATTGCACTACAAAACTACAAGCTTTTTTTCTCCACTGTTTTTTTTTTTTTTTTTTCAAATTCAATATTTCATAGTAGTAGATTTTTACACGGAGGTATAGCTTACATAGAAACTGCATTATAGTGTAAAATAAATGAGGGTCCGAAGTGGGGGTTATAGCGAAATGTGTAATTATGAGCTTTTAGCCCCAAAGATCCCACTTTCAGATCCACATTTATCTTACACTTAATGTAGCTTTTACGTAAGCTATATAAAACTCTAACTAGTTTTAATCTTACTATTTTATTTGGACTTTTGCTTAATAAATTCTCTTACACAGTAAGAATTACAATTATTCGCACCTGCAATGCTCTGGTTACGACCCAGTTCGCTGGGCAACTAAACGCGCAGCAGTCAAAATTAAATGCGCAGCTCGCGTGAATTGCTTGGGGGGCTCTCTATTACTAACATGTCCACTCGGGCAAGCCCTCGCTTCCCTAAAAAAAAAAAGCATCTAAAACTCTGTCCTGGCCTGCGGCGCTTATATTTTAATTGTCAATCCGGCAGCGCATACGCTGTCCTGCCGGACTTGGTAAAATCGATCTGTAGCCGGGTACCTTTTTCCTGTTAAAGTAGGACATGAGCGCACCTAGCAAAAAGAGTGAGCCCCCCGAGCAATTCACGCGAGCTGCGCATTTGATTTTTGACTGCTGCGCGTTTAGTTGCCCCAGTTCGCTAGGCCAGCTGCAGGAGCCAGCCCCACTGTTACGTTATAAACGTAGGGGAAGTTCAGATTGTGCAGGGTTGTTCGTCCAACTAGCTAGTTAGGCCACAAGCTAGCTAAACTAAGTACAAGTAGGCTACCTATTGACGCTAGTCATACCTGTTACGATGCAAACCGTGACAAATACATGGAGGTGACACACGTGACCAGCACAGCGTGTAAATGGTCAAGCTTGACCTCTAGTGTTACGTGCCAGAATGGCTAGATTTAGTGGTATGACCAGCGTCAGTAGGTGACCTGCTTAGTCAGCCTAGACCCATTTATGTAGAGCGCTAGAGAAAGCGTCAACCTTGCACAATCTGAACACATGGCACATTACCTATATTTTCTTCATTTATCAGCATTTTATATCGTAACATCTAGACAGAAGGAATAAATAAGAATCTTAAACATAACTAAACTGTACCTGTATATTTTCTTTTATTACGTATTTAATAAATTTAACCTTAATCATACCTAATTTATTAACCTCAAGTACGTCAATCCCCACATACCTGGTTGTACGGATTCCGGCACGTAACACGGCCATTGAGATCGAAGCTTGTTTTCTTTTCATCAAGGCTGTTAATTAGGTACGCTGATTGGGTTCTAGGGATGAAGATTGGAGCCCTTTCAATAACCTCGGAAAGCAAATCCCAGCAGAACAAAAATGCCACTTCAATAGTCTTGGCATGGGTTCATCCGCCATTGAGGTGTGCTTCATAGGTACTGAGAATCCACCATTCAAGCAGGTATATATAGCGGAGGGTGTTTCGAACTTTGGTCCCGACCTCTGCACCAGTCCATTTACATCAAGAATTTTGGTTCGCAATTATGAATAAGATCATCCAACTCTTGTTGCTCTTTGGGGCGGTTCATATCGCCGCCCGCGGAGACTGTGTTCCCGCTCGGCGTGCCACGGAGATTGTCACCAAGTTCTAGGGATCCTTCACAAACGGCAACGTACACGAGATCAAGAATACACTTGCCTCGGACTTTACAATTTACTCCGACAGCCAAGAGTTTACCACACCGGGCATTACTCCTGTAAGACCAGCTCTCAAGCTTTTCAGTTGTAAACGACAACACTGACAGGTCCTGCAACAGCCTTTCTGGGGCCGCAGTGTCTTGAAGGGTCGACGAGCCTTCATTGCCGCCAATCCACCTCACCTAGGTGCGGCCAATGCATTTGTCACCCTTGACACCTTCTTGTGCATGCACAAAGATAGATTTCCGCTGTGTAGCCCCCGGAGGCTTCGGCGGTAAAATTCTGATTCGTGGCATCAAGACGCTGGATTTGGCCAAGGAGAACGGCCAATGGAAGATCAAGACGGACTACTCGGAGTACAATAACGTGGGATTCCTGCAGGGAGTAGGAGTCTGTGAGATCTGCTGAGCGATAGGAACGTGGTGCACGGCGTGAGGTGATGTTTGCTGTAATCTCGTTTGTGGTCGGCTCAAGATAGCTGGTTCTGGGTCATTTTCTCAAATTGCTTCTTCTCGAAAATTGGGCTCCAATGCTTTATGCGTGGAATGATGCCACGGCGGCTATCCTGCAACACCGCGCGTTGGCGAATGATGTAAATGTTGGCACCAGTCCATAGCAATAGAAAGATGCATGCAGCAAACTTGAATCTTTGGGTCATGTTGGATACTTATTGACTCGAGCTTGGAGTTGAAGGTCCCGCCCAGGGTTCACGTGAAAACATACCAGACGACATGGGCAGGTGCAGCCCAGGCCACTTTCCAATAAAAGGCAACGTCCCCCGAACTCTTGCCACCTCGCTGTCTTGGTCCATATATTTTGTTCAAAGCGGTCCAAAGTGAGGAAAAGCAAACAGTGTCGGGCAAATACCTTGGGCGGAAACGTTCCTCTCGGCGGCCTCGCCTTCACGAGCCAAGCCTCGTCGCACGTCATCTTGGCTCATCTTGCATGCCTATTCTTCCCGATGGCTGCATGTGGATGAGAGACCGACCACATGGACCTTGGGACACGGACATGTGAGAATCCCAAACCACGACACTGGATGCTGCGATGAGCTTTGTTGCCCAGGGTGTGTGTTCTTGTTTATGAATGGAACAATGAAATATTCTATTCTAATTCCCACAGCTACACACCATGCCGGCAAAGGGCATCAGCTTCCCCCACTCGAAAGTAGGATGAAGGACGCGTCGACTCCCTCTTCCAACCGACGCTGGCAAACATGACAGGGCGCGATTTTACCCCACGGCGGGGCAAAAACTCACCAGACACCACCAACGTCATTGCACCTCCATAATATGCTTGCCAGCCCGCCAATCTAGTTGAGTCAATTTTCTATTGAAATACACGCATTTTCCCCTGACGTTTCGCCTTGCCCTCGTTCTTGCCACCCGACTTAACCCTGCCAGCACCGTCTTCGTCCAGAATGTCCCTCACCAACGCAACTCCTGAGGCCGCCGCCAAGGGCGCAAAGAATGCATCCTTCGCCTTGGCCTCGCTTCCGGCTTCGGCCCGTAATGCTGCTCTCGATGCCATTCACGCAGCCCTGTCGGCCGCCAAAGATGACATTCTGGCCGCCAACGCGCGCGACCTCGAGCTCGCCAAGAAGGCTGCCGCCAATGGCACTCTGAGCGAGGCCCTCGTCTCCAGACTGGACCTGGGCAAGAAGGGCAAGTGGGAGGATATGTTGAAAGGCATAATGGATGTCAGAGATTTGGAAGACCCAGGTACCATGCTCAAGTTCCTCTCGCTGCTGGATGATGGGCGTCTGACCACATCGCAGTTGGAAAGATACAATTGCGAACCAAGCTTGACGACGATTTTATCCTCGAGCGAGTCTCCTGCCCCATTGGTGTGATCCTCATCATCTTTGAGGCTCGACCCGAAGTTATTGCCAATATTGCCAGTCTGGCCGTCAAGTCTGGAAATGCTGCCATTCTCAAAGGTAATTCCAGACACCGAGACCCATCGTTTCCTTCTTCTTCCAAAGCCGAATTGACACACAATATCTAGGCGGCAAGGAGTCTACCGAATCGTTCGTGGCAATCTCCAAGGCCATCTCTTCTGCTCTGGACAAGACCCAAGTCCCCAACGAAGCTATCCAGCTAGTCACGACTCGCGATGCCATTGCTCAGCTTCTCGCACAGGACCGATACATCGACCTTGTGATTCCTCGAGGCTCCAACGAGCTGGTTCGGTACATCAAGGAATCTACCAAGATCCCCGTCCTCGGACACGCAGATGGTCTTTGCGCCATATATCTGACTGCGACTGCCAATCCTGAAAAGGCAATCACAGCCATTGTCGATGCCAAAACAAGTTATCCCGCCGGTTGCAACAGTCTCGAGACCCTTCTCGTCCAGGAAACCGCTCTCAACACGTCTTTCCCCGGAGTGGCCGCTGCGCTAGCTGCCAAGGGTGTGTCATTGCGGTGCGATCCTGCCAGCAAAGCTGCCCTGGCCTCCCTTTCCAATGTCAGCATCCAAGATGCCACCGAGGAGGACTTCAACACGGAATTTCTTACATTGACACTCGCCGTCAAGACTGTATCCAATGTCGACCAGGCCATCGACCATATCAACACCCACGGCTCACATCACACCGACTCCATCCTCACCTCGGACGCCGCCGAGGCCGAAAAGTTCATGAACCAGATTGACTCTGCTGGCGTGTACTGGAACGCTTCGACTCGCGTAGCGGATGGTATGCGCTACGGCTTCGGCACCGAAGTAGGTATCAGCACCAACAAGATTCACGCGCGCGGACCTGTTGGCCTCGAAGGCTTGACCATCTACAAATACAAGATTAGAGGTGATTACCAGGCAACAGCCAGCTACGGCGACGGCGAGGGCAAGAAGCCGTGGAAGCATGAAAAGTTGTCTATTGAGTAGTTTGATGATGATATCGGAGGGATACCCACGACTCGACATAGTAGAAAAGAAACCTTGCAAAGCACGGGCCAGGCAGGTGATTTATGACGGGGAATTTCTTTGCGCACGAAACAGTGATGAAAGTATAAATGTCAAAATTTTGTAGGATACCTTTTAACCCACGACCAAGACCCGGGACCCATGGCCCTGATTTTCATTACGTCCCTTACATTTCCACATGCTCATACTCTTCGTCAAATCTCCCTTACAACAAGGCCTTATGCATTCATATCGTATTGCTTAATCAACTCGGCCAACTTGTTGCCCTCAGCCTTGAAGTCCAAGAATGAAGCACTCATCACTTGGTACCGAATCCTAATGACTTGTCAGTGGGTCCCATTCACATACAAGACTGGCAAAGATTAAGGACGGCAACATACCTCTGTGCATCGCCAAAGTTGTCCATCTTCGCCCTACACCTAAAATTCAACTTCTTGCAATTGACCGCCTCAAAAGCCGCCATGAACTTGACATCATCGTTCTCTTTGAGCTCCATGAGCTGATTGGCTGACATGCCAAAGATGGCTTCACCTGTGTCGTTGAAGCAGTTGAGCCACTGGTGGCTGGTATGGTCGGCTACGTTGAGAGACACAATGTATCTGTAATCGGGGCGTTCGTGGGACACGCTGCACTTTTCGCAATACCACCCGTCGCCAGTCTCAACAACCTTCTTGTTGCATCCTTCTTTGGAGCAGGCGGGATAGCAAAAGTTGTCTTGCTTGACAAAAACGATGGTGGCTTTGATGGAGTAGTACGCGGGGGCGTCCATGCCGAGGTTCTCATCTTTGACTTGGGCAATGGTCTTGTTCTCGTCTTTGCGGCCCGCAGCGTTGCCCATGCTGGACATGTTTTGGTGCGTGGCAAAGTTGTCGGTCCGGCCGGAGGAGTCATACCAGCCCTTGAGACGGTGGGCATCGGGGATGTCGGGGTCGACACTCATGGTACCCGAGGATAGAAGACTGAGGCTTTTGCCGCCAAAATCGGAGACTTTGGTGCCTTTGAAGGCAACTACCGACTCTGGGTTGGCTTCAAAGGACATGGCGGTCTTGCCCCATACAGTTACCCGAACCGAATAGCCAGTGTCGTCGACGAGGGTCAACTCTCGCTTTTGGAAGGGCTTGCCTGACGCCTTGGATGTGATTTCGCTGACTTCACCAACGTCTTTGAGCACTCCAATGACATCAACGGTGTTGTCCTTTTCAACATTTTGTAGCTCCTGGATACTGCAGAAATTGAATCGGACTTGAGGCACGTTGGTTGAATCTTCGGCCTTTTCGATTCTCGTGTCTCGCTCGAATGAGATTTCGTAATCGTTTGGCAAGTTGCTGAACTGCTTCTTTGCCAATGTGACACGACAGGGGCTGTGAATGTAATAGACGGAGCCTTCCTGCAAGAGGTCATAGAAGGCATCGCACTGCTCATTGAAGCCAGTGGCTTTGATCTCGCCACTCTCATCAAGGAGGTTCACGCTGAAGAGCTTGCCCTCCCCGGTTGGCTTATGCCATGTCTTGATATCTGACTTCGTTGTGACTCGGGCCTTGATTGTCCACTTGTGCTGGAAGGGGGAAAGACCCTCGATCGGGTAGATATTGCTCCCGTCGTGAGCCGCCGGTCTTGAAGGCATCGTCTTTGGCTTGGTCTCCTCCTTCTTGTTTCCGTAAAAGTCGTTGCCGGCAATGGTCTGGTCCTTGGTCTCGTTGGTCTCGACAGCTGTAGGGCTGCCCACCTTTTCTTGTACGCCAAGAGATTCGATGACTTCAAGATCGAGGATGACAAGAATGCTAGACGCAAGTTAGAGCTCCCGTGTCTGTTTTCGACAGTCTAGCAAGCATGACGGGGAAGAGACCTACTTCTTGCCCTTCAAGTTTTGAGGATTGTACTGTTTCACGCGAGCAAAACTCCCTCGCACCAGTTTTCCGTCGTGAATGACGTGATTGGCCTGCGTGGCAAGCATTGCCTGAACATAGTGCTCACCATCGCTCATAACCAGTCTGTATCGCTCGCCTCCAGTAGCTGAAGCACCCATAGGCTTGACTTGAAGACATTGCATAACAGGTACGGGGAAGAGCTTTGCGGCCTTGTCGATGTCATTGAAGATGACACTGGGACAGACGTTAGCCAAGGGCGTTCAGGGTACAAGCACTCAGTGCCGTGCAACTTGTGCGGGAGGAAATAATCTTACTCAAGTGAGCCCTTGGATAGGGCAGACTGGGCATCCATGATGATTAATTCCGCCTATATCGACTATAAAAGACGCTGCTCCTCGTGTATGAAAACAAATGCGAATGGATGAACGTGGTGGTGCGTGAACATGCATGTGCAACTTTCTCAAATGTGCAACCAGAATGCGCGACGCGTCCATCGCGTTTAGTGGAATTGGCCCCGCAGGCAGCGGTGCCGATGGCGGGGGGGTGCGTGGCGTGATGACTAAAGCCTGTGAGCCCCATTAGGTAGTGGCGCATGTCTCCATCGCTTGTTGACATTGTTCCTCGAACTTGCTGCGGTGTCTATAGGAACCTAAAGTAGGTCATTTTATTGGTTACTTTGGATGTTCAATTCCGTCTGCATAGCTTATTATTTGCGTGCATGTGAGTTTTTACCAGCTGCCGGGTCGGTTTGTGGCCGTAGTCCTGGCCTGGACGCTCCTCCATGAAAGAAGGTGCCCAGATGACGTCCAGCTTCAAGCAGCTTGTTGGCACAGCCCACTTCCCTGCCACATGACAATAGCTCAGCTTTTACAGGTCTTGTTTGTCCCAGCATCCCACCTTGTAACAGTCGCAGAAGCATCGCGCTGTGAAATTCAAATAATCCGCCATGACTGAAATCGGCAACGCCACCAGGGCACCTGAGAGCGATGCCCACGAGCAACAGACTGACCAGCAGCCAGAGACTGCGAGGTCTGGAGCTGTCCCAGCTCAGACACAGTCCTCGATGGGGGAGCACTGCGTCACAGATCGTCCAACGCGTGTGTACATTGCTCAGCTAGCTCCATGTACAGCTGATAACCGATTCTGCAGCTACCGGACAATCATCAACGGGCGAAATCATCAAGCTAAACGACATTGACGTAGGCTACAGGCTGCCTCAACGGCAAGACATGCCCAGTCTAACGGTGATCCTCTAGGTCTACATCTCCAAGCCAGCCGACTACCCTCACGCCCCTTGCAAGCTCCTTCTCCTCCTCACCGGCGGAACGGGCATCAAATCAGTCAACAACCAGATCCAGGCCGACAAGTTCGCCTCGGAAGGCTACGTCGTTCTGATGCCGGATCTCTTCGCCGGAGACAGCGCCCCCATATCGACGGCCATTACCGACGACGCCTCCTCCATCATCGGGCAGGTCAAACTCCAGGCCGTCGGGGTGGTCAAGTCCTTCTTTATCGACATGTGGCTGGCCCGCGTCACCGCGGACAAGGTCATGCCCATTCTGCACAGGGTGATTGAGGCGGCCCAGGAGCAATACGCGGACGCCATCAAGAACGGCGAGGGCATATACGCAGTCGGGTACTGTGTTGGTGGACGCTTCGTGCTCTTGCTGGCTCAGGAAACGGAGGAGCAGGGCGGCGACGAGGAGACGGGCGCGTTGAAGAAGGGACCATATATTAAGGCCGGTGCATTGGCGCATGGCGCGTCCGTTACGCCGTCCGACTTTGACAACTTGAAAGCGCCGCTGAGCCTGGTTTGTGTTGAAAATGATAATTTATTCCCAGACGAGGTGAGGACGGCAGGCGAGGATGCCATGTCCAAGACAAACCTCGAGCACGAGGTGCAAGTCTACCCCGGTGTCCCGCATGGTACGATTCCCAGGCGTTGGCCCTTTTACTTGCATCCAAGCTGACAGGCGGTAGGGTTTGCTGTTGTCGGCGCATATGCAGACAGCGCCATTAGAGAGGCACAAACTTTTGCCTATGGGCAGATGCTGAGATGGATAAACACGCACTAACTCTCCAGCAGTGGTCGAGTCTGTTTGATGCTACGAGGTGTCGCCATGACCCTGGTTCAAAGCCCTTTTATTCCCTTTAGCTATTCCCGTTCCCATCCCTGAGAAACATCCATCAATCGTCGTTAAGAAATAGTACACACAATCTTGCCCGTGTTCTTGGCATCCTCCATGTACTTGTGCGCCTCCTGAATCTCTTCCCAGGGCATCACCTTGTCCACAATAATTTTGAGCCTGCCCGCTCGGAACTCTGGGCAATACGTCTCCAGCCTATCCCTCAGCTTGCCCTGGTACTCCTCGTCACGGCTTCGCAGCGTGCTGCCCTCGATACGAATCCTTTTGTAGAGAATCTGCGAAATATCCGCATTGGGCACTTTCCCGCCGCTCAAGGTTCCCAGCAGCACAATCCTGCAGTCCCTGGCCGCCACGTCGAGGTTCTTCTGGAAGTAGTCGCCCCCAACAAAGTCGACAATGTAATCAACCCCCTTGCCGCCCGTCCTCTCCTTGATCTCCTTGACCCAATCCGTAGTCTTGTAGTTAAAGGCCGCCGTGGCACCAATCTCGTTTGTGACAAAGGCGCACTTGTCGTCCGAGCCAGCAGTTGCATACACCTCGGCGGCGCCAGCAGCCCGGGACAGCTGAATGCCGGCAATGGAGACGCCGGAAGCGCCAGCATGCCAAAGAACAGACTTGCCCTTCTCGAAGCCCAGCACCATGTGCAGTGCCTGCGTGGCGGTGATCCAGGTCTCGGGGATGGCGGCGGCCTGCTCGAAAGTCATGTGGTCCGGCTTGTGCAGCAGCATCTTGGAACTGACGGCAATGTACTCGGCGTAGGCGCCGCCGTAGGCCAGTCCCAGCACCTCGTCGCCGGCCTTGAAGCTGCCATGATCCCCGGGGCCAAACGACTCGATGGTGCCGCTGAACTCTACGCCCAGCGTGGCCGGGGCTTGCGGCGGCAAAGGGTAGAATCCGCGGCGCTGGATAATGTCCATCCTGTTGATCCCGAATGCCCTGATCTTTACAATGGCCTGGCCGGATGCGGCGGTTGGCTTGGGCGTTTCTGCGTTGATAAAGAGGGCATCGCGTTCGCCTTTGCCGCCTTTGATATCTGCCGAGCCCTGTCAGTTGGGAGGCGGCGCATGGTGAGCGAGGTAGGGGACGGCATACCAACAGCCCTCATCGTCGCCATGGTCTACTACTTTCTGCTTGTCTTGAGCTTGTCTTCACCTTTGGACCTGTCAGAAACCCAGTCGGCTGTCTCTGCGCCTACTGCGATGGTGTATTCTGGTTTATGGAGGGTTGTGCTCGTCATACGCAACGGTCAAATGTTGTTGATGCGAGTTGTGGAGGCTTTGCGCGGTTTGGGGGCGGACCAATTACTAATGTCCCTGGTGCCGATTGCCAAACACTTGCTTCAATGTTGGTTTACAGCAGCATCCAGGTCAAAAGCCGCACACTGTTTCTGTTACGTTTGCAACTTCATGACCCGCATCATCGCTTCCAAACATGGCCTATGGCAAGATTTACAGCCCGTCTCTATTCTGTTCGCAGCGGTTCCCGTGGCAGGTTGGCCTCCGTTTTACTGCAGGTGCCTGATGCCACGGCGAGTTGAGTGGTGATATTCTGCGGTCGGGAGACAAGAGAAGGCGTTGTCCTTTGACTCGGAATGATTCATCGTAGAACGGCTTGGGAGGCGAGTGAATGGCTTGGCAACTTGGCGCTGACTGCACATTCTGGCATTGGTGCATTTCAGGTATTGGGCAGTTTGCTCTCTGTCTCATGCCGTAGGAAATCCGAGGGCCAAGGCAAATGGCTGTGCCATGCTCTTTGCGCGAATGAATCCGCTTCAACGTGATACGAGTGGTTTGTGTGCGAGCAAAGAATCCACCTCGATGGCGTTTGGAACCTGAGGGGATTTGGTCATGGTGCTGCTGTGCCTTTTGTATCGACTGCGCCGCGACAGAAACAAGCTCGTCTGGAAGTAAATGGGCTTCGCGGGGATTCAAAACTACCCCAAACCTAAATCGTGTCGGCATCGGACATCAACTGTCGTCTGATCCTCGTGGCGAGCCATCATCGCAGCAGAGCGTGGAAACTTTTCCACATATACCGAGTACAAATGGAACAATCGTATCATAAACACAAAAGGAGTGTGAGCGCATCCGTCGCGTTTGAATTCTGCACGTTTGGTTGAAATGAATGGCGCAACGCCATAGGCTGATGCATGGACATCTCAACGCATACCGGCACTATCCCTGGCTAGGCATCTCTTCACAACTGCTCGCAACTGCTCGCAACTATAGAATCAACATGCCATTGTCGTTCTCACCAGATATGTCTCGTGGAGCTTCTAGAACTGGACGTGGGGCCAAAAATAAAAGAGATTGGCCGCACATCCGATGTACCCGCTGCTCCGTATTTCCAATTTCCCAGAGGAAAGTGAGATTTTGGAAATTGGGTCCATTCCAATGTGCGATGCGCAGTCTACCGCTCCACAAGCTAGCTTGTTGTTTTGTTTGTTTGTTTTCTTTCGTACGTATATTTTTGTATACTTTTGTCGTGGGGTTATGCTAATTCGGGACTTGGCTGTGTGGAGTGGCAGTGGAGTGGTAGTGCCTACAAACTTTAGAAGACAGTATTGGGCCTGACCATGGCCTTCATGGTGCTTTGTTTGCACGGCGCTCCTTCGCAGTGCATCAAGAGACGTGAATACGGTGATGCAGCACGCAGATGCACAGGAGCACATCTCGGGACTGTCCATCGTATCGACGGTCTAAGTATCTGATAGCACGCGACATGGACCAAGGAAACCAGCCAACTGCCTAAAAAGGCCAGCCTATCTCGGCGTGCCCACGATCGCACCTTGCAATCCAGTCGCTGGAAATTACAAGACCCATTTAAGCCGGCTGTGGCTCTCACTATCGGTCAGCCATTATTGCGATACAATACGGAGGTCATTTATCAAACAAGGAAGACTCTCGGCTTAAACGAGGAAGGGGCGTGTATTCTTCGTAATACTGGATGGTGTTGGTAATGGCTTGGGGCATTGACGGCAAGCAAGTTGTCATGCTGCATCCATTCCTTGCTCTGTTGCTTGGATCTTGCCTGGCGTGGAAAACCCAGCTTCCCAGGATTCCAAGCAGCTCCATCGGATCCATCTGCTGTAGCTTCATCGGCCCGCCTTTTCTCTCTTCTATACTGGGCGCCCTCTCCGATAAGGAAGAGAAGGACGTCTGGAGGTGCTGATAAAGAGCCTTATTGTGCCAATGGGATTGCCCAAGAGAGAGCCAGCCAGGCTTTGAGATGAGACAACAGCTGGTTAATACAGAGTTTGCCACAGCGCTTGGACGGCTGGGCGCTGGCTACCGTGCCGGCCTGATAAACGGGTAAATGCAATACGAGATGGCGCCTCTTCCCACCATTATTATCCTCCTGTTCAGAGAGTGTGGTCACTGAGTCACACCTCGTGAGCCAACTACGGGAAAGGCATCAAGGTAAGCAAGTTCGATGCTCACGGAAACATTGCGGATCTGTGACTCGAGCAGCCAAACTCGCTGACCTTCAGGAAACTGGATGCTCGGATAGATGAGATTGACTTGAAGCCCACGGCTTGGGAATCCACTGATGTATGGAGCCAATGTCATGGATCTCGGAAGCCTACACGATACGCCATCAGAAAGGCTGATCACCCTGTATTGAGCAAAGTTCATGGGCTGCCTAGACAAGGGTCTCTCTCATGGACGGCACAGAGTGGCGATTCCGCACTAATAAACGGGGAACCACGGCCTGGCCACAGGTGAGAAATAAAAGAAAAGTGTCGTAGAGAAAAGCAACGGACTTGTCAGAGACTTGGCTCAGCCGAGACAAAGAACGTGGCTTGTTTCTGATCAATGGAGTGTGCAGAATGAGCAGCCGCGTTGGCAGGAGGCAGGTGGTAGGCAATGCCAGGCATGATTTCGCTGTTGCACGGTGTTATTTCCTTTTGCCCCAGCGATGGCGGCTGACAGAATCATCTTGCGCATGTTGAAGACATTGGTCGAAGCCATCGTTTCGCTTCATGCCGCTCTGTCAGATATCAAAACAGCGGGAGTTGGCCTTTGGCAGGTGTGTTGATGATGATTCGCACAACATTCGTCACCTTTATTCTTGGTTGCTGAGCACCAGATGCCACACATCACCATGACGAGCGACAAGAATGCTCGATTTGGTATCGGGACTGAGCTGGCACCGCAACGAGGCGCGCAAAAGCGCATGGTCACCAGGTTATGAGCAAGGAAGAGCCTGGCCGTGTCGACATGGAAGTGGGCAATAAGGCGTCGATTCTCACGGCAGGTGGATAGTGTGGGAAATTGCAGAGGGTCTCGGGCAGTATTGGCCGACGTGCGAGACCAACCAGGGCGGTGGAAATGAGTGGGAAAATGCTTTGTACTCCGTTTGGGCTGAAGGTTGAGAAGGGGGGGCGTTGGCGCATCACATAACAGTTGGCAGCTGCGAGGGCACACAAAAGGGGTGGTGACATCCAAGAATGGTCCAGGCGGCAGTGGCGGTCTAGCTATGTTTGGGGCGGCGGCACCAGCTTCGGCCAATGGCAGTGCAGTATCTGACTCCCGGCCCCTGGCCATTAGCTGCCGCTTTTACTAGAACTTCGTTCAATTTGTTGTTGGCCAACAGCAAAACTTGGCTTGGACTGAGCCTCGTAACGCGCTAATCGTTGCCTGTAGAACACTTTTCGGTAACCTTCCACCAGCCAAAGAATCGCTGACTGATGGGGTCTATTTCTGGACCTGCCGGTACTGTGTTGCGCCGTAAAAATTTTCGTCTCGCCAAGGGGCAGGTTCTTCACCAAGGACCATCCTTGAATAGGACATTGGAGCCATTTGTCCGCATTGACGAACAGCCATCCTTAATTACCTTTTGCACGAACTGCCCGGGGAACCCGCGACTGGGCAAAAGCCCTCATTTCCAAATTATTTTTCTTGGTTTTTTTTATTTTTGGGTGTGTTCCACATTGCTTTTCTCGTTGACCAGCCCAGCCGCCCATGCTACGTGGAACAACAGTTGGTACTTCAGAGACCGTCTTGAGCGCCACGAGTGTCTTGGAGTTAAATGCTCGTCCAGCATGCGGCGTAGACTGGTGGTTGACCGGTACAATTGTCGGATAATGAACAACAAATTGCTGGTGGGCGGTGCACAAGAGGCGGATGTGGCTTCGAATTTTTCAATGTGACATTGGTTCCTGCATTAGCGCTACAGGGCTAGCAACGGGGTGTCGCGTTGCATCAGCGGTGCCAAAATTCGTGCACACACCAAGTCCCGTCACGTCGTGGCAAACTGATAACAAACCAGCAGACGCTGAAGCCAGGCCAAAATAGCATCAACCAGTCCCATGGCGACCGAGGCGCTGCACTATCCACCGCCAGCGCTGAGCATCAAACAAAGAAGCGAAAGTACAATCTATGCATTCCTTGTAAGCGGCACCGTCTATCCGAATCGCCACAACGCATGTTTGGTTGCATACGTCACCCCATCACACACTCTATAGCCCGCTGCTCAGGGATTAAGCTCTGAAATGGGAACTTCGGGTCCTGTTATCTTGATTCTGTCGCTGGTGCCGAGTCTCGCGCCGACCCCTGACCGTTGGGGGCAAAAGCCCGGCGGCGGACTCAACTGGAATGGTCACGGCCTCATTTTACGAAATATCTGGTCTTGAGCGTAGAGCGCTAACAATAGCTTTGGCTTTCTTCGCCCGGCATCTTGGTTGGCCCGAATGCCCATTCTCTTCAATCTCAGTATACGAAGAAGCCTTGAATTTGATTTGGTGGAAACACGCACCGCGGCCCGCGCTGGAACACGGCTCAGCCCTTGTCAAACACCAGCCCAGCGCTGAAAAGCCCTGGTGGGAAGATGTTCCATTCAATCCTGTGCTGTCCTCGTGCTCCCACCACGCCTCTCCTGTTTGCTCCTTGCTTCTTTTTAACTGCCGCATGTATGTACATACAACATACAGCATGTACATTGCATGTATGACCTTGATTCACATGGCTCCCTGTAGCCTTATTTGGTGGGACTTTCTCTTGGCTATTCTGGCCCGCATCTGAAGCCCGTCTTTGACCGTAGCCTTGCCGCTTCGCATGTGCATGCCATGTTGATACTGTACATTGGCTACGTCTCATTAAAAAATGTGACATGGCGTGACCAGAGAGGCCTGCTGTGCTTTTCCTGTCGCAATATTAGTCAGTAAAGCCGAGTCGGGTGTGATATGTCGTACCGATCAGCCCGGGAATGTCTGGCGCCAGTGCATCGAGACGATGAACAGAGTTCAATGTCGGTGGAAGACCCGGCCCAGTGTGAGACCTGCCGGCACTTTGGCATGCAAACACAGAAGCTCGCCGTGGGACCCCCGTTGGCTGCCCCGAGGCGCATTCTTTCTAATCACATTGTGAACAGCAGCAGCAGGTGACGAATGGAACGTATTCTGTATTGCCTGTGGGACTACCTGGCCAAGTACAGCGGTCTCTGCATCGGACGCAAATTTCGTCGACGACCCGATGCCCTGTCAGGGCTGGCTTTGCGTGCATGGCGACGCACCCAACGGCCATCCCGCATCTCGAAAGCTGGGTTCCGTCTCGACACTGTTTATTTCCCAAGCAAAATCGTCGGCTTTGTTTGTATTGGGCAGGAGAGCGGCCTCCATCCATCACCAGACGTGCAGTTTCGTGCTTCCTCATCTGCCAGCTGAGAGGTACTGCCAGGCAACAAGCCGTGGACGCCCCCTTACGCCGGTTGACTTCTGCAGCCCCACTCCGTTGCCAAAAGTGTCCCATTTTTCCATCAGAATCCATCATGGTCTGTGTCCACGCCCCCACACACCCCTACGTTGCCCTGCCTCGTGCCTTGCCTGTACCTGCCTACCCCTGCCCGGCGGCGTCCCTGCTCACACCTTGCCGCCGTCGGTCGGTGGCTCCAATCTGAGATTACCAAAACTCACTAGGTATACGGTGTACTGAGCACCCGACTTGGACTCTGTCTGTGCCCCTGTCCACGCCTGGAAGTCTGGCCCGCACCCCCAGGCCTGCCAGTTCATCCCATCGTGCCCCTTCTATTGTTGCTCGCACCATGTCCGGTATAAAGATGCTTCCCCGGGCCGCCTCTTCCTCCTCCTTTTCCCTTCTTCCTCACCCACACACATTCACTCACTAGCACATATCCATACCCCGACTTTTCAGTCAATTACATTCGTTAACCCACGCCAACTCTTCGAGTTATCCAAACCGACAAAATGAAGTACGCTGCTGCTCTCATCGCTGCTGCCGTTGGCGCCAACGCCTGGGCCCAGAACGTTACCTACGTCACCGAGGTTGTCGACCAGTACACCACCTTCTGCCCTGAGGCCACCACCCTCACCCACGGCACCAACACCTACACTGTCACTGCTGTATGAACTGTGCCCCCCTTGACTTGTCTGCGCGGGATGGGTTTTGAGAAGGGCGCCGAGAGGAGGTGTCGGGTCGTCGTGTGCTCGGCACGAGTCACATGAACCTGGATATCCTTGATTCGAAACCCCTCAAAATTCAACCCGGGCACACGCATCACACGAGCTTCAAATGCTAACAAGTCTGCAGCCCACCACTCTGACCATCACTGACTGCCCTTGCACTGTCACCAAGCCCGTCATCACCACCTCCGCCGTTGTCTGCCACACCTGGTAAGCTCTGCCCTGAATGATACCGAGAATGCTGAACAAGCGTCGGGGCTAACATGTCATTTCCAGCGCTGTCAGCTACCCCAACACCACCGTTGCCTCCCCCACTGGCGGTGTCGTTCCCACCCAGCCTGCTGGCAACACCCCCGTCCCTACCGCCGGTGCCGGCAAGGCCATCGCCATCTCTGGCGCTGGTCTGGCCGGTGTCGTCGGTCTTGCCGCTTTCATTCTGTAAATCAGCTAAACTGTCACGCCTTGCGCATCCACGCCCCAGCCTACGATCTCTTGTCCAAATGAGCACGTAAGACTCGTGGGAGGAAATCAGAAGCCACTGCCAGCTGAACGACTGGAGAAGCGCCGCGGGAGAGTGGATTTGCCGATTTATGTTATGGATGGAAATTTGCGACTACTTCGGATGTGTATAGACTTTTTTGGGTTACGAACATATCAACACTCGGAGAACTTGGTGGTTCGACGGGGGCTCGCAGGTCAGACCCATGGAGGATAACTCTATCTATGGCTTGTGTGCGGTCTTAATAACTCTTTTTCGGCGCTTGGATTAAATGTGCCTTTATCAGCACTTATAGGAATTTGGATCTAATACGACTTAGCCCTTGCGGTCGGCCTATTTTGACAATACTTTATAAAGACGCGTTTCCATTTGCCGAACATCTTTGACTCATCTTGGATCATCTTGTCGTCGTTTGTTCCCCGCGCTGCTTGGTCCGAGATCTGTCAAATTGCCTTTCGTTTCCTGTGTTCCTGTTACTTGTACGAAGCTCATTGTTCACGCATAACTCGAGCACTGGACCCTTGTTTAGTCGGGTGTGTTTATAGTCTCGTCAAGCTGCACGCTTGGCCTCCCTATGTACGGTACTTTGAATATCAGCATGGCAAGTCAAGAGGCTGGTTTTGGCCCGACGTCGCATTATTAATTTCTGCAACTTTCTGAGCCGTGTTTCAGTCATGTGTCTTTGTTCAGTCAGCTCACTTGCTTGTCTAGCTTCGTCACTGTCGCACAAATTTACTTTCTGTCATCATTGACGAGGCTGGGGAGGGCCATGCATGCACGTTTCTTGTTCCATGACGAAACTCCCCTATTCCCTCGCATGAGAGCTGGTTGTCTCGACCTATCTTCTACGCGCAAGCCATCTATTCACCTGCTCCCTTGCATTTTCAATATGATGTGATGTGATGTGATGCGTGACCGGCCCCAACATGCCTTTTTTTTTTTTGTGCCAACTACGTCGCACAGCCAGACAATGACTCGTGGTGAGCACGTTCTGGGGGTTGGGCAAAATGGTAACAAACAATTGTGCGCTACACCTTTTCCATGCCGAGTAGCTGGCTGGTCAGCTAAGTACTCCGTACAGGTAGGTGTCTGGCTAATAAGCGAGCAGCGGGAATCAACAACAATAAAAACACTTTTTACACCGCCCTCTATTTCAAAAGCATTGGTTACTGTGAATGTTTTGATGGGGCTTGCCTATCGGGTGTGGTCATGGGTCATTGTTATGTTTCTCGTGGCCCTGTCTGAGACGGGCAGCTGATTCCCCTGTTAGGCTTGCATTCCCTGCCTAGGCTGATTTTTAGGTGGATATGGTGATGGCGGTGACGTCTTTTGGGCCGTGTTTGAATGTGACGCTTACCCTGTAGGACAGGTGATGATAATGTAGAGTGTGTATTTGGTTGGTCTTGATATTTTGTGATGATTTGGATAGAAGTTACTTGTCTGTGTATTATTATTATTTTTTAATGTTCTAGCTGGGAAACTGGTATGAAGCTGGTTTACCTAACCGCACACGAGTGATTTGTGTTGATGTGCAATACACTTTTTCTGTATCTAATACCAGCGAAGACTGCAAGCGACAATAAAACCACAATTGTCCAACAACGGACTGCCGGGACAAAAGGGGGGGGGGGGGGGGTTTCGGCTCCTTGGTCCGGGGAAACGGAACTTGAGCAGCCACAGAGCGGGGCTGCATCCCTGGAGCGTTGAGTCTCCACCAGAGCTCAGGAGCTCCTGACGCCTGTAATAATAATAAGAGTGACAAGCGCCGCCGCATGGCCGAGGGTAAAATGGGCAGATTATCCTCGACATGACATGAATCTCCCTGGCAAGAATATAATCAACCGGGTCAATTACCCACGAAGCCTCCTGCGGACCTACGGACTGGCTACAACCGCGGCCAATTAGCCCCGAAGCAAGCACAGTTAGATTGCTGCAACCTCAAACCCCTTCCCACGCGCCACAATCGCGACATGGCGTCAAGAGAAGCAGGCTCTCATCTGCAGGACGACGTGCTCCGGCACAGTCTAGAGAATCCAGAGGAATTCTGGGCTCACCAGGCTGAGCATCTGCACTGGCATAAACAGCCGACTGAGACGCTGCGCCGGACGCAGCGAACCCTCAAAACTGGTGGCATAACTCACGATAGTTGGGAATGGTTCCCGGGTGGCGAGATTTCAACGTGCTACAACTGCATCGATAGACATGTCGAGGCGGGACGGGGCGACAATGTCGCCATATACTACGATAGCCCCGTCACTCAAACAAAGGAGACGTATACGTACCGCAAGTTGTTGGATGAGGTCGAGGTTCTGGCGGGGGTCTTACGAGCAGAGGGCGTTGGAAAGGGCGACGTTGTCATGCTGTATAGTAAGTCGATGTCAATGGCGAGCGGAGCGGAGCAGCAGTCTCGAGGAAAGCAAACGGCAAAGGAAAAGAAACTAACGACCGACGGACCACCACAGTGCCCATGATCCCCTCTGCGTTAATAGCCATGTATGCGGTTAACCGCCTAGGCGCCGTTCATGCCGTCGTCTTTGGCGGATTCGCCCCCAATGCCCTCGCACAACGGATTGAAGCTTGCAAGCCCGTTGCTATACTAACCGCGTCCTGCGGGATTGACGGAAACAAGCCGCCCATTGCCTATCAGCCGCTCGTGGAGGAAGCCATTAGGGTCTCCCCGCACAAGCCTCTGCGGACATTCATCTGGCAACGGCCGCAGGTTAGATGGACCCCTGACCGCAAGCGTGGACAGGCTACATGGCAAAAGGTTGTGAGAAGTGCTCTTGCCAGGCAGATCAAGGCAGACTGCGTGCCTGTTGCGAGTACGGACCCGGTTTACATCATCCACACTTCCGGCACGACTGGTGCTCCCAAGGGTGTCATGAGAGACGCTGCTGGTCATGCCGTGGGGTTGAACCTTTCCATCAGCTACCTCTTCAACATCCACGGACCTGGCGATGTTGCCTTTACGGCGTCGGACATTGGATGGGTTGTCGGCCACTCGTACATCGTCTACGCCCCTTTGCTGGCCGGTGCCTCGACGGTTCTTTATGAGGGCAAACCGGTCGGGACACCCGACGCCTCGGCGTTCTGGCGAGTTGTGGAAGAGTACAAGGTCAACACCATGTTTACGGCGCCCACGGCCCTCCGAGCCATCAAGAGAGACGACCCGGACAACAAACTTCTCTCCGCCGTTGGTGCCCGAGGGGGCCTTGGCAGTTTGAAAGCATTGTTCCTGGCGGGCGAACGCTCAGAACCCTCGCTGGTTTCCATGTACCAGGGCCTTTTGGACAAGTACGCTGCCCCAGACGCACAAGTCATTGACAACTGGTGGTCAAGCGAATCTGGCTCACCGATAACTGGTCGTGCCCTGGTTCCTCACGCGGGCAAGGATCGGACGTCTGCTGTTCGGAATCACCCACCTGCGACTATCAAACCAGGAAGTGCGGGCAAGGCCATGCCTGGCTTTGATGTCCGCGTTGTCGACGATCAAGGTCGCCAAGTTTCAAAGGGCACCATGGGCAACATTGTCTTGAGCATGCCATTGGCTCCCACCGCATTTCGCACCTTGTGGGAGGACGAGGAGCGGTTTTATAAAAGTTACTTGAAGAGATTCAACGGGAGATGGTTGGATACAGGAGATGCCGGTATGATTGATGACGAAGGATATGTTCATGTAATGAGCAGAAACGACGACGTTTTGAACGTCAGTGCTCATCGATTGTCTAGTGGTACGTCTCCCCCCCTACCGTTCCAAGCACCAGCAAGTGTTGGATTTACGCCGTGCCCATGATTTTTGTATTTCCAAAGGAACAATGGTCAATGAGCCAGCCGGGAATGCTGACTTGTTTTGCAGGCGGCATTGAGCAAGCCATCACGTCACACCCTCTCGTGGCCGAAGCCAGCATCGTCGGCATCCCAGACGCCATCAAGGGTCAGCTCCCCTTTGCCTTTATCACTCTATCCATAGCCAACCACCCTACGTCGGCTGTGCCAGATGAGAAGCTCTCCTCGGAGATTGAAGCCCTCGTGCGCACACAGGTCGGAGCCATTGCGTCTCTTGGCGGAATTATCCAAGGCAAGGGCATGATTCCCAAGACTCGCTCAGGCAAGACTCTGCGGCGGGTCCTGCGCGAACTGCTAGAAAATGGCGTCCACGGTGACTTTGACAAAGAGGTTGCGGTTCCGAGCACGGTGGAGGATTCGTCAGTGGTACAAGTTGCCAGGGCCAAAGTGAAGGAGTATTTTGCAAAGACTGGCGACAAGCACGCGGCCATTGAAGGGCCTCGATCAAAGCTATAGATGTACCGGGTGCGCCAATCCCTAGTTGGATCATCCCTTTAGACACGAGTTTGGCGGCTACTTCCTCACTAGCCCCCTGTTATTAGGAGAGCAGCTACAGCGCAATGTCATGTCGTTTGTCCCCGGCGGCCATCAAGATACTCGGTGCCAAAGGACAAACAGATGCTATACGAGTTTCAATCCTGTATCCCCAGGGATGTCCCCATTGCACAGCACCAGCGCAGTACGACTCGCTGTCCACGAGGGCATACGGAGACACAGCACCCTCGTGGGACAGCCTTCATCCTACCGTGCTCGCTGGGCGCTGCAATGTCGCACGACCAGGACGCGGGGGTGCGACGGAGACGCATTGAATGCCGAAGGGCTGCCGGGCCTCTTTGGTTTCTGCGCCGTGTACGGCTGACGATGGGGAGACGGACGACGAACCGAAACTTGGTACTGGTGTTGTACGTCGTGTTGGATAGATTGCGGCGGTGAGGAGGTGGCACGTTGTCATGCCCCTCAGTGGCAGTCTTGGGGTTTACAAGGCGTTTTGGAGATGTACATCGGGTGTGTGGCTTAGTGTTGGCGGGAACCGATATCAAGACGGATGCAAATATACGCCTTTATATTAGTGGGAACATGATATCAAGACACAGGGCAAGTACGTAGCCCTTAAAAATAAGGGAAACGTAATACCAAGAGACGGGATGCAAACACACTCCCTTGGACCAGCGCCAGCGTGATGTCAAGAAACTGGTGTAGATATATAGCCCTGGATTAGCGGGAATCTGGCATCAACACAGATGGCAATGATGTAGCCCATACGTCAAAACAGCCCTGTTAAGACATGTACAAATATGCAGTCCACATGTCAGTGGAACTTGACGTCAACACACGGAGCAAATATACAGCCCATACACAAGCAGTACCTTGATATCAACATGTATAAAACAAGTGTATAGCCCACCCGACATCATTACAGATACAAAGAGCAAACGCAACTGGCCCCCCCTATAAAAAAAAAACTAGCCCAAAAAACGTGTTTGCACACTCTATTCTAAGCCGAACCAGCGGCAGGCAAAGCACACGACACAACCCTCACGCACACATGCCGTAAACACTCCCCTGCCCCTTGGGCGCAAGCTTGACGCAGGCGAAGCGCGCCTCAGACAACCTCTTGCCGGCCTTGAGGCTCTCGAGAACCCTAGGGGGGGAGGAGGGGGTCAGCAGACAGGATACAGAGCCGCAGGAGCAGAAAGGAACTCACCATTCAACGCCCACGTAGCGCACGCCAACACCGCCAATCTTGCGAATCTCCCTGTCCATCTTGCCGCCGGCCAAACCGCCGCCCGCGGCTCTGCCCAGAATAACATGCGTGACGGTCCTCCTGCCCAGGTGCAGACTCATCTGCGCCCCGTTCTCGCGAAGCATGTGCTTCAACTTGTGGTCCGACACGAGGGGGAACGTGCTGCCGTTGACATACACCACGCAGCCTGAGAAGATGCCCCTCTGGGGTGCCGTCGCGGCCTCGTCGGCGGGCCTCTTGTCGTCCGGTAGGGAGGCCTTCATCAGGCCGGGCCGTTGCAGCATGTCCGCGACGCTGGCGCCTCCCCTTGCCTTGGTGCCGTCTGCCCCGGGCCCCCATGTGTCTTGGATGCGATGCCCGCCTGTGGCTCCCGACTGGAACTGGCTGTTGAGCTTCCTGTTGCGCGATTCGCGCCACGACGTCCCCGGCTGCTGCTCGGGGCGCTGGTGCCCAGTTGACGAGGAGTTCCATGGGTCAAATGCCGTGTTGCGAGGAATCGCCGCCTTGGGGAGTGAGGAGGTCGGCGCTTTTGGCATTTTTTTTGTTCAAGGCTTCTTGATGCCCGCATACCCTAGACCGTGAACTGGGTGTTTACGTTTACGGCGGCGTTTACGGCAGCGTTGCAACGTGGGTCGTTGCGCGGATTCCCTCGGAATGGCGTCATGTGCGAGCTTGGAAGAAAAAAGTCTCGTTTGAGCGGTGTGTTTAAACCACGACGTAGCTTGTGTTGCGGATGGTTTATGCGGCCTGGTGTCTGAACGGCATTCACGGCATTCACGCATGGACGTTTGCTGGCGTTTTTTTTTCCTAACCTGGACAGGCAAGTCACATGAGGGGCAATCGCGTTCAACACACTACTGGAATTCCACGACATGGCCATGCCCGCGTCGCAATTGTTTATATTCTCTCTCGTGTGTTTCTGTGTTTCTGTGCATTGAATTGCTCGGGCTGCTGCCAATGGCACATGGTCTCTGCGCGCCTTGTCCATCTTGTCCGGAAACAAAAACCCTCGTGATGCAGCGACATGGACATTGCGCCATTGACGTGGCACTCACCCCCAACAAGAGGCGCTCCCAGTGGCCGTCCGAGTGGCCGTCCCAGTGGCCTCCCAGTGCCTCCCAGAGGCCGTCCAGAGGCCGTCCCAGAAGGTGGTGGTTGGTTGCGGCGCGGCCAATTGGTCAGCTTCCCGACCTGGCCTTTTTCTCTCCCGTCTGGTCTGAGTCCGGTCTGGTCCTGTTTCCTCCTCCCCCCTCCGCCATCTGAATTGCTCCAGATGGTCTGCCCAACCTCCGCTCTTCTGTTCTCCGCATGGGCCAGGTTGCCTGACACCCCGTCAAATCCAGCCGAGCAGCGAGCGTCCCGTTTGTCAAGGGACCCCGGGCCAAGCCAGAAGCCCCATGCCTCCGTCAACCAAAAAGAACTGCCAGCCTTTCGCCTTTCGCCTTTTAGTCGCCATGCCTCCCTTCAACTTCCCTGTCGATAGTTACTGTGTCCGAACCCCCCCCTCCCGCAAGGCTTCCCTGTCTAGTCGGCTGTTTGAAAAACATGCAATGCATTGGTCTGCAAACATGATCCGCAGCCCGCTCACCTCGACCATGTACTCCATACGGAGTACAGAACGCTTAGATCTCAACCGGGGGGCGTGTTTTGACCTGACTTGACACTGGCGCGTGGCGATTCCTTTCCGGCACCAAAACTTGCCCGCTGTGCCTCGTACATGAACCAGCATGGCTGGGGAACCAGCTGCCAAACAAACCCGTGCATGATCTCAACGCACGTCGTCTGTACATACGCCGGAACATGCCTGACCCTGCTTGTGCCTTTTGCATCATGTTTCCTAGTTGCTTTGCCTGGCAATGCTTTTCCGAAGCGCCTGTTGCTCCTGTTGCTCCTGTTGCTCCTGTTGGGCCCGCCATTGCACTTCAGTCGGAACTCCTTTCCCCTTCTCTCTCTGCCTTTCCTTTCCGGCCCCGTACTCCGTACTGTACATGGGATCCTGATACGGGCCCCGACCCCCCTCGAGCAGTCATGGCTTTTCCCAGCCTCTCTGGTTCGTAAGATGGCGCCATGGTACCTCTCCGTTCATCCAGAGTAGAAGTGGTTATCGGCCAGCCCGTACCTTGCACTTCCGCCCCTGATGCTAGTGCTTGCGCGAAATAAAAACAACACTGACCACAAGGCTCAACGGTCCGGCGAGCGTAGCGTCATAGTCCGACGACGTATTGGTTCCATCTTGCCGCAAAAACCCTGGCCATCTCACAATCACCACCACCTCGACAAACCCTTGTCTCTTCCCCTCCATCTTTCGATGCCCTGGATCCAGCCACTACTTTTCCATTTTGCCCTGGCCAAAAGACCTTGCCGCCGTCCAACGAGACGGGGTCTTGTCGGCGGGCTCGCTTGCCCAGTTGACCATCTGCACCCTTCTGACATCGGCGACAACATGCGGAATACGTACTCCGTACCCCAGGCAGAGACATATGTATGATAGTTGCTCCATCTCAACTCGATGCCTGCTGCCGAGGATTGGAACGCGGGCCGGGCTAACTCCTGTCCCTTGTTCTCCTGCACCGTCCCAGCAAGGCCCGCCATATTTCAGTCCCGACTGCTTGACAGACTACGGAGCTTTTGCCTACATATGTGCTCCGTATGTATGCGCATCATTCGCGCAGTTCATCAGCGGACCAAGCCTATCCTCTGTACCTATAAAGAAGCCAAGCGGGCAGGCCAGGGTCGTGGACTCCCCTGGTAATTCGTCATGATCCGCTTCAATTGCTATTCTTCCAGCAGGCCTGCCAGAGCGAAGGACTGGAAATGTCCCGAGTATCCAAAACTAAGACAGGTGCCCGCCGGCAGCTGTCTCGCTTTCGCCCTCACTCATTCTTGGTGTGCAGGTCCAGAGAACACGCACATCGACATACAATGCTCCGTGCTCCGTGCATATTACACAATACATGCTCTCTGTCATTAGGGTCTGGAGTGAGTGATTGTACATGCAGCCGATGCATTGTGCCACTGCACATAACTAGCTCATCTTATGAACCGGCAGCAGCCCTGGTATTCCATCGTGGTTGCACCATGCCTGTTGGCCGCCCACCCCTCCCCATTGTGGCAAAACGGTCAGCGTCGACGGGTGGGTCGATGGTAATCCTGGTTTAATGTGATGCTCACTGACGGGAGAGCTAATGCACTCACCATAGCCCTGCCAAATTGATGAGACCTTCCGTCAGACTCTGTACTGTACATTTGTACATGTCCATGGCCTGAAAATGGGTCAAGAGGCTGTGCTCTTTTGGGAAAAGAAGAAGTGTAATAAAAATAAAAGCCAGCACAGATAGTGAATTATGGCTTGCGTCGGACTGTCGGGGTCGGCAAAAGTCCACAGTACAATCTGCTGAGGAGTCTTGCATCTTCGGCTCCAGCAGATTGCGGCTTCAACTTATGTACATACCTTTGTGTTCAAGAGATATTAATATCATGACATTGGGGGTGGTCTTGTCACACAGATTGAGGAGGCAGCAACAGCCGGGCGGCATGGTGTCGATGAGAACCGATGTACGTAATTTCGTGTGGCTAAATCAGGCTGGCGTGTTGCCAAGTGGATGGATGGCGGCGCCTGGCTTGAGTCCAGTCGTAAAAGTGTTGAAGCCGGCCACAAGGCTACAGTGAGCTGGTTTGCACATGGGCCAAGAGGAGGCCGGAGTAATAAATTGTTTGTGTCGCGTCGTTTTCTGACGTTGAGCATATTTTGAGGCGTGCATAGTTGCACGTAACACCCATTGCGGCTGGCTGTCGGGGCCAGCAGAGACTGATAATAATGATGATAATAAAAAATGCTGTGATAATAAGCGGTGAGGGTTTTCGGTGACTTCCCCCCTCCCTTGCCATTATTAGACCATGTGTCGGACAACAAGGACTGGTCGAAACGAACCAAGCTCAGACCATCAGACCATCAGAGCTTTCGGCAAACATGGCTCTGTTCCACGCTGCTTACCTATTACTGTCACCAGACAAGCTTTAGGTGCGTAAGCAAGAATCAAATCTGGAACCTTCAAGCGGATAGTAAACATGATGCATTAGGAGCTTTGTAAGTTCCTGGTGACACTCAAGGAATATGTTCAACCAGACGTTCGATAGGGCGATGCCTGACTTATCAGTGTCCAAGGGGGGTTTGCCGCTTTGTGCAGAGTATCTGCAAGTCGATACTTCCGGATCACGCATGTGGATGGGTCGGTCAGGCCAGACAGACAGACTGTCAAGCCCCCCCCCCCGCCTCTCCCCCCACAGACGGGAATGCGAGTGAAGACAATCCAGGCCTTCCAATTGTGGCGGAACGGCTTCCACGCGTAGAGGGCCGAGCCGACCTGTGGAAGTTATGCATCCTCCATCGCTTCAATTTGATGCATAGCCAGTGAGTCTAACACATGAACTATATCTGCTCGGAGACGTTGGTGTTCTGGCACATGTTCGTCGCTGGGCACATTCCGGAAAGAAGTGCCTCTACAGTACAGCGCTACCCCATGAACCGTGGACTTTTGAGCAGTTTCTTTTGAGAACTCCTGGTCCGGCTGCACAAGCCTCTCTCTTACAGAGCACCAGTTTGATGGTTATGACCGCCACTCAGTTGATGAAATAACCATCGCCAGCTCAGGTGTTCAATTGGCCAGTGATGCTAGGCACGGGGCCATGGCTACTACTTTGAACGGTACATTTCCTCCCAACTTGTTCAAGAATCAGGCTCTGTGATCCGAAGTACTAGATGCCAATTGCCTGGCTGACCAGTGGTTGCTTGAGTGGGTTGAGCCAGTGGCGTGGAGCAAATGTGGTGTGGCAGAGACGTGGTGGGCTTTCATTGGGCTGGCCATAGCCAGCATCTGAGCTATTCCGACTAGTTTACAAGGCCGTTGGTAGCCAAGATCCTGTGGAACTGATAAGCAATGCCCAGGTGGCGTCGGACCTTCGGGGCGATGAGTTGTTCAACAACCCAGGAGCCAAAGACAACGAAGCATGTTGGTGTTCCATGCCGTCCGCCAACCCCCGCACAAGACTCCCGGATAATTGATGAGTTACACCGACATGTTGAGGGGCCATTGGGCTCATTGAAGCGATGTGAAAGGAGGAACCAGAGCTAGAGCCCGAAGCCCGGCGAGCCAGAAACAGCCAAGCCTCTCAAATTCGGCCTGTTCCTCTTCACAAGCGCTCCTCAACGAGATGTCTGCTTGCACCGGTGCGGCTTGAAAAGAGAACTTTTGGAGGTGCCTGGATGTGGTCGGGTGGGAGGATCTCGACTTGGCTTTCCTCCATGCGTGATGCGTGAGCGGACGGAAGTATGACCTCGCATCCGGCATCAAAGGGGACGGGAAGGCTAATGTACAAGCAGCCAAACCAGAGCACCCTTCTCCACCGAGGATAACACCCGGTCTACTCCGTACATGGGGGCATCAACGTGGTTGGAGACGAATTCTTTGAAAGGATTCTTACGGCAAACCTGCAGAATCCGATTGTTCCAATGATGGTGGCTCAAGTGAAAACTTTGTCGGTCCTGTGGGTGCACAGAGAGTACTAGGATTGCTGGAGTTACTACTCTGTACAGAACATACTTTTGATTGTCGTTTGTAGTTGTACACAATACGTACCTCTGTACAAATTTCCACCAGTACCGCCAACGGCTGGGCATGGGACCCTAGTTCGACTGGCGGGCGAAGAGGAGGCCGTGATTGGACATGCTGAGGCATACATAGCCGCTTTGCATGTCATGCAAGTGTTCAAGCCAGCATCTCTCTTCCCGGCTCGCAAGGGCTGCAGGGACCGGGAGGAGCGGCTAATCTTGTATTTCAAGCTTCGGAATTACATCCCTCTTATCCAGTGCATCATCTTCGAGTGAGCTCGATATCTTCCGACTTCCATTCGAGATAGACATCCTTACCTATCAGAAGTTCAATCAGTGGCCTTTGCCTACTATAAAAAACACTGACGCAGATTCTCTGATATTGGGGCCGTACGTAGAACGAGCAACTTCTCCAGCAACAACAGCTCGTCGGAGCAACAGTGCGGCCGGTAATATCCACTCTGGGTGTTACCATCCTGCTAGGTTATCTTGTCGGCTTCCCATTTTTATGACAGCTTAGTCAAAGGTTGATGAGTTGCCATGCCCTGAGACATGGAACCAACGCATAAGCGCTGTTACAGAAAGAATAGCATTCCTCGGAAGAAGTCTCCTATGCCCAGAGGAGGGCGGCCGCCGTGTTTGCTGAGGTAATGTCCGAGAGGGGCTCTGTGCTCTGGCACGTGAATCTAGCCAGGCGTAAACTAAGCTATTTCAGTGAGGCATGAGGTGGGATATTGGCTTTCGCTAAATGGGCAACAAAAAAGGGCTGGGGCATGTGCTTCTCGTCTTCCCACTACGGGAATCAGTGCACTTGTTTTGCGCTGGCAATGATTTTGTTGAGGTGTGAGACAAGAGGCCAAAAATACTCCAGCAGAGGCACAGGAAGCTGAGTGTGGTCTGCCTGGACAGCTCACCCGTGCAAAGTGGCTGGCCATGTGTTCGTCAATGAAACGCCCGAGCCTTACGAGCTTCGTCTCCGTGTCAAGTGGGGACGAGAAGCCACAATTCAAGGTGGTCCCCTGGTGAGGGAGGACTTGTGCAAGACTTTGTCAGAGCCTTTCACTCATCGCTGCCATGACTGACATGTGGCCTTCGTCCAAGAGTCCATCTTGATCAAGTTGGCTTTCTTTGGTCGAAAGTTGTCAAAACGGCTCATGCCTGAGGCGAGGATGCACGGTTGTACGGCCCCATGCAACCATCTGTATAAGGACGGGTTCGTTGCATCAAGCCTTACCATGATGGTGCATTCAGGTGGATTCTTTCGGACAGCGGCGAATAGTAGAGAAGGTTGCCAACCCAAATTTCATGGAACCAGGCCTTCAATGTTTGCATGTCTCCGAGTCGTGAAGCAAGAACTTGGGCAAGAGCTAAGAGCAGAGCCCCGCGCTCTACGGAGTAGGTGCCCTCCAGCTTCCAAGGCAGGAGGAGGCTAGTGACGAATCCAGTATGGAAGGAAGGCGGGACACGGGCGAAGCGAACCAGACCCCACCTCCAAGTCTTGTTTGGATGGACTGAGTCTACTCTGGAAAACCCAAGCCCTTCCCCAAGATCCAAACTTTGTTTCGTATCTGGCAAGAATTTGATTATTTGTTGCCAATCGTTTCTTCGTGCGCCACACGCTGATGGGTCGTTGATGAGACAGCTTGCCTTAGTTCCCGTGCCAGTTATGCAGTTGCCATGTTCAAACAGTAGGAGGCCTTAGCCCAATCATCACCCCACAGCACATCCGGGGGCCGCTCGGTTCAGCCCGTCGACGAATAAATACTCCGTACTCGTCAGATTATCACCAAGGCGCAAAGCACTTGTACTAGTCAACCATGGTTCTACGGATCACAGCTGCCCCGAGAGGAGCAGCCCATGCCAAGCCCCCGTTGACCGTCATCCAAAGCCGAGTTGAGGAATGCGGTACACATCAACCACTGCCGGGTAGGACCGTTAACTGTGTTCCTCGGCTTTCGAGTTTCTCGTGCGTGAACAGCGGTGTGCATGCAAGTCCCGGGATCCAGTCACACAGTCTCAGCCACCGCTCCACGTCTGAGTCGAGCATGTTGGTCCGGCCACTTTCATAACATGCACGGGAGTTCTCCGTTGCCGCTCCGCTGGACATGATTGTGGCACATGAACTGCGTAGTTTGGCGTGGAAGTGTTGGACTCCAAGAGTAAAACCAAGGCTGATGGATGCGAAGAAGGTTGCCCAATGCACTCACGGGCAGCCGAGAGCTCCGCCCTCCATGATGTCTTGCACGCCGTCAAGTAAAGCATCTGGACTTGCAAGAAACGGTGGCTTACTATAATCGAAGTCCATCGTAACGCCATTAGCCACAATCAAGCCGCCTGAGGGAACATGTGCAGGCCGGCCGGGGTTCCTCCCATTTGACGCACCAAGCTGCAACTTGCCTGCACTTGTGTGTTGTACATAGGTTGGTGGACTTGCGGTATTATTATGCACGCTGTATGTATGCTAATGTAGCCGTCCTAAGAGCCGCCATGTTTCATGCGAGATCGATGTGAGGCAAGATTGCACCCTAAATCTAGCGGATCTAAAAAATGTACGGGCAGATCCAAGGGCTTGAGGACTCGGCTCTGTGGTCATTTTGTGCTGAACATATGTAGCCATGTGGGCTCATGATTCGGCAGTCTGGGCGGGCAAGGTAGGGGTGAAAGGTATGGTACAACGGCTTTGTGATCCTGGAGCTGTGGTCGGACTCAGAGGCACACCTACAGTGGGTCACAGTAATTCCGAGTAAACCCCACCTTCAACTTGTATTTTTTCTCAACGCGTCGATTGAAATAAACAACATTCTAACTTCAAGACGCGATTCCTACCGCTATAATGCCCAGACATACTAAAAAAAAGAATTGGAGTCCTCACAAGAGAGGCAGAATTCATTTGATGTACAGCAAAGGTTAGTCTGCTAAATACATCGCTAGTCAGGAGGGAATTCCTGCTAGGAGCGTTCACGGCATCGCGACGCGCTATACGCAGCAAATAAAAGGTTAAGACCTTCCACGCCCAGGACAGCCCCCAAAGCTCTCAGATCGCCAAAAAAGAATAATCAATCGAATTATTACTCAAAACCCTTTTATTAAGAACCGACAACTTCTTATAGAGTCAGGTGTAGCGTGCAGTATTACAACTTTAACACGCTACCTTAAGTCTGTGGGTATTTAACATATATATGCAATTTAACAGCCAAAATTAACAGAAAGGGATGCAGCAAATCGCCTAAGATTTACACAGAATCATCAGAATAAACCAATCTACTGGTGGCGAAAAGTTTTTTTTTCGGATGAAGTCTCTATCGCAACTACAGATAATCAGAAGACTAAGTAGTGTTTTGTCAGGCGTGTAAGTTAAAGTAACATACTACAGAAACCGCTATAACTTAACAACTAATTATCTATAGGGTCATAGACTTAATAAGGAGAATGTATAACTAAAGCCACATAGGACAAGACACTCTTTAATGTTCTAGGCCTCTTTTAGCGCGTTTAATCGCTCTTCGTTATGTGTCCTTCCAGGTGATCCTGATTTGCCTCGAGGTGGCGTGACTTCACAAGTAATACACAACACCCTACAGTACGAATTACCTACAATTTTGTCTCTAGGTACTATATTTATGCATGATAATGCTCCTACATTTCGGGGTCATTTGGTGCAGAATTAGCTGCGTGATTAGGCTATAGAAAATGGGGTGGATTTAATAGATTGGCCGCCATATTCGCCTGACCTTAACCCTATTAAAAACCTCTGGAAGTTACTGAAACAAAAAATCTGTGAACGTCACCCTCACCTATCTGATGCACGCTTTACAATGAACCTATTTAATGAACTTGAACAGGCTGCTGTAGAAGTCTGGGAGGATTTTAACGAGGAGCTGCTTTTACACCTTATTAACTCAATGCCCCGCCGAATTGAGGCTGTACTGAACGCACAAGGCTGGTATACTAAGTATTAAATATATAAATCGATACAGAATCGCTTAAAGTCTCTGTATTCTATATAAAAATACAATTGGTACATATTTGGCCGAGAAAACGCGGTTTTAATATCTGCACTGCAAATAAGGATACATGGGCGCGTTATCAATTACTCGGAATTACTGTGGGGCCACTGTAAGATGGATGAGGGGTGAGATCAGAGGACATTGTTGGTATGGAGCCCGGGTTGCAACCGATTCCGAAGCTTTGTGGTGTGCTTGCAACTACAAAATGCCCGGAACGGACTAGACTCCTGCTCAACAGAGAAGTAGTGCCCCTCTGACCTGTTCAGATTTGCCCCATTGTACCCCTGGAAGTTTGTTCGACCAAGGTACTTACCTTACTGACGGAAGAGAAGACTCAACGCGGGGCAACATGACCAACCCACAGCCATCGATTCGTTACTGAGGTTCCCAGTCATTTTTTGATTATCAACTTATCAGACGTTGTTGCCTCACTTGTCCGAATTGGAGATGTTGATGATTTGATTGCCGAAGGCACATGTTGTTCGTTCTACATGGAGCTCACGGGTCACAGTTGCTGAAATCAGAACAAGATATCACCCCCAGTATCAGATATTAAGGTCCAATGTCTGAGAGGGGCCAAATGTCAAGGACGAGATTATGGTCCAAAGGGTAGACCAGACCAATCTGTCAGAGACCTCCCGCATGAGTCCATGGCACTATTGTCATAGATTCATTTCTACCTCCTCTCAAAGTCAAGTCGCCGCTTACTACTCCGTAATTTGACAATACGCGCGGAGCACATATAATGCGAGCCCGATGGGACCCTCCATTTTCTTCCTCTTTTGGCACGAGGCTCCAGATGAGCATATCACTTCGGTTGCTAGCAGTGGACATGGTTCTTTTCGCCATTGTGCTCCGTACTGATACGAGACGACGCCGTACGACAGTCTGGCTTCGGGAACAGCATGGGCTGTGAAAATGCTGCCTGAACTACCTAACGCCATCGAGTGGGTATGCACAAGGGCTAGATAGAGCCTGGTGAAAATGGAGTTGACATTTTTTATCGCCTCCACCGCAGCCAGGAGCGGCATGCACGGGTATCGACGCCTTGCGTCCAATCTGCATATGCCCATGCACAGGCACGGGCTCCTCCAGCATTCTCTTGAAAATGTGGGACCAATCTTGATAATAGTCTAATTTCGGCCACAAGCTTTGTCCTCTTCGTTCTCACATATCAATTTAACGCGTCATTTGGAGTATCGCATGTCTCTCCGCACAAAACTTTGCATGTGGAAGGCATGAAAGAAGGAGCACGATGTCTGGCATGCCATCTTCCCCAACACAACGCCAAAAGGACGTGTCCCTTTCGCTTCGGGGGGCCGGGCTGAACCCCACTCGTTGGGCGACGGGGGGGGGGCCCCCTCTGTGTTGCTGACAAGCCCAGAGTTCGTTAGGGTTCTGGGGGTCGATTGGCATCTCGTCGATTGCCTGACTAGGCAGGCATCGATTGTTGAAGCCCACTGCTGATCCCTGGAGGTTAAGGACGGCTCCACCGTGGCCCAGCCCCTGCTAGCCTGCTGGGATTAAGTTGCTGCGCAGCGACAAACGGCAGCTTTGCTAGTACAGTACGATACAGTATCACAGCTCTGGACGGAACGTGGTGGTTCCTCATGGCCCCTACTCGGTAGCATGGCGCTAGTGGTCCGACTAACAAGGAGGCATACAATAGCAATCATGTAAAAAGGTGACGAGGTCAAATGCCCAGCCGCAATTGCGGAGTCCAGGAACAGATATGCCCGATTTCGACAATATATCAAGCAGAATCGAAGCAGCCCTTCATGGCTGGGACGATAGCGGTCGACGTTTTGACCAGAGCAAGGCCAACTTGTCCAAAGGATCAAGGCGTGGATCTGTCAGCTAGGCAGTGTTATGTGAGACGAAACAACCACAAACTTTCTGGACAGCTGCTGATCTTGGTCCGTTCACGGCTAGGCCGAGGCTGTTTCGCACATAGCAAAATCCCCGGCCCTAGAGCTGTAGTGTTGTAACTGAGGATCCCCATGTTGAGCCGGGACAAGGAAAACCAGATATTGTACGGAGTACGGAGCACATGTGCATGTCTCCCGAGCTTCGATGGCGCTAGCCATGGAACCCATCCACCAGACTTCTAAAGTGGGCGGCTCGGAATGACTGTGTTCTAAAGTTGGAGTTCCTGGCAGTTGCGACACGTGCACTCATGTACTCCGTACATAAAAGTGTCGCTGAGAGGAATGCGGAAGCAAAGGCAGAGCGGAAGCGCAAGCACAAGCACAAGCACAAGCAATGCAAAAGCAAGGCGGTGCAAGGCGAGACAAGGCAAGAGCTACGGGGTCTGAGAAACCTGGAACGAACCCCCCCAAGCCCAAGGATGGAGAACAATAGCCAAATCTTGGACAGAGGAAGGTCCATCTTCTGCGGTCTGCGGTCTGCAACTGCCCACCTAGGCAATCATACATAATACCGCCTCTGCAAAGTACATATCTGTAGTCGAGAAAATTTCTTCTTCTTCCAGATCAAATGGCGGTCGTGGAGCAAAGCAAAGAACACCAACATTGGTCACCTGGGGGTACCAGCTTGTCCGTGTGTTATCCATCGTCGCCGGCCCTTGCTCCCTGATCCTGGCACCATTGCCACCAGAAGGTTGACCATCAGGGCCTACTCCGAGTTCAAATTTGCCGAGATGGTCAGTCACCACAAACAATAAGGTCCAACGCCCCGTGTGTCTGTGTGACTTGTCGACCACGTCGTCACACGCCATGTCAAAGCCGCTGCAACTGTTGGGAGAAGTTACCGGAATGACCGTGGTGGGGCTCGTGGAGGTGCACCTTTTGTGTATTCATCCTCTTCCGTCCCTTATCTCGTTTTATAGAAGTTTGTTAATGATGAAGCAAGGCATCTCCATCATTCAATCCGAGGTGAGCTCTAGGCACTATCAATATCTATCTGGGCCGCTTACAAGCCAAGCACCTTGAGGGAGTTCTGGTGATCGACCCGCCAGTTGACCCACCTCTGCCAGTCCACTTCTTTGCAGCACGGCGCCCAACTGCGGTGCGGACCTGGTGCTATCGAGAAGTGAGTGACGGCGGCGAGTTTTAACAAAGCCAACCTCCTCTACCAGCCAAGCTGAAGCAGACACCGCTCAGTCCCGCCCCCTAAAAAAAAACAAGCAACAAAAAAGGGAACAAAAGAAACGAAACACTGATAACCAAAACCGCGCTGGAAGCTAGGCTCAAACCGCGACGGGGCCAGAAAGCAGGTACACCTTAGTGGCGAAATGGGGTGGGCTGGAATCGGATTTTGCTTTCCCTTGGTGTGTTGGTTGTGTCAAGTGCCAAGTAATGCCCATGTCGACTTTATCCAACCATATCTTTAACGCTGGTGTGTGATTGGAACTCGATACTACCACGAGGCCACGCATGTCCGTTCGCATAGGCTTGCTTGCTTACATATGCCCTTCTGAACACTATCCACATCTAATCGACAACTGGGGATCAGCAAGGGCTGATTGCCGTGCACTTGGTTTGTCATTGTTCCGCCATCAGAGTGCATCGTACTCCGTACACTTCTTGCCCCCCTCCCTCCTTCAGCTCCCGGCTGGTTTCCATCTCCAGGCGGGGCCAGAGAGGTGCAGCAGTGCAACACAATTCTGATTTTGCTGCAACATGTTACAGTGACAGACATGGGTCCCCCAAAAATGCGTGCTCTCGCTCATCTTTGAAGCGCCATCGGCCGGCCTGCACCCCTTCTTCCCTTGCCTTCAGAGCAGGGGGTGGAGGATGGAGCTAGCCTCAGTGGCATTTCGAGCAGCGTCATGGGCATTGTATGGAGACTCTGGAACAATCGCTGAAAGGAATCAATGGCTCTGGTGCTGGCCCCTGGACCGGGTTGAAAGCCCCCATCAGATCACAAACTTGGCGAGGCAAGACATGGCAAGACATAATACAGAGATGGCGATGGGTTTGACCACAAAAACCACCAGATTGACACCTGCCAGACACTGGGCGCGGTTGGTCCGCCATGCACATGGAGTATGGAGTACAATACGGAGTCTGAATACAATGATACATGGAGACGCGCGAGAGCAACTGAGCCCAGAGAACACACCCCAGCCGCCAGCCAGTTGGCCACGTCGGAACTCTACCCAGCCAGTACCCTTGGTGAGGAGGGAGGGAGGGGCGTAATGAAGAGGCTGGGTTGATGAGTGGCCAGGAAAAGGACAACCATGGATTATTATGGTCTCTTGTCACGGCCTGACTGTGGTCTCTTCTTTCAGAGTGATCCTGAAGGATTGAGATGACAAGAGAGTCGAGCGCTCCCGCAATCCGAGGCTGGAGGTTGCACATGAAGAATTATATCAGAATATTGACAATCTGAAACTCCGTAGACGCCTTTGCCCTTGGGCCAATTCGCCTTGGAGTTACGTACCGTATATTCCCAAGTCGGAGGGTGACGCGCTTCCCGCTCTTTGACGTTGGTACGTTGACAATAGCATACGGCACTGCAGGTTTGAATTTAGAATGCCACGCTCCCCTTCCCGTTTCCAGGCAAGCCAACGCATGCACCGTCCATGAGATCCCCGTTGGCTCTTGGATGTCTCGACTCTTGACCCATCTGGTCAGACAGCCCACCGCCCGTCGTTGCATCTCGCCATCGGTAGAGGCTGGAAAGCTGAAGCTGAGAACAATTTGGGACACGCAGGGCCTAAAGAGCGCATCAGCCCCCCCTCTCGCCATGGCCGAGCCACGTCGACGCCCCACGGCTTCTCCCACTCCAACCAGACTCCCACTGCCACGCCCGCGTTGACGCCCACGCTGACGCCCACGCCCACGCCCATGCCAGGCTCGCTCACTCTGACGCTCACACCCACCAGACAGAGACCTGCCCACATCTGGGCGCTTGTGTGATACATCCGCATTTTGAGCACTTGGCACCTGTGGCATCCACTTCTTGCAAGCCCTAGTTGCCCTCGACTTACAATCTAATAATAATAATGCCTCGTTCCGTTGTCGCTGGGCCGCGCCAGATGGCCGCTCAAGATGCCCAGTCCAGGCATGCCAGCCATTTGTCCTCCAGGCCTGGACAGTGAGTGGGGTGCACCGGGCCTGGCACTCCACACATTTTTTTTTTCTTACGCAGTCTTGTGTCAATACGATTGCACCAGACAGACAGACTCGTCCGTCACCCGAGCTTCGACAAGGTACCCAGAAAATGGTGCACGTACCTGTAACTGCAAACCTTAGTCGCCGTTGAAGCCCTAAGTCTCAAAAGGCATAAACCTCTAGACGCATTGTGTAAACCATGTGGGAGAAAACTTTGTGCCCTCAACGCGAGCTAGCCTGCGTCAACTCCTCTCGGCTTGCGGCAACATGCTAGCGGCCGTTTGAAAACCTACGACGACTTCAAAGGGCACTTCCAAAAGGGAATTCCCACAAAGTGCCTGCGTGGTGGCAGCTCGTGAGCATCTGCAATCATACATGATACCAAGGTGCCACCAAAAGCACAAAGTACTGCTACCTGGCCAGGTACACAGGCGCCGAGGTGAGGTACTTGGAGCCCCCGGGGCTGGCTGTCTTGCTCGAGCTTGTCTGCCAAGGTTCCTGGTCTGGAGCCGCCCGATCCACTCCCTTTGCTCGCTCTCTCGCCCGCACCCGACAATCTCGTGCTGAATTGTATGCTCAAGTCTTGCGCTCTCTCGGCGACTTGTGCAGGCGTGTTCCTGCTTCCTGTCCCAGACGGCAGAAAAGACGCGGTGCAGGATTGGAAGCGCCGGTAAAGCGAGTAGGTGTGTAATAAGTTGCTTTGTACCTGGCCGCAAAGTCAACTGCATACGGGCGTTATATTTTAATCGCTCCCGCATCCTCTCCAGGCAAGCATCTGCCCGACCCTGCCTGACCCTGCCGCGATCCCCTGCAGCTTTCAACGGCCCTCTGTCCAGCAAATCCCCGCCCCCCGGCCCCCGTCAGAGACAGGCCAGGCCCATTCGCCTGAATCGATCCTAGCTCGAGCTTCATTCAACCTGACCTGACCAGACCAGACCAGACCAGACCAGACCAAACCAGACCAGACCTGGCTGGTCTCCATCGCCGGCTCCTCAGGTCGTGGTTTGGCCTGTCCGTATCTGCCCTCCACTGGCGGCGTCGGGTGCTGGGTGTGTCTTCGCCTGGCTCCTCGTGCTCTCTCTCTCGCTCGCTCTCTGGCCCAAAGTCACTCACTCAACTCACCCTCTGGCGCTGGCGACAAAACCTTACCCAGACCCGGCCAGGTTTGGTTTTTGTCTCCCGTCCTTCTTCCTTCTTAATCCACGACTCTCCTGGTTCTCAACGGCCCTCTTTCCGACCTCCTCTATTTCTTCTCGCCTCCCCATCCTTTCTTTACCCTCGTATTTACCCTTGCCCGTTCCCTCTTCTTTCCCCCTTCTTTCTCTTCCCTTCCCACCCAATCGCCTTTTAACCACGACGAACCCCGCTGGAAGCGGCCGATTTTATGAGTAACGACAACAGACTCCCGTCTCTACCACCCCTTCTGCCTGGCCAGGCATATTCTTCGGGGTATTCATCTCCTAGGCAAGGTTCTACTCTATCAAACACAGGGTCGTCGTCTTCCTTCACCTCGGCTTCCTCTTCGAGTGGCCCAAAGACCCCGTCGCCCACTCTGCCCATAAACGCCATCACTGGGCCGGCGACCAGCATTGTCAGCTACGACGCCATGAACCACCAGAATCCAGAGATGTACTACCCTCAGCACATGTCTGGAGGCCAGCCTCCGCCTCCCCAGACCGTCACTTCAAACAACCTCACCCCGTACCAGCACCCGCCCCATCTCATGCAGCCGGGGCCTACAAACTACAGCAACCCCAATCCTTACGGACAGTACCCGCAGTATGCAAACGGTTTGACGTCGCCCTCCGCAGCTCAGCCCGTGTCGAACCCCATGGGCGCCGCCCCGTCTGTTCTACCACTTCCTGGGGTTGCCGGACAGGCCTCAATGGCTAATCACTACGCCGGGTTTGACACGACTGGGCAAAATCCCCCTCCGGGCATGAAGCCGCGAGTCACGGCTACCCTGTGGGAGGATGAAGGCAGCCTGTGTTTTCAAGTTGAGGCTAGGGGAATTTGTGTGGCCCGTCGCGAAGGTATGACGAAGCAAGATTTCAATTCGGGCCCTGTGAACACCATTGGCCCCTCGCGCTCCGAAATTGTCAATGTTGAACGAGATGGAACTTGGGCTAACTCTTTTGCCCTTCTCTTGCCACAGATAACCACATGATCAATGGCACAAAGCTGCTGAATGTAGCCGGGATGACGCGCGGGAGGCGAGACGGCATCTTGAAGAGCGAAAAGGTCCGCCATGTCGTTAAGATCGGCCCTATGCATTTGAAAGGCGTCTGGTATGTTGATTGCCCGCTGAATGTTGAGACATGTGGAAACGTGGCGAAAGACTGAGACAAGAGTTGATTTACAGGATTCCATACGAGCGAGCGCTTGACTTTGCCAACAAGGAAAAGATTACGGAAATGCTTTACCCACTCTTTGTACACAACATCGGCGCTCTGCTCTATCACCCCACAAACCAGACCCGTACCAGCCAAGTCATGGCCGCTGCTGAGCGCCGTAAGCAAGAGCAGAGCCAAATACGCCCGCCCCCTCCGCCCCCTGGCTTGCCCTCTATTCAGCAGCATCAACAGATGGCTCTGTCAGGGTCACAACCGCCGCTTCCCTCTCATAGCGGGATGGCCAGCCGTCCAACTCTCGACCGGGCTCATACGTTTCCCACGCCACCGGGCAATAATGCTGTGGGTGCTATGGGTGCTTCAGATAGTTTTGGCTGGCAGGGTCAGGGAATGAACGGGCCACAAAATACTAACCCACTGGCCATTGAGACCGGCTTGAGCAACGCTCGCTCAATGCCCAACACTCCCACCACAACACCTCCCGGTCAGCCACTCCAGAACATGCAGTCATATCATCAAGGAAGCCAGGGCTACGACAGCTCCCGCCAGATGTACGGAGCCTCTGCTTCCCAGCATTCGCCATATCAGAACCCGAATTCCGCCAACAGTGACCGTTTGTATGGCCCGAGCTCCTACGCCAAGAGTGACATGGGACCCCCATCTTCGCGACCATCCGCCCCCGGTCAGCCTACCGAGCAGCATGATACCAAGCCCGGCAATGGCATCTTGCCGTCTGAACAGTCTGCCCACAGCCACGAGGAAGAGGGTGAGCATGAGCACGAGGCGGAATATACCCACAACAGCAGCGTGTACGATGCGTCCCGTTCCTCCTACAATTACACGGCTCCAAGTGTTGGCAGCTTGCCCAACGATGCCAACATCAACCCTGATATGACTGGATCTCCCGGCCATCCATCCGGTTCTGGGCGGGCGACTCCCCGAACCGCCGCACCCCACCAGTCATACTACCCCCAGAACACTGGCTACAATACACCTCCTCGCGTCCAGCAGACGTCCAGCAATCTATACAATGTGGTTAGCAATGATCGGGGCCAGGCCAGTGCTGGGCCAGGTGGTGAGGTATATGCACCAGCCGCCGATATGTCAAATTCCATGCCCAATGGTTATGCGTCCCAGCCGCCTCTCATGAATGGCTCTACTGGAAGTATGAAGCGTGGACGCGAGGACGATGAGGACTTGACCCAGCCTGGTAGCGACGGCCATATGGCCAACGGGGACCACAAGCGACGACGAACCATGATGGAGACTTCTATTTCAGCTCCCGCCTACGACGCAATGAATCGACCGGCATCAGCAATTGCCGCACCTAGAAGGCGGTAGATGTGCCATGACTATTTTGCCGCATGATTTGATGTGGAGAGTTTCTTGCTATTGTATTAGCATTACTTGATTGCGATACGTCACGAGCGAAGTCTTTTGCTGCTATTACACTTGCTTGTCTTCAGCAGGTATGGGTTTGAGGCGTTAGTCCTGGCGGTGACAGGAAAGAAACCAACAAAAACAGAAAAACAGCGACTTGGGATTTGAAGCCCCATGGCTCCATTATCAATACTGTGGAACGAAGCGCTGCCACAAACTCGCCACAACTGACATAAACTTTCCTTGCGTTGGTTGGGTCTGCTTATGGGGGTTCCCATTTTCTTTTTCTCTTTTTTTTCTACTTGACTTCTTTTTCGTGCTTCTTTTACTACTCATTACGCCTTTGTCTTGTATTCTGGCAAGCGACTCATCGGTACTTCGTTTGCGATCGAGGATTTGTTGACGAGCAATGACCACTACTTCAGGTTTGCCTTGCATGTCTGTGTCACGTCTGTACATGGCTGATGAATTATGGTTTGCTTGGAGGGAAATTAATGTTTTTGATTCCTTTCTGTGGGTTTATTTGTTTGAGTTTTGTGCTTGGAGAAGGGCCTCAGACTACGACTCCCGTGGCTACATTCCCCAATCTTGACCAACGATACGAGCGCATGAGAAGAAAGCGAGAGCACCTCGAGCCTGTTACGATCCTCAGGCCAGGAATGACGTGTTGGTTTGTGGGCATTCCCACGCCACAATACTTTGACATATTTCTTCTTCTTCTTCTTCTTCTTCTTCTTGTTTTCCTCCACTCAATAGCTTCACAGGTGTCTTCCGGCAGAAGACGTGTGGGAAACGAAAGAGACATCTGGAATTCTGACGACTTAACGACCACATTTTGTTCCCCGTCTTGTTTCGACTGCGTTAAACAAAAGCGCCAAAGATGGTGTATGTTGGACAATACTGTGTCTAGGTAACGATTTTATGACATGACCAATAAAAGCTATTCAATATCACAATACCTGCGGGATCAACAATTATGAACACTTTGGTGAGATGTATGTCAAGATGTGTATGTGTATGAATAGTGCGGCATTGCAGATGGTTGCAGCCTAACTGCAGTGGAGATGGGATTTGAGTTTGGGTGTTTTCACTCGAGCTGATGAGGTGGAATTCAGTCTTGCACGTATGTAAGCATACTATATATTATCATATCTTTACGGCGACTGGATAGAGGTGCAATTCGCGGAATGAGTTGGTACATGATGCTTTTTTTCTCCTTTTTTGTTTAATTTTAATTTTAATTTTTTAGAACCCAGACCTACCAAGGAGCCAAAGCCAAATCCACGACCCTTTTCCAACAATTTTGGCAAAGCATGCCGAAACTGGCGGCAAGAATCACCTTGTTTTCAGTTGCGCCGTGGACAATGTCGTATGATGGCCCCGTAGATTCATACTCGAACATTATAATAAGCTTTCGGCAAAAGGCTCCAGACCTGGCGTCAAACAATGGGAATGAATAAGCTTTCGGCAAAGGCTTATTACCGCCGTCGACCCGAAGGACGCAAAAGGCTCAAAGGGTCCCGCACGTGATCTTGATGGTCGAACGGTTGCTGGGTCAACACTAAACAGCGGGTCGCCTTGTTTGCAAGCAACTGCATCTCAGCCATTGCTTTTCTTGCTCAATCGTCACCACCAGTGAATTTCTTCTTTTCCCATTTACGATTTTTTTTTTCTTTTGGCAAAGCGCGCATCCGTGATTGAGTGTCGAGGGTTCTCTCTTCATATTTTCACGATACATCTTATTTTTGTTTTCCGTGACGAGGACCACGCTGCGCTTTTCGACATCTTTGTCGTTGCACGATACTTTTGGCTGCACCATGGCCTCTCCGCTGTCGCCTGTGCACGAGGCGAGCATTAACAGGTCTACGCCCGCGAGTAAAAGGAAGTACGACCAATACGAGGTCCGCATGCTCAGCGTGACCGAGGACGGAGAAAATGCCAACTCGTCGCCCTTTGTGTCCGCCGTTGACGAAACGAGCGTGGACCAGGAGAACATTGTCTTGCCCAAGGCTCGCCGGAGTGTTCTTTCTGGGACGGAGCTCTCGCCGCTCAAGATCCTAGACGACCAGAGACGATGCGTGGAAAGCAGCAGCAGGGAACAAAGACAGCGCAGCCCGAGAAAAGTATCGCCCGAGGCGAGGTTTCCGATAAAGGTCGGCCCGCGGGGCGAGGACGGGAGGGCAAAGGAGCGCAAGATTAGCATGGAGGAGGCGGTGCGGGACAACAATGGCCTGAAGAAGGCGATTGCGATATTCGAGGACGAGGACGAGGACGAGGGCGCGGCTGCGGAGACGGCGCGGCGGGAACAAGCGCACGAGCACGACGAGGCCGCGGGGCCGGACGAGTCCATGGTCAGCACGTTTAGCACCTTTTCGGTGGTGCCCAGCCTGACGCTGTTTGCCAAGCTGGGCCAGAGCCCTGGCGGGAGCACGCCGCGGGCGAAGCAGCATGAAGGGGGCGCGGCGCGGCCGGGCTCGTCGGCGGACAGCACGGGCAACACGACGAATCTGCTCATGGATTTCACGGAGCAGATGCGGTTTCCGCAAAAGTCGCCTGCCAAGCGAGGCAAGCCGTCGCCCAAGGTCGCGGCCACCCCGAGCCGCACGCTTGCCAACCTGATCGACTTTGACATACCCCCGCTGCCGACGCCGCGCAGCCTCCCCTCCATCACGCCTCGGGAGCTGGAGTCGCTCAAGTCGGGGTTTCTGTCCGAGATAAGCTCGCTGCGGGCGTCTCTGAGCGGCAAGGAGGCCGAGGTGCTCAGTCTCAAGGCGGCCGTGGGCGATGCCGAGACGCGGGCCGGCGAGTCGATGGAGCAGCTGCGCGAGGAGCGCGCGCTCAAGGAGCAGATGGCGGCGGAGAAGGACGACTGGCAGAAGCGCGCCCGGGACATGGAGGGCGTCCTGCGCAAGATGAAGCACGAGGTGGTGACGGGCCAGCGCGAGCGCGAGGAGCTGGAGCAGAAGCTCGAGGAGAGCGAGAAGCGCAGGGAGGCGGCCGAGATGATGCACCAGGAGGCCGAGAGCAAAATGGCGGGCATGCGCGCGGGCAAGGACTGCCAGAGGACGAGGGAGGCGTCTGCGTCTGCGTCGCCCGACAAGACCAAGGCCGCGTCCACCAAGGACGTGGAAATGGCCGTTGAACGAGTCGCCAGGGAGCTGCACGCCCTGTACAAGGGCAAGCACGAGACAAAGGTTGCCGCGCTCAAGAAGTCGTACGAGGCCCGCTGGGAGAAGCGCGTCAAGGACATGGAGCAGCGCATCGAGGAGCTGGCCGACGAGAACGACAGCCTCCGCGAGAAGAGTCACGACGCCGCCAACACGACCAGGCTGGAGCCCGATGCCGCGCACGAGGAGCGCAAGGCCCAGACCGCCCGCGACGGGGCCGCCATCAAGGAGCTGACCGCCGACGTCCAGCGCCTGGAAGCCGTCGTCTCGACCGTCAAGAAGGACAATGCCGAGCTGAGGGCCATGCTGGAGAGGGAGAGGGTCGAGAAGGGCGAGCTGGTCCAGCTTGCCGAGGAGATGATGGCCATGCAGAGCTTCGTGGGCGCCGCCGCTCAGCAGCAGCGTGCGCAGCCGCAGGACCGAGCCGACCTGACAAAGACGCCGCGCGCCGCCGCGGATCCTGGGCGAAGCAGCAATATTGGCAAGAGCGGTTCGGGAATCAGGGCGCCGGGGTCGGCCATCCGCCCGCCTGGACATGTGAGGAGGGGGAGCAGCGGTGGCGGCGGGTTGCCACGGCCGAGGAGTGGCATCATGAGCTCGATTGAGAGGATGGGCAGCCATCGCGGGCGAGGAGCGGATTGATGCGGTCGTGTCTTGAGTTGTTGACCGAGTACTTATGAGCTATGACAGAGTTTGACAGACGTATATACACAATTGGCGTTTTTTTTTTTGGGGGAGGGGCATTTTGCAATCAAGCAAGTTGAATCAAGTGCGTCTTTCTTGTGTACAAATTTTGTTGTTGTTTTCCCCTCTCCTCCCTCACTCGTCTACTTGCTTTCACAGACGGCTACAGATTATACGCCTTCTTTGCCGTGCCGCCGAAAATCATGGCCCGTTCCTCGTCAGACAGCGTGGCCATCCAGCACATCTTCTCCACGACTTCCTTCCACTTGGGCCATGCCTCGTCGCCCATGCCGCCCAGGGTGCACACGGGCCAGTCGCTGCCAAACATGATGCGCGAGGGACCAAACGTCGCCAGCACAATGCCGAGCCACCCCAGCGTCGACTGGAAAATGTGCGCCGGCCCCTGTGCGCGCAGGGCCTCGGGCATCTCGGAAAAGCCGCCAGACAGCTTCATGTACGTGTGCGACGCCTTGCTGAGGGTGTACATGGCCGTGCGCCAGCCGTGGAAGGCCGGGTCCGACGTGATGTTGTAGATGCTGAGATCGGGCTTGCACAGGTGGTCTGTAACCCAAGGTGTAAGCAAAAGTGTGCCGGAAGGCAAAAAAGAGAAGGGAAAACCTACTCAGAATCAAAGTGACCTTTTTGTCCTCGTCGACGCCGTCGTGTGCCCGCTCAATCATCTCGACCAACTCATCCATCTGCTTCTTGCCCCGGCGGCGATGGTCGACGCCCACCTCAAACACCAGCCCCCGTCTGCCCAGCAGCTTGAGGCTCTCGATAAAATCCGTCGTCAGCATCGTGCCGTGCGGCTTGTCCTGCACCAGGTACCTGAACCCCTTGACCTTGGGCCACGCATCCCCCACCGCCTCCTGCACCTTGTCCAAGTACTTCTCCATGGCCTCCTTGCCGCTGGGCATGGGCGCCCAGGGCAAGATGGCAAGACACAGCTTTGCGTCGTCGGCCGTGTGGCCCTCGCCGTCTCTGGGCTGGCCGAGAGCAACCCTCTTGAGCCAGTCGACTTCCTCCAGCGGGCCGGTCCAGTCCTCGGTGTTCTTGCGGTCCGCCTCGACTAGGACGAAGCCGAGCAGCGACGGCGTCGATTTGGTGGCTTCCTTGTACTCGGCGACGGAACGCTGCCCGTACAGCGGGTTGGACGGCGAGCACCAGGCCAGCGAGTCGACCTCGGACTCGGGGTACAGGTGGATGTGGGAGTCGATGATGGGGAGGAGGAGCTGGTCTTCGGCCATGGTTGCGCGTGGGCGTGCTTGCGACGGAATTGGTGCTGAAATCTGGAGCACTCGGCAAGAGAATCGACAAGATGCTTGTTGCTGTTTGGGAAGGAAAAAAAAAAATCGGTCAATGGGAAATGAGAAATGGCCCCCCAAGCAAGGTCCGACGTCAAGCTCCCAACATGACACGCCCAAGGCTCGGCCTGAGCTACCCCGCTAGACGAATGGGGTCCGCCACCTGGGGTGGTGCGTGGCTGCAGCCCGCTCCCCGCCCATCAGACCCCAAATTGTGCAGCGACAGGGGCGGGGCACGATCCACCATCCATGAACCTTTCAAGTGTCAAAACAGGCGCGCCAAAAGTTTTAATAAAATCGATTGATTCATGTATTGCAAAACGGGATACACATACACCAGACAGAGACAGAGCCGAATTTCCATGGCCGCGAATGACCAGGACCATTTTTGCAGTCATTGCAGTCTTGCATCCCCGCCAAGTATCAACCCACCGTAGGAACTTGTGCAGTTGGCAGCACTGTGCAATTTAACTCTACACTGGCATTGCTTCCATCATCATATCCCTTGCTCATGCTCCGCCTGCCCATCTGTGAGACGAGCCTTTCCCATGAAGACTTGGTGCATGTTGAGATCCAGCTTTACCTTCTCGGACCCTCAAATGCGCAACTGCAGATGACAGACCCGTCGTTTACGAGCCTTCCCCAGACATGCAAAGGAGCCCGCCACTATTTCATTTTCGAGGCGTGACAGCTGACCCACAGCGGGAACTGCATAAAAAGACGACGGGTAATTTCGCAATTTCCCGACCTTGAGCACCTCAAGCACCTCACACTGCACAGCAGAGTCGACTTTATTGATGAACAGATTCAACCGTCTTCTATTCAAAGGCAGTGGTAATCTGCCTCTTCGCCAATCTATCTACGTCCATTGGCAGGCTCAAGAACCATCACAGTGCCCGGTCCTTTGCCACATTCCCCCAACGTCGCCCAACTCCCCACCCCTTGCCATCCCATTGGAGCCGGTCCCCGATCTGTAAACCGAGGCTGTCCATACTTGGCGCATTTGGCAATCAAGCCAGGAGGCTGAGGTCCTCCCTCGAAGCCCCCTTCTCTGTTCAAGAACTGACAAAACGAAAAAGTAACCCGTAGCACACACGGCTTGTACGTGTGACATACGGGAGGCCGCAGCATCGACCCATTCGTCTTCACGCGCCATCGAGGCAGCGGCCTGCTCCAAGAACCTGCTTGGCGCCGCTTTCCTAGTAGCCGTAAGGGAGGGTACAGTAAATTGTAATTTTGCAAGCGAAAGGGTGCGCCTGGCTTCATTATTTACCACAACAACAAGAGCTTAGTGACTGAAACGGCAGGACGCCAGTTCGCAAACGTCTTGCCGCCCAAAGGAATGAACAGTCGGTTTTCTCTCATTCGGCCTTCCTCTCGAGACCAACTTCCATGACATCCAAGTTGCAGCACATGCACTTCAGGTGACAATGATTCCATTGCGGCGGGAGTACGTGGCCTCCTCCTCTTCGCTCTCACTGATGTAGCTGGAGCAGTCAGAGCCCTCATCTCCATATCCGCACTTGGCGCCGCCGCAGTCGAGCTTGACGCGCTCGCCCTTGCGGGTGATGCCGTAGCGCTCGCAGGTGCATGAGCTGCAGTCCGAGTTGGGTGTGCTGTAGCCGGAGAGGGAGGAGTTGGGGGATGAGCTGTCGGAGCGGTACGACACGGAGGAGCCGCTGGATGAAACGGGAGAGGTTCCAAAGCTTGTGATGACATCCTCCTCATCGATGCCAGCGCTGCCGAAGCGGGCCGTCAGCTCCTCGATCTGGGCATTATCGTAGTAATCAGAGTCGAGAATGTGCTTAGTCGCGTGCGGGGACATGGGCTTGGGCGCCTGAATCTGGGACACGGAGAGGGGACGTCCCTTGGGAATGTCCACGGTGAGTGATGTTCGACTTCGCGACGACCTGTGGCCATCCTTGTCCTTGGACGACGAGTGATGGCGCGAGGAGCTCTTGCTGCTCGACTTGGACGACGACTTGTGATCCCTGGAAGATGAGGAAGACTTGTGATGGCGTGAAGAAGACGACTTCTCGGATGTTTCTGAGGGCACGTCGAGAATGTTGAGCTCGCGGCCAGTCGTAGGCTCAGTGGTGGATGTGACACTGGGATTGTGGGCGACATGATAGCCGTCGATTATGTAGTAATACCAGTATCTCTGGCCAACCTCAAGGGTGGAGTTTTGGAAGCGGAAAGTTCCCTTCCAGGAGCCAGACTTGGAGGAAGACTTGTCCTTGGAAAGAGGGAGCTGGCCAACGTAGTTATCCCAAGAGCCGAGAAGGTGCACGGTCTTGACGCCAGAGGAAACGCGAAGAGAGAAAGAAAGTTGAATAGCCGACATGTTGACAGCTCTTGCAGTTGACGATGCAGGGTATGGCAGAAATCTTGAACAGTGTAATTTTCAATTTGAGCGTCGGCGAGCAAGCAGAATCCACAAGGTTCCGTTATTAAGCGTGGTGTATTAAAAACGAGTAAGCGAACAATAATGTGAACAGCAACAATGCAATAGTGGTGTGTGAAAAGGGAAAAAATAATAATAATAAAATAAATGAATAAATATCGTCTCTCAAGCTGACCAGCAACTTTACAAATGGCTATGATTGTTGTAGAAATTGCGTGAAAAGCGGTGCCAGCTAGTCGAGGCGATGAGTATTAGAATGTAGGCAGAGACCAGCTCCACGGTGCAATAACGAAAAAAGGCAAGGGGGGAAAGTGAAACACAACACACAAACAGAAACTGGGATCTGAGTTGAAAAGACTTGCTGAAGAAGAGAAAGAAGAGAAAGGGGAAAAGGGAGGGGGTCTCGGTTCCATGTTATAGGAAGCGAAATGGCCGCTACGCCGCGGCCATGACAGGGACGGCGCTCCATGACGAACAGAGTGGCCGACTTGACATATTCGGCATGGTATGGCAGCTTGGTTTAGCGCACTTGCCGTAAACTTGGGAAACATGCAGCGACGAGGGCAACCGTTGCACCTGCTCACCCCAAGCAGCCGTCCAATGACGGGACGGATTGCGTGAGTCGGCGACGCACAGAAGGCACACTGCCCGGCTGGTCAATCGTCACATTTCACTTGCGAGCGGGGCCCATGTCCAGCGCAGCGAGAGGCGCGAGAGGACAAGGTTCGCAAAAGGCAGCTCGAGAGGCAAGAGGGGATTTCCGAACATGTCGGCGCTTAAACGGTGGCATGGGACAGGACAGCCAGGACACAGACGCAGCGTCGTGCAGTAGCCTGGTGGTGGTCATGCCAAGATGGATGGATTGACCGGCCAATGGCGGGACTTGCACAAACACACTCATCGGTGCCGGCGTCTAATGGTGTCGCCTGATTGGGTCGGCACCGGGGGCCCCGTTTGTCTGGTGGGTCCGTGGTTCCTCAACAGTCAAGCCCACCCTTGCCGTCACCTTGCAGGCCAGGGTGGCCAATGGCATGCGTTTGGAGGGATTTTGCCGTCGACGATGCCTGGCTATTGTATGTACAGCGAAAGCTACTAGTTGCTGCAATGTTGACTGGCTTTATTGTACACAGGCACATGTGTCTGGCCTGGATTCTACTCCGTATGCAGGTTTCTTTTGGTTGGCCGCTTTTACATACTTCCCAATTGCATGGGGCAGGCACGGGTCGACTTGGTCCGTCACTCTGTGGAGGAAGGAACGAAGCAGGCTCGCTCAGAAGGATGCATGCTGCGACGTCGGATTCCACAAACAAAGAATTCAATAGTCCAATGACCCTCTGTCAACAACGCAATGCGATTTGCGGCACTTTTGTCCAGAAACGGCGCCACACCAACATTGAGGCGGCCGGGAGGTTGGACTTTCGATCGGTCGCATCTCGACGGCCAAAACAAGTCACCAGGTTCCGGCGGTATTTGTTTCCCCTCACCATGTATGCCCTGGCGAGGCGGGAACTAACTTGACAAGGCACCACGGGTCGAAACAAAGCCGATGCATTATTACGAGAAGCGCTGGGGAAGAAAAAAAAACAGAATACCATCTTCTTCCCAACCACACCTCCTCTCCGCCACCCCGAGATCTTGACATGCTAGCAAACGACTTCAATGCGCAGCTTTACGGCTTGCTTTGCAGATTGAATGGCTGCTCCATTTCTCCCCACTCACACTCACGGAGTATCCCGCTTCATGCGGCCCGTCCTTGTTGACCCAGAGCTGAGGGTCATGACCCATCACACCACCTCACTCCTTCCGGCATATACATATTATACCTGCAGCCGCACGACTCCCATGACAGAGATTCTCGGCCTTGACTACGGTGGTGTTGGAGCTTTCGTGCAGCTACTGCGTTTTAGCGTCGGCGGGTATGCGTACACAGGCAACATGGGCGGGCTACATGGGCGGGCTACAGGGGCGGGCCACAAGGGAAGCAATATTAGTCCTCACAGTCTGGAAACATTGCACCGATCGACCCGCAATCGTTTGCAGGAATCCCTTGGTTCGTATGCTGAAAGGTTGCATGGACGAGAGTGCACCTGACGAGAGGGCAACTGCAATGGCCGAAAGAGCCACGACAGGGTGGCACTCGGTGCTGATGCTTTGCAATTAGCTGGTGCTTGGCCATCATGCTCACACGACTGGCTTGCATCATCAGTGTCCTACGACGGGAAGGTTGCAAATGACCAAGCGTAGGTTCCGGTAAAAGTCCAACTTTGGGGCTGTTTCTTCATGCATGAGTGCCTTTTATTTACAGTTTAACCGCTGGAGTGCTGTTCAGCACTGTTCTTAGTTTGGTTGGCACGTATGCCAAAGACGAGCGTCACACCGCAGGACACAGCAAAGCAAATGAACCCAATCGACAAAGGCCGATAATAGTCTACCAGGCTACAGCATGGAAACGAAGGAATCCAATCGGTTTCTCCTCACATAACAGTCTAAACTACCATGTGTTTCGTTAGAAGGGATTGTGGTGTGTGGTGGCATCCGAGCTTTTTCCTGAGTCAGGTGTGGCTCGAGAGCCTTCAATTCCCAGTTAGCGATGAGCATAACGGCATCTTTCGCCAAGCTACCCTTCTCCTCTCTTGCAAGGTCTGCTAATTCAACACGAAGCTTGCGACGCTTTTAAGAATGCCAAGTTCGAGCGGCCCATCCAGGCGACTTGTTCAAAATACCAGGGATAATCGCTCCATCTTAGAGCTGCAGCAGCCTGCTGCGATTCGCAACTTGACCATTGGCATGTCAAGATCAATCAAGCCTGGCGGGCCAATAGTCATATGGAATGGCAACAACTTGACCAGCCGTGCCTTTTGGATGTCCAATGTTCCCAGCCGACATACTCAGCAACATATGTGGCGCCGCTCCCGGCTTGGAGGCGCGCCAGGTAGTATTTTCCCGATTACTGCTCAGTTTAGCAGCTCAGGCGGCGGCGGAAACAATGGCGGCGGCATCTGCGCGCCTATTCGATGTTCCTCCCATGAGGTATGTGCCAGAGGTGGCAACGGCCCCTGTCTAGCATAGGTCTGCAAGCTGCGTCAAGGAGACTGCTGTTAAATTTATCACTTGATTCTCTTCTTTTGGAATATGCACTTTTTTGTAGATGGATATTGTATAAAGTGCCTAGCCCTGCGCCCTGTTTACGCCACCATGGCTAGGAATATTTAATTTTGAAGGTTGTGATGGTATACATCGATATTACAACCTGCTAGCCAGTTGAGGTATCTGTGCGTGGACAAGTCTCCTTTGCCTGAACAAGAATGCTTCCTCGGGACACGTCGATGTTTTTGATGTCATGGAGGCATCCCAATTTCAGTTGAACGCTAAACGACATCACTTTACGAGGCTAATAACTACCTTTGCCCCATTGCGACTTGAGATATTCCCAGTGCATCTTAGACTTCTACTCAGAATGATGGCCAGCTAAGGCAGCCATCTCATTAACAAAGACGACTCTATGAACCAAGTTCATGAGGAAGAAGAATCCAGTGTTGGGATGTCACAAAGCACAAGTCCATATAAAGGCGTTTTCAATATTGTCAATTGTCAAGTTTCACATCGCCTAGGTCAAATGCGAGCGTCGCAAAACAATGTAGATTCACGTTTATATTACACATAAAAGTGGCATGATTCATTACTCCATGACTTCATATCTTCCCATTTGCCAATCAAGCTGCCGTGCGCACAGGAATAGCTTGTTCCGCCGGCGAAAAGAGCCCTCTTTCCAACCTCTGCTGCCAGAATCTAGAAATCTGTGCAACCGGTTTCGGAGTCAGCATCACCCCGCGTCTGTCAATCATGTCCAAGTGCCGAAGCGCCCGCTGTCGCAGTTCTGGGGTAACAGCGCCACAGGCGGCGATGTAGGTCGCCCAGGCAATGGACGTTGCAAAGTCCTGGTCTCCCGACTTCTGACCAATACAAGCTTCTAAATGGTCGAGACATTTTCTTACGTGAGACTGCAGTATCATGGCGTCTGTGTCGTATACCCTTCTGTACAAGTATATTATGACAGCTTCTCGCATGGCTCGCGACAGATTCAGATCCACCGTGTCGACATTTCCTTGGAAGCCTGCTGGAACATCCCACGACCACATCTCGCTCTCTAGCGCTTGGAGGTGCCGTTGAAGAGCAGCCGTGTCACCGACACCCTCTGGGGCCGAGGCCTGAGCCTTGTCTTTCTCGTTGGCGAATGCCACAATGCGCGACAAGAGCCTCATGAGGGATTCGGGTATTCCGTAAATGGATGAGTAGAGAATGTCTTGGGTGTATGTTGGCTTTGCAAAGTGAATGTCGTTGTTCGGTGCGGCCATTGGCCCAACTTGGCTGACATTGTCCGTGTGCGAGTCGTTGGCGAGACTGAACTTTGGGAGCACCACTGGAGCTGCTGCCTGATTATTCAGACCCGCGAATTCATTGACACAATGGGCAAATGTGCAGGTGCCCTCGGTCAGGATTCGCAAGTGAGTATACATGTGATGGAGAGTTCTGGCTTTCACTGAATGCTGCTTGTGCAGACCACGCCGACGAATAACATATTCTGCAGCCAGGAGGTATCCTTTGAATGCTTCAGGTTTGGAAAACAGCTAACTCGTGTCAGTAAGTTCTGGGTGAAATTCGCATCACAGTCTGCTTACCGAGACCATGGCCACGCTCAGTATCGCCATCAAAAGTTCCTTGTACCTTGCCTGAGCAACCCCCAGGATCTCGCCCTGCAAGGCTTGAAAAAGCAAAATCTTTGCTTTACCATGATACTTGAGCCCCAAATCGCGCCACCTGCCGTCAGATTGTTCCGTCGCGTGCAAATGAAAAGCACTGCTTGCCAGGATTGCATGCAGCACAGCCCATCTGGCATGGGGTGCCGTGTTCCACAGCTGAATCTCACCACATGCTTCAAGCGCACACGGCCAAAAGAGCATTTGCCAAGGAGATGTTCGCCATTTTCGCAGCTGTGCTGCGGGTTCGAGAACTCGTTCTTTGTAGTGATGAAGCAGCGGTTCCATGTGAAGGCGAAGCGGATCAGCATCAGAGGCTTGGTCCGGGGTAAGTGCGGAAGGTGAGCGCGGAATGCTCATGGTAGACGAATAGAAATCCCAAATGTTGTTTGGACCTGATTGAGTGAATATCATGGGCGTACTAGGTGGAAACATGGATGGATAATCAGCTTCCAAGAAGTCAAGCGGTGTTCTTTTAGGGGACAGAGTGAGCATTGACGTTGGAATGTCGGGTCCGTCCAAGATGCCCTCTAAATCCTGGTCGAAACAAAGTCTCCAATTGAGATGAGAAAAGACTGGAGTTCCTGCTTCCTCATTGCTGTCCTCGCTATTGTCGACAAAGGATTCAACAGTGTCGGCCAAATGCTCATCAACCGAGTTGGACGGCGGCGTGTCCTTTGAGCGGGCGTCCTGTTTAATCGCAAAGACGCCGAATGGACCTCTTGTCAGGGTTGATTCCGAATCGTCCAGCTCACCAGGGCCCTGCCACTCGTCCACAAGACTAATGGCCTTGTTCAGACTCTGGTTTCCCAGGCTCTTGGCAAGCTTCGAGACCAAGGCCCGTCGACGAGACTCTGGGCTAAATTAGCAACTGCTGCGACCGAGTTGTGTGTGCCCTCACATACCCGAAAATAAAGGATACCTGTAGACGGCCCCGCGATGGCTCTTCCTCTCCTTGGAGTATTCCCTGTCGTCCGTCACCCACACCAACTTTGCTTCATACCCTGCACACTTGATCCCCAATCGTGCACACGAGCCGCAAACGGGATGTGTTTCATCACATTTCGATCTTCTTTGTCGACAAGTAATACAGCCTGTGAAATTCCGTTTCCGGATAGTATTATTGTTCATTATCAGCGCCGTAGAAAATCAGGGCTCTGGCGACATTGAGCGATGTCAAGATGGAATCACCAACAGGCTTCTAGAAAAGGAAGCTTTCCGCCGTTTATGTCTGGTGGGCTCGGCCCCACCGACGGCCAATGGTTGGTCGGCATGAGCATGGTTGGAGGCCAGGACCCTGATTTGAGACGCCTCAATTTCTCAGCAAGGCAAGTACCCGCACCTCGGAATTTAAAAATGGAAGGTTACCGCGCCACTAACTTGACCTTTTCCAACCCGAGAATAGCCGCAACTGTAGCGACTAGCATCCACAAACATTTTCATGCCTCGTTTACGCGATATAACTGTTAGCATCTGCTAGCACGGAATGGTGGCTGTCGGTTGGGGAAGAGGCATCGCCCAAAGAGATTGTCTGTAGAACAAATTTGAGCCCAAGCCCCGGGAAGTCCATCTTGATTTCACGAAATCTCGGTAGAAAAGCTAGATGGTGCCAATGACTAAGTCGACGGAAATTTTCTCGCGCCATCTCGCTTTGACGTTTTGCGAGTCTCTTGGTTGCTGCCGTTGCCAGCTCGCCGTGGCTACATAACCATCCACCTACTTCACCCATCGGACCATCGCATCATCATTGCTCTCAACAAGCTCACCACTGACTCCCTTATTCACTTGTCAAACAGAACCCTTGTACACGCAACATGGCCAACGCCGAGTCCAGATTATGGCAACCGCTCAAGGTTGGAGCCTTGACGCTCCCCCACCGCATCGCCATGGCTCCCCTGACTCGGTACCGCAACGATGACAACCACGCCCCCTTGGACATGATGATCCAGTACTACTCTGATCGCGCCTGCGTGCCAGGCAGTCTCATCATCACCGAGGCCACGGGCATCTCGGGCGCTGCCGAAGCCAGGCCCCATCTCCCGAGCATCGCCACCCCAGAGGCCATTGCCGGCTGGAGAAGGATCTACAAGGCCATTCACGACAGAGGCAGCTTCGTCTTCCACCAGCTTTGGGATCTTGGCCGTGGGGCTGACCCGGTCTACGTCACTGGCAGAGGATACAAGTACGCCTCCAGCGGCGACTTGATATTGGAAGGGAAACCCGTACCCCCCACGCCGCTTACAGAGGAGGAAATCTGGCAAAAGATTGCAGATTACCGCCAGGCTGCTAGAAACGTGATTGACGCTGGCGGCGATGGCGTCGAGATTCATGCCGCCCACGGCTACCTCATCGACCAGTTCCTCAGAGACAGCGTGAACAACCGAACAGACAAATGGGGTGGTTCTGTTGAGAACCGCGGCAGATTCCTCCTGGAAATCGTCAAGGCTGTTTCGGAAGAGATTGGCATCCAACGGACAGCCCTTCGTCTGAGTCCCTTTTCCACCTACAACAGCTCATATTCGTCCGATACGTGGGAGCAAACAGGATACATTATCCGCACGCTGAAAGAACGGGGACACAAGCTGGCTTACCTGTCGCTGGTCGAACCAAGGTACGATCCTGCGCAGCTGGGCAAGGCGCCTGCCCCCGGCACGCCGCAGCCCTTTGGACACAAGGAGATGACGTCCAAGTTTATCCTCGGCGAGTGGGGGAATATCTCGCCCGTGTTCGTAGCTGGCGGCTACGCGGCCGACTCGGCGGCCAAGGCGCTGGACGACACGTATAGAGACTGGGACGTTGGCGTCGCATTTGGGCGGCCCTTTATTTCGAATCCCGATCTGGTGTTCCGCCTCAAGCATGGCTTGCCGTTCGCGCCCTACAACAGGGATACCTTTTACGTTGCAAAGAGCGAGGTTGGCTATATTGATTACCCGTTTAGCGACGAGGCTGTCAAGGCGGGTTTAGCAGTGCCAGTCAAGGCATAAGCGTTTGCTTCGAGTGGGAGTTTAGGGTTAACTTGCCTGCCATGCTGGCTTGAAATAATGATACTTATAAAGACTACTCAGCACTAGCCCTTGGATTACCAGTTACGGGCCGCTCGGCGGGACAGTACGCAGATAAGCCTTAAAGCCAGCGGCTTACTCTTAGTGTATACAAGCCTTGTATGCTGTGGGCGGATTAGCTCACACCAAATACAGAGAGACAGAGTTACAGGCCGATTTTGTTTGAAAGGCCTAGTAGCCGCAAGTGCAATGAGATGGAGGCGTGCCCCATTATCTAGTCAGGAATTCACGCGCACTTTTGCTATTCACCCTGTCTTTTATTACCAGCACTTGAAGTACTACCACGTTGAATACCGAGTGTATTAGTTTCGGAGCTCTACTGCCATCTCAAACCGTTATGAGCAGTCTCTTCGTATCCAAACCAAGAACCCTGAGCATTGCGCGACAGATGGACATGGCAATTTACATGCCACGTTGCAACCGACCCATCCCTGAGATGCGTCAAAAGAAGAGGGCATACATGATTCCCGGCCTAAGTCTTCAAGGGGCAGTTGCTGTCAAAATAGGCCCAGTTAGCAGCGCCTGGTTCACCGTGACAAATGGAAAGACCTTGGCTGTAGAGATAGCATCCGTATGCCCCCCCTATGGCAGATAGCACAAACGACCGGCAGTTCAAAGTGGCGTTGCATTCTTTGCTACACGTAGCGGGCGTGAATGTGCCGGGAACAACTTTGATCTGTCTAACGGAACCAGTGCAATAGCTGGCCCCGGCCTTGAGATCACAAACAGGCCTCTTCCACAAAGTTGGACAGTTGCGGTCGGAATAGGCCCAGTTACTGGGACCAGGTACACCACCGCAGACGGAGACGTCTTGGTTGTAGAGATAGCATCCGTATGCACCCCCATTCGAAGCTACTGCAAACGACTTGCAGTTTGTCGAAAATTCCCTGCATGCGGCATCGCACTGGTCTTGTGTAAAGGTGCCGGGGAAGACTGCGACCTGTTTATCGGTGCCGGTGCAGGGACTGTCTCCTCTCCTCAGGTCACAGGTATTTGGCCTCGCGCACTCACTAAGAGTGCATGTTTCCCCTGTTGCGCAGTCTTCATTCACCCGGCAACCAGAGACGCACGTATTGTTGGGCAAACAAATCTTGTGCGGCAGGCCGTCGGCCGACTGCTTGCATCTGTCATCACCGTCACACCCACGTTTGCATTTGTTTCGAGGGCAGTAGTAATCCAAGTCGCAGTCGTGGGAAACTCTGCATGCCCTTTGTTGTTCGATATTCGCAGGTGAAAAAATGTACTGGCCATCGAAGCGTGCTGCGGAAGCCGCCACGTGCAGCCAGAGCACACATGTCCAGAAGGCCAGCGCGGTTGTAGAGTGTTGCATTCTTGCTGAAGAGTGAAGACGGCCGATGTTTGATGGCTATATTGTAAGTGCTTTCACAGCGACTCTGGTACATTTATATACGTTTGCCCGAGCCGGGCTGCCCCCCCTCGCCTTCGTGTTGAACATGATCCGACCAAAGTCTTCCCATCGCATCATTCATTGCCAATCATACAAGCCTTCATTTAAACAATCGAGGAAACTACCACTTGGGTCCGCTCAGCTACCGGCTTGACACCCTGCAGTGCCACACCAAGTTTCACGACTGTCCTGTCCTGACACAACCCTTGCGAGAACGTCTTCTTTTTGCACATTTTGATTCATTGAGGCGGGCACACGCTCAAGGCAGCTTTCGGTTGCGCACACAAAGCACACCAACACGACCTGGAGATTTCTAACGAGTCATTTGTAAATACTTCTGTCAGCCACACTCCCCAAGTTCTTGGTAGTTGGTATGACAGGCTCCAGATGCAATGGAACGAGATGTTAGACTTGTGGCACCTCTCCCCAAGCTGACAGACGGACACGGAGGCAAGCCTGGAGATATACTTTGTGACACGTCACCGGCCGAGCTTGTGCAACTCGCAGTTCCCATCGGCACAAGATCCGCCTGAAGCAAGCCCAAGCCTCGAGTAAGCTCAAGTTGCATTGAGCGACGCGAGGTGACAGCAACCAGAACCGTAATCTCGTATCTCATCGGGGACTCGCCCAGCGAGGAACCGGAGTGGGTTATGGCGTTTTTGGAAGACGGTGATCATCCTGAATTTGAGGAGGGGCAGATTCGTAGTGATGACGAGATGCTTTTCTGGGGGGATACGCAGGATGACCTAGGAGTGAAGGTGGGTATGTCTGAGATGACAAGCCCCTGCCGTTACTTGACAGGCAACGGGCCAAACAGGCTGTGCCATGTACCTTGCATTCATTGCATTCTATGAATGCAAACGGGCAGGGGCTCCCACCTCTTTTTAACAATGTCGTTCCTGGTGCGGCAACGCCGCCAGTCTCGAGCAGGCCAACTGTTGATTCAAAGGACCCAACTACAGTTCGCCAAGTTCAGCTTTAGTTCAGAGCTTGAAGTTCCCAGTACGGAATACTTGGTAGAGTAAGGGACATCCCAGTCTAGGACCATTTCGCAACTGTTGTCATAGCGTAGACTGTTGTACACTAACCAACGAAAAGTCAAAGGTTGGGGGAGTTGGGATGCCATGGGGCAAATATACCCCACGAAAAAGGCCGTAGAGCTGCTTGTGGCTACGTCATCCGTCCTCATGTTGCAAGTTCTGGATTCAGGATTCGGAAAGGGAGTTGCCCACGTCATGCCGTACCCTATCAACACGTCGCCATATAGCATGCATCAGGAGGCGCAGTAGAAGTGCAAGTGTCAGGAGGCGAGGCACTGTGAGTGACCTAGCTGTCCCGTGGTGGTCGTTATTGATGAATCGGTTGATGCGACTGCCAAAGACTTGATAGGGAAGCTCCACTCGCCACTAAAGCTTTAATAAGGTAATGTAGCAGCCATTTAAGCCGTCTTCTTTGCGTGAATTTAGCTTTCTAAAATCGAACCTTGGGAGGGTTATCGCGCAGTGCTATGGTGGGCGATTTGAGCCCATCTAGCAGCTGGCCAGGTATGTCCACACTATAGAGACGAAGACTAGAAACATTATATGCAAGAATATAGACCTTAAAATGCCCGTCAGCTACAGGCTATCCGGAGAAGCCGCCAAATGCAGAGGCCTCCAGGTACCAGGTACATACCGGAATCAGCGCACTTTGGGCAGAGTAAACCTCGGGGAGGTCGCATCGAATTTTCGCCGCACAAGAAATTGAGCTGGCAACAATATAGCCCCTAGGGTCACCATACTGGCGGATCCTATCAATGCTCAGCCAGACCATAGTCCGTTCTGCTTGGGAGATGCCATCAGTTAGTATCCGCAAGGCATCCCGTTTCCAGGGGAAACCAAGGCAGGCTATAGAGCTAAAAGTTGTTAGATAAACATTTATATACAAGCTCTAGGGCGAGAAAACAAATAACAGAGAGGTATATACTGCTGAGTATAAATCACGTGTTGGTGCAACAGGCTGCGTAGTATTGCAAGCTTAATGTCCCTTGTCCAAAAGATTGGTGAACTGAGGTCGCGGGCGGCACCAGCAACGTCCGCAAATATACTAGGCAATTGAGGTTTTGGCAAGTCATCTGCAAAAAATGGAAGTCGAGGTTTGATATATCTCTGATGTTCCTTGCAGAGAACTGACCGACCTCGCGAGCCTTATTCGCAGGCGTGTTGTGATTTTGATCAATTGACGGCTTGCGTTTGCGTGACGCTGTTATCTCTGGGCTTTCGGGTGTCAGAGCCGTAGGCACCGACGTCTTGGTTGTCATCGTGAATGCTGTTCGGCAGGCATTACTGTTCGAACGGCTGCACGATTGTGTGAGAGATGGGATGAATGACGGGCGCGCAACGAGCTGCTCAATCAATGTTGACTATGATCGACGGGGTTCGATGGAAATATTGAAGGACTTGATGGAATGTCTAGGTCGAAAGAAGCCTACTTGAGTAAAGCCCCCCCTTCGCACCTTGTGGTCCGCAACAAACGGCCCCGCAGGGTGCGTGCTGTGGGTTCGCCCTGTCAACCTCCTGAATCTAGCATCGCTGCTCCAGTGCCAGTCTTCATCGCAAAGAAACCAGACTATTTATGCTTCCCTTAAATACCGCAGCAGTAGTATTGTGCACAAAATCATCTTCCGGTTCTCACACCACCGTAATTTACTAAGTGGCCGAGATTAGTAGGCTATACATATCGCTCACAGCAGCTCTCAAACAATGACGTGAAACAAGTACGCTCTCCGCCTCGAGCGCTGACACAATTAGTTCGTTCAAATCGCCAATGAATGTCTGCTTTGATCCCTCTAAATTACAGCAACGAACTACATTAGTGCTTGAAATTTAATACGCAATTTATAAATTTATACAATTCTGCAGGTAGTCGCCAACGATGATAATTCGCTTCCATCTTTGAAAATGTCACAGAATCCATTGGTCGCGTGAGGGGTCCGACAGCCACCTGCCTGCCACCCGCAATCTAACAATAAATAGCTTGTGTCCTCAACCACGTATGTACTTCAAATAGACCACCTGCTCAATGCTAGTTCGCGACTCTTTTGCCCAAGGTATGTTAATGGCCACGGCCAACCATTCCGGTGGAGACCAGCCCCTGCGAGCAGATCTTCCCGGCGCTAATTGAGACGCTAGCCAAAGTTTTGTGCCTCCAGCACAAAACCCCTGCCAGTAACCAGAAAGAAGTCCAGGGCTGCCCTTAGAGTGCTAGGGTTAGATTGACAGCTCAGGTACAATCCCGTTAGAGGCCAGTTGTCGCAAGGCGCCCCCAACCATACTGTAACGTAGTGGCTTCTTGGCGCCTGATTTCGCGCTGACGAGCCTGAGTCAGCAATATTAGATATCGTGGAAGCACCAACTTTTTCTTTACTCCTTTTCTTCCTAAGCCATCCGCCCGCCATGACGACTCGCAATCTACTCTCCGGTCCCGTCACTCTATCTTCCGCAACAGCGAAAAGCAGCAATGTTCTTCACACTCTGGAATACCCGCAGCAAAAGGAAAATTTCTACAAGCGCATGGAGACCCATCGTCCTCTTCTGGCTGATCTCGTAGCACATCACCTTGGAACCGATCCAACAGACGTAACTATTTCTCCGCAAGATTACTGGCGCCATGGATCATTCAATCTTTGTATACCTGTCCACGTCGACCCCTCTGCCAAGTCAAAACCCCCACAACTCGTGATGCTCCGCTTTCCGTTGCCTTACCGCGTTGGGGAAGCAGAACGGCCCGGCAACTCGGATGAGAAGGTCAATTGCGAGGCTGCAACATACGCCTGGCTCCAAGAGAACTGTCCTACAGTTCCTATACCGCAACTTTACGGCTTTGGGCTGTCAACTAACCAAAGAGTAAGTGTCTTAACCTTTAAATGCCAAGTTTCTAACCGTACTATCCTCTTTAGTTTACTAATCTTGACTACCTTCCGTTATGGTCGCGCTGGTTCCAGCAAGCTCGCCGCTATTTTCTAGCCACCTTTGGCTTTCGGCAGCCTTCACGATACGTGTGCCATCCCTCTAGCCGCTTTGCTGATCTTGATATCGGTTACCTGCTTATCCAAACTATTACTTCCGGCGATATACTCTCAGAATCATGGGATGAGAAACGTGACGATGTCCGTCTTCAAGACAATCTACAGCGAAGTCTCGCTAGGATAATGCTCTCGCTTGCAAGCGTTCCGCTGGCGCGTATCGGAGCATTCCGACTGGATAATAACGGGTATTTGCAATTAGACAATCGTCCGCTGAACGTTATGTTTGCTATGCACGAGAACGAAGGCATCCCCCTTGATATTTCCAGACACACAACTTTCTCTAGCGTTGATGACTTTGTCATTCAGCATTTAGCGGCTTTTGATAACCGGCTACTCTACCAGAAAAACGCCATAACTGACCGTGATGATGCCTGGTACCAGATGACCAGTCTAGCTGCCGCAAAAGTTATATTCCCGCAAATGTTCCAGAGAGACTTTTGTAACGGACCTTTTGTGTTTACTTTAACGGATATACATCGAAGTAACATCTTCGTTGATGAGGACTGGAATATTACTTGCATCATTGACCTGGAATTCGCCTGCTCGTCGCCCATCGAATTTCTACAACCTCCATACTGGCTCGACGGTGGATTAATCGACGAGATTGAACCTATCGAGTTCGCACCGAAACACGCTGCATTCCTTGAGCTCCTAAAGCAAGAAGAAGAGCTTCACAACTACCGAAGAGATGCAGAGCCCCTCTCGTCTATCATGCGGAAAGCATGGACAAACGGGGCGTTCTGGGTCACGCTGGCGGTAAAGGATCCAGTAGCCTTCACAGAGATATTCTACACTCGTATATTACCCAACTACTTCTCCTACTCTCCGGAAGAACTAAGGAAGGCCGATTATTCATTCTTTGCCCGTCTTTGGCGCCCCAACATTGGCGACATCATTGACAAGAAACTGCAAGACCGAGACGAGTATTTGGAGAGACTCGATGTAGCCTTCACCGACTTTACATGAAGATCATCTTTTTATGCTACAGGAGACAGCTAACCCAGTATGCAGGTTTAAGATTAAGAAAATTACACAAAAGCCAGTATTTGAAGAGATTGCTATGAAAGCTTCTATGCCATTTGAAGAAATCAAGCGGAAATCCAAATACACTTCTGATAGCGTCGCTTGGCGGTCATTTTCTGCTGGTTCGAATCAGGCGGCTGTGTATGGTTTTCACGTTCGGTTTGTACCCAGAACACCTTGTGCATTACACATATACCAAGCTGTTATATTGACCAGGAGTGTATGCTTCTGAGTTAGCTAGCATTGGAAACCGACCTAAACTTAACCCCCAGTTTCAAATCACAAAGTTTTGCAGCCGGTGTCCAATTATGAACCGATGTGACGTAGATTCAGCATCATTGAGGCAGCGTCATTGAGAGGTGGAGGAATTCTTTGGCGCTGGGCTCACAGTAGCTAACCGTATTAAATTATATTGCTGTTCTATGCACGCATCGTTTGTCAAGTGTTTTGAGGTGTTGTCCGCTTTATATAAATGCGTGTCCAGGTTTTGATTCATTGTACCTTGCCTTGGCTGGTTCACCAATTACAAGCTCTTTGTCTGCTCGCCGTTTGAAATCGAATTTCGTTGAGCTCCCCCGGCGGACCTGTGCCTGTTGTTCAACCACCTAGTAATGTTGCTGCTCATTGAACCTTTGGTGCAAAACGTTGCCAACTCGGGTTGCCGCAGAATAACAGCAACCTGCCACTATTTCAACCAAGAGCACCAGCCGCAAATTTTTCGTGTCGCAGACAAAATGTGAAGTCAACACCAAAAGATAGGACGATTCTACATACACTTGTAACGAACGTGTGAGAGCACAATGACGCCAACCGTTTAATATATCTTGGGCTTCTGGGACACTATAATCTTGGCTGCATGAGAATCTGTACTGCTGCTCTGACAACACCGCCTCTCATTAAACGTAAATGCATAATTGTAGATGGAATAGAGAGATGCGTACACAAGGAGGCTTTCGATATCAAGGTTCATTTTTTAATGGGGCACTATAGTTTCTGGTCACATTAGCGACACTTTAACCCTATCTGCTATTTCCTGCGTCGGCAATGCTGTTGGCAGTCAGGTAGCAACCTCAAAGATCTGTAGGCAAGTTTCCTCCGGGCGAGACAGCATCAAAGAATCGTCTTTCGCCCAGCCAACAGGTGGGCAAGGAAAAGGTCAATTTCCAGAACAACACGCCACAGGAATGCGTCACATGGACCTCAGCAACATCCCAATTATTCTCGCTTCCATTCACCATGTCCTCAAATTCATGGTCAAATAAGGCGGGCTTGGCGCTGCTAGTTTCCTGCATCGGCTAGTAGCAATAAGGAAATAGCGGCGTCCAACTGGATTTGGAATCGTTGATTTGAATAGCTTGTTCGACGGGACACAGGCACATTAGGGCGGACAAAGTATCACGCAGATACCCAACCAGCTGAGAAGTCTTGGCATTCTGGGTGAATATTGATTTTAATCCTGTTTGTCCGAAGCATCAGCACCATGCAGCTATCACATCTTTGGGAATGAAAATTTGACCCAGTATGGTTCACTAAAAACCCAAAAACGATCATCGAAAATCAATCCATGTTGCTTCTGAAGCTGGTTTCAAGGTTATTATAGGCATCCAATTCGGGGGCTCGACAGAGGCAGGCGCAAAACTTTTGGAATGCACGAATGGGATAATCTGGGGTCGCCAACACAGAGTCGACAATACAGCCAATTCTGGATGAAGCTGCCGGATCAGGACCAAGGAATAACTGGGCTGTCAAAGGTCGGTTCATGACGACGATTCTCTCTATTCCCATCTGGGATTGGCCTTGTTTGCTGCACCACCGACAAGATGTCTCATCATATGCCAATATCTTGGCACGCCCTACGGCAGCTGACCCTATTTGCATCTACATGGCATGTTTGGCATGGCACTCATGGTTCATGACCAGGCGTGAGGGGATGGTGGCTGCCAGCTCTGGATAGAGCATGTGTATGCGGAAACCCGTCGACCAGGTGCAGACTACCAGGGAGGTAGGCGACATTTTCGATAGTCACCAACATGCGTGCCATGTGGCTGTGGGGTTTCAGACACTACCGTATGTTTCAGGCTGAATAGTGCCCATTGAGCTCTGTCATCTTCACTACGGAGTATGTGCGCGAGCCGTGGCTGCAGATACGTCCAGGGGCCAGGAGAAACGACGGCGGCTCCCTGGGCATCATGAGGGCTCTTTTGGAGGATGATGCAACCAGGCAACAGCCACGGACCAGCCATTTGGAGTCTTGCCCTCTGGCTTTTCTGCATTCCACGTCGACTGGGTTGATGCAATGTGCTTTCTTTCTTTTTGCTCCGTACCCCTGGCTGCGGGCGCAATAACGACGCCATGTTTGCAAGTGGTGGAGTTTGTGCCTTTCGTGGCTTGCTTTGCAGAGTAGCAGGCCCTTGTGAAGTGATGAGAAGTCGCTGCCTGTCCCGGGTGGTTCGCTACACCCAGCCTTTTCTTGCTGGGGTCAGGTTGCCAGCGTTCAGCGGCGCCCAACGGCGGAGTCGCGCTCAATCGCGCTGGATAGCGAGATGCCGCCGGTATATGCTGCTCCCCAAGCAGAACCTTTTGCTTGATGGCGAAGTTGAATAACTGAGAGCCCGGCACAGCATGTAAACGACAGACAACGGAGGGGAGATGGGGCATTGGCGAGCTGCCCACTGACTGCCCAGGCACGTCCCCCGCAGATTCCCTCACACCGTTCCCATCTGCATTCAGCCATGCCGACGACGACGACTTTTCGTACTATTTCCACTCAACTCTGTGGCTGGGTGTCCCACCCACCTGCCTCTCTTTCTTCGCTACCAAATCGCTAGCGTCCAGGGCGTTACAACTCCCCTGGCCACCCCATGGTGTAAATGCATACGCACCAAAGCCTGCACAATACTCAACCACATTACATTCGCCTTTCCAGCCCTCAGATCGGAGGCCAAACAATCGGCGACAGCCACGAGCATGACTGAGGAAGACTCTGATAAGTCCCTTCAAACACCATGGGAGCTTCGTGGCACCGCGGGCTATCCACTAAGCTCAGCTGCAAACCACAGAGGCGTTATTAACAGCAGTTGTGGCATGGAGATATAATGCATACACCACTGGTGCGCAGCCAGCTGCGAAAGTCTGGCTTTGAGCCTAACATGGGGTCAATCAGCCCCTGGCCTATACTCGGCTCGGTGTTTGAACGAGTCCCTTGAACTTGGTCGGCCACAAAGGATAATGGTGCCGAGTGCGGGAGCCGCCAGATCTGAAAGGGTGTCGAGATCTTGACGCCTCACTTGCCTTCTCTGCCTTTGCACGCTGTTGCCGATGCGCCATTCCGTACTTCTCTCATCTTCTGCCGTGTGTTCGAGAGCTGGAGAGGTGATTGAGGAGCGAGACGACCCCAGGGGCATGGCCTTGCCGGTTTGCAAGCTGTATAAAGGATCCACTCCTTCTGCCATCATCACCTCGCCCAAAGGCCGATTGTTGTGAGAGTGCCAATCACACCTCTCCTTGACTGGATGCGGTATATGGGCAATATGATAATCTCGTTACTCTTGGTCCTGGCGGCGAGGGTTGCCGCGGTCTCGGCCCTGGCTCAAGATCCCTGGGCACACAAGACGCTTGAACTTCCTACTTGTGCAGTGCGTGCCTTTGCTCTTGAAGCGCAGATCTAGCTCGCTTGCTAACGGAATATCACAGGAGCCGTGTTTTGCAAATGCCTTGCAGTCTTCCAACTGCTCCGCCAGCAGAGTAGGGTGCATCTGCTCCGATGCCACGGTGTTTGGCGAAACCGTTGGCTGCGCGCAACTGAGTTGCCAGTTGAAAGATACTCTAGGTCCGCCAATGATGCATCGAGGGACCCAAACAAAACAATTCCGTGACTTGCTAACAATATATCAGTGACTATCAACCAAACTTCCATTGCCTGCGGTGCTCCGATTCGGGATGTAAGACCACGGTTCAGTCGCCTGGGAATTGCATACCTCTGCATCAACAGTGTAATTGTTGGCCTCCGTCTATATCAACGAATATTTCTTGGTTCAGGTCTTTACGCCGACGACTACCTTATTATAATAGCTTGGGTGAGTGTGGCGGGAACCTCTGTACCATAGATGGCCGGCCGTTGACTATTCTGGATGCGAGTAGCTCTGGGGTATACCAGCCACAGTGATTCTCATTGTCGGACGTAAGTGACCGCTTCCCAAGTGCTCCATGGAGTCTTTGCTAATCCCCATACAGTTTGCGGAAATGGCATGGGTAGAGACATTTGGACGCTATCCTTTGATAGCATAACCGATTTTCTGTTTGTGAGTTTGTGCACATGGTGTATCTGCTGTTTACCTACGAGTTGGCTAATATTTTGTATAGTACCTATACATAAGCGAGCTGCAATACTTTACCCTAGTCTTCCTGGTGAAGCTGTCGATCCTGGTATTTTATCTACGCCTCTTCCCCGGAGTCTGGATCTACCGTACCATTTTGGCGACTATCGCCATAACAACCTGCGCTATGATTATTTTTGACTTTATTGTAATCTTCCAGTGCATTCCCGTGAGCTTTTACTGGCTAGGCTGGGCTGGGGAAGGAGAAGGGCATTGCATGAATATAAATGCCCTCGCTTGGGCCAACGCGACTTGTAGCATTCTTCTCGACATATGGATGCTGGGCCTGCCGCTCTCACAGCTGAGAAGCCTCCGATTGAATTGGAAGAAGAAGGTTGGCGTGTGCCTCATGTTCAGCGTTGGGTTATTGTGAGTCCCTTACGTCGATGGCTTATACATGTCTGGTGAATGTCAACAAGCTGACCCACTATGGAACAGTGTCACTGCCATTAGTATCCTTCGACTGCAATATCTCGTGCACTTTGGCAGCTCAACAAATCCTACATGGGATCAGTTTTTAACGAGCTACTGGTCTATGGTTGAACAGAATGTCAGTATAACGTGCGCGTGCATGCCAAGTATGCGACTTATCCTCGAGCGGTTGTTTCCCAAGGTGCTAGGCTCGACAAGGGACAAACTGCCGGATTCATCAATTAGCCTTTCCCGTCATCGTCGCGCGATGGAACCTTCGAACCCAGATCCTTCTTCGAAGATTATACTTTCCAGAGAATTCCAAGTCGAGTACTTTAGTGATGAACGCGATGAAGCCGAGGGAAGCAAATCTGCGAGAAATAGAGCCGCGGCGATTCGTGGCTTCGATTTCAATTGGAAGAGGGAGAGATTAACGTAAGGGCGGATGATGATGATATATACAAGATGGAAGAAAATTCAGAGGGAAAATATAACCAAAACACACTGGGAGACTGGGACGGGCATTTTCTTCTCAATCTCTTCCCTCTTCGGGGATAGTTTTTGGTCCTGGCGCACCTCTTTGTAGCTTGAGCTTGCCAAAACTTGGCGCAGAAGGCGACTATTATATCATGACTCATGTATCTGCCAGAGATGCTGTTCTGGCTGGATTGAGCCGGAATAGGCAGCTTGTCATGCTCATAAGAAGCAAGCACAGTGAAATGCAACATTGCTAGCCGATCATGTGGCAATTTGCAGCACACTCTCGTGTAGTTTAGAGCTTTACATGGCAATGGAGGACTCGAAAAGTAGACATTTGTCAAGCCCTCAGATGCTGGCTCATCATGATCGGACTTGTCGCCAATGTTGGACCACGAGCGTGGTTGACAGGAATTCATTTTCATGGACACACCGATTTTCCTTGACACAGGACAACAATAGTGAGCCAAGACCTCAAAAGAGGCCCCAGACGATAGTTGCATGCATCAATCATGTCGAGCCGTGTAAGTCTCTCTGCTGCTTAACGGAGCACGTGAATACCCGTCGCGTCAAACCCACATTTTCGACCCCTCAACGCGCTCTCATGGCCAAACTGGGGGGCAATCTCCGAATTGATTCACTTTACATAAGATGCAGTGCCACGCCACCCTGCTTAAAAATTCAAGCGCTGGATGAATTCATCTTTGCATTAATACAAAGGTGGAATTTGACATTTTTGTTTGTACCAAAAGTCGGTGAAGAAGCATTTCTCACACCCCAAAAGCACACGCAGCAAACGGTCGGCGCAAAAGCAAAGCATCGCCATGGCCGTTGAACTCGCCGTCAGTGACGGGCTCGTCGCCAAGGTAACCACCTACGTCGAAGAATACATGGCCAACTACGACCCGTCGCACGACTTCAAGCACATCCAGCGTGTGCTCCGGCTTGCCCAACACATCCAGACCACCGTGCCAAGCACGTCGCTCGGCGTGGTGACGCTCTCGGCACTGCTCCACGACGTGGGGGACAAGAAGTATCTCGAGGCGGGGCAGGACGGGTCGCGGCTCGTGTTTGACGTGCTTCGCTCCTTTGGGGCCTCGGAGCCGCTCGCCGAAAAGGTGCAGGCGATTTGTCTCGGGGTCAGCTACTCCAGCGAAGTCAAGGATCCGGGCAGCGTGGTGCGGCTCATCGAGGAGCACGCCGAGCTGGCAGTGGTGCAGGACGCGGATCGGCTGGATGCCATCGGGGCGGTGGGGATAGGAAGGGCATTTGCGTTTGGCGGCGCCAAGAACAGAGACATGGACAATACCATTGAGCATTTCGCGGACAAGCTGGTTCGTCTCGAGGGCATGATGAAGACGGACGAGGGGCGAAAGCTGGCCAGGAAGCGGACCGAGAGGATTGAGCTGATGCAGAGCTGGTGGCGCGAGGAAACCGAACATTGAAGGCTGATTTTGTTTAGCGTAGCGTGTGTCCATCTCGCAAGCAGCTCGCGCAGCCTCAGCTCCGCCTCTTCATCGGAGTATATACATGGTGCAGAGTGAGGCCCGAACACGTGAACCAAGTCAGCACCAGCATGGCCACCAGCACCGTCGACCAGATGCTAAACGCAGCAGACGGCAGGCTCCTGCCAAGCTGGATGGCCGGGTTTGCATAGACGCCCTGTGGTTATTGTCCCTGTCAGCACGAAAAGAAGAAGAAGAAGAAGCAGAAGAAAAGAGGTCTTCTTCCCCGGACTCCCGGAGTCTTACCCACGGAAACACCGCCGTCCATATGGAAAGCAATAGAGCGCCGCTGTCTCAACCTCGCAGCCACAGACCTTGTGATGCCAACAATGGCAAACACCCACAAGAGGGTGGCCTGGCCCCAGCCGACCTGGCCGACGAGCATGCTCGCAAAGGCAACCGTGTCGGCGCCCTGCTGGCCGAAGAAGACGGCCTGCTGCCCAGTCGGGCCAAAGCCCGCCCCGAGCTGAAAGACGGCCCGGCCCAGGCTCTGCAGCGCGAAGCTGCTCTGTCCCCAGGGCCCGCAGAGCCGGGGGCACGTCAGCCCAGGGCGGCTGGAGTACCTTGGCCAAGTACAGGGCGTCGAAGACGAGGGCGAGGGGCAGTGCGAGCCCAATCTACATGGCACTGCTGCACCACACATGGGCGCCACCGGCTTGGGTCAATCCGGCATCCTGACGTCAACATTTGCTCTCGTCCGCCGAACTGTTACATTTCCCCTCCCAAGAACCGAGACGAGTCGACGGCGTAGCAAATACCTCACCAGTGACCTCTCCGTGCCTGGACGTCTTCCGTCACTGCCTGCCGAAATGGTCCGCGAGTGGAGAAGTGGCGCCTCATCTCAGCCCTACGGCCCCTAGCAACGATTTCACACCCCTGTCGCTCGACCCGCACGACATTGGCACCTGCCCATTGATATTGACTTGCCTCGTTTTCAAGTTGGAAATGAAAAGAAGCATCGCAAGAATGGGCCTTTTTATTCTTTAATGAATCAGAGCCTTGAGCCTTGACCCCCGTCATCAAATCGGGTCCATCAGCACGCTTACAACAGTGGAAATGCTTCCCTTGGCGCTTACTCTACTCCGTGTCAGACCGGGCTTTGTCCCAATGGAAACGGAGCTGGCCACGGGCCAGACTGGATTTGGGCTGGACCTGTGAACCCTGACGGGTAGGCTGAGGGGGTGATATACATATGTGCCCGCGACAAGCTATTTCGTCAGATCACGATGCGCCGTGGAGAAAAAGAAAGAAAAAAAGAGTCACAAAGACCTTGAGAATGGACTCGCTGCCCGCCGAACTCGTGTGCGAAATCCTCTCGCACCTTGCGCCCTCTGACCGCGCCTCGGCGCGCCTCGCATGCCGCACCTTCAATGCCGTCCTTGGCCCTCTCATGTTCCCGTGTATTGCATCCTTCCTGGACCCCGAAACGGCGCTTTCCAAACTTGGATCCGAGGCGAGAGAGGCCAGAAGACGGCACGTTACCTCGTTGTGGTCCCCGCGGGGCTCGGTGCCAGACGGTCTGCCCATTCCCCAGAGTTTCCTCTTCGCTGCGTATCTTGCGTTTACAGGAACGCAGTGGCAGCCACCACTTGCGCCCGTGCAAGAGACCACGTCGAGAGAATGGGATTCGGATAGTGGAATCGGCTTGGGCGACGACGATGTAGATGGAAGCGGGGTTCTTGCAGAGCTGACGGTTGACCTGCTCGCGCAACATATGGGAAGAAAAGACATCACTGAAGAGAGCTTGAGAGCCGCCATGTTCAGATATGCACTGTATCTGAGTTACTCGTACAGAGGGACTGGCGATGCGCCTTCACTGTGGGTGTTTGATGCAGAAAAATGGGGAGGCAAGGATTAATGACACCATGAATTCGCGACTCAACGACCACTCATCTATGGAAATCAACAAAGTGTTACGGGGGTAGGGGTAGACAAGGCCATTTAGTATTAGTGTATTAGGGTGAGAGTAAAACCCAATGCAACTCATCGCCAAACCAGACCGTTGCGCTATGCCGACCTGATACCATACTCGTCCAATCTCCGTGTCCTTGATTAATACATCCGCTGCGTAGGTCTCATCAAAAAAACATCAACTCCATGCGTCGCTTAACTCGAGCCTTTGCATGTTCCGTCAGTCTTTGGCCAGATGAATAACGTCAACCGTGGGCGAAATGGATAAAGTTCCTTGTACGCGGACCAAGTTAGAGGAGGAGCCCAGCCAGGAAGCCTGCAACGGCCAGGGCACCGGCCGCATGGTTGGCGCTGGCGCCGGCGGTCGGGACACCCGCGGGGCTTGTAGTACGAGACGTCGTGGTGTTGCCAGGCTGGTTAGTGGCAGTTGGAGCAAGAGTATCTGTAGGGGCAGGGCATTCGTCAGATCCAGTAGGCGACCAAGTGCCCGTCGGGACACTCGTTGGGTTGGTCAGCTTACTGGTGGTACTATGAGGAACGGTGGCAGTTCCCAGGCTGGTGCCCTCGGGGATGCTTATGATGCCTGATTCCGAGGTACTGGTTGGGACAGGATTCGAGGTTCCCGCAGAGGTTCCCGTAGAGGTTCCAGTTGCAGTTCCTTGCGTGGTACTGGCCGGTCCAGTTGAAGTGTCGCTTCTCGGAGGTGCAGTGGGAATGCCAGTTGGGACGGTGGCAGGGTTGCATTTGTCGGCAGGAATGGTGGATTGCTTTGGAGTGTACACAACGCACTATCATGTTTGAGCTGTCAACGCACAAGCCAAATGCCTAAATAGACGGAACGGCGAGACTTACAGCCTTTTCACAAACTGCGTCATAAGAATTGGGAGAGGACGACCAGCAAGAGCCAACCCCATCGGCGGGGGGGTAAGAAGCGAGATCATCGCGGCAGTATTGGCGGGTGCCAACTTTGTTGGCGTCACAAACCACCAGAGTAACCGAGTCCAGGCAAAAGTTGACGTTGGCATCGGCACAGCTTATCTTGACACCAGGCCCGATGCCTCCGTTGGGAGCAGCAGATACAACTGCTGCGACGGTAGCGAGTAGCAATGCGGTCTTCATGATGAACGGCTCTGTGACGTCTTGTCGATGTATGTGGCGATGTATGTGGCGATGTACTTGGCGATGTTTAGTACAGGTGAGCCGATGACTTTATTCACGATTCTTGAAGGAATAGCCGATGGGTGCTGCAGTAAAATGTTCCAAGCGAATGACAAAGAATCAGGTTTTGCAGGTCAAGCAGGGTGTGACTGAGTTCTCAGCTCCAGGTCATGTCGCGACGGCAGCTCGATGCTCTTATAGCCAACCCAATGCATGACCACATTCGTTGTGGCACAGAAACGGAGCTAAGCCTGATCAGCTACCAGTTGTATGGTGATGTGCCACCTGCATCCATAAGCCATGGCCGGCGTCGCTGGGCAGGAAGGGCACAGACTGGTGAGGTCACACCTACAAGGGCCGGGTCACGTCCCCGGGCCGAGTACAGTCGGAGGGTCTTCTTGGCCACGGTAGTCTGAGGCTGCATTTCTGGAAGTGTTCTCGTAATGGTGGTGATGGTTGGGGGGGCTCGTATGCATTGGCCAGAACCGTCGAAAAGAGCGATGCTCGGTGGTCCAGGGCGCCCGGGGCAGCGCAGACCAAGTTGGTCTGTGACTTGCTGTTCCATTGCTGTCCTGGAAGAGCCACAATAGAGTTCTCAAGGGATCTCGGCCGAACTTGGTTTCAAGGAAACTGCGGGCGTGCTTGATGGGCGAGGGCAGCCCCGTCGCCTTTGAAATGGGCCATCTGGCAGCATCAGACTCGTACGGATACGAGAGTTGGGCTTCTTTTTTTGGAGAGCGGCCGTCGTGTGCTCGGCGAAACTCCAACGGTTAGTCGGAGCCCATGGGTGTTGGGTAGTATCGCTGGTCTCGGCAGAATGAGATTGGTCTTGTCCGGCATGGCTCATGTGATATTTGCCGTGGGCTGGGCAGATGTTACAGCCTGGTGATGGGACGAGCCCCAGCAGCAAAGGCGCAGGGTCGCAAGCCGCGCTAGGCCTATCCAGGCAGGAAACAGAAGTTGGTCCTTCTGCCAGTGCCGCCAGTGCCAGCGTCAGTGACATGGCTATGGGCTATTTTCGTCACAGGACTACTCTGTCCCCTGATGAGGTTGGCACCTGCCATTTGCGCCAGCGATATTCCGTGCTGAATTAGCTTCAGACACAATGGCCATTTACATCCACAGGGGAATACGTTTGTTTTGTTTTGTTTTGTTCATGGTGACAATTACGAGTCAACCCTGGTTTCTTCCTCCCCATTTGCACATGTCTTGCAAGGGCGGCATTATCCAAAAGCGAACAATTACGCTTACATGCTACGCAAAGTTCTTTGTTGCTCCCCAGTTGGCCAGAGCGAGAAGCTGGAGGCGGCCTGTGAGGCGCGATGGCAGCCAAAGGATTCCAAATCAGCCCAGAAACCCGTATTTCGAGACCTCTGGAATCCCAAGGATGACGTCGTTGGTTGGCAGTTGTTGGTTACGCGATGCCATCCACGAAAAATGACGTCGCATGAAACCACGCTCTTGCTGCCGATTTACTCAACTCATGTCCTCTGGCCATTTCGTCCCGAATACTGCATTGCACGTTCTAGATTTCCTCGGGCCTGAACAACCGCAACCAATTCTCGTGAGGGCCAAGCATTCATGGCATGGAACAATCTTGGTGGGCTGCCAATTGCCACCACACTTCATGTTGCACATGGTCGAGTTTGCCGAGCCGCAACGCTATACGATACCCGAGAGGTGTACCAATAAAGGGTCCGCGTGTAACAACCTTCGTCGCCGAGTAAAAAAACGTTGCTGTAAAGCCAACCCTCTGGTCTGGTGCGTACTTGGGCACTTCTGTTGGCTCGCTTGTCTTGGCTGTATCCCGCCCTGGGCTTCAGCTAACAAGCCAGGATCCAACAACCTGCACATCAAGTCGCGTTACGTCGATGCCTACGTTTATTATAATCGATGTACTGCGGTTTTCCTCCTATCGTAGGGAACAACTAGCCAGAGGTCGGATCATTGAGCGATCATGGTTGGGGACGGCGGTTCCAATTTCCGAACGGTTGGTAATAGTACACAGCGCTTTGCCCAACCCGGACTTGAGTACACTTGGGCCAAAACAATTCTTAGAAACTAGTAAACTTGTTGTCTGGCAAGAGATCGTTTCGGTCCCCACAGTTTCTGGCCTGATGGATCCGGATATGGGAATGACTTCATTCGTCATGGAATACAAACATTGTCGCACTAAAGGGACTTGGCACCACAGGCTGCTGTTAGGCTCTGCTCAATGACGAATTTTGCTACTCTTAACAATATCTGGGGAGAATTTTTTTCCACCGCGAGTTAGACTGCTCAAGTAGTCTCTGTGTTACATGAAAAAACTGTCTTTCAAAATAGCCCTCTCCTGAGAGTGAGAGTATCATGAGACTTGCGCGGAGACAATAATCCGCAGTATTGATGACATTGAGAAATTCTTTCAAAAAGCACGACTGTTAGTTTCCCAAATGGCACATGGAACGACACAATTTTCATCATCTGTTTTTGAGTCCTTGGCTCCTTCAGCCAACTACCTGTCCTGGAGCAAGTCGAGGCATGCTTGAGACGAAGGTCGTATTCATCGCCAATGAAGGATTAAATAACGGGAACTTTTCATTAAAATCCCTGGAATCAACCCCGCTGAAAATTTCACTCTTGTATTATTTGACGTGAACTGCGCGTGGGTCGCAAACCAGAGCCAGAGTGATCCAGCTGGTATACTTCCGCATTTCTAGGGTGCATCGTGTACACTGCGCTTTGATTTGGCCAGCAGGCCATCTGTACGCATAGGGACCTTGAAAACTACCAAGTTTCATAAGTTTCCATGTGTTCTGTTCAGAACTTGATGTCTTGGGAAAAGCCGTCCAAGTCGAAATAATCTTGTTGCAGTTAAGTGTCATCTATTAAGAAATTGTACAATGTGTGAGCGCCAAGTGTGCCAAAGAAGCCGCTTTGTATGTTTCAACTACTCTTGAGAGTCACCAAGCATCTGATGTTCTACGAAAAGAGGCTTTTTGAAACCGTGCAACACATTACTGGATCCTGACAACTTGGCGGGCCTTGCACATTTTACGGTGTTTGCACTTGGAAGGGGACTTGGCCGTGTAAATCTCCCACATGCTGACCATGGTGTTTACTTGGTGGGAGCTTAAAGTCAATACTACCCATCCAATGTTGTTTCGTACGGCCCTGACTTGATGGCGCTGTTTGTATTTCAGAAAGACGTAGTGATGGCTGATTCGTACATGTCTGGGCTCATCGCGCTGCTTGCATTGTATGCTGACTGCCATGAAAGTTATTCCCAGACTTGGGTTCTGAAAACATCATCAAGAACTTGGCACAACAGATGCACCAAATGATACTGTGCTTCAAACGCCAAGACAGCTCAGAGGGTGGAATCGTGGCCACCTCTTTGCAGGCAGGTGTGCGCATTTGAATGCCCAGCTCTGCGATACCTCTAGAGAGAAAGCCAGGAGACATGGCGCATATGCTTGTCATTCTCGTGTCATGCATGACCGCTTCTTGCTGTGGAATGAGCTCTGATTTGTGCGGCTGATTTGCAGCCAGCGAGAGAGAAATGGCGGCAAACCAGCTTGCTGACCATCTCAAATGTTCCCCGTACTGGGGGTATTAAATCACCAATTCAAACTACCTACCTAGGTGCCCAATGAGCCAGGCGTCATGAACGGGGTTCTCCTACAATTCTGGAACAACTGACCTCGGCATGGTGTAATATGTTGTCGGAGGGTGTTCCTGGGTGAGGGCAATTGCCGAGTTTCAGGTTGCACTGGACGGATATGGGCCTGTTGGCCTTGGCGAGAAAGCAGAGCTGGGCAGAAAGCTTTTATGTCACTCTGGTAATGGCAATAGAGCATCTCTCAACAAGTGCCACTGGCTCTCAATGACATGGGCAAGTAGGACTCCTCATCTAGCATTCTGATTCGAACGCTCGTCTTCGAGCCGGAAGGGTTTCAATGGAATCTACCGAGTAGATGGCCAGGTGATATCGCGGGACCAAGTTTGAGTTCACCGTAAAGCGTCTCAATGACACTGACAAAGTTATCGGCCCCATGGTTGAGAACGGCCAGGCCACGACGACGGGTTCTGGCAGTCCGGCCTGTGCCTGGTTCATTGATAGCGTCATGTAGTCCCCATCGATTCGAGAACATGGGCTTCTGTTTCTGATGGAGGGTAGACAAGCCTCGTGCCAGCCTGGCAACGTGACTGGTCTGCCCCCAGGAGGGAGGAAAGCAAAATGGCGGGTGGGGCAGAGGAAGGAGGGGTTGGACAGAAGCTGGGCTGTGAGGGGGAAAGCACGACTATTGCATGAAAAAAACCACTTGCTGCATATCGCCCGTTCTGGTAACAACTCTCATGCAGTTGTCACGGCTAGTTCATGCGTCTGATAAGACATGTGGTGGTTGGATAGGTGCGCAACGACGAGGAATAAGAGGCCCGCACGCACGCACGTTCTGGTGGTGCTAGGAATATCGCGTCGATGGAGACAATCACGTCAAATCATGCCGACGTTGGGGGTGTTATGGAATCTGCCGTTGAGGTGGTGTTGAAGCTTGGAATACCGTTACGAGGGTCAAGGGGTTTGACATAGCCATGGAGCAATGCGCTGTGCCACCATCATCTATTTTCATCAGTGCGAGATTGCTTTGTATTTGCAACAGGCTTGGAAGCCCCTGCTCCTTCAGCCACCTTGTCTCTGTGCTGAGTACGAAGCATGTACGGAGTACGGAGTAATCAGGATCAGAATACCCTTTTGAGCGGACCCTGCAACTACGCGCAGCAGAGGTTCAGCAAACAAGAGTTGTTGTGCACATCTGTTTCATTGCTGCGATTGAAACCTTTCCCGTACGGAGTACGTTGGCCGGGATGGCGCCAGCCCCAGAACCCCCAGCCTTTGGGACAGGGGAGGGGATCTGGCTTTTCTTTTCTTTTCTTTTCTTTTGTCCCTGCCCTTGACTGTTGGATAAGAGGGAAAGTGTCTGGTGTGCATAGGGGACAGGGACAGTGGTCCAGGTCAAGGTCCAGGTCCAGTCCCTTGGTGCCAGTGTGGCCCGCGCCGTCTTTCCTTCCCTAGCGGCCTTTCTTCCCACTGCCCACGCTGCCCACTTCCTCCGTCTTCCGCTGGCTTGGGAGAGGTCTGTTCGCCGATTGTTGCGTCAGGACTTAGGACGCGGACGTGCCCCTTCGGCCAATGACATGCAGCGCAGCCTTGGCTGGGAAGTCTCCCTAATGACTTGGGCCAAGTGAGCACCAGCATCTGCCAGTCGCGGATAGTTCCAGATGGCTCCTCCTCTCCCTGGCGTCTTTTCAAACTGCACCCATCCGCCCAAGTTGTCTTGAGCAAAGCCCACCAAAACCTTGTCGCCTCTCCGAGGCCATCACCGTGACTGTTGCGCTGCGCCGCCTCGCCACGGCATTTGCCTTGCTGCCTTCCGTCTCCTCGTTGGCTGCGTGACTCTGTCCTGTCCTACGTCGGCGCGCGACATGCTTGCGAGCATCATCCTTCGAACCGCCACCCCTCACTGGCTCCTTCAGTCTCCCTGACTGCTGCCGACTCTCACCTGCAGCAGCCAAGTTACCTTTGCCAATAAATAATACCATCACCTCCTGAGTCCGACACAGCTGCTCTTTCATCGCTGGCACTGCGCGTCCTTTGCCTGCTTTTCATAAAAATCCCGAGGCCGATTTACCTCCGTCGCCACCACAGGCTCTTCGCCCGACACGCTCTTGGCCCTCGCGTCTCTCAGAGAAGAAGCTCGTGGCGCAACGGCAGGGTTTGCTTCATGCTGGGCCATTTGTCCAATTGAATGGCGTCTCCAGAATCGACCAGCCCGTGTCCAGTATGCTCAGACTCCCTTGTTTCAAGACGGCCACCACCAGAAAACAACTTTCGAACCACGCCTCAGCTCCCGCTGCTCTTCTCTTCTTCCCTTGAGCATGCTCAAGCCGTGTGCCGTCATTCCACCCGGCACAATGGCGGCACCCAGGCTGTCCGAGGCGGGCTTGAACACTCAGCGGCAGTTCAAGAAGCACAAAGTATTGCCTCGTCCACAGGGTGACCGAACTATTGAACATGTTCGCCCAGTACCCACTGCGTACGACCTGATCATCGATACATCGGTTCCTGTTGCTCCCGTTGCTCCCGACTCGCAGACCTCAAGCCCACGAACTCTGAAGCACCAGCCGAGGCGGATTGGGACCCTGCCTGATTTGCCACCTACTCCGCCAAACTACTCTCGCGCTTCATCGGGGAGCCACCAAGCGCGATCGTCTAGTTCCTTGGTAAATGAGTCTGCTGTTCAACCCTCGCAAGCTTCGTCAAAACGACCGCCAGCAACGCCTCCGGACCAACGCAGTCCTCCAACACCTGATGTGACACCCCCTCAGCCTGCCAGCCGTCCACGCGCGCTGCGTCCTGCGATCCTTGACCGCGGCAATTCTCGCACTGCGACTACCACGACGAACTCTCGTACTGAATCATTCAAGACGGCTCTGGAAGAACCACTGTCATCCGAGGATGAAACCGCCATGTCCGCCGTAAAGACAGTTCCGGCATCGTCAACGCCGTCGCAAGCGACCGTTGTGCGGGTGCCTTCGACGGGCGGTACTCGGACTGTCCAACCCCAGGCTTTGGGCCTTGCCCTTGAGCGTCTTAATGTCACACACGATGGGAGCTACACTCCCCGGACTCGCGGTGCATTAGCCCGGTTTGACATTGAATGGGACTCGCCTGATGAAGCGGATCTGGAATGGGACAATCATGTCGAGAGAGCTGTGCTTTTTGGCAGCCGCACTGCCGAATCTATACCTCCAAGAGCACCTCGGGTCAATGGCAATAAGGCTGTGGTGCTTGAGGACAGGATTATCACACCCACCAATGCGACAAAAGCTGTCCGAAGCATGACTCTTCAGGACGCTTCCACAGTCAACCCTTCGTCTAGAACAACGCCTCAAAGAAAGCCCAAGGAGCTGGGCACGGTTCGCCAAGAAACGCCAGGGGAGTCTCAGCCGCGAAGGCATTCCGGTGTATCAAGTATGTCTACACCGGCTACTGTGTTTGGGGCAATACTGGTGGACTCGCAACGCACTCCTCAAAGACAGAGGACGTTGCGCCATGTTCGAAAACGCAGAGAGCTCAGGGAGGCCAGCCCCCACGGCCGACGAGCTATTACCGATGAGGTCGAATTGCACCAGTCCGCCCGGCCCTCGTCATCTACGTTGCGAAACGAGCAAGGTAGACGACAGGACAACCATGCTTCCGTAACTAACGCCAACATCGTGGCCAGCGGGCGTGCACGGCGCGAAGTATGGAAGAACGGGGGGATACCAGTGGCTGTCATTCCAGCTCGAATGTCATCCCACAAGTCAAAGTCAAGGGAGCCTTCGTTGCGATCCACATCAAGCCGACGCTCCAGAACAAGAAGCGTTGGGTCCTCTCCTCTTGACCTCTCACCACTTGCTAGTGATAAGCTGTCTTTCGAGAGGCAATCGCGATGGGATCGATCCACGACTGCGTCAGGTCGGTCTGATCAGAGAACTATTGATTTTCCGCCCACTATTCCAGCCCGTTCATCATCGCTGTCTGCGCCAACAAGCCGCACGACGTCACGAGCCGCCTCACTGACCGCAGAAAGTCTGAAAGCGTTGAATGATGCACACCGTGAAATCGTCAAGAAGGCATCGACCAAGGCAATACCCGCAGCACCACAAACAACTTCTACCACGAGACGGGCCCTTCCGTCGCTACCGGCACCGCCAATGCCAACGTCGCCTGCCGTCGCAGTGCATCCTCCGGAGACCCCCCGATCTGAAGGAGGAGGCTTTGCGTCAGACATGCTAGGTGTGGATCATCACGACGATACAGCTTCGGCCAGAAAGTATTCAACTCAGACCACGCCATTTTCTATAGTGTCTGTAGAAACAAACTGGACTGCTCTCGAAGTATCAGAAGCGCAAGCTGTTCAAATGTTTCCCCATCAAAACTCATCAGTCCTGATGGTGAACCATTCTGCCAAGCCGTCCGATACGCCCGACGTAACAGCGAAGGATCTCAAGCCGGTTGACTCAAATGAGCCCCCGAAAATCACGGCAACCAGCCCTGAGGGTGGGTTTGTGACACCTGAACAGCGGCAATCGCTGGAGGAAGTTGATTCGCCTCTTCGAAACCCCCGCGCGCCCCCGGAACCGCCTGCGCACCCCCCAGCTATCAACTTCATCCCTGCTACGCCATCGGGATCAACTCCAGCCGAAGAGAAGGCAGCGCGACTAGGCAACTTTTATGATTTAGACACGGGAAAGCCTACCCGACGGCCTTCGATTGTTCGAAGAGCCCTGAGTCTACGGAGACACTCCATCAGCCATCCTCCTAGTCCTTCAAAGCAGCCAGGGTTTTTGACTAGAGCCTTTTCTCTTTCAAGAAAACACCAGAAGCCCTCGTCAAACAGACGCAAATCGGCCAATCCCGACACGGATCCATCTTATGGGGATAGGAGAGACCGGCCGGTTGAAATAGATAGGCTGCATCCACACTGGCGGCCGCAATGGGATGAGGACAATTGCGACTGTGCAGACTGCCGTCGTGAGCTAGACGAGGACGATGAAATTTATCGGTACCCCTTGGTTGATAATCGACCAAGGCCACCAAAGAGACGTCTGAGTGCAAAAGTGAAACAGACTTTTGCCATTTTGCCAGCCCCGAGCGACAGACCGTATAGTATCGACAGTTTCAACGGGCCCGAACGCCGCACTATTCGACGGACACGCAGCGGGAATCTGAGAGTGATGCGTCGCCGAGCAAGCGCCGAGTCGTTGGGAAAACGGCCGGTGTCAGAGGGAAACTCGCAGAAGGGGTTCTGGCGCGGGCATTCCATGCGGAGGCGACCAAGCTACGAGAAAATGCGCCGCTCCTCCTCACTTGGCGGCCGGCTTGAAGGATTGCCCAACCTTGCGCGAATGTGGAGTGACAGACGACGAGAGAGGCGAACACAAGAGCTTCGACAGATGATTAGCGGGCCAAGAGAAGTCCGCGACGGTGTTGGCGATGTCATCAGAAGTAGCAACATCAGGGATGTGCAGAATGAGCATCCTGATCAAATCTAGACCGAAACACAAAAAAGGAGGGTTGATTTATATCAGAACTCTCAATCAAGAGGAAGACAAAAAACAGACAAAAGTTTGGGGAATATGGTCTGGGCCGGCCCCAATCTATGGATAACCCGACGACGCACGCAGCTGGCGTGGGAAGACAACTTACGAACGCCATGACTTTGACGGTTAATGATTTCAGGGAAAATTTTATCATGAGAAGGACTTGATCCGGCTTACATAACCAGGGCATCAGGCATCCAATGCTTTGATTTAGCTGATGCGATGACGATTTCAAGAATGAGGAAATGTCATGGCTTGCTATGCGTTTGACGCTGACGCGTATTTATTTTTGGTGAATGGGCCTGAGTAGCCCTGTTTGGTAGCATCTTTTTTTTTTTTTTTTCATTTCAGAAAGGGTTGACGACATGACGAGGGAAGGGATATGGCCAGCATTCATTGTATGATAAATGAGATGGGTGGTAAGCAGTAGATGGTGGCAATGGTGGGATGAACAAGCTGCATGATTTTTACGCACTGAACCAAAATTTGTATGCTTTCAGTCGAGTACAGTTGAAATTGTGATTTTCTCGGACGACTCAAGGGGCTACTATTAGCTATGAATATTCGTACAGCTCCTAGAATCACGGTGCCCTGTGATATCGAAAGCATCCCTGCCAACCAACGCAAAACGCCAAAATTTACTCCCCAATGCAAATATGAAACGTGTTTGAAAATGCCGTCATTTATATCTTGCCTTATTCCGCGCCTTTTCCACTACCGCCTGTCCTGTCCAGGCATACCGGGACCACCCGGAAAGCCAGGCGGCGGAGCAGAGCCAGGAGGGAATCCTTGCCCCGGAGGAGGCATTCCCGGCAAGAAACCTTGAGGAGCACCCGAGGCACCGGGAGGAGGAAAAGGCAGGCCGCCGGGGGGTGGAGGGAAAGGCAAACCGCCTGGAGGGGGTATAGGCAGTCCGTTGGGTCCAGGCGGGAACGGAGGCATAGAAGGCATACCACGACCACCGCCGGGAGGAGGAGGCATTCCATGAGGAAACTGGCCTGGAGGTGCGCCTGGCATACCAGGGAAGGGAGGAGGAGGACCGCCTATGAAATGGTTAGTTGGAGCTGAGCAGGGCAAGACTTGGGATTGGTGAGAGCGGAGCGAGCCGGTACGTACCCGGGAAGGGAAAGGGCGGGGGGAACGCATTGCCCGGCTGGTTTTGAGGAAGCATAGGGTTCGCGTGTGCTTGGCCCTCGGCGGCATAAGACGAAGTGATGGAGTCGATGACGGACTGGGCCTTTTCGTGGCCGATCTCTAGAGAAGATTGTTAGAAGGGTGGCAGTGCTGGTGAGAGGGCGAGGGCGAGGGCGAGGTCCCCGGGCGGCTTCGTACGTTGGTAGTAGTCGACTACATTGCGCAAGTGGTTCTTTCCCGTGTTGTGGGCCTTGCGCACGCTCATGGAATCGTGGGTAAGGTAGACATCGCAATAGTCGCCTTGACGCTGTTAGGTTCGCGGATCCAGGCGGTCGGCGGCGCGGAGCGACTTACAGAAGACTATTTGGGCAAGTTAGCATGCGGACCGAGGCCATGGTGTGAAGCGTGACTTACATTTCGGCATGTTAGCGGTTTGTCCTTCAATGCGCGCCTGCAATGCCACTTGTTGTTCAATGTCTCGGTGTGCAGTAAAGCTGGGGTTTTTGTGAAGCCTCGTCGCGATGCGAGCTGGGCTGTGGCTGCCGGGCCCCCACACGTGACCGGGAAGCCGGGGCTCCATCGAGCTTGGTTGGCCCAGGGCTCTGATTGGATGCCCCCCGTCTCCCGTGCCCATGGTTGGCAAACGCGACACCTTGCAAGTTCCACGGGCCCCAAAGCTGGTGGTGGTAGCGTCTGAGCGAGGGCTGCGACAGGAACCTCCTTTCTGCTTTTATCCCTTCTTGCACGTCGACACACTGACGCAAAACCATGACCATGGCGGCACAACGCTCAACGCTGCAATGGCTCTGCAGCCTCCTGCTCCTGGTGGGAGCCGCCAACGCCCTCAAGTTCGATCTGGCTGCACACTCGGGCGGCGAGAGCACCAAGCGGGAGAGGTGCATCCGCAACTTTGTCGGACAGGAGACGCTGGTCGTTGTCACGGCCACGGTGGACGGGTTCAAGGACGACGGAATGATTGTCAATATGCACGTACGTCGACGCCTTGGCCATGTCTCTTGCTTTCCCTGGCGGGAGGCGGTGGGTTGGGGATGCTGACTATTGACGACGCAGGTCCGCGATGCGCTGGGCAACGAATACGGCCGTCCTAGGGATATCGTTGGCGAGTCGAGGGTGACGTTCCAGTCCCACGCCGACGCCGCCTTTGACGTGTGCTTTGAGAACCTGCTTTCCGGCTGTATGTCGCGCCTCCCCAGCACGGTGCTTGGAGACGATTCATCCCGTCACGGTACGGTCCGATGCTAACCCCGTGCACGCAGCCCGCCGACCCAACCCTGCCTCCCGGCACATCGAGCTCGACATCGACATTGGCGCCGACGCCAAAGACTGGAGCGCCATCCAGGCCACGGAGAAGCTCAAGCCCGTCGAGGCCGAGCTGCGCCGTATCGAGGAGCTGACGGAGGAAATCGTCCGCGAGATGGACTACCTCCGCCAGAGAGAGCAGAAGCTCCGCGATACCAACGAGAGCACCAACACCCGCGTCAAGTGGTTCGGCGTCACCACCACCTGGATCCTGATTGGCCTTTGGGCGTGGCAGATTTTGTACTTGCGTGCCTACTTTCGCTCCAAGCATCTCATCTAGACGAGTGACGAGTGTACCGTGTGACGGAGAGGCCACAGGCAGGAAGCCTTTGAACATTCCGATGGCGCTTTCTTCACGAGCATGGACTGGCAGATGGGTCTCCCGTAGTTCAGCTCTGGCGTTGAAGAGACGTTTAATCCCCAACATCCGGGGTCTTTTTGTTTGATGGGTTGGCCGCCCTGATTTTTTTCTGGTTTTTTGGTCGGGCGACGGTAATTAGTGCCTGACACGCCGGCGTTTGTACATGACGATGGACGACAAGAAGATGAGGGCAGAAGAGGGGGCGGGCGGGGGGCGCTGCTTATAAAAGATGGACATTTACAGACGGTGGGCTGTTTGAGTTGGTAGCATAGCATCTACAGCAGAACTCAATAATGGCCACGGATAATACGTGAGTTGCGGTATGGGTGATGTTTACATGTGATGGAACCTTGTCGGAACAGAACTTCAGAAGCTGTCGAGACTTTGTAGCAGCCATGTTTATTCAAAAAGTGTCATGCAAGAGCATCGGCGGGACAGGTGCATGTGCCTGCCAGAAGCCGCCGCCACTGGCCCCACCCTTTCGGGTCTCATGTCGTCCTCGGCATTGCTGCCTCTTTTTTTAATTCGGCTTCTCAACTCGGTCAACTCTGACATACGTCCATTCCCAGCACCAAGTCGGAAACACGCCAATCAAGACCAAGCAGAGCAGTATAGCAGTATATACAGCACGCACACAACCGCAGAAGAATGGCCTACTCACTGCGCCCCGCGACGTCGGCAGCTCGCCGCGCACTCGCCCGACCAGCCTGCATCTTGGCCACAAGCCGCCACTCATCGTCCAAAGCCGAGCCGGCGCCGTCACAGGGCGAGCTCGGCGTGGGCGAGCTGCAGGGCATCAAGTTCCGCGTGGCACCCATCAAGCGCGTCGGCGAGACGGACGACACCAAGCGCGCCCGGCTGCTCTGTAGGACCCAATCCTCCCCCAATCCTCCCCCAGGCTCGCATGTGTAGAGAGGCTAACCCGTCGCCAGACCAGTCGCGCAAGCGCGGCACCCTGGAGTCGGACCTCCTCCTGTCGACCTTTGCCAAGGCCCATCTGCCCACGCTACCCCCGCGGCTGCTGGCGCAGTACGACCAGCTGCTCGACGAGAACGACTGGGACATATACTACTGGGCGACGCAGCGCGAGCCCTCGGACTCGTACACGTCGACCAACCCGTCCGACGCGGCGCCCGACGCCTTTATCCGCTCGGAGCCGCCAAAGGGGGAGTGGGCGCAGACGGTGGGCAACTTCAAGCCCGCCTACCGGCCTGTTCCCGCGCGCTGGAGGGGCAGCGAGATCCTCGACCTGCTCAGGGACCATGTGAGGAGCAAGAGCGTCGACGGCGGCGAGGGCGGCGGCATGGCCTTTATGCCCTCCCTGGAGCACCGCTGAGGGTGCACCGCGGTGTTGTCTGTATTTTATTGTACAAGTGGCCGAGCACGTTTTCCTTTTGTTCTTTTTTTCACTTTCAAGGCGCCATCAAGAGAAAATGCTCTGCATCCACATACCCGCCGGTATATTCGCCGCCAGCAATGCCGTGTGTGTGCCAAAGAGGAAATAAAAGAATCCCAACCTATTTGCTCCGCGCTCAACATCAAGTTGTAAATCAGAATGCCTGCCTCCCCATCTGCAAGTGCAGCCCATGCTATAAAAAAAGAGAGAGTATATACAACAAGAGAAAATGGAACAAAAAGGGGGGGTAGGACCATGCCTCGTAGCGTCATCGAGCTCGTTAAAACAAAGGGGAATAAACCATGGCGGAAACACGGGTCGTTGCTTGCCCGTCCCTTCACCCGCCGCCTTCTGGTAGCATGTTGCTCAGACTCCGTAGTACTTCCATGACGGGCATGTCTCTGGTTCCCGCGCTGCTCTTTTCTCTCTGCTCCCGCTCCTTCAGCCGTGACGCGCTCAGACGCAGCACCTTGTCCGCTTGTCGCCCGGCCACCAGCACCCTTTGCTCCAATTTGTGCACATTGTCCGACAGCTGGTCCACCTCGAATTCCAGGGAGGCTTGTATCTTGCGAATCCGCTCTTCGGTCTGCGAGCGCATCTTGGCAAACGGCAGCATTTCGTCGGCCAGGTAGTTTCGCAGCCTGGCCTCTTCCGGTTCCAGGAGGCTCGGGTCCGGCAGCTCGATTCCGGGCGCCTCGGTCGGCGGGAATATGGGCGCCACCATGTCTGGCCGTGGCTGCCGTATGGCTAGCCACGCTTGCTTCTCTGCTTGTAAACTGGGCAAATAGCGTTAGCGAGCCATCGTCGATGCATTGGGGCTGCCACTGGGTTCGCTCTTGTACCTTTTTATTTTTGCTTCCAGCGTCGTCAGCTTCTCATCCAGCTCCATGTTCCGGGGGTTTGGCTTCAATGGAGCCGCTTCCTTGGGCGCCTCTTCGTCCCTGCTGAACCAGTTTGAAAAGTCCGACCTTTGGGCAAAGTCCTTTAATAGCTGGTCCTGGATCGCTCGTGCTGTGCTCTGTTAGCAAAGGCTCCTTCTGCTTCTTCTCCTTCTCGAATCACCCACCTCCTAATATCGCGCTCGAGTTTCGTGTCCCGTGAGGGGGCTTGTCCAGCAAGGCACGTTCGCCGCACCACATGAGCAGCTGCTTCATCCTCCTCGGCTCCGGCAACCCCTCCGCTTCAATGTGTTTGTAAAACTCTGCAGTCTTCACTTCGCGATGCGGCGTTGCCGTCTGACCGCTCTCAATCAGCGAACTTGCCCTGCGGCCTCGGGAACCTAGGCTGCTCCGTCTGTTTCCCTTGCCGCCCTTCTTGCGCATTTCTTTGTTTCTATTAATGATTGGGGTGTCGCTTATTGGAAGCGCAATCTTGGATTCTGTTGTTGGCCGTCGCGGTGTTGGTGATGGCTCCCATCGCCGTGGCTTCGACGTCTTTGCCTTGTTCGGGCTCGTCGTCTTCGTTGCTCCGTTCAATCGCACCCCCTCGCCGTCATCCGCCTCAGCCGTCGCGGATCGCGTGCTCCTTCTTGTTGCTCTCCGTCCAGTTTGGGCCTCGTCATCTTCGGGGACGTCCTCGGATCCCTTTAGTCGCGAGGACCGCCGTGTGCCCGAGGTCGCTAATGTTGGTGGAAGCGACGAGGCGGCAGGCTTCGCTTCCGTGCTTGCGCCTTTGTTCTTGCTCGTCCGTCCCCGCCCTATCCTGCTGCTATCCAGCCCAGTCTCTTCCGTCTTGGACCTCTTTGATTTTCGCACAAACTGAAAGTCATCGTCGCGTTCAAAGTCAGCCGCGGCTACCACCATTGTCAGCTTGCCCATCAATACATGCCACACGGCACGACTCGGCACCCGGGACGAGAACCTACCGGCTGGGCGCTTGCTCTGGCGGCTCTCTTGCTTGTTGCTCATGCTAAGATGTTCTAGCGCCCGTTGAGTCGCAACGAGAGTCGTCATGGACGGCTAATAGGGCGATACCATGGAGTATGTAGTGTCTGCTGAGTTGCGTAGTCGGCTGTGGAGGAGAAGCGTAAGAATACCAGAGTTGGCTTTGCAGTGTTTTGTGGTGGTGATGAACCACCCAGCCGACGTCGTCGCGTGGCGGACAATCGCCTGGGCCTCGACCTGGGCCTGGGAACCAACAGTCGCGTCAATTGTGTCGCGTTTGGCTACACGGCCAGCGCCGTCGATTTTGCTCGAATCGCCTCTACTACAGAATCGGATATGGATACGTCAGAGCTCGTCCAGTTATGATATTCGATCGGGAGCAGCGCCAGGCTCGCCAGTGTTGATTGTCTGCCTTGGAGGGTGAACCTGCCTCTTGTTGTTTACCTTTGAGAGGTGAGGGATACTTGACACCTGCAGTGCGCCACTAAACCTATTCGGGTCCCTTCGCACCCCACCGCCGAAGAATGGCTGCTGGCGTCTGTGATTGGCCAAGCTCATCTCCTCGCTCATCTCACACATGGTTTTGCTGCAGGTCGTGAGAACCGTTTCGAGTCTTTTAAAACGCTGCCCCCTTTCCTCGGATATTATACGCTCTAATCTACGTGCCACACATCTCAGCGCGGCAAGTGAGTTTGACTACTGCACTTCCCTCATCCTAACCATTGCTCCTCATAATAAAGTTGCCGCCATGCTTAAAAGTCATGACATTCGACCCTTGGTGCTGTGCCTGAGACTCTTGGAGTCTTGACTACGCCTGTACGTGGCCTCTTGCACACATTGCTTAAATCGTAGTCTCGTATTGTCTAGAGCTACTGTGCAAAACCCAACAGAGCCTGTCTTCGCACGTGTCCTAGTTCCCTCCCAAACGCCCCGAACAAACTCAGATTGCGTCCCACCAAACACCCTTTTGATGTGCGTGTATTTCGTGGAAATGTACAAAAACCCAATCAACAAGACAAGGCGTGTCCCTCCCTGAGAGGGAAATCACGCAAATGCCTCGTGAGTCGAACTGAAGTGCAAAGTCAACGTCAAAGCATATCACTTTTGGCCATGATCCCGTACACCAAATCCCAAATATCTCGCGCCGAATTCGTCATATACTGTTGTACAGGGCAAATATGGGTCAAAGCGTTGTACAGGTGCCCTCCAATATACGAGGGATACTCTCCATGGCGCTTGGATCACATAGATAGGGCAAGTTTGATTGGGACTCTTGAGCCCCCTTCCCCTCAAAACGACTTGCTTCTCCTTGATGAGCCGTGGCCATTCCGATCAAGAGCTCCCACATGGTCTGATAAACGATGGACCAGTTTCGGCTATTGGCTCAACATGTCCCACTTTATGAGAATCGTCGTTGAACGCCCTGCCCAGCCATGACTTGCTGTTGGTTGGGCATTGGACCGGCCATCCCATAAGGGTTCATCTGAGGGTTGAAAGTCTCAACGACTGCGGGCATGAAGGCGCCGTGCAGACCTTGTTGTTGCGTGACCGGGCAATCCTTGTGAGCCAACAACAGCGTCTTGAGGTTGACTACTTCTTCCCTCAGCTGCGTGATCTGAGCCGTTAGGGCGTCGTTTTCGCTGCTATACATCTCCACCTTGTTCTGTAAATTGGCAAGCCATTGCTTTTTACGTTGCCTGCATTTCAAAGCCGCAACGCTGGAGTACATGGTCAGTATAAAACTTGGGTCATGGGTAGAAAAACATGATTACAAATATATGCATGTATATAAAGCAAAGGTGTCAATGCATACCGGTTCCTCTCCAGGAAATTCTTGCGCTTTTCTTCGTCCGTCATCTTTGTCTTGGAGTTGGGGTCATCTCCTCTATCGTCGTCGTCGTCGTCGTCGTCGTCTGACAACTCGGGCGACATGCCATTCATTAGACCGCTGTTACCTTTGGCCTTCTTGCTAGGAGGCGGCTTGGCGGGGACATCTTCCGCTTTCCTCCTGCCATTAGCCGCGCCAGTGGCCTTCTTGTTCTTTCCCTTCTGAGCGGGCCTGGCCTGCTCACTCTCTTCCGACCCATTGGTGCCTTCGCTGACACCTCGTGATGCCACCTTTCCAGACGGCATTTCTGGCGAGGCTTTTGTGTTTGGAGCGGGTACAGAAGATGGATGAGCGTGACCGGGGGCGCCAGAGGTGCTGAATTGAGTGCTAGACGATTGATTGCTGTTTCGGGTTTGCGCGCCTTGTGCAAGCATGAAGAGGCCGTTGGCGGCGTCGTTGTCGTGCGGGTCGAAAGGTCCGGATGACTGCTTCGGCTCCGATTTGACAGCAGGGGCTGTGCCGTTTGGCATTTCTGCCGGCTGTGATGTTGCAGGCTGAGGTTGCGGTTGTGGGTGTCCCTGCTCGCGCTTCGCGGCAGCTGCACTTAGAGCAGTTCGATGGAAATCGATCGTACTTGGAGTCGCGCCTCCGTTGGCAAGCTGCGCGAATAGTGCTTGAGAGTTTGGACTCGGGGCCGGGAACATGGAACCGCTGCCTCCAGGTGTGAGCCCAGATCGCAGCGACGACTCGTTCGGGGTGGGAAATCCGCCTCGGAGATGATGGGTATCGCTGAAGTAGTCGTTGGCTGGTCCCGACAGCATTGCAGGGCTCAGCGGACCGGTTCGCAGCGAACCTCCTCCCCAGTTGAACGGCGTACTGTTTCCGCCGGGCAACAGCGATGACGGTGAAGTCAAGGATGCGACAGACGGGAGCTTTGTGCCTCCTGGAGTCTCGGGGCCACCACCACCCCCACCCCCGAAGGACTGTTCAAACGGATTGGGCTCCAGACTGAGAGATCCACCAACTTGGCCGGAGAAGTAGTCGGGCGTATTGTTGTTGCCCTGCGGCGGCTGTTGACCAGGTCGAGGGGGCGGCGCGAGAGGTTTTGTTGCTTCTGCATTAGACGCCGCGTCTGGCTTGGCGGCGGCACCGGCCTTGGAATCCGAGGCTGTATCTGCGACTGCAACCAGGCGTAAGCATAAGATAAGCGACGATGTAAACAACGACAATGAGGCTCTAGGGGGATAGATGGGTTGGGAAGAGTTGGGACGGGCAGAATGACGACAGTGGAGAAACAAGGTCGAAACGGGGGAGGCGAGGCAAAAACAAATACGGGAGGGCGGCAGCATGTGTGGCAATGGGTCTTGGGCAAGAACGGAAGGCAAGTCGAGGTTAAAAGAGAGGCGTATGGGGCTCACCTTGCCGCGAGGCCCTGTTGTTGGTGAATTTGGGGGACTTCGATTCGGCTGCAGGAGAAGTCCCCATGATGACACAATGATGTATGATGTATTATACTTTGGGGAAGAGATGGCTTGGCCAGAGGAGTGGGGCGGGATGGGAGCCAGAGGAGGGAAGCCAGCAAGTGGTTGGAACAAAGTCGGAAACTAACAAGTGCGGAAAAAAAAATAGAATAAAATGGGATGGCTGATGGGGAGGAAGGGGGGGGTAGAGACGTCTCAACAAGTCGTTCTAGGCTTGGTTGATGGGGGCGGCCGCAGGCGCCGTGGGATTGTTGGTGGTGCCGGGTTGCAGAGTTGCAAAAAGTGTCAGGAGAAAAAGACGGCTTGCTGGAGCGGGTGAAGATTTACACTCGCAGCACCGCAGACTCGGGACGGGATGTGGCAGCAGGCAAAACTGGCGGCCAAAAACTCTCTGCGCCCCAGCGCGTTGGGTTGGCACGATGGTTCCGGGCCAAGGCAAGTTGCGCTCTAGAAAATTGGACAAATGGGAAAATGTGCGTTGCGAGCCCGTTAATTGCAACCAGATGCGGGCGCGGGCGGTGCGGTGCGGGATTGCGACGAGCTGGCTCAAACAACGAGGGATCGTGAAGGGGCTCTGGCTGAGTTTGGGGAGGGAAAGACGTCAGAGATGACGTTGTGAAAAAGAAGGCGCAGGAAAAAAAAAAAGCGAATGGCGGCCTGGGGGGGGGGTCCTTGGGAAGGCTTCTCTTGGCTGGGCGCTGGGCGCTGGGCGTATGGGCTGAAGGGCCGCGATGTCGTGCCGTCGTGCTGTCTGGTCAGTGCTGTCAGTGCTCTCAGTGCCAATGGGCCTTGGTGTGAGTGGCCAGGCGAATGGGCCGGGTCGGGCGGGTCCAAGTCGACAGGGAAGGAAAAACGGCCGTGGACTGTGTGGATTTGTGGACTTGAACGCTGTGGTTGCTTGACACTTGACTGGCTGACAAACCAGGCATTTCTCAGCAAGCCGCACTGTGCGGGAACTTGAGAAATGTCGGGTGGGAGACTCTGGAATTATTACTTGACAACAGCAGATGCACCTCGCTCATCCAAACAAATCAAAGCATCGCAGCCCGACACGACCGCATCACCCCCGGGGCACCAAGGTGAATTCGTGGAGCCGTGACGGCGCGTGCCAGCCTGACCGAGATGGCAGCACCTTGCCGACGCGACTGCGCTGGCCCGGCTCGGCGTCAATCGACAGCGTCGGTCGGTGGGCATGCAGACGGGCATGCAGACGGTACGTGCGTTGAGAGCAGCTGGGCCAAATGCTCCGCGCGTGGCGAAACGTCGACTCCCATGGCTCTGGAGCGCAGTCTGGAGCGCAGATGCGCAGATGCGCAGATACGGAGAAACGGGGGACAGGGGGCGGGCGATGCATCAGCAAGTCTCTTCAAAGACGACTTGCTTCCCTCTCACATCACCTCGTTCTGATGCCGTTTTCTGTCATTCATGCTGCCTCCCCTTTTGAGACGGACCATCTGCTCCCCGGCCTCCCACTTCTTCCCACCATGCATGGGCTAGGTGATGTGATTTTAGCGCGAAATGGTTACGGCCTGACGCCAACCATCCATGACCAAGGTACCCCGGGAGGTTCGCACCGTGTCGCCACAGGCGCATGCGCCATGCTACACCGTCCCAGACGGTCAGTCAGTCGTGGGCTCGTGGGCAACTGTGGGCAACTGTGGGCAACTGTGAGCGATCTGCGCCTGGTCCATTCACAGCCAGCTGGCGCCCTTCCTGATGTCCACTAGCAACCCCGAACTGTGTCCATCGACTCCGCAAGGCACGTCAACCCACGAGTGGGTTTGACAGATGGGAGTGGCGCCATTGCCTTTGGCCAAACAAACATTGAAGCCCGCAGTCTGTTTCAGCGCCCTGCAGACGAGCTGAATTTGCGCTGGGCCAGTGAATCGAGGAGCCGGACCAGTTTTACGAACAGTTGACAGAACCATGATGAGGCACCACAAGTTCAATGTTGCCTGGAGCCATACGGCAGAGGCACCACCTTGGGGTTTTGCACATGACGTACAATCACTGGCAAAATGCCCCTGGCGCGTCCTGTGGCGACACCACTTCGGCAACTCCTACGCCTCTTGATGATTCTGCTCATTGGTCTGGACCAACAAGGTGTTCCTGGCTTTCTCACAGCGAGCTAGCACTGATGGATGAACAGCGACTTGTTGACTTGGTGCGGCGATTATCTCTCGCCGTGTGATTTTATGAGCCCCCTGCAAACTACCGAGTAGGGGCTCGCGCGCTTTTCCCCAGACGCCAAGGAGCTGAAGGGCAACTCAAGCCTCCTACGCGCCATGCCGACATGATTTGCACAGAATATTGGCAGTCTCGTCCCTCGATATTCCCCCATTGGGCTAGTAGACCCCCCTCAGATCAAAAGTCAGCAGAAGGAATTATTTCGCACAAGCTCGCTCTGTGAGTTGAGCAAACAAGGTCAGTGGTCAGTGTCCATGGGATGCTTGTCAACTGACTAATCAACTGCTGCCCCGTCCCCCCTTCAACAAAAGACACAAAATTCGTCCTTGGGCGACACTTTTCATTGTTGGCACAGTGCCAGCAATGACACCAAGACCCCACCCCTGCTCCGGCACTGTGCTGCATTTGTAGTCGACTAGGGGGGTTTGCTGCAATGTTGTCGCGCTATGAGGGTTGGATGACGTCAGCTCCACGCCCTTCTCCCGCGGCGGCCCTTTGCCTGTCTCAGATCCGGCGGCTGTCAACAGGCACACAAACTGTAGACCCGTGTCTCCAGAGTCGTACTTGAATGAATAGCATGCCTATTCTGTCGCTCACTTTGCTACTCGTTTTGACTTTTTGCTGAGTGAAGGTAGGATTCTACATGTTGTTTCCGCACAATCCATGGAACGATTACGTCACTGGTATGCATCAGCCAGGACCAGGACCAGACCAGGACCAGGACCACTCTGAGATTGACCCATTTGCCCCCCCTTTCCCCTGATCCCATCCATTTTTGCAGATCTGATCCATCTTCATAGATGTTTCCAAAATGTTGGGCCAGCATAGTATTATGATGCTGACGGACAATATTCCCACTGCGCCTGTGATGCACGTGACGTCACCTGGAATCTGGGCCCGTTGTTCGAAACAACAGTTTGCATGTACAAAGCTGGAGGGCATTGCATCACCATCTCAAGGCTCCTGTACGACTATTTTGTGATACCATGCAAGTAGCAGAATCACCCGTAGTGAAGAGGACATGACGATTCGTGAGAAGAAAAATTTTCCTGGCCATAATCTGCCTGCAGGCGAGGTAAGACTTGCGTCGGATTTGCAGATGTTTGTTGTAGGGTAAGTGGCATTCACACGAGCAGAGTATTTCGGAGTATTTCGTCAAGCCTGGCATTTCATTTGCAAAATGTTACTTTCGAGGGGAATGGCTGCTTTTCCCTGACCTCGCAGCGTTTTGATAATATTTGCAGATGAGGACTTGTCTGGGTCGGTGACTCGGTGGTCCTGGGAGAAACTTGCACACCGTGACGGAGACTCCTGCGCTTGACGTCTGTAGTGTATTATCCGAGATGCTCAAGTCCATAATGACTTGTTCATTACAATGACCCACGTAGATGTTCAAAGGCTACTCGGATGACGTCCCTCAAGTATCCAGGCAAATCTCGCCGTAAAGCTCTTCACGAATTTCACCATGGAAGCGCGCACAAGTCTCACAACTACACTTCAGATACGGCAGGACAAGTCGACAGCTACACCCAACATTTCTGTGCCCCACGCGCAGCAACTAGATACTTCCTCTCCAGTCACGACTTAGAGCCTCGCCTCACCATCCTTTCCTTTGGAGATTCTAAACCCGTGCCTGGGCGCATGAACCCTCAACACACCCCCCTGGGCCTTGGTCTCATAAACAACCTCCTCGGGCCCCAACGCAAGCAACAGACCAACATCCTTCCCGGTGGCCCCAAAATCCGTCGGCCCAACTGTAATTTCGTCGCCCTTTCTCAGTCCCAGCTTGACCGTCTCAAAATCTTCAGGGTCAAGAGTACCCTCTGGTTCGTGGTACGCCGATCCAAGAATCAGCTTCTCCGCCTCCTCGCCTGACAAAATTTCCGGCTTGTCAAGCTTCTTCTTGGCGGCCTGGACGGCGTCCTCGAAGCGCTGAATCCACGCATACACTCGCGGATAGACGCTGGGTCCAAACTTGTCCTTGGGCAGAGCACCGGGCAAGCCCGCCATCCAGTGCAGGGGCCACACGGCCTCGATATCGGCGAGACTGGGGCCTGCAGTCTTGAGGACCCAGTCCCTTCCGTCGGCGAGCAGGGTAGTCTCAAGGAATGCAAAGACGGAGGCCAGTTCGCGCAGGGCAACGTGCTTGGGATCGGGCCTGGGCTGCGTACCAAAGAACTCTGCTCTGTCCTTTTGGAACGTCGGGTTCTTGAGGAGCGGCAGGTCGCTGGGCAGGAGCGAGGCGGCCCAGCCAAACACGCCCGCGTCCGTCATGACCGTTGAGAGCAGGCGCTCGACAGCTCGCTGGTCACCCCCGCTGGCGCCGAGGCGGGGCTTTGTGGTGTCGAGGTCCTCGAGCTTGACGAGCTGCAGGCGAGTGTCCAAGTAGACGTCTCTGCCGATGGAGAGGATGGGGATGCGTCTGTATCCGATCCCGAGCCGTGCCACGTCTGGTCGAGGCATTGTTGGCGGTTGAAGCTTTGGCAAATATTAGTACTCATAGAGACATGCTGCAGAAGTCGTCTGGGAGCATACGCATTGCGCATGGGGAATCCCTCGAAGAGTGAGGTACCATGCGATTCTCCGAGCGTACGGGGAATATGCGTAGTGGTAGAGGACGATGTACTCGGAGGCCATTTTGATATATGCGTGTGATTTGAGTCCCGTGGGAGACACTTTCGCTGCGTTTACTTGCAATATGAGTAGTGTAATGTTTGAGCAGCGTTAATCGATTGGATTAGGTTGGGTTGGGCTATATATGCATTGACTTCATTTGGAATCAAGGTCGTGCCGAAAGGCGCGATGACCTTACCTCGGCTCTTTACGGGGGTGGGGTTGATGCCTCTGGCCAATGGCGTGTTACACATTCACGACATGATGTTCCCTACGCGCGAAATCATATCAAACATGGCATTGAAGTTAGCTGAACTAGCAGACTTGCATATACAGCCCCTGGGCTGAAACTGCCTTTTGTTGTCAAATCCACTCTTATCCCTGATGCATCATGGCAAACCACCATAACGAGAACTTGCAAAACGAAAAAAATGGCAATGAACCATCAGCAACATTCAAATTTACCAGCCGCAGTTTTTGGCCGTGACCTCACCAGACTGGACTGCTGCATCACCACTAGGCCATGAAGAATCCGCAGCAACAACACCGCCGTTTTCAGCATTCGTAGGGAAGCCGCCTTCATCATCGGCGACAAGCGGCTCCTTGCAGCGGACTTTGGTATGGCCATACTTTTGGCAGTTGGAGCACTGCACCTTGCTCCCTGTGGAAACATTAGCAAGGGGCCACAATAACAGCGTAGCAGATACGTACAGTCCTTCGGCGCAGGGCAGTCTCTGCTGAAATGTCCAGTCTTCTCGCAGTTGCGGCATGTAACGTTGTCCATGTTGCGAGGCTGGTCACAGTCTTTGGCCATATGGCCTTCCTGATTACAGTTGCGACAAGCTCCACCACCTCCCTGTGGACAATCCTTGCCCATGTGGCCCTCTGAGTACGATTAGACATATAATCTTCAAGACAAAGTCAATATCAGCACTTACTCTCACCACATTTGCGGCACTCCATATTGTCAAGGTTGGGTGGTTCTTCACATTCCGAAGCTCTGTGGCCAGATTTTCTGCATTTATCAGTATTGGTGAGTAAGTACAATTCTGAAGCGACACTTACCCGCAGTTTCGGCATGCGAATTTGTCCACTCGTGGTTCGGGACCTAGTAATATTCTTCAGCGCGAGGCACTTGCGTATGATGGATGAAACCTACAGTCTCGAATACGATGACCTTCATTGCCACAGTTGTGGCAAGTAACAACAGGCTGGACCTTCTTCTCCACCCTCTCTTGGGTGCAGAACTTGCTGGAATGTCCCAATTCGTTGCAATTACCGCACTTTCGAAGGCCGCTGTCAACAACCTCGCCGGCGTCGTCAAGCCTCTCCAGAAGCTCCTCTCTGCTCTTTGGAAACAATTCGGCCTCACGAGGGCGTTCTGGCTTGTCAGAAAACCTGTAGGAGATTGTGTACTTCTTCCCTGTCTGGCCTTGGAGGTTCATGTTGGTAAAAACATTCACAAGCTGACGCTCTGCAGCAATGAGCCAAAAGTCGATTCCCTCGCGGATGAACATGGACTGCAGCTGGCGGTAGGTCACATCCCCTCCTACGGCCTTGACGTACTCCTGCACTCCCTCTTTTGCATCATCGAGGTCACGCTCGGAGCAAGCAGTCTTAATCTTGGCAAGTGCTTCGTCTGGAGACATGTCTGCGATGTGGTCTCTGTTGATGACTCGTGCATTCTCGCAGTTTTTACGCATATGACCTGTTGCTAGTTAGCGAGATCCCTGCGTGAGCAAACAATGTTGTGGCTGAACCCGCACCTTCCTGGCCACAATTGTCACAAACCATTGGCGGCTTGTCAGGACAGTCTCGGACCATATGTCCCTCCTTTTTGCAGTAACGACAGGTCATGTCTCGAGGAGTAGGGCAATCAGCAACTCGATGCCTTTAACAGATTAGCTTGGGGATCTCGCTCTTTTGGAAGAATCGCTTACCCAGATTCGCCACAATTGAAGCACTTGTCGTTCGCAGAATCACCGTAATCAGCTTCGACATGCTTGTTGGGACAGCTGGTTTCCTCATGGCTAGAGACAGCCCGTCAGGGATGTTGGAATGAGTCTGGAGAATGACAACTCACCCTTCCTGGCTGCAGGCACCACAGGTAACCGGAGGTTGATTCCAACCTGAATCATTCCCGCCACCCGATCCCCAGTTGTCACTACCAGTGTTCCAGTCTCCCATTTTGACCTGTAGAAGTGTGAGCCTGCTGAAGCTCCGCGCAATTCAGCATTCAAAGGCGAGAGATAGCGAGGCAGGAGGTGAAGATGAGCAATGGGAGATCGGGTTCAAATTAACTACCTGTATCAAGTGCGAGGCTTAGGTACGTAGTTGGAATTAGACTTCTCTAGAAAATAGTGTCAGTATGAGAGGAAAGCACTGCACAGGATGGAGATGAAGCACACAATGCCCGGAAGTGCCTGGCACAAACGAGATATGAAGGATGCTTTGTTGATGGAAAGAAAAGGAAGGGGGAGATGGAAGACAAGAAAAGCGAATGAGCGTCAAAAAAGATAAACGGAACGAAAGTAAATACGCGCTCAGCAACTGCCTGACAGTTGGCAGCTTCATGACAGCTGGCAGCGCCAATGTAAGCGAGCCTTGACATGAGTTTTGCAGTTTCAGCGGGAGGAGAGGCGCTAGACCTTTCAAGGTGCATCCAAGATGGCAAATAATTTACGTGATTGATTAGTATGCTTGATTTCTACAAATTCCAGATGCTGGGCATGGCTCGTTCATACACAAGCGCCACACAACTTGCCCAAGGTATTTGGTAACATCTGTCTGATTACCATTTTAGCTTCCATCGAGTCATAATATATACAAAAACGCCTAGAAGAACGCCGAGGGCTTTCTCCCCTTCCTTGATTTACAAGTTACCTCATGCACACGGCGCCTCTATGTATGAGATGATGGCTTATTATCGCTGGAAGAGCCCTTGTTCGCCTCCTCTTCCTCATCGCTGTCAGCACCGATGCTATATTTGCCGTCGCCACCACCGACTGATTCCTGCAGTGGGATGCTATCGATAGTAGTCTCGTCGAACGCCGCTGCTTCCAGGTCGTGACCGCTCTGACGGTCATGAAAGGCAGTCAATCCAGTCCGTGACTGACCAGCAGCCTCGTCACCCCGCAAGGCAGAGTACGCGGCACCTTTGCGTCGCTGCCGCCAGAGGAAATAGCCCCAGGCTAATGCAGCAATAACGACAATGACAAGAACCACTTCACCAGATCGCTGATACGCATGCCACTTGGCGTTCTCGAGCTTCTTCTTGGTGTCCTCCTGTTGTTGATGGGTGTTATTAGTTGCCCCTCCAACGGTGGTATCTGGGCCTTTTTCACCATCAATACGACTGTCTGAAGGCTCCCCGCCAATGCTGCTAATATCAATCTTCATGAAGCGGTCTAGCATATCTCGTGAGCGACGAGGATAGTCAAAGGGGACCATGTGTGAGGCGTTGTGGAACAGAACATAGGTAAGATTGCGAGCCTCCTGCCAGAAGCCCGCGACGTCACCCTCAAATGTCCATTGCCGCCGGGGAGCCCAATTGCCTGGCGTAGTCTCGAATCCCTTGCCTCCATTCCATTCCAGATTGCTGATCAATTGCTCAGTACCAATGTGGTTGCAGATAAGATCTTCGGCTCCAGAAAAGAGTAGAATGGGCACCTCCCTGAGGATGTCAGGGAGTAGCGAGATGGAGGCTGTTGAGTTCTTGTTCCAAAAGGCAGCGCTGACCTGACTGTTACACTCTTGCCAACCAGTGCTCCGTTGTTTATTGAGGTTCAAGGCTTCGACGACCATAGGCTGTCGCAAATAAGGCTTGACATTTTCCAAATCTGGTGGCCAATTCATGCCACAGGAGGGAGCTGAGTCTCGGAGGCGAACATCGTACATATTGATGCAAGCCTGACCACCGGACCCCTCTATGGTAAGGTCGAGGATTTTGCGTAGTATTGCCTCGCATTCGGCATAGTCGACACGCCCATCACCAATGGCAAGCGTTTTGTCGCAGATTCTCTGCATATGCTGAAGCTGCTGAGCCTTGTCTGAGCCCTTGTCGATCAGATCTTTTGCTAGACTAAACTTGAGGTAAGAATCGTATTGGTCTCGAGGAGAAATCCAGCCATTGCCGATGAGAAGACCTTGAAGGTTCCATTGCTCGGTGCGAGATTTCAACTTGTTACGGTCGAGGATGGCCCTGGCGATGTATGGAATATGTTGCCCGGCGTACGATTCTCCAGCAAAGTAGAGCTGGTCTCACAGTCAGTCGTGCCGTCCAGAAGCGAAGCAGCCTTGCTGAGGTGCACTTACATCATCATGTTCGTATTCGGGGAAAATGGCGAAGAACTTTTCCAGAAATGTAACAAATTGAGTCGCCATGGTGCTCAACTCGTGAATGTAATTGTTCGTGTCGACATAACTGAAGCCAGTCCCAACAGGGTTGTCGACGAACAGCAGATTGGCAAATTCGTTCCAAGTACCGTTATTCAGAGCCAGAGTCTTGTCATGCTTGACTCGGTACGGACCGACCTCCATCAAGGCGCCATCCTCGGAGCTGCACCCCGGCCCGCCATTCAGCCAAACGACGGTTCGTTGGCGGTTCGCGATGTGATTGTTCTGGAAGTGCCAGAAGAACATGTTGCCATTGTGTTCTGGGGTGACCTCGATGTGGCTGCAGAGGGGCGAGGATTCTGGTCAGCCGGTCTGAAACGATCCAAGCTGGCGTCGTGGCCAGGAGACTGGGGAAGGTTTTGCTTCACATACCCAGCGTGCATCTTGATGGGAGTCGCATCCTTGGGAAGGCCAGGCAGTTCACGGACATAAAAGTCAGCGGCAGACTTGCCCTCCGCTAGGGCTGCAGCCGACCAGAATGCCAGAATTGCGAGCGCATGCCACGATCGGACGAGCGACCAGGAGGACCAAGGAGCCATGACCGCAGTCGGAACGAGTGGGCGCTGGCGTCTTCAGAGCCCCATAGGCACAGGACAGAGACACTATATTGCGCAGGCGGTTGGAGGAGAGCGCTGTCGATGGCAGTGCTGCTGGCGTCATGAAAATGGCGATTTGGTGCCGAGACGGGAATTGAGTGTTCGGATGGTGCAATTATCTCGAGACCAGCGCGGACTGGAGGGAAGAGGCGATGTGGCTAATGTCGTAAGTGCCTAGCCAGGGAGAGTGAGACTCGGTGCACATTGGTTCGTTCTCTGTGGCCTGGCCGTCGTCAACGCTCAAGAGCCACCAGAACCAGACGACCCGACAACCAACTCCATACAATAACGAATACCGGGTCTGGGGGTGGGAAGCGGCGGCGCTAGCGGCGCTGGGTGTCTGAGCCAGAACCCCTGTGGATGGTTGAAGTGGCTTCAGCATTGAATACTTCATACAGTACTCCGTACGCACCTCGGGCTGTGTGGCTTGCTGACAATAACCATGCCAGCCGCTGGCTGCTCGGAATAACTTTGACACTGTCGATGAATGAGTGCCACCCAGTAACGGGTAAACATGCCGGCGGCGTCACCACTCAACGTACAGTGTGTCTTCAATAAGGGCATCAACCAGATAGGTCAAGAGCCTGTGATAGAATAGCAAACATTGAAGGCGCCAATACAATGTTGGTCGCCGACTTGTTACTCTCCATGAGCTGGGAAGCAAGCGGCGCACGGCAACCAACTGTCTTGTTTGCACTCGCTGCTCCACATGATGCACCCAATTGGCTTCATACGGCAAATTTTCCCAAACCACCAACCAAGCTGCCTCCCATCACCACGTCGGGATAGCAAACCGCCAACCCGCCAAACCCCTCGTCCAACCAGTGCCTCGGCCCAGTGAACAAGAATGGCACCCGGGAAAACATACATTGTCGAACATCTCGACCCGGAACTTGGGCCGTGGTCAGAGCTCGAGTACATCGCCATCGCCAAGGAGACGCAGGAAACAAATGGCAGCTTTCTTCTATCTAGTCTACCCGCTGAATTCAAGGTCCCCGCGGGATTAAGCGACATCCCTGCATTCACGCCTGAGCACCGTGGTGTCGAGGAGCTGTACGCAAACAACAAGGCCAAAGTTTGTCTTTTAGACCCTGCCGCCGCCAAGGATCTGTCACCCGAGGACGGCGACAAGTTTGATGCATTTTTGTTTGGTGGTATTTTGGGTACGCTGAATAATTAAAACAATTGGCGGTATTCCGGTGCTAACAAAAGCGACTAGGCGATGATCCCCCGAGAGGTTTGTTTTGTGCCTGGGCAGGAAACGACGTGTTTAGGCCCGTACTAATGGTTCCAGATCGGACTTCGGAGTTGAGAAAGAAGGGGTTCGAAGGCAGACGCTTGGGACCCAAGCAAATGACTACTGATACTGCCGTGCGTGTAACTCGCTTGGTCGTCCAGGATGGCAGTACGTCGCCTTTTGCAAGAGATTGAAGACCGCTGTGCTAATCAACATAGTTGCCCTGGACAAGGTTCCCCATGTCGACTTTCCAGAGCTCAAGTTCAACGCCCACGAGAGCACGCAGATGCCCTTCCGCTATGTTACGGACAAGGAAGGGAATCCCATCATGCCCCAGGTAAGCAACTTGATGTCGCACTATTTCCATCTTGAAACAGGGGAGCTGAACTTTTTGCCCAGGGAATGAAGGAATTGATACAAAAAGATGCAGATAAGTCGCTGGATGACTTGATCTGATGCAGTACAAGAAAAGAAATAAATAAAAAAAGGTCATGGCGTGTTGAATGAAACACAAGATAATGACCTGGGACATGCCACAGTTTTTGTGAGGCTGTGCGGACGGGGAATCGCGTATTCTGAGAGGCACATGTTGCCCGATTGCCGCATATCGTCCCACGCCATGCGGCCACCCAATCTGATACAACATACATGACTGAACGGAAGCTGTGCTGCTAGCGATAATGCGCTCACCCAGGTAACTCGCTAGTTAACAAGAGAATGTTCTGACTAGAGCTCCTTGGAGCAGATAAGCTCGGCTTACCCTACATCTAGCCTTCTCTAAACACCCTTCTCACCTTTGAAACGTCTGCAGACCCCAGCTATTGCCAAACATCAACCTGTGACATCACAGGCTGATGAGAGCAAGGGCGGCCTGACAAGTTGTCTCACAAAGCTGTCGTCACACCTGAACACCACGACCACCTATCAAGGCATACATTGAAATGCGATTATTCTCCGACGCATAGGTGCATGGTGTAGGTCTCACAGGATCGGCTTGCACATTGAATTAGACGCAACATGCGGCTCCCGGAACCTGCCTCATCATGACAACCAAGTAGTAGAGCAGCCTCCCTGTGCGGAGACATGCCAGACATGACTACGTGGCTGTGACTGAGGAAACGTCCTTTGTGAACCCAAGATGAGCGCCGTCCAACCCTGGAGCGTACCTTGATTCTAAAAAGGAAAACAAAATAAGAATAAATAAAAACGTTGGAACTTCAACACAACACCTAAGGGGGGGCCTCGACATTCTGAATAGCTGCCCCAGGATGTTCCGCTCCACCCAGTTCTGAAACAAAAGCGAGCCCATTGATTATTTCTCTGAATAGCCGCTGCAATCGGTGTTTAGAACGATATTCTTGCTATTTTTGACAGTTGCATCGACGACATTTGAATGAAAAAGGTTGCGGTTTTACACCTTGAGAGATGGTCACATGTAGCCATGGCAGCAAACTGATGCTTCAACTAGACCCATGGCTCAACGGTAATGCGCTCGTTGTTGACCGAGGGAAGATGTGATGGCGATTATTCTGCAGTGTCAGTATCGAAATTTTGATAGACAGACAGAAACTCCGCCGGGACAACATTGCCCGCCCCTGGCCGTTTCTTCCTGGGACATCATGGCATGGTCCGGCGACGTCGTGTCTTGGTCTTCATGACGAATCATGGAATTCGTGTCACATTTCGTATCTGATCGAATTGGATGATGGCCGAGGGGTTGGGATGAACCCCTCAGCGTCGTAAAACAGCCTGTAAAACTTTTGGTCGACCCATGACACGGTAGTCGGTAAACTAGTGTATGGAGGCGGTGGCTGGCTTTGCTACCTATTTATCGAATAAGATTTCCGTTTCAGGCCACGGCCTCAATATCTAGCTCGAAAATTTACTTTGTGTTTGAAATTCCCAATAACCGAAAAAAGGGGAGAAGCGCTGTGTGTGTGTTAGTTGAATCCATCCAAAGGCAGATTATCACGACTGGCTTCGGGTGTCGCCACCACCTGAAACATCACACACTTGTTGCCGTCAGGTTCAGATTAAACTTGGTCAGGTTTGAACTGACCTGAGCAACCATGCTCTCAAGATCCCGGTGGTGGGGAGTGGTGCGACAGGGGTGGCAGCCATAGCAAAGCAAACGGAGGAAGTGAACTCGATGTAAATATATGCTCGTCGCTCGCACAATGAGCATAATCATGGACGGTTTTCATGCGGTTGCCCTGTGTATCTGCACCTCCATGCATAGCCACCCCCTCGTGGACAATGCGCCATCAAATTCTAGTGGCATGTCAAGAAATCCTTGTTGGACAATTTGCTGAAGTTGAGAAGCGGAACAAGGAGCCGCTCATGGTTCGGATCACCATGATCTGAGCATTCAACTAGGCATATGCGTGTAGGATAAACTGATTCGAATCACCCAAAGGCCTGGACAACCGTGGGGTAGTTTTTTCCCATGAAACATATCTAGGCGCAGTGCGTGAGAGAGATGTTTTTTCGGGCAATTAGTATCCATTCATGCTTCCCAGGTAGATTTTCAGAGAGGTCATGTTCCACTCGCCCAGTCTGCTCGCCACTGCTGTCCTTTTGATTGTCTCTGAAGGGATTTATAATTTGGTCGAATAAAAATCAAAAGCCGAGATGCTGAATGTGTGGTCGAAGCCGGGGATCGCTTCAAATGCCCATGGTAGTTGGTACTTGTCACCATGCTGGGCTCAATGCTATTATGCGGCTCAGTTCGCCCCAGCAGACATCGTTGATTGCACCGAGTCTCTGCTGGGCAGTGGAAAATTGGCTGGGCACAAGGTGGTGCGTGCTCAGTCCCGATGCGGTTAAGTGTTTTACGGCAAGGTGAGATGGGACTATGCCGCCCTGACTCGATATCGGACTGAAATGACAGGACAGGGGAGAGGTACCATCCTTGATAGTATTCGATAGACATGAAAGTTTGGCTAACAGGCCTGTGGCTGGATTCTTGCAGGGATGACGCCGCGATTTTTCTCAAGATCCTGAAGAAAACCTATTCATCTGCTTAATGCATTGTGGTTGACCCAGATTTGCCAACGTGGTCGATGTGTCTGGCCATTCAGACCAATCGAGCTTGCTTGGTGCATCACAACCTTGAGTAACAAACTTTGCCACGAGTAAGTAGCATATGCGCCGATGAATGGTCTGAGATTGTGCCATTATGAGGTGCGTGTACACCAGAATTGCAAGACTATGCGCCTCTGGTACTGGAGTACATGAGCGGTCGGGATGAATGGCACCTGGCTGCAAGATGTCTGGCGAAGTAGCTCGTTACTTTTGCCAACACGACCGTGTTCCTTTGTTCGAGCACAAGACTGGGGCCGCATGACTGCTCCACATGCCAAAAGTGGAAGATGCACCTTGCCATCTGTCCAAAGAGTTTGAAATGTCAAGAGACAAACATGACCTAACGCCTGGGAATAATAGTTCAAGCCCTTCCCGGTTGCCCGTGTCCTAGTCATCGCCTGATGCGCCAGCATATGTAGTAAACGTCGTGAGTGGGACGGCCATTTGTTGTAATGGCTCTTTCATTCTGGAGCCTGTAGCCTGTATGGATTGCGAAGCTGGGGGCATTTGAGACAAAACGGACCGGAGCAATCCGGACCTGCAGTTTCTGATGGAGCATTTGTGTCTTGGAGCGGAACCAACAAACTTAATATCGCCCGACAAACCGAGCAATAAATTGCTGACTGGCTTTGGCACAGTATACTCCGTAGCAATGCCCGTGTCACCAACCATCAGTGCTCCTAACTGTGAATTGGAAGATAACGGCGCTGAAATCTCAGTCTGGTGTTCCAGCGGCGCTTGGACATGAGAGAAAATAGTGTGCGACAATCATCAGCGGCAGGGTCCTCTACGCCCTGATCAAAAGCAGTAACCTGCTGGCCGTCCCCTAGCCCCCCGTCTTAATTGCCATCAAAGCCGTTTGACAATGCTCAGGGTGCGCCAGTGACACAAGTCATGAAACATGGGGCCAGCGAGTGTTGGGACGGCTGTCTAAGTCCGAAGCAGTCTGGTTCGATGCTGGACCTGAGACTGCCTGGAGGCAAGGCCAAACAGGGTGCAGGGGTCAGGTCAGAGGCCAAAGTGCGGACTGGCTGGCCTATGGCTAGCCTTGCTATCATTGGCATGCGGTCCGTCCCCGTAGCAGAAAACCACTTTGACTGCTTGGATCGTTTGTGCCTCGACTGGTTTTGTTTGGACTGCCACTGACACTTCACCCCGACCTGCATTCTTGGACTGAACAAAAGACCGTGAGACTTTTGGGCACTGCTTCAACTTGGACTTGGAGCGAGTGATGGCGTGTCGGGTTGTTTCTTCTTTTGTTTCGCTGAGCTTTTGTAATACGTTACTGAACGCGTTCTCTCCTTCCCACTCCCTTGCAACACCCGAGACGGAACCAGGAGTGGGCTTGGGAACACACATGTGGAAGAGAAGGGTCGCACTGACCTCCAAGGATACAATATCGGGCACAAGGTGAGATTCAATGTTGAAGATGTATGCTCAAAAAGGTCGACGGTAGCTTGTGTCTGGCCCGTCAACGTAAGAAGAGGCTAAGGAGTCTTACTGCGTACGTGGACTTGGTATCGAGGGAAACCAACTGTAAAGGCGGCGATTGCGTGTAAATGCGTCTGATTGGCTCAGCCAGCGGCTTGTCTGATGGTGGGAAAAACCCTTCAAGGATCTGATAGACATACACAAGCGGACTTCGTTGGACGTGTGCGTCGATGTATTGTAATACGGCAGGTGGATGATGCATCTGGACTGCCGCCCTTGCAAGGCCAAGTACGGAGTAGAAGACACCAGAAGGTTTGGCCAAAAGACATTGCGACATCTGGCCCATTCTGCTGGAATCTTACAGGCAGGTGCAGCGGTCCGCGCCTGCCGTCAAGGTATTTTATCGATCTGGCTTGACTCGTCTGAGCTGCGTGGCCCGGCACTTGATTGGCTTCGGCTGCCTAGGTACTAATACTTGGTTAATGTGAAGAGCCTTGGCCCTTCGTCCCAGCCGGGGCATGGGCAGTTTGTCTTCATGCTGAACCCACCTAAGGGTGGTGATTTACCTGTCGATCTGCTCTGCTCTGTACATGCGAGCAACAGCACTGTACGATACATAATACTCCTACACTCATCAGGGTTGACAGAAGCTCCAGCACGCACCCATCGGAATCTTCCTCGACCAAGAGCATGTTCCGGAACAGCCAGGACCAGACATGGGACGGGATTGGCGGATCAACTCCACGCGAGAAACCCACGGGGTCGGCTTCACCAATATCATCCATTCCGTGGCATATACCGCCCAGACGCCGTACATACGTATTTCATGCGTTTCCTACATGTCGGACTGGCCTGTGCACGGCACTTACTCAGTGTCGGGTGTTTATTGGACGGGTTTGACTCGCTTTGCCAATGGCCTGCATATTGCTTCTCGTGAGAAGCAAGAGGCTGCCACGAAACGACAAATTAAAGTTCCCATTGCAGCATCGAATTGTTCGCGGGTTGGCGATGACTTGTTGACACCTACTTAGCGGCCCGTCGCCACGGCTCAGCAAAGCATATCTTGCTCCGCACGACAATCTTTCTCCGAACATTTTGCGCATTTCAGCTCCGTTCTAGGCGGATCGTCTTTCCACAAGCACCTCGTGGCAAGCGGGTAGCCCGACAAAATCGCCTCGGCATCTGCCGGCTGCTCCAACATGGACGGAATCTACTCGTCAGAGTTGATAGCCATGTGGAAGGGAGAGAGAGCCCACACTGTCAGCGTTGTGTGGCGGTACCTGGCCACGGCCGCGCTGAAGCCGGTCGCACCTGGGCGCCTCAGCGCGCCCCCTTGGGCAGTCTCCGTCGTTAAATATGGCTAATTAGTCCCTGTGCAAGTTTCACCCACCCATATCTGGCTGTCTTCTGCGCCGAGAAGCAGTGTATTCCCTTGGGGGCGGGCCTGGCTATTGAGAGCGGCTCCGACTTTGGCGGCACTGGCATCGTCCAAACTCAATCTTCACCTTCTTTTTGATTACACGAGGACTGTCATCCCCATCCTCTGCAGCTTGGCGTCTCGGATCGGTTCTGCACAGCTTGAGACCCCAAGCGCTTGGACATTTTGCCCTATCTACGGAGTACACAACGGGGCCATATTGGTTCGGACGAGCTTTGTCCTTGGGGCCTTCCTGCTCCTCTAAAAACAAGTCGCCCAGCAGACCAGTGTCTGTGGCCAACAAGGGTGCCCCTGTCCTTTCATACATGTATCGCAATTACACTTTCGGGCTTCTGATGGCCCGTTTCTTGCCTGAGCGCAGTGCATTGGTGCTCTGCTCTAGGTGACTGGCGCCTTTGGAAAATCTTGTGTGTGCATGGTTACCCCCATGTTGGCTCCCAAGTCCACCGCATTTTCTTGCAAAGTGCAGCCACTGCTAGCACCCCGTCTCGTTGCTGTCGGTGGGTGTGTTGTGCATTCACTAGCAACGTAACTGTATTCCCAGAACCTTCCGGTCTGTCTGCCTCTCACTGAATCGTTTGGATATGTTCAACTCTGCTGAAAAGAAGTATTCAGACCCCACCATGTCGCAAGCTGCCTTCTTGCGGAGGTATCCAGACCTACATGGTCAACCATGTCTTGCATTGGAATACACATTGACTCTATTACCTGGCTTTTGGATGCTCCAGGCAAGTGGGTTGCGGCCACCTCATCGTGTGTCTGGTCCACCCCGTTCATACTCGGACATCACTCTATGGCACGATTTGCCGATTTTGCAATATATGCCTTGGACGGCACACACACTAATGCTGTTCATGACTGTGGTTTGCATCTTCTTCTAATTTTGTTCCAACTGAAGCGTGAGACAGACTCCCCTCTTGCTTTCAAGACTCTATACTACTTGGACTGATGCAAGTGCTCGCAGGTTCCAGCGTTGGATCACTGATGCACTGTTGGTCTCATAATGCCTCTCCGACCCCTTGAATCGAAGTTGCACACAGCACTTGCTCAAGTGTACGAAAATAGGTCTTTGGTTTACTAAAGGTGGACTGGGGAACAAGGAATGCCCCATTTTGATTCCGATTGAATACACAGCCACCCGTTTCAGACAGACTGATTTCAACGCTCCCGGGGCTCTGGCACACTTGCGGGTTGCTCAGGCCGTCCAAGATCTTACAATCCATCCCAATAGAAAACGGCAGACCATCCTGGTAGTCCCTAGCTCTTTGGACTTACCCCAATACCACTCGGTGCTCGTGTGTTTCGCGTGTTTCGATCTAATCGCATGCTGGCCGTCAGTGCGAATGATCCACTCGGCGTCGATCACATCAGTAAGTCTAGATGCCTTTTTTCCCTTCTGTATTCTCTCTCCTCGACACCCAGTCTGGGTGTGTAATCTGGGTTTCCCTTGGCTATGCTTGCTAGCGTGGTGTTAAAAAAATAGCATCAAGGGCCACCTCAACATCAGACGCTTTGCATTTCGATGTTCCAAACAAATACGTTCTCCTGGGTACCGAGTCCAGGCGCTTCATGCTCGACTCATGTATACCGCTCTCCACGACCCTTTCCTTGCTGGCCATTGTTTGATCTGGACGCTTGCACAGTAATGCTTGGTTTTTGTTTTCTGCTCATGACAAAGGCGAAACGACCAGCCAAGAAACACAGACCTTTTTCATGCTCCATTTGTTTTCGATATAATTAATCAACGAGCTGGGACTAAGACTGGGACCCGAGACAGAAAATTTTAAGAAGAAAGAGACGCACTGCCCACGGCCGCTATATTCACACTACCGCGCCTTATTTGAAGCCGTATACCTACGTATCCATTGACCTCGGCCTGCTTGGTTTCGAACCGCAAAAATGGACGTCACATCTTTGCTGAATCAGTCAGCAGCCTCTTCAAACCATAATGAACCCAAAAGAGAGACTACACCAGCTTCTCCAGGGCTTCAACAAGTAGTTTTGGCGTCCACGTCGTTGCCTACCCCCTCTCCCGAAAGAACAACTCACCAACAAGACTGGGAACCCAAATCTGCCAACAACAGAACGCCATGGGGCGCGGGCGGTTATACACTACCACTGCAAAGCAGAACCAAATTTCAGTCCAGTCCCATCAATTCATCTCCGTCGGACAGCGACGAGCTCGATTCGAATAGTTCTGTCGGACCATCTATCCCTGGACGAAATTCAAGATACGGATCAACAGACTTGGCTTCCGTCGATTTGGACTTCTCACAACTGCCTCAGTCGTCAAACAATCACCAGGAGAACCGGTAAGAATAAAAACAGCCTTTCGAATTTCTTCCTTCCTTGTGATTCATTCTTTTGACACAAATATTCAGTCCATGTCTCCGTGACGAATCTCACCTCACCGATATGGAAACCTGCGAAGCTATGGGTCACAAGTTCTCCGATAGTCGCAGCAGCTTGTCGTCGTACACATCGTGGAGGTCCAGGACTCACTCCAGAATATCATCCGCGACAACAGTCAGTGGCATCCACAGTGCCGGCCCGTCGCTGACAGATCTACCCCTTCTTGACACCACTATTCCGCCGTCTAGCGAGTCAACCCAGGCTGCACATTGCGTGAGGAGAACGCCACAATTATCCGAGAAAAAAACCTTGAATCAGAATCAAAACATGGAGACGGGTACGCCGAAAAGAAGCATCAGTCCATCAGACGCCATTCTGAATATGAGAGGAGTTCCTAAGCCGCCACCCCCCGCAGGTCCCATGAGGTAAGTTCCCATCTTGCTTCCCGCAGTCCTTTCGTATGCATGCGTGGTGATACCACAAACCTGTTACACTTCTTCGGCACATAATATATTTCAGTTGACATGACCATGTCTGTGTTGAGTCGTGTCAAACCTTACCCAAGTGGAACGCCATGCTCAGGACTGGATTAGAGCCTCATGGTCAATTGTCCAGACAAGGAGCTGGGACATGTCCACGAGATCGGAGAGCCTTTGAGAACAAGTGATAACAACCCCCCACTGTGCCGAAATTGTTGTGGTGCGCGTTGGTCTGATGTCGGTTGAGCATCGACGTGATTCACCCTGTCATGTTGAGCATCTACTCACAGGTTGCCCATCGTTGTGCATTGCGGGAGGGCCTAACAGTTTCCCGGTGTTGTGGAATTCCCCTTTCGCTTGTCTATTTACAGCAAACCCTGCAGATTTTTATTCCTTGTTTGTCAATTTGACTTGGCAAGGCATTCTTGTTGGGAAATGTCGGTCCGAAACACTTCCTGCTATCTTGGCAAGTTGCAAGTTCAAGAAGTGCTCGCCTCTTAGCCTTTGTTCCAACCCAACAAACAACAATTCCCCCCCTTTGAGGAGGAAATCTGCCGTTTTTATTATCTTGCACGCCATCAAAGGGCTTGGCTAATTCATAATTCAACTAGCCTCTCGCCCAGCAGGGCCCCTTTTCGCGGCACCTCGTTTGGCGGTTCACACAAGCGAGCCATCTCGGCCCCAGATCCTTCATTTACTGCCTATTATAGGCAGCCAAATATTACTCGACAACCTGGCTCTGTACTAGCCTCCCACCACGAGGCCGTGGGCATCATCGAGGGCACCAGCCCACTCGAAACGAGACCAGCCTGTGTGCAGAATGAGGAATCGCTTGCCAACAAATACAGCGAGATGAACAACGACAGCAGCGAAAGAGGTCGTAATGATGACCAACCTAGCGTCTCTGTGCCCATGCCCTTACGCACTCCCTTTTCCTCAGCTGCTGCATCTTCAACCACTAGCTATGAAGAGACACAACTGGCTCGGCCACCCAGCACCGACACCTTTATAGACGGAGAAGGAGACAAGGAGCCCGTTTGCATGTTCGTCGCAGCTTGCAATACCGGATCACAACTTCGGAAGGCTATTTCTCACTTGTTTGGTCGCAACAAGTCATGCACTTTGCAAATTCCGAAGATGGTGTGGGTGTACTACTGTCGCAAACATTACCAGAGGGTTCGCTATCGGAATGCTAGAACGTATCCTGTGACCCAAATGGAACTGGTAGAGACGCAGATAGATCGCCTTCACACCTGGAGTGAACAGAACAAGGCGAGAGGAAAAGGTGGTTACATCAACTCATGGAAGCTGACACTCCGAAAGCGAGAGGAAAAGAGACGCCAGGAAATGAAGGAAGTCCATGAAAGCGACGACCCGTCAAAGCCTGGGGCAGACCACATTCCGTCCTGGATCTTGAGAGAAGTTGATAGGGAACACAGCACCGGTACCATGTTGGCCATTGCTGGCCGCCTTCGCGGAGAGCTTGAGAAAGGCTCGTTGAGCCAGGTCCCGGAGATCGAATTCCTACCAAACATTGTGGACCTCGACAAAAACGAGGAGGCAGTCAAGCCAAGTCGCCAGCGTAGACAGGCTGGCTCAAATGGCACGACCAAGACACCGAAGCGAAAGGTGGCGGATCTTCCAGACATGATTCTCCCCAGCTCCGGGTACAATAATATGGGCTACGCAGGCCACGGTCATGGTTGTGGCCCCGATGTCCTCGCCGGGCCTTCAGGCAAACGACCGCGCACCACCAGAGCGGCAACATTTCCTCACCACCAGTTACCCGAGCGGTCTGGAGCCCAGGCGGTTGTTTTACCTCACCCCTACGGCATGTCTCCATATACTCATGGCTCACACGGCCCCCCAAGCGGGCAAAACCTAGTTCGCATGATTCCATCGACGGAAAACCACCGCTCTCCTCACAATCCCGGCAATGCGCGACTTCAGCATGCCCTGCCAACTCAAGGCCATCCTCGCGTACCGCCATACCATGATTTTGGCGAGCCTGAATACACTCACGAGCCGTATTACCAACACCATGCCAAGCCATACTACGGACAGACGCCGGCACATCTCTCTGACAGTCAGGCTGGCTCAAAGGCTCCTCCCACACTGCCTTCTATTGCATCGCAGATGAACGACAATAATTTCCTATATGCTCCCTACGATGGGGCTCTGTCAGGTTCGAGATGTCATGGGCGTGACTCATTGCGGCCCATGCATCAGCGATCTACAAGTGCCCAAACCCCAGGAAGGCACTTCAGCCATTTGAGGAATCGACCATCCAGCTCGGGCAACGCCGAACCTCTGGAATATGCCAGATACGAGACCAGTGGCCGAGCCCCGCCTGCATCAGTGTACGATGTTCGACAACATGGACCCCAAGCTGGTCCCCAGGGCCATCCGGAAGGAGACGCATTTCACCACCAGTATGATGGGAAGCCTGCCCGGGCTGCACCACACGAGGGTCCAGCTCCCGGTCCTGGCCCCCGAAGCCAAACTCCATATCCGTATGCTCATGAGCCGGCCTACGGGGGGCATTATGAAGCAATGACGACTTCCAATGGCGTGTCGGTGTATCCTGAGCCCGTCCTCGACCGCACCTAGGCACATGACCATCATGATGCCCCATGAGTGAGCTGCGAGCTGACCAAAATCGCAGGCCATATCTGGCCATGTAATAGTACTATTAATGGTTTCTTACCCTTCTACCCTCCTTCACACTCAGCCCTTTGGCATGGAATCATATTGCTGCCACCTTGGCGACCCCGCATTCCTGCACTGCCTTTTGTTTCCCTTTTTTTCTTTGGTTGTTTGCTTTTACTCCTGTCCTCAATATTGGAATTGCGGGATGCAACCCGCCTACGTTCCTTAGTTTGAGATATTTCGCAGCTGGTGATGGCTGCTGTTCATGAGCCGGAGGATATGAAAAGTAATAAAAAACGGGCGCTTAGCGGAGGAAAATGGCAAGACACATAAAATACACTGGATCAAAGCCTAATAAGTCAATGCAGTGGGAAAGGAGAATTACACGAAGCATGATTTCCAACGAGGCTTTTTCGGAGCCACAGTCTGCCAGAGTATCCTGGACGAAACGTATGGCCAACATGAATGTGACTAGACAATGAAAAAGCTAGGTTGACTCCGTTTGCTCCCCGCCGTGAAATAAGTGACCGAGGAAAAAAAACGAGACCCTCTAGATGGTCTACCCAAGCTTCGATGCCCAAAGCATCACAAACACACACACACCATCATCTAATCAGACCTGCCAGAATCCTACTCCCTGAACATGATGCTCCCACCATCCCAGTCCTTCAATTCGAGCACATTCGCCCTACACACCTCCTTGAAGCCGAACCGGGGGTAAAACTGCTCGGCGCCCTTCAAACTGATCAGGTAAGATGCCCTTTGTTTCCTGTCCACCAGCTCCAGGCCCTCGTGCATCAGCGCCCAGCCCAGCTTCAGGCCCTGATACGCCGGGTGCACAGACAGTATGGACAAGTACCACGCCTCCCTGCGCCGCGGAGTAGTCAGGAAGCGCGGCTCCAGAGAGCAAAGGACACGAGCAAACGTGTCCATGCCGCGCGAGTCCACTCGCGAGGAAAGAATCAAGGCCTTGAAGGAAATGTACGCCCGGACAAGGGGCCCAAACCACGCGTCTAAAAAAGCCTGGTCAGCAACAGAAACCAAAGTGCGCAAAGGGGCCGAGAGGGCTCACGGGGGGACAACCACCGCTCCCAAAACGTCACGTCGCCCCTCGGCCTCAACCACCACGCAAACCCAACCGGCACGCCGAGCGTCTCGTCCACGACAACGGTCAGCCGCCACCCACTGGTCCACCAGCGCCGCTGGAAGTGCCGCAGCAGGAATCCCTCCACCGCGCGCGGGTACTGCCTCCGCGCGGGAAACATCATGTCCACCAGCCAGTCGTGCCCAAACGACGCCAGGTACAGCCTCGTCACCGTCTGCAGATCCCCTGTCGTCCCGGGACGGAAGTGGTAGCCGGCGGGCAGAGCCATGGCCGCCAAAAAGGTCATGCTTGCCAGAAACACACAAAAACAAGAGAGCTTCCAAGCTGCCCCTTTTCAAGCCTGGGGACTGACCTCCCCGCACTCGAACGCCATGGGCGGGCCTTGCCGAATGAGTCAACCATGCACCAACAGGCCGAGGAGTCCTCGCCGCCCGGAAGAGTTTTTTACCTGGCAGGACCCTCCGACATCTTCCCTGGCGGTCTTGACAAAGCAACTGCAATTCACTCCCGACCTTGGAAAGCACATAGTTCGTGATGTGCAAGCCGCCCGGCTCTCGGCCCGCCCTCCCCTCAGGATGCTCGGTGCTCGGGTCAGAAGCAGGCGGCCCACAATGGCTTCCAAATCCAATTACACGCGTGGCACTTGATGCCTGCTTGCAGTGCCGACGCCCTAAACTCGTGCCGTGCAAGCCTTGCCTTGTTTTGCGCGGCTCGGATGCCCGCCGGCTTGATGCGGGGGCGCATTCAGGCATCAAAGCCGAACACGCACGCGTCCACGTTGTGCTGTGACTGTGACTCAAATCACTTAAGCAGCCGCGTTTCTGATGACGCTGGAATGCGTGCACATCATGTGCCTGCACCGTCGCCATAACGCCTCCAAGCAGTATATATTTGTTGCCATGCGCTCTTCCGAGGACGGCGGTACTGTGAGCAGCACCAAGTGGGAAAAACAAGAAAGCCATATTCAATCTCATTGCATTTATTTGGCAGCGAATATCTTCGCCAGCTAACATATCGACATCAAATCATCATGGCTTCATCAGCCGAAAAGAGCCGCCACCCATATATACGCCTGGAGGATCCAATCTCCACTATGCAATACACCCAACAAGAGGCAAAATCTGCCTCTCAGCCAATCTCGTCGTCAAAATCAAAAACGCCAACATCTCGTACTGATCATAGAGATCAGCTCAAGGCGCTCTCCAAGCGCCAGATCAATCACTTCACCATACACATGTAACATTCCCTTGAGCCCTCACGGAGCATTGCCCAAAACCAGAACAAGAAGCATGCCGTTGAGAATGCACGACGCAGCAAATGCGCTCCACACCATCAATCTGTACAGTATAGACAGCACGTCTCGGCGATACAGCGTCATACCGAACCCGGAGCCGGCGCAAAACAGACTGACCATGACGCCCACCGTTACACCTGCATCGACCTCGATGCGAAGCTTGTGCTTTCCCGTCAGGATCAGCACGCCGGCAACACATAGGAGTGCAAAAGATACCACAAAGCAACCAAGGGTGCCCCACATGAGCACATTTTCTCTATACCTCTGAATCTTTTGCTCATTGATGCTTGGCAGAGAATAATGAGTAGCGTAACCAGCGTGGGGATATGTGTCAGAGCTGGCATATCCGTCCTCCTCGGAATCCGTGTTGACAGCAGTGGACGCGTATCCCACACTACCTTGGCCCCACGGCGCCGGAGCAAGAAGAGGTTGGTTCTCGTGGCTGGGTCGTCGCATCTTGAACCACTGCTTTGCCTTTTCATAAGGCAGCGACAGCATTGAATTCACATATGCAAGACCAGGGAATCCAGTATCTTCGTCGGGATCGATGTAAATGGCATAATCATCTTCGGGGCCGCCACATTCACTCCCATCATCGTACTCGTTCCAGTACTTGACCGTCGAGTTGATTTGCGCAGGGGGCAGCGGATCAAAGTTCACTTGCCGCGTGCGATGTTGCGTCGGGAATTCTGCAATGTCGTGATCATCAGTTCCGGGGGAGCTGGGTTCGCTGAGTTGAGGTGTGGCTGCCTGTACAGTAGCTAGGATCTCGTCATGCCGGCTTTGGAGGTGCTCGAATGTCCTTTTGGTAAAGCTTTTGGGGTTGCCCAGAACGTTTTCATTGAAACGAGAAGTCAACGTTGTTGATCCTGTCCATTTCTGTTTGTGCGAAATCATGGTTAGCGAGTCACTAATCAAGGGGCCAAAAAATAAAAAAAAATTAATCAAATACGGGCGACAGGCAATTCAATATTTACCTTGTATTTCTTCAGAATCTTCCTAAAGGCGACTATTTGAGCATTGGCGAATCGTGACAGGGCCAAGATGTCTTCGCCGCAGCGCAATAGCTCCCGTTCGTACTTGGCAAACCGACGTTGCCGTTTCAATGATAGTGTGGAGTCGCTAGCATCGGAGTACTTGACTATCCAGCGCTGAATCTTACTAGCAAGGTGTTCTATGGCATCAAAGGTTTAGAGTCAGCAAACATATCCCTCCTTGTAAAAGTACGCCCCGTGGCGTGGCACGGTGAAACGTACCGAGTCGCCGCGATATTTCGTCTGCTTTACTGGTGATGAACAGATCAACCCGGTCGTGTTGGCGGCATAATTCACCGTACAGGCCGTCTTCAAACTTGCTCAAGGCCGTGTCTTGATGACCGGGAATGGCAATGGCAGAAGCCTGGTCGCGCGTGGTGTGAACCTTGATCTCATGCTTGAGAGAGTTGTAGTCGAGATTGTCTGCAAATACTCGGGCATTAGCGGAAGAGGAGCGATAGTGCAGGGTGGGCAGTGGCCAGTGGCCAGTAGGCACAGTGCGGTTTCAGAACAGAAATGATGCCTTGGGAAGGAGCTACTCGTGGCAAGTGTCTGGGAACCAGGAACGGGAGATGAGCCTGCTGTCGCACCCGGCAGCCCACGTTGCATCCGGGGAACAAAACTTACGGAGACTCCATGCGGGAACAGATTCTTGCTCCAGCTGTTGTCCGTATTTCATGCTTCACAGACAGGGAAAACGAGCCACTACTAGATGAGACGAGAGTTTTACTGCATCCCGCGTGGGTGCAGATGTGGGTGGCAATTAACGGTCGAACACGTTGAACAGGCCGTGCGACTGTTGGGTCGGGGCCGTTGCACCAACGGCCGCTGCAACGGTGGACGAGCCGTGTATATATGACGTATGAAGCGAGGAGCCGGCGTGTGTGTGGCAAAGAGAGTGCAATCGGCAGTTCAGTATTGAATTGCAACGGGACCGTGGTCGAAGTGCAAGATGCAGCGGGCGATATGCCTCGGGAAGTTGCAGGGTGATGGAGCAAAAGCAACTAAAGGGAAGGGTGTGGTGTATAGTCGGCGGTCGAGGGCATTCGAGATGTTGAGCGATGCTATATACGAAGAGATGTAGGTTGAAGAGTTGGAGAGAAAAAGAAAAAAGATAACCAAGATGGAGGGGGAGCGGCAAGACAAAATTGGCGGAGGCCCTGATGATAAAGGAAACGGAAAACGTCGCGGCACCTGGCTGGACCTTGGACAAAAGGCACGGAGGCAAATTGGAGAGACAGACAATCCGAAGGCGGCCGAAGGATTCAGTGGCCAGACAGTAACAGGCGCTTGCGCTTGGACTGCATGTCCCTTGTCCAAAGCCCACTGTAACGTCTTTTGGCTCTTTTGGCGCATGCAAGCAACTCTGGCTGGTAGGCTGGCCTGACGCCACCAAAAACACCAACCAAAGATTCGGGCTCTAGGTTGTCTGTCTGGTCGGGAAGGTGATGGGTCTAAACTCAGAAGCTTCCTGTCGCATTTCTGCCGGGGGCCCTTGGTGGGGCATGACGAGACCACCCCAGTCGAGTCTGGTAGCCCTGGCAAGTTCGGCTAGCCCCAGCAGGCCGCCCAACGTCCGTCTGGTCCACTATCGCGCCGTAGGGGTGAGGCAAAGGGACGGCTGGGCCAGGCTTCTATTCCTCATCTCAGCCTGTTGTGCCAAGTCCGCAATCCGGCTGATCCATCTCGCATCGCCAGACTCGAAGCGGCCGGCCCGCTGCGTAGGTATGTACTCTGTATGTATGCATGTATTGTATAATTGGAGTGTGCTCCATTGATTGCTGCTGCTCGCAAGATCGAATGTATTCACAACGTCTTTCCGTGTAGACTCGGCGGCGTCAACCCTCGCGATTAGGGATGCATTGATAGTGCGTCTGCTGTCCACCGCCACTAGCCCCATGCACAGCGCCGTGCTGTGCCTTCCGCCCACTGCAGCTTTATCTCTGCCTGCCGCCGATGCAGAATCTCTTCGGTGGAAGTTTCCTAGGCTGCAATTAGCGTCGCCCACCCATGAATGCGGCGATGGGGCCATGGTTCAATCGTATCGCGCCGTTGGCGCAGGTGGCCGCTAATCTTCATCGTCAACAGGGGTTCGGCCCATTCAATGCTGCCCCCAGCTGCTCGCCTTTCATCGCAGTGACATGCTCCGTACCAGATGGGTACAATGTGCAGCGCTCCATGTATGCAACGCTGCGATGCTCCAACATTAAAGGCAACAGAGCCAGCCCAAAAGGTGGATACATGCATGACAGGCAGCGTCGTCATGCTGCCTGTTGCCACCGGCCCAGCACCAATCACAAAGACACCAGCCCACGTTTTGGTACCAACCAACTGGCTGCGCTGCGTCGCTGCGCCGCTCTGCTCGGCATGCCTCCATGGCACGCAACACGCAGCAGCCGGCTTGCGCGAGGGAAAGCAGCACATCACAAACCCTCCCACTCTACCTAGGTACCTGGGTATTGAGAAGCTCTCCATTGAGGAACCTTTGATCATTGGAGCCCCGTGGACGACTCACAGTCACCCAGCCGGTGCTTCCATGCAGCACCCACAGTCAAGATGGATGCATTGGACCTGTTCACCTTTAGCCGGGCACCTTCGCTTGCTGGCCATCTCCCCGGAAGAGGTGGCATACCATCAATATTTGTGCAAATATTCTTCTCGGGAGCTATGAGATCCATGTCATGTGGACTAACCCCCGCACTACATGATGATGGTGGCCCTTTTCAAAAGTTTGGCTCCAGAGAGAGTTTGCTTAGGCATGTGAAGGAAGAATGTCATGGCGTTTATTTACAAGCCTTTTTGTGACAGATGCCGTGACTGTACGGAGTACTTGGCTCCTTGGAACATGAAACCGCCCTTTTCGGGCCTGCATCAAACCCCAGCCCTCCATATTGCAACGTTTACGTTTCCGGCCAAAAAGAACAACAAGATTGTTCTTATTATTGGTGAGTCTCAAGAGGTATACCCATTGAGTCGCTTGAAAAACACTTGTTCATTATGACCCGGTGTGGCTTGAATAATGAAAGTTGCTGTGTTATCACCGGACTGCGATTGCCCCATCAACATTCCCGTCCACACAGCCGCGAAGGCCATGTTGCACACAATGCCCGCGACATGGGCTTGGGTGTCTCCAACAAAACAAACAAGGGGAAAAAAAAAGGTAACCATCGCCCCATCAAACGACCACAACCACGACTCTCGTTGCAGCAGTCTGTCGCGTGCCTGTGAGACACCAGACATATTGGGTTGTCGGTCTAGGCCTTTGGGGGGCGGATTGACCTTTGTTCAACTCGCAATTGGCCCTTGTGACTGGCCAGGCCAACGGGACTCGATATCCACCCAATCAGAAACTATAAGTACTTAGTATTGTTCTGAATAAGCCTTGTCGACTTTTTCCATCTGCCCAGAAACAATGAAGGGAAGAAAGACGAGGAAAAACAAATATGATGAATCAAAAAAGTTCACGAGAGAGAAACAGGCTTTTCTGTTAACCATGCGCTTTGGGGGTTGGTATCCAAGCAACTGAGGCAAGATCTGCTCCCTCCCAAGTCACTCGGCCCCGCCAATCCGCATTCGGGTCCCCCAGGCCCCAGCCATGAAGATTCAGATGTCGACCCACGTCTAGGAACAACCCCAGGCCGCTCTCGGAAGGGTCAGCTTTCGTGTGCACACAGGCGCCAAAGAAGCGAATGACGGGGCCAATGACATCGGCCTTCAAACCCCGAGTTCCTGAAGACCTCATGCTGGGGCATGGGCGTCTAGAACATGGAGGTATTACCCTGCAATACAAGTCATGCGAACCAGATCTGGGGACATGAAGGCAACGTGTTTTGGCCGCCACTCGACCCAAAGTCATGTGAAGACAGGTACGTACGGGTATCATATTAGACATGAGACAGGAAGCGGGCTTCTTTTTGTCGGTCTTTTTTTTTTTTTTTTTTTTTTCCTACGGTTGGTTGGGTGGGTGGTTTCACACGGTGGAGAGATGTCTGGTGAGTGTGTCGCGTGAGAAGTTTCCTCAAACGGACTCGGTTCAACCGGCACACACTTTGCATGCTGGGCGCCATCGCGGGCGATTTGTGATGTTATCAGCCGTGGCCCCGTCCCGTACGATGCCAATTCCTTTGACCAAAGGAAATCGAGTTTGGTTCCCGCAGCCCGCCACCTCCCGACAGGGCATTTATCAGATGTCATAGGTTCTCATCTACTCCGTACAAATACGCAAATGGCTTGCCTGGGACCCGCCCAGCTTGCCAGTGGACCCTCCAAAGGCATTCATTCGGCACATGCTATGGCGTCCCGGGCCCTGCCTCGAACCAGACAAGCTCCCTTTGCCCTGGCTTCCAAGGTTGATTTACGCAATGCCCTTGGGAGGGCCAAGCTGGGCTCGGGGCCGCCGCTAGTGGGAAGGCTCCGTTTTTAACCCAATTTTCCCAGGCGCCGAACCCAAAGATGGCGGCCCTGCTGACAAAGAGCGTGTAGCGCTCTGGGTGAGGGTGCGACGAGGCATGCGTACTGATGAGCCACCCGTCTCAATTCGCAGCGCAGCATTCTCCAAAACGCAGCAAATGCGACATTGGAAACAGAGACAGCCCCGTCCCAATATCACACAATCCCACCTCGACATTCTTCTTCTGCCGTTGCCGTGCATCGGGCGGGTGGGCACAAAGACGCAGAGGAAATACGCAGCCCAACTGGCCTGGATGCCTCTTGTCAATTGCCACCGATATTGGTTCCTTACCAATACGGCGCTTCCCCGGTGCGACAATGTTTACAATACGGCATGGCCACTTTTTTTCTTACTCGCAGACTTGTAAATATTGATGATGTGATCCGTGGCGACGGGCGCTTTCACAATTCCTGGCAAAATCTGACACGCCCCCCCCCCCCCCCTCCCTGTGGATCTTGTGAGCGGACATGTATGGAGACAATACGACTCGGCAATATTTTCTTTAAAAGATCGTAATGGCTGTGCTTTGTGATATTAGCCGGCATCGTCTTTTATCAATTACATCACCCGGATTCCCGACATTATTGTTCGCGTACATCTTTTCACGGCAATTTTCCCGCATTGTGTTTGGGTGCGACTCTGCTGGAACGCATTCGCTAACTGGCGATGCATGGAGAACAGCAAAGTAGCTGCATTCTGCGAACTGAAAACATTCGCCGGGCACATGCAGGGTTGTCACGAGATCTCAGTACACCAGACATTTGGAAGCTGGGCAACGACGTGGCAGCTGCGAAATTCCCCCTGTCCAATCAACAAACGACTGGCGCCCTTGTCTCTCGCCTTGAATATATTATATTGCCTGCTTGAACCTGCCCTTTGCGCCCTGCCCTTCCACCCCTTCTATTGGCACGCCTGTCTTGCTGCCCATTGTATTACTTCATTTCGTTCAACGTCCCATCATTATACCCAATGCATGCATGCGACTTCAAGCACAATGTCGACAACGCAACTCAGAGATTTGCTCCTGCGATGAATGGCCAGCGCCGAAATGCAAAAGTGTGACAGATATACAGCTGGAATGGCGACCGTTTCAGTGATCCCCGGCTCGTGTACCGCTCATTCATGGGATAAACTTGGGTCCAGCCATGTACTAATGCTGTGCGACCTCTAGTAGCTGGCATGCTTCCATGACACCCATGATGTTTTCTCCGTCCACGATGCAAACAAGGGCATCTGCCCCGCAAGATAGATCCCCAACCTTGCCACCCCCCGTCGTACGAATGATATCACCGGCTTGGCGGATAGTCGTGTCAGGCGACAAGGAAATCATGTCGTGGAAAGATACAAACACGCCTGTCAACTCCCAAAGCTTTCGATTCAGCTCGGCGCCGCTCAGTTGCCGGATCCGCCTTGGCGGCGCAAACCTTTCTCCCATCCTTACCCAGCCCGATTTCGAGTCAAATGCTGTTCGCAGGAGATCAACTCCCGTGGCTGCCGTTGGGCAGTTATTCGGTCCTTCTAGTGAAGGGATGTCCGCCATTGGGACGCACATGTGTCGTAATTTCTGGGGCCGTGTTGCGGCCGCAGATGCAGCACCAATTGCACCTCCAGGGTGGTTCTTTGTAAATGCAGCCGACACATTATGATGTATCTCATGGGCAGCTGTAATGGCCAGCGCATCGCCAAGTGCCAGCGCAACAGTGGTTGATGAAGAAGGTGCAGCAACTCCAAAGGATGCCTGCTCGCTTTCGGGAATGGGCGCCGGCAGCAGCACGGTACCCGGACGTCTCTTGATGAATTCGCATGTATCGCGACGAGTGTGTGATGTGAGGAGAATTGTTGGAAGCGCGTCGTCCAGGTGCGGTAGCATCATCATCAGCTCTTGCGTCTTTCCGGAGAAGGTGATGAAGAGTAACGTGTCATGGCTGTCAATTACACCCAAGTCTCCATGCAGCGCCTCAGTGGGATGCAAAAACACAGCTCGGATATCTAAGCTCTGCAACATGGCGACTAGCTTCTTGCCAATATGTCCAGACTTTCCAACACCAATGACGACGAGCTTCCCATTTGCCAATGCTTGTCGCGTGACAATCTGCACGGCATTGTCAAACCCCTGGCGAGCCGTCGAATCAGACTCATATAACTTGGTAAGAGCGGCCAGAGCCAGTGCTTCCGTGTTCAAGACGTGTAGGCCCCGGCGAAGACGACTTTCCTTGGCCAACAAATCATGAGAATTAGGTCGATGGCAATGTCGTTCGGGTGTCTGCACTGGCTGCTCATGTTGCTGCTGCGGCTGTTGCGGCTGCTGCGGCTGCTGCGACTGCTGCTGCTGTCTTTGGTGTGGTTGTGGTTGCTGTTGCTCTTCGAGACTGAATGGTTCGGTTAGGTACACCAAAGCTTGATCCGATGGCGAGACACATGGTGTTGGCGGAGACGGTGGCGGAAGCGCTGGTCCTCTTCTTTCTCCAAGCACTATGACGGCACTGGTCTGGATGGGCCGACGTTCTGTTTGGAGGTTCTCGGGCATCCTTGCGGTTTTTATATTCGGCACTTGTCAGCGAGAGGTGCATATCCCAACTGTGTTCCCTCACGCCAGTTCCAGGCTCATATGTTTCCAACCAGTTACCAGATGTGGTCGCAGAAAAGCTATCAGTTAACCAAGTCGTCGCCGCAATTCTCGACACGTGAGGATCGCGAACCACCGGGTGCGCAAGGCTTCCTGCGATTATTCCCAAGTAGCAATGCAAGAAATCAACGCCAACGCCGAGGGGCTCAAAATGAGACACGAGTGATTGGCTTCATTCGGATACTGTTGCGCCGTGCCGTCGGTGTAACCAGAAAAATGGCGCGTTCACAAGATGGCGCTCTTCAGCAGCGGCAGCATGGCTGTTGCAAAAGCAATGCAGATGGGCCACCAACTTGGGGAGAGTCTGTAGCAATACAGGTCAGGACATGAAGGTGTTCTGTGATGGCGCGCCCTGCATATTGATCTTCAAACGCAACGGTCTTTGATCTCGGGAGTAACAAAGTGCATTACGTCGGTTGGAAAAAAGTGAGTTGGAGCCGGGGGGTCCAGGGTCCAATGTGCGCGTTGCTATTGGACCGACTGCCTCGGAGGCCCGAAAAGGAGCGTTAGGTCGCTCGGATGTTTGCGCGAAGTGGCAGATATTGCATCATGAGGAGGAACCTATGGTCGGTGCTAATGCACCATGCACTTTCACAGGGGCTCCATATACATGTGTCGCAAGAAACTATTGAACGCCCCTCTCGCCAGGTTCCTGCATTTGTGAGATTGGTGAGATGGAGAGTTTTGCTCCGATATACAGCTGTTTTGGCTGTGTTGCCTGCATCCAGCCATTGATCCAGCCTTGCCAACACACATGCACGAAACAATGGATCAGCATTGCAGGCCAGGCTGTCACTTTCAAGAGATAAGGCACGGGGTGGTAATCTGAAATCGGCCATGGCGTCAGTGAGGGAACATGGTATTACAGGCGGGTTGGCTGAACAAGCTGAGCCTTAGCGGGGTCACGCAATCGGACGGGGAATCTGCCGTGCTTGGGCTTTTGTCAGCTTTTGTCATCCGCCAGCTGTCGGGGCGGACTTTGGTTTCCAGAATTGCATGAGGAGGCAATGATCAGGAATAGCAGAGCATGAGACACCGGCCTGATATTTGCATCGTTGTGCACATGCTGCAAAGTGTAGAATCAAGTGGAGGAGCCGACCCAGGGATTGATTGGCACGACAGAACTGCAGAGCGGGAAGGTGTATCCAAGAACGAGCTCCAGTCGTCAAGCCCTCTGTCGGCAGGTCGCCAAGTTCTCTGATGCGAGACACTTGCGACGTCTTCATCTGAGACAAACCCTGATCGGCAGCTAGAATTGGGCCCTCTGAAGCAGATCTTTCACATGTCTCAGCCAATCAGAGCTGGACATTGCGCAAAGAGCTGAGCGATTGCGGGGATGGTTTCTTGATCCGCTTTACCGAGTACAGCTGGAAGAAACAACGCGCCCATGCACATCACCTGATAAGCCATCTTGGCGACGACCGAGTTTAGCAACTCTGGTTATAACAATGCTGCCGGCTTCTTGGACATGAAAATCTGCCGTCATCTATACGTGCTGGGTGCAGCATGAACAGAGGGTTTGGGTGGCATCATCAGTGTACGCCAACGCCTCACATTTCATCCCCAACACGGGTTCCTTTCTGCTGAAATGAGACCACCCAAGCCATAAACGAATTGGCGGCCAACGGCTGACAATTGGTGGGCTGATAAATGCATACCTTGACGTCTCCAAATATCTAGGTGTTTCTGTTATCAAGATGCGCCTTTGTTGGAAGCATTCACTAGGCCTGGAAGCGCACAAGCATCTCTTGCTGCATCCATAGTAATGGTTCCTCCGGAGTGGTCAACTAGACTATATAGCTTGGTGTGACTTGTTACAGAATCCCGATTCAGCTTTTCCTTTGCACTTGCAAGGCCTGACAACAGACTCTTGCTCCTGTAGTCTGTAGTCTGTAGTCTGTAGTCAGACATGTTGACCTAAAATACAGGGACATTAATGAAAAGAATGTTGAACATGGCCTCGATGGAGCGTAGCTGGGACGTGCATTCATTTTCCATGTTGAGCTCAGACATACGTTAGTCACTGAAATTATCGCATCTACGGGCCGTAATCCGGATAGATATCAATTTTGAATTCCTACACACCAACGTGAGTCTCCGGCGTGTCGTTTGGTGAGTGTTTGTGATAAATAGGCATTTGGCCAAGGGTTCTAATGGGCTGTGTGCTCAAGTTGCCAAGTCATTGAGACTGGGAGCTCAGCTGCGACCTTTGGAATCGCCTCAAAAGGCACGACAAGATTCAGTGGCTGGTTGTCATCTGCTCGGTGAGCTTTTCATAAGGAGACACGTCCATCTTTTCCCTCTCGTCCATTAAACCCTCTGGAAGTGCAGTAACCACCTACTCGGGGGCCGTCTTGACTAGCCATATGGGTCTCGGCACAATTACATCAGGATACGTTGCAATACCAAAACTTGCTGGTCATTTTCCCACGATCTTCTGCAGAATACATCTCGTCCCCTACGCTAGCTAGGTCAGTTGGTCTAGAGGCTTATCACAATCCATCTCTCCTGAAACTATCGCGCAGCAACCTGATTCACAAAGATACAAGAGTACAAAGAGCCTGTGGTGCATGGTGGTAGCCTGATGGTTAGGAAACCTCCTAGGGTCCACCGGCATTATTGAGGCTTTTGCCAAGAACATGCTTGTGGGCTTGCTTGGAGAAGCGATATCTGTGGCTGATTATATTGGTGATTTCGCTAGCTCTATCGCTGGTCTCGCCCTGTTGGGAAAGTCAGATGCGCCGCAAGTGGTAGTAATGGAATCGGTCAGAGAAATGAGTCATGTATCAGAAACCCTTGCCAGAAATCCTTTCCTTGGCATGGCATGGCAGACCGCGCGACGACCAGCGCTGGTGGAGGACTAAACAGGAGACCAAAGGTATTCTCGGCAATGCGGTGGTCCGGGTGAAATTCTGCTAGGGGACTTCCACGGCGCACTGATTAGGGCATGATGTATTAGGAGCTCTATATTTGTAAGAGACGTGGTATAATAAGAGGTCTTCCTCTCATCAGATGTCCCTGCCGTTTGCTGAGCTTCAGACATGTCTTGGCATTCTGTATGTATGGCACTTGACCGTCTCAGCAGTGCCTTCTCTCAAGATGTCAGGGTTGGCTGTTTACAGCGGATTCGAAGTAGACATGCTCAAGAATCCTTCAACTTGCCCAGTCGCGGGGGAAGTTGGCGTCGTATCTTAGTGGCTCTTGTCTCATCATGCCATGCCTGCACTGCACGGTTCTCTCATTGTGGCGCCTGGTTTGAGTATAAGCTGCCGGAGAAAGGTCAACCACAGAGTATGATCCTGTTTGTAGAATACAGTTCCCTTTGCAGCTGCTGGATGCCCGACACTTGAAACATCTGGTCAAGCAACTGCGCTTGCCGATGACCGCATGCGTTGGATGTCTCAACAAAGGGTCTGTGCATAAAACGAGTCGGCAATCTTGCAGACATGATACTTGATGATTTCCTTTTCAACCGTGGTTTCGCGTTGATGCACGTTGTTAGCGGGCCTTGATATGCCTGAAGACCTTTAACCGCCTTTCGGAGAAGACTGCGTCTCGTTTGTTCATGCCCCATCTGGTAAGCCAGAAGACGGGCCGCTGGGGTGCTGGGGCAGGGGCCATGGTGACAACGGGAACAACGGGAGTGGGGCGTCTGGCGACAGCTGGTCCACTGTCGCCTCCAGTCTGGATGGCTCTGGCTCTCTTTCATTGTTGAGTTAATATTGCCTCTTCACATGCACCAGACCTTGAGGGTGTGTTTCAGATGGAACTGAGACTCGGCCGCTTTGGATGCGGAAGCAGCTACAGCTTACCAAATGTAAAGAAAAGACAACTGACCCTCGCATATGTGAATTTCTCGAGGCAACATGGGCAATAAAAGGCCATTTGTAGAATATGATGGCAGGACAGAACCAAAATGGCGGCTCTCGTATGCCCCGAGCTTATTATCTTAATTAAGAGCAAGGTAAGGTCTGGTGAAGTTGGCAAAGACCAGTCGTCTCCATGCCCGTGCCCAAAAGGCACCTGCTCCCAGCTTGGGTGGGTCGCTCCCAGCCGACGTGGAGCCGCATCGGGGGGCGAGTGGTGTCTGGTCTACTTGGTGCAGATTGGCGCCCTGGGATAGGTACCTAGCCTAGCCTATAGAGGTATGGAGTTACCTGGGTACATACTCCAATATGCCCCGGTGCAGCCGAGTGCGGAAGCGAACCGAGTAAAATATGTGGCATGCATGGGCACCGTGACGACGTGCCTCATGCTGTCATGATACGCAGAGTCCTTCAGAAACCGGCCGTTCTCTCCCATCAGAACTTTGCGCCTCTTGGATCTGCCATGCAACCTGGCTAGACGACGCTTGGGCTCATGCCGGCCTCAAACTTGCCCTCCTCGCAACTTAAGTCTTGTGTCTGACCTTGATCGCGCCATTGTGCTGCTGACAGCTTGCCTCACTACTTCATCATGGCTTCATCAAAAGCTAGCACAGAGAAAGAAGGCCGTTCCTGGCCCCCTTCGACACCGCCGGAGCTGCCCAAGTCGCCCTCGACGAGACCGCGGCGACAACCCTGCGGGCGAAACTTGATGATTCTGCTCGTGGTACTGGGGGCCGTTTGTGTTGCCTTGTTCCGGGCATCCGGCCTCGCCGCAACCGCAGTGCTGTCCACCTCGGCCGATTACGCATCACTCTATGGCGGTACCGACCGTGTGGCAAGACTCGGAAACAAATGGGCCTCGGAAAACCTGCCGCGGGGCGACTGGCCCAAAGATCAATACCTCCTTGGCGTGGGCAAGGCAGATATCACGGGTCCTGTGGTGGAAATCAACATGATGGGTTATGCGGATTTTGCGCAAATAGGGCGTGGCTTGCGTCAACGACTGTACTCACGAGCATTCATCGTCGGAGACATGAACAACCCCGAGGATCGTTTTGTCTATCTCGTTCTGGACATCCAATCTGGAGATACCGCTGTACGATATGGCATCCTTCGTGGATTAGAGGCCCTTGGACCCCGGTATTCCATGTATGGCCAGGACAATGTCGCCGTAACTGCGACACACTCCCACTCAGGCCCAGGCGCATGGCTGAACTACCTCCTGCCTCAAATCACGAGCATGGGGTTCGACCAGCAGAGCTACCGGGCAATTGTCGAAGGGTGCATACTGTCCATTCGACGAGCCCATGAGAGCTTAGCCCCAGGGCACCTGAGCGTGGGCACGACTAAAGTCATGAATGCAAACATAAATCGAAGTCTGTTTGCCTATCTCGCCAATCCTGAAGCGGAGCGGGCCAAATACAACGTCAGCGCCGAGGATGACGGGTCTGTAGAAAAGGACATGACATTGCTCAAGTTTCAGCGGGCATCGGATAAGAAGAACCTTGGAGTGCTCACCTGGTTTCCGACACATGGAACCTCCATGCAAGCAAACAATACGCTCATTACTGGCGACAACAAGGGTCTTGCGGCGGACATGTTTGAAAAATACATAAAGAGCAGCGGCCGGGGGGATGGTGGATTTGTGGCAGGCTTCTCACAGGCAAATATGGGTGACGCGAGTCCGAACACTCTGGGAGCCTGGTGTGAGGATGGATCTGGGCAACAGTGCGATTTCAAGACGAGTGCCTGTGGCGACGGAAGAGTCAACCAGTGTCGTGCCAGAGGACCCAAGTTTGGGAGGAACGACTTTGGAGCCGCATCATGCTTTGAGATTGCTCGGCTACAGCATGAAGGCGCCATGAATATTTATGAGTCTTTGAGCGGCCAGGAACCAAATATTCGGGGGACGGGGGTCAAGGCTATCCACAGGTTCCAAGATTTTTCCTTTTACAAGTTCAAACTAGCCAATGGCTCAGAGGCGCAGACCTGCCCGGCGGCACTTGGCTATGGTTTCGGCGCAGGCACATGGGACGAACCTGGTGACTACGACATAGTGCAGCACGCCACGAATGCCTCAAACGCTCGATTCTTCTGGAGATTTGTTACTTGGCTTCTCAAACCACCCACCAAGGAGCAGACCGCTTGCCAATATCCCAAGTCGATCATTCTGGACGTCGGCGAGGTCAGTCAACCATACGCCTGGACTCCAAATGTGGTTGACATACAAACCTTCAGGGTGGGTCAATTGTTCATTGTTGTGAGCCCTGGTGAAGCCACAACGATGGCCGGGCGTCGGTGGAAGGAGGCTGTTGCGAGGGAGAGCACCCAACAGCTGTCCGACGAGCTAGACGGCCGAGAACCGGTCGTGGTTCTTGGAGCACCGAGCAATAGCTACACTCATTACATCTCCACGCAAGAGGAATACGGGTAAGCCATGTGACCGGGCAGCCCATTTCGTGATCCTACTGACCGCGCATAGCATTCAACGATACGAAGGCGCTTCCACATTGTATGGACAGCATACACTTGCTGCTTACATTGAGCGCACAGTTGCGTCAATGAAGTATCTCAAATCCAACAGTGCCAGCCGGGAGCACCGGACGAAGAATAAATACCCGCCGGACAACAGTGGCCGATCCATCAGCTTCATCATCGGAGTTTTGTTCGATAGGACACCGGGGTCCAAAGGTTTCGGAGACGTGGTATCTGATGTTCCCAATTCCAGATACAGGAGGGGCGAGAAAGTGTCGGCGTCTTTCGTAGGGGCCAACCCTCGCAACAACCTGCGGCTTGAGCAAACGTACGCCGCGGTTGAGTATCGGCCATCAAAAAGTGCAGCATGGCAACAAGTTCGAGATGACTCGGACTGGTCTCTAATCTTCCATTGGCGAAGGACCAGCAAACTTTTTGGGCTGAGCGAAGTCGACATTGAATGGGAGATTGAAGAGGATGCGCCAGCGGGCGAATATAGGCTGCGCTACTATGGCGATTCAAAGTCTATACGAGGAAAGCTGTCAAACGTTGAAGGCGTAAGCTCTACTTTTAGCATTGTGTCATGACATGATATCCAATATAGCGCGGGGGGAGATTGTGGTTTTTATGGGTTTTAATTTTTTTTTCTTTGGCTTCGCCAGAATAGTATTGCAAATTGGTTCAAGCATCTCAAGGTAGTCTGGGTATTGGCGTTGTAGTTATGCATGCTTGAATGGCACTGTTCATTGCGCATATATATATATATATATATATTCCAGTATCCAACCAACGGTATATTGCGCGATACCCAAAACGGTTCAGCATGGCAAAGTCCAACCACGGCGTTGTCACGTAACATAGATTTAAATTGGTCACTGCATGATTATCATGCGGCAGATTTGATCTGCCATGATTCGTTTGCAGGCGTACAACAAATTGCGTGTAAATGCATAAAAATCACTACTACACTTCAAGTACCATCCGCTCAAACAGGTCAATCTATATAAATTTTGGCCAAGTACCTAGGTACCTGAGTTAGCATGCAATGGCAAGGTATTAACGGTCTCACCTTCCCCTTTTGCACCGTTGGCGTCAGGGTGGGTAGCCGGCGGCTTTGTTTTCGCGCGACGGTCGGCATGTGTCTTGGGTGAATGTCTTGCACACAAAGCGATCCGTACCGCTCGCGGGCTTTGTTTGCTCACTATTTGTTTTGCAAACATTGTTTGCGAAGACAGGTATCCAAGCTGGGAAGCAGGACATACATACCGAGGGGCTGCCGAGTCCCGACAACGTGCGGCAAAGCTAATGAGGAGTCTGTTGTGGATTGCGCCCCTGGTGGCGCTGGGGTTGGCGACTCCTGCGCGGATGAGGAACCTCCAAGGCAGGACCGAGGGCGCGAACCAGCACGTGTTGCGGAACTCGATAGCGGCCTCTGGATATCCTGATGAGCCGCTGCAATGCTTCGAGGTTTCGACTCCTGTCCTGTCGTCTGACGGCATTTTCGACGGCAATGCGACTCTGGGCAACTATCCGCGTCCAGTACCCCCAAAGTCATGTCAAGTGCAGCTGATGTACCATGTTTTTGCAAACAGTTATGGACATCCTTTTGTCGGTATGTGTGAAATTTTTCTCAGGGATACTCCAGGTTCCGTGCTGTTTCTATGCTTTTTTGCCGGGCTTATACATGGTGAGTATTGGCTGACTTGGTCTATATCTCTTTAACCAGCCGACTATGCACCGCCTGATGAGGCAAAATGCCCCTTTAACAGGGTCGTAGTGAATTTCACTGTCGTCTCCGAGGGTCGGCAATTTGATCGTCTCGCCATCATGTGGCTGGGAGATACGGAAGTCTGGCGAACTTCTACCGCAGAGCCCAAGCCTCACCCGGGAATTGCGTGGACGTATTGGAAGGAATTGACAACATACATGTCGTTATGGAAGCAGCCGCAGAAGCTCATTTTTGACCTCGGAAATCTAATGAATGAGAAATACACGGGCTCCTTCAATGCCACACTAACTGCCACGTTTATTCGGGACGAACCCGTGAGAGGGCCGGCTGCACCACCTGCAGATATGATTGTACCCATATCAGCTGGGCAAGGCGCAGCGGGACTGGGCAGTGCCTTTACCTATCCCGATCAAGAAGCGAACAAGTCAGTCACACTTCCTCGCAATGTCAAACGCGCTGTCCTGGTCATTGCCGCCACTGGTCAATCCGACGAGGAGTTTTGGTGGACAAACGTGCCAGAGGAGGCCATTGACACATGGGATGGGATCAAACTGCCTGGGAAAAGCGCTTTCCGCGAGGTTCGCCTCCGGATTGATGGCCATATTGCAGGATTATCCTGGCCGTATCCAGTTGTCTTCACTGGGGGCATCTCTCCCCCGTTGCATAGACCCATCGTTGGACCGCAGGCTTTCGACCTCAGGGAGCAAGAAATTGACATTACGCCTTGGCTTGGTGTCTTGTGCGATGGCAAAGAACACACTTTTAGTCTCGAAGTCGTTGGTGCCCACGACGCTGTGGTAAACAGATACTGGGTGCTTTCCGGCAAAATCTTCCTTTGGCTGGACGAGAAGGGCTCGATCACCTCGGGGTACAAGCCACAGGTGGTCGTGAGCCAGCCGAATTTCGACCCGCATCAAGTAGCAGTCCCCAACGAGTCCCTCGGGTACAACCAGACTATTTCCCGTATTTTGGAGATAGAATCTAAGATTCGGCGGGGTGGCGAGGAAATCAGAACAGGTTGGTCTCAACACTTTGCTATGCAAAACAGAGGCTACTTGTTGGATGCCGGCAATATACAGCAGGTCGATGCTTGGTACGATGGAGAGGACAAAGCGACCCAGGATTCAGCCATAACTTACGAGGCTTCTTACTCCTATCCAATGAAGTTGAGATATGTCCAAAAGGCCCCAGATGGGGACTACAGCAGTACATTGGAAGCGAATTTGACCCAAACAATGGTACTTGGCGTCACAGGAGGCACGGTCTTCTCAAACGGGTTGGAACCCTTCCTCGCCCGTCTCGATGGCCAAGTAAACGGGTCCAGAATTGAAACGACAAGAGAGGGTAGGGCCTTCTTATGGGCACTGGATGGAGGTAACATCACCGGTGGCTTCGGCAGTACATATCAGACTTATAATTTTGGTGCCATGGGACCCTCTGGTGGCTCCATGGAGACACAGCGTTTGTACTCCCGGGATGTGACTGTGATTAATGAGACAACGACGCTCGATAATCAATGGATTAATGGGGGAGGCTTGGTACGGCAAAAGCAGTACTGGCAGAGGCCACAAGCGGACGATATTATCGGTTTTGCGGCCAGACCTATTGCAGGAAAGCGTCTGGGTATGGACGTCGATGCGAATAGAGGCCAAAGGGTCGGGTCTTGATGGTAGAAAAAAGAGAATAAGCATATCGGATGCCAACGGATGATGCGTCTTCGGGAAAGGGTTGGCTGAGTAGGTTTTACTTTGATATTATGGGTATTTGGTCACCGATATGGAGGTTTTGAATACCAGACTTCGTAGGGTCCTAAGGCTTCTCCCAGGTGTGTGGAGATATCTTGATAGCCCAACTTCAGACCCGGGTTGTTTCCTAGACACGCAGGCTAACGGCGACTTTGACGGGAGTTACTAAGGGCTGCTCGTCCGTGCTTATCCTTTATCCCCCTCAAACGGATAGACTTTTTAATCTGATTTGCCTAGGAGGACACAGTAATGTCATCGCCATATTCTGTGAAGACTGCAAGTTACGGCCTAATCAACGGACTCGATGGAGGCTTTTTGCGGGGAAGACGCACCTTTTACCAAAATCACAGCTTCTTGCAGGCGATAACATGCCATATCCCGTTGCACGCGCTAAATTGTTCCGCTTCCTATCCCGTGTCAACAAATGCGAGCTATTTCCAAGTGCGCTCGGACGACGGTGAGCTTTAAAGTTCGACTTGTTGGGCCATGTATTCAAGCTTTGTAAACACGCGTGTCTCATCAGCTTGTTGGCTGGTAGTGCACATTCCAGATACAACCCTGCAGATGTCGAGTTGTCGTCATCGGGCCATCAGAGAGGGTGCGGTGGCCCGTCCTGGATTGTGAGAGGCAACAAGCAATTGGCGACTGATTTGGTTCCCTGGCCGATGCAGGTTTCCCTCACATGCTTTGTTTATGGAAATGGGGGCAACAGCGTAACAAAAACCGACGCATCGTGTCGAGGACAAAGGTGGCCATGGTCCAAGTTTGAGTCTGTTTAGCTCCGTGCTGGTGCCAATTACCTAGGCAGTGACTACCTACGTAGGTACCTATAGTTACGCCGTTTGCCTCTTTGGCAAAGGAAGGCTGCTTGATCTTTGTAAACGCAGGGCAGGAGCTCCCCACTGTTTTCATACTCTGCACTTTCCATCTTTTGTCGTCGTCACAATTCGTAGAACCTCCCAGCTCTGTAGTTCTCATCTTATCTCAAGCTGGGCCTGCAATTGATTCATTTCATTTCAATTCTGTCTCATACATTACTTTTGGTTCCCAGTTCCGCACGGGAGCTAGTTCTCCCTCCTACACAAGCCTATACAGCTATCTCTGAGCCAGCACAGCTTGTGTGTTGCCAGAGGAACTTGTCAAGGCGAGGTTCGGTCAGCTTTCTGATTAGTGCTGTCGCTGCGCCATACCCATGAAGGCTCGGTGTCGGGCGGGAACTTCTTCCCACAGTCTGGCAACCGCCTCCTGCTATTGCACATGGCTGCCTGTCCCATCCGGAGCCGTTTGGCCGTATCAGGTTTCACTTTGACGAGGTTGCGCAATCGCGCCGCGGCATCGGCTCTATGCCTCATCACTGTGCTGATGATTCCCCTCATACAGTTATACGTTACCAATGAAGCAAGTTTCTATACTCGGTCCTTGCCGGCGTATACGTCTCTAGCCGTCAAGGCTGGACATCATCCGCAGTCAACCATAAGTTCGCCTTGTCAAAACTTTCCCAACGCCGATGGAGTTGTCGTATCTTTAAAGACGAGAGCCGCCAGTTCCTTTGCCAAAGTTCCTCCACATTTCTTGACTCATTTGCAATGTCTCGGAGATGCTTTGGTCTTTTCGGACATGGTAAGCTCTGTGTCAAGGCATTATTAAACGATGTAAATGCAGGAATTGTCTAACATCTGGCACATCAATACAGGAACAAGATGTTGCCGGCCATCATGTCTATGACGTTCTTGACCGCGTCGATGAGCAAGTAAAATTAAAAAACGATGAGTTTCGCTTCTACCAATACCAAATGGACTGCGCTGGTCCGCAGGAAGCTTGCGAGGGCGACCCCGCTATGGCAGACGCCTTGGAAAAGTACATGACCCTCAACATGGTCACTCGAGCGTGGGAACTTAGACCCGGTCGCGACTGGTACGTTTTTATCGAAGATGAAACATATGTCGTCTGGACAAGCCTCATGCACTGGTTGCGCAAAAGGGCGCATCAAACTCGGGATTCATTCGTGGGAAGCGCCATCAAGTTCAATGCGTATTCTTTTGCTCACGGCAGTAGTGGATTTGTACTGTCTGGCCACCTGATAAAGCAATGGGTGAAAAAGGTTCCAAACGCCACTGAAACTTACAACAAACTAGCTCACCAGATACCATCTGGGAGCTTGGTGTTTGCAAAGTCCTTGAAGCCAGTGGGCGCAGGTGTGAAACAAGCTCATCCGATGTTTAATGGAGAGAATCCCATGACTGCGCCGTTTGGTCCAACCCATTGGTGCCAGCCTGTGCTTACCATGGCAACCATGACTGGGGAGAAAATTAGCAACATGTGGGAATTTGAAAACTCGAGGACTGACAAAGTATGTTATACACTGGCATTGCTGAGCACACCACGCGTTGGAGCTAACACATTACCACAGAGCCTCATCCAATACAGACACTTGTATCACCGGTTCTTCGAATCGCGCCTTGCCTATCACCGCAAAAACTGGGACAACCTCTCCAACGGCGTCTGCTACATCGACCCAAATGACCAGGACAGGGTCTCCAGCTCAATTAAGCGTCAGCAAAAGCCAGAGGCTGAGAAGACCATTGTAGAAAAGTATGCCCACAAATCAGCAGCAGCCTGTGCCAAGGTCTGTGAAGCGGAGGGTTTAGACATCTCTATCGCTGACTTCTCGTCACTCGGCACCGAGATGGAGCGAGGAAGGCATGTTCGCGACAAGTACAGCAAGATGGCCAGGTCGAAGACATTCAAGCTAAGTCGAAAATGTTTTCAGTGGAAGTACCAAAACGGCGTGTGCTTTACGTCTCCAACCTTTACGCTTGGTTACCCAACTCAGGAGCCAGAGAAAGCTGAGGAGAGTGACGGGGTAGTAACTAGTGGTTGGTTCGTGGAGGGCATTCGCGACTGGGTCGATTCCATGGGGCATTGTGGACTGGATTGGATCGAACCGTTTACGCCTCATTGACGTCTCGGGCGAGAATACGTGTTTGAAGGGCGATGCAAAAGCAAAATCCGACGCAATGTTGGTTGCTTGCATGTTTGAATATAAAGCTGCGGACAGTGGCACTTCGAAAGCTGTATTATATCATTCATGTACAAGGAACGAAACGACAGCCCTGAATTATAGTTTGATCAGCTGAGGAGAATGAATATAGCAGGTGGGAAATTGCATAGTGTACAGGCAACGAACCGAGCCACGTTGAATCCATGTCGAATGGATCAAACGGCATACGGCCCGAATTACAAAATGCGAAATAGCTTTCAAAATTATGTACGTGGTCAGTATCCCAACTTGGACGTTGGGAGGGGAATACATGTGATCATGTAGCATATATCGTTCATGATACACGAACCCTAACCCACCCAAAGTGCGATTTCTCCCGCCCAGCACACAAGACAAGCCGTTTGGCAAGATGGTGAAGAGACACATGGCGGTTCGGGCCGAGGTAGATGCGAGTGTGTGCCTTGCCTATCTTGTTGGCCATTTATTCAGGTGCCTGACAGTTGTGTCTGGCCCGTTTTGCTTCCTTCTTCTGGATCTTGACGAGCAATGCTTTTCCGTTAGTCCTTTACAACCCCCGCGCCTGCCTTGTACGATACTCATCCGATCGACTCTGACCAAGCTAGGCACGCATTGCACTGAAAGAAAAAAAAAACAAGTGTATTGTTCTAGTAGGGATATTTGTATGCCATCAACGCGATATCGGATATTCTTCGTGAGAAAACAATGCCACGCTTTCGCCGTCCATCAAGAAACACGCTGTATGCATATGCGAAAAAGTCACGACGCCCTTGATAACAGCCTTCCAAAACACAAACCCATCCAGCTTGCTCGCCTATGCATATCCCTGGTAATATGATCCGCCAAACTTGAAAAGAATAGAAGGAAGGGGACAAAATTAGAGCATTATCATTTCTTTCTTCCATGGCGACCGCAAAGGTGCGGATTCTTGGGCGAGCTCATGTAGCAGTACGACTTGGCATTTTCGTCTGCGAGCCGGCCATAAATCTTTCGAATCTCGCAGTACTCATAGCCAGTGCCCATCCAGTCCTTCAAATGACGGTGGAGTTCGCACCGAGATATGCCGCATTTCCTGCAGTACACCTGGCCCTTTACACGAAGATTATCAAGAGTCTTGCTGGAATTGGTTACGCCAGGAGTTTCTCGGTGGACGAGGGGACCAGCACCGCGCCAAGCCCATTCCAAGTCGTTCGGTCCAGAGTATCGACTCGATAGAGAAACCTTGCCATTCTTTCGGCAATGAATCGAGTACAGGCGCGAGTGGGCAAGCCCGAGGCAAGCCCCGTCGATCGGGTCGAGCAAGTCGAACAGGGCATAATGCAGCTCAGATGGCAGATCAATCAGGTTCAGATTTGCTGAGGCTCGTGGGTGGTTGCTGGGCTCCGGTTCCTTGTCTGTCACAGACTGTGACCGGCGTGGAGGGGGCATCTTTGGGCGACGTGGTATTTGTACAATGGGGCCGATGGTCGAAGATGCCGAGGAGAAGGCTGAGGAAGCAGGCGATTCAGGCCTGGTAATAGATGATTGCAAGACGGAGTTTTCTGGAATCGATGCCTGTCGGTCCACCTGGGAGATGTAGTGCGGGTGATAGTGAGGCATAGATTGGTGTTGAGCCCCTTGGTAATCAGTCAAGGACCATCCTCTTCGCGGGCCCCTCATCATGCTACGCTTCATGCTGAGCTCCTTCATGCGCTGGGTGTGCTCTTCCCGTGACATGATGCCAGCTTCTTTCTTCACAGCGCCGGCATCTGTGAAGCCGTCCGTTTGCTCATTAACAGATGACCCGGACCCGTTCGACGACAGGGTCGGGTGAACAAGTAGCTGAACCATTGTGAATAGTTGTGCCAGGCAACTATATGTGCAAACCAACTCGTAGGAACCCTTTGATTACACCGTCTTCCGGTCCGACTGTGGGCGGCGCAAGTTCCTCTTCGTGCCGCCCACCGGGCGTGCAGGCGTGGCGGAGCGCAACAGGTGCTTGTCCCGAGCGAGAGAAGAGCACTTGGGCTGCCGAGGCGGTGAAAATAGCACAATCGGCTGAAGACACGATGGCTTGGGGGGTGCTTTCGTATCAGTCAACGGCGAGAAAGTGAGGTCTCCATTGGGGATGGCAACAAGACACCACCTCGTCATCATGGTTCCGGGGGCTACGAGGATTTTATTTCCCGCCCTCGGTCTGGGGTGGGATCCAGACAAGGACCGTCGGTCGGTCTCGGCGACGGGGTGGTGTGCTTCAGACTGGCGTTATGGAGCCTCAGTGCCCACATCTTCCACATCGTGGGAGACCTTTTGGGAAACTTTTCCCCTGGCCTGACAGAGCCACCTCAGCCAGCAACATCCGTGGCTCGAGTGCTATTTCTTGTTCTGGTTGGACGAGACTCCGCTAGCGTTGGCTTGACTAAGGCATCTATTGTCTGTCCCCTTGAAAGTCATGCTGATGCCGTTGTCACGTCAGAATCGTCGAGAGTCATAATGAAGGTGGTCGGGAATCCAACACACCGTTGTCGACAGTGAACACGGCTATTCGAGCAGTGGCGATAGAAACAGATCTTGGCCAGCGTTTCGAAGAGTTTTGCACCATCGCACATCCGTAATTGGCCTTCCTTCACTGTCTGGGGTTGGAACAATGGAGTTTTGTGGGCCCCCATCTCTTGGCGTTGGTGGTTGAGTGGAAGAGAGCGAATTCGGCCATTGCCTCAAGCCAGCATGATAGCTCAGGGCACCCGTTGATTGACTCAGTCGCCCCTCCAGTGCGGAGCCTGAAAACGGTACTTCACGTCACTGTGGAATCCGCGTCCGCTTCCCATGTGCCCGTCCATGTCATGATACTGTACTGTACGGCACAAGGCTTGGCGTAGAAGAAGAGAGCTTATTCGATTTCCTTCGATTGGCGTTGAAACATATTGAGGCTCTGAGACGACTGAGTAGAATATTGCGTGCGTGGCTGGTCGATAGGCAGGCACGGGACCTGAGGGAACTCCCGAACAACCGCAGGATTATGAAGAAAATTTTCTCGTGCGGAGAGCAAAGAGGCGACACGCAGGATTCTCATGCAGAGGCAGCCCGACCGCGAAAGCGGCGCCGACCTGTTTAGAGTGTCTGGTGTGTATGCAGAATGTTCTGGATGTGTGTCGTCTAGTATGGTGAAGTGACATGGCCCTGCCCACGGGCTATGTTTAGTGCGCAAACGGCTGCGCATTGCCCCCCTGGGTGTGCGCATCTGCCCAGCAAAACAGGGCCAAGAAAACTTGTTTGGTGATCCAACTTTATGCGTCCCATATCCCAGACAGACGGAGGGAATGCCGCCTGACACTAACTGTCCCCTGTTGCTGCCGCAACGGGTGCTTCCAAGGTGTGGCGTAAAATACCAGGCGAAGAGATGTTCATATTGTTTGCGGCACCCGAAAATGGCACAAACTTGATGCCTCCTTCCTAGGGACAACAGGGCTTCGAGAAGGCGTGGCAGACTCCATTGTCCCCATGATGCTGCTCCACTAACCGCTGGACCAGCACCCCGACAAAATGGGCCCGGGATCTGCAGCAAAGCATCATTGCGGAGTCCATGGGCTTGTGCTGATCAGACCCTTCCAAGAACTGCCAGTCGGGTGCCAAATCGAAGGCCCATTGGATTGCATGGGTCTTTTTTCTTTTTTTTCTTGGAGCGACTGCTGGTCTTGGGGAGCATGAGGAGAGGAAACTGGTGGTGAGCTGCAAGAGACGGCGGTTCGGGGAAGGAAGCAATGGAAACAAACAATGCCAAGATGGCAAGAGCCACCGAACTGATTTTCTCAGCTCATTTACAGTCTTGCATCCAGCTGATTCTCAAGCTCTGCCGTGCACTAAGGAGAGGCTTCATGTTCGTCGTTCATACCGGCACCAAGGCCGCACAGCGCCGCTTACAGATGCCAAACTCAGCAATCTCAACACACAACGACACCTGGTGCTAGCTGCGTCCGCGGATCAGCTTCCAGATGCCGCATGCAAGCCTGCATGAATGAATGTGTGAGCAGCGCCACACAGGTTTCGGCCAACCAACTCCGTCATCCACCTGGTCTCTCATCAGGTGAGGTGCATGAGGGTCTGGGGTTGTGGCGATATTCAAGTTACGGAACGGTATCATTTATGGTGATATGACATGATGAATGGATTTCGACCTTTGATGACCCATTGCCATGACGCTCCTCGACATGGTTGGCGGAGTGAAGCCCGATTAAGGCATTGGGTTCACAAATGATTTTTGCACCAAGTGCTCACATAGGACCTTTGTGCTTTGCTCTTCACTTATGGCAGCAAAATAGACTTCATGTATATTGCGTCCTAATATGAGCACTAGCAATTCAATACCAATACGCCCCCTCCATCATCTTCGAGAGCAGACTTGAATACCGCAGGTGCTCGCGGTGGAACGAAGCCGGGAGGCTCTGCGAAGCATCAAGGTGGGAATAGGTGCATATATTGATTGCTACATGGTCTTATCACTTTGTTTGCATGGACTAATAACCGTCCAAGTCCCTGGTGGGAGACTGCATTAGGCTGCACCCTGTCGCGCAACAGCGACTTTTCTCTTTTCGTACTCGAGGAGATGCAAATGGCAATAATTTTTCTGTCATTCAGCCAATATTTTCGGCTGCTTTGAACGAATAGCCATCTCGTTGTGAGATTCGTCATGTGCAGGGCTTTCTGTTGTGTCCCACCCTATACACTGTCGCTGTAGAATATCCGATGACACCAATATCCCCACTGGACAGCCACCCATTAAACTCTTCTCCCCGAGATATGGGGTTCATTTACCCCAGATAAACACATCTTCTTGGTGCCCAACTTGACAAAATACATAACATCAGGCTTGGTGTGTTGGCATATGGGGTCGGGCGACTCCGCTACCAACAGCATGGCTGGTCAACATATTACTTTCTCAATACTTTCCAAACAATGTATTGATTCAGACTTGTTATTCCGGGAAATGCTTACATTACTTAAAACCCAATCCCGCACATTTTCGCAAACATCACCAGCGACGGGGCACCATGGAGAGACAGTCTCGAATAGTACATATCTTTGCTCCTGGAACGCCATAACAGTGCAGGGTGCCTGCCCAGCTCCTCCCCTAAATTTCCCCATGCGACTTGATTCCAAGGCGCGTCATCGTCTATAATCTAGATGCCGATCCAGATGAGCATAATGACAACATCCATGCCCTTGCCCTCGCCGCCGTCAAACTTGAAAGTCCACATGCCGTCCTTCTTCTCATCCCAATACGCGCCGGTGGCGCTGTGCATACCGCGTCTACCGACATGGGGCTTGCCGTCGGTTGCGGTGGCCTCGGAGCTGGTCGAGATATGAGGCCCTTCCTCTCTGGTCTCAGAGCCGCCACGGGGCTTGTTCAGGGAGGACGTGGGCACGAGGTGCTGCACAATGGTGCTGTTGCAGGCGAATTTGAATGACGGCGCGGAAGCTCCTTGAGGAGTTGACTCAGAGATTACGGCCTTGAGCATCGAGTTCTAGATATGTGTGTGAGCGGGTGATTGACAAGGAGTGTCTCGTGGTAGTTCGGAGGAGGAGCGTACAATGATGGTTGAGTTCCATTGCTCCGTCTTTGCGTGGTCGTAGAACTCGGCGCTACCGATGGCACTGTTGCAGACCTGTCATGAGCTTGTTAGGGCCGCGAGATGCACTGCCGTGTTATCGAGATGGCGCTCGCGGCGAGGGGAGGGGGCATTTTCGTACATCGGTAGCAATCTGCTTGAGGCGGTTGAAGGGAATAGGCTGCCACAAAGTTAGTAAAGTCAGAATCAACACGTCGAAGCAAGTCGGGAATCCATAACCACGTACAGGAGTAGACATTTTGGCGGCGGCTTGTGACGTTGCTGGATCAAGGAGCGATGGAGGTGGAGCGACGTTGAAAGCATAAATGTAAACAATACAGCAACAGACAGGAGGGGACCGACCCAATCGCGATAAGCCGCAAAAGCTGGAGTCCACCACCCCAAACTAGTGCTCTGAGCACCACCGAGAAAAAAAAAAGCTCAACTGAGCCCGTAACAATATTCAAATCAAGACCAGAAAAAGGGATAAATGTACCATGTACTACACACATAGAATTACACCGGCATTGGCCGCCTTTTGGAGCTTGGACTCTATTTTCCTATTCACACATATCATTGACTCCGTGGGCCTGATCGCTTTCCCCTTTTGGGCACATCCTCAGCCTCTGAAGCTTCGAGGGGCGACTGCACGTGACTCTCAACCAACCAGCCTAACCACGTGCCCCAGAGCTATCCCAATACGGCCTACATGGGTGGGGGTGTCTATGAGCCAGGCTCGAATGGGTCCAAAGTCCAGACTTGGGCCAGACCGTTGACGAAAACCTTTTGCATTCAATTGAAACACCGCACTGTCCACCATTCGATCGATTGCATTCCTGTATCGTATACCTCAAATCAGCGCTCAAGCCGTCGGCGACAAAAAGGACTCTGTGAAGCGCATGAGCATTGGGGACCATCACGACCGCGACATCCGACCTCGCAACAGCCCAGCCTCCACCAGCCCTCAAAAACAATTTGCCTCAACACCAAGTCAACATGTCTTCCCAACCTCTCCTCCAGACGACACAAGGTATGATGGCCATTGGAAAGAGTCAATTGTCCTGCAGTGGATGCTGACCATGACCTAGGCAAGCGCATCGCACTGCCAACCCGAGTCGAACCCAAGGTCTTCTTCGCCAACGAGCGTACCTTTTTGTCATGGCTCAATTTCACCGTCATCCTGGGCGCCCTGGCCATTGGTATGCTCAACTTTGGTGACCGCGTGGCCTTTATCTCGGCTTTTCTCTTCACCGGCGTGGCCATGTTGACCATGCTGTATGCATTGATCTCGTACCATTGGAGAGCCAAGTCAATACGGATGAGGGGCCAGGCCGGGTTCGATGACCGATTTGGTCCCACCTTCCTGGCTATTATTCTGTTGCTTGCCGTTGTGGTGAACTTTGTGCTACGTATCACGGATCACTCCAACAAACAGAAGCACAACTAAGGTTCCAAATTCTGACGACTCGTCGAATGACGAACAAAGAGAAATGTGGGCGGCAAGTTGACTGTCTTGGCAGTGAAGAGTGAAGAAAGGAAAATTCAGTAGTGTAAGAGCAGGGAAATGGGGGATGGGTGAGGGTCTTGGAGTTGTGTGTCTTGGGTATTCCAGCATGGATTTGGGTTACGTAGTATGTATGTATGTATAGTCGGTAGCGCAAGAGTAATGTCATTTCAATTTCAGCGTCCGCTCACCTAGACCAATTGGGTATCTCAAACCTTGTCAATGCCGTATACAGTATTTACACAATCCCACAACGCCGTTATATGCCAATTCGACTGATATCAAGGTAGAGCGTCACTGGGCCGCCCTCACGCCCAGTGCATCAGGAACCGTTGCTCGACTGCACAGTAACCCCCGTTCTGCTTTTCAGGTCCCCCACCTCTTCCAGGCTCAAAAAAATTCGTAATGACTTGACTACCCTGCTCGGTGGTTGGGGCATAACTGCTTTCTCAAACCGGCTCGCCATGACCTCGAAATCATCATCGTCATCGTCGTCGTCGTCGTCGTCGTCTTCGTCGTCATCTTTCTTTATAGCCGTCTCCTCAACAATATCCCTCCTCTCCCTCTCTGGTAGGTCGAACATCTCATTGTACTGAAACCACGGCTTCCCGTCTTCTTTGAACCGCCTCTTGCATTGTTCCACGATGGTGATCAATTTGCACACTTCTGCAGTTCGTGCATGCAGCAACACGACATGCTGCAGGTCCGTTTTCGAATCGAGGTGGGAAATAGCTTGCGTGACGCGCTTCCGTATCTGTGTTGAGGATATTACAGACGCAGTGAGGACGTTGTACTTTGGCTGAAGCTGGGCGATGATCTCGTCGTGGGGTGCGATGAGTGCTGGTCTTGAGCTGCTGGTCGAGGGAGGAGGCTGTGACCGAGGACGTTTAGCCACCTGGGTTGTGGAAGATGGTTCCTTGCGCTTTTGATGCGCGGGATTAGCGGCTGGCGAAGCCGTGGGAGGCATATTTTATTGCTGGAATTGGCGCGTGGTTGCGGCTCACATGAATGCCATGGTGGAGGTTTGGACTTTTTCCACTTGGAGAGACTGGGGGGAACTGGATAGGTGTGGGGCGGTGGCTTGCCAAGAGTTATTACTTCAATACTTGTTGGCAGTGGCCATGGGAGAATAGGTTTAACAGGAGTAGGCCAACTATTTTATTGCGCATAGATCCTCGGAGCGATGATTCTGAAAGAAACACAAAGGCTCAAGCTGCCCCAAGGCGATGCTATGGACGAGAATTCCAACTTTTGCGCGATGTACTCGGTACACGAGGCAACATCAATGCTTGCTGGAGATGCTTGCCGACACCAGTTTTCGTCATTTTTCAACCTGTGTCGAGACACTGGGGTCAATATTACTTCTTTGGCGGTATTTTCCCATCATGTTAACCCAATGAGTGTACGTAGACCGTATGCACCATGGGTCTCCTCCGGCAAAAAGCCAATCTGCGTCCGTTAATATCCCCCATGCAACCTAATAATAATTGGTTGCTGAGCCTTGTGGGACTAGATGCAAGATTGGCTGGCAAGGTCGTATAGTCCGTCCCAATTTTTGATAACTCAACTGGCTTGGTTAGATAGACTCTGTGGATCAATTACACCCCAGAAATAGAGACATGGAAACTTTACAAACGTAAGATCGACTGCATGGTTATCAAGAATAGCCCTGTTACTTGGCAGACTTGTCGGTCTAAAACATATCTCCTATGTATGAGCCGTGGGCGCCACATGAAGCTGCGCACAGAGAATTTCATGATCGAGGTACGCACCAACGCCTGTGGCAGGAATCACAATCTTCATCCTCTCATCATGGTAAATACATCCTGATCATCCACCGCTAATATTAAGAATAGGTCTTGGGTTTGCTATACAAAATAATCTTCCAGATACTCTTGAGAGATTAATAGTATTTGAAGACGCCTATGCATTTTATGATCCATTTCCAAAGCAGCAAGCCTATATACCCTGGTTCAATTTAGTTGATCCTAGCAAAGGGCTTGGCGCAACTTTTGCATCTGAAAGTCTCAACCTACAACACCTTGCTATTTCCTTCATGGTCAATGCAGAAGAAGTCTTTCAACACTGCCATTCGACGTGGACCTGGTCGCATCTACAATCTTTAGCGTTTACATCACAGCTCCTACAGAAAGACTGGGAAAAACGCAAGCAGATTGAGGCTTTGCTATGCCGAGCCAGGGTCCTTGTACAGAAGATGCCCAAGCTACACACATTTGTGCTTTGGAATGGTGGAAAGGCACATGCCTGTGCGTTTATATATCGCGTTGACAGAGACAGTGCCTCGGTCACTTGGCGTGGAACGTGGCCTCTAGAGTTGAGTCCTCTTGTGGTCAAGTCATGGCAACTTGCTGCCTCGAAGCTGCGTTTTCCCGAACTTCAAATAAGGCAAGAGTGTGTTCGAGGGGTCATAAGGTGTCATGGAGATGCAATCTATCATCTAGAATTGCCCCGCCAAGTTATTGATCCCGCGTCACTTTGGCAGATCCGGAGAGAAGGATGGAGCTCGGAGGAGGAATATTACACATCACGACCTTCCATCCAGTCTCCTTCATAATGTGTGACCCATTGCCAAGAAATGGGTTTGACAGCCGCGTCAGGCGAGGGGGGACTGTCCGAGTCCCCTGAACATACTGATCCCGGAAGACGAGGCGCCACAGATCTATTGTGATTGGCTTTGCTCCAAGGTCTCTAATCCAGCATGGAAAGCAGCGTACCAGCTTGCCTGTAAGGTTACGTTGGATGGCCTGCAGCAGCTTTACGCGAGGCCGAGTGTCGCGATAGAGATCCTCACTAGGCATGGAATTTTGCTAGGCACTGCTGAGAAATTTATTGAAAGATTAAGGAGTGGCTGAATAATATTAATGTCAACCAAGTTTTCACTTCTGCCACAGAGTTTGTCTTGGTTGCTCAATGTATGGTCCAGCATTGCGAAAATGGCCCTCTGCACTTCCCTGTCGATTGCCTACAGCTTTGACACACGACTTTACAAAGGCCTCGAAGTTTCTCCAGATTAAATCCCTATGTGTTTTATACTGCGACTTTACGTACGCCTTAAGCTCCCCAAAGAGCTCCTCGATAGGATTGGTAGTTGGGGTATACGGCGCCAAATATATCAGCTTTACGCCAGCATTCTCGCACATGCGTTCAATATCATCGGAATAGTGAAACGTAGCATTGTCCATGAGTCTCAGGCTCTGGCCATCGTCCACAATGCTTCAACAGCTGGTCGATGAAGTCTTCGAATGTAGCCGTGTCTGTTGACCCAGGAAACACGCGGGCCATTTTAACCCCATTTTGTGTGTATGCAGCAAGAATCTGGACCCTGTCTACGCGCTGGAACCTTGCCTTTTGGACATGGACAACATCCCTTTTAGCCCAACCCTTTCGTCGATACATACCGGGTTTGTTGATGCTAGCCTCGTCGATAAAAACTACGTGATATGACTGGCACCCTTCCCTCTTAAGCCGGTATTGGTAGAAATGGCGTGCCTCAGGCCTTTGCTGCTGGGCTATTTGACGCATGACCCCAAGTCATGCCGTTTGCTTGCATAGCTCGGGTAACGCTAGCCTCAGAGACCTCATTAAAACGGTCGTGGACAAAATCGATCATCTCACAGCGCACCATATCAGGCTCTTCGGCCAGCCGATATTTGATAGCATCTCAGATGACGGGGGTAATCTTTACGTCAGAGCCGCTACGGTTCGAAGGGATGGTCGTGGTCTAGGTCGATCGTACTCGACGGACTGCGCGGAGGGAAGAGGGGAGGGTTACCGCTATAGCTTCATTCGAGAAGTCTTGACGAATCGTAGAAACAGCCATTTCGTGCTGGGATTTCGATAGTCGGGGAGCCCAAGGCGTTCAAGCAGATTTTGGCTCGCAAGTCGTCGCCAGTTGTAGAGTTTCAGGTTGAAAACCGCTAGAAGCAGCACAGGTACTCCGTAAATAGCATGAAATTGTTAAGCGAGGATTGACTTCGGTACTTTGGACCGGAAATCTCGCACTGTCCCATGCCCCACTATGCCCCACTCTAGAAACATTTTGCATATAACGACAGCGGACGCTGAACCTGAACGAAATAGTACTGTAAGTAAAGTCGGGTATTCGTTCCGAAACCTGATGTCTCCTGGCGCATCTGGGGTTGTGAGCTACTGCAGCCGTGTTTCTACGTATGAAACTGTCCAAGTTGTATGTACGATGAGACAAAGCAGGCTTGTGAAGCTAGGCAGGCATCTCCCCACGCCAACAATTGAGCAACGACACGGAACGATGGTCGCCCTACGCTAAGAGTCGCCTATCTGTTGCTAGCGTGGGTGGCTGCGTTGACGCCACCTGGGTAGGAACCCTGTTTGGATCTGTAGGTTGGAAAGACGAGCAGAAAAGTTGTCGATCAACGCATTGAGAATTTGCAAGATGACTTGAATGCCATGCAGGCGCCATTCCTCGGTTGAGGCTCCCGTCTGGGCTGGCTCACTGCGTTTCAGCTTGGCTGGGAAGTTTGACCATGATGCTCTGCCTAGCATAGCCCCCCCCCTGTGCTCCATAATGTTTGGAGGTATCGTGTCAGACATGTGTATGGAATAACTTTTGAATGCGTTCGGATGGTTAGTCCCGGTTCTGGGAACAGGCCTGGTCTGAAGTTGCGGCCCATACGGAGCACACGTAAAGCATCATGATGCTGGGGGGGATTGATGAGATCCGAGCTTCTCAACTGCCTGGAAACGGGACGGCCCAACCGGCCGCCTGGCGCCGGTGAGTGCATATTGAGGTGGGATCTCCGTAGCACAATAACTGTGCAGCAGAGACAATACGACCTAAGAAGGTGCCTACAGTACGGAGTGCGGAGTAGGTTCTTGGCAAGTACGGAGTGCGGAGGACAGTGCAGTCTATTCACAGGCCGACACCTGGGGGAAAATTAAAAACAAGAGGCAGGGATCAGAGATGAGCCCCGGCTTGACGCTCAGGGAGCATGGGTAACTGGTACCTGGTGTGACTGCCTCCTTTGGGAAGTACATACCAGCTTCAAGGACCGCTTTTTGACCACACCAGGTACATAAAGTACTTACCTACTAAGTACCATGGCGCGCCACCCCTGTTTTTGGTGACAGGTTTGGTGACAAAGTGCTGTCTTGTAATCAATTTATAATAGTCATGTGGGCTGTATCATAATTTTTATCTATTGCAAGACAGCAGTTTGTCACCAGAACTGTCACCAAAAACAGGGGCCGCGCGCGAAGGTACTTAAGTACCTAAAGTCCTCCCTCGTCGCACATTCATAAAGACGCGCCTCGACACAGCAGATGCAGGAATCAATACATGCTGACTCGTACGGAGTACTCTCCAAGCGGATTTCTGCGGTTGCGCTGTGGGAGGCAGAGGACCGGAGCAGACGGAGATTTCAGGCCTTGAAAAATCGCACCGAGACTGCCAGACTTTTGGCACCATAATGATTCGTCATGAAAATATTGAAGCTTTATTGGTGCTGCTCAATGTTGTCTGATGCTCTCCCCACACCCCCTTGCGGCAGGTGTGTGTGGTCCAAATGTCCTGAGCTTCTCGCTCAGCAAGTCCCGCATGACTGGCCCCAGTGGTTGTCTGGGGGTACTCGTTGTCTGGTTGCTTGGTGCTGTTTTCAGTGGTGTCAAACAATCGAATGCCCTTGACAACGGCCTAAAGTACCTAAAGTACTTAAGTACCTAGGTACTTTAGGTACCTGGATGCCTCAACGTTGGCTGTGCTGAGTCCGTTTCGTGGGCTGTGCGGGTCGCCATCCAGCCCGCTGACTCGTCAGCCTCAATTTCCCTTAGGGGTCTGGCCTGGTACAGGTGCTCTGGCTGGGCCGTTCACTGGCAGCATCCGGTGTCCATTCTCTCCAATGTTAGAGTCCCCAGTGTTGATGGGTGTCCAACCTGGTCCAAACCAGTAGAATGTTCCCTGTGCCACCGGCCCCATTTTCAGCGCTGTTCGCCGTCAGGATCCCACCAGCACAGCAAAACAAAAGCAACCTGCGCAGCCAGGCTCCAGTCCCAGCCAGGGCGCCCAATATGCCCCAATGTGCTCCATCAAATACGCTCCAGTCCGTGTGCTCGCCTCGCCCAAGTTCTGATCTGGATGCCGCAATGCCCCAGTCGAGCTGGTCTAACTGGTCTAACAGGTCTAACTGACCCCCCTTCAGGTTCTGATTCTCCCAGCTTCCAGTATCCAAACACCACCCAACACTCTCTCCTCCCCCATTTGCTCCCTCTTTCACTCCTTCCTTTGCGCTGAAGCCCATTAATCTATTCACCTTCACCACCTCTTTTTCGCTTCTTTTCCCTCACTTCCGCACAAGACTTGCTGTCTCTGAAGAGACACGACTCGAGGCTTTTATTAGCTCTCGATCATCTTGCTCAAACAGCGCATCCCCTTTTCGTCGCTCCCTCCATCTTTCTCTCTCACGTCGACGCTCCCTCTGTCGGAAGCACCAATCTGCCTCCTTCTCTGACTCCTTGTCTGCCTTTGCGGATTGTCGCCACACACTTCCGTGTTCTGACACAGGCCCAGTCCGAGCAGACCCGACAGCGACACAGTCAGGCACCCCCTGTCCCACTTTTGTGTGTAATCAGCCACCGCCCCACTCATCTGTTTACGTCAGCATCTCTTGTGGGTCCTCCAGTAGTTGGTCGCAAACATCGCACGAAGCCATCACGAATACTTGTCGCGACGTATCGACTGTTCAAGTCCCCCTACACGAAAGCTTCTTCATGTTTCGTTTCTGGAGCTCGGACTCTCGGGGAAGCGAACAGACAGAGGAAATCTCAACGTCCTTGTCAGACTCGCGCCAACAGCTCGGCGCAGAAGGTATATCGTGGGTGGACTCTGGCAACCCGGCTCCCAAAAGGAGCTGGGACGCCTTTGACAGTACTGCTGAAGTATCCTCTGACGAGTCGCTGCCCAAGAAGCTGAAGCTGGACTCTGACACCTCTGTTCCAACTTCTCCGTCATCATGCGACGACTTGCTGACGCCCCCTGGAGCTGATCGCATGGATCGCGCGCGAGACATCATCAGGCACCAGATCGGCCTGGAGGTGCTACTCAAGCACGACGAGTTGAGGCTAATTAATCAGGAGCTTGCCAAATGTCAGATCGCGCTGGAGCAACTACGCAGGTGCCATCTGATACCGTATCCTCAATACTGTCCTACCCCAGACCAGATGCTTGATATTAGCAGCGGCAAGGGCCCTGCAGCCATCACTCGATTCGGAGAACCAGTCCCTCGATGGGCACCGCCATTTGGCGTCACCGATGGCCCATACGCGCGACACTACGCGAAATGGCTGATACCTGATACCTCTTTTGATGGCGAGCAGCCAGAGTGGCAGTTCACCCCAGACTTCGCGCGCGCGCGTCTCTCCTTTGCCGAGGGCAGAACGACGAGAAACAGTTTCACGGAGACGGGTGTGTTGACCAAGGGCAGACCCGTCCGTGGCAACGCAGGCCAGAAGCTTCAGGCTTTATCGGCTGGTTATCCTCAACCTAAGGACAAGGCTGGTCCTTGCATCCTGAAACGGTCCGACGGGCAAACCGTGAAGCTCGTTTGCCTGGACTGCAACCGTGAAAACTTTTCCAGCACCCAAGGCTTCATCAACCACTGTCGGATTGCGCACAAGCGGGACTTCAAGAGTCACGAGGAAGCAGCTGTTCAGAGTGGACACCCGATCGAACTTGGGGACAATGGTGGCGGTGCGAGTGCGGGATCAGAAGACAAGCCTCAAGGCAGCAACAACCCGTCATGTACCACGCATGTGCATCCTTTCGCAAGACAGGACCTGTCGGATCAACAGGCGTACGCGGCACTGCGTTCGAGAATTGCCGACTCCCTCAAGCTGTACCACCAAGGTAAGCTCCCTGGTGTTGTCGCGATTCCTTCGTGGACTGGTGTGCATGCACCCGTTATCAAGAAGACAAAGGAGGCCGCCACCGAGTTCCATGCTGCCACCGAGACCCCGTACCTATCTCGGTTGATGAAGAGCCGCAACTTCAATGGCAACCTCCGTGATGTTGTTGCAGACGCCAAGACCAAGATTTCTGTCCAAGACATGACGCCAGACGAGGAATCTGACGACACTGGTACCCCCGTCACTGCCTTTGACGGACCAACTGACAGCGTCCCTGCCCGAACTCCTGTTGTCAAGCGTGTGCCAGCCCAGAGCGGAAAGACGGCTGCTGCTCCAACCGAATCTTCGTCCGCCCGCCCATTGAGCAGCAAGAGCCGTGCTCCACCCATGCCACTCGTATCCCCTCCCAGTTCTACTTTGGATGTCATGTCCAAACGTGGTTCCGATGCTGCCTTGTCCGATGAAGATGTGGACATGGACGAAGCCAATCTCAGCCCAAACACCTTGGTTAGCAACAACGCGCCATCTCTTGTTAGTGACGACGGAGAGTATGACGACTCTGATGACGGATCTTCCATATCCGGTGGTAGCGATGAGCTCGAGAACGAGTCTGTATCTGACGTGGCTGAAATTACGCTCGACGACGACCATGACTCTAGGTCCCTGCGGCGTGGTTCAAACGGCGTTTCGGGGACCGTGAGGCTCCGTAAAGACGAAGCCAAGAAGCAACATGTTACCTTCCTTGGGCCCGTGAAAAACCACACCAAGGAACGACGATCGCGCAGACCATGAGCTGCCCCCCCCCAACGCCTCCCTGTATCGAAATTATTCTACTGCGTCGGGTCGCTGACTCTGACTTGTTCCCCATTGCAGCATTACAATGCACATACGCTTCAACCATGGGCAGCATTGATGAGCCTTCACCAACTGCCACTCATGTCTCTTTTTCAAAACCCTCTACTCGATTTTAGTTATTCTGTGTTACAATTGTTTAAAAAAGATGGACGGACAGGTGCTTTAGCGACAGCACGGTCACACAAGACTTGTTTATTACGGGACAAATTATACCCGCGACTTATTGACAATAATGTCAAGACTTTTTCGGCGTCTACACGGCTTATAACAAGGGCAGGGCCGGGCTTCTGTCAACTTTTTTTTTGTGGTTATTTGTAGAGGTCTAGGCTCAAGGGTTTTCTTTACTTTGGCGCAAAGGGGAAGCGAGGCTTTTTCTTTTTCCTTTTATTCCTTTTTCTGCGAGATGGGATTGCGACTTTGGCAGGGTTGCACATAGTGGTTGTATTATTTTGGACCACAGATTAGGGAGGGGACCGGCCTGGCTGTATCATAGAATTTGGTTTAGGCAGTGACGTAGAGGACTGCGAAACACGGTTGACAGTGCTCGAAGTTGAGCATACCAATCTTTGTTCAAGGATGTGTGACGGTGATGAGAGTGGTGGATGTTGCGACGGACTGCGAGAGGTCAGATTTGTGTGAACAAAGAACAGAAGGGGCCCCCCCTCGGTAATAGCTAAATGAAACATGGAAATTGTTGCAAACTTGTTCACGTGCAGCCGACTAGAGAGGTCGGAACAAATCCTGCTGTTTGCGGCAGGAAGGCGAGCTGCATTTGGACAGGGCACACGTAGTTCCTGTTGATTCAATGAGTGTGAAGGAGACGGTCGCCAGCCATTGTTGGACACGGCGCAAATATTATTAAATTACACCAAAGTGCTACCTTGTAGTTATTCAACCTGAATCCATATTCGCAATGAGAATGTGCACCAACGTGTAAAAAATAAAAATAAAAATAAAAAGAGTGGCAACCCTCACCAGCCCCCTCCGGCACATGTTACAAAGCGACAGCAACAGCACCAGCAACGGCGACGAGCACACCCACGGCGTTACCAGCGAGGCTCTCGGCACCGTTGGTCTTTTGGGGGCTGTTGGAAGTGGTGGTGAAGGCGCCGGTGGCGATTTCGGTGGTGCTTGAAGACTGGACGACGGCAGAAGTCGAAGCGGCGGCGGCGGTGGCCTTGGTGGACGTGGCGTAGAGTTTGGCGTTCCTGCAGGCGCTGTCCATGGCTTGTGTGGCCACAGGGGCACGAATGTCGTTGGGGCAGTTGTTGTAGCAGCTGTTGAGGTCAGAAAGTCACATTTATTTGTGCCGTGAACAGGGCAGACATACGTGGCAATGGCCTGGTTTGCATAGCACAGGCATTGGAAGTCGGTGGGATCGCAGGCTGCTAGCTGTAGGATCGAGGTGAGCATGAGTGCCTGGCCGGGGGCGGTTTTCAAGCGATGCGTACCTTGTCGCTTTCGGATAGCAGGCACTGCCTGACGATGTAGTTGGCAAGACAGTTCTGGTCGCCTCCGTCAGAGATGGGGGAGACTGTGGGCGAGGCGGCGGCGGCAGCGCCTGTGACGGCGACGAGGGCGAGGGCGAGGAACTTCATGGTGCTGGGTATTGTGATGTGAAGGACGGTTTTGACAAGCACGAAGCAAAGCGAGTGAATTGATGAAAGAATGGACTCGGACGGACAAGAGGAAGGGAGAAGCGTCGTGGTTTAATATCTGGACTGCAAGACGGTGGCGTGAGACTATTAATTTCAAGAGAGACGGCCCAGCGCCTCTACATTAGTGCTCGTGGTCTGTGACAGGTGGGAGGGAAAACAAAAAAGAAAACAATGCCTTGTTGGAAAATGTCGGTTGCGTTTTTGCCCGTCTATGACACTGAATTGGGTGCTCATATGGCGGCATTGCAACTCTGATGCTCGCTTCTACGCAGGAAGAGGAGGGGTGTAGTGTAAGTGCTGGACAATGCTGCCCCCCCTCCCCTTCCCCCCGGGGGTTGGTACGGTCATGTTACCCGACATCAAGGTGGGTGATGGCTTGGAAACTCGGCCAAGAATGCTACGAGATGGGGACGTGGTTTGGAGCCATTGGCTGGTGCGAGGGAGACGCATTGCTCGGGGCTGGTTGCACGAGAGGCGGCACATTGCGTGCGGGCTGTTCCTGAGCCCATTGACTGATCAACGCACACACACCTTGTTGTCCCGAGTGATGCGGCGCTCTGGGGGGGAGATTGGCAGATGGCTGCGGAATGCGCTTAAAGGGGAAGACTTGCATGTGTTGATGCACCTTGCGGCATGAGGGAGCTTCGGAGGGCGCCGTGATTGGGTGGGCGAGAGACATGGGAAATGCAAGTGTCTTGGGCCGAGTCGGAGCGACAACTCCAAGATGCACGGTCAACCCGCCAGAAAAATAAATAACTGTAAAAAGGAAATGCGCAAGCCATTCGAGGGGACGATGGGTGAGCGACAGGTTGGCAACAGCCGAGTCCGTCCATCATCAAGATGCACTCCTCGGCTGTTTATTGCCCCATGGAGGCGTCCGTATTTTGTTAGCCTCGCCCCACACTGCCGCTGCTAACTTGTGCTTGGCTGCGGCCAGGGCATTCGACTAGGTGCTGTTTGGGTCAGGCACACGGCCACTACTCTCGACCAAGACCACCACATCTCGAGCTATGACGATTGCACTACTCCTGATGCTTCAATGCTGGGGGCGTTTGTTGAAATAAATGGCCGCCACCACTGCGTCGTGCTGGGAGAACCCCCTCTGCTCGGCGTCCTTGCTCCTTCAATCTAGCTTCAATCACTCCACACTCGGTGAACTCTGTGGACCAACTCGCTGCAGGCATCGCTTGGCCACTCGGTGCCTGGAATAGACTGCATGTTGCTGCCTCAACATTGAAGGCACCCTCGTGTCAACGGCTCAGCGTTGCCGTCGATATCATGCATCAGCGGCGGGCTGTTTCGTGGCAAAAGGCACCTGGCCAATGTTGGCTGAGATGCGGCCAACCTGGTGCCTCGACGTCATTGGTCGCCCCTCCGTGTGTCAGTCTGTCTCGAAGCTCCAGCCAGGAACAAGCTTCTGTGCCTCTGCCCCTCATGCTGTTGCAATCCTCACCCCACCAAGCCTCGCTCGACGACGCACATCTAATAGACCAATACAACAAAAGTTTTCTTGCCCGGTGAGCCGTCACAATTGCGGCAGCGTCATGACAACCCCCTCGATTACCCTGAACCGCCTTCTTGCGGCTGCCCCCTCCACAACGAGAGGGCAGCCGACCCAGCTGTCCGCCGACTCCAAAGGCCAGAGGATAGCTTACGCGGTACGCTCCAGTGACTTGATGCCGCTCTGGCTAGCTCAGCATCAGACCAGGTGCCCATATGTATGCATGTCTGGGATGCTAACGAGATGACCTGCAGTCGGGAAAATCCATATTTGTCCGCTCAATCGACAATCCCGCCGAGTGCAAGGAGTACACTGGCCACACTGCCGCCACGACTGTCGCTCGGTTCTCCCCAAGCGGATTCAAAGTCGCCAGCGGTGATGCAAGCGGCACTCTTCGGGTGTGGGAGCCCGATAATACAGACAAGACGATTGGCGAATATCACATTATTTCCGGTCGACTGAACGATGTTGCTTGGGATGGCGAGTCTCAGCGCCTCATTGCCGTTGGCGACGGCAAGGAGCAGTTCGGCCGCTGCATCACAGCGGACAGCGGTAACTCCGTGGGAGAAATCATTGGACATTCCAAAACCGTCAACGCAGTAGCCATGAAGCCTCAGCGCCCCTTCCGAGCCGCAACCGTTGGCGACGATGGCAACATGGTTTTCTACCACGGTGCGCCGTATAAATTCAACGAAAAGAGCGCCTTGCACAAGGGATTCGTTCTTGGAGCCTCCTACTCCCCTGATGGAGCTACTCTTGCAACTGTGGGCGCCGATAAGCGGATACAGTTGTATGATGGCAAGACTGGCGAACCTCTCAAGCAAGTTGGCCAAGGGGAACACACTGGCAGCATTTTCTCTCTATCCTGGTCCCAGGACGGCAAAAAGTTTGCCACTGCAAGTGCCGACCAGACCGTCAAGCTGTGGGAGGTGGATTCGGGCAGCATCATCCAGACTTGGAAATTTGGCGAGGGTGTCAGCATTCGAGACCAGCAGATGGGCGTTGTGATACCCCATGGGCGGACCGACGGCCTGATCATTAGTGTCAATCTGGACGGAGAGCTCATTTACTTAAACGAGGGCAAGAATGAACCTGTCAAAATCATTCAGGGACACCAAAAGAGCATTACCGCTCTCACCGGCTCCTCCCACTCTAGTGGATCGGCTTTGTGGACAGGTAGTTTCGACGGTCGGGTGTGCAGCTGGAACGTCAAGGCAGGCACAGCTAGCAAGGTGGACGGTGAATCTCATACCAACCAGGTTGTGCAGATAACAGGACTCGCTGGCAAGATGTATACCGCAGGGTGGGATGACAAGGTGAAGATTGCGGATGAGGCTGCTGGCACATTCGTGGGCGAGTCTATTAACCTTCCGGCGCAACCCAAGGGCACCAGTGCAATTAGCGGGGTGCTTTTCGTTGCCACGGTTTCCTCTATTGCGGCCTTTACCAACGGGAAGCTGCTGAAGGAAACTGCAGTAAACTTTACTCCCACATCCATCGCCTCTTCTGGAAACCTAGTCGCCGTTGGAGCTGACAAGAACGAAGTCAGAGTGTATAGCGCAAGCTCTAGCGGCTCACTTGAGGAGCTGAAAACATTGACAAACCCGACTGGGATGGTATCTGCCCTGGCTTTCTCCAAGGATGGCTCGCACCTGGCTGCTGGCAACAGTGTGGGCAAGATTTATGTGTACGAGACGGGAACGTGGGAGGTGGCCTCGGATCGCTGGTCTGCACACACTGCCCGTGTGACTTGCGTTGCCTGGGATGACACTGGCGCATACGCAGCAAGCGGGAGCTTAGACACCAATGTCTTTGTCTGGTGCCTTGAAAAGAAGAACCAGGGAAAGCGAATCAAGGCTGCCAACGCGCACAAGGACGGAGTCAATGGTATTTCGTGGATTGCAGGAGGACAGATTGCAAGTGCAGGGGGGGATGCAAGTATCAAGATTTGGGATGTCCAAAGCTTGCCTTGAGTTCAACCCAGAGTCTCGTTAGGGGCCTAGTGCCCCTGCAGGAAAATTAAGCCAGATATGAAGAAATTTCAATAATGAATACAACTGCCCAAACTCCCATGCTGCCACAGCATTTTTGAAACCTTGGTGGTGTGCAGAATCAAATCATACGAGATCTGCTGAAACTTCCGGAGGCTGAGAATAGAATTGAAGAAAGAGATGGCGGTAGAGGCTCTGCGCCTAGTCATGAGACATCTGCGATATTTCTTCCTTCTTCAAATCCCCAGGCTTGATATCCCAGAGTCGGAGAGCTTCCTTTTCTTTGTTGTTGACGTGATGCGCCGGCCAACGGGTTGTCTTGTTCTCTTCCCAAAGAAGGCCCGCCTTGTGGATCGCTTCCTGAAGGTCAAGACGACTGGACACAGGTTAGCCTCATGTCATGTACCTACTGTGTTGTCAACGGTGGATGCACTTACTTTACCGAACTCACAGTTGCATAGCCTTCTCTAGCGAGGTGGGTGGCCATTTCTGTTTGGTGGTCATTGAGCAACCTGGTATTGGGAACGACAACCAGAGGCAGCCCCATTCTCCACGCGTCGAGGATAGTTCCAGTTCCTGACGAAGCTCTGTTAGGACATGCCATGCGCAGTTGTCTATGTTTTCGTGTGCGGCATGTACGTGCTGGCTTACCTGCATGTGATATAACCAACCCTTGTGCTCGGTGTCCAGGTTTGGCCTGGCAGAGAACCATTTCATCCTTGAGTAAATTGGGCTTGACATCAAAGACTTCAGTCCTGAAACCGTCTGGCAGTCTGTCCTTGTGGTCTGATAGACGGGCACTGGCCCATGGAATATCTGGCCCGCATTGGACGTGCAGTGCTGTGAATCCTTGTGAGCTCAGAAACTCCCAGAAGGCAGCGTGCAGGACTTCTTTTGTTAGCTCTTCAAATCCGACGGTGGCACCAACGGTGACGAGACAATATTTCTCGAGCCTTTCTGAATTTGAAGCCATTTTTTGATGCGACTGTTGCTTCCAAGATGCAACAGGGATCCAAACTGGTGTAATTGTACGTCTGTGACCAACCGACCAGGGGGTAAGTGGGGCTTTTATAAGGCAGGGTGCCACACGCCCCAAGGGGTGGTGGACGGCAAAATCTCGGCAATTTACCTGTTACCTTGCCGGGACCAATTGAACCTCCCCCCAAATTTTTGATGCTTCGTGGAGGCAGGAGTACACCACACTCTGCGGCTGTCACAACTCAACCACTTGGACATGGCGTCGGCTTCAAACGCCGCCAGGCTATGTGTGCTGGCATGCCGCACGGCTTCTCGAGCTCAACGGACGGCCAAAACGAACCAACTCGTTGGACATGGCGCTGCAATCTACCGAGCACTCAACACATCAACGGCGCGATGGGCCGATGACAAGCCCGGAAAGGAAGCAGGCAAAGAGGGCGACGCAGAGGTGCCCCAACAGCTGGAATTGAAGATGATGAACAAGGATTTTGCCGAGACGGTCACCCCTGAGGGATTGCGACAGCTTGACGAGCTGGCCAAGACGAATGGCTACAACACTGTTGACGAATTCTTAACATCAAAACTGAGGGAGACGCCCGGCTGGGCATCCGAGGACAGAGCATTAGAGGAGGAACTGTCAAAGGACGACATTGGCGACAAACCAAACAAGTCGTCTTTCTGGTTCGACGAGGAGGACCCCGAGACCAACACGGAGGAGCACGACGAGTTTGACGAGGACGACATTACGTCCATGGCGCACGGCAAGCTGGAAGAAGTTCGAGAGATGAGACACTACGCTCGACTGGCAGCCTGGGAGATGCCTCTCCTTGCTAGTGAGTTTTGTCTGTCCCCAAGCGCGAAGACGCCGCCCCAAGCTAACCAACGAACAGAGTTCGCCAAACCCTTTGCCCCTCCCAAGGAGAAGGAAGTCCTGCGTTGGAGATACACGACATACATGGGCGAATCCCACCCCGCCGAGCGAAAAGTTGTGGTTCAGTTCGCCCCGGATGACCTGAAGCTCACGCCGGTCCAGACGGCCAAGCTGAAGAAGCTCGTCGGCCCGCGATACAATCCCGAGACGGACTTGGTCAAGATTAGCTGCGAAAGCTACGAACACCAGGCTCAGAACAAGCTATACCTGACCAGCCTAGTGGACGACTTGATTGCCGCCGCCAAGGACCCCAAGGACACATTTGAAGACGTGCCCCTGGACCTGAGACACCATCGCATCAAGGAGAAGCCCAAGTTTCCCAAGGAATGGAGAATGACGCAGGAGCGGCGACTGGCGTTGGATGAGCAACGAAAGGCGGCGGCGATTGCGGACCTCGAGAGGGCCGAGAGGGGATTGCTGGTGGATGGCAAGCAGGCTATTGATGGCTATCTGATGCAGAGGCTGATTGAGGAGCAGGAGAAGCAAAGGGTTGCCGAGATGGTGCCCGCGGCCAAGACTGGTAAGGGAGCAGCTGCGCAAGCGAGGGCCAGGAGGTGAGGTGTTGTAAAATCATGCTATTGGGCGGGTACGTCACTTGGTTCTGGCATGGCCAGATCTGTATAATTAAGCATGCGCATAGCCTGGGGTTTGTACGCCCCCAGGAAGTTGTATAGTAAAATATAGAAGCCGAATGTCACTCTTTTGAGCGTATTAGTAGCAGCAGGTCAACCTGTTGATGCTTTCATAAGAGCAGCATTCAGTGCCGGTACGCTCTACTCTTGCAATCCCGTGTCAGGCTTACGAGATCTAGCGACTGTCAGTGTACGCAAGACAGCTCTATAAATTTTTGAAGAGGAGAGGCATAGTCGATGAAATCGCCCCCCTGTCATTTGGGGAAAAAAACACCACCAGGCCTTCCAGGACAGGAAAGGCTGGTTGAGTACTCCGTAAAGTAAGCAGGATGGAGACTTGACACTGTGTAGGTCCAGTCAAGTGCCAAGTTGAATCAATGGGACGAAATTTAGCCCCTCCTTGTTCCGCCTCGTATCTATTATACTTATTTAAGGGTGATGGCTTGGCGTTTGTAGTCAAATTCCCAGTCACTCGTTTGTACGGACTGTTTCCACCCAGCCACATTGGTACATGTCGCTCATTCTGCCCCCCCAGCGTCGTCCTCGCCCGCAACCAAGAGCAGCACGAACGCGATGCCAAAATCGATCGGCAAGGCTGTTTCTTGGGCAGTTTCCGCGGCGGGTCGTGCACAAACGACGCCGTGTGCATGTGTAGGCAAAAGGTCAACGGTGCATCGTGAGCAGTACTTTTGCTGTAGGGCTGGAACTGTGCTGTTCTTACGTGATGCAGGCACGTGGTGACCCTGACCTGCTCCATCCCCAGACAACGACGGTGGAATATGAACTTTACGTTTGATGGCGTAAGCTGACGACTATTGTTGCTTCTGCGCTACAGAATATAAGGCTTCGACGGCGGGTGCTTCACCTGCTCAGGCCCAGACTCGCTGTACCAATCCATAAGTGCAGACTCAAGTCACCGACTTGCCCGCCGTCATTCCTTTTTTTTCTCTTTTCAACCGCCCTTGTGCAACGGGGCCCATAATAGATCAACCTTCACTCTACGGGTTTTAGATTGTAGATCCCCGCTGCTTCATTTCTCGTCCGCTTCTGTTTCTTCTCCCCTTTGGCACTCTTCTTCTGTCTTTCAAACGTCCTCGGCGCCCTCATCCTTGCCCCCCCCCCCCCCTTTCCCAGTCCCATGTCCACCGTTGCGCCTCGCGTGCCACATAATAAGCAGCCATCCAACCACTACCCGCTCCCCAGGAATAGCAGCGCTGTGGCCTGGTCCTAGCTCGAACCACTGAACCACTCGCCTACTTCAACTGCCTAGCCAAGTCACCGCGCTCGTTTGTTTCGACTCGAGATCTTGTAAAAGTCATAACCATAACAGCTCTGCCGTCAGCGTCATCGTCACATCCATTGCGGAACCCAACGTTCATATCCTTTCGCCATGTCTCGAGCCAAGACAGGGGCCATCCCGGCCTTTGAGCCCATGGCCCATGACGACATCACCGCCAATGTCGAGCGTCTGCGCAAGACCTTCCGCACCAACAAGACCAAGGACATGAAGTTTCGCCTGCAGCAGATTCGCAAACTGTACTGGGGTGTCGTCGACTACGAGCATCTCATTGAGGAGGCCGTCATGAAGGACATGGGCAAGTGCAGGTTCGAGGCTCACCTCACCGAGATGGACTGGATCAAGAATGAGGCCATCAACGTCGCCAACAAGCTCGAGACTTGGGCCAAGGACGAGAGCATCGTCGACCTACCCATGCCTTTTTGGCCCATGCGGCCGCGCATCAGGCACGAGCCCTTTGGCCAGATTCTCATCATCGGTGCCTACAACTACCCATTCCAGCTCAATCTCACCCCAGTCATTGGCGCCATTGCCGCCGGTAACTGTATTGTTCTCAAGCCCTCTGAGATGTCGCCTCACTCGGCCATGATTATCAAGAGAATATTTGACGAATACCTCGACCCGGACTGCTATGTGTGTATCAACGGTGGTTTGGAGGAGACCAAGCATGTCATGGAGCACAAGTTTGACAAGATCGTCTTCACCGGCGGCAAGAAGACTGGCGCAATCATTGCCACCAAGGCCGCCCAGTCATTGACCCCGGTTCTTCTTGAACTGGGTGGCCAAAACCCAGCCTTTATCACTAAAAACGGCGATGTCAAGCTCGCCGCACGGCGGCTTCTGTGGCAGAAGTGCCTCAACGCGGGCCAATTGTGCCTGTCCCACAACTACGTTCTCATTGAACGTCCCGTCTTGGACGAATTCATCGCCGAGATCCACAAACAGTACCGCGTCTTCATGCCCAACGGTGGCAAGAATAGCGATTTGTCGCGCATCGTCAACAAGGGTCACTTCGATCGTTTGATGAGAATGCTCAACAACTCCAAGGGCAAGATTGTCATGGGCGGTGGCTCTGACGAAGAACGGCTGTTTATTGAACCAACCGTTGTTCTTGTCGATGATGCCGAGGATTCCATGATGGTCGAGGAGAGTTTTGGGCCCATCTGGTCCATCATGCCTGTTGACAATCTCGATCAGGCCATCGAGATTGCCAACAAAGTTGACCCGACGCCATTGGCCCTCTACACATTTGGATCCGATGAGGAGAACGAGAAAGGTATGTAGACAGAGTCTGATGTTGATGTCCATGTCCCAGCGTATTGTGTGAACCTTGTGCTGACACCCGACATCAGTACTTCTCAACGTCACATCAGGCGGCGCCACCGTCAACGACGCCTTCTTCCACGCCTCGATCAACTCCACGCCTCTCGGGGGCGTTGGCTCCTCTGGCCAAGGCAACTACCACGGCTACTATTCCTTCAAGGCCTTCAGTCACCAGCGCGTCATCGCCCAAGTTCCCAAATGGGTCGAGAAAGTTCTCCGAGTACGCTACATGCCATACTCATGGAATGAACTTGGCCGTTACCACAAGATGAATGGTTACAAACCCAACTTTGACCGCGACGGCAACGTCAACAAGGGTCTCAAGTACTGGCTTGGCTTTGTGTTCGGTCTCGGAGGGAAGAGTGCATCCGGGGCGATAGTAAGGTGGGGGATTCTCTTTGCCTGTATTGCCATGTCCCTTCGGCTGAAAAGAAATTCGTTAGGCCTGTAAACGGCGCAAAGCCATTTCTCAAGCAAGGCGAGCAACAATTGTGAACAAGAACAAAACGGGATTCTACCGATACACGCCACCACCGATACCCATTGATTTATATTCCCCTTTTCCCAAACGATGCGTCAAAGTCTGATGTGACCAGGAGAGATTGGCAGGCTGGTGAAACGAATGAGCGATGAGAGGAGCTAATACATCGATCGCCGTGTTGATGTGACATGGCTTCGAGTCAACTTTTGTTTCTTTTTGTATCTTAACTCTGTTGGAGAATCGCATGTCGTTTTGGTGAGACGGCTGAAAGCAGAAACGAGCAATTCCCTACACACACCTTGGCTACTATAGTGCAGAGCAACCCAATTCCTTGCGCGTCTAACCTCACTACGTGGTTGGAGAAGACGCCTGGGATGTATACAATGATGAAGGCATTTTATAAATCCATCCAGTGTAGTTCAGCGCCCTGCCAAAATTGCAGCCAGCCTCTGGCCTTTTTCACCGCCTAGATACAAGTCGTCGGTCTCGCCTTCTCTCGCCATCTCCACCGCCTCCATGTACCCCTTGCTGACGGTGTCCTCGTCGACCCTGAGCCCGTTCTCAACCAAGGCCAGTATGACACTCCTCACCCTGGCAATCTCCCTCATGGTGGCAACGTCAATGTCGTCATTCTGGCTGGAGTAGACCCTGCTGCTGACGCTCTCCTCCATCCTGTTGACGCCCGCCGCCTCGGCAGCCACCTCGCTCTCGACGTGCTTGCTGATCCAGATGTAGCCGTTGACGCCGAGCAAGACGTCAATCTTGCCGGCAGAGTTGGCGCCCTCCATGGTCCACACCTGTCTCTTTGACCTGACCACGCCGCCGCCGCCGCCGGTCCCGGAAACGCTGACGAAGACGCCGTTGCGCAGCTTGCCGTACTTGAGCGAGCGCGTGTGCAGCGAGGCCGCGCCGTCCTGGTGCAGCTGCTGCACCTCGGCAACGACCAGGTCGCCCTCAGCGAAGAAGGATCGGATCTGCAACTCATCCGTCTCCGTGCGCTTGCGCAGAATGCCGCCGGGCAGGTTGATGGCGCTGATTTGCAGAATGGCCAGCTGGCTGGCGGCCACGTCGACGCGCCACCGCTTCGCCTGCACCTCGACGATGCGTCCCACGACGAGGTCGCCTATTTCCGGGGTGAAGCGGGCACGCAGAGGCCGCACGGAGAGCAGTTTGTTGGTTTTGGTGAGGGTGCCTGCCAGCGAGGAGGTGATGGACTGCGTTGATGCCGGGAGGTATGTGCCGTGGCCGCTGGGCAGGGTCAGCATTGAGAAGATGGTGCGTTGCAGAGAGATGACGGCCTCGAGCATCGAGTTCTAGATATTTGGAACTTACCGCATCCATTGCGGATTAGAAGTTATGATGGTGCCGGGGGTTAGAATCTCGTCCGCGTCCACGTCCCCTCTCGCCTTGGTCCCGCTCATGGATACATCGCCTTGAATGTCGACTCCGCCGTCGGAATCTGAGTCTGAGTCTGGGCTGACAAGGGCTGTGAGCGGACGCTGCGTCGCGGGCTGTGGTTTGAGGATGGTGATGGGCATTGTGAGTGGGTTGGCGGACTGCGCGCCTCTGGGCGGCGCAGCGTGTGATTTATGAGCCGCTCGGATATGGTGTGTATTCGGTGCCGTGCGAGCTTTGCTTTGAAAATGCCCCCGGGAGTATACTGAGTATGCTGTGTAGGTTGGTGAATCTGAGTGAGAGGTTGATGTCAAGGCTGATGTGGGTCTTTGGTAAAGTGAAGATTTTCGTTGGAGCGCTGGGGCAGTGGATGGATTGACAATGATGGAGTGAGTGCTACTGGAAGTCGGTGCATTTTACACGAACAGGCTGCGATTGAGTCCCAGAGGTTATTGGATAAATCATTGATGGAATTTATTTCCTTGTCCGGTCCATTGCGCACCACCGTCCACGCAGGGTCTATAGAGCTTTCCTTGGCCCGGTCACGCTAACAAACGCTGCCGGCAGAGCAACAATGAGCATCCAAGCCCAGGCATTGCTGCCGGTATACAATACAATATAATACAGTTTTTACGGACAAGGCATCATCGAAAGGCTCTCCATAGACCCATCCACACCAGGCCTAGTGAAATGCCGGCAATTCCAAGCTTGCGGCTCCTCATGCCAAACATGGACCTGCTCTGTAGGATAACTTGGCGCTGCTTTTCCAGCTGCGACATGCCGGAGAAGTAGCTGTACGCTCCCAGCCCCAAGAATGCACCGCTTCCTGATGGATGCTGCATCAGCTTCCGCAATGAAAAGCTCGACAGGTAGCTGCAGCGACTCACCTACGACTCTGCAGCTCAGGCAGTCATCGCCGCGGTCTTGGCGGAGAAGGGCTTTTAAATCCTCTGGTCTGTCGAGAGATTGGACGGTGGGGGCTTTTTCGCCGGCCATGTCTGCAAGTGTCGACTGGGCAGCTTTCTGAAAATGAATGATATCTTTTCCTGACGATTGCCACGGCGAGCTTCTGGCCGGCGGTCGGCCCAGCTGCCTACCCTGCACTTGACTTAGTCAGCACTCCAGCAACATGACTTGCATGCTCGGTCGCGTGTGGGCGTGTGGGACGAGGCATCTTTAGGATGCACTTGACAAGCTCCCGTCGCCAAAATGAACGGCGTTATTGAGGCGCTGCATATATACGACGATAAGCGGTGGGCAACTCATCGCCCATTGGCAACCATGCGCAGCTGCTGACGAGACTTAGGAACCCTATCCTGTCGCATACCTACACTGGCAGGCCGCTCTCGGCCACACACCTGCTGCCCCTCTATCTTGAGCATCCAGCTCCGCGACCAAACTTGATATACCTGCCCAACACCAGCCCGGCCACCCTCGTCTTCAGCTTGACGCATGCGAATCTTCTTTTCCTAGCCACCTCCTCCGCAGACATAGAACCGCTCCTTGTCCTCGAGTTCCTGCACCGCGTGATTGACGCCTTTGAGGACTTCATTGGTGCCCCGCTTCTCGCCTCAAAGATTGAGAATGAGTACGATGTGGTTGCCCAGCTCCTCACCGAGATGTGCGATGCGGGAAACATAAGCACCACCGAGCCCAATGCCCTGAGGGAAAATGTGGAAATGGAGGGCTGGGTGGGCAAGTTGCTGGGGAGCATAAACCTGCCAGGGTAAGTCGATCCCGCGCCCAAGACGGCCTGGAGCTTGACCATTGATCAAATGCGGGCAGTAAATCGCCCTTGAGCTCAAATTTCTCGACTTCGAGCACTCCATCTCTACCCCCACCAAACACACCGTCGTTACCCTGGCGAAGGGCGAATGTACGACACACCTCGAATGAACTATACGCCGACGTTGTCGAGACCCTGTCTGTGACGCTAGCGCCGTCGGGCCGCCCGCTGGCAGCGTTTGCGAATGGGACAATTGCGTTCACGGCAAAAGTGTCTGGCGTGCCCGACGTCACGGTCAGCCTGAGCAGCCCATCTGGAAAACACAACATTGGCAGTGTCATGGAGCTACCCGTCTTTCACCCCTGCGTCCGCCTAAACAGATGGAAGGAGAGACCTGGGGAGCTGAGTTTCATACCGCCGGATGGTCGATTTATCCTGGCGGGATACGAAGTGGATCTGCTGCCCTTTACCAGCGGCAAGAGCGGGAGCTTGGGTGCGAATAACCTCAAGCTGCCCGTTACCTTGGAGATGAAGACTGGGCTGGGTCCAACAGGGTCAGAATTCGAAGTTAGGCTACAAGTGCATAAGATTCTTGGCAGCCAGGGTGCCTCCCATTCCAGCCAGTTTGGACGAGGAATCGGCACAGGACGAGTTGGATCGCCACACCCCGGTTCCCCCGGGGCACCACTACTAGAGGATCTCACCATCACAATCCCACTACCCGAAGACGTGAGGAACCTCTCCGATATTCGACCAAGCCGTGGAGACGCCAGCTTCAACCCCGGCGAAAGAGTCTTGGAATGGCACGTCCCCACCAAGGAGCTCTCCGGGCCAAGCTCACACTTTGGGCTCCGCTGCACGGTGGCAGGGTCAACAGGCGACGAGGCAGACGAGTTTGACCCCAGCGGATTTGCCTTCAGCAACGACTATTCCTACGATGAACCCTATCAGAGCGCCTCGGCCAAGACGGAAAGCAAGCTGGATAGCAGCAACGAACAGGATGCGAAGAAGGTGGCACAAAACAAGATTCTCATGCCGAGCTCGGCCTCGGTCAGCTTCACGGTCAAGGGGTGGCTAGCGAGCGGATTAAAGGTGGATAGCATCATGATAGACACAAGGAAAAGCAAGGGTCTCGGAGAGGGCATCAAACCATACAAGGGAGTCAAGTATTTGACGATTAGTAAGGGCGGTGTGGAAATCCGGTGTTAGACAGCGTTGGCATGAGAAATGAATTAAACGAATGAATAATAGAGAAGACACACGATGCAGCCGCTGCCAAGCATAGGGGCAGAGGAAAGGAGCAGGGCGACATGCGTCTGAAAAGCAGAATTAGATGTTCACCAAAACCTGCATGTACAACATTGTTGTTGGGCCAAGAAATCTACCTACTGCTGCCAAGTCCGTCAAGTTGCAGATTGATGGGGCCGGGGCAATGCGGGGGAACGTCACCCCCTTGGCAAGCCCACCAATTTAGGCGGCTAGCGGCGGTGCCCCAGCGGGCCTGGTCCGTTGTTTCCAAGGCCTCGTACGGCGCACATTGCCCCACGTGCGCGGGTCTGGTTTGTGTGAGAGCTACTATGGGACGTACGTGACGGCCGCCCAGCTGTTGGGTCTCTTCATTTATCCATTGCCAGAATGAGCGCCTTGCCGTGAACTTCAAAACCTCAAATTGAGCCGTTTGGCACGGCTATGCAACGCCTCGGTAGCAGTGCTTTGCGCCCTCGATGGCGGCGGGTGACGACCAGGACACAGCGCGAGCATGCGAGTGCCCAGGTCAACGCGATGCTCGTGGGAGCGGATGACGCATATCCGCATGGGCGGCGATGCTTGTCTACAGGCGCAAGACGGCCCAGGCGGCCACAGACGGCCATTTTCTTCCCAGGTACGAAAGCCCTACACCAAACAGGCCGGGCCGTTGGTCGCCGGATAAGGTACTAAGGCGCGCCGCAGGCCAGGGAACGCAAAAGGTCGGCATGCTGACGCCGTGGCTCGAGGCCTTTCCGTCGACGGCAAATGAGCTCATTCAACAAGTCGACCACTATGCCGGCTTCCAGTTGTCCGAAGTCATCCAGAACGGGCCATCCAAGGTCCTCACGCAGACGACAAACGCCCAGCCCGCCATCATGGCCACGTCCATTGTCATCCTCAAGATCCTCGAGCGCGAATTCAACTTCAAGGTTGTCGACAACTTTGACATAACGCTGGGCCACTCCCTCGGCGAGTTCGCCGCCCTCGTCGCCGGAGGATACATGACCTTCCAGGACAGCCTGTACCTCGTCAAGCGCCGCGCGGCGGCCATGTCAGACGCCACCAAGAAGGCCGTGCAGGAGTACGGCGGCGAGTACGGCATGGTTGCCATCATCACGGAGCCAGAGTACCTGCGCAGCCTGATTGCCGCGATCCACGACTTTGTAGGGCACTCTAGCGCCGGGAACAAGGGCGAGAGCAGCGAGCACGTGCCGCCCATCGAGCAGGTGCTCATTGCCAACATCAACAGCAAGAACCAGATTGTGCTGAGCGGCAACATTGAGCGCATCACCACGCTCATGGCCCACGTTCGGCAGTTCCTGGGCCACGACCCGCGCGCGGTGAGGCTGCACAGCGACAGCCCCTTTCACAGTCCCATCATGAAGCCGGCCGTTGCCGTCATGCAGTCGCTTCTCGAAGACAAGAGCCGCGTGCCCGGGAGAGAGGGCCAGGACATCATCACCTTTCCGGGAGACATTCCGTGCATAAGCAACGTTACGGCCCGGCCCTTTCGGAGCAAAGAGCAGCTGAAGGAGTTGCTCGCCAGGGGATGCTTGGAGACGGTCCGCTGGTGGGACAGCATCCGCTATCTGGACCAGCAGGAAAAGGTTCGCAGGTGGGTGGGCATCGGGCCTGGCAAGGTCGGGAGGAACCTGGTCGGTAAGGAAGTCGGCATGAGGGGCAAAGACTCGGTCAAGGGCGGAGGCGTTTGGGCCATTACCGACCCGAGCGAGATTGAAGAGGTGCTCAGGGCCTTGGAGGAGACGGCTGGTGTTGATGATGACGAGTGAAAAGTGAAGAGCCCCCGTGGGCGTGTAAGATGTCGGATGTCAACCAAATGTAGAGATGAGCGTTCCTACGGCTGCAGCAGCCCCCAGCGACAAACAAACATACTGTAGAAACATGACTTTTTTTTCAATTTCAAAATCCATGAATCAGGTTGATTGTTTCCACTTGTACGCTTCAGCTGACTGTAGTGTTCGGAGTCGTGACCCCACACCCCGCAGACGTCAACCACCACCAGCTACCAATCCATCCTAGCTCTAACCTCGCCATCTCACCCACCCACAACCAAAAACGACAATGACGACGGCGATACCCTCAATCGCCTGCCTGGGCGTCATCGGGCGCCATGCAAGTTCCACACTCGTCCGCGTGCAAGACGAGATGACCCTGCTAACCAGCCGTAGAACAACCCGCTGCACATATCCATCTTCCCCTCGTACGAGCCGGCAACCAACTCCTTCACGCCGATCCGCACGCCGTTGCAGTTCTCGCTCCTCCTCTCGTCGACAATCGACGTCTTCGAGCTCCGCGCCAAGGCAAACGCCGCGTCGGGCGTCGGGCTCTCGGGCGAAATAGGCCTGCTGCACGCCGTGGACGACCGCCTGGCCGCGTACGGCTACGAAACCAACACGGGTGTGCGACTGGTTTGCGTCGTCGACATGCGCGGGAGGCGGATAGACGCCGCGGGCGAGAGACAGGTGGGCACGGGGCTGCGGGAGACAGAGCTGAAGCCCGTCTTCAGGGCCATGCAAAGCGCCTACGTGCGGCTGTTGCAGAACCCGTTCTACGAGCCCGACGAGCACGCGCCGGGCCAAGGCGCCGGGGCGAAGAGGATCGTCAGCAGGCGCTTCGAGGGGGACATGAGGAGGATCGGGGAGGGATGGACGCCCGGCGTCACGAGCTTGTGAGGCTATCCAGGCGTGGCGTTTTTGTACTTGTTCTTTATTTCTCTCAAGATATCCCGGTTCGCATCTATGGTATACATTTTTAGGCCGCGCTACTCATGTACACTTATTTCTCGCCTTGGCCTTGTTTTTGCAACTCTTGTATCGTCCACTTGGCCAGCCCTGCGACTTCTATTTCTACGCTCTCGCCCACCCCTTCGCCTGTGCCGACGCCCTTGGACATCGTGACCCCTTTTACGGGCTGCGAGATGCTGCCGCCCTCCCAGTGTCTGGCTCTCAGAGGCAGCGGCTGCCACCAGTCGCCTGTTCTGGCATGCCATGCTGCGCTGCACAGCTCCCACAGGCGCGAGGTGGCCCGCTTGTACGCGAAGCGCTCGTCTTCGCCTGTAAAGACGCCCGTGTTGCCAAAGTCAATCGTCTTCTTTTGCAGGCCAAAGTCCGAGTCTTGGTCCGGGTCGTATTTCGACTTGGACGTTTTGGTGTCGTAATATGATACGTTTGGTCGAAACGGAGACATTTGGTCCTGGTACACTTCTGCAATGGTCTCAGAGTACGTTGCGTCATCGTCGTCGGAAGCAACTTGGTTGGGCTGGTGGCCGGCTCGGGGGCCTGTTTCTGGGAAGAAGAGGTCGTCGGGAGCGCTTTGTGCGCGGACGATGAGTTTGCATCGCGCTTCGTACAGGGCGTCGAGGAGGGTGATGAATCGGCGGGCTTCATTCTTTTGGGGCATGCTTAGGACGGGCACTTGGTCGACGATAAAGGTATGGTACGATGAGGCCATGGTGATGTAGTCTGCTGGGCCGAACGACTCGACCATCTGGGCAAAAGTCCAGAATACGCAGCCGTTGTAGTGCCGGGGCGTGAGCACCTGGCGACCGTACACGACTAGGCTGCATGGCTTCCATGGGATGTGTGCTGGCTTGTTCCATTCAACGGCCTCTCTGACCCGGCGCTCGAATTCTTCAACGGGGAGATCGGATAAGTGGTAGTTGTATGGGATACTGTGTCGTCTTGAAGCGTCCTCGTCTGAGCCGCTTTCAACCTTGACTGCACTTCCTTGTCCTGGGCCCAATGGGGCGGCCACGGTAGATGGCTTGGGGCTGTCCGTCTCCTCTCTTCTTCTCCAGTCTGTAGCTCCCTCCATTTGCCAAAAGTCGCATCTAGCTTTCAAAACCTCCAAGAAATTGGCAAAGTCGCTGCTTTGGCCATACAGCTCCCCCTTGTATTTTGCATCTCCACCAAATAGTCTCTTAATCAGACCCTTTGAGGGACCAGGAGAATAATCCACACCCGTCGCTTTCTGCAGCTCTTCCGGCATTCGATTTGACGATGCAACAAGGACACCGCCCAACTGGAAAAAGTTGATCAACAGGTGACTGAGAATCTTACTGGCGGCCCGGTCAGGTAGTTGAAACTCGTCGAGGAAGAGAATAGGAGACTCGTCGACAAGCTTCTTGGCCATCCAGATGAGTGAAAACTCCGAGTCCGGGCCAGAGGGGTTTCTCTGCGATTCTCTGTGCTTGTCAAGCTGTGCAAATGTGTACAGCATGAATGTGTTGAAGTGCCATCTCCGTTTCCTGTCTGTAGGCAGTCCATCCGCCAACAGGTCGAGAAGCATGGATTTCCCCGTGCCGACTTCTCCTGACAGGAACAGGCCCTTGGGCGAGTCCATCTCAATGGCGGTTTCATGGTTGCTCAGTACCCGCGTGAGGGCCAAGGCATCGCTGTCTGCCGCGGAGGGAATAAGGTGCCTGAATAGAGGATTGCGCCATATGCCGTGACTCCTCAGGGCGAGGATGTTGTGGGCTTCTCCGTGGTCTGGAAGTCGTGATTCCGTCAGACGGGCAACCTGATTTAGTCTCTGGCGATATTCTAGCTGCGGCGAGTAATCTTTTATGCGCAGGTAAATGTCTCTTAGGTGCCGTGCTAGCCTGTGCTGGGCAGCATCCGGAGAATACACGCCGGTTTTGACGAGTGTCTGGTATTTAACCAGAGGGTCGGTGATGGTGACTGCCGTTGAGAATCGCCTCATTGTGTCGGCGGATTGGCTTCTTCGTTTGCCGCAGTGCTCATGGAGACAGCTGACTCGAGTCCGTTCCAATACGGTGGTGCGTCACCGGCGGCGTGTTGGGCGGAGATGGACGCCGGGGTTATCATGGCCCGTAATGGATCGTAATGGATGCTTTTCTTGGCCCGCCAACTGCTGGTGATTAATGATGGGCACAAGCCGTGCTTGGTTGCCGCCGCAGAGGCAGCGTGGTTTAAAAAGACTAGCCGCAAGTCGGCATGTTCGGCATGCACGCAGTCGCTACTTGAGGCGATTCTGTAGATGACGCCCTTGTTAGTCAGGCTGTAGCGCGGGCGGGCGGCAGCATTGGTTGTTGCTGAGAGAATCGATCCGATGAGATGCGGCTGAGGCACGAGGAACGAAGCACCCACACCACGTTGGAAGGGGTGGTTGCATGTACCACGACGCCATGCACACACCAGACATATTATATGTACATACCTAGGTAGTGACTGACTGGGCTGGCCGTTGGGTGTCGCTCCGGCACGACGGGCGCCGCATCCCCACTGGCCCACTCCAGGTCGCCATGGAGCCCGCTGGCTTTGACTCTTATGACTGGGAGCTTCCCTTGCCAGCACCGCCAAGGCGGTCACTCGTCAACTTTTTTGTTTTCAAGCACCACCATCGAGCCAATGGCTGCGCCGCACCGGCCGTTGCTTCTTTACCCTCTCCACCAAGTCTTGCCTCTCAGCTGCGCTGCTGCCCTACCATCCTCGCCATCGCCATCGCCATAGCCATTCACCCTTCCCGTGCGTCTTGCCCGTCTGCTCCCGCCTTCATCTCGCCGATCTGGCTGCTCCATACGACTTGACGCGCCTCCTTGCCGGCCATCTCGACATGTCCATCTGAAGCCGCCCGTCCACCGTCACCATCCTAGCATCTTCCTCACGACGCAAGCTTCGCCGCCATCGCGACCGCCACCGATCGCAACACCTTTTCCCAGCGCGCCAGAATGTTCAATCCCTCGGCCGCAGAGGGCGGCCCGGCCACGGCAACGAGGTCCCGTCGTCGCCAGCGGCCCAAGAGCACCGATAGCCTTGTTCAGCCGCCCAAGGCCAAGCGCCAACGCCTGCCTCTGTCTGAACAAGTTTTTGTCAATCCCGACGCGCAACCAGAGATGGTCGAGGTCGCCAAGACCGACAAGACGGCAGCCTTGGACCCTAAAGACCATGTCTCACACCATGTCCTGTCCGAGAATTCTCATGCTACTCTTCGCAAGGACGTCAGCGTACGAACAAAAAAGTCGAAACATGGAGATCGTGCAGCCAACAAAGGCGACGGTAGCCTCGTGCTGGTCAGTTTCTGCTTTGGCACGCCAAACATTTTACATGCGTTGCAAATCCCCAAATCCACTGCTCTGTCTTTTTTCTTTTTTTTCTTTTTTATAATTTTCTAATGCTGACCCTTTTCCCTATGCAGACGAGCACGAGCGCATTCACCGTCTCAAAACTGCCTGCCTTGCCCGATAGAATTCGCTCCGACTGGTCAGGTATGTGGCAGTCGCACCCTTTCACGTTTTTTGCAAGCTAACAGGGCCTCTTTTTGCTCTTGCTTCTGCAGTGAACCAGCAATCCGACATATTCTCCAATGCCGGATACGCTTTGAGCCTGACAGCCGCCCATGCCATTGTTTGGGCTTACAACTCGACCTCGCAATCCCCCGAAACCTTCACCTTCACCCTGCCATCCACATCAAAGCCAAGCGATTCGCTGCCTGTGGGATGTCTCGTCTCACCGTCTGCCTCTTCGACGGAGCCGGGCCTTGTAGTCGTCATGTCTGGCAGTGGCAAAATAGTCTTTTGGGAGTCGATATCCAGTGCCGCTACTTTTGCCTTTATCAAAAAGGACCGATCTGGGGTTGAACATGCCATTTCAGGCATGTCCTCGGGTGAAAAGGTCGTCGCCATCACCAATGCCGAATCTGCAGGCTTCGTCCTCACTTTCAACACTGGCAGACTGGCGTACATGAGCGTTCGAGACAGCCACGGACGGCCCGCCATCTCGGTTCAATTCATGCGAACAAACCTGTCACCAAGCTCGGGAGGTATCTTTGGAACCATACGACATGCCTTTTCACACCTATCTCTTCGCGGCGACATTGCCGCCGTCCGCGCCGATAGATCTTCACGCGTCGGAGAACGAAACGTTGTTGCACTATCCAGCAAGGGCAAACTTCAAGCCTGGAGACTGCATCGGGGTGGCCACAGTGAAGCAATTGGCGAAGTAGACATGCAGGATGGGCTGGCGTCCGCGCTCCAGGAGAATGACCCATTCAGCAAAGACTTCTCAGCTGATTCATTTGAAGCCTTGGACTTTGCCTACGTGCCCAAGGGGCTCGAGCGCAAGTATTTGGAACTGAGCAGGCTGAGCGATGCAATGGCAACCGACGACCCATTGGTACAGCATCTTTTACTGCTGGTGTGCCTCACCCGACGCAGCGTCTCCAGATATGCACTAGTCGAAGTCATAATGAGCCCCAAGAGTTGTCACGTGGGCATGGTTCGGCCCATTACCTCATATTCAACAGCCATTACCGCGTCGAATCCGACTCGGGGCCCGAGACCGCGAGTGTATCTGCCCCGGCCTGCTCTGGTGGCATTTGCCGTGTTCGACCGTGCTGCCGTGGTTGCCTCCATCGCCACCCCTCCCGAATCACCAGACTCGCAATTGCGGTCCGACAACCACATCCTGACCCCTTCCTTTGAAGACGTGGTGGATTTCCGGGAAGACAATATCCATGAGATTGTTGGGTCAGGCTTGGAAGAACCAGCGGCAGCCTCTGGCCATGAGGAGAACAGGGCGCTGCGCAGCAAGACCAAGAATCCAGCCGTGGTTCTGATGGTGCGTGGCGCAGGCGTTGTGCGCTTCGTCACAACGGACGTGGACAAATTCGCTAGCGAACAGCCCCCGCAAGTGTCAGCTAAGAGCCGGCTAGAGCAGGCCGTCTTCTTCGGAGCCAAGAAGGATAGTCCCCTCATCTTCGACAAACGCCGTGATATCAACTTCACCAGCGAGCAGATTGGCGCAGCCGCTCTTGAAGTGAGCCACGAGATTCTCAGCTCCACCACCTCCTACATATCCACGCTTCCGGCGTCCGTAGAGGACAACCTCGTTGCTCGCTCCAATGCGTTGCAGAGGCTCATCAAGTACCTGGAAACAATTGACGCCCATCTTGATCGCAAGACTCGCTGGAACCTGCTTCACAATGCGGAAAAGATGCACGTTGCCGCCTTGCTTTGGAAGCGACACGAGGCTTTCATCGCTTCTCGACCAGCCGACGACAAGAAGAGCATCATTGGTTTAATTGTCGAGTTTATCCATCAGGACCAGAAAACTAATCCCATCGCCAGTATCGGGGAAGTAGATCGTGTGCGCCACTGGTTTGTCAACGATGTTTTCAGGCTGGAGATACTCGTCACGTTTGCGTATCAAGTTATAAAAGTTCTTTACTCCGACAAGCTCTTGGATGACGTCAAAGTCAACATACTGATCAACGAGGCCGTGGAAGTCAACGTCACAGCTCAAGCCGGGGCACACGAGTTTCGGAAAAACAACCTGTCTCTCTACGGCCTTGGAAAGGAGCAGTTGCGAATGGGCATTCTGCGGGATGGTTATAAGAACCTCCCAGAGCCTTGGACAGGCTGCACCCATGTTGCCAATGGCATCAAGCGGCTTGCAGAGCTGTGTGATCAATGGCTCAAGAAGCACGAGCACATACGAGGCGGGCCGAGCGAGCCCAACATGCTAGACCCCGTCATTGTCGGCAAGATTTTTGATGAACTGCCAATCTTGACAGATTCCATGCTTACGTCTGTTTTGGAATGTACAAGATGGGGAATGGTGAACTCTACCGACCGAGCAACAGTTGACGACTTTGCCAAGGCATACGACACATACCGAAATGATAAGCCGATTGCTCTTGGCCGTGCCGGCAAGCGGGAGCAAGCTGCGGCAATCGCGGACAAGCATGGATGTCTCAATGCCTTGGCCATTATCCTGCTCGAGCATATTGAGGTCTTGGAGACTAGCTTGGAGGGTCCTTCGCTATCTGCTGCTGAGATACAGGGCTTGAAGAACCTCAGACAGGCCAAGAAGACGGAACTGGAGGACAGCTTCGCCAAGTACGGAGAGCCCTTTGCCTTCCCCGTCTATGAATTCTTGCTCGGCAAACATGGGGTCGAGTCCGTCCTGGAGTTTGATCTGGATACTCTTGGCTTCAAGACCAAATTTCTTCGCAGTCGCCCAGAGCTTGCCCGAGTCTCGTGGATCAACGACATTCAACAGGAAAAGGACGCGGATCACGCTGCCGATACCTTGGTTGATTTGGCTCTGCACAACGAAGTCCAGGTGTGGAAGAAGAAGGTCGAACTCAGTCTCGGGAAATTGGCCCTTTTGGCCGAAGCCGAAGCTGGATCCAAAGAGCATAGTTCACTCAAGGTCAACTCGGACGACGCGCGTCGTGACGAACGTATTAGGCGAGTCGACAATGAGCTCATTGTCGTAAAGATTCAGGACCAGCTCTACAACCAGATCGCGCCATGCACTCGTAATGCCGTGGACAGAGCTGCCGCCCTTTCTTTCGCCATTGAGGGACACAGCACCAACATACCTCGGAGACAAAAGGCGCTTCTGCAGCTGTTTTCCGACGGAATGGACAAGCTGCTTGACCACCAGGCACTCGGACCCATGTGTCTTATTGACTTGTTGACCCTTGTGTCACTGAAACCAGAGGCCAGGGATGAAATAGCCGATCCCTTCTGGTTGGCGCTCAAGGTGGCAAACAATAGCTGCCACTCTGACGAGATCAAACAGGCTAAACGACTGATTTGGAGGAGGCTGTTCATCCGAGATGACTGGGCCAAGATCAACGACACGCAACTCAAGGACGACCGTGAGGTGGTTGAGCGCCTCGCCGACACTGAGTTGTTTGCCATGCTTACAGACTGCATCCGTTATCGTGAGTACCAGCCCCTTGGCAGCACTTGCTTTCCCAAAGAGTGTCAACTGACTCCGCCTATAGAAGACCCCCGCGATCCATTCCGGCCCATGCAGCCCCAAGAAGCCATGGGTGTGTTCACAGACGGGCTAGACCGGAGGTTCCAGGGCTTCGCCGAGAGCGAGCGATCCAAGCTTATTGACGTCATGAACTGGGAAGACAAGCTTCTCAACCAGTACATTGAAAAGAACCGTCTGGTGGAGTGGGTTCGGGCAACGTTTGAGGCTGCTCAGATTGAGGTCGAAAACACTGCCGACGCTGCCACACGAGCCGGGGCGTCGGCAGAGTAGTCATTGTCCATTCTCGGCCACAACATGGACGTCATGTCTGTGCTATTTCAACTAGTCTTGAGCCGGGTTACGTGCTGGATCTGGATACAATTGGTATTTATCAAATCATTGGGCGGCGTTTCATCAACATACAAAACAGAATCGGTCTTGGCATCGCTTTTGTTTTTCTTACAAGTCGCGGTAGTATTGAATAAGAATAGGTGTAACATACGATGGAAAGAGATGTACTCGCACCAACAGGCGGGGATTAAAAAGGCGAGAAAGAGGCAAGTCGGCAACTTGCTCTTTTTGTTTCTATTACATTGAAGATATGGGCAGGGTGGATTGATGGATACGACCATTCACTCTCTTTATTTGTTTTGTTCTTTGTTTTGTCATGGTTTGGTTATGGGGTAAGGGTAATCAAGACACTTTTTTCTTTGCAAGTGCCAATGCACTTGTGACCCTATTTTCTGTGCATTTACACCATGTCATAAAGTCAATTTGTGCAGTGGATCGCGCATGGCTGGGACGCTCTTGGCATTGGTCAGTGCGATGCACACTGTGGTGGTGTACAACAATATCCCGCCATAAACACAATGGCTAACCAGCAGGAAAGGCGGCGGTTTCCACACTTATTGAGGCTGCTTCTTGCAAAGCCATCAAACTTGATAAAACCACATTGGAGCAAAAAGGTTTGACGTCAACATGCATCATTCCGGCGTTATATACATAATAACCCTCAGCTAATCCTCACGCGCCGACGTCATGACCCCAATCAATTTCCGTCTACTCTATGTGGGTTGCTTTTTGTAAGCCATTGTCAATATTTCTCGCCCATCCTTTTTGTGCAAAAATTAAAGAGGCAAGAAAAAAAAACCACTTTTAGTCCTGCCCAAACTTCCTCTCTCCCTCCTTCCCGTCTCCCTCGTAGCAATTTCGCGCCCGTTGTAGACTTGCCCAATGGCAAATTTCAATTTCTCGACTTTTGAGACGAGACCCTTGCACCATGATCCTTGACGCGTAGTTGTAATCCGAAACAGAGGGTATGATTCGTTGGTGGAAAAAGGAAAGTACACAGTCGAAAAAAAAAAGGAGCGTTGAGTAAAAGACATTGAGAGAGCCAGTGGCAAAGGCCAGTGAGGCCGAGGTTGAAGAGGTTTGCGAGTGATTGGCCCCAACGTGGTGACGGCAATATGTGGCGATGAGATTTAACCCTGCATCTTCTTTCTCTTGCCGACCTGGGCAGAGAAACCAGTCTTGATGGCAGTGACGGAACGTCGTGAGCCGCAGTTGTTGCAGGTGACGAAGTACAAGCGGTTCTCGCCCTTGCTGAGCTCCGTGTCGGGGGACTTGCAGGTCTTGCAAGTAACATATTCGACTGTCATCTTGTAAGCATAACTGCGACCGGGGGGGGGGGGAGGGGAAAGGGCAAATACTGCATGGATGTGAATGGGCAATAACGTACTGATATATTTTCGCACCATACCCTCAATCTGCTTTTGCTGGAAGCGACCCTTGATGACCAGTCTCCTACTTCCGTCAACAGAGCCGTTTGTTCCCAATTCGGCAAACAGATATGCAGTAAGATGGTCCTCGGTTCGCTTCATGCGCTTGCAAATATCGGCAATGTTGGCAAAGACAGTTTTCCTGTTGCCTTCACGCATACACTGTGGGGGGGGAATCTTGAAGCTCTTGGCACCGCTGAGAGTGTGGTCGGGGTTCTTTTGTGAGAGCTGATGGAAGAATCGCTGGAGAAGCAGGCTGTAGCCAATGTTCTTGGTCTCATCATGCGCCCAGATACCAGTGCCGATATCCATGTCGCCAGAGTCCTCCTCAGCCGTGGCAGCAGCCTCTTCAGCATCCTTGACCTCAAGCTGCTTCAACTTGGCAGCAAAGTCGTCTTCCTCGCCAGCCTCCTTCTTGGCCTTCTTCTTCTTCTTCTTCTTCAAGAGCGACAGGTCGAGGCCTCCGTCGGCGGGCGGGGGGGCATCGTCGGTAGCGGCTTGAGCTGAGGCGTCAGTAAAGGCTCCCAGGGCGGCTGACAACGGCGGCGTACGAGGCGTATGGGACTGAGCCGTCTCTCTGGGCTCTTCTGTAGCGGTCACCATTGTGACTGAGCCGTCGGCGTCAACTACGATTTGTTCGTCGGTAAAGGCAACGGATTTCCGAGACTTTCGCTCCGGGGGGGCCTGTGCAGCGAGGGAAGAAAAGAGACGGGGAATTAGCAAAAGTAATTTTTGATACGGTGTCGCAGAAAAGCTGAGGTGGATCGGAGGTTGAACGGGGGAGAAAATGCATCGAGGTAAATATTCGCAAGGGAGGCAACACGAACGGTACTGAACGAAAAAATATCCGGCGCGCTAATCGTCGGGCGTTGCGTGCTCGGTTCAGCGGAGGGGGGAGGGGGGGGGGGGGGAGGTTTGGTTAAAGATGAGTCAAACTCAAGAAATAGAAATGGTAACAAAAGGAGCAGAAGATTCCTCAGCAGACGGCGATTGAGTGGATGAGGGTGACAGAGTGGGAGGGACGATGGCAAAAATGGTGGATGGTGTTGTGGACTGGTCCAGTCAGAGGTGAAGGTGGGGTAAAATTCTTGTGCTCCTGTGCTCTTGTGCTTGTGCTTGCACTTGTGCGCACTTGTGCACGTCAAGGCCCATCCCAGCTCAACGGCTTGGAGGGCAGAGGCGGAGAGCTGTAGGGAGGGGAGGGGGCGGGAGGCGAGGAGGCCTCGGATTGGCCCAGCAAGTGCTTACTTACACATGCGGCAGGGCATCTGCTCACTGAGTGATGCCATCATCCATCAGAAGGGATGTGTTGCCGTCGACCTGTGCGGACGACGAAGCATGAAAGACATGGGAAGGGCTATGCAAGGCAAATACTGGGACAAAAAGACAGTGTACCTACCTCGTGCTCCATGATTGATGTCCAAAAGCCGCCTGATGTTGGATTTTGTTGGATTTTGTCTGTGTTTTTGCGCGCTGAGTCCGGGAGATGTGTGAGTCAGCTGCCGATGTCTCACTGTCTCAGTGCACCTTGTCAAGGTCAGTCTGGTTCTTGTGCAAGCCAAGATTTATGCCAAGAATGCCGGGAGACGCAGCACTTGGTACCGGGCTGGCCACAATTAGTTGCTCTTGGATTCCAGAAGCGGGAGTTCTGAATGACAAGAGGAGCATCAGACGACTTGGGCTACGTCTTAACATGCGCGTCGGCGGCGGTAATAGTGGGCTCGTTGGGCTTGGGACGACTTCAACCTGAGGTGGGTCAGGCGCATGAGCACGTGACTATCATACTGAGGCGCTGTCAACCAATCAGAAGCCAGCATTGCTTGGGGGCTGGTGGCCATCGGAGCATCCCATAAACCGCTTGTTTGGTGGGATCAGAAGCGAGGTTATGGGAAAGCAATCCTGTGAGCTGCATATCATTGCTCGCCTGCAAATGCCCCAGTACGGCTGAAGGCTCCTTTCTCCTCAATTTCCACTCTCCTCTCTTCTTTCCATCTCCCTGGTGTCCCCCCTAAGCATCACGGTTCCAAGCTCCGTCACAATGGCCACCGCCGAATCCCTAGTCGACCTCCAGGATACCTATAACGAAAAAGAAGACGACATCGACTCCCTTCCTTCAACGTCTGCATCCGACAGTGATGACTATTCTGACGCCGACTCCGACGCTCAGGCCGAATGGGACCGATCGCTGGAGCAGCTCCAGCTGCTATTGACAATGATGATTGTTCCGTGGATGGGGAAATATTTTGGCAGAAGGTTTGCCTACTGGAGTATGTCTTTACTGTACCGCTGTTCATGGTCCGTGTATGAGCATCATGGCCAAGGTGCGGTGTATATTTTGCCGTGGATTTCTGCTAATGGAGCTGCACAGGTTGGGGCAGATACATGGAGTGGATGCATGGAGTTGAAGTACGCTGGACGAACAAGAAAGCCTTCAAGGCTGCTGGCATAGCAGAGGCGGCCGCTACACTATAGAATTGGAAACAAGATGGCCTTTGCAACAACACGTGATATAGCCGCCACGAAACAATGGCCTGCCAAAAAAGGTGAAGGAGAACTACCCAACCCTCGGGCTGGCGCCCTGTACATAATGTCGTATCAAGTCGTTTCTCAGGCGTTCAGGTAAGCTAGAGGCAAGCTTTTCGATACATCATACGAGACAGCACGATTTGTGCCCTCAGTCAAATAAGGGACGAATATACAAAGATTTGAATTGCCCTTGGTCCCGGTGAATCTTTTGAGCGGGACCATCATGTATCGTCATAAACAAGAATAGATTAATAAGTAACTACAGCAATTACAACTATCTATGTCTGCCACAAACGTCCGCGAACGCCTTCAAGGCGCACTGTCATCAAGTCTGCTACCACACAATAGTAGTGTTCTTCCCGTCTTTGCAAACACATACACAGTATCCATTCCAGCCCCCAAAGACGGCTTACGCGTCGCCCTCGCTCAAAGAAAGAAACGAGAAACTGATACAAGTAGCTTTCCAAAGCACTTTGAAAACATTATAAGTCTGAAACTGATTGCAATCAGCCTCAAGCTTGGAGAAAGTGGAGCGGCAACGTCGAAAGAAAACAAACGAAAGGTATGCTTCCAATTCCGTTCTGCGGCTTCTTGTGGGAAGGGGGACCATTTTAGACGCCAACCTGGGACATGTTTGGTCTACCAGAACGGGAGCCACCAAATCCGCCCCGAGCTTCTTTGACGCTGAAGAATAGGGCAACGCAGAAGCAGGCCCAAAGGAACCACATGAATGCAGTGCTGGCTTGGATCTCACGGCAGCGCTTCTCCGTGTCGTTTGATCCAAAGCCAATCCAGTCGTTGGGGAGGTTCGCTGCTCTAAGATTGCCACAGTTGGGTGCTCGCAGCCTTGCGGCCAAGACAATGCCGTTGATAAAGGTGAAGAGAACTGCCAGGCCGTCGAGAACGACAAGTACGATGCCGATGGCAATACTCGAAATGATAACTGAAGCAATGCCATACAAGTTGGCAATCCATGCGAGGGCGGCAACAAACATGGTGAAGTTGATGGCTGCCATGGGACCATTAATATTACTGGCAATGACATTGCCAATAAGGGCAGTGATGAGTAGCGTCCAAAGGAGGCCAAACCCGCGAACGATGATGCTCAGAAAGCCAGACATTATGGCGACCTGGTTATTCGTTGATCGCTGGGTATTGCGAGGTTGCGCGTCGCCTTGGGGGAGTTGAGTCGATCAGTCTCGAGGATATCCGAGAGCTGCGCAGAGTTGGGGTAGATATGCCGGATGTGATGTTCGTACTGTGTAGTAGATGCGATGGTTCGAAGCCAGGGAAAACTAGAGCAAAAGAGTAGAGGTGATGCTCAAAGCAATCCGAAACAAATGGCTTGCTACTGTAAGCCTATGTTGTGTCAAGAGTTGTGTCAAGAGAGGTTTGGGGTTCTCTGGGGTCTCGCTCGTAAAATCGGAGGTGGAGAGAGCAATGTTACAATTTGCCGTTGTGAAGATTGAGGAGGGTAGGAGCTATGGGGGGTAAAATCATGATCTCACCCGGAACTGTTTGGCGCCGTTGTCAGACAGACCCTCTGCCTCTGGCCGGTGCTCTCGGAGCGATCGGCAGTTGTAAGGGGGGGCCTGTTTGGCGAATGGATGATATGATGCATGATGTATGACCTCACTGGCCAGGCGCCGAGAAGAGCCAAGCCCAGTGTTTTCTTGCTTTGCCCCCAAGCTCCTCGAGAGTGAGCTCCGACCAACCAGAGGGGCGCCATCGAGCTCGCTAATCTGTTTCTGATCAACAGCGGGAGTTGTCTGGCTCACATCAGTCATAGAGGGAACTCTGTTCATGCTGCGCAACTACGAGCGCAAGAGTGGTGTGATTCAGCTGTCGGACTGTGGGTAATGCGGACAGATGCAGAGACACGCGGCTAGCTACGTCCTTGTAGCTGTTTATAGACTAAACGTGTCGTTGTCCAGTCATTTTTGTAGGATATCAGACCCTGTAGGAGAAGCGTTTCTTGATGTTGCGATAGCTGGTACTCCGTACAGGGCGGCTCCCAACTCGCTGTTAAACCCTGGCAGGATTTCTGTTGACGTGCACAGCCGTTTCACCTGCCGCCCTTTCCCCCTGCCTTTGGCTCCGCCACTTTTCCAAATGTCTCCAGGCTCCCGCATGAACTTGGAACGAGTGGCAGCGATGGGTTAGGATGAGCCGCATGGGGGCCGAAGAGGATGAGCCCACCACAAGTGACTACACCACGGTGTCGTCATTGGTCCTCAGCCATGGGTTTGGAGCTCTTTGCTGGTCAAACTGGCCAGCCATACCAATATTGGATCAGCCACGGCAGGGTCTGCTCTCCGGATCAACCGAACAAGCTTTGACCCCCATGTCCCAACATCCGAAAACGTCTGGTCCATCAAGAAGCTTTCGACTACTGTTGCGCGTTTCCCGCATATCTGGTCGAAGCTGGAGTGGTCGCATTGATCTTGCGTTGGTATGAATGTTTGTCCAATATCCAACCAATTGCGGTCCTCTACGGAGTATAGGCAGTCGCGATGTTCCCCTTTTTCTCTCTCTCTCTTTTTTTTTTTTGGTCTCCTATTTGAGCAGTATTCGCTCGGTAGTTACCGGGGCTGCGAAACCCAAAGGACTAAGTTTTCAAGGAAAGCATCGCTGAACGGTCTTCTCGGTCGGTGGGGCCGTGCTTATTTCGGTCCAAGAAGGCATCAATCGGTTGAAGTAGAAAGCTAACGCTCGAAGCAAAAAGGCCATGGTACGATATTTAGCACACTGGGAAAGCCTCGACAGGCTAGCAGACTTTGCAAGGGGCCTCGACAGCCCTGGTTCCTTCCTGCTGAAGCTTCTTACCGAAATCTTGCGGTCCCGGTGACCCAATAAATGCTCAAGTAAGAAGGCACGATGCTCACCGACGGCGACTCACCGCACCAAATCTAACTTCACCCAAGTAATTTTTTCCCCATCGGTGCCTCGCCAATCGGTATGAAAGCCTTGCTGCATTTTTGGCCGCCACGCCCTTCCTCACCGGATCCCCAGGCGCCGCACCCCCGACGAAACCCGTGTCCCACTTGTTGCCGGTACCAGTGATTTCCTTTCCGGAGCCGGTCCGGCCTGCGGTGCCTCGTCGGGCAACACAATTGCAGATGAATCGGATACGGTCTGCATCCGTGACTTGAAAGACTCGGCAAGACCGTTTTACGCTCAACATATTGGCATAATATCACAGGCATTGTTGGTATGGTAAAAGGAGTACCCTGTGCATCTGTATCCCCACGGCTCTCCGGCGGCATAAAAGATTGCAGCTCACTCAGCAAACCAGATCTTGACTGAGATGATTTTCCCGTCAAACTGCTCTCACACGAGTTATCTGCCGGCCCTGTAAACATGCCTGTGTGTCCACCTCGTCGCGTATGAGCCAAGGCTGACCATTGCTTGGTACAAGAGTAGTAGTTGCTTTGCCACCAAGCCGTCATGGGACAAATACTGACTGTCTGAGTGCATGCAATCTGGGCCTATTTCAAGCCCCAGATGAATATTGAGTGGTGATCTCACAACTCTCCTTAGATTGCCGCAACATGTACCAAGTATTCCTTAATTACATGCGTGATCATCGTGGGTTGAATTGTTGTTGGGTCATGAGCAAATGTGTTGTTCCAGGTAATTTTATGAACAAAGATGCTATAAAAATGTGGTTGTAGGGAAATCCCCCAAGAGCTAGAAGATAGGCGAAGTAGGGCATATAAGGGATTGGGAAACCCCGCCTTCCCTGAAGATGGACAAGCAAAACAAGATCAGCCAGCAGTGTAGAACAGAGGCAGAAGACTCCTTCCATAAGAAATCCACCCAGCCGGTTGATCCTACCATCACTTGCACACGTGTACATACTTACCCATTTTGAACTACAGAGTGGAACAAGAAACCAAGGACGAGAGCATTCTGGGATACTAAACCCAGATAGTAGTTTTCAAAGCCCTAGAGAAGGAAAGGACACAACACTCCAGCCACAGCAGCTGTCGTAAGTTGCGGTTGGCAAACATCTCTGGTACGATTACATTCTGCGTAGTCCTTTTTTTCTTTTTTTGGTAAGCTCTACTTGCAAGTTCTACCAAAATGTTCAGGCGTGAGTAAGCCAACCAGGTGGTTCGCCCAATTTGAGAAGGCGATCCCATTCTTTCTCATGTTGACCCCGACGCAAAGGTTGCGATTGAAGCCAAGTCACATTTACAATACAGAAAATACAGAAGGGAGCAGTTCGGGCAATCAGACTGCAAATGCTGCTTGAAAGACACATGATCCTATGCAGAGCCGGATTTGCACATGATGGCTTGCTTCTTCGAATTGGTCAGACGACACACTTTGTCCGTCCAAGTTCATCAAGTTGGCATACTATGCATGGCTACAATGGCCAAGACTACGAAGACGATAGTTCAGCATTGATTGAATGCGATTGTTCTCGTATTCATGGCGCAGTGACAATGTATACTCCGGGAGGAGCTGACTTGTCACGGTTTGGACCGTGTGACTTCCTAAGCAAACGGAAATGTAGTGACTTTAGGACTGGATTCTATCAAAACAAAGCATTTCTTTTATGAGAAACATCATGCCGTTAATCATTTGTCAGTCAGGTCTCGCTCAATCTTGCACCAATATGATGCGGATCAATCTGCTCCTTCAACGCAGCTTTGGCATATTTTCACCCTTCAGCATCTCCTGGAAATATTACATAGTGTATTTGCCATATTTACTCGAGGCATACGTGCAATGATCCATGTCAGGTGGAAATAGACCCAGTACACTCACGTTTGCAATATTTATGCGCCCAAAGAATCTACTGGGTCGCGCAACCGTCACCTGTTCTGGCCAACTTCTTCTCATGGGACACTAGATTGATTCATTGACTGTGCAGAGCTCCCACAGTTAAAGTCACAGCGCGGCAGTCGCCGTCTTGATTCAAAATCACCGCTGTATCATCTACCATGGATATGATACCCGCCACGAGCGAGACTGTTTGGCCATGCAAGTCGCTTGGCTTATAAGCGCACTTGTGTCTTGCCATCACCTTTCTTTATAGAACCTGCTAAAATCTTTGCGAGCAACCACAACCTCTGCGCATATCAGGTCTATTCTACATGCGACTTCTGGTCTCGGACTTGACACGCCACAATGCGGAATCATAACATGCTAAGGAGCAGTTTTAGAAGCTTATGGGTTGATATTGAGCACGGAGTTGTAATCTGAATAAATACAACGCAAGCGTCCAATTCTGAAACGGCCACATCAATTCTAATTACATAGGCATCTTTACGGTAACAACGAACCTGCGACTTTTCCTTCCTCCATTCTCCTTCTGTGTTCTTACCCTTTTTTTTCGCCTTATCCTGAGGACTTCTCTGTGACGCAACGCGCGAGTGCCAGAACAGTATTCTCGAAATATAATGCGACGTTATCTTGAACCTTGTTTTTGCACAGACACACAGACGGTGTGGACAATGCTTCACCCACAAGCGTTTCAACCTGCATCTCCCATCTCATGGCAGCAGCCATTGGCTCACGTCTGCAATATTATATATGATCACACGATTCTCATAGCCGCATGCCTGTAATATGCTGGAAACAGTCCGCGATGCACCAAGGCAGCTGAGAATCTCAGGTGCTGTTCAGAGTCATGTCAAGTGGAGAATTGTCTTGGACGCAAATCATTTGCCGGACCGAAATAGCAATCCGCCCAATTTGACCAATACCGCGGCGGCGCCGGATGGTGACAGCTCCAAAAGTGACCATCAGCTTACCAATCGCAACCTGCGGAAGCCCATGAACTGGTGTTTTGGTCTGGTTCTATTATTGGTAGATGTGTAAGTCGCAGTTTCGGGCATGTCAAAACAAGCTGAGGTGGTTTCGCAGGATTGAGGGAGTTGGATTTCCAAAGATGTGGCCGAGAATATGCATAATGCACCTAAGTTGAAGGCAGATTTAATGGTCAGCATGACCTCGCTTCTATGGCTTACCCATAGGAATAAGTGAGGCGACGGTGCACACTTTGCCGTCGGGGGCGAACTTTTCAAGGAGGCGGTTCCAGCAGGTGTAAGGAACATGCTGGCTTCGGACAGAGCACGCGATATATCGTTTATCAACCATGACTGCCTCTGAGGTCGTATTTTCTATCATAAGAGGCAAGGGACTTGTTGAAATGCACTCTGACCAGACCCTTGTCAACGACAGGCTTCCAAGTTCCAACTGTTGTTACCCTACAAGGGATCGCTCGCCACGGCCAAGTTGGTTCCACGTTCCCATGTCGTCAGTTACGTTCTGTTGCGCCGAGGCCACAACCACATGCTTGGTGCATGTCGAAAAGTGAACTCGGCACAGGGCTTGCCTTCTCAACAAGCGCCCGTCAAAGCTCAAGAGTCAGCTATAAAAGACAAATCTTGTTTCTGTGTTGGTATTTCTTCTTCCTACCAACCAAGCCAACGTGCGAAACCCAAAGTCCTACCATGATCAATATTGTAGACACATCGGACCCTTGAGCAACCACAGGTGAAGTTTAAGCGTTCAGACTTTGTTGGCACACTCCAGCTTCTGTCGGAACCGGGAACTCGAAACAACGACCAAGGCATAAACATAGGCCACAAGCTTTGCCTATCACATCTCAAGTTCCAAGCCTGCGGGCTTGAGCAAGATCAGTTTCACCCTGCCAGCCGCAGCGCGTTTCAACCTTGGGCACAGAGAAGGAAACAAAGGACGTGTATCACGACAAGATGCGGCAGGCATCTAGACAGCTCATCCAGCCGGAGGCTTGACGTCGTCAGCTTTTTGGTAGACCCATTGGCAGACGAGACAAGCTGGTGAGCTCATCTGTGCATCTTGCTATCTGATTTGCGAGGACTCCATGACCCTGGTGGTCGGAAACTCGGTCGCAAAATGTGGTTCCATCAGGAAGCAAAGTTGTTGGGTTCCGAGAAAAGAATGACTTGGCGTCGACAGCAAGGATGATGCACCAGTAAAGAGAGTTTGGGTTCAATGCATGTTTCGTATTTGCGTGATGAATTCCGCGTGGATCTGGTCGTCGGCTGGGTCTTATGATGCGCGGTGCCGTAGAGAAAAGTTTTTTTTTTCCTTGTTCCTATCTTGGGCATATGGTTAGCTGGCTGCTCGCCTCAGCCATTAGTAGGGGAAAGGCAATTTAGAGTTCTGGCGATGGCATCATGTTACGAACCCCAAACCATGAAGACTGACTGACGATGGGGCTCTGGTGCACGCACTCCAATGAATTCCAGTGCGAACACCGCTCCTCACAGCAGGCAAACTCTAAGAAGACATCCTTGTGCCCGAGCCTGCGAGGCTACTTGAAAATGGCATCTCGCATCCTCGTCAGCCTCCTTGGGTCGAAACTCTAAAAGGCCGTTATTTCGCCCCCCGGTTGCCAGTTGCCAGTTGCCAGTTGCCAGTTGTCGTCGGCCGCCTTGCCGGGAAGATACCAGACCTCCTTCCTTTTCTTGCCTGCTTCGCCCGGGGGGGAAGTCACCACGACAAACCCATGCCCCAACTTCGGCACTGTGTCAAAGTCTAAATTCCCCGAGCATACAAACCACTTTCGACGGATGTACTTGGGCCGCACCCCCACCCCCCCCCCCCCCGGTCCACTTACCACACACAAGCACACCCCCCCACGAACTGGACACACACAAGACGAGCAGAATCCTTCCACCACGAAACTCCAGTGCCCACAGAGACCCTTAAATGGCATGCTTCTCGAAGGATAATCCTTTGACCACCACGCCTACGAAATAGAGTTTAAGCTGCGCATCTCCCAACCACTCATCTTCCAACATGCCGTCTACCAGTGCCCAATCCCATGACGAGAACCAGAGCTGTAAAGAAGGCTGAACTAGGCTGAAACCAATGAGGGGACAGGTAAGAGAAGGGCGACAGAGGCGAAAGAATAAGGACACAGACCGAGGAGGAGGAGGAAGGAAGGAAGAATAAGTGGCAATGCAGCCTGCGAGCCATCAATCCTGCGGGGACAAGGAATTCTGCTAATCTTCTTTCGTGACCCTCCTCCGAGCCCCCCGGGTTGGCTCTGTAGTGCCGTAACATCGGGTTGAGCCAAGCGAGCAACACCAGAGGACGCCGCTCAGGCACGAGCAGGTGCGCGAGGTGTTTTCCACGAGGCTACAACACGGGAAGCAGAAAGGTGAGCGCCACGGGTGGGTTCTGGTGCTGCAGTAAGTGGCACCTAAGCACTACTACGGCAAGAAGTGAGCAGAAAGCTGTTCAGCCTTGGGCCACCAGTTGACAGCAAAAAGGGCATTTCGCATTTGCATTCGACACAGCAGCTATTCAGGGTGATAAAAGGCTGCGACATGCCCTAGATTTCACACCTTCTCCTACTCCGGCATTGCGGGGCATAAAAAGTCAAACCCCCATCTCAGCCATTTGTCTAGAAGTGATATCTTCTATAACATACTTTTGCCAAGTCCATCCATCCCTGACATTCGACTCGATCAAGACCGCGTGATCCATTACACGACCAAGAAACTTGAAATTTGATCCCGAGAGTCGGAAATCAGGCTACCAGCAGCGCAATGACAACACTTCCAAGCCTCCTCCATACACTCTATGCCTTGTCACTATCTTGATAGTTCGCATGGATGCTGCAACTCTGAATGGGAAAGAGTGTCGACTAGCCAGCCGATTTGATATGTTTAGGCTCTGAGCGCTGACTTGGCATCACAGGCGCAATCTTTTATTTTGTCCGTGCGGTCGTCATTTTAGGATCATTGACTCTTCACCGTGTCCCTGCACATAGGCATTTCTCCTTTGAAGCACATATGGCCCCCGTTTGAGACGGTGCACGAGCCGAGATGTAATACCAACCATGCTCCGCCCATACGCAAGCATGTGCTTCTCATGGCGACAAACAACCAGGCCAGCCAGAGGTAAGCGATGCAAGCCCGCTTTGTACCAATGACTACTAGTTACAGAGTGTGCGGTGCGCGTTTTATCCTACCTTGTCTTGTCTTGTCCTGTCTTGATACCTCCGATACCAAATTTGGAGTTGTGCCGCTGTGTGCTGCCAAGTATGAACCTCACAACTACGGCCTTCGTCCCCGAGGAGTGCGCCATATTGCAGGCGTGTGTTGGGCTGCGTGGCTGGTGTGATGCACCGACAGACCCTTTCACCCAGAGCGTGTAGCTGATACAATGACATATAGTATATAACTTCATAAATAGTTATAAAACAGATTTGAGCTACGTCATGACACATAAAAACCCTCATGTACACCTCTCTAGATGCCCCTGAAAATCGACAACAAATATGTAAAAAGATTCATCAACTCATAAATAGCTGGTATAGTGCAGAATGTGCCATGCACCAGAAATGACAAAATATCTTAAAAAGGTTCAAAAGATCAAAAAGCAGCACACCGACAGCATCGTAAAATGAAAGATGCTGACCTGCATGCCGCTATGCTGGTTTTCCTGACATGCAATGGCCCGCTTGGGTCATACTAGAATGCCATTTGCTTGGAATGAAATGGCAGGTGATATGACAGAGGGGAGCAGGGAGGACGTGCGTTGACTCGAGATTCAATGCAGCTGGTAACATATACCATACCGCGTGCGCTGCCTGTTGAAACCCGCCGCCAATCTGTGCACCAAAACTTAACAGCATTGTCCAAGCATGAATCGGGTGCAGGATGCAAGCACGCGCGGTGGGCGAGCATGCGCATAACCAGAGCTATGAGGTGAGGCTTCCTGCCAGGGCCTCCGTCAGGCTTCAAAGCACCCCGTCGCTTTTGGGCATCTCCAGTTTTTACACTGCAGAAGCCCATGTAGCTGAGATTGCGGGAAAAATATATAGTGTCGCAATCCGAAGTGGGCTATGAGGCGCGGGGCCATTTGAGGATTGGGGCTTGTAACATTTCCCAGGCCGTACAGCGCGTATCAAGACCAGACCGCAGCCGATGGCACGGCGCGTACAAAGATAATCTTCCTCTGCTTCAAGCTTGGGCAGTTGGTCATGCCGTTACAGCAATGCAGGTCTCTGCGAAGGGAGTAGCGCTCAGTCCTGTTTTCGGCCAGTCCCGCTTGGGAACTGCACCACAGGTTTCTGATCGGGACGCTTTTGATATCCCGACGAAGGAGTTCGCCTCGAAACATGACCTCTCGAGCCCGGACCAAAATCGGATCGAATAAGAAGCCATGCTTGCCGCAGAAGTTTTCATGCGTCTATTGTCCCTCAGAAGTCAATGCCAGTCCCTGATAAGTGGCGAGCTCAAAAAAAAAATCATGACTGCCAAATGCCCCACGTTTCCGTGTGAGATGTCGAGACAGGCCCGCGACTAGTACATCATGACCTTGAGTTGGTGCCAGTTAGGCCAATAGAAGAATGAAAGAGGTCTGATTTGTATAGCGTGAGCGCCATCTCGGCTCTCAGGCCCGGCAATTGTCCCAGTATCTTTTTCGAGCCGCGACAGCGTCCTTGTCACCGACAAATCGGTGCTGGAAAAAGTTGAAGACAGCAAACTCGTCCCTGGTCATGACATAAGAGCTGGGTTGAGCTTGGACTTTGCCCCAGATCTGGGACAGCGCATTCTCGAGGATCTTGCTGACAGTAGGGTCGGAAGCACCATCTGGACTCTCGCGAGCAATTTCAAGAGCTTGCGCTATTGCAGCATCTTGTGTGTTCTTGCCAGGAGCAGGGGAGCTGTCGACAGCAACGCTCATGACAGGAGTATCTTCGCGATGAGGCATTGGGGGTTGAAGAGCGTAGTATGTCTGGTTTTCTTGGTTTTGGTGATAATGATGAATATCCTGAGTTGCAACAGATAACATATTTTGGGGAATAGAACTCGGGGCGGTGGGCGAGCCGCTCATGTATATATATATATGCGGGCGGGCGCTTGCTCCTGTGGTGTTATGTATCGGTGGTTAAAGCGACTTGCCAGCAGGTCGACGGGGTGGGTACGAGACAGTGCGGAAGGGCCGTAGGTATTGTATAGACAGGGGTGAGTTTGGGTATTTTAGGACAAGGGCAAGAATGTGAGCAAAGACCAAAATGGAAGTCTCCTCCTTTTCGGACGTGCGATAGATGGCCCCGTTCTGAGTAGAGTGATCAGGGGGTGTTTGTCGAGCTGGCTATCCTGACGAAATCGGCGGCGATCGACTTGGCACTGGGCGAGGGGAGCAACCTTGCAGGTTTGCTTTCTTTTTCTTCGACTGGCCACACAAGACAGATGGAATCGAGTGGCAACAAGGGAGGGTATGTGAGGAGTCTTCCTTGTAACACTGGTGAGTGAAAGCAGCAATCAAGTGTGCCAGGTGGAGGAGACGGCGTCTATAGCAGGAACCAAGAGAGACACAAGATTGGATAGGGACAAAATGGTGGCATATGCAGAGTTGCTTGCATGGCAACCAGGGGTGACCTTGTAATGATGGCTGTAGGTGGGCGGGATGCGTCGTTCCAGGAATCTGGAGCAAGCACTGGATTCTTTATAGATGAGTATGGCGGTCGTTTATACCACTACCAGACTTAGGTTTTAGAAGGGGGGAAAGGGACCAGAAATTAGAGCCTGGGCCTGAGTAAGTCGTTGAAATTGCACGCCGTGTGGCTGTATACAAAACGCCGCCACGACGTTGGGGCCCAAGGGGCTGGATCAATGTACCCGAGAAGCCTACTGTTGCTCTCCATTGTTGCCGTATTCGAGTTCAGTTTCTAGCCGACGGCCATCTTTTCGTGGGGCGGCCACGCTGTTGCTGGCTACACGCCTGGGTGTTCAGAGGAACGCTGGGCCCTAGCGATGTCTGTCTGACACCTTGGTATTGTGGAAAGTATACCTCTGTGAATGTCTGGACCAGCCGCGTCCTCCATACCAACGTACTTTGTAAAAAGTTTGAGAAAAACATACGTGTGTCGAATGGCGGCCCTGGGATTTTCCCTTCCGCCCCTGTCTTGTCATCATTTATTCACATTTGGCTCTGACAAAAGTTTACTCATCCTCACATGACACGTGCGGGATGGAGACTTGTGTGGTCATGGATGCCCGGCTTCGCAGTGCAGTCCGAAATTAAAATAAACTCTTGTTGGCCACTATTATAGAAGTCAGCAACGAGAATGCACAGCAGAAGAGAAAGTATGTGCTCGAGTCGCATGCGCCCCCATTATACTTTGTCATTAGGCCCTGCCGTTGAGGCCCTGACTCTTTTGGAGCCGGTTTATCGTTTTGAGCCAGCCACGAGCACTTTAACAGAGTTGCAAACTATGACGAAATGGGTACTGGCCCGGCTTGAAGGGCAGTGGCGTCAACCCCACACACTAGTGAACAAGCTTTGGCATGACACTGTGGCGGACTCTGTACCAAAGGCCCGTACACCGGCCATGTAGCACTTGGCAGAAGAAACAAAGCTGAGCGCCAGGTACGGTGCGGAGTATTTGGCTTCTCGCGTGAAACACACTGTGACGCACCTTATGGAGGGTGAAGGTGGTGAGGTTGCTCGGCTCGACTTTCTACCTCCGTCTGTGGAAGCTTCCGAGTCCATCGGGCCCTCCACGTCTCCGAAATTGTTTGCATTGCAACTGATGGTCTTTTTGATACCGTCTTTCACTTGCAAGAAGAGCATGAAGAAGAGCAACCCGTGAATATAGTAAATGGGAGCCCCGAGGACAAGGTTGGTCTGAAAACTAAAAGAGTGACTAATGATCAACATTGAGACACTGCCGTCGGACTTGAATGCAGTTTTGTGTTCGTCGTACTCCGTACTGAGACTGAGGTTAGACTCGCATAAACGGCCTTTTCTCTGAAGTTTGTGCATACCAAGGCCGCTCCAACGACTGGTCTCGTTCCTCCGGTTTGTCTGAGGTCGTACAGCAGCGGCCTGGGGAGCGTGAAAGAACGGGTGTGGACTCAGAAGGCTCCACGCACTCAAAACAGAGTTTGGGACCGTCTGGAGCCGGGGCTCACCATATGCTCGCATCCTGACTAGCACAGATGGGCAACACAGAAAGAGCGACGATTCTCGGCTCGGTCGGGCCTAGGTCAGGAAGACGGGCGTCTTGCACAACGTTACAGAGGCACGGGAGACGGTGAAAAGGTGCGGTGAAATGAAGATTGGTGCGTATTTTAAGTACTTAGCCAAGGGTAAGAACGGCCATGGGAGGTGTCGTACCCCTTATGGAAGCAAGGCCATCAGGATTCTCTTACGATATTACTGGAAGGTGCAGGCGGCCACCAAAAGAAATGGAAGGAGCACCTGGACAATCTCAGCCGAAAGCCAAATCCAGGATGCGAGTCTTTGCGAAGACGCATTGCACATCTTAGTGACGGATATCCTTGCTGCTCGTCGAACTCAAACCACCAGCACTGCGCAATGGCGCTGATACACAATGCAGCAGTGTGCTTGCTCTAATTATGTTGGTGGTGTTGGCATACAGCATGACAGCCTCGGCGCCCTGCAACAAGTCGACTTGGAACCTCGCCCTTGCCTCATACCCACGATGCCTGGCTCAACAAGTCACAGCAAGGAACAGAGTGCTGACAAGGGTCCTGGTCAGATATGACAGGTGCAAACAACGAACCACCCCCTGTTCGCGAGACAACTGAGCCAAGACGCTTGTTGAGGTGACAGACGGGAGATGTCGCCACGGTGGGCATCTGACGCTGAGAGACGGAGCCATGGGACGGGCGAGGCTACCCACTCCGCCACAGGCGCAACTGCAAACCATTCGCCCAGGGCTGTCAGATTTGTATTTTCTGAAGCCGCGGAGAAAGTCAGAAGTAGCTGCCAGTGGCCTGTGGAGGTGCTGGAGGATTGGCTGCGTCACTTGCAAAGTCTAATTCCCACCGGATGCCCACTTGCCACTATCTCAACCAACGGCCATGCCCCTCTGAACGGACAGAGAGGCAGGGTCATGACATTGGGTGCACAGGCACGCCGAACCAGGGCGTATTTGGGTTCTTGACAATACCACCAGACTCAAAGGTTGGCGTCGTTGGGAACACGCCCTGGAATTATAGCGACACACCACTGGCCCTCGGTTACTTTTTGGACGTCTTGTTGGAACTCTCGTCGCTTCCGCCTCCCGTCGCCAGGATGTGGCACCTCTCTGTGCCAGTGGCCAACCGCGTGTCTCGCAAAGGCCATTGCGTCTTGTTGGCGGCCAAATGGCATAGAATAGAATAGAGTTATAATGGCTAGGGATTATGACGTGGCATTGAAGTCACGATGTCTGGTTCTCGACTTCGTGGTACTCGCTTGACTTCCTTACCTCGTCATGGCTCTTCGAATTCAGGATGGAATAACTCTTTTCACCGCACCAAAGTGGCAAAGAGAGGTGTTTTGGTTTGTGCCGCAACTCATTCATCCCATATCTGCGTGATGGCCTAAGCCCACCCCAGGAGGGAGGAGGTTCCACACCCAGGCTCGCCAGAGCGTCCCAAGTGGGAAGAGGCAAGAATGTTGGTAATAAGATCCTGGTCTGTGTCGGCAGCGCCTACCAAGGACATTTGATGACGAAGCATTCGCAACTCCCAGCGTCTCGTCAATAGGAAGAAGATGTTTCTCATTCTCATTTTTACAGTATGTGGTATTTCCCATGCAAAGCAATGTGCACGAGAGGCAGCAGCAGCTGGTTGAAGAATGAATTTGACACGTTGCTATGAGACATTCCAGTCCAGATCAGAGCTGTTTGTTCCCTGGACGCTGACGGAAGGCCGTCCCTTCCGGTTAGCTGGCCCCAGAAGAATGCAACCCTGAACCTCAATGATGTCTCGTTTTGGTATCTGGGCCGCATGACCTAGTCCCTGTTGACGGCATCCTGTTTTATTTTCCGATGTCTGTGACATTTTAGTTCACATGCTGTGATTTCTTCCATTGGGGCAAGCTCCACAGCCACTAGCCATCGCCATCTTCTTCTTCTGGTCCACGTTTCGGTGAGTCTTTTGTGTGTTGGCAAAACACAGCATGTATCGGGGAGGCAATAGATTAGAGGTGGCAGCCAAAGATGATTTCAAGGTTTTTGGTCCCAAGGTTTTTGACAAGCTTTCTCTCACACCACAAGCTGGCTGAGCTTAAACACAGATTAATCGACTACTGAATCTTGGTAATCTTGGTGATGCGCGCTGCTCTACGAGCTTTGGCTGCCATGATTTATGCCAGCGGTGAACCGATCAGTACTTAGGCGCCATCAGACAGCGAGGCTCGTATCCTAGGTTTCAAGATGAAGCTAAGGTTCGTGTGCGACATTCAGCCTGAAGGGATCCTCCGATGGAAGATAAGGCGTCTCAGGGAGAAGCTGCTAATATTATTACTATGCTATCAAACTGAATACTAATGCAATAGACTGGTGAACCTAGCTCTTCTGCAACCACACCAAAACCGGGCTGGTAGGGCCGCACAGTAGTGGCATGCCTATTGTCGAGCCGAAAATGGAGTCGAGGGCTTATGCTGGTCTGTTGGCTCTGTGGTGGCTGATTACCACACCGAGAGGAAACCTGCCACAGGTGACGTGAGCATCACCAAGCCAACAAAATGCCAATAGTTTGATGTCTGAGACCAGTCTAGGTACGGAACATCTGTCCATTCAGGGCACTTCACTTCATTTGGTCATCGTCAGATTGAAACCAAACGGAACTCTCGACATCTACTACGTACTCTGCGTTGAAAGGCAGATCTACAAGAGTACTACTTTTTTTTTTCCACAAAAATTGACAACTTTATCTTGTCATATTTTTTTTCTTTCTTTTTTTTTAGGGAGGGATCCCAAGTAATACGGAGTGCATTGGCGGCTTCTGGGGCATTTGCTTGGGAGAGATGCCCGCTTTGGTCTAGCCCCCCCTCCGGCTTCCACATGGCCCTTCCTTATCCGAACAACAGATCAATTGCTAATTTCCACCATGGCCATGCCGGTTGCTTCAAAAAAAAGTTTAAATCGACAGCCAGCCAATCGCACTCGTTGCCAAAGCCCAACCCTGCTAGTCAGACTCCCTCTCTTCATTCCTAGCATCGAGGCCTCGAACATGCTTTTTTTCTTTCTTTAGCACCATGCAGTACTGTATGCAAGATATGCTCTCTTTTGGCCCTCGATGAGCAAGTGAATTTCCGATAGGCATACTATTCCTCTGCCTTCTGAGTACTCCGTATTTCCGTCCGGGGGCTGCTTACTTCCCCCCCCCCCTCCTCTCTCTCTCTCTGTCTGAGTGCAAATGATTACCCTTGGCGACAGCACTATTAAACCCATCAAGCCACCTCTTTCCACAGGTTGCTGGTTTTGGGTGAAGATACAACGTGACGTGCGGCATCTGGGCTCACCCCGACCCCAGTTTAGCTAGAACCGCCCACATCGGCCAGGAACAGTACTACATGGTGATGCCTCTGATGCCCGATCTGTGGAGTTGACTGGCTGTCCAGGCCCTGGTGCATCCTTTCCTCTAGGCGCCGTGAGACGGATATGCGTACACCCGGGGAGCAGGAGAGGGTCCCGGGCAACGCGCATTGCATCATGGCCAACATGGCCAGATGGCGAGCCGGGCTGTAGCACATGCGCACGATTGTTCTGCCGCCTATTGTGTGTGTTGCAATATTGCTATCTTGCAACTTTGGTGCAGAGCTGATGCCAGCAGACGACCGCTCTTGCTTGCTGGCTGCACATACCTTCCCGTACAGGCAGTGGCACAGTCACATTTCCGGCTCCGTGCTTCCGCCCATTCACACTGCGAGGCTGCCATTGGTCGAGGGCAGGATGACAACGACTCAGTCCCCCAAACACACGCGCCGTTTAAACTTTTAACTATCGACACACTCATGCCGTCTCCTTCCTTTTTCCCCCTTTTTTCTTTCCTTTTTTTGCACTCAGCCATTGTCTTGCATGCGCCTTCAACCAACAGGCCAAATTCTGCTCATTACTCGAGTACTCCGTAAAGGAGAAAAGAAGGCGCCATTCGGAGTTTTTTGAAACTCAGTCGCCATACCGAGACAAAGCCAGCACATGACAGTCTGCATGCTCCACTCGAGCATTTTGCCTGCCACAAACGCTGCCACAGCACACTGCCGCTGGATTGCATGATCCTATTCACAAATTTACCGTGGTGTTTTGCGTGTGGCAATGTGTCTATGTTCTATGGATATTGTACATTCTGCATTTTGAATTCCTTCTTCTCTTTTCTCATCTGCTCTTCCCCTCTCAAGTCCAGTCGTAGTGAGGAGGGAGGCATGTCAGCTATTCATCACACCCCCAATACTATACAGCCCAAATACCCGTCACATGAGAAGATGAATTTCCTTTGGTGCCGTCAGCGCAGCATTTAGCGCGGCACGCGTTTCCCAATGTTCCAACCCCAAGATCTCAGCACCCGGACGACCTTGGGTGTGACGGCAGCCGTGAGCGGCACTCTTAAGAAGATGAAGCTCTTGTGAATGGCATAGGCAAGTGCCAGCTGCGTTCCGAGGCCTACATGACACCCGTTAGTACATCGTATCATGCCACGCTGCATGGTGGGAGATGACGGGTGGGTGGTACTCACTGGCTTCCTCCTTGTTACGCTCTTGCGCTTCCTCTACTCCCCAGCTGGCCATTTCCACCTTGTCGCTAATACCGTCATTCCCCAAGGTTTCTGCCTCCTTGCTCTTCATGGATTGCCAGTACTCGTGCCATTTTTGCCGCACAGATTCCGGTATGAACTGCTTCGCTGTTGACACAACGTAGTGCTCGATTTTCCCTGGTAAACTTAAATGTTAGGCCCAACACATTGTCTGACTTTATTTTGCCATTTGCTTTTCTATCATGTCCGTTGGACTTACCAATCGTTTCTGTTCCCACTACTCTCACGAGAAGGAAACAAAATGGAAAATCCAACACACTGAGCGCCAGGTAGACTCCCACGGCTGACCAGCCATATTCCTTGGACAGTTGCTTTAGCCGTTGGCTCAAACTAAGCTTTTCCTGCGTGCCGCCCTCGGCCGTGTTCCGGCGCCATGGTGAGAAGCGGAAGCCACGACGGTACACCGGTGAGAACATGGGGAGCGGTCGGCGTGTGGCTATGCGAGTGACGGTTCGCAGTACGTGGACATTCGCTGTATGCTGCCTTCTGGCAGTTCTGGCGAGTGGCTGCGCTGTTTCTGAAAGCATCATGCTCCTCCAGGCGCCTGTCCATGCTGGCGACAGGAGCGGATTGCGGAGACCCAGGGCTCGGAACATTGTGGGCAGACCCAGGCTGCGACTGCGAAATCTTTCCCGTGTGATTACGTGCTCGCAAATATCAAAGTGTCTTCGCTGTCAATTGTCCTTTTGACGAGCGCGCAATCAGGTAGTCATGGCTTCCTTGGAAGCAGACCGAACCCAAGGGATGTCAAGATCGGCTCGATCGGAGGGAGTCGGCCTGGAGTTAAGAATTGTCCCCGGTTCGCGGTCTCGGCACACTCGCAAGACGAAAACTTGCAACTTTGACGGACCAATTGCTCTCGCTGCAGTATTGTCGCGCAGATGTTCCGCTCGTGGCTGTAGCTTGATCTGTGGAAGCGTTCACTTGCATCAAAGAAATTTTTTTTTCTTGGCTTGGCTGGACCTCCAGCCAGGGTCGTGATGTCAGTGCCAAGCGATCAACCTGACAGGAACAGCTAGTGTGGGTCATTTGATCACGTGTCCCTTGGCTGCTTTTTGAGAATTTGGCATATCAGAGGGGAGATCTGAAGATCCGCGGAAATTTTCTAGATGACGAGTTTGTCTGTTGAATTTACTTTTTGTACTTTGTTTCAAGGTGTATTGGCTGCCATGTGGTTTGATGTCGAGGGCACAGCCAGTTTCATTGAGTCGTCATATTGACGCCCCTACCCTGTAAGAGGCATGGGGTATAAGCCGTCTTCGGAGATGGGCAAATGAGTTATGACGTACTGGCTTTTTTTTTTTTCATTTGATAGGGAAAAACAAGGAAAGGAGAATGGGAAATCTCTCTTTGATTATACGGAACCTGGTAGTTCTTGTATCATCGTGTAAGTTGTAAAGCTGGGGTTTTCCCGCGAAATAATACATTGAATCAGAATGTTGCAAACGAGCCAGTTTTCTGTGCAAAGCTATCGCCAAATCACAGCGCTCCAGATCTGACTGTATGTCGTTCCAACATCAGGGCTGGGTAATCTCCAAGACGTCATCAAGTCAATGCGGATAAACATCTTGAACTCTTCAAAGTGTTTGGCCAAGCTGCTGTCATGTGGATTTGACTGACCAAATCGGTAAATTTGGAGCAAATTGACCTGCAGCCGATCAAGAAATGATGGATAACGGGTTTGGAATCGCCCCAGGGGCTTGTGCAACGGGAGACCTCCAGCAAACGCCCACCGCGCAACTGGCCGCCAGTTGGCGAAAAGTACTGCCAGCTGCTCCGAATTAGCTATCCGAAATCGCTTTATACCACGTGGTTACCGACAGGGTTGACATATATGGCGCCATGTCGTCTCTATCTGAGGCATCCTCATCCTCTTGAAATATTCCATTTCATCCCTCTGCGAACCCTAATGTGGCCTTGCATTGATTCAATAATTCATGCGGTCCTCCTCGATACATGTCTCGCCACAGTGACATGAATCCAACCCGTGCCTTCCTTTTAGATCTTTCAGCCATACGCGTGATGTTGCTGGAAGGTGATGGAATGGCCATGACGAACTGCCTCTCCCCTTTGAATCACGACGCAATCCGACGACGTTTTGCTTATCACAGCTTGACGCGCAAGACCGGGCGCTTCTGATTAGCAGTCTCTTGCGCTTCTGTTCCATTCATTTCTGCCCTTCTTTCTTTTCTTTCTTTTCTTTCCTTCTTCTTTTTTGTTTGTTTTTGAACTGAGCCATAATATATTACTGGTTGCCGCTCGTTTTCACCTCGCCAAATTCTCAGCTTGCCCTGCCATGCCACTTTGACCATGGCATCCAATCATGCTACAAATGCTAGGAAGAGAACCTTGCTCCGATCTTTTGGGTCGCGACGTAAAAATAAAGAATTTACATTTTCGCTTTCAGTTTCGCGTGATGGTAGGGTCCGGTTTCCCGAAGGCTTGGCAGATGCTAACCAGTTAACTTGTAGCCACGATACCTCCCAAGTCAACACTCGAAGTTGAGGCAGCCAACAATCCCAATGTACACCGGAAAGATTCAGAACATCTACATGGCGAATATAAAGCACCGACGACTGTTGACCAGATGTCTTGGGACCATGGAGCAAGAATCCAGGATGCCAGGGAAGGCAACATTGGCAGCTCTTCCGAACGACCCCCGACAACCGGACCCGATCCCAATTGCGTTGCGGATATGCGAAACCAGCACGCTTCGCCATTTGAGATGCACCCTGTTGTCGTGTCAAATTGTGATTCTTTGATGGAAATTCCAAGAAGCTCGAACCTTAAGAGAAGCTCACTTATTACAACGCCCCCGCTTAGCCGGGCTAGTCAACAACACAACCGTCGGTACACTACAAACTCTTCGCAGCTGGAAAAGACTTCCGACTTATTGAGCCTATTGGACAACTCGACTGTGTTGATGGAAGACAGTCTCCTATCGAATAATAAAGAAAAGCACAATGACAGGATCCAGCCGATATCTGCTGTGGAGGAGCAGATAGCCGGCCAAAGGTCATCATCACTGAAAGCCTTGGATGGAGGTGTGCACACGGCCACTGCTGAGGAAATTAATGACAAAGTCAGGGGAATGATGGCAGCAATGAATGCTCTCAAACCGAACCCACCTCGGAAATCTCATGGCTCGCAGAAGCTGGCTCGTATGACAGGCTCCAAGGTCTTTTCCAGAATGTCAGGCGTCCTTGGGCGAATGTATAGCAAGTCGCCTAGTCCCGAAACCAGCCCAAACAGTCAGCAAACAAGCGTCCGCTTGCGTGAGACTAGTATACCGTTGACGAGGTCGATGAGCCAGGCAAGTGTGAGCCAATGTTCGATTAGATCCATTACGATTCGGTTGAATGAAGGCACAAACCTTAATAGGAGCAAGGTTCAGCAAATCGTTGGACAGAAAGTGGTCCGAAAGCCTATTTCTTTCGAAAGAGATTCTCTTTTGCACCGCAAATTCGATGATGATGATGATGATGATGATGATGATGATGCCAACGACCCAGAATCTTCGACGCCCTCAAGTATGTCCAGAACGGGAGGATGCACGTACTCGGTGAACCCCTTTGAGACGGAAGAGGATTTTGAAAATAACCTTGAAAAGGGCATTTTGAATGGCTCTCCAGCTGGCTCATCTACACCACGAACTCGCATTCGGAAAACCTCGGATTCCAGTTTTGGCGATGACTCTGTTGAAGACCTGAGCGCATCATGTATAGGACAAGTCAACTTGGCAAGAGTTGTCAAGCTTGGTGCAAAGGATGTTGGGAGTCCTCGCATACGACAGGTCAATGTCCAATCGCCGACGGATGCAAAAGTGAGCCCATCGAATGCTCGACAGCGCCCCAAAAGAGAGCGGAGCATCACATGCGGTGACTTTGGAATTGCGAAAAAGCACCCTTCTCCGAGTAAAAAGGACCTGGAAGAGCTAGAACTGGCATTTCAGCAATACGCATTTCCCAAGGGGCAACATGTTCATGACGATATTGACGAGTTGGCTGCTGGCAATACATTGTGGGGAGGCGCTTTAGCTGTCAGGGATCCAAACTGCAAAATGAGATGCGGGGGTACGCAAACACAAAAGGCCAAGGCTCAAGAAAATTCAAGTTGCAACGCCTTTTCGTCCCGAATCCCGCGACCACTTGGCCAAGTCAAGAAAAGAGCTGTTAAGTACAGGCCAAAGAATGCGGTTCCAGGGGAAACTGATGAACTGTCGTAATGAATGGAGAGAGATATATTATTTCCTCGGATGAACAGTACTATTGAAGGAGTGTTTGAGGTTCATGGTTGATTTTGTTTCTTCAGGCCAGGAATGGCGATCAAGCATTGATGGAGAGGATGTGGCATCTGGTATCGTGAAGACGTGAACAGCAACATGATAGTGGACATGAAGATATGACCGTATTAGGGCTTAAGCACAGCATAACTAGTATTAATTGCATTGATTCTCAACTCCGAGGTGGCGCAAGGAGTATATATTGTACAAGCTAGGGGTATCTTGTTGCCAACTCTCATGGCCAAAGATGATGTTTTCTCTCTTTTTTTTCTTTCCATTTCCGTGGGGTTATGAATCATGATGCCATGGCTCGTCAGAGGAGTTTAAAAAATGTGATGACGGCGCTGGTAACTGCCGCGGCCGTCAGTTCCATGCATACGCCGAGTGCCAGCAGCCTGCGGGTTGTTTTTCATTTCGTCATTAGCGGCTCGGCCCAGATGGAGCTCTTGCAAATGGAACATTACAGCTTCAACGCACCTTGAGGCCGGGCCTTCTCGTCAAGCTACCCCTGAGTCTCATAAAGGCGCCGCTGACTTTGTCCTTGATGGTGGGTTTGCGCTTCTGGTGGACATGTCGAGGACGGCGGGAGAAGAGGCCACGGCGAGGGGCTCGCGTGGTGGTGGTTGTGGCGTGGCGGTGGCGGGTTCTGCGTCCGAAAGGCATGTTGAATACTTCAAGTACTTTAAGGGTTGTGATTCCTTGGTAGTTTTTGGTTGTTCTTGTGATTCTGGTGCAAGGCATAATGGCAAACCCTTGGCCGGTCAGGCAGCTATATATAGACTCTTTCCCGGCGCGGGCTGCCTTGGAAAGCAGAGTCGAGGTTACCATCCACGCACAGTTATGCCATGACCGCATCGACAAGGAATTCGGGTGCTGATCAGCCACACTTGTGTAACTACAAGACGGAATATCAGTTGTATAAACCTGGAACTTTGTCAGGGCGTGTGGCTTGCGCACGTCACGGCTGGGAGGAGGGAGCCATGATTGGGCGTGGTGATTTTCAGGGTCTTGGTTGTGGCTTGAGGGGGTGATGTCATGTGTGGCTGGGTCTCGTGTGCATGACGAAGAGGTGCATGCATGAACCAAGGAGGAATCAAGATGATGCAAGGGACGTGACTTGATGACGGAGTTGGGTCTGATGAGGGGGGCATCTCGAATGTGAAGGCACCGATGGCATTGACTGCGTTTCTGCAAAGACTGGGTTGATATGTACGCTCTAGCTTGCATCTATGCACACAGACAAGGGCGTCTATGAACGCAAATTGGCCTTGATTCTGTGCAAATCTTGCTCTGAAAAGCCCAGTGCCTTGGTGACGTAGCCCTCCCAGCCGCCAAACTGCTCGTCCAGGCCGTCCTGGAAGGCGCGCCAGAACTCGGGCCGCAGACTGACCAGATTGTAGAAGCCCGGGGTTTCGGGATCCTCGATGCCGAGAGTGCTCAAGGCGTAGTGCATGAGCTGCTCGCGCGCGGGCTCGGTGCCGATGCGCGAGAGCATGTAGTCGCGGGTCGATGCGTCGGCGGGCGTGCCGGCCAGCGCGTGCAGGAGGCCAGACACGACGCCGGTGCGGTCGCGGCCAGCTGTGCCGGGTGCGGGTCAGATAGAGAGGAGAAGGAAGGGGGGGGGCTCATGCGGGACTTGGGGCCAAGACGTTACCAGTGCAATGGAACAGGACGGGCTCGGCGGGTCGGTCCCGGACGTGTTCCAGGATCTCCCTGATGATGGGGCGGTAGGCCAGCGCGCAGTTCATGTATTCCGTCTTCCAGGCGGCCACGCCGCCGTCGACGGCGTAGTCGTGCAGCGGGGGCATCGGGTATCCGTCCTGGACGGGGAGCCAGACGTTTTCCACGCCGGGGATGACGGGGTCCGGGGCCTTTTCGCGCTCCTCGGCGATGCGGAGGTCGAAGATGCGGCGCACGCGGCCGGCCAGCCACGCGAGGGCCTCGGGGTCTTTGCTCGCGCCTTGCAGGAGCCCGGAGCGGTAGAAGCGCGCATCGGGCACGGCGCTGCCTGGCACGGCGCCGAGGTCGCGCAGGTTGAAGAGGGAGCGCGAGGGGACAAAGGGCCGCGAGGTCAGCACCGGCAGGAGCACCTCGGCGGCCAGAGGAAGGCGCACATGGGTGGCGCAGAGTGCGTCCAGGTCCAGGTCGAGCGCAGGAGCGGCAGGAGCGGACATGATGGCGGCGAGCCGTGGTTTCGCTTTCTCTGTTTTTGGTGTTGCGGGGGGAGATTGACGCCCCCAAGTATCGTCCATCGTCATCAGTCATGTCACCCAATCCCCGGCATCGGGGCCAGGCGGCGCGCAAGCAAAGCGCCCCCTGCAAAAAGCTACGAGTCGGGCCATTATAAACAAGATTTGGAGCAGCAAGTGGTGACGCGACCAGAATCATTCCATTTCCTTCTTCTCTCCTCTGCCTCCGTCTCTTTTTCTCCCCATTGCCAACCCTGTTGGGCTTCCATGATGACATTTCATCCCATCTTCCATCTTCCCCCTGCCCACCATCCAACCGGGGCGCGCCTTCCCCACATTGCACTTCCAAAAAGAGCAACAAACATGGTTCGTAAGAACCAAGACCCTCAGGATCAGGGGGCCTGGGGCAGAACATGCTCACCTTCGGAGCCATCTTGGACTCGCGAGCACACCGCGCCACGCCGCTCCCAAAATGGCCTCCAACTTAAATTCCCGTGTGCGCGGGAGCTGCCGTCAGGCACGCCACGAGGGGCCAGCACAGCGCCATGCGCTCTGATTGGCCAGCTGCGACTCTGATGTGTCCCCACGTCTCATCATTAACAACAACAACAACAACAACAACAACACCAACACTGTACACAGGTCGGCAACGTGCTTGCAGCTGCGTTCAAAGCCACGGCCGTCCGTCTTGTTGGCTCCATCTTAGAGTTTGCCGCTTTGCTAGCTCTAAAGTCTGAACCATGATGGGCTGGTCACAGCGCTCTTCGCCGGGCCGCACGCCTCCCGCGGCGGCACATTATAAGAAGTTTCTCACCCGCCGTCAAGCCTGTGACCTCGGACACGCCTGATTGACCTGGATGCGCCAGAAGCATGTTTGCAACGCAGCCCCTCCGGTGGGCCTTTGTCCTCGCTGCCGTGGCCAACGCTCTGGTCGGGGCGATGAAGCCGCGTTGGGGGTATCCTCATGATGGCTATCTCAAGAAAAGGCCCAAGTACAAGCCCCCCAAGCCTTGGCAGGTCAAAGACACATACTGCTACAATTCGATCCGGACACACGACGTGGAACAGCCCAGTGCCAAGTGCTTCACCGTCCAAAAGGGAGAGTTCATCAAGGTCTGGACCCCGAACGAGGGCTGGGCTCAAAACAGAACCACCGAGGGACATGTCATTCCCGGCTTCTGGGACGCACACGCACACTTGATGGCCTACGCTGATTTCCTAGACTCGGTCAACTTGTTTGGTGCAAAGTCTCTCAAGGAGGTTAAGGAGAGAATCCAAGATTTCCGCCTCAGCCACCGGAGAGCTGGCAAGAAACATTACTGGATACGGGGCGTGGGCTGGGACCAGGAGCTCCTGGGTCAGTGGCCCACGGCCGTGAGTCTCTCTCCCCTTCTCTCTCCCGCCTGTTACCTGTTACCCTCGGGCATTATATACATCTGCATCATCTAAATTTCCCTGGCCGTGCCAAGTTCCCCGCTGACCAAAATCACAGAGCGACATTCAACAGGACCCCGATCTCAGGGACATCTACATGATGGTTGATCGGGCTGATGGACAATGCACGTGGGTATCCCAAAAGGTCCTGAAGCTGCTCCCCAAGCCCATGCCCGAGATTGCGGGGGGCGAAATCATCACCAAGCCCGGCAGGGGCGTCTTTTGCGACAAGGCAATGTCCTTTGTCGCCGGCTTTGAGCCCCCGATGAAGCGCGGCAGAAAAAAGGCCCGCATCTTTGCCGCGATTCGAAAACTCAACTCCCTCGGCCTGGTGGGCATACACGACGCCGGAACCTTGCCCGACGACGCCAAGTTTTTCGGCAGGATGGCGAGAAAAAAGGGGCACTGGAACTTGCGAGTCTACGGCATGCTGCAATGCACCGAGCGCAACACGTACTGCGTCAACGAGTCCCGGACGATCCTCAGGGATGACCACAAGTTCAACCTGAAATCAGTCAAGCTCTTTGCCGGTACGTCAAGAGAGCACACACAAGCCCGCCGCCCGGGAACTGACTGACACATGCATGTAGACGGCTCCCTCAGGAACTGGGGCTCGGCGTTGCTATCTCCCTATAGCGACCACAACTGGACATCTGGAAAGGAGCTGGCAAATGCCGACACCCTCACAAGGCTGACGAAACAGTGGGCTGCCAAGGGCTTCCAGGTCAACATACGCGCGGTTGGAGATCTGGCCGTCCGCAACGCCATCGAAGCCATCCGCGCCGGTCTCCGGCAGCAGTGCCCGTATGCCCTCACGGACGAGGATCTCGCCGGTTGCCAGACTCAGGTTCGCTTCCGCATCGAGCACGCCCAGGTCATTCACCCGGATGACCTGGCCCGCATGCGCGCCCTCAACATCATACCCTCCATCCAGCCCGCCCACGCCACCGCCGGCATGAACTTTGCCCTGGAGAGGCTGGGACCCGAGCGCCTCAAGACCGAGGCATACCTCATGCGCTCCCTGCTGGACCTGAAGCCCCTCCTGGGCAGCGACTTCCCCATTGGGCCGCCCAACCCCCTCCACGGAATCTATGCTGCCATCACCAGGAAGAATCCTGTAACTGGCCTGGGCGCCAATGGCACGCGCCACGGCTGGCAAAGAGACGAGGCGCTTACTTTGGATGAGGCCATGTGGGGGTTCACCGGGGCGCCAGCATACGGTGCGTATATCGATGGAAGGGCGGGCGTCATCAAGGGCAAGGCGTTTGCCGACTGGGTCGTCTTGGACAAACCCATCGAGTCCATGTCCCTGGAAGAGCTGCGTGCCGTCACAATCAAAGAGACCTGGGTCGATGGAAAGCGAGTATACACGAGAGATGACATCCCGTCAACCGATCAGTAATTTTTGTCTCTGTTGGATTATTTTGTTGGAGTTGAGCGTTGAATTGCGACGTGAACATGAACACTGTCACATGACAACTTTCCTTGTCGACCAGCCTCAGAGAACCCCATGTTTCTGCTCCATCATTTGATGGAGTGCATGTTTGCCCCTCATCGCCCTCGGCAAAGAAACAGTTTTCACCTGCGCTGCCCCTGGTACTTTGGTCAAATTGTGTATTTTAATTTAATGCTTGCAAAGGTCAAATAAAAATCGACGACGCCTATTGATTGGCCAAGCATCAAGTACATTATGGATAAATCTATCATTGACACCCGAGCCTTCTCACCCTAGCTCAATATCAGCTGCAATTGTGACATTCCAGGTAACCACCCAGCCCTTTGTGCATTCTTCCCATGGAATAAAGTTTGTAAAGACTCCCTAAAATGCTCAGACCAAAAACAGAGGAGAAAAAAAAGCTATAGGCATACCAGCCCAACGCCAGTATGTGAATCACAGGTCCAACATGCTCGATATGCCGTATGTGCACCGCGCAGCAATCTCAGCTTTTTGAAACGCATTTGCCTTCAAACCATTTAGCAAACTTGACGGTAGGGATATCCACCGCTCTCCAGAACACGTCGGCCCACCAAATGACTGTGGGAACAAGGAAGACGGCACCCAGGAAGAAGCCAGCATTGTAGCAGTATCCTTCTACGCCAGTAAGTTCAAAGGCCATTTTCTCCCAGTGGTAGCCAACGGCGTGCATTGCTGGGCCGTGCATCAAATACAGGGCGTATGAAATCTTGCCAAAATATTGCACAACGGGAGAATTGAAAAATCGTTGCCATGATCGAGAGTGGCCAACGGCCAAAACAAACACAACTGCGCCCACGGACTGCCAGTATCGGTATTTATCCGCCCCCCACCACTTAGGTATAAGAGACGTCAAGTAAATCCACCCCGGCGCCGCCTCGCCACCATCATCTGGTTGTGACAACAGGTATAGACCGAGAATACTGACAAGAGTCCAGAACAAGCGTTGAATCTGGCTGCGGGGTTTCGGATGTTGTTTTTCGCTCAAAAGCAAAGCAGGTGAAGCGATATGAGCACCGCGAATATGATCCATCTCCGCAAGAATCATGCCACACAAGAATAAACACAGCTCCCATCTAGAATGACGGTAGCAGAACCACGTAATGGCCCCGATGGTCAGGAGTCGAAGGCCAGTTATCAGACGCGCGGTGCCGATAAGAGTCAGAAATAGATAGAGAGAACATCGAAACTCGACTGGTATGGTCCACAGGTGCACATCATATGCTATAGGCGCAATGTTAGTGTGTCTGGTTTCCTGACTGAAAGGGTGCCCTTACATGTGCTCCCACCATGCTCATCCCAGTTGAAGACATGAACAAACCTGTACATGTGAATGGCCCAGTCTCTGAACTGGGCGTAGGAAGACTCCATTCTGGCTGGATGAGGCTCGACAATTCTCTTCAGATACCTATGATCATTGGCAAACTCCCGCGTCCATTCATATGCTCCAACTCTGAGCAGACATATAATCATGAGTGTAGAAATTGCAGTCGGCAAATACAAGCGAATGGCGCGACGGAAAGTCAGGGAACTCATGGTGGTGGCAAAATCGGCGTAGGATCCATTCCGAAGTATTTTTAACGGGCGATAGGACAATGCGTATCCCGAAATGACGAAAAATACACACACTGCCTGAGGCCCCTGATACCATAGTCTGATAATGGGAAGCTTCAAAAAATGGTAATTGTCCTCCCCAGTGCCCCAGCTAAAAGCGATAGTGAAGCCTTGATAAGAATAGTGGCAGAAAAACACAAAGAGGGCAGCGAGGCCTCTCATGCCGTCGAGATATGCGGTTGGTGCGAGCTTCGAAGGACATATCTGCTCACGGGCGTGTCTGCCTTGCAGGAAACTTGGTGACAGAAAAAGAATAAAGCGAATCAAGAGAACTCGTAATTGATTCCATGGGAGCGTCAAAGCCGACAGGTATTTGGCGCGGTCCGGAAACTGGAAATGGACCTCGAATCGATGGTCATCATCACTGGTCTCGTCATCGGATTCTGAAATAGATCTCGCTTCTAGTAGTCCTATCTTCTCCTCCTGTAAACGCGAGTGCATCAGGCTGTCACTGGAAGCCATTATTCTGGGATGAGCCTGCTCTTCAATCGGTAAGGGAAAACAAAGGCAAACCCGAAACCCGCTCTGTGATGACGCGCAGATGCGAAATGAGTGTATTCTTCAGAGGAAAAAATCGACAAGAGATGATGTCACAGTCAGAGAGTGGATGGTGCCGGTGAAGAGAATGTGAATCGGCAACACTTGACTAGAATTTAGAGAAAAGCACCGTATATGGGGAGTGTTGGAAAGAAACAATGCGGTCGACAAGCTGGCCTCTCGCTTATGAGGATGGCTGTCGACCTGGTCCGACGAAAAGAAGTGAAAGCGGCGATAAAGAAAGAACAATGAAGAAGGAGGAGGAGGAGAAAACCGGTGCCGTGTGTTGTCAAAAGATGCGGTGCAGAAAGCCTTCTAAGGGCTTGGGATAGATTTGTCCCCAGACCGGCAGGTTCGCTAGATCAACTTGTTCGGCAAGCAGAGAGGGGAGGATAAATCCTTGCTCGGTTGAAGCAGGGGGATCAGGTTAACCAGGACGGCGAAAGAACAAAGGTCTGGTGCTTGTTCAGATGGCACAGGAACAGAATGGACAACAGCCGTTTACAGTGCAAGTGGTTTCTTTTCACAAGCAGTCAAGGCACATGCAATGCGTCCAAAGTCGTACATGCCTTCCACCGTCCATACGCTCAGCTGCACCTTCCTCGCACCATGACTTGTCTGGTGGTTTACAATCCAACCTTCCCTGCAAAACGTCAAATGACGTTAGCTCCTTCCTTTTAGCCTGATACAAGAGAGCAGCCGCAACCAATGGGCGGCACAGCCTACACAAAGACTAGAGAAATAAACTTACAGTAGGCGGATTGACCAAGATCGAATTCCAAGGAAAAGGAGGCAATGCAGTCAAAGAGCCTCCCCTTGGACGACAATTTCGACAATATCTGGCCGGTGTGGTGTCCGAAGCAACAAAGCAAGGAACGAGCATCCTTTGTCAAGCACAAGACACAATGCGTTACCTGACTAAACTGTGCGATGCAAACCGTACCCGGCCTAAGACAGTGTTTTGTCTCGCAGCGGCTATCAAATTCCTCGCCCAGTACGCCTTGGTCCTTCGCACGTTGGTACGCAGGAACGACGATCAAGGAAACACCATGAATGACATATCGCAGTATACGGATAGATCTGAACCGAAACAGTTGCTGCGTAGGACCCGCTGTCTACATCAAATCATATCTCGCAGCAAGCGCCTCGCAAGCGATCCAACACGAATAGTCCTTCTATATGTGGGTTATGAAGGGAAGTTGACATGCACCTCCACATCGCCGGCCGAGTCTGCATCCATGTCGGCACTCCTTTGCCGCGTGGCGGCCAGAAAACACACAGGGTACTCCGTACCAAATTTGGAAACCTACTAACCCGGTGTTTTCGACAGAGAGATGCGCCCAACATGTTTCGGAGAAAAAAAGTCTTCGCCACAGGAGGCTCAATGGCTGGGTTGATGTTGCCGAGCTGCATAGCTCGTGCCCACTGAACATATCCACCAGACGTCGATCCGTGTTTCTCTATGATAACTTCAGTTCAGGATTGACACTGCGTCGGGCGTTGGAGCGAAGCTGTCGGCAGAACTCGTGTCGTACCTGGCTTACAATCACGGGAAATCTCTGGCGTGGGATAATCGCCCATGCCGGGCTTACTCATATTTATCTACCCATTAAGGTACTTGAGCAAGTGTGCAACTCTTGGCAAATACCGTTCCTGGGTCACCAACTCCACAGCGAGTCTGGTGTTGCTGCCATCAAGACAGCCTTCGCGCTGACAACCCGTTCGCATTGCCGTGATCTTCAATCAAGACTCTAGGTACCGAGGGAGTACTTACAGTACCGTATATCATTCTTATTTTGTATTGTTCATCTGTGGCCTGTCAGAGCTGTTCGAGCCCCAGCCCCGTGTTGGCCCCACTTTGACCAGGTATTGCAACAATGGCTTGACGCCCAGGGCATGCTCAATTGGCCTTGGCTTCGGTGCTCATACCCCCAATATTATAGAAGGTCCGGCCATAATATCCCCTCGCAATAAGTTGCCAGAGCCATCTGCGAGGCACGTCATGAAGCATTGACTGACTGCGGAGGAGCCAAGCATGTGCTGCCTATCAATAAGACCAAGTATTGCTTACAAGATACACCAATTGAGTAGGTTTGCGGAGAGATGAGATTTAATTCTGCAGTTGCCCTTACTATGTAATGTGGAAACATGGCAATGTCCAAATCTATCAGTTCGGCACCATCGCCACCCAGAGACTTGGATCGTCTGGCCGTAGATGCGCCATTTTCATCTGCAGCCGTCATTCCTTTGCTGCATAACAACTAGTACCTGTAATATAACTCGCTTCATTAGATTTCCAGCCGTGTCTGTGCTCCAAAACGCCTTTCCCATGCCCTCATTAACTTTTGCATTACAATCAAGCCATTACCAGAAAGCAGAAGCAAACAATCCAACTTGTGCACCCTAGTTCTCAAGCCAGTCCAAGAACTGGGGAGTGAAATAACTGACAACAATTGTAGCACCTGCCCGCAGAATGCTCTCGGTCGCCTCGAATGCGGCTGTCTTGAGATCAAACACACCAGCCTTGGCAGCGGCGTGAATCATCGAGTATTCACCACTGACCTGGTAGGCGGCAATTGGAAGATCCTTGCCCAGGTCCTTTGCGTCGCTGATGATGTCGAGGTACTGCCCGGCGGGCTTGACCAAGATGATGTCGGCGCCTTCATTAATGTCTCGCACAATGGCGCGGCGGGCAAGGCCACGGCCGCTGGGGGGAAGTTGATAGCACTTGCGGTCTCCAAAGGATGGGGCCGAGCCGGCAGCGTCGCGGAAGGGACCGTAAAGGCATCCGGAAAACTTGGCCGAGTAGGACATGAGCGTGGTCTTGTGGGCAATGCCTTCCTCGATAAGCTTGAGCTTGATGGCACGAATGCGACCGTCGTTCATATCCGAAGGGGCAACGCAGTGAGCCCCGGCCTTGGCGTAAGCAACGGCCACATCGGAAATGCGGTCGACAGAAAGTTGGTTGTTCAGGCTGCCGTCATCGCGCAGAATTCCGCAGTGGCCGTGAGAGGTGTATTCGCAAAGGCAAACATCAGTGCAGATGTACACCTGGGGGAATCGACGACGGATGAGGCGGATAGCCCGAATGACAGGGCCTTCGGGGTCGTCGGCAGCGCTGCCCAGAGCGTCCTTGGTACCGGGCTTCATGGGAACACCGAAAAGCATAACCGAGCGGAGGCCCTTGTGAACGAGGGGTTCAAGGAAGGGCACGAGCCTGTCGACGCTCAACTGGTACTGGCCAGGCAGCGACGCGACCAAGTTCATGTCGTTCTCGCCATCCGTGATGAAGAGTGGGTAAATAAACATGGACTGTGACACAAATGCTTTGTTAGCGATGTCGCACAGGGGGCCACCAAGGTTGCACGCAGACGGGAACTTACCTTGGTGAGTTGACGCTCAGCCTGCCATGACCGGGCCAGAGGATGGAAGTAGCCACCGTGGAGCTGGCTTCCGATATCGCCAGATATGCTCACACTCGTGGCAGCCGTGCTAGTATACGACATGGCTCGAGAAATGTGCGAAGTTCGGTCATCCATGGTGGAGATGGAAGCGGGCGGGGCAGGTCGGCGAGAGCCATTGCTGTCGCGGAGAGTGAGGTCCTGAACAAGACTGGAGAAGGACATGGCGAATGACTTTGTTGAATGCGGAGTCGCCTAACTGAATGCTGTCGAGAATGTAGAATCGTCGTTGCAAGGAATACCCAGCGTCTCTGGTCAAGTTCGACGAAGTAAGCAAACAGGGCCAGAGTTCGCAACACGGCACTATCTATCGGCTGTCGTTCGAATGGAATTGCAGGAGTCCCTGCAATGAGCTGAAAAGGCCGACCCAAAAGGTACAGGACACTATTGTGGATTTTGAGGTGGTGAGAACTGGTGTAAAACCAGAACGAAAAAAGAGTGCTGGAAGCGAAAAGAAATTGAAGGGTGGTGGTGTGTGGTTGAACCGTTTTGCCTCCGTGTGTTTGGCTGGCTTCAGGTGTGGCAGGGTAAGTTACAATGGCCAGTGCGCAAGTTGCGTGGAAAATCGAGGTACCTCGGGACTGCGGTGTCGCCGGGCTTTGAAGAGTGGCGTTGGTCCAATCAGCAGGTGCTAAATGGTAATGCGGGGAGCGGGTTGTGCAGCCGAGTCGCCGTGGCTTTCGGATGCTTGTGAAAGCCGGGGATGAGGAGCCCCTTGCAATTGATTTGCCATTTCGAGCCGGCAATGGGTGGCTACTTTGGTCTTTGCCGACTGCGGAATGTGAGTAGTAAGAATTGAGTTGGTGAGGTTGTCCATTATGCCACCACAATTCCCCCGGCATGCCAAGGTTCCTCCGTAAGAAAGCAGCAAACCTCGCTTCAATGTTTCCGACGTTTGCTGTAAACAAGAATGACTTCAGAACGCTTCCGATGAGATTTCCCGCCCAATTAAGGGTCAATGACTGTGCGCGGTGAATGAAACACCAAGGTCTGGTGGTAGAGGTTTCTGAATTGACATGCAGGCTCGTTTTTCACATTTCACATGTCTGGTACCTTGCACTTAGACTGCATTCTGCCCAGTTTTCACCAATCTCCCGGCAGCTATGCATCCATCCACACAGGCACAAATCCGTAGCTCCATCATGTGCTTGTGATAAACGTCGTCCGTCACCACCGAACAGATATTCTCAAAAGGTTGGATGGTCTGAGAGCAGGCTCCTTGCATGCCACAATCCTCAAAATCCGACACAATAAGGCGAGTAGGTAGCTCATCCATGACCTTGAAAGAATCCAAGCAGTCAAAACGTGCATGACTATCGTCATTAGGCGTAGCTTGTTGCAAAGTCTCGTCACCACCACACTTCACTGCGCAGGCAACTCGGAAGAGCAGATTACAATATATCCATTGGCTCTGACAATGTCTCTAAATCGTAATAGTACACAGTTCACCCCAACTAAAATGAACCGTATTTTCAAAAAGAAAAGGTATAAAGGCTGCCGATATGGTTCCCCAATCACACATGCCATGCAGCCATTTATAAGCCCCGAAGGACGGTATTGTCACGCTTATCCAGTGGTATATATCTCGCTTCCAATACCTGTGCAACCGTGCGCTTCTCACTACCAACCTTTTCAAATCGCTGGTCCAGGGCTTTTGAAACAGGATTCAACGCTGCAACGTCAACCTTTCCGGGAGCAGACCCAGCCCCAGATAGACCAACGGCAGACTTGACCTTGTCCACAACCTCAGTGGCCTTCTCCTTGCCCTTTTCTAATGCCGAAGCCACAGAAACTCGAGCTTCTGATGCCTTTTGACCAGTCTCGTTCTTGACTCTCTGAGCCTCCCTCCAAGCAGCCAACCTTGCTTGCAGTGCGTTGTCCTTTACCTTGGCATCAAAGTCCTCAGCTCCCTCCTTGGCCTGCTCGAAAGCTCCCTTTGCCTTGGAGGCAATCTTGCTCGCTGAATGATCGGCCTCGGTCTTTGCCTTCTTTGACAGAGATTCCACCCCGCTCTTGGCCTTGGCAGCGCCCTCTTCTATCGATTCGCCAAAGGCTCTGTCCCAAAGGGCACCGATACGGTCCTCGAGCCCTTCACGGACTTCCTCCCAGTCGGTGCGTTGTACCCATTTCACAGCGTTTTCGACCTCTTCATTCCATCGTTCCTTTGCGATTTCGACGGCTTCGGCTCGCTTGGCGGCAGCGACTTCGGATCGAGTAGGAGGCAGTGGTTGAGGAACGGGATCAATGAGGCTCTGTATGGCCAGGGCTTGCGCGCGGAGCGATCGGCATTGCTGTTCGCGGTTTCGCTGGTGCGCGAGGACTGACAGGTAGGCCAAGGAGAGGGTCAGGGTGACGCCACCAGTCTGCGCCAGTTGCGTTAGCTTGAACACCGGCCACAAATTTCAACTTAGGAGACGTAGTAGCATACAAAGCCGGTAGCGAAACCCATTCTATCAGTGTTGGAGAGCCAAGTCCTGGCTCGGGCGTGAGGGGGATTCGGGAAGTCTGGTGCTCAGAGGGCGAGACGAGGTAATCGGGTGGACAAAAGAAATTGCGGATCCCCGGTTAGTTGCCGTATATCATGGTGCGCAGCAGTCGTCTAGCCCTGCAGCAGTAAACGCAGCGAGTCAATTGACGCTCGCGAAGTGCACCAGGGGAGAGAATACGGTGTTGCGTGCGGGTTTTCGGTGCTTGTCTCGGTTGACGTCGTTTTTTTGGCCGCTGGAGCTCTGCAGGTGCCCACCCTCGCAGAAAAACAACCGGGCTCCCTCTGGCCGTGGGCTGGTGTGCCAAAAATTTCGCCTGGGCCAATCAAATGTCGCGTTTGCTCACCACCTGCCTTGGTAGATCAACGACACCAGCATCGACCCTTTTTTTGGCTGCCATATCGAAAAACGACCGTCAACCGTACGAGTTTAACAACTACGCATCCAATTGCTTCGACTACAGAAATCGCACAATGGCCGGTGGTCTCGTCAAATACCGGCATCTCAGCCGAAACTCGGCCGCCCGAAAGGCTCTGCTGAGAGGCCTGGTCACCCAGCTCGTGCAGTATGAGCATATCCAAACGACACATGCCAAGGCAAAGGAAGCTCAGCGATTGGCAGAGAAGCTGATTACGCTGGCAAAGAAGAATAACGAGCCCTGCAGGAGATCAGCCCAAGGAATACTATACGTACGTGCATCCGTATCTGTGGCTCACGCAGCCCTGATCCTCCCCGTCGCCGAATACAAGCACGCGACAAGTTTGCTGGGGACGACAAAACTAACAAAATCTATCAGACACCACACATACTACTCCCTAAACTCTTTGGCGAATTAAGAAATCGCTATCTCACCCGCGAGGGCGGCTATACCCGTGTGGTCCGCACCGAACCCAAAAACACATACGACCAAGGCGAGAGCTCCATCCTTGAATTTGTCGATGGACCCAAGGACTCCAGGTTCATGATGACTGCCAAGACAATTGCCAGAGACCGCCTCTTGGGACGAGAACCCACCGCTGTAACGCTGCAGAATATCAAGAAGGTCACACAGTTCCGGGGAGAAAAGGACCTTGATGACATGGTTCAGCGATTTATGACGCTGCAAACGGCTGACACAACTGGTGCAGGCGAGGGACACAGCGTAGAGTCGGCGAAGATGGCGGACGAGGCGAGCTCAAAGGCACGTGAGATTGCCGCGGAGGTGAAGGCTCAAAAAGAGGACCCAGCGAAGAGATAGTTGGGACGGATCGGGACTGAGGTAAAATTAGAAGGCGTGATAAATGCGCCGTGTACAAATATCATGTACGTTGTATTCTATATACCATTTTTTTGCATTCAGCTGTGTACGAGTCGCGTGTGGGAAACCGCTGCCGTCTAAACACTGAGAGGGCAACGAACAAGAAGACCGACCTCGACGAGACACCCTTGGCGATCATGCACAAGGCCCTTATTTTGTCGAAATACAGGTTTCTGCGAACCTCCAGGGCAATTGCGTTCGAGGACACTCTGTGGCATGAACAAGCATCATCAGATGTTGATGCGGGTGCTGACTGCATTCATCCTATATAATATACAATTTATGCGTGGAATATTCTTCTATACAAAATCAAAAGTATCGCCACGTTCGTGAATCATCTTCCCAACTCTTTTTGATCCAACCACCCTCTCCAGCTTCATAACATCATACTTTGAAAACAAAACCCGCACCGCGCCTTGCCCCGGCTCAATTTTGAGGTCATGTTCACTTTTGCTGAGATATTCCCCGGCGATTTCTCGATAAAAGATGTGGTTATCGGGCAATCCGTAAAATATGACGCGTTTCACGCCGCGGAACTGGTAGCGTCTGAAATGGTGCGCTCGCTCTGTGTATAAAAGTACGCGATGACGACCAGACAGGAAATGTGAGCGTGCACGAGATGCATCGGGGACGTCAGTGTATTCCGACACGGCGCCAAAGGTGACGTCGCTCATGATTGGCGAGTTGGCGAAATAGTTACGAACGCGAACGAAATCAAGGTAAGAGGGTATGAAGAGCAGTGTGCCAGTGGTGTCTTTAACACGCTTGACGAGGATTGGCACAATGGCGGAAACAAAGTATTCGAATCTCGCATCGGGGTCCTTTTCGACGGACGATGACTGGAATCGTGAAAAGGTTTGCTTTGCTTTGACACCGAGCTGCTGAATCATGCCTTGGTATTCTGGTTGGAGGCGAATTTTCCCCGCCCAGTTGTGGCAATATGATCTTTGGAGCTCTGCAAGCTCGGGGGTATTGAAGCCCGACAAGACTATTGTTTGTCTAAAGTACTTGGCCCAGTCTTCGAGATACCAAGTTCGAAGACGGCCAAAATCACACCCGTGGGCATCTTTTGGCTGCAAGTTGAGGTGCTCAAAGATGTACTCGATGTGTTCCCAGTTTTGCATGAGCAGCGCATCAGCCTGGTCGACAACAACCATTTCAATGGAGCTCAAAAAGTCAAAGTCGGGCTTCTTCTTTTCCTCTTCGGAACCCATTGCCATACGGAGGCCGAGCGGACTGGCCAAGAGGATGTCTGAGTTGTAGAACTGGGAAAAGTACTTTATGGTTTTGCGGGTGAACTTGACACCAAGTCGAAACATGTCGTCATCGTTACCTTGAAAGAGGTCTCTGAAGTCCTCGGGTCTGTCTTCGCCAAAGCTGCTTCCTTTCTCGATGTATGAGTCGTCAAATCTTTTGCGGTTCTCTTGCTGGTCTGGGTCGCAAAGATCCCGGATGATATTGATGATTTTCGCGCATGAATTCCTTGTGGGGACAAGGAAGAGAACTTTCGGTCTGGTGAACCCTTGGTCTCGAAGCTCGAGTTCTGTATCCCCGCTTTCTTTAGCAAGCTTGTAGTTGTTTTTGATGACACGGTCTCTCGTCCTAGGTAAAGTTAGCCTAGGGTACAGCTCCGCGGGCTTAATCAGACAAAATATACTTGAATACATGGTTCAAAGCATGCAGACAAACAGCTTGCCTCAGCCCCGTGGCATTGTTCATTGTTCTGTCACAGTGGAAAATATCTTTGTATCCGAAGAGCAGTGGCAGAATTGCTTTATGCGTGGCATCGAGCTTGTCCATCTTCTTGGAAGCCATCTCTTGCAACTTCTGCTTGAGATTTAGTCCTTCAAGACCACACGGCTGAGGGATATCGATTTTGGTTCCAGAACCAGCAGACATCATGGTAGCTCGCAGTGACGAGACCAGCGCTCTCGTAGTGGACCAATCATCATTTTTGACTGCTTTGACAGCCTTGCCGACTTCTTGATCATTCGGGTGCGCAAAGTGAAGATCGAAGGGATCCGTCAGTTCGTCGTCGTCTTCAGAATCTGGCTCTTCCTCAGCTTGATCTTCCTCGTTCTCTGCATCCTCGGCCTCATCGACTCTATCGATATCCCCCTGCCCCGAATCGCTGGCGTCATCATTTTTCTGAGCCTCGGAACCTTCCTCCTGTTGGGAAGAGTCGTCATTGTGTCCAAGTTTCCGTCTCTTTGCTGAGGGAGCGCTAGAGTCACTGAAGCTTTGCAAGAGAGCCATGTACGGCCGAGAGGCGGGTGATTCCTCCTCCTCCTCCTCATCATCATCATCAGAGACAATGTCGTCCAAGTCTTCACTCTGCTCACCTTGGGAGCCAAGGTCGGACTCAGAGTCGGTTTCCCTAATTGGCTTTGTAAGTTTTCATGATTCAATATTGAAATCACGCTCTGAACGGTGCAAAAACGTACTCGTCCTTTTCTGCTAGACGGTCACCATCAAAGCGCCTCGTCGGTCCATAGCGACTGAATCCTCTGCCTCTGCCTCTTCCACGTCCTCCTCGGCCTCCCCTGCCTGCTCCTCTGGATCCTCTACCTCTAAAGTTGCCACCTCTTCCACGAGGCCCCATGATGACTCAACGTATGAAAGTAAAGTCAGAAAGATGGCAACAACAGGAAAAGCCAAGATGGTTCAAGTCGCAATGAAGCAGCCAAACACACCCAAAATGATAGACCCGCTAAAAAAGTTGGCAGCGCTCACAGCCTTGCGTTGGCGAAAACGCAGCCGTGCCCAGCCACAAGCATGGTGGGGGCTCCGCCACAGACATCCTTATCGTGGCTTATCTGTGCGCACAACCCCAGCCAGAGCCCAGCCAAACCGTGCAAATCGAAAAATCAGCCAAAACTGAAGGAGTGGGCATCGCGAACAAACTGAACGACCCAGAACAAGACAAAGCGGGCCCTCTTCTTTTACTCAACCTCCCGCCCTCTCCACGGCATACCGCATCCTCGATCGAACGAAAACCGCTTCGTGTCGACATAAATCCTGCCCAGTATGGCCGCCGCTGCTACCGAGCGCTTCATACACCTCGCGCGTCCCTTGACGCACACTCATGCCGGCCTTCAGTCGAGCATTGCCCCGCTTGCCGTCAACATCCAGCCTCAAGTACGTATATGCCCCTGCTGCCGACCCATGAAAATTGCTCCGTCTCGATCCTCATGATCAAGAGAGGATAGTGTCTCCAAGTCAAAAGCTCTTGATCTGGGCCAGTTCCGCTCACGCCAGACCGTCGTGTTAACCTTTACTCTTCCCTCCCCCTACAGGCTGTCCTCTCCATCCTCGACCACGCTGTCCGACGAGACAACCGCGAAAATGCCCAGTCTACCCGCGTAATCGGTGCCCTTGTCGGCACCCGCTCTGAAGATGGCACCGAAGTCGAAGTCCGCTCTTGCTTTGCCATCCCTCACACTGAAGAGGAGGACCAAGTCGAAGTGGATGTTGAATACCAGAAGAACATGCTCGCCCTGACGCTCAAGGCTTCCCCACGCGAGACCCTCCTCGGCTGGTACACCACCTCCCCCGAACTCAACAGCTTCAGCGCCTTGATCCAGAACTTTTTCGCCAGCGCTGAGACGGGCACGGCCCCTCACCCTGCCATTCACATGACTATTTCCACCGAGCCGGGCGCGGATATCCAGACCAGATGCTACATCAGCGCTCCCGTGGCCGTCAACCCCGAGCGCGCCGCTGAAAGCTGCCTGTTCATCCAGGTCCCCCACAAGATTCTTTACGGCGACTCTGAGCGCGTCGCCCTCGAGGCCGTCGCCAGCGCTCAGAACAACGAGAGCAGAAGCGCACCTTTGGTCTCAGATATTGAGGGTCTCGGACGATCCATCGAGCAAACCCTCAACCTGTTGGATCGTGTGAGCGAGTGGATCAACGGCGTGCTCGACGAGGAGGAGGAGCCTAATAATGCCCTTGGCCAGCTTTTGATGGGTGCCCTGTCCCTGACCCCCAAGGTGGACGCTTCTCAGATTGAGCACGACTTCAACAACCATATTCAGGATGTCCTCATGGTCAGCTACCTGGCCAATACCATCCGTACACAAATCGATCTTTCCCAGCGACTGGCTACCGCCAACCTTGTCAGCAACGAAAAGGAAGGCGAGAGCAAGGGCGACGGTGAGAAGGGTGGTCAACGTGGAAACAAGAGAGGTGGCCGTGGAGGTGCCAGGGGCGGCGGTCAGCAACGGGAGCCTCGAGAGCCCAGGGAACCCAGAGAGCCCCGTGAGCCAAGGGAACCTGCGGAGTAAAATCAAAGCGGGCATGATTTACGGTGTTTTTTATGATAGCGGGTTCGGCGAACCCCCGATACAAAAGAAACGTGAAGGAAGATGCTTAGGGTGCCACGGTGTCATGACATGACTCTGCACATTATTTTTATTTTTTACCCAAGGTGTGAAGGGTTGAATAGGGAACCTAGGCATCGTGTTATATAACAACACATCATCATGGCGTTGTGGTTAGCCGTATTTGAGTCGGCACCTAAGAGTTTAGAGCCCCTCCCGCAAAAAAAAAAAAAGAAGGAAAAAAAAAAGAACCCTCACAGCGAGGAAATTAAAAATCGTCATGTAGCTTTTCATGGAAAATAAATTGGTTATCAATGCAATGCTCTTCATCTAGTGATAATGCGTTTACCCTACGAAAACTGTCGTGGATTTCTTTTTCATCCTGTCCACCAATAACGCCAAAAAGTAAAATAAGAATATGATGCAATGAAACCCATTCATGCCCGGATGCGCCTATTGGACTTGGCCAGCTGCCCGGCCCCCTAAACTACATGAATGCGCCCTAAATTCCGGTGGCCGGCTTCTGTGGTAAAGTCGCCGGGTTGCCGTAGTTGGGTAAATGAGTAAATATCTGACCAGAACCTTGAGGGACAGACACCGGAGGTCGACCAGGAATATGAGCAGGAGAGCCCTGCAGTAAATGTTGTTGTTGTGGGAGCGGGCCGTGGGAAATAGGTGGCATTGGTGGCAGCTGAGGCTGTTGCATGTGTGGTGATGGAACATGCTGGACAGTATGGTAACCAGGCATGGAGCTACTTGATCCCTGCCGTGCCATAACGAACCCTCCTCCATACGCCTGGGGAACGGGCTGGGGATAGGCGCCGTAAGCCAGGTGAGGTGGAGTGCCAATCTGTGGGCTTCCATGGTGAGATCCGGGGGCAGTGAAAGGAGGTTGTGGAGGCGGCACCACGGGCATGCCGTTTCCGCCGGGAACAAATGACTGTGTCTTTGGGTTGAAGGCATGGTTTCTGTTGTAACTACCGGGGATAGGGTGCTGGCTTTTGGGGTCGTTGGGGTTGGCATTGACGGGCAATTGCCCATACGCGTAAGGAATACCAACTTGAGATGGACCCGGCGCCGGCGCCGATGCCGGTGCAGGAGCTCGAAGCGGGTAAGAGGGTTGGTTGTACCCCGGCTGTGCCCAAACCTGCGGGGGAGGCGCTCCTGGCGCAACAGGAGTTCCGTATGTTGCCATAGGGCTACCGCCAGATGGGAAACGCTGTGGTGGGGGTTGGTGAGGATATTGCTTGGAGCCTGTTAGCGTGGAGGCTTCTTCTCGTGGTCATTTTTCAAAGTGGAGAGTTACGTACCTGAGACATGCCATAGGCAGCGTAGGCCGGTGTAGGGGCCATGACTGGCATATTGGCATAACCAGCGGCTGGTTGATTGTATCCATGCGGGCCTGGGGGGGGTTGAGGACCATGGGTTGCATATGGACTTTGAGGCGGGGGGCCGAATTGTCCAGAAGCCGGAGAAACATATTGTCCCTGGGACTGGGGCACCCAGGTTTGTTGTTGAGGCCCCCAATAAGGAGTGTACTGATTCCGTGAGTCGAAACTGTCCGAGTCGTCTCGTCTTTGCTTAGCCGGCTTGATCCTCTTCACACTCCCTGCTTTGATGCTAGCAGAGACTGAGCTTGTGCGAGACATGCCCATTTCGCCATCGTTCTCTGATGAAAGAAGATTGTTAGAGTGTAACTCGAGGACTAGGCTCAGGGGACCTTGCTGCTCACCCGGGATGCTGCCTTCTGAGTTGCCGAAAATACGTTCGCGGGCGAGCTTGTATAGCTCCTCGCGTTCTTCACGTGAAAGTCTACAACGGTTAGAACGACGTGCATAATACACTGAAAGGTAACACCTACTTTGCATTCGCAGCCTGCTTACTCCCATCTTTGACCTCACTACCTGACTCTGACGTCGGCTTCGAAGCATCGGCGCTCACCAAGCCCTCACCGTTCTGGCCACGTCGCATGATCTTCCTGGGTAGAACGGCTGGTGGTGGCGTACTGCTCGTAGATGGGTTGGATTGAGGGCCCATAGTAGCCAACGAGGGCGGGACGCGGCAGAACGGTGTTCTGAATATTCTGACTGATCCAATGTGAGGTTCGTAAGAATGCGTCATGTGGTAATAATCGGCCAGCTTGTGCGTCAACATTCTGCAAAATGAGTTGGATGGCGGCAAGTCCATGTATGGCTCTCTGTAATAGATGTTAGCCAGGCCAAGTAACAAGCCATGGGAGTTGAATTAGCTTACTTGGAATCCTGTACAAAGTCAATGACGTCTTTCTCCAACCGAAGTAGGAAGTATCGATCTCTAGGGCTTGCCAAAGCATCCAAAAGCTTTTCATCTGGAGCTTGACGGTATATGACGTTGAGGGCATCGGATGAGCCCTCAACGCTCAAAGGTACAGCAGCCGTTAGAGGCTGGCCCCGTTCAGATGAGGCGCTCTGAGGTGTAAGAATACCATGAGGAGGTGCACCCATCGCTGCATGGGTCGCCCTTCGCTCAGCCAAATCTCCTGTCAGCATACCCTTCGCCCTGACGGCTAAATCGGAGCTCATTCGAGATCCGGCCACGAGGGAACCACGAATGGAAAGGGAATCGTCGTCTTCAGCCGCCGCCTTAACACTAGCACTGTCATCAGGACGCAGTGATTCCTTTTCGTCCAGTGCAAAAGTCGTCCCAGAGGTAATGCTCTTGCCGTCCAAGCTCGGTGGCTTAGTTCCTAACTCGGAGCTTGAATCACATTTATGGGAATCGTCGGAGCCGCTCTCTTTGCCCGGGTTGGATCGTTGGCGTTCCGGTGATGGGACCGATCTGCGTCCATCAACAACCAAGCTGGGGATGTTTGATGTAATATTGAGATTGTTGAGGGAGGACGCTATGGCAGCGACTTGGTTGGAAGAAGACGCTGCGACTCGTTTGCTCTCGGAAGTTGGGGAGCCGCCGGCAATAACAGCGGTTGCAGAAGGTCTTGCATCATTCTTGGCGATAGAAGTTGCCGATGTAGCTTCCATGGTGACAGCGGCGGCAACCTAAGTTGCACACAATGAGCATAAGCAATTGTCATTCAAAAGAAGGTTGGATGCGAGAGAATGGCAAGAAACATACCTTTGCGAAGGAAGACTTGGGCATATCTGGGGAAATTTGTGCGGCCGCCATGATTGAAGTAGAGGGGGGGGAGAAGTAATTGGATTCTCAGCACAAGCCAAGGCGGGTAGACAATGGCGATGAGGGTGACCAAGATCCTGAACAAGGGTTATTTCAGACAACCAGAGTAGATGATGGGTGAGACGACAATCGCAATTCGCAGATCAAGATGACAGGAAGTGACAGGAAGAGAATGAAAATCAAAAAGCAGAATCGATCGATACGAGACAGCGAACAAAATTCAGAGTCGTGGTAATCATCGTCGTGACTAGACAGACATCGTTTCCAGTTGCTCAGACTTGGTCGGGTAGCAGTGCGCTGCGACGACGGATCGTGGCGCAAGACAGTTCGGCTTCGTTGTTGAATTCGGTAGACAGGCAAGCCTATGAAATGATAGTATCAGCAGCCGTGGTGCCAACCCGGAACTGTTGTTCACAGACGGGTGCAATCACGATGGGCAGTGATCGAGTGTTGTTGGAGGGGATGTTTGACGGTGGGGGTCCGTCCGTGGATGGGAGAGATTCAATGGAGGCAAAGTTGGGTCAATTTGCGCAAGGGAACAAAGGCTCCAACTTACAGCAATAGGAATCCAAGAATGCCAGGCCACGGGGGTGGATCTCCAGGCCCTGACTCTATTTGCTGGGAGAATGTCAGGAAGCGCTTCAAAACGATGCCATGGACCAAACCGACGGGGGTTGTCTCGAGCCTGAAGAAGGATGGAATAAAAAATTGATGAGTGAGGCTGCTGGCGGATGCGATTTTCTGGGCGAACTGACCTTCAATCCTGGGGTCGGAGCACAGCCTACCAGACTCTAGGTACTTTGGGACATGGCGCGGGCAGGACATGTTCCGTCCCCTGGGCACCCAGACACTAAAACAAACGGCTGTGCCATCCTGAACAAGAAAATCCGTCACTTGTGGGCTTGCTGACTAAGGCCCATTTCTTGAGTTCATCCTTTGACCCATGCTGCTTTTAAGGCTCGCCTTGGAAAAGCATCAGCACTGACGAACTGATGTCACATTCTTCTCAAAAGCCAATGTCTTCTATTCCAGACATGACAAAGCCCTCTTCTAGCACTGACAGTAGACAGATACAGGCAAGCAAATGCGCTCATTGCCACTCGACAAGAACACCTTATCTAATGGTCACGTGATCGTAACTCGAGCGCGAGACCTTGCCTGCAGCAGAATTGGTGACCCACTAGTAAAGCCCGCCGTAGCTTGATCTGGGCTGCATATAGCTCACTTTGAACACTCTTGTTCTTCCAATAAACTGGGCGAAACTTTACTTTCGCTCTCCTCAGAGAGTAATCCAGAATGTTCAACTACAGGGGACGGGGGGGTCCCTCTCGCTCAACACCATCCAGTGTTCAGTGCCAAAAGTGCTTGAAACGAGATATGTCACCTCCCATCAACTTGACAACACAGTACACTAACATCCTCAGAACGGCACTACTCTTACGAGTGCAAAGCTTCGTCACAAGAGCGCCCATATGTGTCTCGCCCCTCAAGATCACAACAGCTTCGTAATCCAAAGCTCGTTCCCAAGCTCGCGAGTGACACGCCAAACCCTCTAGAGAAGAAGTAAGGACCAATCTATAACAAACATATCTCATATGCTTAGCTTACACGTGCCCAGACTTGGTGTGGCCGATGAGGTGCTGCAAAAGAGAGAGGCGGAGCGCGCAAGACAGCAGGAACGTGAGCAATCAGAAGACGAAAGCTCGCCGCCGCCATCCAAGCGCCGTAGGTCATTCTCGTCTGAGTCCGTTTCTACCATCTCGACGAATGCATCAAGGAACTCTCGCTCGACAAGGCGTCGCTCCAGGTCCCCTGTAACTCAAAGGCAGATGTGCGGCCTGGATTTTGATGATAATGATGATGAAACCCGGGGACATCGTCCTGAGACAAGCTTGGATGGAAGCCCACCATCCACCAAGCAAGCCAGACACTCCCCTTCACGAGACAGTGTTTCCCCGAGAAATATTGCTCAAAGACGTCAATACCGAAATCGCGATAGTTCTGATGATGAAGAACCCAGGCCGAGGAGGTCGCGGCGTGCAAGCCCGCCACGACATGAGGCCAGAGAATCTAGACAGCGCGCTTCATATGCCTCGCAATCGCCACAGCCAGAGGAGAGACGGCCGCCCCGTGATGAAGAAAAACGAACAGGACACCACAACCGTCGAGGTGCAAGAGAATCAGGGCCGCCTCGCCAGCGTAGTCTCAGTCCTTTCAGCCGTAGGCTGGCGATGACACAGTCCATGAACCGGGGGACCAGGTAATGGGGTATCAAAATGTATATTCTTTCTTTCTTTGAAACTGCATGTGGCCCAAACCTCCTGGCGGCCGATGGAACTCCAATGAAATATCGTAATAAAAATATATATATACTACACAGCCCATGATTATGCCAAAAGAGCCTCGGCTTCTGCTCGCTCTCTCCTCTCCTCTTCTTCCTCTTCTTGTTCCCTGACCCTCAGACCTTCGACGAGAGCAACGCCGTCCATACCGACCGCTTCCCCACCAATACTTGCGCCATCCGTCGCTGTTGATTTCTTAGCTGCCTTCTGTGCCCCTGATATCCTTTCTCGAACCAGCCGAGCTATTGCGTTATCTGTGCGGACGTTCAAGCTGTCCATCTTTGCCTCCAAGTTCCGCTTCAGATCCCAGTTCGGTTTTTTAGGCTGCAGCTTGAACAAATCAAGTCCTTGATCGTCCTGCGCTTCCTTGGCTGCTTGTTCTTTGACTTGCGCCTCGACCTCGGCGGCCAGTTCTTCGAGGGTAGGCTTGTCCAGGCCCTCATTTGGTGCCTGATCAAATCCTAGCCTTGGGCCCTTCGTTTCTGGGTCATAATTGCGTCCAGAAAGGTGTAATTTCGAAACGTCTGCTTCTGGGGTGGCTGAATGTGAATCTTCGACCGTTGGCGCCGCAGCATCTTCGTTGTCGTCGTCGGGCTTCTTGCGTTTGAGGTTTCTGAGGGCAGCCAGGCGCGCCTTGCGGTCCTCTGACGCTGCGCTTAGTGTGTTCGTGGATGACGACATGCCGCGCCGTTCTGCAGTTGTGACATAGGAGTTGCCAATGGGCAATGTACAAGTCCAAGTTGGAGGTTGTTTGACGGGATCGGGTTGGTGGGGTTGGCGTCTGCGGAAAAAAAGTTGGAGCTTCAACAGGTCCGTGAGCCTCAAGGTTGGCGCGCGTAGGGGCGGCTAATGCAGCGCTAGACTGAAAATATTTAGAAGTGCCGCTCGTCGTGACCAGGTCTTTATTCCTCTTCCACATCACACTACTTCCTTCGAGTGCTGCTGCACACAGACTTTCTGCACAATTCCATTTCTGCGACTCTTTTCACAATGAACAGTGCTTGTCGATAAGCACTGTCCCGCCAGAAAATGCCAGCAGCTTGCCTCTGCCGGACAGGCTGCGCAAGGCTCGGCGCCCTGCCCCGATGTCACTCGACCGTTCGACCTTTCCTAGACAAATCGCAACGATGTCTTTTCTCGCAACATTCTCACAAACGATCCCCAGATGTGAGACCGGGCGGCCTTGCAAGTCGGATACATCATGGCCACCAGAGGCACACCGAGCTGCGAGCCAACACCGTCAGCCGTCCCAGCGAGCCTTCCCTATCGCAATCAAGGTTGAAGAATGCAAGATCAGGATATGCCCCTCTAGATGAAGGGCAGGACACCCGCAGGCCTGGTATGCGACATGAAGATTCTAGAAGTCCAAATTCTGGTGTCCGCACATCACGGTTCCGGGTGACACCCTCACGATCAAACAATGCACGCCGACGGAACCCTGGCCGATCAGTTGTCAAGAAGAAAAGGTTTAGAAAGGTCCCCAAGGCTGACCGTGACATGCATAGGCAATGGGGCTACCTCCGCCATCAATCCTCCGGGGACGAGCTGCTGGCAGTGCGCAAGGGTTTGAATCGCTGGAAGGCCAGGTTCCGCCACATCATGCGCAATCACAAGCCCGCCTGGCCGTGGATAGAAAGCGGACAATGGCTACAAGAACATGATAGTGTTCCGAGCATGCGGTCGGCTTGGCAAGGACTAGATAAACAGGCTCGAGCGGAGCAGTGGCCACGAATAATGTTGTCCACTCTGTGTCTACATCCCGACAAGGCAGCCATGGTTCTCGAAGCCACGCTAGATCCGTGGCCTCCCGGCTATGCCATCAACGACGTGTTGCTCTTCATCGTCAAACGATTGGATCTTACCAAGGCGGAGAATATTCGCGAACGCACTCTGATGGCTGAAGAGATGACTGATTTACTCCAAAAAGTGATTGTGGACAGCCCCCGGCATCATATTCCCTTTAGCCAAAGACTTTTCGGATTGTTTGCCAAGAGAGTACCGAGCATCCAGGCTTTCGAAATCTACTCTTTACTCCAACGGTCGGGATTCAGACTTCATGCCAACACACTAATCCAATTCGCCAGCAAACTGGCCGGTGACCCAGCTCACAAAGAGACTGCATTCGAAATACTGCGGGCATTGTCGGACAACGGAGCAGACCTGAATGAGGCCCGGCCATCGAGTGTCATCACATCGCTGCTTCATTGTAAAGTACCAGATGGGGCACAGTCCCCTCAGGGCCATGGCTTCTCGCCCAAGGATGCGCTTCAATATTTCCTGGAAAAGGGATTCACCCTGAATTTGCTCAGCGCAACAGCTTTCCTCGATACTCTTTGCCAGCAAGGGGAGGTTAATGAAGCTATTCGACTAGCGCTGCTCTTCTCCGAATCTGGAGTCCAACTAGACAGCAAGGCGTGGGCGACTGTGTTCAGAGGGGCCAAGATCAGTCGTAATATTGAGACGATCGCCAAGGCATTAGACGTGGCAAAGGTGGCCAATGTTCCTTTTGTGGACGTTTTAAACAATTCTCTTCACAGTGCTTTTCATTTTGCCGAGATGGAAGTAGCAGAGAGGAAAAACCGGGTTCCTTCTAGGGCAGCTTTATTTGCTACACTGCTGCGCATCTACGCCAAGAAGTTTGATCTTGAGCCGCTTCAGTGGTGGCTGCCGGATTCTCTGCCGCTCATCTTGGCACAAGCGACAGCAGGTCAACAGGGCATTGTCCCCGGGGATTCATCACGAACCAGCTGGCAATTCGAAGCGGCCATCATTCCATTCGTCGATCAGTTGTTCGCATCGGGCGACGACACCAAGCTGCAGCCCAACCTGACGACCATTGCAATCATGATGCGAGCTTATGTAAGAAGCTTGCAAAATGCCTACGACCTCATGGCGTATTACCAATTCTTCAAGACGAGATTAGAGGAGCAGAGCAAGAACTCCTCGCTTCCGTCAGCATCCCGACTAATCAAGAACCAAGGCAGTCTCATCCACGACACCCTCATCCTGACCATGACAGAGCACAAGGGTCTCTCGCGACCAGCTCTCCAGATTTTCGGAGACATGCTCAAGGATCAGTTACAACGGCAGACAAGTGCGGCAGACATTGAGAAGGCCCGTGTGGAAAGCGACGGGCTGGTCGCAACAACGCCAATACACCCAGCACCGACCGTGTTGACATTTACAATCCTATTGCGAGGCTTGATGAACAGCTGCGATCGGGTGCTCGCCAAACAAATCCTTCAAGTCATGCGCGAGCACGGTATTGAACCTACCATGGTGACGTGGAATACCTTGACGAGCGGTTATGCAGGAGCGCAGGATGTGCACATGACGGTGAGCACGCTGCAGGACATGGAAGCGGCAGGTTTTAAACCCGATGCCCACACGTTCAAGGCGTTTGGGAGATTGAAGAACCAGGAGAAGGCGCTCCAGATCATGGAGGGCATGATTGATGTGAATAGGCTGAAGATGGCGCAGGAGGAACTGTCCGAGTACGACTCTGTAAAGGATGTGAACCAGGCGCAAGGAGACTCATGATGAATTCGTTTCAAAACTGTAGAATAACAGGACGACAATTGTGTAAAATAGCATGACAACTTATATGAGCAGGGTTTCTCAAACTTGGTGCTGGCGGTCAATCGAGGGCCAGTCTTGCGCCGCGACAAAAACGCTGGCAGACTCGCAGTCGGTCGATTTTGTCCGCGCTTCCCAGACCACCTCGTGGCCAGCTACGCTTTCCGCCTCCAAGATGCCGAACCGCGTACAATTCGACCAGTGGCATCATGTCCGACCACACTTGATCGCCGCTCTGCTACCGCCATGATCATATGCATAGACCAACACCCGGATACACCAGTTCCTTGGCATGCACCATGATTCCCGACGCGGACATGGATATATGCAACGCCTAACGCCCAGCCGCGCGGCGGCTTGCGCTTGTTCCAGATACGGCGTCAAGGCCAAGCATCAAGTTTCAGCGTCATGTTTATCGTGAGCATTTGCTGGAAAGAAAAGGAGAGGAGACTGCCTGCCCAGCACTGTGCTACGCTCTTGGACATTCAATGTTGGCCTCCACATGACGAAGAAATTGTAGTATTGTTTCCATTGCCGTCCCACTGCTCCATATGTATCTGGAAGCCCCATTCCATCGAGATGTACGCCAGACGTCGCTACAAACACTTACCCTACTAGAGATGACAAGGAATCACAAGGAAATCGTGGCACCCTCCCATCAGTATAGCTGGGCGCCTCAACATCTACCAAAAAAAAAAAGGAGAAAGATGAAGAAACATGTCGCTCCACAGGCCCTCTCCCAAATAGTGAAATCGTACCCATACATCTTTCCCATGATCCTCTTGGCTATGCCCCAAAAGCGCACAATAGCAAACAATATAATCTTTTTTCTTCTGCTTTGATTGTCCAGGATATACATATATCATGCTTGAATGGATTACGTCGAATACCCGTACCAACTGGCTGTGCCAGAATCAAGACAGATGGTATTGTACAAGGAAAACATGTCGTTCGTACACACGGGTATCATGACACGAAATATGAAACAGCACGAGCCAAATAAAGAACAAGCTGCGGGTTGCTACAGCCACTCAAGGCTATGGTGCTATGCCGATTCCGCGTAGAACACGAGCCGGGTTGCCAGCAACAACAGTGAAGGGCGGCACATCCTTCAACAGCAGTTAGTTTGATTGTCTGTCTGCAGCAGGGAGGGGGTTGTCGTTTCAAGCACAAACCTTTGTAACAATAGACCCAGCTCCCACGGTGCTTCCCTTGCCAATCGTTCGGCCTGCTAGAATAATGGCGCCACCGCCGATCCAGCAATCTTGCTCAATGGAAATTGATCTTCCAAACTGAGGGCCTTGGCCGCCTTGACGTTTCTTAGGGTCAATGGGCAGCGAGGCGGTGAAGATGCTGACGTTGGGTCCGATGACACAGTTGTCTCCAATCTTGACTTCGCAGACATCATTGATTGTGCAGTTTCGTCCAATCACCACGTGGTGACCAATCGAGATGTTGTAGCCATAGTCGCATGTGAAAGGCGTCTCAACGGCGACATGTCGACCGACGCGTCCTACATTGGTGATTGGTGATGCTTCCGTGGGAGAAACTCGCACAGGATCCCGGGGCTGCAAGATTTCCAAGAACAGGCGCGCTCGTTCATCTGGCGACACGCCATTTGTGGGTGGTGTAGTCAAGCTGTTGAACCGCCAGCACGCCGCAGCACAGCGTTCCCGTTCCAGGCACAACTCCTTATCAAATGGATAAAAGTGTCGTCCGGAGAGCATTTCCTCTTTCTGAGTCCTTCTCTGGGGATATTGCGAGTGAGAGAGGGCCAGTTGAGCTGCAACCTGGGCGTTCGACGACGAAGACGGCGCGTGTGGTGTTGGGCTGCTCGTCCTTGTTGGATGCAATATGTTGATTTGCGGCAAGTGATTGCCCGGATGTGGTGTTTCGGGTTCATTTCCTCTGCCATGATCAAGGAGCGGAGGAACTCGCTGATAATCCTTGGACATCCTGTCTCCAAAAGGAGGGGGCTGCGTATTGGCACTGACGGGTGTGGGAAACACGTTGCCTGGAGTGTACGAAATGGCGGATAGTTTGTGCTCTGGGCTTGTAGTCGACGCGCTCGTCATTGTTGACATTGTTGATGCTGTTGGACGGTCGTCATCCGTGACAGCCAGAGGCCGGCCTTGTGGGGGGTCTATGCGAAGGACCTGGCCGCGATAATGCGGCAGCGGTTCCCGCTTTACGGGCGGCTGGCCATATGCACCATGCTGTGGCATGCCGTACGCCCCAGGGGGGACATAAGATGGGTCCTTGGACTCGAGGGGCACGGCAGGCGCTTTTGAATCTGCCTTTGGCCATCCAGCACCCCGTTGTGGCGGGTACCCGGCACAAAGAAATCCGCCGCGAATACAATTACTGCCTGCAGGCTGCGTTAGTATCATGGCCGGGATGGGAGTCGTGCCGGGACAGCATCAGGTTGTTGACCTACATTCGGGTTTCTGCTCGTCGCACTTCTTCTTTCGCTTCCGGCATGTCAAACAACCAGTCTTGGTCCGATTGCTAAAGTTTCTCTTTCGCTTCTTGGGGTCGTGTTGGATAATGCTATCGGACCTGTGTTCGGTGCCGTATGGGCTGTCAAATGCACCGCCAGACCGGTCTTCGGCGTCGGGGCTGTTGTTGCCATAATCGCTGGTATCCATCTGACCCGAGGCTCCCCGTAGCGCATCGCCAATCTGCTCCTCTGTCTGTCCGCGCGGTGAGGTTACCGAGTTTTGTTGCGAATCATATCCATTTCTGTCTTCCCTTGATGGTTGCTGGCTTTTCCATGAGACCTCTTTATCCCTTTGATCCTCGCCATAGTGCTTGCTTTCCCGCCGAGGCGTACCGTATGTCTCCCGAGAATCGTTGCGAGGGCCGCCAGGCGTCCTCTCTGGGGTCTGCTCCTGAGCTGCGCCGTCGCGCCTAAGCTCGACCGAGTCGGATCGCTTCCGTTTGTTTGGTCCTTCGCCTTCCGAGTAATGTATAGTTGGAAATGGCGGTCTCTCCGTGGGAGCATGTCCTTGCCAGCTGTCCTTGCGACTGGGAGCAATTTCGGGTGATTTGCGGTGATAGCTTTTGCTTGAAACTTGAGCTCGTTCAGAAGAGGAAAAGGTTCTTTCCGACGTCTCAGCGGGCGGTTCATTCGTCTTCGGAGAGCCTCCATTTAAGGCCGTGAAAGTAGACATGACAATATTGACCGACTTGGTAGCCGCGAGCTACCAAACTAAATAGAGAGAGAGAGGAGAGAGAGAGAGAAGATAAAGGAGTGTTTGGGCCCGTAATAAGCTGGACAGTCGATGCGGCAGCTCAGCACACGCCAAATGTCAGGTGGAAGTTAAATGAGGATGCAATTAATTGCAGCTCTCAGTTCGCATAACTTGTTTGGGGTCCAGCCCGCAGTTTCATTTGAGAATTTGAACGACCAGCGCCTTGATCCTGTATCCTTACCGAACCGTCCTGTTGCGTCTTTGGACACCAAGACACAACGCGATCTCCTAGTCGCCACTTCCGCAGATCCACAATATCGGCCAAGTAAACGGGCGAATAGTGCACACAGACAAATTCAGCTTCGAAGTATGCCGTCAAGTACGGTTCGGTTGCATTGCTCGAGGCGGGCGAAGGATGGTTGGTAGCACTCGAAGTCAAGCTGCTGGCAGAGGTGGTGAGGGCCGATCCGCCTCTTCCACCGGGCGCAATCTTCGCAACGAGGCGCGACGGGGAGCTGGCGGCAGTGTAAGAGCCGCTCGTCAGCGTTTGCGCTGTTGATTCAAGGTGGAAAGGCGGGGCTGGCAAGCTCGGAAGGGAGCACAATGGTTGAGGCGACAGAAGCCGGGCGCCAGCGCAAGAGCGAGAGCAGGAACGACGAGTGTGGAGGAGCAGCTGTTGGTGCAGACGGAGAAACAAAATAAGACGGGAGGGAGGGTGCAGCTTGAGAAGTTGAGAGGTTGAAGCCTGAAGCCCGGCGAGGTTGATGAGGGACTGGAAGTGAGGAACGGCAAACGAGAAACGAGAAACAAGACGGGGGGTCCAATGGCCCAAAGTCGGTTTGGTTGTCGCTTTTGAGAAAAGTGCCGTACGGTAGCGTACCGGCTTCAGGCTGGACGACGACACGGTGCTTGGTACTTTTCACCTGTTACTGGGTTGGAGCTGGAGCACGCAACTTGCTTGGGTTGACGAGAAGTCCAGGACCCTGCAGGTCGAAGCACAGGGAAACGGGGCCGGATGGGCAGACTGAGGATGTTGTACACGGGTACAAGCAAGGTACCTGATGCCCTGCGCCGACACGGCCTAGTGCGAAGAGCGAAGCGTGAGGGAGCAGGCGAAGGGAGGCGTCACGCTGGAGCTGCGAAGCTGGCGGCGTCGGCTGTTGAAGCAATGGGCGAGGAGAGACAGCTGGAAGGCGCACGCTTTTCTGGCCTGGCCTGCGCGTGAGTGGTCGGCGACGGACAGCCGACCGGGGGGAGGGGAGAGCAGGGGAAGGGGAGGGGGAAGGAATCACGAAGAGGCAAGAGCGTGGGAGGGGAGCATGGAGCATGGCGGCTGCTCAAGCAAGCACCAAGCAGCAAGCAAGCAAGCAAGCATGATCTGGAGGCATCAGATGGAGTGAAGGCGTTGTGCCATGACATCTGGATGCTGAAGGACCGAAGGGCGCCGAGGCGATCGCTAAGCCCGGAAGCCGCGCTTTTTCTCGCTAGTCTGGCGGCGCACTGCGCTCCAGGACTTCCAATGCTCCATGTCCAGATCCCCTTGCCCGCTGCCCAGACGACGCCTCCCTCGCCGCACCCCTCCCCCCCGGAGCCACTGGGAGCTGCCAGCAGCCCAAGAGCTGGTGTGCTTGGGAGTCGGCATGCGCGCTTGGGACCAGGGCTGCAGGTGGGGTGGAAGGCAGAGACGGGGCCGGTGGATGCGGCCAGGGGAGGCGTGGTAGGCGTGGTAGGCGTGGTTGTCGTGGACCCTCCAGGCCTTGACTTTTTTACCCGCACACGCACTGCACAAACACTCTGGGCGCCCCTCGAGCTTGTGGAGAACACGCACTTCCTGTCGGTGGGGCCCAGGCGTTGTTTGACCTGCCCTGTTGCCCAAATGGTTGGCACGGGGCGTCTGTGCTGCCACCCTGCGGCCGTTGGGTCGGCAAGCTCAGTTCCATGCAAATGCAGCGCGTTGCACCCGGACAGTGAAAAGCGCACAACTGGAGCTCGTTGCAGTAACAAACGTTTGCTACTGGCAATATACACCAGCGTGTCCGTGTCAGTACCACGCAGATGGCAATAATGAAATGTGCAGACGCATGCCGGTCGGTAGAGGGAGTGTGCCTCTTTCTTGCCCTCCCGCCCAGAGCACCTACCTGCCTTCTAAGGTGGTGCAACAGCGCCCACCAAACGGCATTGCACCTGGCACGGATAAGTGTTGTAAACCAGCGCTGAAGCACCAGACTCGAGCAGTGCCAGTGCCAGTCCTCGTACTCGGTACACACTGGTGCTTGAGCTGCGCTGTGTTACACCGTATTGCCATGCGCTGAGAATGCATCGCTCTGCATCATCGGAGGAGCATCATCGGAGGAGCATTGGCAGTGGTGCAGCTAGAAGCATCGAGTTAGCACCTGCGCTGTATAATGAATGATACATCTCACAGGCCATGTTTGGCACCCCACTCTCAACCCGTCTGCAATAACAACTGGCAGCTTTCAATGTTGGCTTCATCTTGATGCGTTGCTCCGTGACCGGGAGCCCTACGGTTCCAGCTGTTGCTTCATAACACCGGTTTGCAGATGCCGAGCCAATTCCATTTTCTATGTATCCCATCAAACTAATAACTAAAGTAGCTGTTGGGTGTGCCGTGACCGCCTAAAGAGCATTGCCGTTCGCCTAGTTTTGAACCAATCACATCGGCATATCTGCGCGTGGCCATGTCCTTTGCACTCCTGCCCTATTATTGTATCTGGTCTCGCACCGAGTCCGATATTGTTCAATTTATTGTTTTCTCTGGGACAGTCTTGGGGGAAACAAGTATTGTTCTTTTTTCTTTTTTTCCCTCTCCCCCCTGTTCTCTCATCCCTTGAGCTGCCTTGTGCAACGCCAGTCGCCGTCCAGCCAAGTATCGAGAATGTATGTACATGGCCATTTCTGGGCTGGGACTTGACCAGGCCGACATACATTGCGCCTACGGAAGTGACAGACAGGTTCTCACCCCCCCCCCCCCCCCCCCCCGAAAGCCGATACCCAGTTTGAATATCTGGTTGCGCTGGGATGTACGGAGTACTTGAGCAATTGAAATTCGCAACTGTGTGACGGCAAAACAGCAAAGCCCGCCAACCTCAACAATGAACCAGAGGCGTCTTCGCCAGGGCCACTTACAGACGGAGGCGGACCCTGTGACCGGACCCGAGAGACAAATGACGAGCCAAAAACTGCTAGTACCTGCCCAAAAACAGGCACTCGAGCATCGTCGCTCGCCAGCTTTGCCATCAAGTCTGGCTTCGTCAGCAGGGGCTTGTTCACGCGGTCAAACCAGCCGAAGATCTGAGCCGGCATGGCAAGGCGCACCGCGAGACTTGAGCTCCAGACCGGTCGGGCAACTCGGGGACTTTCCAACTTCATCAGTCGGCACCAGAAACGAAGAAAATTATCATATGAAACTGGCAGAACAGAGGCCACCGAAGCAGTTGCATGTTACCCAGGGCTGAGGCTATCATGTGGGTCGATTTTGGATTTTGCCGTTGTGCGGTTCAGTCGCTGGGCGTGGCCGCAGTAAAGCCTGTTTGCCGCGGCAAGGTCGCCTGGCTGCTCCACCCACAAGTCTGGCGGGACGGCTTGCTTACCTAATAACAAGCCCGATTAAATTGGAGCGCACACCACCTTGAAGTATCAAAGTCGAACCAAAACGATGAGCACACTATTACGGATTGCTGCGGAGTCCCTGCCTAGCCGCCAACCAACACCAAGAATGAAAGCAACCACCTTGTCAAAGTGTTTATCCAAGAGTCATCTTGCCTCCCACTACTCTGTACCGCCAAAAACGCTTCAGTCTCGACCTTGCCCAATCCCTATCCCTGTGCTACATTGTTCTTCGGTGACAGCCGCTGGAACTTTTTGCCTGAGCTGACCACGAACCAAGATATTGAAGATCTGGACTGGCACCAGATTGCGGTGAAACTAGCACCTCTTTTGTGGGGCATACGTGCAGTTAAGATCTCAGCAGCACACATTTCTAATTGGGCTAATGGCAGAGACGGGCTGGCTGTAGCCTTCCAATGCATGCGACAATCTTGTCAACCCCCTTCCCGAATCAATCGGCTTGGACAAGCATGATTCCCTTCTACTGCCATGGCGACCTTTATCCGCGTGCCTGATTGGTTGGCTCAGATACACACGAGAAGCGCCGGCTAAAATCAATGGATTTTTTTGCTTGTTCGAATGGTGGAGAGCCGAGCTTGCCTTGGCGGGAAGATACAAGCAACCCTTGGCCGGTATGTTCAACGCCAAACCGACGAGTTTGTGCCCGCCTAAGCTAAATACACCCCAGGGTCCATGAGACCCTTCTAGAGCATGGAGCATTGGCGTGCGTCTGCCACAGCAGCTCTTGGACAACATGGCACGCCATCAATTCGGCCTGGACCTGGCCGTGGAGTGAAGCGAGTGCCTCTAGGTACAGTATCATGATGAGTTGTCCCTGAAACTCAAAAGCCATATTTCGCCGACTTCTGTTCCCAGTGGCACCCAAATACATGCAAATATGGACGAGTAGCAGCCAATAGGGCGCTAGTATCAGGGGTGTGTGGGTGAAGGGGAGTCAGAGGCCACGCGCCATTAATTTAACGCCGCGTCTAACACCGTCTCGTATCGCCGGTCTTCGCGGCTGTGCTAAGCTAGCCTCACAGCGACAAGACCACCAAGGACCATTCCTGTTCCTGATCCGGGTCGGCTGTGGCAGGAACGCCAAGTCCACGCACACAACTCAGACAAAAGAACTACGAGGTTTTGCACTCGACGGGACATGAGGGGCATCTTCAGAGAACCAACGCTGTTATTAGTTGACGGCCACAAGAGCCACCCATCCTCAGCTCTGCCTCTGCGCTTGTCGCCAATCGCAGGTCATTAAATTCGAGTTGTTACCAAGGGTGACGAGGCGTCGTGGACCATTTTAGACTCTCGGCTGCCCCCAAAAGTGATTGGCAGCAAACGTGTCTCATCAGCCAATCAGAGGTCGGTCCGTCGTCTGACACCAGCACCTCGCTCTTGTCAAACCAGCACGGTCACCGGGACAAGTAATGAATGGGCAGCCAGTGCCACGAAGCGCAACAAGACAACACGGTCGGCACCCAGGCCGTGGCGAAGGATCCAAGCCTTGGATTCAAGGACCGAGTGTTATTCGGCGCCCAGCAAACTTGACAGCTTCGACAGCAACGGCTGTGAAGGGGGGAAATCCCTGGGTTGCGGAACATGGCAATCCGCCTACGTGCTAGGTAATTAGACGCTGGCTGGGCATGGACCGACTGGGATTGCCATGATGCTGACCACACCTTGCTTGCAGGCGCTTCCTCGGCATCATGACTCCTGCAATAGGTACGGAGTAGTAGGTAACGCATCAGGCCCCAGGCCGACTGCTTAACACCGGCGATTTGCGACCGGGTTTCGTTGCAGCAGACGCTTCACGAAGCTAAATACGACTTCAACCCCATACCCCATCATCAACTTACAACGCGAGCATACGAAATGGTCACAAAGAAACAGGCAGGAGCACCCTTACGCCACCATCCAGTCTTGCCAGCCATGATCCGGTGTGGCCGAGGTACAGGAAGCTTTACATAGGTCGTTGTCGGTCCAGACTAGGTGTTCTAGCGGGGTCTTTTTTTAGACGGTGACGGTTGGTGATGGCCGGTGATGGCTGGCGCTCACAGTATTCAAATTCTGGCAACATGAGAGGAGAAACGGCGCACCAAAGGCCAAACAATTCATCCGGACCGGACGCCAGCTCGCAAGACCCTTGTTGGTTCTCGTCACTGCCCTGCGCGTCTCCCAACTGGCGCCCCAAGAAACACAGGCTCCATAACGGATGTGATGGGCATGGGCCGTGTTGCAGCCGTATCCACTTTCCGACGGCAGCGCGGTTGAGTCGGTCAGTCGTTTGACTGATTGGAGGGCCGACAACAGTTGTGGCGGTTCTTGCTGGAGCACCGCTGCTCGAGCCGGTCGGGCATTGCAAAAGGGCTGGTTGAGAGACGCGGCCAAGTACCGAGCATGTGGTCCTCATAACATGTCAATGGAAAGCGCCGCTGGTCAGAACAAGGTTGGCAATCCAACAGCCGAAGTCCCTGTTTGAGTTTGCTGCCGAGACTCAATATCAGGTTGTCTGGAGCGCAATGCGAGCCAACGCGAGAAACTACATCAAGGCACAAGGAGTAGAGGAGAAGGGGGCTCTGCTCGCCTCCTTTGTGCAGCCTGAGCAAAATGGTTGGGCACACTGGTGTCTGTCATTGGCTCTCGGCCAACTTGGAAGCAATGCCAGAAAAGAAAGTGGGTATGTGACAGGGCGCTTAAGGGTGATGAAACTTGCAGGTTGGCCGAGCCGTTAACGAGCCCCAGCACCCGAAGCGCAAAGACAGAATACAGTAAAAGAAAATTGGCGGCAGGGGTCATTATCCAACGGAGACCAGTGCATCTCCACCTGGTCACTCGACCCTCCTAGCTGCTCACTGACTCCGCCAGCCCGTCCTCGATCGGCTCCCCTTGCAACCTTTGGCCTGGCAGGTTCCGGGGAGTCAAGGAGTGACACAACACACGATGACGCTCGGCTTGATTTGCACTTTTCCCGACACGTCAGCTCCCCACCCAACAGCAAAAAGGGTGCCAAACCATGCTCGGCAGAATCCAGAGTCCAGAGTCGTCAATGTGCAGAAACCACGGAGCGGCAACTTCCGTGCGCCAAAACGTGCCCCAGAGCCGCAACAGCACCCGCAGCCCAATGCTGCCCCTGCTGGCCGCGACATGATGACATGCAGCGGCGAAACCTAATAATATCCTCGAGCCACTGCCTCGCATTTCTTCATCCAGAGCAGGTGTGCATCAGCAAGGCTTCATGACGCGCAACGAGGGCTCATGTTACCTATGACTCCTTCCTTGTCCATGACCACGATAACATGGCGTACCACCAATCACGCCCTCCGGCCATGTAGCCGCTGTGACAAGCGCTTGCTCGGGCATCTGGGGTTGGCAAATCACGTCGATTCTGGAAGCCTTCTTCTCTCATGCCCGCCATGGAGAACCAACCCAACCAACCCACCCAATTGCTGGGGGTTGGACAGTTGGACATGACGATGCCGCAATAACCTGCCTACGTCAATCCATACATCCCATCATGTCACATCGCCAATCTCGACACAGGTCTGTCGCGCTATTTTTATCACGCCGTACCTGCTTGGCACCAAGCTGTGTACAAGCAGCCAATGACATCAACCGTCTCCCAGCATCTTATATGCCATCATGACACCTCATAACCGTGGTTTCTTTGAAGCGCCGAGCTGGTCAATCCGCTGGTTCCCTTTCGATACCCATGCCCGTGGTAATGTCAGCCTTTCAGGCTTCATCGCCCTAAACACTCGCTTCAGCCGCTCAGGCTAGAAACGCTGCTTCCCTTTCCTAGGAACCAAGGCTATTTGGTGCTTTCCTTCTCATCACGGCCATGGTACACTGCACGCACACCCCCGCCCCTCTCCTTGAGACGTTGGTAGAAGCCTTTGCGCTTAAATCACCTTTGGCGATCTTGCTGTTGTCAGAAAAAGATACCGCCCTTTACCGACAAACAGAGTGTAGCGACTAGATCTCCATGTAGCCTTGGCATCTACTTCAACCATCATGCCCAGGGCAAGTCCTGCATGTCCCAGGAAGCGGTTGGTATTCTTCAATGTTGGTTGCTATATTAAGACGTATCAACGCTGCAGCTGCTCATGTCGTAGAGTTGTAGTTGTTCTGGGTGCACTGGGACGTCATATCTTGACCAACAACTCCAACGCCAGATGTATATTCCGTGGCGATATGCCGCTGCCTCATGTATGCCATATAATAACGCCTTGGCGACCTGCGGACAAGGGGCAAAATGAACAAGGGTTTGTTCTAGACACGCCTCTGTTGCGGCCCCCCCAGATGATCTTATCTCACACAAGATGGTGCTGCAAGCGCCGAGGCGTACAGTCCAAGATGGAACTAAAGCGTACGTAGAATGATGACACATTGGGAGCAGCTTTTGCAACAACATGCCTGGTTCATCGTTCGTCACTGGTTTAAAACAATGTCTACAAGGCTAGAGGCTCGACGACTGGTTTCAGATCTATTTTAATAGAATCCTAATACCAAAAGTGCGGGGGTTCTCATCCGTTCGTTTTACCAGCAGAGGAATCAAGGGTAGAAGAAGCCATTCTGGTTGATTGATCCCATTTCACCCTCCACGGCGCTTCCATGGTTCCATTCAAAGGGTTTGATTGACTGCACTAGTGCACGGCTGTAAATAGAAGACGTGAAGCGCGCGACGGACGGGGAAGTACAAGACTCTTTCTTTACATTGGCGCCCCCTCCCTAGTCGAAAGACAGCTCTATTCCCCCCCCTCCTTTCTCCTGCGCCATGGTATGGTCACCCGCTCAGGAACCCTGTGCGCAAAAGGCTGTTGCCCTTGTTTCCCTTGTTTCCCGTATGATACTATGCCACCAAACTATTATGAATGCATCCTTGCATTTCTATTGGCACGGTAGATCAGGGCCCTGAGTCCTAGCGGGCTGAGGCGGCCATGGACCGCTGGGAAATTGCGAAACAAACCCCTCCATTGACGGGGAAATTACGTCGCCAATATTCCATCATGACAGTAATCATGTTCCCCTGAATTGATCTTCCTTTCACACACGCCGTACCCCCACCCTTTCTCGCCCATCTCATATCTTGAATCCTGGAAAAGAGGCTTGAATAGAAAAACGATGCCGGCATTAGGAGCGCTGGATCATCCCCCAACGCGGCGCAGAAGGCTAGGTAGACTATACTTGGGAGGTACACGATTTATTTCTTTTGTCGTTTGGCGCTCTTGTCGCTCACGGCGCTCAGCACACTGGCGCTTCGTTTGTGCGGCCCGCTGCTACTTCCCGGCCGAGCACTCTTTTCCCTTTGTCGTTCTCGGTCTCCGGCTCTCCCCGTGGCCGCCTCTTCATCTTGTTGCGGTTTGGGACTTGACCCTTCTGCTGCGCCGTCGGCTCCCTCTGGCTGTGTAGCTTGTTGATCCTTGGTTATGCCAGCCTTATCATCACTAGCCTCGCCAGTGGCAGTCGCCTTGGCCTCTGGCTCATCATTACTGGTGACTGCGGCTGCGTCATCGGTTTTCTTGCCCTCTGCCTCATCAGTCTTGGCCTCGCCGTCCGCTGTAGTCGCCTTCTCGGAATCTGCAGGGGCTTGGTTCTTCTCCCGTTCGGCCTTCTTGGCTTGTTCAATCTTGATCTCGCCGTCGAGTTTGTCCGACACTTTTCGCGCATCCAACAGGCTATTGACGGCAGCGAGGAGCTGTTCGTACTGCAGAGTCGTTGCCGCAGTTGGCATTGCCAATTTGGCAGGGACGTCCAGTTCGCTGAGTGTATTGCTGATACGGAGCTGTTGCTGATTGGATTTGTGGGAGAAGAGTTTGTTAATCTTTTCAGTCCGGAATGTAGGTCCAGCGCCAAGCCGGTCGTGATGTGTGACGCCATACACAGCCTCCTCTTGACTGGTAAGCTTCCTGCGTTCGGGAGGCTGTGCTTGTTGCTGCTGCTGTTGCTGTTGCTGTTGTTGTTGTTGCTGCTGCTGCTGCTGCTGCTGCTGCTGCTGTTGCTTCTCTTGTTGCTGCAGAGCCTTCTTACTAGGGCCGCTCGGTGTCGATGTCGCTGCCGTAGATTCACGAGTGGCAGCATTAGAGGCGGCCGCGCTGTCTCGTTTGCCAGACTCTGGCCCTGCGGCGGTTTGACCTGCTCCAGCCGCACCAGCCGCACCGCCAATAGCCGGACTGTCTGTGCCCATGATGGATTTCCTCTTCTTTGACTTGTCCATGTTGACCAGATTCTGCAGCAAAGTCTGCAGGCCGGCCGACGACTTGAATGTGCTGATGTCTGTTTCTGCCCTGGGGTAATCCAGCCGGTTGTACAACTCTCTCCTCTCTTCATTGAAGCGCTCGTTTCTTGCCATGATGCGCTTGATTTCCAGAAGCAGCGACTCCTCTTCCCTAGCCTCCTCCTTTGATCGCGACATGGTGTTCATTGCAAAATCCTTCCTTAGTTTCTCCTGCTTGGGGTTGAAATGCGCCATGGTCTCGTGCAAGGCGTACTCCTGCTGTGTCATGTATTGCACCGGTTTTTGGGCCGCCATCATCTTGGCCGCCACCTCGTAATATCTCGCCTTTAAATCCTCCATGGACCGAGGCCGAGTGACGGGGACAATGGCCTTACTCTCGTCTCCGTCGGCGTCGGCCTCTCCATTCGTCGCGGGCGGCTGATACTCGTAGCGATCCCAGATCAGTGCCCAGCGGAGATCAAAGTCGCTCGCCATCTCCATGAGGTAATCTGTTTCTTCTTTCGTCCAGTCGTCGTTTTCCAAAGACACGTGATATTGGTCCTGGGAGTATTGCGGCACTTGGATCCGCACATTAAACTTAGCGAATGCCGAATCCTCCAACTCAGCCTGTCCCTCGGCGCCCCTCCCTTGTCCATTCTGCTCGTCCGTCTGCGTTTGCGTTTGGCCATCTGGTTGCTGTACCTCTGGCTGTTGAGTCGGCTCGCCGGGCGCGGAGGAAGGCTTCGTGTCTAGCCGTCGCCAATGTCGCAGGATCAGCGACCCATCGTCCCGTCCCGAGTTGCGGAACGGTCGGAGCTCCCATCGCGCTGCAGGTTTTCGGCTCGCTAGGCGTCTCTTCTTGAACTGATTCGTGGCCGGTATGATGGACACGGGATTATCGCCCCCGAGATTGAGCACTTCTCGGGCCAGACCCTTGAGATTCGGTTTCGGCTGCCCAGTCTTCTGCTTCTTGCTGGGCCGGGGCCCCGAGGAGCCATCTCCCAAGTTGAGAACATCGCGGACATCGGAAGACGTCATTTCGAATCACGGCGCCGCTGTCCAGCGCAATCGGGTGCCTAGTCAAAAAAGTCGTACTCTATGGACGATGCACGGCTTATCCCATCCACGTCACGCCATCAAAAGACGGTCGCTTTCGTCCCGTTGTTATTTTCACAGCAAAGGCAATAATAAACACGCGAAACCCGGGAAAAGTACGAGCCAGTTTGCGTGCGCGTCACTGTTGATACCTGTACATCTATCAAACCTGGATGGATCTTTCAATCTAGTCTTGGACGCGCGAAACTCTCCCGCCCCAAGCACTACGCACGTGACTCCACCCACCACCCGCCCGACCCCTGACCAGTGCCGCGAAAGGAGGTCCCATTTCTGAACGTGGCAGCTTCAGATCCGTTTAGTAGATAGCAACACGCCGTCAACGTCCCGTCTTTCCCACAACACCAACACATTGGGAGCCGCAACGGTTTTTTTTCCTTGTTTTTTTTCCTCCTCTTTACAACGATTCGCCAGGGAAAAGTCATTCTCGTCCCAAGTTAGCAGCCCGACTCGCACGACGCAATGAAGGCGCTCCTCCCCCTGCTGTCGCTGGCATCGGCCGTCAATGCCCTCTACTTCTTCATCGACCCGTCAACGCCCAAGTGCTTCTTCGAGGAGCTGCCCAAGGACACACTCGTCGTGGGCCACTACTCAGCCGAGGAATACGACGAACGGCTGCGGGCATGGCAGCAGCACAACGGCATCGCAATCTACATCACGGTAGACGTCCGTCCTTTCCGTCCCCAAACCCAAACCCCCTCTCCGCGTTTTGCCAAACAAGGCACTGACAGCGTCCAACAGGAAGTCTTCGACAACGACCACCGCGTCGTCTCCCAGCGCGGCTCCTCCTCGGGCCGCTTCACCTTCACCGCCCACGAATCCGGCGACCACAAGATCTGCTTCACGCCCATGTCCTCGTCCGGCCGGTCCGCGTGGCTCTCGGCCCACCACCCCAACGGCGGCATCAAGCTCAAGCTCGACCTTGTCCTCGGCGAGACGGGCCAGATTGAGAGCAGCGACAAGGACAAGCTGCAGGACATTTCCTCGCGCGTCCAGGACCTGAATGCCCGCTTGCACGATATACGCCGTGAGCAGGTTTTCCAGAGGGTGCGTTTTTCCTTTCCGCCCTTGCTTGATTTGGAATATCTATGTGCCGTTTTGTTTTTTGCTGACGCCGAGTAGGAGCGCGAGGCCGACTTCAGAGACCAGTCCGAATCCACCAACTCGCGCGTCGTCCGCTGGATCATCATCCAGCTCGTCGTCATTGGCATCACTTGCACCTGGCAACTGTCACATCTTCGATCCTTCTTCATCAAGCAAAAGCTTACGTAGATGCTTCATTGGGAGCTTGGGGTAGACGTGGTCATGTTTTAGCTTGATTCCATCAAAAGACGAAAAAGCGAGGCAGGGTGTTATGTTTTTTTTTTCCTGTTTAGTGTACGACGGACGGTCCAAGAGGGATGCAACCTGCATACAAAAGGGTGGATAGGGAGGGGGGATACCGGTGGTACCATGGTGAAAATCCCCATGATTGTTCATGCGAGTATCAGGCAACGATGCTTCTTATAATGCAAACCTACTACTCTAAAGAGGCAAAAGGAAGCCAACGCCATTCAGGTGAAACTGGCACAACCAGAAACCTTGAGCCTTCTGCGGAACATTGACTGACGTTACTAGAAAATCTTTATTCCATTACAATGTATACTATAAGAGAACTCCTGGACCTCCGTATATTCCCATCAACGCTTCAACTGTCCTTTGCTCTCCTTTGCGTCCATTTGTTTTGCTGCGCCATCAACTATTTCCTTAATTTCTAGCAACGGCATGTAGTGACCAAGCATCGCGTACCCGGCGTTGCTCTGCCGTGACTAGACATGAATACAAAATCCGAAAGCCCTTGCAGGCCTGGTATTACACAATGGCGTGGCAGTAGAATGACCAACGACCCCGAGAGTGAGTGAGAATGATTTGAGAGAGAGAGAGAGAGAGAGAGAGAGAGAGAGAGAGAAGATGTCACATGGTTGAGGAGGGAAAAATGAGACAATTGAAAAATGATGATATCGCGACTGAACCCAATGCTACCCCTGTCGTGACCGCCTTGCGCCGTGCTTCGCTGCACATTGAAAGTGGCTTTAAGTATGGTTTTGGTGTGGAATGCCTGACTTGTAAAGAAAAAGAAAATGCAGCTAGGAAAATGCCCAATGCGCGTGTGAGGAAGCCTTCATTGAGACCGCCTCAAAATTGGCGGCCCTCTGTTCCAAGTGTAAATCATGGAATGAGCACGCGCTTCATTCAACATGGGACGGCGCTTTAATAGTATATGCATTGGCGTCTGTGGATACGAGTACAGTGGGGGGGGTTGTTGCCGCGTTTGACAGGTCCTGCGTGGAATACTTGTTGCAATTATCCGTCTATCCTGACGTCGTAGGGCGATGGCATTGCTCATCGGTGCTGATGAGCCCGACACTGGCGAGCCCTTGACATGTCGATTGAAGCTGGAGCAGTCCTCCGACTCGGCCGCCGTCACGGGTGGTCGGCGGTGAGAATCACGTGTGTTCCAAAGTTGGCCATTATCAGTTTGAACGGATCCCGGAATGCTGGCGCCGCACTAAATACAAAAGCAATCCCGAACGCCAAGGGGAGGCACCTAACCACAGCAAATGGTCTTCATGAACTTCTGGAAACCGCTGGGCTGAGCCTCGGCGGGTCTAGGGATGGCTTGGCCAGCTGCCACCATGGGGCTCTGTTGCTGGCCCCTCTGAGGTAGGTTCTGGGTGCTGTTCTGGAACTGGGCTTGAGTCGAGCCAGCCGGTGTACCCAGGTCGCCGCGCAGGCCCCCCACGCCGCTGGTCCTCTGCGCTGGCGAAGTGCCGAGGCCGCTTGGCCGATCTTTCCTGCTGCCCATCTGCTTGATCGGTGAGGGAGGGGGGGGTTGTGCGGCGTTTAAACGGCCGACGGTGAGGTTCTGTGCTTGCTGATGAGAGTTGGTATTCCCAGCTCGGTGGCCACTGTGCAGTTCCATTTGAGAGGGGCCGGGGCGAACGTTTGGGTTGTGGAGGTAGCCAGCTCCGTGGTTCTTGGCCGAGTCCCACCCCTTTCCCGAATCCTTGGTGATCTTCATCCAGTCATACTCGCCATCCTCGACCTCACCCGTGTTCTTCAGCGCCTGGGTGAAGAGCTCGCGGAGGTAATCGTAGTCGGGGGTATCTTCGAAGCCCAGGTTTCGGACATAGGTCAGGTACTTGGAGAACTCTTCGGGGAAGCCTTCGCAAAGGTCCTTGATTGCCGTCGTCTGCTTCTTCTCGCCAATCTTCTCGTACTTTTGCTTGTTGGTGGCGGCCTTGAGGCCCTGCCAGGGGAGGCCTCCTCGCAGGAAATACATGAAGACGTGGCCAAGAGCCTCGAGGTCATCTCTTCGAGACTGTTCGCGACCCAGGTGCGTGTTGATACTCATGTATCTGGCAGTTCCTGACAGGGACTTGCGTTCTCTGTAAGGGATATGCTGCTTGGTCTTGGGATCACGATATTGCTTGGCCATGCCAAAGTCGACGACGTGGATGACATTGGAGGCCTTGGTGCCGGGACGGCCAATCAGGAAGTTGTCGGGCTTGATGTCACGGTAAATCAGGTTCTTTTCATGAATTGTCTGAACTCGGGACAGCATCTGTTTGGCAACCATGACGACGGTTTTGATGGTGAAGCGGCGTCCGCAGTGGTCAAAAAGGTCTTCGAGGGAAGGACCGAGCAGGTCAATGACTAGAATATTGTGAAGGCCCTCCTGACCGAAATAATACACATTGGGGATTCCGGCTGGTCAACTGGTTAGCATGGCGACATGGGCGTCGTCGGAAGGGTGCGAATCCAGGTGTGTTTGACGACTTGGAGGGGGGCAAGGGTGCATCTTACGACATCCAACGAGGATTTTGTAGGTCCTGTACTCGTCTCGAAGCTGGGGAGCATCACTTTTCCGAGGTTCCTGGAGACGCGTCAGTAATGGGCAACATTGGAGAGGACCAAGGGCAGGGCGTTTCGAGGCAGCAGGCGTGTGTATAGACGACTTACAAATTTGATGGCCACTTGCTGGTTGTTCAACAGATTGGTTCCCTCGAAGATGACGCCAAAGGAGCCCTCTCCAATCTTCTTCCCAACACGGTAGTGCACACCGACGACATTCGACGACGATGAGGCCATGATGTCGAGCGGTCTATGGGTTGTTGGCTCGTGGCAGCGTCGAGCGTCGAGCGTCGCGGGCAAAGGGGGTTTGATGGGATATGCAAGGTCGACGACGGAGGAAAAAAGTTGCGTCGTCAGCCAAGATGGACGAAACGCAACGAAGCACACACGGAAGCTCTCGGTGGCTCGCGCAGAGAGGCCCCTAGGAGACGGGGGAAAAGGGGGGGTGTGGTCAGGCCAAAGTCTATTTGCCGGTTGTTGGCTTTGGGTGGCCAGAACGGGGATGGGAAAACTGGCGGATCAGCGACGACGGTCAGGAATAAAACATTTCTGAGAAGGCCATGCAGTGGAAGCGGGTGAAGTTGAGATGCAGGTTAAGGGCTGTCTGACGGCGATGGCGATTGTGGAGGAGCGGGCGAGGAAAGGCGGACAAGAGACTAGAGGCTGGGTGGGACATGGGACCTTGGGGCGAGGGCAAAAAGTCTTCTGATGAGGCGGTTTTGGCTCACAGCAAGCCGACGGGCCTGTGGACCACCCTGCGAGGGGGGGCGGCTGCCAGGTTGCCAGGGGTGGCCTACAGATGAGCGGACCAGAGATGAGACATGGAGCAAACTTGGGACTAGGCAAGCCTGGCCTGACAGCCTGACGGACGGGTCAACGGTGCATGCGCGGGCGGCGACGGTGGGCTGCAGAGAGAGTCAGTCGCATTTCCAGACTCGGGGGCACTGGGCGCTGGGCGCTGGCTCATTGACACCAGTTGACGTTGACAATACAACGCAACGCCAGCAACCGACGCCGGGGCGGTTCACTCTGAGCCTAGCGCAAACAGGGCCGGGCAGCGGTCAATGCCAGCAAAATGGCTTGGAGGCTTGGAGGCTTGGAGGCTGGATGGCGGGAAGGGGCGCTGGGACCAGTGCATGGCCAATTTCCAGTCAACCAGACTTGGGCACTTTTGTGGACCGAGAAGCCCAGCGAGCGAGTAGGCGCTTCGTGTCGGCGACCTTACCCCAGGCAGCTTTGAGCGCAGAAAGACACGGCATAATTGTAAAGTGTACATACTCCGTACGGAGTAGTACGAGCTGGATTGTGTTGGGGGGGCAGATGCCGCGATAGGGTGTTCCAGCAGTCTGTGTATGGGGCCTCCTTGTACCAATGTGCATCTGTGACTAACCGAGTTACCTCCAATAACGGATTGCAGAAACATGCATGAGACTGCCTGCCTGGGGAAGGGAAGCACTGGGACGCAACCAAGTCGGCAATCAATACTATTCGTTTGCACTGCCTTGATTCAATTGCGCATCACGGGCTGCACGCTGCACCGTCGGGAACGCACGTATCGAGGCCCCCGTGAGCGAAGTTGCAGTGGGCAGTCGCACCCAAGCTTGCTTGCAAATAACACAGCTTATAATTCAGTTTGATGCCCATGCGTGCCAAAAGTTGGGCCGCATCCTCGACAGATTTCGTGACGGAGGGCATTGACCGTTGCGGCATAACGCCCGCGTTTGTGTCACAACTCACGGGTACATTTTGCCAAGTTGCATGTGCAGTCAGCGCCAGCCAGATGCAAGATTTGGTTTGGGAATGCCTCACCGCCGGCCATCTTGGTCGTCTGCGGAAAATCACTCACCTCGACAGTTCCAACGCAGCGCTGCAGAAGCTGGTGCAAGCGCAGTCGCCACAGTCTCGTACAAAAGCGAACAAGTTACTAGACGCCACGCGCTTCCCGCCAAGGAAACAAGGTTGCGATGCGCCAGTCACAAGCTTCCACATTGGCGGATTGTCTACTTCCCCTTGATGCGCCTTTCGGCTGATCCAACCAGCACGTCGAAACATCAAGCCACGTGTATGGCAGCAAAAAGGGCAGCCTGGATTCCGTCTAATTTTGGTGGCAATTTTGACAGCTGGGCTATTAACTGGCCCTTTTACATTAGCTGTGCTCGCAGCGCCACTTTGCTGCTAAAGGAATTTGCCCTGGCCAAATGCCAGGCATCCAAATATGAATGCATGATTTTGCCAAGACCTTTAATCTATACTCGTGGTTCCATAACTTTACCTAGACTTCTCCATACCCGTTTGGGAAGACACGACGTATTCTATCCAAAGACGCAATGAAGCAAGACGGGATACAATATCGCATCACCTATACACGAATGCCGCCGCCGACGACTTCGCATCATTTCATGCCACAAAGCACGCACCAGTCAATGTGCAGAGGCGGCAGCCGTACTTGGCGAAAAAATGAGTGCGCTTGGAAGGACTTGATGACTCATACGGCCAGTTTTCACTACAACATTTGTAGATTATAGCAGGAAAAGTCGACAAACTCCTATCACGATGGAATGTGACACGAAATTGCACCTCCATAGCACCAATGTTTGCATTCGAGGTAACAGCCATCATTTCCCGCCTCCAATCAGCAGCGGCCTGCGTCATCTCCTATCCAGGTGGTACGGCGGGCGGCTGTAAACCCACTGCGACGCGTACACCTACAGCCCGGAAGCAGGTACCGATTGGCTCAACATTGAGGTGCTCGCCAGAGCCCTCAGAGTCCAGGAAGCTCAATCGCATCCCCCGGGAACCACGCATGTGATTTTGCATCACAAGCTCGTGACAACAAAGTTGCTAAGGAGACAGAGTTGTGGTGGCACGTGATACGTCAGCATTCGTGCAAGCCAGGTAGCTAAGCTGGTTGCTGCTACCCTATATGACTATAATGCAGGCGTTGATATTATGTACAAGGCAAATGTGCAACCGTCATCCCACAAGCTAATTGCACATGTGTACTGCAATCCATCACTTCTGTCACCCATTTGCGTCATTACAGGGGCTGTATGGGCGATGGTAGAAGATATGTATGCTGCGTGTACAAAGGCTTCAGGTTATGGCACAGGCAGGCATACTGTAACAGGTCGGACGGCACGGATTCAAACGCCCCTTAAACTCGGTTACATGCAGTCAAAAAGAAGACATTGAGATCAATAAAACCCATACATCAGAAGCAAGACTCTGGGCAGCCATGTCGTGGCAGGTGTATCAAATTTGTATATTGTATAGTGAGCTAAAAGAAACAGCCATTCGTCGTGATCAAGTTCGCATTGAGCATTAGAGACGATTCGGGCTGCCCTGCAAAATTTCCCTTGTTCCATTCTGCCGAACCTCCTCAGCAGGCGTCCCCCCAACTCATACACACGGCCCGGAATAATACATATATAGGCCGGGAGAACGCTTCCACAAAAAGGTGCGACAAGAAGTTTGTTTTTCGTACAACAGGAGGCAACCAACCCAATATGCTCGCGGCCGGAACACCGGCGACGGCGCGAGGTGCAAAATGCGCGCCGAGTAAACAGCGCGTACCCTGCACGGAGAGAGATAGAGATCGAGATTCGAGAGCGAGACAGAGAGAGAGAGAGAGAGAGAGAGAGAGAGAGTATTGAGATTACAGATCGGCGTGGCGTGTTGAAGCCCAACAAAAGGTGTCGGAGCGTGTGAGACCAAAATCGTCCTTTGAACTGGCGGGTCGGCGGATACGGATCAGATCGGTCTCGTGGGTCATCCGTCGACGGGAGCAGAGCGATTTCAAGTATTTAGCGTCGTCCGAACCTAGAAGAGAGCAATCATGTTCGTATAAACTCGTTCATCATTTCTTTTGTTTTACTTGGACTTGTAATTGGGAGTGACTGGTTTGCTTCCGCTCCCAAGTCCACCGTAAACGTACTTTTGTTTCTTCTCAGCTGGCTTCAGGATCTACAAGTTGTTTTCAACACGTCAGCTGGCTGTAGCTTCGTAGGCACTGTCGCGCATGGGAGAGACTACTAACCTGGAATGAGCAGAGGAGGCTCTCGTCAACGCTCATCATGGCTCCGGCATTGTCAAACTCTCCGCAATAGTTGGGTGCACTGAACAGTGTTACCAGCTGGCGCTTGGAGAAAAACTCGTAGCCGTCCTCGACGACCTGATGAGCACGACAAATCAGGTCCATGTCGTGCTTTTGCAGAAATCTAGAGACAACGTCTGGTCCAAAGGTGAAGGAAACACCTCGGTCGTTCTCGCTCCAGCCTGTGATGTCCTTGTCGGGATCCGACCAAAGCAGATCGCAAAGCAAACCACAGTCAGGAATCTGCACCGGTTAGCCACTTCAAATTCAATGGGGCAGCCTGGAGGTTGAAAATAGAGGCTGTAAAAAAAAAAAAGCCATGACATACATCAGTGGGTCGCATGACACGACGAATCTGCTCCATGGAGTTCAGGTCGGGGCTCAGTCCACCGTGCATAGTGAAGATCTTCTCATCAATAATGGCGGCAATAGGAAGACAGTTGAAGCAATCGGTGAAGGTCTTCCATAGCTTAATATTGTAGCGGCGCTTGCACTCATCATAGAAACCGTAGATGCGGTTGATGGAGGCGCACTCATGGTTACCTCGCAAGATGAAGAAATTCTCAGGATATTTGATCTTGTAGGCAAGCAGAAGGCAGATGGTCTCGAGAGACTGCTTGCCTCGGTCTACGTAATCGCCGAGGAAGAGGTAGTTGGCCTCGGGAGGGAAGCCACCGTACTCAAAGAGCCGGAGGAGATCATAATATTGGCCGTGAATGTCGCCACAAATCTGGCAAGACGTCAGCAGGTCGCACCAAGGAAATGGCTGCAGCATGACGACAAAGACGGATGCGTACCTTGATGGGAGCCTCAAGCTCGAGCAAGATGGGCTGGGAGATGAAGATCTCGCGAGCTTTAGTGCACAGATATCGGATCTCGGCTTCGAGCAGCTGAACCTGCTTGCCAGGACGGCTACCTCGCACCTCGAGCAGACGGTCAATTATAGAATCGAGGTCGACCTCGTGTTGGTCAGCCATGGTAGAGGTATCCCTTGGCGAGGGATTGCCCGGGGGTACCGGAGAGGTGGGCGGTGTTGGCGCGTGGGAAACGAGACGACGGGACGCAGACAGATGCGCAAGACGTGGCGGCTGCGGGGGGTTTGTGCGATATAAGCTGGTGGAGTGCCGATACGATGCACTTCAGAGTCTGGACGAAACGAAGGTTTAGCAACAGTCAATCCAGAGGGCGGCTCCGCGTCTAGAGATGGCTGACAGCGGCGGCAAGAGCACAAAGACACCAGAAACGAAGGGACGAATAAGTTGGGTGAGTGGCATTGCCATGGCAAAATTCTCAGGTACGGAAATGGAGCGATACAGGTTGTCTGTGGCGAAGGGGTGGAAGCACCACGCATGGCGTAGTTGACTGGCGAATGGTGGGGGGGGGGGGGGAGACAAGAGACCGAGGGACAAGCAGCAAGAAAAAAATGGAGGGCAGCCGGGAACAAACTCACCGTGAAGTGATCACAGCTCGGGGCGGGTGAGCCTGTCAGGCGGCGGAACGAGCGGGATGGATGCAGCTCAGATGAAGGCAGGGGTCGAGAGCCAGCGAGACAATGTCGATGGGATCAATGTCGAGATGTGCAGACAGACACGGTCGCAAAAGTCTGTATCGTCGTCGTCGTTGTTGCCTCGGAGGGCGGTCGTCGGCACGGCAGCTCCAGGAGATGGCTGGAAGCGGTCGTCGTTTGGGAAAACAGAGGCCAAAAGGCGTTCACGTCAATTTGGGGGGCTAAGAATCAGCCAAGTCGCTTTGCTTCCGGTCCGGGAAGGGTCGTCGTCGTCAGGTATCGCCGTTTGGGCTGTTCGTCGTGCCTCAGAAATCGCTTTTTGGCGCGGTTGAAGGGGGAAGACTGGAGGACCCGTTGCATGTTTTTTTTTTCTCACGTTGAGGGGGGGAGGGGGAAGCGGTAGCACCAGGGCGGCGGCTGTACTGCGCTGGCGCGGGCACCGACTGACACTGTATTCGCGAATGCGCAAGTACCAGACCAGTTAACCTTGGGCTCGCTCCGTCACCAGAGCAAGTGGGGTCTAGTCCGGCTGCCCCCCCGGAGTACTTCCACTAGATGGTGAGACTGATCCCTCCCCATCCCCCTTCCATTCGCCGCCTGAGAAAAGATCCGGTACTCCTGCGCCTTGCGGGTTCGAGCCTGGGAAGGGACCTACCTTGGGGGAAACAGGACGTGGAGAGTCACGGCGCCGAATGCCGATGCGGACACCCTGGAAGGGGCCGCCTACCACTCAACCAATGTAGGGTGCACGAGGGGATGGTCGTCTCCTTCAGCCATCGGTGCCGCTACTCGAGCATGTCTAGGTACCTGGGTAGGTACATAATTGCAGAGCATTCGGTGTTCCAAAGCCGCCAGCATTGCCCTGTGCGTCCCCAGCTGTTCCCCGTGGACCAACCGATGTGCAGCACTGTTCCTCCATACCTCTACGGAGCATGGAGAATGTAGGAGTATGGGGCAAGGCCATTGCTGTTGCAGGCAGATGCGCCCTCACAATGTTACTCCATACCTCCAAGTCGTCACTGCTGCTGGCAACTTGGAAGGCAGGTTCTCACGTATAATATTGCTTGGGCTAGAGGCGCAGTGGCGCAGTCGGTGCCTGCGAGGTCGGGAGGCTTCCTGCCTGCTTAAGCACTTACTTGGGTACGCTCTAATAATGCGGCCAAACATTGAATGCTCTCTCAGGGTCGGCAACTCATTGGATGGCCACGGCTCATCCAGGCATGTCCCTCGATGTCTGGTCAACTGGTCTCTCGGTGTCCCTCCCTCCCTCTCTCCAAGCCCCCACACTTTGCTGAGGGTACAAGCGCCTGCCTCTTGCTCAGGCGCGCCTCCCTATTGGTAAATTGCCTGTAGTGGGGAAACCTTTCTTTGTTGTTACAGAAGCTCTGTGGGCGCTGGGCGTCTACTGACACACAAACTGCTCAGCCCCTCGGCTCTGCAGATGCCTGGTCGTCCTGGTACCCAGGGGAGCTTTCAATGACGACCGTTTGACTCTCACATTCGCCGCCAAGTTTTTTGATTTCGCACAGATTGCTCCTTTGACCATCCTAAGCTTTGAGACCCCAAGTACGAACGCGTCCACGCGTACATGTACGTCTGTGCGTCGCTTGAAGGAGCCTCCCATTCTAAAGGTAAAGTGGTAGACCCTACCTTAAGCCACCAGCTAGCAGTGTGGCCATTTTTGTAAACAAAGCAAGTTCCTTCCCCTTTGTTGGGGCCTCGCCTCTTATTAGTCCAAGGCGCCCCCCTCCTTACAAGCTCTAAAAAAATAGCTGCTCCTTTGCCCCCGTGCGCTCCTTCCACGCCACGGGCCCCAGTGGCCATTGCCACTGAACCGCTGAATCGGCTGGATCCCGGTGATAATAAGTCCCCGCCACTGGAAACTTTCAAGCCTGACCATTCTGTCCCATACCATGTCCACACCGGCCGGGCCTCTCACATCAAAGGCAAGCAAAATCTATCAAGCCCTGCGCCATCATCTCGCGGCACAAATCATCTAGGCACCCCAGGGACCGCCTTCCACCTATAATAAGACTGAACGCGTCGTCATCATGCAATGCTCTGGTCCATGTTCCCGTCCCAAGGCCACGAGACATCACGCCACTCGGACTCCATTGTGTAAGGTGTTCAATTATATTCAGGGCTGAAGCATGAATAGACCCGGGCGACCCATCTGGATGACACAAGCATTTACACTGACCGGCGGGCATGCACTCTGAACCCCTCATCTCTGCGACTAATTATGGCTCCCAGAAAACTCTATATTGCTCTGCTCCTTGTCCCGAGTCGATGACAAACGAATCTGCGTGGGCATGAAAGGGTTTGCTGGCTTGGTGGCTTGATCCCCCAGAGACATTCCGGTGCCGATTCCGAAAATACAGGCTGGGCCTTTGACAAGATGCTGCCCATGGACCGTCGCATGTAGTCATTTGCGTGCACTGGTCGTCTTGCCATGACCTCGGCCGACCGACCTTGATGCTTCAAGTCTATGAATAATATGGTTGCGCAAAGCATCCCTTTGCGAGGGTGTAAGACAATGCAGAGCAAAAGGGACAACAATCATTCGCTCAACCAAAGACAAGATAAAACTCAACTTGTGCCATCCCTGAGTGGTCAGGGCCTCTGACATCTGTGGTGACAATTCCAGGCCGGACACGCCCGCGCGCCTTACGACTGACACACATCGGTCGCCTTTTTCCTCGACCCATTCGTTTGATAACCAAAAGGCAACGACGAGTGCTCCGAGATGCAAAATGCCATTGCCCAAGTAGAGAAACGTGATTATGCATGCCCAATTGCGAATGTGGCAGCCATTTTGCCTTTGATCAGGTAGATGTAGTAGTAAAATATGCAAACCAAGAATACGCAATGAGAGAGCATCTATACGCCTTTGGTCACGAGAGAACCATATATCAACTGGTAGCTCCATAGCCTTTGCCACATGTAGAGGGCCAAGACCAATTCATTTTATTGGTTTATTCCTCTGGGCGCAGTGAGATATTCACGTAGCCAGGATTGTATTCGGCTAATCACAACACAAGGGCCCAAGTAAGCACAAAAAGCAGACATGCGCACAATCCCTTCATTCCAGGGACCCGGATTCTTATCTCTACATAACCACCTGTACACTAAGAATTGAAAAAAGTCACCCTTTCCTCCCCTTCCGCAAACGCCTATTAAATACTTTGGTAGCATACAGACGCGGCACTCTTGTGCGCCACCTTCTCAAAGAAATGATATCATAAAAAAAAAAGGGTCACGCCGGCAGCAAAAGTACAACAAGAACCACAGTTGATGATACACCTATCTCCTCCGTCCAGAGGCCCTCCGCCTTCTAGTCTTGGCCTTTGGCTTGCCATTCTCCCCCGTGTCGCTCGTCACCAAGCCCGCGGCAACCGACTCGTCAACTTCGGCTCGGAGCCCCTTGAGCTCCTCGTCATCAAGATCAGTCAGTTCCTCGCTGAGCATGCGCACCGCCTCTCTTCCCGCAGCCCAATGCTCGCCGAGAATAGACGTGCCCCGGGGCTGCATGCCTTGAAAGTACCACAGGATGCCGCCCTCCGTCAGCGGATCTGAGGGCTCCTTGCCAAAGCTACCATTCGAGTGAGGCGGTGTCGGCGGCCCCGGGACGCCCGTCGAGCCAGCGGGCGGTGCGGGATTAATCTCGGCCTCTGACTCAGGGGGCGTCTCTGAGGCCGGCATGCCGTTGCTCTTGGTGCGTTTTCTCTTGCGTGGCGAGGCGACGGGCGCCTCCGCCTTGACGGCAATGCTGAGGCCCGAAGTCTTGACTTCAATGTTTCCCCCGTCCTTGTCGTCGGCATCCTCTGAAGCGTCCATTGCGTCACCCTCGGCGTCGACGTCGGCATCTTGGTCAAAGGGGCTCTTCACGGTGATCTCGGAAGACCCAGGCGCGTCTACCATGATGGTGTCCTCTTCGCCCTCTTCCTGCTTCGTCGCGGCAAATGCAATGGCAACACGGGACGTGTCCACGCTGGCGTCTATTATGTTCTCCAGCTCCTTCTGCATCGATTCGTATGATTTGTTCGAGATCTCAGACTCTACTCGAAGCGCCGTCTCTAACAGAGGCTGCACCGCCTTGAGGATCCGCTTGCCGAGTTTGCGCCGTTCTCGTATATCTGAAAAGTTTGTTCTCACGGGGGACGCCTCCGTGGCCTCGAACCGCGACTCGCTGCTGCTTGTCGACCAAGGAGCATTCGCTATCCCCGTGCTGACGACATCCCCGAGATCTTGCGCGAATGTGAGGGTTGATACATAGAAGCGCTTGCTCACGCGAGACTGCAGAGTCTCCAAGTCGCGGGTGAAGAGTTCCTTGTCCAATCTGCAAAATAATAACATTAGTCACAGCGTCTTCCGGTGCGTCTCCGCGGGGGGATATGCAAACTCACGATATGGCCTTTTCAATCGCTGCAGGCAAATGTTTGGCCACAGGAAAGTAGCACTCGTTCACAAACTCGTCCTCCATCTCGGCCGCATCCATCTTCATCTGCTCTCGCTGCACCACCTTTTCCGAAAGGTCCTTAAGCTGCTCCAGATCCTTGATGATGCCCTGTGCAAACTCAATTCGCCGCCCAAGTCGCGCCTTGCCATTCGAACCCATGGTAGAAAAGTCTCGCCTAGTCAGCTCCATGGATGTAAAGGTCTCCATCTGCAGCTGCAGACGCTTGAGCAAGCCTGCACCACGACGGGATTCTCGCTTCAGCGTCCAGTAGCGACAAGCCTCGCTCAGGAAATCCTTGCGCTTGCGGAAAGGGAACCGTTGGATGGAAGCCTCGACGACGTCGAAAACTGCCTGCGGAATTATTGGCGCTCCAGAAGGCAGCTTCCACATGTTCTTGGGCGGCTGTTCATTCTTCTTCTTTTCTGAAGCAGCCCTTTCCCTGTCAGCTTGCGCGCTCGGGGGCATTTCCGCGAGCATGGTGCGTTGCTGCGCCGCGATAACATTTGCCATGGTCAAATTATCAGCCCAAATACGACCCTTCATGTTTCTCTTGTAGAATTTCTTGGCTGAGCGGGTCGCCTGTTGAACATTATTGTCCTTGCTGTATTCCAGCGGGCAGTGCTTATTGCAGAAGGCCTTGAGTACCATGCTTCCGTCCAAGACTGCGAGCGCGCCGTGGCTAGTTTTCATTTTAAGATAGAGGTGCGCGCGCCGTGCGCATGTAACGTGAAAGGCCTGATAGCAGTTCTTGTTCGAGCACTGGATGCACGCACCCATTTTCTGTCGACAGATGTAGCAGGAAAGCTTCCATCTAGTTTTGGGTACCTTTTCAACGTCCATGACCGGCTCCATGAAGGTGTGATTCCCAAGCGAGACCTCTGGGATCCACATGGCGCAGAGTAAATGAGCCCATTTTGATGAATTGGTTTGCTTGAAGGCACCGTCGGTATTTGGGCAAAAGATGCACGTCTACAGCCGTTAGCACGCGAGATCATACCTGAGGAAATATACATGCAATGTGTAAAAGAGGTGGTTTACTCACAGGAATACCCCGGCCGCAAAGTTGACACTTGCGGCAGAGCCATTGGCCCTCGGGAATAAAAGGTACGCCGTAGCATTCTTGATGCACGGCCAAGTTGCAGCCATCGCAAAACACTATAGCGTTGGTGTTCTCGCAATCTCCGTCGTCACAGATGGCGCACTTGCTATCCGGCTCCTCCCCGGAGTGCGTCTCTCCGTTGACTGCAGCAGCAGAGCTTGACCTGGGGCGATGTGTCTGTGGTGGTTTGGGATTGGGCTTTGGTATTCTCTTTTCCAACGCGTGCCACTCCTTCTCGATCTTGGTTATGGTGATCTCGAAAACTTCTCTCGTGATTGTTTCCAACTCATTCTGTTTCCGCAAGGCATTCAAATGTTCCAGCCACATGTCGTCCTGCTCATCCATGTCGTATTCTACCCTGCCCAGCTTAGTATGATGAGCATGATCCTCGCTGCTATTCACAGGTGTGAGATCGACGTCATCTTCCGCGTTTGTGTCAATGGCCTTGATCAGCGTTGATTCGGGACGAATGAACTCGTCACTCTCTTGGTAGCCGACATTGCTCATTGCCTTGTCCACGTATCTGGCCTGACCAAATGTCTTGCTCTCGAATAAATCGATGCGATTTGTTTTGCGATATGATGGCAATTTCAAGTCTAGTCGTTCTTTTGGTGTTTGGTTTTGTATAGGGAGTATCTTTGGCGTACGGGGAGCAGGTCCAAGATCTGATGGGCGAGTCGTATAAAAGCTGACCACCTCGCGCGTGGGTCGACGTGATCGCCTCGAGGGGGTCCCTATCTGCGTGTCGGACGCATTCGTTTCATTCTTGCCTTGCGGGTTCGGTGTCGTACCCGTAGACGCAGCGTTGATATGTCGGGACGGAGTCATGGACCCGTTTGCCAAGGGCGTTCCTGGTGTTTGAAAGGCTGGTGTGCTGGGTGTGTCCCGTGAAATGCCGTCGACTTCATCTGCCGTGAATATCATGAATGGCTTTTCGATATGGAGATTCGGATGAAACTCCTCCCAGCTTCGTTCTTCTCGCGGCTTATAGTCTTCGGCTTGCTTAACAGATGCTGCGACGGCAGCAGCTGATCCCCAGCGCATCTCTTCGAGATCTTCACTCGCAGAAATGCGAGACCGAGTACTCCTCTCTCGCCGAGGCATCACGGATGGTGGCTCGCCGTTGATGGCGCTTCGCGCGGCGGTCGTCCTGGACCTGGGCGCAGAGACGGTGGCGGGTATCTCCAACCCGTCCGTTTCTACAAATCTGCCGCCTCCGCCGGGTCCTCCAGGCACGTACCGACGCCGCTTAGGTGGTGGTTCCGTCGCGGGCGTGACAGCCAGGGCCTGCCTTGCCGCGCGCGCTGCGTTGGTGGTCCCAGGAGGGCGGCCTCGGGGCCTTCCAGAGGGTGTCCTTCTCGGCGATGGTGAGGCCGGGGCCATGTCGAGCAAAGCGCCACGAGGCTTCTTGGAGAAAGGCGGTGCGTTCTCTCGATATTCGTGAGTAAAAGTCGTCCTCGAGGCGTATCTTCCCAGGCCTCGTAGCGAATCCAGGGGCTTGTGTTGCGCGCGGCGACCTTGTCAAGGGGCAGGGGCAGGGGCGGGGTAGGCGTTCATTTCAAAACCCCCGGGCAGACGCGGCAGGCGGAGGATCGCATACGGTGGGATAGCTGGCCGAGAGGGAGACCTTGTCGCGGGCGGAATAAGTAAATCACAGATGCATCAGGAAATGGTCGTGACGTCGTGGCTCCCTCTTTTGTCGACGAGAGCGAAAAACAGACAACGCGTGAAGTCGCAAACGCACGGACCAGGCTGGACTGGAGCACCAGCTCGACCCCCATGGCTTGTTCCGGCCAAGTCGCTGCCTTGTCCCCATTTTTCAGATTACTCAGCGCCCACATGCTGGCGCTTGACTGCTTTTGGCCAGACCCGCCCGCCAACTCAGATGCAGCAGCCTTGTGTGCATCTTGGGGAAGCAGCCGAGTGTGGCCCTTTGTGAAGAGCATTTGGCACATCACCAAGTTGGCAAGTTGGCTGTTCAGAGGGCAGCTGCTGAGCCGCTTGCTCACTTTCCACTTGAATCTTCGTTTTGCCGAGTGCCGCGCCAAGAACTCGCGTGCCTGCCTGCCTGTCTCTGCCATCTTCTCTTTCACCACCCACGGGCCACCAGTTCTTTGGTTGTCTCATCTCATTGTGCTACGCCGCTTGCCATGGCTTCGGGTCGATTCAGCCTCGGGGCGCCAATGCCAGATGTTTGTAACAAGAGTAGCTCTTCCAGCTCCGATGCACACATACGCTGCTCGACTTGTTGTCGTCTCCTCGGGTCCGTGACTTATTAAAATCTCTGATTGCGATTTAGCCGACTTTTCTCTCTCGTCTGCATGATTGTCGAATCCAACTCGAACTCGGGCCATGAGCAAATAGGGTCATGGTCAAATGTATGTATATGTATGTACCGTTGCCATGGCACTTGACAACCGGGCGCAATGGCCCTTGCAAGCTCTTGACCCCAACATCGGGGGCGGGCGGGCGGGGTTTGCTTGTCAAAGTCGACCTGCATCATGTTCATGTTCATGTTCAACGCGGTTGCTCCGATTCAAGCCCCATTCTCGGCCTCTTCCGCACCACTAGTAGATAGACAAACATCATGTGGCTTGAGGGGCTTGCAGGTACCAGTTTTGGAAGCCCACACAGAACAGCTCAACTTCCAAACTTCTCATATTGCTGATGAAGCTGCATGGCTCGGCCGCACAAGACACACAAATCGCAACAAATCGCACGGCATCACCTGAGAGATTTCAACAAAGCCGAGAGACAAAACATGGACGCCGGCCCATAATTTACTTTATTACTTCACCGCACAACTTTGTCGCACGTCTAAGCATGGAAAGGTCACCAGAGTGCGCCCGAGCCTGCAAAATAAAACATGAAGACAGAAGCAAGTAACCATGTATCCAGATGGCACCATCTCCAAAGTCCAATTAGTTGTCCCGCTCCAACGCAAACGCAAAAAAGGAACCATGCGCGAAAAACACAGACATGTATCCCATGAAGCCCAATTTTCCCCTCCGAGTCCTTGCAAGCCAACAAATACAGGCCGTCGACTTGCCCAGTGTTCACGGGCTGATGGTGCAACAACCATCCAATCTCGAGTAACAGCCGCAGAACCAAAATCGAAATGAGCCTTTACACGGTACATGTATAAATCAAATAAGCCGCCCCTGAGAAGAAACAAATTCCAACGCCATAATCGCTATGCTCCGTGAAATCAATTCCATAAATCATGACTTCAGTCTTGCAAACCAAAACACAAAACGTCAACCCTAAAGAGTTGTGAAATAATGCCGCAAAGTACGTGGTAAGACGACCCGCTGCGCAGCAATCAACAAAGCCAAAGTTGGGGTCCAAATTTGGCTACAACACAATGTCATTTATAAAGGGGTATATGATCCTGGAAACTGACCAAAGGGGTATCAAAAAGTAACCACATCCGAGTGGCATAGTCTTTGGCATGTACAAGCATCAGCTCAAAGAACGACCGCTGTGGACTGCTTGAGCTTGCGGCACATGGTGAGAAACATGCCCTGTTCTCAGAGTCGCAACGGAGGGAATGCCAGAAGACATGAATGGGTTGCTGGTTCCATCCCAGCTCTCCTCGCTCAGGACACTTAGATAGCCACTGCCAACTCTGTCCCGAAGAGCCTCAATTCTTCGACGATACATCTCCCCTCCTGCATCCCAGTCTGGTGACTCACTTGGCTCATCAACAGCACTGTTCAAGTCATATGAAGCCGGCGGTGGGGGCAAGGGTTTGCTCGTGCTTGCAGAGGCATCTGAAACAGGAGGAGGCGGCATCTTCTTGTTATCTGTCAATACGACGGGTGGCAGTAAAGCCTTTTCAGACTGCTTGGAAACACGGTAGTTTCCGTCGGCCGTCTCTGTTACGGCACAGGCATCTTCTGTCAAAGTTTCTGCTAGTGTTGGTGTGGCTGCTCCATCACCGGTTGCAAGGTCAACAATGCGTCTCTTGGACACCTTTCGGCGACGAGAGGAGTTTGTGTTGACTTCACTGGTGACAGCTTTCGCCACTAGGCGCTCCTTGCGCAGAACAGAGGGCTCTTTGGGCAGGTTGTAGACGACAGCCGGCTTGCCCACATCAACAACTACAGTCGAGTTTGAAGTTGTTGGTTTGACGACTGGTACGGAATCGGGAATGGGAGCCCTCTCCACCAATAGACGCTTTTCAGAGTAACTCGGCCCGCTACCATCGATCAAAATGTCCTCGGTATAGCCTGGAGCCGATCGAAAAATGTTGAAAATGAGTACACGATGGTCCTTGTGAGTTCTGATGAAAGGGTTCCCATCCAGCCAGATCTCACGAATATCGGGAATACCGGTCAATCTTGCGAGTTCCAGGGGATCCGTCAGATGATTGTCTCGGAGGTCGAGTCGTTCCAGGGGGTATAGCTTCTCAATTCCAGCCAGAGACTGCAGTCGATTCGCCCGTAGATTCAGCGCTGTAATGGCAGGTAGGGGGTTCCGAGTCAGAGATTGAAGCGAGTCAATCATGCAGTGAGAAAGGTTCAGAGCCCGTAAAGCAGTTAGTGATGCCAAAGTATCTGGGATTTGGCTGAAGAGATTGGATGACAAGTCTAGGGAGTAGAGGGTATTGGAAAGAGGAGCCAAACTAGTTGGTGGAATGGAGGTCATGGCGTTGTCGGCGAGGCTGAGATGTCGTAAAAAGCGCCATTTCGACGCCGGCAAAATCCCCATGGCCAAAAGATTGCCGGAGCTGCCTCTCGCATGATGATGCCAAGACTCGGAGAGGCTTGAATGAGAGCTACCTGAGCCAGAACGCCTGATGCGTTGTTGAGATGACCGTACTTGGGAGGAGTGGTTTCTGGAACTTGCAGGTCGAGAGGGAGAAATACTTCGCGGACGAGAAACCTTGAGGGGGGATTGCGGCACATCATCGACATCTTCACGGGAGATCGAAGGTCTAGCGGTATCAGAGCTCTCACTGTCTTCCAACACCGGCTCGTTCGGGGTCAGGGACCCCCGCCGGAGCTCTGCGAGGAGAGTTCTATGTTCGGGCGATCCTGGAGCAGAGGCCGCTCGAACAAGCTCTGGAGGAATGGTGGGACTTCGTCGAGGGCTGTTGGTGCCAGCCCAAGTCGTCGTTGGCGATGACTGTGACTTAGAAGTACGGCGGCGCCTCTTGTCCATGTCATCTAACACAATATCTATCAGAATATCCGCTGGGTCCTCAATTCCGGAATGCCTTAAGCTAAGAGACCGTAGCTGATCCGCAAGGCGATCCCAGCCAAAGAACTGTCGAAAATCAATACTGTTGATCTCAAGTGCTTGCAAGTTTTTAAACACGTAGATGGGCACGGCAGAATCAAATGGGAACTCCTCATATCCGCTGATTAACCTTGCTCTCCAGTCAGGAGCCAGCCTCAAGCAAGGAATCTTGGTGAAGGCGGAGTAGAGATACTTGAGGTCCGTCTGGACAGCCGCTTTTTGACGCTCCGTTCGTGCGGCGGATATGCTAGCACCGATACCCAAGCTGTTCCATAGCGCAGACATACCAGACATGACGCTTCGTATGCTTGACACAGAGCGTATGGAGCCAACGTCAGAACTGCGGCTTCGAGCTCTCTGTGAATTTCCCAGGAAAGAAACATAGTTGGTCGATGAGGAGCTATCGTGCAGGTTTTCCAGCCGCACCTTCATTGGTCCAACATTGATGCCCAGTTCTTCGAAGCGGGATAGAAGGAAGAAGAGATGGTGAGGAGTCAGGGCCAACTTTGCAGACTTGACGCTGTGCGACGTGAAGTTCAAGGCCCCTAATGAGAAGGCTGCTGCCAGAGAGCTCGTTGTGGATGAAGATGTAGAAGGTCGCTCCGACAGGGTCGGGGATGGAGGGATCGTGGCCGCACTTGTGCTCTGTGATGACCGATGTCCAACCTCGCGTCGTTGGAACTGCAAGGCATTGGCAAGAGCCTTTTCGTGGGTGCGCACGAAGGCGGCCAGTTGCTATTAATACAGTTAGCTTTGATCCAACTATACAGATCGCCATTGAGGACCAGATAGCAAACTCGCCTTTATGAAGTGATCTCCGTCTTCAGAATCCATGATGGCGATGGTTCTACCTGTGCATGGACGATGTTGCGATATATATTTCGGATCAAAAGAGTGACAGAGGTCTTGACAGAAGGAGCTCTGGTAGAAGAAGTTGCCAGAGCCCTTCTTCCAACAACTCCTGACTGTCCGTAGCTACCTCACAAGAATTCGTGGACGAAGTTAATCTGGGTGTCGAAGCCAAGTTAGCTAATTAACAGCAAGACCCGTGTCACCGCTAGCAAAGTAAGTTGATATTGAGCCAGGCAGAAACAAGCACGCAAGGAGAATGTCTTTGGAGAAGAAGAAAAGACTTGAGACAGCGTACAAAATGAACAAGCTCCGAAAAAAAAAAGAGCAACAGGCTAGGCGAGAGAGGAGAGTTTCCAAGGATTGGGCCAACTGCGTCTCAGACGGCAGAATGAGGGCAGACAAAATATCGCCCAAACATTCACATAACCCCCACAGCGCCACAAAGGCCGTGACAGCGCAAGCAATTATGGCCCGCGGGCCGTCGTTCTTGAACGATGGGAAGGAAAGCGACACAGCAGGCAATCGTACGAGCACAGGACGGGAAAAAAAAAAGTTGGTCGAGAATGAGCCACGGCGAATCTTTCAAGCGGCAAGGCAGGTCGACGACGATGCGAAACAAGAAAATGTTGGTGATAGACGTGAGTCTGCAACTTCATACAACCGCGCAAAGGGAAGAGACCATGGTAGTCTTGTCATGAAGTGGAAATACTGCGACACGAATAGACAGGCAAGGAGACAGGGAAAACACGGCAGGGCTAGACGAGGCGACAACAACAACAATTGCCTTTGCAAGTGACTCACCTCGCAAACGGTCACACGGCCGACCAGGGCAGCAGAAAAACTTGCCTCTTGGAGAATGAGGCAGCACCGGCACCGAAGAGGAGGAGAAGAGAAAGGAAAGACTCGAGGCTATCGCGAGCCTCGAAAATATGCACAGGGGAACGGAGGCGTCGATGCAAGCCCGTTTTCCCACCCAAGGTTGCACAGGGAAAGGAGGAGGAGGAGAGTCGAAGCACCAGGTAACAGGCAAGAAGGGGTCCAGCATCTAATTAGATGACGGAGGGGTCCCTGTCAGCGTTGTGGAAGGCGGGCTGCAGGCTCAAATAACGGCGGACAGGCATCGCCCATGGCTTGCAGGCCGAAATGTGACAGACGGGCAGATTCCAGCAGGACCAGAGGGCAAAGATTAGGACCTAGTGGGCATGGGGGCCCGGCGACCACTCACAACAACCAGTCACCACCACAACCACGCACCAACCAAGCCCCACTCTGCACTTCCCATGTCCGCTTGTGCTTCCGCCCCGATGCCCTGTCAACCAACTGCCCCCTTGAATGTTGCCAAAATGTCAAGTTCGATGTTACTTTCCGCCAACCCAGTAGGAGCGATCAACAGGCAATTGCCAGAGGCATCACCACCCGCACCGACCAGGTACACGGCGGCGCCCGCAGCCATCATCACATCGGACCATCGACTGTGACTGAGACTGGGGCTTGCGCGGGCTAGCGGCCGACTTGGGTTTCCTGGTGCCAAACGCAATTACATGGCCGCCAGTCGTGCATCTCGACTGGCCTGGACCCTGGTCAGCAGGCGATCCGGTGGCGCCCTGCTGATTAGCACGTCGCAGGACCAAGACCAACGGCAATTTTTTTTCTCTTTGCAACTCGACATGCTGCTCCTAGGCGATTTCTCGCAGCACATCTGCGGGCAGAAACATCCCGCGTGAGATATAAAAATAAAATAAAAACATTGATATTGCCTTTGTATTTTCAAGCCGCGGCGCGCATTCAACTACGGCTCCGCAGCTTTGTTCTGGATTTCGCTTCTGGCTGTAAGAAACCAGACCTGTTGGCGGATATAATGAGACAAGACCACTCAGGCGGCCCTCCACACCCCACCCACCATGCAGCCTGACCCATGTCCCATGCCCACCAGATTGCGCTCACCCTCACGCTCCCCTCGGTGGGCCCTCTTGCCCGGGCTGGGCCATGTTTCTTCCCTGCGTGATCCAGCTCATGGCCCACGCCTTTGTCTCTCATGATGGGCCAAAACACACCGTCACAAGCCATATCCATCCACTTGCGACGACATGTCTTGTCATCCGCGCCTGCTGTCTCGGAATCATGAGTTCCAGGTAGCACGAAAATAAAGGATTCCAAGACGTCTAAAAAAAACCACCGTGTACCATTCATTGTCTTGCGCCATCATAATGCCAACAGCGCATGCTCTGGCTCTGGCTCTCGCTCCCGTCGCCGGCGCGGGCTACAATACAACATCCGGCCATGACCCTGGCAATATCAAAAAGCTGCTGAGAGGAGCTAGCTGGTCGCGATTTAGCTCAATCCAATGGTTGGCGCGAATTGTCAGTGTCTGCATTAGCTCCGGTGCCGCTCTCAGCGGATGTCACTGAGTGAAGACGCGTGAAAGGGAACGGAGGAGAAAAAAAAAAAGGCTCCACAACCAACTCTTGACTCAATTGTCGACAAGAGAGCGCGGAGGGATTTAACACTTCCATTTTATCGATGTCCGCTGTTACAATGGAGGTGCAACTACATAGCCCCAGACTAATTGGATGCGGTTCCAAAATGCGGCGGCTGCTTCAACAGACAGACGAACAACGCCAAGGGCGACCAATTCCGTCATTCCCGAGTGGCGCACGACCCGAGGCGCCTGTGTTTTGGCCGCAAATGACCATTTGCGAAGCGACATATTACAGATGGTCCCAACTTTATATCAACCACGCGAGCACCACACCGTGCACATGGGCAGCATAGCATGCTTGAACCGAAGGACCCGAACTTTCTGCGGTTGAGTTGATTCGGAGTGACTCTGGCAAGCTAATAGTCGGCATTTGCGCTGGCGCATGTCGACGCCTCAGTGAGCCACTCGAGATCACACATACGCCTCTTCGTGGGCCATCCGGGGAACGTGTCGGCGGTCGTCGCTATAAATTTGTAGGTTATGGAGTAGTTGGATGCTTTAACAAATGTCAGCTCCATGCTTAGTACAATTCGGTGCGTGTTCAGCGCCGTCCAGTGTCATGCTTGTTACCCTGCAAGCGCCAGAGGCGCGCCACTAGCCCCAGAGATGTGCTCGTGTGGAGAATAATGTTCGACGTCCAGGAGCATGAGCATGGGTCAGAGGTGAGCCATAAAACCCAAACCCATGCAATGCAATGTGATGCGATGCGATGCACACGCACTGGCCAAGCGATGGGCGTCAAGGGAGATCAGCCATGCTTTGATTCAGTTCCAGCCCCTATAGATTGGACTATGCAGCAGCTGTGAACGGACTCATTTGATTTGCATGTTTTCTATTCCTCATTGCCCTGCACAGTGTGTCCTCAAAATTTGGATCTGCCACCTCCACTCCCTACATTGATGTATTACACTTGGAGCAGCACATATTACTTTGAGTTTGTCCCTCATTCCTTTCCCCGCATTTCCGGTTGAACCACGTTTGATTGATTCGCAGCGCCATGTGCTTGCTATACATAGCACCTTGGGCATAGCTTCCAGTTGGTGTGGTTCATACCGGACACGTCACCGGTATGCTGTGAGCATGGTAACGGCGAAGAGGGTGGTTGTGCACATTCGAGGCTCGTCAACCACTCGGCACTGCCACCGCGAGATCCATAATAATACCTCTCTGTGGCGAAAGCAGCCCGAGCCAATGTCCGAGCCGAGCTTTCGTCCCTGGTGGTCAGCTTCATTATCATGGCGTACTCGGTAGGGACAGGGAATACTGCACGCTACGTATTGTTTTACATGGCACAGCGTGTTGATGCAAGACAGCAGCTTGGTGCTACAAGTTTCACTCTTCTCTCCCCCGCATCTCCGCGGCATGCATCGAGACGCATGAAACACCTATCATCTTCACCATGGGCACCAAATGGCGGAACAATAAACATCGGTTGCCTAGATCTTGGCAGATCGCACAGCATGAACATGGCAATTGGCGACCAGCACCGCTTGGCCACCAGTTAGAATTCAAGGATGCGAAACGGGCCTGGGACTGGCTGGCCAGGTGCTTGTTGTGGCTGTCCCTCGGTGTCGGGTGGGTGCCACCAACAGCCACCTCGTCTCCTCTTAGTGCGCCATCAAGCCCATTATTCTCCAGGACGCGACTTCCAACAAGCAAAAGGTGCTAGTGACAAGACAGTCATGGGATGCTATGTTCTAAAATATGGAAGTGTCGGCAAAACAAGGCGTCGATGGACTGAAGACATTGCGAAGGAGTAGCAACCTTGGTGCGAATAATAATCAGCTGTAGAGGCGGATGGCGACGCTGCTGCTGTTGTTTTATTGTTGTTGCTATTGTTGTCGTCGTCGTCGTCGTCGTTATTGTTATTGTTGTTGTTGACCTCGATGCTGGTGCAGTGCAAGCCCGAGCTTTCGCGCTCGAATCATTTGTTTCATCTTGGCATGGTTAGCACAAAATTATGTGCCACAACACACCTGCTGTGGCGTAGACAAAACGGCCCCCAGACCAGGTTGCCTGCTCCCTGCTCCCTTCTCCCTACGCCACTGGCCTCGCTGCGCGCCTGCCCCGGGATTTGATGCCCACAAAGTTGCCTACGTTCGAAATCCCCCCACATGGCCCGAGACCTCACTTGACGACCATCTACGATCGCCTCACATTGCTGTATCAAGAACTCCCGGTACAGCACATGTACAATCTGCTCCGTCATCAGACGAATCTCGGCCATCGGTGGGGTGCTCCGCCTCGGTCTTCTCGTATGCTAAGATGCAGGACACGGAGCCTCTTTGGCTGCCACCCCTCAATGGGCATTTGGCATACCTGCCTTGGTATATGCCATGACGCAGATCGCTTAAACACACCACGTCAATAGAGCAGCATCATTATTACTGGCAGCCAACCCATACAAGCGGTTTGCACAGAATTTTCTCGGGCAAGATGCGTTGGCATACAGCATACCAGGCGGTGCGCTAAACTGAACTCTATCGAGCCTGAAAGTCGTCCAGAAGAGAACATCACAGGAATGTTGATCCTTGTGCAATGCCGTCAATGGCGCTTTTCTTCCCTCATATCTTGCAGGAACGTCATGGAAATCTTCAACCATTTTTGACTGGGAATCTCAAGCCAAAGCCGCACTCATCAAGGTCATACTATGCCTCTGATCAAACTAGCTGCGGTTGGTGGTTGATTCTGAGTGTGATACCCCTCCGCCTATCATCCCCCCCCACCGCTCATCTTGCCTCGCCTCGCATAGGCCACTCAGCAACACGACTCCCGTTATTTTCTTACAGGTCACTTCTTCGGACTTTTTTTTTCTTTGAGGTCCGCCTTGATAACACGTAGTACGTGCTGACAAAGTTCTTTCAGGTAATGCGGCAATCTATGGACTTGAAGATCAGAGCACTACATTTGCGGCGCAGGAACGCATGTGAGACAAATGAGCATTGATTTCTCATCACGCCGTTTCCCCCTATCAGAGCTGCAGGTGCTACTATAAAGATTTGAGGACAACAAATCTGTCATATGAGATCCTAGCCACGGCGTTGCCAAGAGAGACGGGAAGGGTGTCGGCAACAGCGATATATCGCCATGGAGCAACTAATAGACGCCGTCCCTCGGCCACAATCAGCCTCATCAGATAACACCACTCTACCACTCGTTTCCCCCCCCAACCCTACCAGGATGGACTCATCCGCTTTAGGACGTGCCGCTGCAATGGCCACGGGGGTTCATTGCATTAGCGCGTTCTAGGGCCAACTCTTTGGGCAAGAGGAAGTCTGTTGCAAGCAATGGAAAGCCTCCTCAACAAAGACTCTCGATTGGCAAGCAACACAGGCGATTGCCTTGGCATGTAATTGGTTTTGACCAAGTCTGTGTCTGTGACACTGCTGTAAATACGCCGTCTGTCCATGTGCCGACGCACAATCAATGGACGCAACCTAGCAGCATGGAAGTTTTAGAGATACCACACTTGGTGGTAATTTGGGTGTTGAACCCCGCTACCATGAAGAACTAGCCTTCCATTGCAGCTTGTGCGATGATCGTATCCACCGCCAAGTGACGATCCAATCAGCTCGCCCAGTAGCGGAACCTTGAATGTCCATCTGGCAAACGACGAATTAATCCCAAGCGCGCGCCATTGCAGCAATCCAGCTTGGCGAAACAAGAAAGATGCAGAGACCCTGCGCCGAGGATAAACAAAAAGCAGCATGCGCCGCACATCAACATTCCTTGGCAAAGCTGGTGTGTAGCCGACGGCTCCCACGCTCGACCTGGCGCCGCAGTCCTTGGCAAGGAAACTAGGGCGTAACTATTTGCGCTTCTTCAGCTCCCTGCCCCCCCAGAGCTGCGTCATATGTTCACAGTTCGAGGGCGCAGAGGGTGCAGAGTGGGCCATCCGTCGCCATCCGCTGCCACCCGTTTTCCTCTATAGCGCGAGCCATGTCGCGCTACTGGCGGCTGTTCCAGAAATAAACCACACCCAGCCAACCACAAGGACGAGCCCAGGCATTGTCTCCAAGGCACATGACGCCGATGAGCATACGGGCATTCCTTATCACGAGAATGAGAATGGAGGATCTCCATGGCGTGGCACGCTCACGGCCTGGGCCCTGGTATTAGGCGAGTCGGATCCGGGTGGCACCACTCACCGCTTGATGCAGAAGGCGTTGGAAAGCCGTTCGTGGCTGAGGGGTTGCTCCATGGTCCGCCTGCCATGTAGTAATGGTCCATGTGCATGGACGCAAGTGTGTCTTGGATGTTTGTGCGTCTGCAAGTGTCATGTATCGTTACGTACACACACACACACACACAAGAACACACACACAGAGCTTTTGGTGCAGATGGCGCCATGCCCGCATTTCCTCGTACTGGCAGTGGAACGGAACACACATCGGAGAGTTCCGGGTGCTGCACGATGATGAGACGAGCTTCAGAGAAGACATCTTGGTCCGACAACTGGCCCAAGGATTCCTGGCACATTTCTGACCTTCAAACACATGCTGGAAACACCTTCACAACTGTCCCGGCTTGCTCCTTTGGGCCGTCGACGCAGCATGTCTGTCCTGCCATTTGCCAGCCCTTGGCGCGCACCAGGCACCAGCAGGATCCGATATAGGAGGCGCCCGTATCTCAGCTCGCCCGAGTTCTATGCCGGCCTGGCCGTTCTAGACTGCATGCGATTCCGGTCGTCTACTGCTTTTTCTGCATGCCTATTCAAAAAGGAAATGTACCTACTGTCGCTTCCCATGCACTCTCTTGCACCCGTCTGTGGATTTACACATGAGTTGCCTCAACGAGTTCCCAATTTGCCGTGTTTGGACATGGGCATTGTTGAAGAAAGAACAAGGCGATCAGCCACATGACGAATGGCGATCACTCAATCTTTTTACATCATTTCCTTTCTGCAGGCAAAGATCGTCACCCGAATTGTCAAGGTTGTTGCCCCAAACTGGCGGCACACAACTACTTGGACATGAAGATGAGTCGCAGCGGCCGTGCGTTGGATTGAGGCTAACATGCTCTGGGAAAACTGCCCAGTGCATTTTTTCGATACGTCACTCGCAACTCGGTGATGTACCAGGTGTATAAAGTGGCGGCATGACATGGACACGAGGCATTGCGAGTAATGCTACTAAATCACCGCCTGCGAGCACACTTGCACATTTCAGCATCTCAGTAATATGAGACCCGTCCCTGCATCATGTAGCCTATGCAGGCACGCATATACACTTGCCGGGCCCAGGTACTATTCCACAGTACAGTAGTACAATATTGTTACATAAGAGGACGCGGGTAGACGCCGCCCGAAAATAGTCATCACGATGCTATAATACAACTAAATGCTCGCTATGCTTTTATACGCCCAACTGTAAAACCTCCTCTACTTGGTATACCCCACGGCAACAACCTGCTCCAGCGTCTTGAAGCCGTCATGCGCAAACCCCTTGGTAACATCGACTTTGTACTCCTTGCCATCGACCCTCAAAACGCCAAAGCCCATGTCCGTCCAAGCACTCCTCACCCCGTGAAACATGTTGACAAAGGCCCTGCCCAGTCTCCGAAAGGGCATGGTCAGGAGGTGCTCCATGTCGAACTTGCGAAGCGCCTCGCGCTGCTGCTCCTCCCTCATCTTCTGCTCGAGGCGCCTCAGCTCGGGGACGTACTCCTCGGGCAGGGAGAACCTCGACTTGAGCGCCACATTGTCCAGAGAGGTCGTGATGGTCTTGGGCTTGAGGACGGGCAGCATGCGCTTCACCGTGACCTGGAGCTGCGGGGGAGCTGCATGCGCGGCGGGCGGCAGCACACGTACCGTGCTCACGATGTTGGGCGTTTTGGAGATTAGATAGAAGCCCATTGCGCCGAGGAGGACGTACGAGACGCCGAAGACGGCGCCCACCCACTGCGGCGTGCCTTCTGGCTGCTGTACCACCGTCGGCCCCGTGAGCACCGTCCAGGTGAGGATGGCGATGCCGCTGGACCAGCAGCCAAAGTAGAACCAGAAGTGGGAGGGGGCTTCGTAGAGCACCGTGGGCGTCTGCTTGGAGGACAGGCTCTTGATGAAGGCGTATCTGGAGGGAGCGGCGGCTTCTTTCGGAGGAGGAGGGTTGAAGATTGCCTTCTTGGCGGTCTTGAGAGAATGCGAGGGCGGTTGTGATCGCAGGCGGAGGATCGAAGATGTGAAGAATCGGAATGGCCCGACGGGCTGCGCCGCGCGTGGGATTGCTCGTATGGGTAGCGGAAGCGTGAGCTGGGCCATGATGGCCCTTGAGAAGCTCGCCATTACACCCAGCGACTTGTGCTACTGCCGTCGTGTCAATTGCAGGTGGTGGCGTGCGGGCATGCCGTCATGCAGCCGTTTGTCGCGAGACGCATGTATATTAGAGAGCAAAGCTGCTGGTGACAGGTTGGATTGGAAAATTGATCGCCTTATCAAAGTGGCTCCGCTGGGTTGGGTGTTTTTGTGGCTTCCAGTCGGCAGAGTGCCAAAATTACGCGACAGTGGCTGTTGTGCATCTGGAGCCAGGCTGGCGAATTTATTGTGTCCGCCCTGCTCACCCGGTACGTACCCATTTCGTCCCATCAAAAAACGGCAACCTGCAGATGGTGGCCATTCGCCCTGTATCGGCGCTCCCCAACCGCTCCAAAAGCATCTCAATTTCTGGAGCGCGGTTTTTCTTACCCTCTCCCCTCTGTTCCACCAACCAAAACCACCACGGTTTCGACCATTTCCGATCCCCATTTGGTGCCGGATTGCTCAATTGAGCTGTCATGGCCTCTTTAGCAGGAGCTTGCCGTGCTTCGGCTCGTCTTGTTGGGAGGGCCTCGTCTCGAGGTACGATTCTATTTTTGTTGCGTCTTGTACAGGAGCACTCGCCCGGGGCGCCGCCAGAGATGATTTACGCTGTTGCTAACTTGATGCTTTGCAGGCTTCACCTCCTCTGCACGATGCCTCGCCGCACACAACTTTATCATGCCCGCCCTCTCGCCCACCATGACAGAAGGAAACATCGCGACATGGAAGGTCAAGGAGGGCGAGACCTTTAGCGCCGGCGACGTCCTGCTGGAGATTGAGACGGACAAGGCGACCATGGATGTGGAGGCCCAGGACGACGGCGTCATGATGAAGATTATGGCCCAGGACGGAGCCAAGACCGTTCAGGTTGGCACACGCATTGCCGTGCTCGCCGAGGCAGGGGATGATATCAAGACGCTCGAGATTCCAAAGGATGAGCAGCAAAAGCAGAGCAGCAGCACCTCGGCAGCCGCTCCCGAGCCGGTGGCCGCTGCTGGGAAACAGGCCAAGCCCGCACCCAGAGCAGCAGCAAGTGGACAGACTCACGAGCAAAAGTACCCCCTGATGCCGGCGGTCGAGCACCTCGTCAAGCAGAATGGATTGAGCAAGGAAGACGTCGGCAAGATCAAGCCCACGGGCCCCAGCGGCCGCCTGCTCAAGGGCGATGTGCTCGCCTACCTGGGCAGCATCAACGCCGACAGCCCCGCCGCCGTGTCGTCGCTGTTCGAGAAGCTGTCCCACCTGGACCTGAGCAACATCAAAGTCGCCGCTCCCAAGGCCCCGGCCGCCGCCGCTCCCAAGGAAGCCAAGGCCCCCAAGCCCGAGCCTCTGCCCCTGGAGATCAACGTCCCCGTGTCACTCAGCAAGGTGGTCCAAGTCCAGCAGCGCATCCAAGAGACGCTCGGCGTCTTCATGCCCCTGTCCACCTTTATCAGCCGCGCCGCCCAAGTGGCCAACGACAACCTCCCGCCCGCCAAGCGAGCTCCTACCGCCAGCGAGCTCTTCGACCAGGTCCTCGGCCTGGACAAGGTAAAGGCCGCCAAGGGCACTCGCGGCTTCTATCTGCCCCAGATCTCGGCCGTCCCCCCCAGCACCCTCCTCGAGCCTCCTCCCGCGCGAGCCGCCAAAAGGGCTGATATCATCGACATCCTGGCCTCCAAGCCCCAGAAGGCGGTGCGACAGGACGGCATTCCCGCCGTTCCTGGACTCTCGAGCGGCCTCAACGTATTTAGTCTCGTTGTCCCGCGGGAGGAGGAGCACAGGGCGCACATGTTTCTGGAGCGGTGCAAGGCTATTCTGGAAGAGGAGCCCGGTAGATTGGTGTTGTAAATGTACTTTCTTTGGTGGGAAGCCTAGTCCCACCCCGGTGTCTAATGTACTCTTATTCCATAGACTCAGTGAGCACATAAAAGTCCTGAGCGTTTGTCGTCTCTGCATTCGATAACCTTTGCGTCAAGAACATCCCCGTGACTGTTCATATTGTACCGACTTGAAGGAACATGGACAAGACTGGAAAGAAGAGTCCGTTCACCGCCGTGTCACATGTATATTTCAACTGATGACCGCAATACACACGTCGGGGCCACCACATGTTCCTAGCAAGGAGGAATCTCTGCACATCATCTGGTACTGTTGCTGAGACGCAAACGACAAGCGCTGTCGTGACGTGCTTGCACTGCAGGACGCTAGGCGCATGTATGTCTTGGGTTGATAATGCGAGGGGTTGCTCAGCTGGAATCTTTGGCGCCATGTTTCGGGGGTTGCTGCGGGCGACTTTCCTTTCATCTTGGCACGGACGAAATGATGGAGGGACTTGACGTCAAGACACTACGCTCAAGGCACAGTTCTGTGGCGGTATAAACAACTTTGAGGCGTGAATCTATCCACGTCCCTAGAAATGGCATCATCTAGAACTCCCAGGCTGAAAGTGAAAGCGCATGTAATGACAGCACGCAATCGCCATCAAGGGGACCGGTGAACGGCCGTTTTGATCCGCCGTTTACAAAACACACTGACGGCGTTGTGCAGAAAGTGAATCATGCTTGCTGCGATCAAGTCACACTACTAATACTTGATAATAAATTCATCTTCCGAGCCAATCATCGCCAGGTCTTGGGCCCAAACATTTGCCCGCTGGCGACGTGCATTTGCACCGCGGTCCCCTGCACGTCCATGGTCGAGCCGACAACATTGTTCCCCCACCACTTTGGAGGCTCTATGCCGTGCATGCTAAAGGCAAAGAAGATGAAGAGGGTGCTCAGCGCCAGGCCCAGGTCGAGCCCGCACGAGGTTATAAAGTTCAGACGCCCCCACCACGCGAAATGCCTCTTCTTGATCCAGTACTGGAATATGAAGCCCACGATGCCCCAGGAGAAGTAATTCAACGGTGTGGCGGGCGGTATGGCGCCTGCCCCGCCAAACAACAGAGGCGCCATGAGGTGTTTGAGCGGTGATTTGGGATACCGCTTGGTGCCAAAGTATACAATGATGGGGAAGATGGCGCCAAGGACGAAGAAGAGGAACAGGGACGAGTAGATGCGGCCCGGGGAGAACATGCGGTTTGGGCCGATCAGACCCCAGATGACAGAGGCTGGCGATTGTCAGATGACTCTTTGGTTGCAAGGGGAGGGGGAAATGGCGTACCGGCAAAGAAGACCCGGCCTCCAGGACAGGTGAAGCGGTCCTGTTGGTGTTGGTCGCAGATGTCGGGAATGTTGGCAAGAGCCAGGTTCAACACCAAGATTTGAATAAAGCATGAAAAGGTAGTGGCGACGACTTGGGCCAGGAACATGGTTCGCGGGGGAATCTTCATGTAGTGTCCAAACTTGAGGTCGCCGACAAAGCTCAGCGCTTGAGACCTGCGACTGACTGTTAGCGAGCAGGTCCTGACTGCGACGAGGGCACATGTGCCTACATGGTAATGTATCCAAAAGTTTTGAAGCTACAAATCGTCAGCCGAGTATAGGTGGGCGCTGGCTCGACAATGACTCACATCATTAGAGCCAATGGCCGCCCCGGCTGTATGTATCCGAAGATGAACTCGGTAAGAACATTCAAGCCAATGCGGTTATTCGTGACAGCTTCGATAATGCCAATCGGCAAGGAGAAGCCAAAGGAAATGGCGACGGCGAGTAGAAACCCCCACCAAGTAAGCTTGGTGGGATATGCGAGCACGGTATACAAGCCCATGGCGAGCATCTGCGTCCCTGGGTTAGGCCAAAGCCTCGCTCTTTGCGTGAGAGGAACACTCACCACCACAAACAGACCCATGTACCACCAGTCTGGGGCCTCCTTGTACTTCTTCATCAGCTTCATATGGACATCTGGCTTCTCGCTTGAGCTGTTTCGCCACTGCCTCCAGATTTGCTTGCCATTATGGAGATATGTGTATACAACGAGCGACGAAATGGCAGCGAAAGAAAGGCCGTATGACATGGCGAAAGTTGTGCTATGGTACATGTGTAAGCGCGTGCTTTATAGGGGGAAGGGGGCACCATACCTAATAAACAGCGGCGAGTACTTCTCGTACGCCTCCTCGTCCAGGGTGAAATCTTTGGTCAGGACGCGACTTGTATTGTAGGGGGCGCCAGTATTATCATATGTATTTGCGTCGCTCATGGGCAGAAACTCGGCATACCATGCCCCCGAGAAGTGAAGGGCAGAACAGCCAATGACGTAGAATACAACCACTCCAATCAGGGTATTTGCGATTGCATACCTAGAAAGGTCAGCTCTCCGGTGACGAGAAAGGGACCACGGTATTAACATACCAAGGGGGAACCAGCGGCGATCCAACCCAGCCCGCGATTTGAGTCCAGTCAAAGGTAATGGGCAACAGGGACAACCCCGTTGTACCTCCAAACAGCTGGTTTACAACGGGGTTCTGAGGTGCGAGCCAGGTGGCAAAGGCAAAAACACTCAAAAATTGAGCCAGGAACCCAGGGATAAAGTAGTAAATGAATGCGCCGATTGTAACGAGGAAGAACCACGTGTGTTTGGGCATGTTGCCGCCCAGGACGGACGGATCTCGCACTTCATTCTTCTCATACATGGTATTCATCATGGCGACGGCCACGAGATTGGCTGGCCATATCATCGAGGCGGGATATACTACAACAGTCAGTGACGCGAGGTTTTGGACTCGAAAAAGGGGGGGGGGGGGGGGGGGGGGGGGCAGCAGCTTACCCAGAAATTTGCGCATTGTTCCCGCGATACCGTAGCCAAGAGACTGGGTGGAAAGGGTCAGCAGCAGCTGAAACCAAAGTCCAAAGTTTTGTTTGTAAAAGACGAATTGCGCAAGGATGATGTCAGTTGAATATGCGACAGAAAATGACACACTAGCCATGACGCCAATGATGGAGTGCTCCTTGATGTTGAAAGGGCCCGGATTGAGGGTCCATGTCAGCCCCAGGGTCGTAAATTCTCTGCCTGGCATGAAGCGAGCCCAGGCATGACCAATTGGCCAGGCAATGATTTGCGCAACCAGAGGCCCAATCGAGATGGATGGATGGCGTAGAGAGAAGAGCGTGTTCATGGAGGCGCCGACGACGACCAGACTCAAGCCTATGACCCAGGCTCTCACGGTGTTGCAAGGGACATCTTCGTCATAGTTTCGTACGGCTGCCCGAACCTCGGGATAGGGAGAATCGTCGTCGTCGCGTCTCTTCCTGGCACCCCTTGTCCCCAGCTCAATGGCTTCGTCGTCGTCGTCTTCCGGGAAGTTTGGGTCCATGAGAAGCTCATTCTCAGATCCTTGGTCGTCGCCACTCTCACTGCGGCCGTCCTCGTCTGATTGAAACAAGTGCTCTTTGAGGCCCTCAATGGACGCCGAGCGCCCGTGTGACGATGAGTGCCTTGTGCTAGGCCCCGTTCCGGCATCAACCCCGGTGGCCTCGGCGCCTGGCCGCGTCTGGCCGAGCGTAGCACTCATGGCCGCGGAGAGAGCCGTCAAAGAGCTCGCGACCAGGTATCAAAACAGGGAGCGACTGCTGCGTCTTTGGTCAGGCCGACATGGCGAGCAAGCGTGGAAGCTGCGTCTCTATTCCGGGTGGCTGAGGGGAGGCCCCTGAGATGTTTGCGGCATGGGCCCCGGCCAGGAAGAAGGGCTGATGAAGTATGTTATGCCAATGGGTGAGCAGGCAAGACGGGGTTGTATAATAGTGGACGGTCCTGGGTGTGAGGTTGACAAAAGCCAGGTGTTGACGAGGACACATGGCCGTGGCCGACGCAGGACCGTGTTTCACCATTGTTCTCTGAGTCTCGCTCGTCAATAGTAAGCCATTCAGCCAGCGACCGCCTCGCTGGTTACAGGCCCCACTATGCTTACACGGTCCAGCGGCAACCACCAGGCGCCAGCGCCACCAGGGCCGCTGTGGCCATTGCTACAGGCTGCCGGGCCCGAGAGGACAGTGATTGATGGAGCAACCTGGACCCTCCACCCAAGGTCAACTCCGTTGAATCCACAGGAGCTTTTCTCGAGCTACACCGGCAGAACCTGCGCAAAGACCATGATTCAATAGAGGCCGACAACCACGGAGCATTGTTGACTGCACACGGGCGACAGGGCGAGATTCCAATCTCTCGTATCACAAGTTTATTTTTGACTGGCATTTCCGACATGAAGTCGCCCCGGCCTTCGCCATTGCCATGCGCCGCGTCGTAGTTACGGGGCTCGGCGCCGTCACGCCCCTCGGAGTAGGCATTCGACGAACCTGGAAGCGTTTACTTGCCGGTGATTCCGGCATCGTCAGTGTCGCATCTCGAGAGCCGCAAGCAAGGTGGAGAGAGCTGACCAGCACCGTTGCCGGCATCGTCCCTACTGGACCTGAGGACGGCCAATGGAGAGCGATAGACTGGCTCACCGCTTCCGATCAGAGGCGAATGTCTACCTTTACACAATATGCAGTCGCGGCAAGCGAGATGGCTCTGAAAGATGCTGCGTGGAATGCGACCAAGCCGGAGGACCTCGAAGCTACCGGCGTGTGCTTGGGCAGCGGGATTGGTAACTTGGATGAAATATACGAGACCAGCCTGGCGCACAATGCTGATGTGAGTCGATACTCGCACTGGGGGACACTGACACACATGTGATGCTGACAGTCATCGAAAAAAGGGGTACAGGAAGGTTTCGCCGCTGTTCGTCCCCAAGATATTGATCAACATGGCGGCAGGCCACGTCGCCATGAGATACGGCTTCCAGGGACCAAACCACGCTGCCACTACGGCTTGCACCACTGGCGCACATTCCATAGGAGATGCCTCCAGATTCATTGCCATGGGCGATGCCAATGTCATGGTAGCCGGCGGCTCCGAGGCCTGCATCCATCCCTTGACATTTGCTGGCTTTGGCAGAGCAAGGTCTCTTTCTACGGCCTACAACGACAACCCGTCTGGCAGCTGCCGACCCTTTGACGCAGACCGCAACGGCTTTGTCGTTGCTGAGGGCGCTGCCGTTTGTGTCCTGGAGGAGATGGAGCATGCAAAGGCCCGAGGAGCTCGAATCTACGCTGAAGTCAGGGGATACGGTTGCAGTGGCGATGCGTACCACATGACGGCACCACGGGAGGATGGACAAGGAGCATATCAAGCCATGAAGCGCGCTTTGAAAAACGCTCAAGTGAAGCCCTCTCAGGTCGACTACATCAACGCCCACGCAACCGGCACGCAGGTGGGGGACGTGGCAGAGGCAGCGGCCATTCAACGACTGATGCTTGGCCAAGAGGGCGTTGCAGCTGAATCGCACGTCACTGTGAGCAGCACCAAGGGGGCAATTGGTCACTTGCTGGGGGCTGCCGGCGCCATCGAGGCACTCTTTGCTATTCTCTCAATACACGAGGTAAGCTCTTTCAACGTCAAGACGTGGCGAGTGCGGGGCTAACCGTCTGTTTTGCACAGGGTGTTGTGCCAGCCACGCGAAATCTTGATCAGCCCGACGTTGGCGGTATCAATTTCAACTTTGTACCATTAACTGCCCAAGAGAAGAATGTGCATGTGGCACTTAGCAACAGTTTTGGATTTGGCGGGACGAACTGTAGTTTGGTGTTTTCAAAAGTGTAGATTACGAGGGGAAGTGTGTACTTTTTGATGTAAAATTATCTCATGAATTGGGCGCGGAATAGTAGCAGTAGCACACATGTACAAACACCAGTCAAAACACGCAAAATATACAATTATGGCATGTTTGCAAAGGTTCCCGTGTCTCCGGCCAAGGGCGCCAATCCATGATGAAATAAACCGTCATCGCTGTTGGGTGGCCCGTGCACGGACCATCTTGCAGCACTCTAGCGCTCCCGCGCGTCAAGCAAGCAAGAAAAAAAAAGTCGTTGACCGAAAGGAGCTCCAAGTTCATTTTCACGACATCCCAGCCACATATCCCCCTCAATCGTCTCGATCAGCCAGCCAAGCGTGGACCACCATGGCCTGCGAATTTTGCACTTCACAGACCCGCATGCTTATACGGTCAGCAGTTCGCGGCTCTGCCGCCGGACCCGGCGCCTCGAGGGCGCTGAGCCTCTTGCGACAACCGACGACCTCATCACAGCCCGCCCCGACACGATGGTTCAGCAGCACGCCGCAAAGGAGGATTCTGGGAATCGGGGCCTCGCTGGGAGAATCGTACCGCGTGCTCGGTGCGTCCGAGAAGCTGTACAAGATGTGCGCGCAGCCCGCAGACTACCACATCTCTGAGGCAGCGCGCAACAACGACCAGGTGGAGAGGCTGGAAGACGGCGAGGAGCTGGGCACACCCATAGATGCAGACAATGTCTGGCACAAGAGTACGTATTCTCAGACAAGTCCCCATGATGACGAGCATAATTTTCCCCGAGCCAAGAAAAAAGGTACATTGGGCTAAATGGCGGGTTTCCTACAGCATTCGGCCTCCAGCCCAGCTTCAGCACGTGGTCGCACGTCACGATGCTCCATTTGTACCTCCTCCAGGCCCGCGTCCGATGCTTTGAGCGCGATACCTTTCGCAACTGGCAGCAGCAGCTCGTCGACCACTTCTTCTTCGACTGCGAAAAGAAGATGCACCTCGACCACAACATCACCTCTAGCGCCCTGCGCCAGCGCTACCTCAAGGACATTTTCGTACAGTGGCGCGGCCTGCTGCTGGCGTATGACGAGGGTCTGATCAAGGGCGATGCCATACTGGCCAGTGCCGTCTGGAGGAACCTGTTCAAGGGGGCGCCCGAAGCTGATCCGCGGGCGCTGTGTGCCATTGTCGGCTGGATGCGGTCGAGTCTGGCGTCGCTGGAGGCGGCGAGCGATGCCGACTTTCCACAGAGGGCGGGCGATATCCTGGGGAAGCCGGTGAATTCCTTTTGGACGCGGATAGAGGAGCCGTTCAAGAAGGCGCTGCAGGGGGGGGCTGCCAAGACGGGAGGGGAGTAATGTACGACAATCGAGGAAAACAAGCATGTAGCATCTACCGTGTATAATTTTCTTTTTGACAGATGATATCCCAGCTTCTGCCGGTGTTTTAAACAAGCAAAAAAGTACGATGCAAAGGCTTCACTCGCGCTCCCACATCTGCCACTCGTAGCCAACGCCGGCCTCGAGCTCACTCGCCTCGGCCTCTTCGCCCGTCCACGCCCTCCACTCGTCCACGCCTCTCCTCCTCCAACCCAGGCGCGCGGCCTCGTCGCCACCCAGACCGACCCCAAAGAAGGTATCGCACTCGTACTCCTTGTCTATGCTGGTCAGCAACACCCTCTTTGCGGCGTCCATCTTGAGCGCCGCGTCGTATATCTGCCCGCCGCCCATGACGAACACCCTGCTCACGAGGGGATGCGTCTGTGCAAACTGAATCGCTTGATCCAGGGAGCACACGCGCACGGGTTCAGAGGGCTGCACGTCGCCGGCGGGGGGCGAGGCGGCGTGCGAGCGGGAGATGACGATGTTGAGGCGGTTCTTGAGCGGTCTGAATCTGGGCGGGATCGAGTCCCATGTCTTGCGGCCCATGATGACGGCGTTGATGGACCTGGGGGGCGCCTGGGCAGTCGTTTTGGTAAGTACTTGACTCTGATGATATATGGTGGGGCGTTGGGCGTTGGGGGGAAGGGGGGAAGGGGGAGAAAAAGTTACATGGGGAGGGACTCGCGTCGTGACGCGTGCAAAATACTGCATCTCCTTGCGCAGCCCCGTCCACGGCATGGTGCCGTTGAGCCCGATGCCCATGCTGCGCGTTGCCGCGACGATGAGCGTCAATTCCGGCTGCATGGCGATGCTCTTGTAATTTTTGTATTTTTGTTTTTACAAGTTGTTGGATGGTGGGTTGGAGGTGAAGATGCGAGGGGCTTCCAGCGAGTGGGTGGAGTTTTACCACCATGGCAAGTATTCCGTCTCATGCACCGCTCTGAAAGACAAGTGTGGGTTTATATTGACAGTACATCATAATGTACTACTTTGAACATTTTATTGCCATGTACTTTTGCCTGGCAGTTTTTACAACTTGGCTGATGATGGGGGCAGGACGGCTATGTCTTGGAAGGGAATGTCAAGATGCATGTAAATATGGTTGAATCTTTTGAAAAGTTAGCAACGGTATAATATAAGAAAACGGGACAGACATACCGATCGCTTCCGAATACAGGCTGAGTTTCGCCCTTGGAATTCGTCACCAGGAACCACGGACATCCAAAGGCGCCAGACTCGGCAGCCTTGCCCGTGTTCTCGACCAGCTTCTGCTTCATCTCTGCCCTGCCATCCATGATGCGGCCGACGTCGGCTTCAGTAAACAACTTGGCTCCCGCGCCAGGCGTCTCGGTGGCTTCCATTAGCAATGCTCTCAGACTGGCCTCGTTGACGACGTCGGCGTTGGGGGGCGTCCAAAACCTGTGCAGCAGAAAGTGCAGCGTCGACAGGAACTTCTCCTTGGGGTAGTTGGCCTTGATGAAGAGCATGGCGCGCAGAGCGGATTGAGTCTTTGCCCGCTCAAACAGGTCCGGGGGCGTCTGGAACTTGGTAATGCCGACTCGGGCCGCAGCACGCGGGGTATCGTACACGAGATAGTTGGCCTTGGCTGGCAGCGTCCAGGGCGGCTTGTTGCCTTTTGTTTTTTGACAGAAGACGGAATTAGGTCATGACACAACTACGTGTGTGGGTTTGTTAGTAGCTTACCAGAGAGATTGTTGATGCCTCCCAGGAAGACGGGGTGGAACCTGGCCATTGTCAGTCAACAGCCCTCTGGCAATAAAGGTGCTGCAGTCTTTGCTAACTCTACTTCAACGCCATTGGCAGCCAGTATGTCAAGGTTTCGATTCAAATCTGCGAAACAGATGTAGCTGAAAAAGGACGCTGCAGTCAAAACAAGGTTAGCAGGTCGACAATGTAGTCATGGGTAGTTACACCGCGGGTACGAGAAATGTACCAATGTCCAGGTAGCAATCAATGCGTCCGCCACCCATTTCAGCAAACTTGAATGTCAGTACGTAATTTTTCCAAGAAACAGTATCTCCTTGTTGTCAGTATGGTGAGCGAAAGTACATGCAATGGCGTCAAGATGCGACCTAGAAATAGTTACCGGCAACCAAGATGCAGCACGAGGAGGGTGGAGAGTTGGGCAATGTGGGGAACCGAGGTTCACAAGTGACAAGAGCCTGAAGTCGGACTTGACATGTTCAGTAATAACATTCAGGTCCCCTTTTATGGAGCCTCGAACCTTGCAACATGGGGGCCTCGGGAGCAGGGTGGCGCAAGATGCGGCCATGATGGGATTCAAAGTTGCTCGTCTACTCCAGATTGTCTGGGTAGGAATCTACCTAGGTAGGTACATGTAGGTAGGCAGTATGTACATGTATGAAGGTATTTAGCCAGGTATCTGGGGCAAGTCATCCGCTCAATGCCTGCAGGATGCACCTGCCATCTTATCCGAGTCCCCTGTGACCCTGTCTGTGACCCTGACCTTCCCAAACCATGCCCCTGCCACAACCCCGAAATGCTGGTCATGAACCCGTTTGTCAGCTCAACACCAGCTCGCACCAAATCCTCATCGATTGCGCGCCAATCTTGGCCCATCCGCACTACCTAGGTTCTGAAGTAGCCACCTGCGGGTTCCTACAACACAACGCACCCGGCATCGTGTTGATTCCCCAGCACACATGTAAATGACCTACATCTGCGCCTGTCAGATCGCCATAGTCGCACGACATGGCCGCCATCAACGACCTTCCGCTGACGCTGTTGCTCGACATTGGCGAATTGCTTGATCGTCGGAGCCTCAACGCATTTGTCCTCACTTCGCGCTACTACTACACGGGACTCAACAGCCACTTATACAAGCTCCATATCAAGCATGATGGGCCGCAAAAGTCATGTCTGTTCTGGGCTGCGCAAGTGGGCCAGATCAACACATTCAGGATGGCTCATCAGCTTGGGGCCGACCTGAACGTCCAAAGGCAGACGCAGAAGGATCCCCCATCGCCCTTGCACGCGGCCATCAAGCACCTGCATCCAGAGATAGTAGAGTACATTCTCCAGAACGGCGGCGCTGTACATTCGCCGCCTTGGAGATATCGCGGCGGGAGGGCTTATCCCCTGGGCAAGGCGCTCACGAGCCGCAATCTCAAAGATGGTGTCAAGGGCGCCAGGAAGAACCAGAGGATCTTGGAAATCCTCATCCGGTACGGCGCTTCTCTGGTAGACGAAGGCGAGCCTGCTCTTCCTCGTGTAGCCGCTTTGAATAAAAGGCACCTGGTGAGCCTGCTTCTCCAGCAGCCCGCAGTAAACGTAAACGACAAGACTCTCACGGGCTCCACGGCCTTGCACATGGTGTCGGCAAACGGCCATGCTGAGCTGGCTCGCTACCTTCTCGACCAGCCTGGGATTGACATATACGCAGAATCAGCGGATGATATGACGGCTTTGAGCCTTGCCGTATACAATGGACACCCGGACGTAGTCCGTCAGTTGGTGACGTGGCATGGCCTGACACCTGACAAAGCGTTCGAGTTGAGGAAGGAGGCGTTTTGGAGGGCGCTTGCAGATGGCCAGACCAGCATCTGCGAGTACTTAATTACCCTTCCCGGCATTAACGGAGCCATGGTGCTGCTAGATGGTGGCACAGCTCTGCACGTGGCGGCTCGCTCTGAGAACGTTGAGACTGTCCAGTTGTTGCTCGACAAGTCAGTCGTCAATCTTGGCGCAGAGGACGCTCATGGCGAAACAGTGCTGCATTGCCTTGCCACAACCGTTGAATGCAAAGGCCAAATCGGGCGTGCCGATATGGCCAAGGTGCTGATCGAGCGCGGAGCCCATGTCAATCACGCAAACCACGACGCTTGCACCCCTCTGGACCGTGCCATTATGAAGAATAACTTTGAAGTTGCAACGCAGTTTCTGCGCAGCGGAGGAAATGCTGCAACGACGCCAGAGAACTGCTCGGGCGACTACAAGTGGACATTGCTCCATGAATGTCTAATGCCATATTACTGGAAGCCGTGGCAGTCTCAGCCTCGGATGACTATGCTTGAGACGATCATGGAGCTAGATACCGCAAGTATCCACGAGGCATCAATAGTTGCCGATGAAGAGACTCGGAGAATTAAGCAGGCACCCTTTGACGGCACACCACTGCTATTCGCCGTCTTGTATGATCGGGAGCCCCGGGTGATACAAGCTCTTCTCGACAGGGGGGCGAGGGTGGATGCCGTCGCGACGAAGCGCGATGAGGATGCTTCAAGAAGTCGTCATTCAATTATCCAAGCGTTGTTGAGCTTGGATATTCCGGCCAATTATCCGCTCATACGGGGCCGAGGCAGTGTGGGTGTGGTTGAAGCCCATGTCGACACTGTAAAGGAGCGGTTGCTCATGTTGCTGTCCAACGGCGCAAGAATTGACGAGGAGCACGGTTCACAGTCAGTCCTTGAGTATTCGTGCGAGCTTCAGCTGGCGGGATGTCCGCATTTACTCAGGTTCTTGTTCGAAACGGCAAGCCTGAAGAATGTTTCACTGGAGCAGGTCCATGATCTGATTACCAAGTACGTGGGCGTGGTGGTATCGGAGGATCCTATGAGTCATGAACTGGCAATGGAACTACAAGAATGGATGAATGTGCGGCTGTTGCCAGAGGCAGGGATGGACAGCTAGCGCCGTGGGAAAATGCGGACATGCTCTTTTTTGAAGGTTGCGAGTGAGGCGAGTTCCGTCATGAGTGCCGTGGTTCCTCATGCCGCCCCACATACTCGGTGCCGAGGCACCGGGGTTCACTAATCCACCGGCCCCACATGTGGGGGAAGCCTCAACAACAAGAGACGGCCAGGGAATGTCCATGCAAAGTGTCCTGGTAAGCCAAGTCACCCCGCAAAGGCAAATATACATAAATTTGCCGGCTTGTCGCTCTCTCTGTCTCTCTCTCTCTCTCTCTGCAAGCTGCTCCAATACTCCCCCTCCTCCTCCCCCATAAACCTCGATGCCCTCGACCAGAATGGGCAGACCAGTCGCGCTCGTTGTGGGAGCATCTCGCGGCATCGGCCGCCAAGTGGCCATTGACCTGGCAAAGAATGGCTACGCAGGTATACCAAGCCTCGACGCCTGCACATGCGCACCGTGGGACTAAATATGAGCAGTCGTGGTCGCGGCAAAGACAGCCGGCTCCGGATCCAAGAAGGCGCCGTTCCCGCCAGACCCAAACTCGCCCGACAGCACCATCACGACCGTCGCCCGTGAAATCACCGAGGCAGGCGGCGAGGCGCTCGCTCTGCAGGTAGACGTGCGCCACGAGGAGAGCGTGAACAAGCTCGTGGCCGACACGGAAGCGGTGCGTCCTGTTCCAAGAAGCCCTGCCCCGGGCCACGCCTGCTAACCACGGCGCTCCCCTTGACGCAGGCATACGGCCGTATAGATGTGCTCGTCTACAACTCGGGCGCCATATACTGGGCCTCGGTGGCCAACACGCCGCTCAAGCGGTTCCAGCTCATGCAGCGCGTGAACCCCGAGGGCCTGTACGCCGTGACGCAGGCCTGTCTGCCGCACCTTGCGCCCGCCGCGCGCATCGTCGTCGTCAGCCCGCCCATCTACAGCCGCTTCTTCAGGGGCAAGACAGCCTACGCCATGGGCAAGGTGGGCATGAGTGTGCTGACAAAGGGGCTGGGCATGGACTTTGTGCGCGAGGGCAAGGTCCAGCGCGGCATGGCCATCTCGAGCATATGGCCCGCCGTCGTGAGTCCGCATCTGGACAACCAGACCAAATTGAAACTGAAGCTGAAACTCACCTGCCCAGGCCATTGAATCTGCTGCCACGCAGCGTTTTACAGGAACGTCCCGCGGCGATCTCGTGGATCTGCGCAAGGCCACCATCTTTAGCGACGCCATTCTCGGCATCATTCGTGCCCCTGCGCAAAAGGTCAACGGCGAGCTGTTCCTCGACGAGGACTTTTTGCGCGACTTTTGCAATGTCACTGATTTTTCCAAATACGCCGTCATCCCGGGATCCTCGCCTCGTAGAATCATGCCCGCCAAGTTGCCCGACTTGAGCGTGGCCGAGCAGGACGACGAGGGCAAGAGGATTGACCTTGCAAAGCCCAAGATATGAAACCCCCGACACGGAATGGGCATGATGCAACAGAGCAGTAAGCAAAGGGAATGTATGCCACAAGGGCAAGGGGCATACTACATGTAAACAAGGCAGCGTGGCATTTGAGTTGAAAAAGGTCAGAGAATAAAGTATATCGACGCATGTTCGCTATTACTCTAATCTAGTCCCGTTCTTCTGCACAGTTTTCTTGCCTTGCATTGGATCCCCTTTCATGCAGTATTTGCTACAACCAACCCCCTCCCCCCTGCTCTGGCTACCACCAAGACGCTTGGCTTTCATAGTACTCCGTACAATACAGTGAGTAAATGGCAACAGAAACAAGGCGGGCAAAAAAGAAACCCCCCCCTCCAACACACACATAAAGAAAAGATAAACATGTTGCACCATTGTCGCTATCCTACCCAAATTGATCCAATTCCGTTCTCTTGTACCTGCGTCTCCCTCTTACACCTCGACCAGACTGTCACGTTGGCTCAAAGTCTCAACACCCTGCATTTGCTCAATGTCCAGAATCACTTCGTTAAAAACAGTGCCGAGGTGCACCACAACGGCATGGCGGTTCCACTCGTGTCGAGACTTCCATATCTCATCCATGAGCTCTCGGTTTATCTGCTCCAGTTGCTCAATCGTGCACCCCGATGTGCCGTCGGTCAGCTTGAAAAGCAGGTTCTCAATCGAGGCATCAATCGCCGGCGGCTGGGAAGCGGACGACCCGGAAAATCGCAGCAAGTGAGGCTCTTGCGACTGCGCTTCTTGGGAGGGCTGGACCGCCGCACCGCTTGATTGATCGCTGGATTGGCGAGCCTGGAATTGAGCAGACAGCGGACTGCTGTCACTCAGACCGGCGCCGGGTGCGACTTGGCCACGCGCAAGACCTTGGGCCTGCGAGTGAGCCCAATCATCACTCGGCGTCGCCTGGCCGGGAACAGGGAGCGTGTCTGGCAGTTCTCCGTCTTGGTCGCCGCCGCTGCCGCCGCCGCCCTGTTGCACTCCATGATTGCCATTGGTGAGTTGAGTGCTGAAATTTGACGATCTATACGGTGAAGGATCAGATGTCTTGGTGGTCGAGGCGTCATTCACCACCGCCGATGGCGACACCCCGGGCGGTAGAGCTGTAACTGCTGACCTTTGAGAAATTTGCGTCATGCCAGTGTGCTTGTTGGAGTCGTTCTCGCTCTTTGCGGGCGGCCCCATGACGGATACCTGAGTTGCAGCCTGAGTCTGGTCATCGACCCCGCTCATCTGTACATCAGTCTCCTTCGGTGCTGCTTCTGTGCCGTTGCTCAGACTACTTCTTTGCTCTTGTGCAGCAGTAACGCCATGTCCGTTGGACAAGGGACTTCGCAGCTGGAAGCGGGCGGTAGTGCGTGATCCAGGAACAGTTTCGCCCAAGGTAAGCGGCCCTTGCGAGTCGCTATCGTTGCCTCCGCCCAAATCAGATTGAACTCGTTCCAACATGGATTGCATGGCCTTTCGCTTGCGCTCCTTCTCTGCAGCCTCGGCCGCCCGCTGCGTCTGGCGTCGATGCAAGCCTTCCCAATCTACCCACGAATTGCCGGCTTCAATGCTGGCGATATCAACCTCGACATTGCTCAGCAGCTCATTGGCTTTGAGGGTGCGTTCCTTGTCGCCGATATTTCGAGCATCTTTGGCAAGAGCCTTGATATCGAACAAGAAGTCCTTTGGTCGTGCGTAGTATCCATTCGACAACCGTTCCTCAATCGTGGTCGTCTCAAGGTTATAATAGCACTTGCCGGTGGCAGTATCTCGAAGGACGTCATTACCATGCTTGTCTTTGACAATTTCGTAGGGGCGCGCGGCCATGTCTGCAATGTCTGGCCGCACGAAGCTGGGGTCGGACTCGGCGAACAGGTAATCGATGTGGCTCTGAGGAATGACGGGTTGTCTGAACTTTTTGTATCTTCGGTTGATCTGATCCATGATGGGTTGGAGCTGTATCTTCAGGCCATTAAGCCACTGATGGTCTTTTCTCTTCAACGCCTTGGCCTCTTCCTTGGTGGGCGGCTTTGGTGCAATCGGAGGAGCAACTGGCAGTTCATCCAAGACTCTCTTCTTGCGATTCTCAGGATCGGGAAATTCGGCTGGTTTCTTCTTGATGTACTCGAGGGTTGCCTTGAAGTATTCCATGCGGTTGGCCTGTGAAGTGTTAGAACAATCTTTACGCCGCGGAGGGAAACACAGTCTGCACATACCCTCTCTGGTCGAGGTATTTCCATTCTGTTTCTGCGCGAGAATCCAAAAAGATCATGTAACAACTGGCTTGGGAGCTCTTCTTTGGCGCACTCGGCCGTCGCGAGTAGAAGGATGGGATCTGTCGGCGGAATGGACCTCAACATGGTCTGGAAAGTTATGTACGCAATCGTCCCGGACAATGTAGCGTACCAGGCATCGACATTAGGGATGTAGATGACACTAGGCTTGTGGCGACGAACTTCGGTGAAGAGTCCAACGATGACCTGTTCCATTGACTACAAGATGTTAGAAGTGGCTTGAGTATGGTGCAGGTAAGGATGTGAGCACTTACACGTCCATCACTCAAGAGAGCTGGCAAATCAAAATTCTGGACATGAACGCCCTCAAAGTGATGCAGAATAGCAGAAGCAATATACGCCTGCCCCATTCCATGTGTTGCGTAAATGAGAAAACGGGGCCGGAAGACGCGAGATCGCTCAAATTCCTGTTGCATGGCTTCCCGTGCAAACCCGTGGTCCGCATCATTGTACTGTTCAAACAAGGCCTCCTCGAGAGCCGTCGTCTTTTTCTTTCTAGGGAGCAAGTCATCCAACAATCGCCTGGCTGTAGTGAATTGGGCTCGCAAAAGTGGTTCCACAGCGCCGGGCAAGGGCTTGGCACCAGATGTTGCGGATCGTTCAGACGAGGGGATAAGTTTCTTGATCGAGAGCATAAAGTCCGAGGCATGAACACTGATTGCGTTGGGATCCACTATGAGCTTCTCCGTGGAAGAGTAGATCTGAGGGTATGTTCGTTGAATCGAGTTGAGCGCAGCTTCGGTGCAAAGAGCTCGGAGATCAGCACCACCGTATCCCTTGGTCTTTTCGGCAAGAGAAGCCATGAACTGCTCTGAAAGACCCCAATCCTTGGTGTGAATGTTGAGAATAGATCGACGGCCTTCGATATCGGGCAGAGGGAAGTAAAACTCCCTGTCAAATCGACCAGGTCGTCGCAGAGCAGGGTCAATGTTGTCGGGTCTGTTGGTTGCGCCAATGACGATAACCTGACCACGACCATCCATGCCGTCCATCAAAGCCAGCAGCGTTGACACGATGGAGGCATGGATCTGCTCCTGCTTGCTGGAACGAACCGGGGCTAAGCCGTCAATCTCATCGAAAAATATGATGCTGGGCTGGGTTTTTCTAGCTTCCTCGAACAAGAGCCGCAGTTGCTTCTCAGCCTCGCCAACCCATTTACTGAGGGCATCCGCACCCTTTCGCATGTAAAACGATATTTTCCGCCCCCCGGAGCCAACAGAATTGGCCAAGGCTCGAGCCAGCAAAGTTTTACCAGTACCCGGAGGACCATGAAAGAGGACGCCGCGAGGCGGGGTCACATGGAACTTGGCAAAGAGCTCGGGATACAGGAGAGGAAGCTGAACCATCTCCTTGAGCTGGTCAATGTGGCCCTGAAGACCTCCGACCTTGCTGAAGTCGACATTCATGTCAACACCAAGGGGATCAGCATCGGCGAGAGCCTTTCTATCCTTGATTTTACCGACATTGGGCGTTGCTTCAGGGTTCATTCCAAGGCCACCTGGGAGCAAGCCTCCTGCTGGAGCACCTGAAGTTGGTGTCATGCCAACATTCCCAGCAACACTGGAGCGGTGAACCATCTCGTCATCGCTACTGTCTGAATCAGCACCGCCGGCTGCTCCCGTGCCCCATGGCCCGCTGAGAAGCGAGCCGCCGCCGCCGCCCCCTCCAAAGGGACCAAACGTGGTGTTGAGATTCCTCTCCCATCCAATGCTAGCACCACCTCGGCGGCGTCGAGCAGGGGTAGGCGCTGGGTCCTCAACTTCCTCCTCCTCGATGTTTGCGGCTGTCAATGGAGGCATATAATAATTCACCCTGGTCCGGGCACGGCGAGATTCTTGATATATAATCGGTGACTCGTCTCTGGGGCGTCGACGTGGCCGGGATGTTTTTCGAAGCTCGCGTGCCTCCTCGTTCAGCTCGTCCAGATCAACGTCCAGATCCTCGTCAGCAGAGTCGTCGCCACGGCGAGAAGTACGTGCACTACGCCTAGCTTTCCTTCCTCTCGGAGTAGGACTGTCAATCTCCTCGCCCTTGTGTTCCGACATGGCCTCGTCTTCAGAGTCATCACCAGGCTCAAAGTCACTGCTAGGTTCTTGAGTAGACTTTTTAGAGCGGCCACGTGTCAGACGCCGGGAAGTGGCATTGGCCTCGTCAGTTTCCTCCACTTTATCTTCTTCGGTGGCATTACCGGCGAGTCGTGAGGCACGAGTCCTGCGCGTAACGGGAACGTCGTCGTCGTCGTCTTCGTCGTCTGGGTCGGCAGCAGGCTCAGCCGCAACTTGAGGTTCCTCAACAGTCCCAGCTGCCTCTTCCTCAACAACTGCGGCAGCAGTCACATCTGCCATGTCGGCATCTTCGGCTTCCTTCTTTTCGATGGGTTTGTAGTCGTGCGAGAGCTCGTCTGGCTCATCTGCGTCAAGGGCAGCACGATTACTGCTTTCTTGAGTCGCTTCTTCAATTGCCTCGGGGGCCTTTTGCAACCCTTTCATGGAGCGGGAAGAGCGTCGGTTTCGAGAATACACTTCCGGACTACGGCTGCGTGAGTCACGAGAGACCACTGCGTGTCTACCAGAGTTGGACAGCTCGACAAATTCTTCCGCATCTGCTGTACTGGCCCGGGTTGCTCTCCGTGCGATGCCTTCTGTGTTGCCCTTGGGGAATCTGAGCTTAACAAGTCTTCTCCCTGCAGGTTCTTCCCTGGCAGACTCCTCAGCATCCTTGCCCACGTCGTCAGATCCACTCACAGCATCGCCGGCGTCGTCATCGGCACTGCTCTCCCGATAACTGTGATGTGTCCTAGCGGCCTTCCTTGTGCGCCGACCGGCCGCATTTACAGGTACATCTTCGTCTTCATCCGAGCCATTCTCGATGAAGGAACCTTCGGCCATGCTGTCGGACAGGATTTCGTCGTCATCATCGATATCGGAGCCTCGATATCTGTGACTTCTCTTGCGACCACCGGCAGGGCGAGAGCCACGAGATGGTCTGGCCTTTTTAGAACTTCTCGGTGCTTTCACCTCGGAAGGGTCAAAGTTCTCATCCTCAGAGTCGGATTTGTTCGGATCAAAGTCTTCCAACACCCTCTTCCGCTTACTAACCATTGTGACGGCGTTTATTCGGACAGCGAGATGAATTCAATCAAGAGCCTACAAGTGATGAGAAAAGAGTGTCAGTATTTGCGTTGGCTGCAGTGCAGGGGCACCACCTCTAAGGGTAGCTGCTCGGTAAAGGGTGAAGAAGGGCAATGACTACAAGGCGTTCCAAGACACCTTCATTTCTATGTGATGTACGTCCACAAGACAGATCTCACCTCGATCGCCGACCAGCACGGGACGATGGAACTATACAGCGTGCATAGAGAAAATCGGTGCAGAAAAAGAGGCTGTCGTCTTTGAGAGCTTCAGCAGCACGCCAGGAGCGATTCGCAACCGCAAAAGGCTGGTCGAAACCCCAACAAAATGCCACAGAAGCAGGTGCAGCAATTTCTTTGGCGGAGGAGGCACGGCTGCGATGCGTGCTAGATGCGACAGAGCCTTGGGGGTCGGTCAAGTTGGGGTGAACTCTGGATGCGCGTCTGCGTCGCGGAGAGGCAATGAATGGTGTCTGGTGGGTTGAAGGGGTCTCCAGGGCGCCCTCACGTGCATGGGGCCGCAGCCAGCGAATAGGAGGCGGCCATTATTGTCAGTCTGGGAGAGCAGCTCCACAATTTGTGCTAAAAAGACAAAGACGGCGACCGGGAATGAATAGCATCAGCTTCCATCGAAACATTTACAAAGTTTGATGCGGATGGCCTTGAACTCTTTACTGCAAATATGCTCAAATTTTGCCGAAATGGCCTATTTCTTGAAGCATCAGTCAACTCACGCCAGAAACGCGCTTCGTTTGACACCAACGCAGACTCTTTGCACCCAAAGGGAGGATTTCAATTCCTTGTGCAAAATCAATCTAAAATTCATCGCAGATGAGATCTAATTCCCTGGCTCATGTCCAAATGCCATGACGCAATTGTTGCGGCTCTGACCAAGCTCCGCGGTTAAGGCTGGCGATGAATGGGTTTGTCCCACACGGTCTTGGTAATGCTGGCTTCTTGTTCAGAGCAACGTGGCTTTGGCTGTGGCTGTGGCTGGACAATGTGGCTGGAGCACGAGTCCAGACGGCTTCTCCATCCGCCACGTGCATGACCAAGGGCTTTAAGGTCCAATTGAGTTGCAGCTTTATGCCATCGGACCATCCGGGCTTTGGTTGAATCGTGTCGCCCTCACGAGTGTTCCAAGATGCCAGAGTATTATACAGCTAGACAAATGTCGAAAGCATACAGGATCCCGAAGAGTGAGCAATAGCTGCACTGGACATGCCGCTCTCCCACCCCAAACAATGCCAGCCAGCAAGGGTAGTCACTCAAGTTGGCATGTCAGAGTCTGTCGGCTGCGAGACGGCAAGAATGGCACCCGCCGCTGCTCAATTAATAAGATTGTCATACATCTCTGCTGCGAAGCCGTGGTTTCCTCAAGTTGATTGAGCTCGACGAGGTCAATGTACCAAGATGTTGGATTTGGGTCAAGTCACCTAGCAGCTTGCATTGTACAAGTGGAACCTAGCGCACTTCATTGCAGGGGATGAAACTACCCTCCTTCTTCTCAGCCATTCCGAGCCGCTTACTCCATGCGGAACCTTTGCAGGCACACGTGTTCCAGTGGTCGTGCCCGGGGATTTGCAACGTTATCTGCGATATATTTTTAGAAGTCACTGGCCAGCAATCAGATCCTGGATCCGGTGCACGCTTAAGCGAATCTTCTCTTCAATGCCAAGATGATGGTCGGAATGAACCAACTTGGCAAGCAATCAATTCTCTTCCGCCCAGGCCCTATTCCCCTGAACCGGGCCGCAATAGTGGGGAAGGCCCGGGAACATGGTGCGGCGGCTTGAAGATGCCGATCTTTGCGCTGAATCGTCTGATTCGGCATTTTCCCGTGACTGCACGAGCGCAATGTAGGAAAATGCTCGCCAAGCCATCTGTAGACTAAGGGCTCGGGTAGCCGACTGAGAAAAACAACGCTACACCTCTTGTTCAAAAAGAGACATGTTTATACAATCCGTAGAGTCAGGGCTAAGACACCTCGCAGCTTGGCCATGCTTTCTGCAAGCCCGGTTGGCCGGAACCCAAAAAGGGCCAGCGCGCCCAAGCTTATCCTGCTGCCCTACGATGCACGCTCTGCCCAATGGGCGCATTCGTCATGTTGACGGACACAAGACAAGTCTGCACAATTGGCTCATGCCGGCCCGCTGACCTCAGCCATGGTGCAAGCCAAGCAATTTTGTGGACACGATAAGCAGTTGGTTCTGGGGTCGTCCACGTCGTGCCGTTGCGCAAGTCCCGGGACGTGAGACTGGGCGCCGAGTCTATCACTTTCACTCTCGGCAGCTGAAGGATTTGGTGTAGTGAAAAAGCACGCTTCGGCCCCCATTGCGCTCCTTGCTTTCTCTCTGCTTCTCTCTCTCTCTCTCTCTCTCTCTCTCTCTCTCTCTCTCTCTCTGCAACAAAGCCTGAAAATTTCATGCCGTCGGCTTGCCTATCTGGGACACACAAGCCTGATTGCAAGTTGGAGGGTTGAATCAGTCCAACACTGACCTTGACCTGCAAGCCGGTCAGTCACATTGGGATTTGCACTTTCGTCGCAATTTTCCCCCGCCTTGATATATCCGTCGCTCTTGTCTTTGAAAAAAGTAAAATCTCGCAACGTTTACGGCCCAAAGTACCATGGACAATTCGACTTCCTCTCGTGCTCCGCGTCCTCCCCCACTGGACTTGGCGTCACTCCCGCCCGCCAAGTTCGACACCGACACCGACCTTGTTTCCATTCCCGCATCTTCCAAGGTACGCGAGCCATGTATTATTGTCTTGGTGGAAAAGAGAAAATGATGGGGGAGCGAACATGCAAAGTAATAACACTTGCCAGCGATCTGCCTCCTACTCTACCGCATCGACATTCTCCGCCGCGTCCTCCCTCCGCAAAACATCCACGGGCTTCTTCAAGTCCTCGCCCACAGTCAACCTTCACACTACTTGTGGCCGCCACACGGACCAGTTCATCTTTGGCGGGCCGTCGCTCAAAGACCTAGCGAGGGCGATTAAGAGAAAATTAGAGACTTGATGGCGGCTCTTAATTTTTCGTCTTTTCTTAGCGGCGTGATGACACTGTACTCTATATGCATGATCGTTGCTGGCGGGTACTGAAACGACTCCCATGACCTTTTACGACGGTTTTTTTTTTGTTTTTCTTCAAGATGGTGCATCTGCATGAGCATGATGATTGATACCCCCGTGGAAGGGAGCAATTAGCAAAAATATATATACCTCTAATAGAATTGTGTATGAATCTCATTTAGTAACAGCGTCTTGGAGTGGAAGCCTTGCCGCGACTGACATTATCGGATTCATCTGCAGAAACATGAAGCAATGACCGAGTCTAGGAATAGCCGCCGTCGTCGTCCCTCGGCGCAGGATACGTGGCCTTGTCAGTAGCCGCATACGTCTTCGCAAACCGATCCAGCACCCTCCGCAGCCACAGCTGGGCCTCTGCGCTTGCAAACTCATACGCGATTCGGATGCCGAAGCCAACTCTATACGGGCCCATGGTTCCCGCTCCCACAGTCTCGACTGATCGCAAAATGTTGCGCACCAATTCGCCCCTCGACTGGTCGATTTCCTCGGGCCACTCACACTGCACCAGCGCCTCCTGCAGGATCAACAGACACGCCCAGTAACCAATATACATGGATCCCATCCACGACATCTTGTACTGCAGGACAAAGTCGAATGGAGAATCCGGGTCTTGTGACGGAATCTCGTAGGGTAGGGGGGCAATCGTGGTAAACTTGTCGTACCAGGCGTTGAAGAGCCTCCGACACTCAATAGATCGAAGAGCCAAGGCGGCTACCTTGACATGCTCGGGCTGTCTGGATGTGCCCATTGTCTTGGACTCGCGGAGCACAAAAGCCGGTCCCAGAACGCCTGGGATTTCTGCAAGGCGTTCGAAAAACTCGTCGATGATGTGAATGGTGTAGACGAGGTGGTCCGCAGGGTGGAGAAGACGACGGCCGCCGTCGCGGATTATGGGCTTCCACTCAGGCCGGGAGAGGAAGCAGTCATCGCCCGAGGGGAAGAACATGTCACACATGATCTGATGCAAACGTCAGCCTTCTCGTACATGGCACGCCAAGCGGAGAAACAAGCACCCGTACCAAAATACCTCTAAAGGCCAGTATCATGGACGCGTCCCATCCATCGGCATGGGCAGCTGGTCCCCGCTGCTCAACCAACGTCCCTATGCCCCTGGCATGCATCAACCAAGAGTGAGAGGAACTCGTACCGGCAAAGAGCTAGTTGCGGGAGGGGGGGCGTTAGCAACGCTCGCCGTGTGACAAAAAGTGTAACCCCCTACCCCTGGGCAGGCTCACCTCAAATATACAGAGAAGCATGGCGGCGCATAGCGTCTCAGACGTCTTCCACTCGGTAGCGTGACGCAGACTAGCCTGCAGCTGCCCCAGCGATTGTCCATAAATAGTCCTGCTGTGGGCAATCATGCTTTCGTCCTTATTCTCCTTGCCCATAAGATGCAGTGCGAGGGAGCACACGGCACCATCCAACACGGCCTTTGTGCCCAGCCTGTTCATATCGCACCATGACAAGAAGCCGGACACGTCGGCTTTGGAAATGTCTGCTTTTACAGAGGCCACGGTTGTGCTGACGAAATCGGCCCTGTTCGGGCTCGGCGATCTTAGCAGCAACATGGATAGGGCCGGGTCCAAAGCAGGTGAGGATCGATTCGTAGATGACGAGAGTGAATCTGCCGAGGATGGCGATGCACTCTTGCTCTGCCAGCCGCTCTCGCTGTCCTCTGCCCTTTTCCGCTGTCGAATGACATGCTTGCCTGGTACAAACTTGATGCCTCGGTCGTATCCTGGACATGCGGCACCATACTTGCGACAGTTGCCACATTCGGGTCTCGCCTCGTCGCACTTGACCCTTCGCTTTCGACATAACTGGCATCCCGTGCTGCGAGGGACGCCAACCATGCTTACTTCTGCTGTGGCCTCGGCGGACGGCCGAGACTTTTGAGGGCTCACAAGGTAACGACGGCGAGAAAATTCGTCAATGCTCCCGGTCAGATATTTACCGGCTCTGTTTGGGTCGTTGCTGTGTAATTCTGAAACTGAATGGTGCGCCACCCAGCCGGCACGAATCGTTTCACCTGCTCCTCTTGAGTCAAGATGTCACGGCCAGTGTTGCAGTTGACGATGTCTGCGAAGGGGGAATAGCTTGCTCAATGCTACACGGCAGCCCTACTCGTCCGCAGCAGCTTCAAACACCTCAACTCGAGTAAGGCGACAGAGGCAGGGTATGGCGCAAGTACGACGCTGGTGCACCAAGCTACGTTGCCTTGCAGTACGGAGCACACGAGCGGCAAAGTCGAAATACTAATGACGCGCATGATGCAGCGTGTCACGGCGTCAGCGGCGATTATGCAAAAGAGAGAGAGGCCGTCAGAATCGGCGTATTGTCTCCCCAGTTGCGGCGCCGTTCAATGGGAACATGTTCATCTTTCATCAGTAATGAGATGGATTGCAAAGTGGACATGTCACGTGGCGGAAGACTGTGGAACAAGGCCCTGTTCCTTCAACTTGACTCGCAGCCACGAACAAACTACCTTGAGACTTTATTGGATCATTACTATATGTATAGGAACATGTAATTATACAGAATCTCATAATACGAAATCTGCGCAAGAATTGCGGACATGCTCGCACGCGCGACATGAGTCAGCGCTACCTAACCTAGACCACAAGCACAAGGAAATCATAAAACAAAAAATGCCCTTTGCCTCTTGGTCTACTGCACACGAAGCTAGTCGCTCATGCTACTAACAGAACGCATTCAATAATTTTGCCACGAGCATCGGAGAGTTTTTCGGGGGGTCCCGTTGTCCGCATTCAGGCTACACTTTTCGCTCTTGGCATGTGTTTTGGACATTTTCAACCTCGTCTGGCCGGCTCTCTCCTACACATTCAACGGCTTAACACGGAGTGGGAAGCTGCGTACCTGGCGCATGGTGGCCCTACACCACACGTACAAAGCCACTACCCAAGCAGCATCTTGCTCTGCAAACGGTCAAGCATCGTTTACAATTAAAGGTGTCCAAATCCTGGGGCGACTTGATTGTGGAGTTTTCGGGATTCCACCAACGGGCCGGGATCCATGTCGGGACCCCGGACCGTAGCCATTTCCCACCACAAGACAGACTTGGGAGCAAGGAATGTAGCGATTTTCCAAGTTGTGGCTCTTCCGGGAGATGTGAAATTAGAAAATTGTTCCTTGGCAAGACAATCCGGACCAAAAGCTGCACCTTGCCACCCTACAACCTTCCACTAGCATGTCGCGATATTGGAGTGCCCAGGCTGAAGCATAAGCTAAAACGTCGGGTATGGCTCCTGTATATCCTCTCGCTGCTTTTGGCTGAAGAGACGAGTGTGGGTATTATTGCGCCAGTTCAAACGCATCCCTACCCCCCTGGTTAGGGGGGGGGGGGAGACACCTGAGCTCTTGGGCGGGAAAGCTCCCCAAATGGCGAATAATGCGGTACGTGGCTTCCATAACTAGACATTCGCGGCGGCTCGTTGCCTACCACATTGCCAGATGGCTTTGATTCTGTCTTCGCCCGAGGAGAGTAACCTGCCCTTGATGATTGGCGGGCATCTCTTCCTGCGTCCAGCACCCTTAAGTGGGTTTGTTTGTATCTTGCTGCTCTTTCTATTCAGGGACAAACCGGGTAGGATTCGAGTAACAAAGTCTTTCCATTCCTCCTGTTATTCGTGTATTATTTTTGCCCGACCAATCTTGTTGTTTTGACCCAGCTTGGTCAATAAGCCTTTGTCTGAGCATCAACTTCGTCAACTGACACACAGTCGCTGCCGATTCTTATCCGTTGTCCAACAGTTGGGCCGGACCGTTTGCCTTTCAAACGTGCGCTCAATTATCCCTGGCTCTCTTTTACGACCCCGGCAGACCAAATTTCAACGACTTGGAGAAATATCCCGTTCCTGGATCATAGTCTTGCATAGTTCGTAACACTCCTCGAAACGCCACCAGACCAAAGCTGCGTATGTCTCGGGATCAAAGGGCGGTGGTAGCGGCGTCAACGACACATGTGCGTCAGGATCGCAGGTTGGTGGTGGCATTATCTGCGCTCCATATAAACCAACAAAGATTGTTTCGGGCAAGGCTGAGACGCTGTTGACAAAGAGACAGAAATAAGACGGCGGCGTCGCCCAATCAGTTTGAATCCTGAAACTTGTTGATCCCAGCTGCGGCTAAGTATTAACATGAGAGCTGGTGCATATGCGCGTATCTGTGTGTGCTGCTCTGACTTGGAAGCTATGAAGAACCGATCAAGATTCTGGTAAAACTCACCAACATCTTACCTTTAGTCCATACCACAAGTCTTGAAAATAAATATGAATTGATATAATTGGTCTTGTGTCCTTGATCAATATAGTCTACGCTTGAGGTACGGTCCCTCAACGGAGTGGGTGCTGCCTGACCCTTCTGAAGAGAAGCTTCCCCGTGCCCCAACCAAGGAGTACTGATGTGATTAATTGAATTAATTGCACGCCCACTTAATGTTGAGCGGAGTCGCCTCATAATCTCCTTGCTTAAACACCCGTGATTATTCAACAGTCCTCAACATCGCCTTCTCCATCTGCTCAGCCGCAGTGGTGCCAGTTCAGTCCCCCGCCGCCATGGCACTTCCCTCTTGATGACTTGCCCGATACTGGCAATGAAAGGCCAGGCACAGACACCTGCATGCTGTTGGCTCTGCAAAGAAGCCGTTGGGTCATTCACAAAGAGTGATCTGACCGCCTCTGCGACTCTGCAAACTCCAAGCCGTTGCTTGTGATGGTGCTTCAAAGTATGCCTAGAGGGTCTCTTTAATCTGGGCTTCCTCTCATCAGCCGCCCAGTTGTCAACGCTTGCGGCACGCCGCCATGGAAATTTGGCCAGGAAAAAGGAACTCCCAGCAGAGGCGGTCACGTCACCACCCCGCCTTAGTGCTGCCGCCAGTTGTGTCACACCTTACGGGCCGCTACCAACCAGACTGCAAAAGCCATGAGCCCATGACTGCCTCGTCCACTGATGGCGTCCTACCTTGCCGTCTCGTGCAGTGAGCAATACCGAATTGGGCAATCCTGGGATGTTTACTCCGTACCAAAAGCTGCATTAGTCTCATGCAAGTGATGCCAGCAGTCAGTCCTTCTGCGGAACATTTTTCCTTCCCTTCCGCTCCCATCATTGCTGAGGAAGGAGCCAAACGTGTCAACGGTCCAATCTACATTCCGTAGTGTGGCGCATTGTGCCTTCATCGATTAAGCATTCATCCATCGACGTCAGTTGTTATCGACATTCGGCGGCCCTGGTCGAACATCATTGGGGAGTGAAGCAATCGTGTCTAATGCTTCCTTTTTGCTTTTCATAGCTCGCTGCCTTGCGACACACAATGCTACATCACTGTCTTACAGCCTGGGAATACGAATACGTTCATGTCTGGTGGTGAGCAGCCCCAATCGGCATATTTCAGTGACATGTCACGGGATGATGCGGTTAGCAATGGATGCTGGATGCTATTGACGCTAGCCATAATAGCCGCAACTCCAAGTCAACAGCCACCATCTGAGGCGTTTGAGGGGCTTCGGGCGCAAAATAGACTTTGGTGCCTTTTGGTGCCAAAGTTTGCCAACGTTTGCGTGTTGTGTCAAGGCCTTGTGCTCTTCCAAAAGCAGACGCCTGTATCACCTTATCACCATGTCGACGCGATGCCGGCTGCCTCTTAACTTGATCTTATATTCGGCGTCGGATTGACGCTGCCAGACTAACTGCCCTTGAAGCGTCAAGACCAAAGCCCGACGTTTGTTTTCGGCCTTGTTCACCGCACAACGAGATATATACTTGCGCTACTCACGAATCACATGCTGCTGCCGCACACGGTTTGCCACAATTTACACGTCTTGGCAGGCGATCCTGGTGCAACAGAATGTGATTGGTGCCGCAGAGTCGATTTGCGCACAGAGTTGCAGAGTTTCGTCAGCATGACCAACATGTGAATCGCAACAAAAAAGAACACTCGCAACTGTTCATGGCGGTACCATGGCGCATGTGCCTACAACTTGCTCATGCCAATCCGCCGTGTCAATGCCCAGCTCATGTGAACAAGCCCCGCGATGCATGCTCCAGATCGGGCCATGTCTAGGGTGGCTCTCACAACCAACTGAGCTCAATTGGCATGATTGCAAAGCTCGAGTGAATGACAAGGGGTGCACGCATGGGTATACAATGCCCTCCACCGGCCAATCGAACACTAATCAATATGTTGCAGTATCATCTCGCACCGTGGGATGCGGGTGATGGTGTACATAGACTCAGCACAGCACTGTATGCATATCTTGCGGCCAGCATTGCGACTCTGACCAAGCCAGCCCTGTCAATAATAGCATTGTCGAAATCGAATCAGCACCCCCTCCAATGTGGATGACCTGTACTCCGCAATCCCCTCCCCGCGCAGAACAAAGTACCCTGCGGTTATGCTGCCACCGAGATCGAGAAAGAAGTGACGCAGCCGGTTTTGCGCCGCCTCCGAGACCCAGTGGGGTCTCGGGAAAGTGGCTTTGACAGCATCAAAGCTAGTGGTCAGATATTGAGTGACGCCCAGATGATGAGATGCGTGCTGTTCTGTACCCTTCAAGGCGCCTGCCTCCTCGAGGGGAAAGGGTCAACTGGTGGTCCGGATTTGGAGAGGGGAACATGGACCCAGCTGGGACTAGGCGTCGCTTGTCGCGTTCTGGAAATGCCGCGACGACCGACATCCATCCAAATTCATACATGTACAACTGTATGTACATGTACATACAGCCGGATGTATTCGGATATCGATTGCGTCGCGTCCGTCGTGAAGGGGCGAGATTGGAAAATCCGCCTGCGGTTTGGCCACTACTGCACACTCCTGAACTAGCCTGGCATTTGGCTGATGTGCACAGTACACCGTACCTGGGCTAGATACCTAGGTTGTCATTGTTCTTCAAAGTCCATGGTGAAGGGAAGTTGATCCTTGGCCGAGCAAGGGGTCACAGAGAAAAGCCTGATCAAAAATGACAGAAAAGGGGCATAGCTAGGGATGAACCAGATCTAGCAAGACCCGTGACCCTTGGCCCGGGGGCCATGTCCACCCCTAGAACATGGGGACATGGGGCGCAGAAGACATGCGGCATTGAAGATATAAATACCATGAACAGCTCCTGCTGCCGTTGTATATCAACGGGTTGTCAAGAGCTTGCGGCAAAGGCCAAAGATCAGAAGAAAACTCAGATGCCCTCGGCCATTTGGAAGGAGGCGCCGTCAGACCAACACCCCACTCACAGCTTGACTTCGGAGGACTGTCCGGTTCTGTGCAGTGACAACCACCTGCTTGCATGTCTCTCTTTTGTACGTGGCTTGCATAGGCCTTGTTGGGGTTCCTGCAACGGACCCAATGGATTGATATCATTCGAGTCCGCGACTCACTGCATGTGTACTCCGTACATGTGCGTGCAGTAGCAGCAGAGTCGACCAGCGCCAAAAGCCAAAGAAATCCTTCTGGACATCCACTGGCTTGCAGTCCCGACGGTTTTGGATACCAAGACAATAATATGCGAGTACGTAGGGTGCCTAAATTACAAGGGTCAGCCCCGGCCTCGCCTGCAGTGGACTTCCCAACCAAGTACTGGATCAACGCTGTGACCCACCAGACTGTCAGCCTGCACAGTACAACATGCCTGGCACAATATAACACGTAACAGCTTCATTGTTGGCATCGTCAATGGCTGGCGTGGGCGGCAGCATCAGTCTGTTGTACCAAGTACAGAGTGCAGAGCCGGCACTTCATGCTTGTCTCAGCATCGTGGCTGTCCGACTTGATCAGTCGGCGTGTTTCTTTGTTGTTCTCCCAGGATTTTCAATGCAGCAACGACGATTGTCCGCACTTGTGTCGAGCATATCACCCAAAGCCCACTGATGTTGGTGATGTTGCCGTGGTTCGGCCAGCAAATGTCTCCGCAGACAAGGTGGAAGAAAAGTGTCGGCAAAAGCGTACAGTTACTGCATCCACACGTCACCCTTTGTGCAAATACGGAGTGGTATTGATATTGTTATTATCAAGTGAAATTGAAAATTCACATAGTCCTTGTCGTTTTGATCAGTTATTAATGTTATTGAGGCTCCTCCTCCTGGTTCAGTTGGCCCCCCCACAAAAGTCCATACAGGTAGCGCCCATGATCTGTGCCAGACCACGGGTCCCTTGTTTAGCGCAAGACGAATCAATGCCACCGTTGACCTCCTCGAAGAGGCCCAATCATGCGCCGTAAGCCAAACCCCCCCTTGCAATACGGCGGCATCGAACACGAACGGCCTTCTGGCCGGGGCCACCGGGCATGCATGGAACCCAAAGTTTGTGAGAGGAACAAGGCATGGTACCTGGGTCTTCCGCGCGTTTCAAGACCAAAGTTAGACGGTCATCTACTCCGTACAAAGGAGCAAATTTACGCAGCTTGACAACAGCCTGAGCATTGTAGAGGCGGCGGCAGACAGCAACAGCGGGAGTTTGGAAGGAACGGGCTCGCCTCCCAGCACATGTGGTGGTGGACGTATGCAAATGATACAAAGTAATACCAGCCTCCAGTCCTTCCTGTCGGCGCTTCGTACTGCGCACTCGACACCGGATTCGGGCGCCTCTTCTTCCAACGATGCAGCTGTTGTCCAAATACACATGTGCAGCTGCCAGAGTACCTAGGTATCTATCCCATATGCCCTACTTATTTGAAACGAACCGCCGCTTCACTGGGATAAGTACATGCAATAAGCTGGCCGTGGCAAAAAGCTTGTTGATCGATGGCGATCACCTTTGAGGATCCCACTCAACTCACCGTCGACCAAGACTGAGAGGGGATTGGCATTGAGTGCCAGACAGGGCATGCCCATGTCTCACAAGCTCGTGTCTGGCACGCAGCTCAGCACAGCAAATCACAATGAAATCCCCGTTGTGCGTTCGTAGTCTGACCGATTGACGTGCAGTCGTCAGCCGTCTCGTCTGTTGAGATTCCATTGAAAACAAGCCACCTTATCCACCATGGCATGCGTAGTGAAGCAGACGGACCCGCAGCAACCGACGACGCGGCAAAGGAAGCGTGGGAAAAAAAGGAAAGGAAAGGGAAGGAAAGGAAAGGGAAACAGAGACACGAATTTGTCCGAGCCGGATGCGTCTGGTCTTTCTGGGGCAGCAGCCTGGGCAACCAGCACGCACAAAGCTCTCAACAAGAACATAAAACACGACAAAGCTGAAATAAAAAACTGGTTTCCACGGCCCTCTAGTTTCGCCAACAGTTAGTCAAACTCTGTCATGGGCAGTCGGGTGGATACGCGATGCGAACGCGCAATCGAGGTGCTCCGTACTCGGTACGAAGCCAGCACGATATCAAAGATGGGACTTTCAGGAGACAGAGTGGCCCGTGGACTTTGCGTGCCTGAACCTTGGGAAGTGGGGGAAGTGGCCAGCTTCATCGGCGTGCGCACTAGTCGCCTGGAGCTCTCTGGACTTGGAGGCTTTGAAGGCTAAACAAGCGGCGCGTCCCAGATATGGCGTCCACTGGGGGTGGCACCTGTGTCGATTGGCTGCTGAGACTGTTGAATGCATACCTCCAGTTGGGAAAGCAACGGCGCTGATGTTTTATTTTATTTTCTCATTTTCCCCATCCTGCCGTTATTCACACCGAGCGTCTGAGCCAGTCCATGAACGTTGTGGCAACAGCACTGGCTGTTGTGCGTGAACCACCAGGTTGTGCTCGAGTATTCCTGGACGGCGCGTCCTCACAGCCCGACCGCAAAACGTGACGGCAAGCACATGGTCAAGTGCCTACTGAAGAGTGACCAAGCTCACGCTACACAATGACGGCGGTCACCGACAACGCCTCAGAACCGTCCCCACCAACTGCTTGTTTTAGTGGACGGCATCAGCGTAACAGGCGCCGCCACTACACCGAAACCATCACCACCACAACGCCAGAACTTCCCTTCCAGTAGACTCTTGCCAGCGATGTGTATTTGATGGCAGGAATTAAAGTTAGTCGGCGTGATACGAGGCGTTCTTTTCATCTAATCTTGGGTGCTCTGTGCCGCTGTGCCGCTGTGCCTCTCTGCCCGCCTTCCGCCCAGACTTGACCTCGAGACTGCCCTCGATAACCCGAAGGCGCCTAGGCCGGTTAGCCCAGGTCCCGAGCCAAGGCCAACCGTTGCCACTGGCTTGCTGCTGGCGGTGCTCTTGGCCCGAGAGCTTTCTCAGGTCAACGGTCTGCCTGGTGTCTGGCCCGCCTGCACACTTGACTCCAGTGTCTGGTGTGCTCGAGCTGCCCAGGCAGGCCTGCTTGTCAAGTGGTGGTCCGGTCCGTGGTCAAGGCACAAAAGTCCGCTCGTCCACTTGTTCTCCTCCCATCCATCCCAACATCACCACACCATTGTCTTGTCGACGCTTTTTTTCTCCTGTTCTTCTTTCCTTCATCCTTCACCTTCACCACGTCATCACCTCTCCTTCTTGATCCGTTCCCATCACCCCCTTCCTTTTCAACCACCTCTCAGCCCCGGTCCGTATGCACGCGAAGAACTCCTTCCAGAATCTCAATCCTTGACCTGAACCCCTTTCTTCGCCGCATCACCACCGACCCCCGTTTTCCCCTCCCGATTTCCAACACTCCGTGTCGTGCCTTGACTCCTTCTCGTTCGATCTCTCTCTCTCTCTCTCTTTCTCTCTCGCACACGGACGCTCTCTGTCTTCGCGTCTCTCAGCGTTGCGTTGCGTTGCATACATCGACTTGGCATTTTGTTTGCATTGTCTCATCCTTGGCCTTTATCCACGTCTCTCGCCCTTCGACCTCCAAGTGACGTGCCTCCGCTGCCTTCTCCGCGCCGAATTGTAATATCCTTGCACTGGTTCTCGAGCCCTTATTGCCAGAGACCGAAACTTAAGGGAGAGACGACCGATAATTTGACCTCTACCCTTCGAGACAGCTGTCATCAATACTGTATCTACCTATGTCCTGCCTGAGCTAGTTGGAGATAATCTCTGCACCGTGTCTCTTTGACACGTTCCTGGTTACTACTCGATTCTAGGTGTTTCGTGTAGCAATTCCACGGATAGACTCGGAGAGAAAAAGCCTGGCTCGCTGGAGTAAGGATTCTTCAACACCAACACTCGTTCTGATATTTTACACTCGTTTGGCCGCTGGCGTCCTTTTTCTGATTCCATCGTCCGGACCTTCGCTCTTTCTCTCCGTCCTGTATAACAGAAAAACACGGGGGAACAAATAGCCCGTCAACGACTTGCTACTTTCTTTGACCGTGTTTGCAAAGGCACAAGCAGTAGCGGCTTCTCCTTTTTTTTCTTTTGCTGGGAGGCAAACTCTTGAAAGGTTAGGAGCTTCCCGCAGGAACGTGCTTTGTTTCTTTTCCACCCGCATCCCGGTTCTATTTTTGGTTCACTTTTGTTCACGTCTGGCTATTGTGCTGAGAAGACCATGTTTTGCTCAAACGCTGCGTTTTATTGAAGCCTGGTACTAATTCTTGCAGGGTTGCAGTGATTTCTGTGTCTGCTGTTCCGATTGGACACGGTTGCACATGAGTTAGACGGTTGATCGTCTTGCCCACTTTCTCGCAGCCAGAGAACAAACCAATCTTTGCCGCCGTGCACCGGAAATACCCCCAACGTCACAAGCCGTTGTTCCGGGAAAATTATGGCTGCATTGATACAAACGTATCCGCAACAGAGTTCCACCACCACCATGCTTCAAACTCGTCCTTCGTCAACCGGTAGCATGATGGCTACTAGTCAATCGCACGGGAACCATCCATATAACATCGGCGGCACCCAGACTCCAAGAGCCGCGTATGGCTCTAATGGAAATGCTGCGTATAGAAGCGGAAGCGGATCTGCACAGTCTTTTGCGTTTTCAAGTACTCCAAATTTAAGCCAGACTTTATCATGGCAGCAGTACGGCGCATACAGAACGAACTCATCGCCTGCAGCACCCTCATCGCAGAATTTTGATGGTGGTATGGCCTATCGTCCTGCCATGCAAAACGGTAACTCTGCCAATGGCACGGGATATTCGAACTCTTTTGGAGTGGGCTATGGTGGCTCGCGAGATGACTCGTCTCTTACACCAAGCCGAGTCACAGCACCGATAGCGAGACCTCAATCGTTTTTGTCTGTGTCAACTCAGCCCTCGTTTTCAGCTTCTACCAAGCAGGGCGGCCCGGATCGATACAGACGAATGACAACTGTTCAAACCTCTCAGCACAGCCGTTCTCAGAGCACCGCACTTCCCGCCAGTCAGCCCATGGCCCCCCCAAGCCAGGTGTTTCAAGCGAACAGAAGATACTCAGTGTCAAATATGTCTGGCAATCAAGGGTTGGCATCCGTATCCTCTGCAGATGACCTGCAGCAATACAGGAAAGCCAGTCAAGACGAGGCCATGAGGATGCGTCGACGCAGCGTGCATTCCATTGACAATCGGGATTTCCCAAATGCGAGGCCCATTTCGCGTGATAGCGCAGATGGCAAACAGGTTCGCCTTGCCCAGACCAACTCGCATTCACGCAATGGAAGTTCTGAAAGTGTTGGCTCGATCCGCAGCAGCCACTCGCGGCCTTCATCTGTAAGTCATCATTATGTTTATCCGCATCTACCCAATCAGCTCGGTCGAATGCATGCAATATGTACTGACAAGGGTTCATGTGCAGGCCACTAACCGTAGTGTGTCGACCCCCACAGGCAACCCCTCTTTATCCGGGAGTGATGAAACCGGTGCCAAGCATGAGCAGCAAAAGATGCTGGGCATTGCTCCTCGAGGCTCATCGTCTGATGTTGTTAAGCGCACCCACAGCCCCTCGCCTCTGTCCAAGCCGGCGACGATGGTGAATGAGTCTAATGAAGATGCGGCGTCGGCGGCGGCTGGCGCCGCTGCCAATCGAGAATCGCCTGCTGCCAAGCAACTTGCCGCACTCAACCAGAAAGGAGGCAAAGCAAAGAGCAAAACCTCTAGATTGCGCCGAGCGTTCTCGTTTGGAAGCGCCGCTGAGTTCCGGAAGGCTGCAGAAGAGGCCGAGAAATCGGAAACCAAGCTTCACAAAGAACCGACTGCGGAGGAGGCGTATGACGCAGAACAGGCACGCATTGCCCAGGCACAAGAGGCCGGTGGTATTGGAAACAGTATTTACGGCGGAAGATTTTTCGGATCTACTGATAATCTTTCTATTTCATCTACTGCCTCATCAGCATCAATCATGATTCGCAAGATGGGCCGCGGCATGAAAAAGAGCACCAGATCTCTTGTAGGGCTCTTCAGGCCAAAGTCGGTTGTTGGCGTGCCCGCCCCAGAGTCGCCGGCACCAGAGGCTAGTCAGGCCGCTGTTTCCATGATCACGGTCGAAGCTGAAACGCAACGGGTCAACGTCACAGCAGACCCTCATGCAGCCAATGGAGGTACTGGGTTCCCGCGCCTGGAACGAAATTCAATCGACACTGCCCATGTGCCAGAGGCTGGCAATGAACGACTGGGTAGCTCCGCGGGAGAGCAGCGTAAGAGTATTGCTGGAGGAGATAAGGAACGCGCCGAAGTGCTCGCCGCTGTTAGAAAAGGCATTCTGAAGCGTAAGTTGTCCAATATCTGTCCGTTGCCCATATACCCTTGACACTTGCTAACTGCCGCCTTTGATTTGACAGGAGCCGGAAGCCCTTCAGTGAGACCGTCGGATGGATCTAATTCGCCAGAACTGGTTCTTCCCAACATTCCAGCTGTTGCAGATTCACCCATTTCCAGCGCACCTAGCACGCCTAATGATGAGACTCACGGCCATAAGAGGACCGGTTCGATAGCCATTGGCAGCGAGGACTACTTCTTGTCTGCTTTGCGCCTCCGCCAAGACAGCCAATCGGGAACGCCACCCGCGAAACGGAATGCCACGTTCTCGCCTCGCATTATCTTCTACGATACGTGGCCCAGCCAGGAGTACGACCGCCGGGGGGAGATTGCAACCTGCAATCGGCTTACCCCTCTCCTTGCGCAGCAGATAAAGGAAGAACTCAACTCATTCAAGATGGTATGTTTGTTCATGGTTGAATATACCTTTATGACGGGCAGTAGGGCTAACGAGATGGACAGGAAATGGAGGTGCACGAAAACTCCAAGATTTACACACACTTTTTCTGATGACACCAACATGCAGAGCACAAGCAAGCAGTTTTGCTCTTTCGTCATTTTTTCGGTGATGGGGCTCAATGACCCACTTCAGCTTTATTTCACATTTACACTTGTCGGCGTTCAGGGAAGCATAGTACGGTGTCTATGGCGTTTTTCATTTTGTCACACATCAAATGTCAAGATGGGAATTTAGCCCTGAGAGTCATAAAGAAATTTCATTAATTTTGCGGCCACGCTATGGGGCGATCATGGACAGATAGAATGGTATTGGCAGGTGTTGAAGAAGGATTTACGCTTCAAAGGGAGCTATCAAGTCCAGGTCAGACTTGTTGGTGGACTGGAGAGGCGGGATTTAGAGACGACCCTGCAGGATGCTATCGGCGGAGGCAACGAGAATACTATAGCGAATGGTGTATAGCGAGCAGTGCGAAGAGTTTGAATGGAATTACTTTTGTGGAGTCGGCAGAGGAGTACCTCATTATAGCCATCTTTTTGATGCTTTGGCAAGCTCTTTTATTTGCATGGTTCTTAACGGAGGAGGTGAGTTGTGGAGGAGGCGAGCATACTATTCTAGCGATGCACGTCACGATTCTCTGCTTGATCCAGTGCTTCCCCCCTTTGAAGCGGATGCAGATGCTCTCATGGCGGATATGTAGGAAGCATTCATGATTGGGGGGCTGGCGTGGCTGTGACGTCTGGGTTCGCTGACCCCACAGGGGTCAAGTCCCGATGGCGCGTCTGGAAACCCATAAAACGTGGGGCGTAGAAGGCCTCCCCATTTTTTTGATGGTTTTTTTTTGGTTTGGCGCGAACGAATCGCAAGTTTTGAACAACACTCCTCCTCTTGCCGTTATACACTCTTCTTTATGCAACGAAGCTGGAAGGGAGCTGGTCTGTTCCTGAAAGTCTGCAGCCTTCTTCCCCCACAGCACATTGCGAGCCGGCAGTCGGTGACGGTCAGACGACTCGGGACAATGACTGCAACGGAGACACAGCACGATGCAAAGACATGCGATGCGGCCCAGCCTGGCAAGAAATTGCATGGCAGAGCATTCTATGAGAGCATTGGGAGCCCCAAGTTTATTGTTGCTCCCATGGTGGACCAGTCCGAGTTTGTACGTGCCAGGACCACGGCTAACCATCCATGCTGTTGGTGACTGAGAAGGCGACTGACTTGTGTTTGTAGGCCTGGCGGATGCTAACTCGGTCATTCCTCACGGAACAGGAAAAGGCCAAGATGCTCGCATACACACCCATGTTCCACGCCCGTCTCTTCTCCCAAGAAATCAAATACCGCAGGGCGCACTTCCAGTGCACCAAGAACGACACCCAAGAACCGTGGCTCGACGGCAACCCGTCCATCGACCGTCCCCTCTTCGTCCAGTTCTGCGCCAACGATGCCGAAGCTCTGCTCTCCGCGGCCAAGAAAGTTGCGCCCTACTGCGACGCCGTCGACTTGAACCTCGGCTGCCCCCAGGGCATTGCGCGCAAGGGTCACTACGGCGCATTCTTACAAGAGGACCAGGATCTGATTTTCCGTCTCATCAACACTTTGCACAAGGAGCTACCTATCCCCGTCACCGCCAAGATACGCATATTGGAAGATGAAGAGAAGACTTTGGCGTACGCGCAGAATGTATTGAAAGCAGGGGCGTCGATTCTAACGGTACACGGGAGACGCAGGGAGCAAAAGGGCCATCTGACAGGCGTGGCTGACTGGAAGATGCTGAGGTTTCTCAGGGACAGTCTACCTCCGGAGACGGTCATATTCGCCAACGGCAACATTCTGCAGGGAGCTGATGTTGACGAGTGTCTGGCTGCGACGGGCGCGGATGCGGTCATGAGTGCCGAAGGAAACCTGAGCGATCCTGCGCTCTTTGCAACCTCGCCGCCCTTGGGAGATGAGGGCAGGGAATACTGGCGCGGGAAAGACGGCAAGGGCGGGTGGAGAGTAGACGGCATTACACGCCGATACCTGGATATCCTTCACAAATACGCCCTGGGCGTCGAACCGCCAACGCGGCGACCCCTATTCATCCCCGGAGACGACACGGCCTGGATGGAAGAGGCAGCCAAGCAGGCCGAATCGGAAGAAGAGCCACCCACCAAACGGCGCAAGAAGGACGCCGACGGCGGGAAGCGCGACGACTCGTCACCGAATTTGAGCGCCATGCAGCCGCATCTCTTCCATCTCCTGCGGCACTTTGTCTCCAAACATACGGATATAAGAGACATGCTGGCGCGCAGCCGAAAGGACGGCATCCAGGGCTACGAGCGGGTCCTGGAAGCAATTGAGCGGAGAGTGGCACAGGAGCTGCTAGAGTACGAGGCAACAGACGGCAAGAGCTTCCAGGACGAATTGGACAAGTTGGGCGACGCAAAGGACGACGGAGTGCCCGAGGGAGAGAGCTCAAGAGGGACGGTGAGGAGGTGCAAGAGACCGGTGTGGGTGGCTCAGCCGATCATCAGGCCGTTGCCGGCCGAGGCGCTGGCCAAGGGGGCAATCAAGCTGAGTAAGAAGGAGCTCGTGGCCAAGGCCAAGGGAGAAAAGGCCGGCAAGCAGAGCAAGAAGGAGGAGGAGGAGGCGAGAAGAGAGACCAAGGCCGAGACGGCCGAGCAAGAGGGGAGGAGGGAGGAGATTGCCGCCAGGGATGAGCTCGTTTCCGGGTGATGACGACGCATATGGATAGAGGTGCATTACTTGCGTAGGTTTGACATGGCGTTGGAGCCTGAGCGGGCCAAGTTTTGAATTTGATCATGGACTTTTTTACCTGATCAACCACGCCCGTGGCACAGCCATGACTGTGGCAGACGGATATACGACAACCAAGAGCCTTGTTTGCCTTGATTCTGTGGGTTAGTTGGCCCTTGTTCTATCTGTGCCGTGTCTTCAGCTCGACTTCAAAGGCTGATAAAAGGGCCAATAGCCCGGCGTCCGTCCCACGCACTCTTTGTGTTTTCCTCGGGCCACCCGTGGACGTTGCTAGCGGATGTTGCCGTCTCGGCGTTGAGTTTCGTCTTTGTATATTTTCCAGCTCAACGTTGGGATAGATGCACACGTTGACCTCTGTTCACCCCCAGAACCGGGCTTCATCCACGTAAACCCCCCCTCCGCTTGAGGCTCATCTCAACTCACGCTGAAACTATTCATGTATTCCCGCCCGCCAGTCATCTGAGCACTTCATGTTCGAGCCAAGTTCACTGGGCCAGGCAGAGGATGGTGTATAAAGGGGGCTCGAGGCATTGTGGGAAATCCAAGAAGCTCGCAAAGATACCGGCCAGGCACCAAGGCGACCTTGTACGCAGAAGCAAACCCAACAAGCCAAAGTATCCAAGCAGGTATCTGGCAACGACATCAAGACGGCTCAGCCATCCCGAGACTCCTCTCTACCGGCTGCCGAACCAGAACTCCCTGCATCTACCGACAAGCCCGTCTTTCAAGCCTACCAAGACTTGCTTACTCTTGGAGGTGCCAAGTTGCCAACGTATCATGGAACAAACACATCAACCATGGCAACGAGAGAAAGTGCCCGGACGCACCTATTTCATTGTGGTAGTAGAGGATGGGCACCGCGGGGGCCATATTGGAGACTTTGAGAGAGCCACACAACAAGTAGCGATGGGCCAGGGACTTCAATGCCTAGGGAGCAGCAACAAGAAGCTTGCGAGTTGGGACTTTTCTGTGAACAAAGTGTCGCTGGATTTTTTTATTTCCGGTTTGGAACAAAAAATTCTACGAATTTATCCCTGGTATACTGTCACGAAGTCGGATGATGGTACAGCTGTCAATATTAGGTATGTACTTGAACGCCATCGTCTAACGCTGATGCCGCAAACGCGGGCATGGACCTGGGCTTAAGCCGACGACGTTTCCGACTGACGCGCGTCGCGGGTGTCTTTGAGACATGGGAGAGGGGGGGGAGAGGGGGACGGCCTTTTTAGACGAGAATATAGTATCTTTGTAGTGCAAGGTAGCACGCCGCTGTTCACTTACTTCCAACTTGACACATGCAGCTGTGCTCCGTCACAGAAGGGGCTGGCCACCGGACTTGGCACCATGTGCCGGCTACCGAGGGCTCAACTTGTATGCGGTGTGCCCGCTGGTGTTGACGTCTACATGTATGCACCGTTGTTCTCTCAACTTGCGCAACCCGAGTTCCGTCACAAGTCGCACCATGGACATTATAGACAGAGTATGCAGCGTGCGGGAAAGACAGACAACTTGGTATTGGATATACATGTTTGTTTCTGCTCAGACTGCCAGTCACCGTGGCAGACTTGTGATTGCAGATTTACACCACACGAGGTACACTCTTGGGCGTCAATGTGTGGAGGGACACACTTCACATGGGATACATGCCTCTTGCCAGCGTCTCGTCGCCTAGAAACACCCCCCAGTCCAGTTCCGTCATCTGCTCGTCGCACCAGCCAAACAAATCCAGACTCCCATCCGTAGCAGAGGGGGTTTGGTCGTCCACTTCGGCAGGTGCAGTGAGCGCCTCGTACAGCGCGGACACAATGTCTGGAGACCGATCAGATGATCGCATCCATGGCCGCATCTCGGCAAACGTCTCCAGCGCTTTGACCAGGCTAGTTTGCCAAGAAACGATGCTGTCTGCATCCGGTGATGGCACTGGCTGCTGCTGGCGCTGCTGCATGTTTCTTTCGATCGTTATGCTGAGCAGCGGGACTGTGCACGCCTGAAATAGATACCACGACAGATTCCAAACATGAATGCGATTTGGCGACCAGTACCGTGCTGTGGAATCGATGGCCTCGGCGGCAATGGAGCAGCAGTGGTTGAGCAGCTGGCGCTGCTCAGGGAGGAGCTCCTTGGCTTTGCGCTTGAAGTCGTGAGCCATGAACAGGATGAGAGACCGGGCGAGAATGATGCGGGCGTTGTAGTAGCGTATCTTGGTCAGCTCTCGCGTGAATCGAAACCGCTGAGGCACATTGTCGACCTGTTTTACTTGCTGGGGTAGGTTTCTATACCACGCCTGCAGTTCGGCGTCGAGGGCCAAGATTTCCTGGTTGGAGAGACGGCTGAACTGGGCGAAGCGATGCTGGATCCGCTCGAATATCAGACAGAACTCAATGTTGGCGCGGAGCATCACGGCCTCCTGATCCTCAGGGTAGAGAGGCGACGGCAGATATGTATCCATGGTACTACTTTCCCAGCGCCCACACGTCGGACGGCCCTGGGTCATGCAAGCCCACGTGTCGAGGCAGAATAGACACCACCACGTCCGCCTTCTGGTTTCGACGCGCCTTCGGTAAGACTCTATTTCTGCCGCGTCTGTCATATTTGTGCCTTTGCGGGGCTCGCGGTGCAGGCCCAGGGCAATGGCTACTCGCTGGGCGGCACCGAGGATGCTATACGCCATGTTGGGCGAGTTTCGATAGTGGAGATAATATCCTCCGAGCAGGCACAGAGCCTGCAGACTCTCAAGGTTTCCCGACCCTAGACTGTCCAAGCCTGTGAATGAGCGGGCGGCGCGATAATACTGCTCATGCAGACGCTCACTACCAGAAGCAATGGATCCCAAAGCGAAAACCATGTTCAACAGGCCCATCCAGGAGCCGTCCTGACGAAGGCCGGACGCGTATTGGCTCCGGAAGTCTTGCTCGTCCAGAAATGGGGTAACGGGGTGGAGGTACTCAAAGTAAAAATCGATGCATCTCTGTTCCCGCAAAAGGCCCAGGGCTGGATCTCTGCCGAGAAGGGGCACTGCCAGCTCTGCCTGTGCCTGTGCCTGTGCCAGTGCCGGCACTGCGGCCAGCGCCTTTGCTCGCTGGGCAGCGTGTTCCTTGGCGGCAGGGCACAATCGATAAATGGTTCTGAAAACGGCGCTCATGGATGTCACGCCCAGATAGGAGCGCGCGTGCTGGTTGTCCGATACCAAGCCGAGGCCGTTGATATCGTCGCTTGCCACAGTGGCAGGCTGGTCCAGGGTTTCATCCCACTGGCGCTCCTCGACGGGCTCTCCATTTTCAGACACGGGGCCAGATTCGTCGGCGGCTGAGCCCATGGCAAAGTTGGCGTCTTCATCTTGCGCGGGAGCATGTCCCGGAGCCACAGGCATGTGGGACTGATATGGTGCTTCATTGTGCGGTGGGATATGGTTCATGTTGAGCAGCCCCAGGAGCTCGCTCTGGCTCTTTCCCAGGAGATGTGCGACATCGGAGCCAGGGAAAAGGGTCTCTAGGACCTTGGATTGCAACTTGAGCTGCTCCGACGTCTTGTCAAAGGTGCTACGGCGACTCGAGATTAGCCAGGGTCACAAAAGGCGTCTCGCAGAAGGCATTGGATTCACGCGCGCGCGCGCGCGTGTGTGTGTGTACCTTCTGCTCACGGCGTTGCGGCGCGAGCGTTGGCGGAACTCGCATGTCTCGGCGTTGCGGTAGTAGACGCAGCTGCCGCAGGGATGTCGACCATCGCACTTGATCTTGCGACGAGTACATTCAACGCACGATCTGTTCACCTTGCGGCCAGAGGGGGCCGGCGACGTTGCCGACGCCTGCGAGCCCGACATGGCACGCCGTCGACGAGCGGGAGACGGAGCCATGGCCTCTGGTGCGGCGCATTCGGCCTCGGTCATGTCGTGTTTCTAGGACAAAGCTGACTTGCGCGGAGGAGCTGGGGGCCGCTGGGCCAGCATGATTGAAGCCGGCTAGAGAGCCATGTATGTGCAGGAGGCGACGGCGAGATTCAGTATCGAGACGAGACAGGAGCAGCAACGCATTGAAGCGTAGATGCAGCCCCGAGTTGGACCAGAAATGCCAGTGCAGGAGTCGGGACACCCTGAGAACAACCCCAGATTTTGCCAGAGCCAGAGCCAGGGCCAGGGCCAGGGCCAAGGCCAGGGTCCACCACACCACCGTGCCAGGGCGGCTTGTCGTTGAAGACTCATGGCGCGAAAGATGGTATGGTGCCAGGCTGCCAGCAGCTGCGCGGTTGACCTTGGCTGGCCACGTGCGGCGGCGTCCATTGACCTCTTTTTTTTTGGGGGGGGGGGGGAATTTTGCTCTGTACCACCAGTATTATACCAGACCCATTCCTGCACTCTCGACTGGTTGATGCGCAAACCCGCAACCAGGCTGCACCAGGCTGCACCAACCAGCACCCACTGCTATTCACCCACAATCACTTTAGCCAAGTCTGATGCCTTCCATTGCGCCTTTAAAGCACAAACCCGGCAATCGACCAACGAGCCACAACCACCCAACTAGGCCCGCCCACTCGCCCCATCCTCCGGTTTCGCGCCGTCGGAAACATATATTACCGTGCCCCAAAAATGTCTGGTCAGGTCCGGCAAGCCTCGTCCCCGCCGTGTGGGCAATGTGGGGGATAGTAAAGGTCCGTCGTGGGGAGGAGCAAGCGCCCCCGGGCTTCCAAACTCCGTATAGGCAAGTCGTGCATGCCACCGTGGGGGAGCAGCGTTGGAGAAGTTGGAGACATATATCTCTGCTGCGCTCTGCCACTTGGGCCGGCCGAGTCTTCTCCTGCTGCTTTCATCCTACTTCTAGAAGCCTCTATACCAGCAACTCACCATGGCACATACGCGAGTCCGTCTCTCTGACGGCTGGACCTTTAAACAGCGGGAATGGTCATCAGAGGAATGGCTTCCCGTCTCCCAGGCTCCCAGCCAGATCCACATGGATTTGCTGGCCAACAAAAAGTATCTTGAGCCAACTCACTTGACCTGCGGAACCCAATCACTGACAGCGAATCAGAATCCCAGATCCCTATGTTGACCTCAACGAGCGTGCTGTCCAGTGGGTTGGTGAAAAGGTATGGCAGTATCGGGTGTCGTTCCCTGCCCCGCGAGCTTCCCCCGCGAATGCAGTGACGGACCTGGTGTTCCAGGGGCTCGATACATTTGCTACCGTGTCCCTCAATGGCAAGGAGATTCTCAAGACGGACAACATGTTTGTATCCTACCGCGTCAATGTCGATGAGCACATTAAACATGATGGGGACAACCTGTTGGAGATTGAGTTTGACTCTGCCTGGATCCGCGGCCGAGAGTTGGTCAAGGAACACAGCCATGAGCACACGTTTTTCGTCAGACAGACCGAGGCCGGCCGAGTCCCCGTTCGAAAAGCCCAATACAACTGGGGCTGGGATTGGGGCCCTCTTCTCATGACAGCGGGACCCTGGCAGCCCGTCTATCTCGAGCAGTATACCGCCCGCATAGATGACGTGTGGGCTGAAAGCCAAGTCAGCTCGGACCTGAAGAGTTGCTCGGGGACAATTCATACTACCATTGCAGGCAACGTCAATCCGGGAGACCAAGTCGCCGTCTCTCTGACGCTTGACGGCACACCCGTCATAAAAGAGCAGCTTGCTATTCCTAGCAACGGGAAAGTCTCTCTGCCTTTTACTGTCGCGGACCCTCAGCTCTGGTACCCTCTCAACTATGGCAAGCAGACTCGGTATAAGCTCCAGGCCAGCATTGTGCGCAACGGCGAGGAGCTGCATTCTACATCCAAGTTGATTGGTTTCCGACGCACCGAACTCGTCCAAGAGCCCGACGCCCACGGCAAGTCATTCTACTTCCGCATCAACAACGTCGACGTATTTGGTGGCGGTTCGTGCTGGATTCCCGCCGATTCTTACCTGTCCCGAATCACCCCTGAGCGCTACTACGACTGGATCAAGCTCATGGCGGAGGGTAACCAGGTCATGGTTCGTGTTTGGGGCGGCGGCATCTACGAAAGCGACGCCCTGCTCGATGCCTGCGATGAGCTTGGTGTGTTGGTGTGGCATGATTTCCAGCTTGCCTGCGCCAACTATCCTACCTATCCCTCGTGGATGAAGACGTTCGAGGTGGAAGTGAGACAACAGCTGCGACGACTGCGATGGCGTCCGTCCGTGGTGGCCTGGTCAGGGAGCAATGAGGATTATCAAGTCCAGGAGCGGTACCTGCTCGACTATGACTATGAAAACAAGGATCCCGAGTCGTGGCTCAAATCAAGCTTCCCGGCTCGCTACATCTACGAACATTTCCTGCCAGAGATCGTCAAACAAGAAGATCCCTTCATGATCTACCATCCGTCCAGCCCCTGGGGCGACGGCAAGCCTACAGCAGATCCCACTGTCGGGGACATACATCAATGGAACCGTGAGTTTGACAAAGCAAAACCGCAAGCCAGGGTCCAAGCTAACCAAGGGGCAAAAAAACCTAGTCTGGCATGGCGCCGTCAACAAGTACCAGGAGGTATCCCTCCTCGGCGGCCGTTTCATCAGCGAATTCGGCATGGAGGCATTCCCCCATCTCTCTACCGTCCATCGCATGACCACTCAACCCTCTCAACTCTATCCCGGCTCCATGGTCATTGACGCTCACAACAAAGGCGTCTTCAACGAGCGTCGAATGACGACGTACGTTGCTGAAAACTTCCGCCTCAAGTATGACCTTCCCTCGTACGTCCACCTCACGCAAGTGGTTCAGGCAGAGGCCATGCGGTACGCCTACAAGACCTGGCGTCGCGGCTGGGGCACCCCCGGGGACCGCAAATGCGGCGGTGTGCTCGTATGGCAGCTCAACGACTGCTGGCCGACCATGTCCTGGGCAATCGTGGACTACTACCTCGTCAAGAAGCCCTCATACTATGCCATTTCACGAGCACTGGCCCCTCTTGACATCGGCGTGAGCAGGACGTATCACGACTGGACGCAGACGGGCTACTACGTTGACGAGAAGTCGAAGCTGTGCACGGGACAAATCGATCACACCCGTCCCGCGAGGGAGTCTACATTTGACGTGTGGATCGCCAGCAGCAATGTGCAGCCCGTGGATGTCAAGGTCACGGTGCGCTTCATCTCCATCCGCTCAGGAAAGGACGTCTGTGACAGCATTACCGAATCGACCACGGCAGCAGCGAATGCTTGCACAACCGTCTTCTCAAATAAGCCGCTGCAGCCGTCTATTCCTCACCATGACGACTACACCGTTCCCTTTGACGTTGCCCAGTACGACCCCTACGTGGTCTACACCACTCTGTCCGTGAACGGCGCAGTCGTCGCCACTGACGCCGCCTGGCCCGAGCCGATCAAGTTCCTTGACATGGCCGAGCGAGGCGTCTCCGTCGCCGTCACGTCAAGTGACCAGGTGACTGTGTCTTCGGACCGGCCCGTCAAGGGCTTCGTGTTTGAAGAAGTAGAGGGCATGAAGCTCAGTGACAATGGCTTCGACGTGATGCCCGGCGACACACACGTCGTCACAGTCCAGGGCCCAGTCCCAGCAGCCAAGTTGCGATGGACATATATCGGCGCAAACAATGCGTCACTGGAAATAGAATAGAGAAGAAGTTGGCTTCTCCCGGAATGTAAACCACATGAATTTAGATATGGTAGCAAAGGATGAAAATAGAATTAGACGTGTCGCTTAACCATGTGTCATTTTGATATGGTATAGTAAAAGTGTTACAATATGATGATGATGCATCCCAATAAAACGCGCTTGATTCCCTTGCCCGGGCCCTAATTCTCGCGACGGCCCCTCTTGACAGGGGGCGGCGACCTCGACACACTCTCACTGTATCTCCTCCGCTTTGCAGCAACAGGGCTGCGCGACCGCCTCCTAGGCTCATCGACGGATGGAGACCTGCTGCCTCTGCGGGGAGACCTGCTCCGCGATGGGGAGTAAGAGTCCCTTCTTCCGTTGCGCCGGGGGGGAGGGCTGTCCCGCCTGACCCTCCTGGGTGGCGGCGAGCGCGAGTCCGACAACGGCGACCGAGAATCTCGTGCGTGCTTGTTCCGCGGCGCACTGCTGATAGACGAGCTGTTGCGTCGGTACGACCCAGTCCTTGGGGAACGAGCCCGACCCCGAGGGGGGCTGGCGGATGCAGACCGGCCGCGGCCCCGGTATGGGGAGCGACTGTAGGAGCTACGCGAAACGCTGCGAGCGTTGCCTCTCCCCCTCGGCGCAGGAGACGGCGACCTGCTTCCTGAAAGAGATCTATCCCGCAAGGGCGAAGCAGAGTAAGAGTCTCTACGGCCGCGTCTTGGAGACGGTGATCTGGAGCTGTAGGATGCCGAGCGCGAGCGAGAGCGCGAGCGGCTACCCGAGTATGAGCGCGCTCTTGCTCTGCGAGAAGGAGTGCGCGAGGCGGAGCGGTCGCGAATCCTGCGAGGCGTTCTTGACCGCGAGCGAGAAGAGTACGACGACCCAGTGTAGGAAGAGTAGCTCGACACAGAGTCCGAGTCGGACTCGTCTGCGGCGGCGGGAGCAGGCAGAGCAGGCTTTGGCATGTTTTGCAAGTGCTCTCGCATCTCCTCGGTAAGCGCACCCAGCCCGATGCTCGTAAAGTAATTGATGGAGAACCTGGTATTCCGTGGGGTGTCCTTTGGAAAGATGCCCTCCAGGTTCGTACGCAACGTCTCATCGGCCATTCTGGTCTTGAGCTTGGGAAGGCCGATTTCTTCGACGATGCTTTGGAACAGAATCTTGATGAAAATACGACTGCTTGACGTGGTCTCGTCCTCGTTGAGGTGAATCACCGACAGGCAATGCCAGCCGAGGGCATCTACACCAAACATGTGGCCGAAGAGCTGGGCAATGTTGCGCAGCTTGTTGTTTTCGTAGCGATGGATGGTGTCGTAGTACTTGGCGAAGGATTGCTCGAATAAATCGCACCAGAGGCGGTTGATCTTGGCAAACCGCTCGCCGATGAGGCCAAAGAACTTTGTGTATGTCTTTTCCTGCGAGCAGCACTCAACAATCATGGAGGGAAGTTCGGGTTCTTGACCAGCGGGGAGGTTGATCTTCATGAGTTTGTGCACTGCTTCTTCGGGGTCGGCGCTGGACATGATTGTGAGGTAGATTCTTCGGCGCAGCTCGACAAGGTCCACGTTGGACTGGTCCTTGATTTCCATTGCCCTTGTCTCCTCGTCTTCCTCGTCGTCGGAACTCTCGTCTCCCTCGTCATCGTCATCTTCGTAGTCGCTGCCTTGGCCGAGAATCTCGTTCTTGAGCTTCTTGTAGGCCTCTTCGTTCTCCTCCCACTCGGGGTCAAACTTGAAGATGTTGAGTCCATCCTGGACGTCAATTTCGCCATCCAACTCGGCACGATGGGTAATTTGATCCTCTTCCTCAACCAGGTCCAGCTCTTCCTTGATTGCGGCATTGTCCTTGAACTTGTCCTTGCGCACCTGAAACAAGACTTCAATCATGTATTGGGTTCGCTTGTCAATGTCGGCTTCGTGCAGGATGTTTCTGAACTGGTCGAAGACTGCGACGGAGATGGATGGCTGCATATCCTCGAGATATTGTCCCACCTCTCGACAGAATCCAACGGCAATTTCCACACTGTCGTCGGTCGGCTTGTTGAGAAGCAACAGGAGGATCTGACCAGCAAGCATCTCGTGCTGCACTTGCTGGTTGATGAGGTGGGCGAGGAAAGTGGTTGATGACAGACAGACCGACTTGTCGTTTCGCTTGAAGCCCTTGCGGAACTGCATGACCAGCCTCTTGATCAGCAGCTCGCCAACCTGTGGCAGCTTCGTGTTGACAATGGCCGCCATGGCGGCATAGATGGGCGTGAAGGGCAAACTGGCGGCCTGGGCCTTCATGATGGATCGGCAAAAGAGCCCCCGCCCACGGACCAGGTTCTCACCAAACAGCTCCGGGACAATGTGCTTGATGTTGGCCGTGTTGACCTTGTTGATGAGGCCGTTGATGCTCTTCTTCAAGGCTTCCCAGGCCATGCGCTGGTATTCTTTGCTGGTCTTGTCCGTGATTTGTGCCTGCAGCGCCCTCAGCCTCGCGGGCGGGATGTAGGTTCCCCCAGATCGCAGGTTGAGAAGCTTCTCATACTCTGCCTTTGCGGCGGCCTGCTTCTCCTCCTCGGTCCTTACTGGCGGCGGCGTTCGCTCGCGTGGTGGTGGGCGGTAGGAATCGCCTTCTCGTTGAGGGCCACGCTCGCGCTCGCGGTCGCGACGCGGGATTCCCACGTCGGCCGACGCCATGGTTTCGATTTTGAAGGAGAGGGGTTTGCGGCCTGTGTTTCTTGTATGCGTACTGCGAAGGGGGCGAGATGCGGCGGACGGTGGTGTGAGAGTTGCTGCTTTTATAGAGACGGATCAGTCTTTCCCAAGGTTGAGTGGCCGTGGGAAAAAATGAATGCACGGACCAACCAACATGCGCGTACCTGCCCAGCAGCCTTTGGCACAGGGAGAGCAAGGAGAGACCCTGCGAGCTCCACCCCACATGGCGCCTGTAGGCCGCAACATTTACTGTCTATTTGCTCGTTGCTGCTTGGCCCGGCTCCCCCACTGAGCTATCGAAGTGGATGACTACCTACCTAGGTACCTAGGTTCTTATTCTGACTTGATAATTTCTAGCATTTCCGGCAGGCCAGCGCATGCGCTGCCAAAGTATCAACTTATACTCTAACGAGCCAGAGAGTCAATCCCCTAATTTACTGGTAGCAAGGGGTTGCCCTGAGCGGACCTTGATAGATGACTTATACAAGTTCTAAACCAGTTTTTACCAGTTCCGCACAAACGTCATCCTTGCTCACTTGAGCAAGAGGGAGACCAATTGCGAGTTCCCTTGCAAGGCAATGATGGACCAGACCTGCTGAAGCCCTAGCCACCCACCCATTTCCAGCCTCGCACCGCCACACCGCGCGCCACCAGCAGTTGGAACTCCTGAACGTCGCGCCGTCAAGATGCCAGCGCATCAAAAGCTACACTCACGACACCGTCAAACCACACGGCTCGCCGCACAACCGCCCTCCCACGCTCCTTTACTTTACAAAGTCCGGTCGTTTCGCCCGCCTGATTTTCAACAATGGTAAATCCCGCCCTCATCTGCACCCCGCCGCCTGTGCTCCTGCACAACCCCCCCTCGTCCAATCCAGCAGGCTAACAGATGCCAGATCGACAAACTAGTCGGCCTCGCCATGCTCGTGGCTGCCTCAGTCGTCTTCCTCTACTACACCATATGGACCCTTCTCATGGTTCGTCTCCGTCTCCGTCTCCTCTTCCCCCCTCTCCCCTCAGCTCCGTTGCGACCCGCGCGCAGAGAAGAGTGCTAACGTTGCGACAGCCCTTTGTCGATGAGCACCACCCCCTGCAAGACTTCTTCCTCCCCCGCGAGTGGGCCATTCGCATCCCCGTTATCCTCATCCTCCTCGGTTCAGCAGTCGTAGGCTCTTTCTTGGGACTTGTCATGATCAGAAGTAACAGGAAGAAGGCGGCCAAGGCAAAGGCCGCTGCTAAGAAGAAGAACTAGGAATGGGTGCGCCAATCAGGTCACAAAAACTTGGTCCCTAATCAAAGCCAATAAACCTGCTTGACCATGTAAACACAGCTTGGCAATGTTATTTACGGAACTGGTCATGCCTGAATAATGAGGCCGCTTAAGCCGCCATAACACGAGTCAGAAATATAATAAACCATCGATTCTAATACCGACGTGCATGTGCGGGTTATGACGCCCGTGTGTAGTCTAGTAGCCATCATGTTGGGGTTTTATTCGTGTTTTTCTCATTTATACTTTATTGCGGTGCTCGTCAGAGCTGAATGAAGTGGAGTGTCGAAGCCAATTATGCCCAGAAACATCAGTGAAACGAATGGAGCAACAACTCGGACCAATCCAGCTAACAAAGAAGCAGGAGCAGACAAGCAAAACTCCAAAGAACCAACAGCAACCTAGGCACACTGCAAACCAAACCAAACCACTCATGTGTGTTTGCCACAATCCTGAGCGAAGCGTAGACTGCTACCACCTCGCTCCATCTCTAGCATTTCGTTGCTAGATGCGTAGACCCCTGCCGTTCCAAGACCAGCAACTATACTCGTTGATCAGCAAAGTCGAGAATCTCGCAATCGTCTTCAAAGAAGCCATCCTCATCTGCATCAGCCTGGCGGGCACCACGTCTACGTCTTGTCGTCAGCACGATGGACTCTGCACCTTCGTACTGCATCACTCTCTCCATTGCAGACTGCGGCAAAGCCAGATGGTCCTCGGGGCCAATATAATCTTCGTCAGTTGTCGGCGATAGCCCCAAGTCGATCTTGACACATGGAATGTCTTGACCAAATGCCCATGCAGACTTGTCTCCATCAAAAGCACCCATGTTTTGCTTGTTCTTCCTCTTTTTGCCAGCAATGCCATCCAAGTTTGTATTAGCCAAGAGAACAGAGGTGGAATCCACACGGCCATATTCGCAAAGGCCAACCCGGCGATCTGTATGGAAGGGCTGATAGGGGGCACTTGATTCTATCTCTGCCTGAGGGATTGTAGCCTCAATGCCATGCTGAGGAGCCGTTGCAGCACCGGGAGGTTTCAGTGTCAGTGTGGTTCCCGCCTCCATCTCGGCTTCTGAGAGTTCAAGATACTCATCCACGGCCCCAAGCTCGATAAACTGACGAACAATTGGCGCGAGTGTGTCATATGGAAGAAGCGGAACCCCGACATCATTGTACTTGTTTGCTCTGGAAACCTTTTTGCCCGGGGCTGAAGACGACACCCTTGAGCTGCATGGGAAAACTCGTATCAAGCCACCTCCGATAGAAAACAGCGATTGGGACCGTCGATTTCTGAGCCATGAAACACAGGCCACTGAGGGCAGAAAGTTGCTTGGTGGCAGAGAAACTCGGTTCTCTCCAGTATGGCGGAGTTGGTTGATAGCCACTCCAGTCTTTCCCAGAGAGTGGCTAATGCTGGCCGCGATTACTCGTCCGCCCTGAGCAGCCGAGTCCCTCAGCGTGTTAACCGCCGACGGTGAAACAGTGCTACTACTCCCGCGGCGAGAGCGGGAGACAAAGGGCTTAGCTGCTTGATAGGCTGCCCCAAGTGCACCGGATGCGATTGAGACAGCCGAGCTTGAGCCCTCTGAAGTTTCAGGACCGCCCTTTTGGGTTATCTTGCGACGTCGTGGGGGTGGCCACATGAAGGAGCTGAATGGCATATCCAGTAAATGAATTGTGCCCCTTTCGGTAACCATGGCCAAGCGGTCCCCGTTGGGCTCGGACCATGCAACCTCGACAATCCTAGCTACTGTCATTCGGGAGAATTGTGCGATTTGTCGAACATGAGGCCCAATGGTTTCGTTCTGAGGCAAAGTTGTCTGCAGAAGTGACGAGTTTGTGTGCTGAATTCGCAAGAGATCCCAGACGGTTTGCACATCGCCTTTGGTGCTGGCCGTGAAAAGTGCCAACGACGAAGGGGAGAAGGACAAGAAACTGCAACCCAGAGGGGTTGCAAATGTGGTGAGTGGATGAATCGTGGCGGACACGGGCAGCTTCTCGACATCCACAATAGAAACAAGCCCGGGATCTTTTGCCGTGGCTGGAGCGGATGTACCGTGAGTAGGTGGGAACTGCGATGGGTCTGCTTGTGGTGACCGCGATCCTGTCCATTGAGCTGGGGGTGACCTGGAATGCTGCGGTTGAGAGGTTTGTGCCTGATTCCAATACGAATTCCAGGCCTGTATGCCCTGTTGCCCGACCCATTTCATGCCCGAGAGAAGCTCTTGCGTGGTTCCTCGCACAAACTGGTTCATCTTACTATCGTAAATGGCCATGTGCAAAGCTGATGTTACTGTCGGGAGATGAGGCGGTGCCAGGGACAAAACGCCAGGAGCACGCCCCAATGTAGGCACTGGCAAGTGCGCTCTGAGAGACATTTGAGACGAAGGGCTTGACGGGCAATAGGCTATCCACTGTCCGTTCAGTGCAAATATTGGAGTCTGCGGGCAAGATCGAGGGGGACAAGACGACAAAGATCCTTTCTTATCAGCTTCTTCAACAACTTCCTGTCGATGGCTCTGTTGTATGGTGGTCCATAGCTTCCCTGTGCAGGCAAACAAATGGCCGTTCTGAGACTCGGGCAATTGTCGATATATCCAACATTCGCCCGTCACACCGGAGCAAACGGCAACAGTACCTTCGTCCGCTTTGATGGTAAAGGCTCCTGTCGGAGTGGGAGGTTGATATAGAGGACTGGTCAGCGACACCTCCATGTTGATGTGCACCTCTGGCGCTTGGAGGAGCACGTCGACGAGCTTGTTCGTCTTGAGAGAGTAGACTTCGACTGCGGTTTGGTAAAATTGAATGGGCTGTGCGACTCTTGTCGTGAAGCCGTCTGAAGGCGTAAAGTTCTGTCGAGGACTTGCCCCGCCATCTGGTGTTGCACGAGAGGAAGTCTCTTGTTGACCGCCAGCCGCATCTGTTGTTCGTGCTGGGAGTATCGGCCCATGCACTACTACTGCCACCAGAGGGAAAATAGACGCGTTCTGACCGGCAATGGCCCATGGAAGTATCTTGGCATTGTACACTCCACCACGCAGGCCCTTCAAACAGGCGACCAGTTCAACTCGCCGCTTGTTGACAGCGTAAACTTGCAGCCCACCCTCGTAGCCGGCCAATGCTACCATTTGGGCTTGGGTAGACGATCCATGCTCGGATGGGAGTTTGTCAAAGCCAAAGAAGAGTCCGTGATCTCCAGCCTTCATTCCAGATTGGGCCGTGATGGTCAGGTCCAAGTCCTGAACACCGTAAAAGTGTGGTTGAGGCTGGTGAGGAAGAGGTGGGTGAGGGCTAGCCGCATGCGAGGGCATGTATTGCGAGTATAGCGAGCTTCGCCGATACGCGGCATTTGTCGCCCTCGGCGGAGTGCCAGCAATGTGATATTGCGTATCTGGTTGAAGACTAAGGGGTCGGCGGCTGTGGCTCGGCGGCGAGAGTGATGCAGGAGATGGGCTCATGTACGGACGCTGAGTCGCCGCCCAGCCGTTGTGCGGCCTAGTGGCATCTTCATACGAGGAAGGCTGCGTTGGCGGGGAGTCGCTGGTAAGATTGATCAAATTACCAGGGGAGCCAGCCATGATGGTCTTGGCCCACTCAGTTTCCATGCTAGGAGCAGTATTTGGGGAAGCCGAGATCGTGGACAAGGCGTCAAGCATCGGCGACGCGACGACGTGGCTTCCATTGTCGGAGGCCAAAGGCTTGATTTCTGGAGTGTTGGCAGGAGGAGAAGAGAGGTCGGAGGCGGTGCTTTTGTTAGAAGCAGCGCTGCCTCCGCCATCAGGGCCGTTGCTATTATCGCTACTGTTTTCATTAAAGGGGTGCAATGGTCAGCCAGACAATCCGGATGACGAGTCACGAGGCAGGAGGCTCCTCAGACGACGGGGAAGGAGATACTCACGGGAGCTTGGCAGCAGCCTGTTTGGTCACCGCCGCAGATATTCCACCACTTTCTTTAGCATGCTTCTTGCTCTTGCCTGGAACAAGACGTCAGTCACGTACGGCCTCACATTGCATTGTCGGCGCTGTCCTGCGAGAGCAGAGACGGAGAGTGGTGGCCGAGAGAGCTGGAGTGACATACTGGGCATTCGGCCGGTCGTGGCCGAAGAGGCGAAGCACTGCTTCGCAAGAGGGGCAAATGTGCAACAAAGGCAACAAAGTCGGAGCTCAGACAACTCGACTTGTCGACGCCAGTACGAGAAACGCTCAACAGTATTCCGATACTCAAGGTCGCGTCGAGTTTCCAAGATGCAACGATAGAGGGGCACCGAGGGGTTGGTCTTATCAGCAATCGTGGGGAGAACGCGGCCCAGCCACGATCAGTCGTTTCAGCCGAAAACAAAGAAAGGAGTGCGTCTATGAAAAGAAGAAGAAAAAGCGTCAACTATACGAAGGGGTATCTGATGTTAAAAAGGAAGGACAGTAATCGTTATTGTCGTCGTCAGTATGTTATCGCAGATTCATGAGCTTTGGGGAAGAGAGAGTGTGTGATGAGCACAGCCTCCGACGGACGGCGAGAGTCACCTATCCACGCGATGTGGCCAGCTATTATGGAGCCATACAACGAAACAAGGGAGCAGGGAGCGGAGAGCAGCAGCAAGGCACAGCTCCATCAAAGCCAGCCATCTTTGCCCTCCAGGCCCGGGGCCCATCTACTAATATCGACCCGCCAGGCAGTCAGGCAGGGGGATGGGCAACGTGCTAGGCCCAGCTGAGTGTGAACGGGTTGATGGCAACAGATGGAGGGTGGGGTCGCGGGACTTGGGCCCTCTGGTCTCTTGAACAAGGCCAAACCCCGTGGGCAAAGCGGGCGATTTAGCTGGAGGGGGTGGCCGATAGAGCTGAGTAGCTCTGTGAGGATCAGGAGCCAAAAGGGACTTGTGCACATGGCTACAGGCTCATTATGGAACAGAATTGTCCGAGGCCCTCCAAACATTGAGGGTAGATGCAGCCAGGCGGCAGCGGCGCAAGCCCCCAAAATCAGCAAACATGCAGAACTGATTTATCCATTTTGGACTCAATAGCGCTGCCCTTGGTGCGACGCCAGAGCCTACCTCTCAGTTTCACCAGAAGACTCGTACATGCCTGAGCAAGACAAGGCACTCACTGCACCGGGCTGACTCACGTCTCGGATGGTCTTGATCGTTTAGGCCGTCATCATTCTAAATGCGGAACAGGAGGCATGAACAAGAATGGGGCATCCGTCTTTTATTTCTCGGGGTACCCCCCCTCTCCGCAATCACGCTTGGGGTCTATAAAGGACGAAAGGACGGCGCGCCACCACATGATGATGGCTTGATCGTCGTGACAGCAGGTCAGGTGAGCGATGCCTCCTACGCCATGACAATATCGCGCCATGGCGAAGACAAGCCAACCGAGGCGAGGGCGAGTCCATTACCCAGGTAAGTTGGGAATAGTCAGCTCGGACAGGAAGAGGTATTGTCCGGATGAGCATGAGATGCGCAATATCGAAATGCAAGGCACAGGAGATGTGGCGAATCTGCTTGACAGCCATGTGAGGAAGCAATTGGTGTAATAGGTTGCAGCCCAACAAATGGCCCGTCATCACCACAAACCTCCGAGGGGGCACACAAACATGGGGCGCATTTCTCTTCAAAGTTGGACGCAGACTGTTTACATCCCCCTACCCCTTTGGCGAGAGTGGTGATTGGTGAACATGACGCACTGTCCCCATGAGTCCCTTCTTTGTCTATAGCTGCACACGAAACAAGATAACCTTGCTTGCCTTTTATGTTTCCATGACCTAGATACCAAAATCTGTCACGAGCACGTTCAGTTGATGACGGTCCATCGTGACACATGAATCCACCACACACTGCGCCTTTCTTCACCCTGCCACCCCCGCCCAAGTAGGACATTTGACAAAGGGCAACAGATGATGACTTTACAAAAGCAAACTTGCAGACTGAGCCGTGGACGTTTTCAGAATCTTGCCAGTCATTTAGTATTCTCCATATTTTCATCGCCATGTACATCAAGTCATCACTCTGGGTTATACAATGGCAAGTTCATGGTCGTAATCCAGCCAAGGCAGCTTCACTCTCCAACCGTAAATCTTCTCACCACAACAAAATGCCACCAGAGCGCAGTACGCCGTCAACGCCCATGCCGCCCATGAAATAAATTTAACAAGAAAAAAAAAACCGTCACTTCCGTACCCCTCGCGCACTCACTTCGCCCTTCTCTCCTATGTTGAGCAACTTGCGGCAATCGGGACAATACCACTTGGTCGTCCGGGCAGGGATATCCTCGAGACCTACGCATTCGAGGTGGAACCATTCCTGCTTACAGTTCTGTAAAAACCGCACTATTAGCGCTGCAATCGAATTGGATTTACGCCGCCTGTCTCTTCTTCTTCTTCTTCTTCTTTTCCTCTTCCCGTCCTCTTTTTAGGGCACGTTCTTTTCCCCCGTTGCTATCGCACACATGGCAGTCCAGGGGGACTTACATCAATGTTGTCGCATTGAATCATGGTTCCAAAACTGACGCGGTTGCAGAGGCAGTACCTCGGTTCGTCAGGGTCAATTGGCTTGCCCTCGTCATCCACCTCCTCCATCTCCGTTTCCAAAACCTGCCCCTTTTCCTTCTTGGTCGCGCGCGCCTTCTTCTTGGGCGCGGCCTTGCGCTTGCCCACGGCGCTGCTTCCGCCGCTGTTGGTGGTGCTAACAACTCCAGGGGCGGGGCGCTTAGTCCGTTTGATGGGTTGTTTGAATTCTGGAACGGGGGTATTTCGAGCCGTGCTGGTGCGACGCGGCCGGTCTGTCGCCAGGGACGGCGGCTCCTGGCTTGCTGCCTTGCCTCGGGAGCCGGGCCGGCCTGCTCCTGTCGTGCTGATGGGAGTCTGCCCTCGGGACGGCGGCCGAAAGGAGCTGTGGTCTGGGGGCAGTATATGCTGTGTTCGCTTGGCCGCTTCTCCCCGGGTTTCCCTCTTGACCGGTTCCCGACAAGGGGGTGCGACTGGCGTCATGGAATTTCGTCGGTCTGTACGAGGCAGCGGGACGGGTGTTTCCGCAGGTGGTTTCACAGGTATGGTGGTCGTGGTGACATTGTTGCTGCTCGTTGAATTGGGCGTTGGTGACAATGCTGACCGCGCAGTGCTCTGCGGAGGGACCGGTATGGGAACAGGGGTTTGTGGCTGCGTGAGAGAGCCTGGTGTCATTGGCGCCAGTGTGTGACTGTTGAATTTATTGCTAGAGGTGCTGTTATTACTATGGTTATGGTTGCTGAAGTCCGCCGACGGCGCATTGTTCTGGCTCATACCAGGGTGTTGGGGTGGAAGAACTGGAGTTTCCATCTTGCTTCGCTTAGACTGTGGTCTGAATGGTGATGGCTCTGTGGATTCCAGTGGTTCGCCTCCAGATTCCCCGTCTCTCTTACGCTTGCCATTGAGTCGAGATGAAGTTGCCTTGGTTTTCCCCGGCGGCTGGCTGTCCCCCTTTGGCTGCTTAGTATCCTTAGAATTTTCAAGCTTGGTCTTTTCACTTCCAATGAAGACTTTGGCGGCATGCGACATCTTCTGGGCAGACCCCTCAGCCTCGTCGGCTGCTAATTTTGCCAGGGCTTCTCGCTTGAGTTTCTTCGCCTCGTTCAGCTTCATGCCTCTATTGCTCGTGGGCACTTGATCGGCCCCAACCAAGTCGGCGCTGATGGCGCCGGCAGGGAGGTGCTGGACTCCAGACTCGTCATCCACGACAAGCGTGGGCACCTTTGGGTTGAACTCTTTGCCTTCAACTTCGGCTTTCTTCTTGGCATCTCTGTACTCGTCGGGTCCACGACCGAGAGTTTTGAGTTCCCTTGCCACCATGGTCTCGCTCGGCGTCCAAGTGGCATTCTTCTTCATCCGCTTGCGCAGCTTTGCCAACTCGTAATTGGTGAGCTGCAGCCAAGGGGCATCTGCACTGCCAATGACGGCGTTCTCCGGGGGCGGATTCAGAAGCGCGGCTGCATTGGCCGCGGCTGCGGCAGTCATTGCAGCCGAGGTATACGTGACTGGGCGAGCTAACCGGCTGTTTGTCTTGTGAACTTTGTTCGATATGAGCTTGATGCGCGGCGGGGCAGGCGTCCTCCTTCCAGTCCCATACATGTCAGAATCCTCATCGGTGCTGACGTCGCTGTCGTCGCTGGCCGTGTCGTACTCGATTTCGTAAGGTGCCAGCACCTCTCCGGGAACCGTGACTCTGGGAATTCTTTGACGTCTAATCTTTTGCCCATCCTCTCCAACTGCAGGCTTCGCACGAACTGCGTGCGGCGATCTTGGCGCAAGGGGGCTCTTGGGCTCTTGGGCTGGGTAATTTTCCATCATCTCTTGCAGCTTGGCCAACAGCACCTTTGCCTTATTGTAGTGGCGATGGACGTTCTCGGACATCCTGACGGCCTCGTCATGCGCATAGACTCGTGAGCTCACGGCCTGGTTGAGGCTTTCGGAAATGTCAGCCCGCAACCTGACGGGCGAGGGTCGCTCCTCCGCCGCGAAGCTGGGAAGCTGTCCCCACACCGTGGTCAACTCGTTCAGCCTGACGGATGCATCTGTATAGTTGTCGTCGAGTGTTTCAATCAGCTTGAGCGATCGAATCAAGTCCGAGGGCAGGTACTCGGTGAAGTCGAGGAAGTCGGTGACGGTGGTGTGCGCATCAGGGTCCGCACGAGGCTCGAGTGGTTTGCCTATCTTGTCCATGGCTTGACCTGCGGCGGCCCGGTATGAAGAGTTTGTGTCCTTTGGAGACACGGCTGCTTCGACATGGCCGGCCGCGGCTTGGTCTGTGCTAGCAGCAGCCATTCTGCCTCAGACCACGGCAGGCAGGAAAAGAAGCAAGCAGAGGGGACCGGACGGACGCGTCAAGACGGGCGTAAAACTGGCCGAGGCTATGGGGTTCGGCTGGCGATGAGTGCCCCCGGCGTCTGCGCGGCCATTTATCAGCCCTTTTCGATTCGACTTGTGCAAAGAGCCGTGTCGCAAGCTTGCGATGCGCGATCCGCCGTGGAGCTTTGAAGGTTTGAAGTGGCCAAGCGTGTCCCGACTCTGGGCTCCACCAACAACAGACTCCCGTGTCTGATTGTGCGCCTTGCTGTTTGTTTGTCCCCACCGCCAGGTCGCGGGTGAAGAAAGCCATTGGGCCAATGGCGTTAGTCATCCAGGTACGGGCTTTCATGGTAATGGGGGTTGCCAATTTGCCAAGCCGCAACCTTGCAACTCGCATCACGGTTGTTTGTGTGATTTCGTTTGGGACATGAGAGGTTCCTATTCGGAATTATTTCTTCAGTGTGCCAACCTCTTGGCACGCAACGTTGGGCTGGTTTCAACTCTGTACATGAACAAAGAATTAAAACATCCAAATGACAGAAGAACTGGGCATGTTTGCTGATGGCAGCTCAATTCAGCACCTTGCAAAAAAACCTAGCTGCAAACTTGAGTTGAATTCAAAAGACAGTGGCGTTTGTCATCGTCATTCTTTGCTGTTTTTCATTCAAATGCTACGGGTCTAAGAACCTGTAGCATCCAAAACATGTCGGCTTGTAGAAGGCGAGACAGACTGAGGCTCTGTTGAGGGCTTTCGCACCAAGAGTCAGCACACTCAAACCACACGCTTTCAACCGAGCAGTTAATGCACAACGATAGATATATCTATTATTAATGCCCATGGAAGCACCATCAGCCTTTTCTACTCTCGATTTTCACAGCACTAAATTGGAATATACGTGGACCATTGTGCACAGTAAGTACCCTTACGATACCAGTCCAGCGACTTGACACAGCGCTGTCGCTTCGGCACCTCGCAAGTTGTCAAGTGATATTACTGGTAGAACATCACGCCATAAAGAGCGCCAATCAGTCGCCAAGACTTGTGCAGCTTTCCACCGTCCGATGAACCACACCATGCCAGTTTCATCACCGCGGCTCCCGCCAGGGATCTACTGAGATGTAGTGGAGACCGTGCGCTTAACAGCGTAGAGATGGCACATTGATGGACCGAGCTTACATCGAAAACCCTCCGAGCTCACGCACATGAGTGACATGACACCCCGGCTGCTTACAAGGCCCAGTGCAAGTCCTCGTCTGAAATGGTCACCTGGTGTTCAGGCGTAAAGTAGCAATGGGGATTATTTATGAGCTCAAGAGTCATGTCGTAAATGACTGGGGATTATGGGACGAACAAGGGGATGGACTCCAACGCGAAAATTGGGCATTTGGCAGGTTTTTGTTTCTCTCGTCTCTGCGTGTTCCTCGTGGCTTTTCTGCAGCTACGTCACAATACATCTAAGTACTTACTAAGTAGCTGTGCCAGGGCCAGGTGTCTGTGGGCTTCGGCTAGCCTGGGGCGACCCGGCGGCTTCTGCTCCAGCCTCACCGACCAAATAGCTATTCTTGTTTCCATAATAAGCATGCACCCTCCATCCTCTCCCACCTCGGCACTACTGGTCTCCATCCCTACGCTTCTTACACGTTGTGTTGCATTCATTCCCTCTCACCGAACCGAATTAGAAACAAAGAAGCAGCCACTCGGCGCCCTAAAATACATCCATATTTTCCTAAAATGACAACCTGACAACCTGACAAACCAACCCGGCATTTCCTTACAAGTTGTCGGAGTAGCGCAGCCACAAGTAGCAAAAGACAAGGGCGGAACCTGGCCGCAAGTGTACCCAGAAACATATAGACAAGAAACGGAAGGAGCCAAGGAGAGAAACATAATGTACATCCAAACAAACCAAGCGTCCCACCATGCACTAAAAGTCCCAATCAGGTTCCTGCTCCCTTACTAGCTTTGGCCCTGCCACCTCTTCAGATTCCTCAACCATGTACGTTGACGTTGGTCCAATCAGTGAGAGTGAGCCATACACCACAAGGTTGCTGCATTGCCTGATAGCCTTGTTAGAAAACGGCATCTTCTCAATGGCGGCATACAAGTTAGATTGTCATGTCTCACAAATATCCTACTATGGAAAGGTTGCCATAGATTTCCAAATCCTGGCCTTGCAATGTTCCCGAGACTTTCAATGAGCCATAGCATTTGATTTTGTCGCTGTGCATGATTGTCAGAGCCGGGCGCTATACTCGTCAGATCAGGTACTCAGATCAGCTACTTACTTGGCCACCAGGATACCATTGACCAGGATATTGCCGTAAGCTTTGATCTCGCCCCTGGTTTACAACATGGTCAGTTAGGTGTGTCATGACAGTGGGCGCATCCCTTCAAGGCGGAAACGTGATGTGCTTCTCAACAAGAAGAATGACTGAATGAGGTCTCGAGGAGGGATACGTACTCGCAACTAAGGCTGCCGGACATGGTGAGCGGGCCATATGCGTCAAGATTACCACCGATGATGACCTCTCCCTCCAAGTTGATGCCGCTTTCGGATTTCACATTTCCGGTTACCTCCAAAGGGCCACGGAGATCCAGAGCTTGTTGACTTCTGATATTGGCCGACCTTTTGAAGTGTGCGTGTCCTCGACAAGAGCTGGCTGCGTAGTAGTCCGACATGACCACACCTGCGCGTGTTGTGGCGGCGACACGCTTGGGAAGGGATCTTACTGATCGGCTGATGGTTGCTTTGCTCCAAGTGTTCCTGCAGAAAGGGGCGGAGGAGGCGTCACGCTGGCTTTTTGTCGAGTAAGACTGCGGAGAAGACGTTCTCAACCAACTGGATTTGAGCCTCCCCCTCCCGGGAAAAAGTGCAAAGAGAGATCAACTTATACCTCGATGCTCCCGCGAGAGTGTATCACTTGTTGCAAGCGTCTGACTTGGGCAGGATAATAGTATCAGCTTGATACACGGCAACGCCGTAGGGTGTGTGGGTGAGGTCGACTGCAAGTGAGTGTGAAGCAAACAGGGCAGACTAGGGGTAGAAGATGGAAAGCCTGAACAACGACTACTTCTCGCATATGCAGCAGCAGCACGCGTCATTGGAACACCTTGTCACACGAGCTGAAACAGTCTGTTCGGATGTAGCCGCTTTTAATTTTGCCAACAGGGCTGAAAATAGTCACAACCCGGTCAGTTCTTTCGGTTGCGAGCCGAAGTCCGGCATAACTGTGACAGCAAAGTATGGCTTCTCGGGCCTAATCCTCGTTTCAGTCCTTCCCTCTTTCTGCCTGAAAGCAAACGAGTGGGTGGAAATGGTATGATCAGAGACAACGAGTATGATGAACCTCTTCTCAAGGAGCTAAGCTGGTCAGGCTGGCCGGGACAAAGGGGGCAGTTGACCGCGTGGTGGAGAAGAATCGTCCTGGATTCTGGCACTTGGCGATGGGATTTGCAGTCCTAGAAGGTTCGGGAGCGAGTGATGTGCGGCTTGCCAACGTGGGCGGACAAGGTTAACTCTTTTCGAGGCAGCACCAGGAGGGCCCTTGGTGTTATTCTGGGCAACCTGTTATCCTGGATGCCGATGCCAGGAAGCAATGGTGCTTGGCGAGAGGTAGTTGAGAGGATCAAGGCATTAGGAATGGAGGGGAGAAGCAATAACTAAATGGGAGATCCCTGTCAGCCACCAAGCCCGGTGCCACGAACTGTCGTTTGGAGCTGTTGGTTGTCCAAGAGCTTGTCTTAGCCTGGTTTGGCGGGGATCAAGGGACAGAAAGAAGAGAGAGTAGTGCTCTCATGTCCCGTACCCCAGGCCCATGTCAGCAGTTGAGAGATAAATGTTCATTGGTTCTAGGCCGTGTTGCAATCAGGGAGGGCTTAGGTGCTTAATTGACCATGCATGCATGACTGAGCCCAAGTACCATTGAAAGCTTGAGCACCTTGTAGGCGTTGGAGCAGGTGGAAGTGGACAAAGTGCCAGACATGTACTTAAGTACTAGGTAGGTGGACGGGTTCCTGTTGTTGGTGCGGGATGGAGCTGGATGGAGCATAGCGGACTCCCACACTGGGAAGGGCCTCTGGCCATCTTTATTACACTCGACTGCTTGGCGCCACTTGCCTGCCAATTGAAGGGGTACGGCTACCATTCATCGGCGGAGGAGAAGAGGGAGAGAGAGGGGGGAGAGAGAGAGCCAAAGAAAATAAAAAATTTACCGTCGGTGATGTTACCGCTAGAAGCAATCTCAATCAAACTACTCCGTACGACTTTGTCAAACTCGCCGAGAAACTCACAGTGGGGTTTGGAAGTGCAACACCAGGAATGCCACCACCCATGCCGCCCACAATAGCCGTTACTCCCACAGTCAATACCATGCGTAAGTTACCCGCGCCAACGCCGGCCCTTGGCCCAATGTGTAAAAACTGCCGTCAAAACAACGCTGCAGCAGGGCGGCTATTTCCCCAATTTGGCGCACCTCTTACGCCTATGCACACTGCTAACATGCGCACGCGCGGTTCTCCCGCTACAGCAATGGCGGTGCAGCTGGCTCGTGTCAAACCAGGGTGCCACCGCCAGGGACCAACCATCCCCATGGTACGGAGTTTGAAGTGTTGAGCCCAAAGCACAACTTGCCGGTATTTTGTAGTCCCGACCAATTGGCTCAGTCCCCACGTGCATGGCAGTTCAGCTCAGCCATTCCTCATCCCTGCCATGTTCTATAACAAGAACAGGCCAAAGGTTCTAGCATGCATGGCTTTCCCCTTGAGATATTCATAGCAACAAAATGATAAAATAAGATTCTTATTTGGTTCTTTTTGCCACGGAAATGATGTATTACCCTTGAAATTCGATAGAAAAGAGGTTACGCTACAGGTTGTGAATCGGCACGTGAAACCAGCATATGTAGCCATTTGGGAACAACCCCATCAGGCTGTGAGCTTTAATAATCCAGCCGCCACTCCTTAATCCTAAAATCAGTCCAAAATCTCGCCGTGGTATCGCAAAAGAAAGCCCTGTCCATCGCGCCAAGCTTGCAAAGTTACCCTAGTTGCCTTTTGCATATTCTTTCATGACTCCAACATGTCCTTTTACTGAGAATGACCATCATGGCCAGACTTGCCATATTCCCAACAAAATTTACTCGCCACCGACAAGACCAAGTCCGACTCCCACAAACAGTGTTGCCACGGCCCAAAGACCAGCGTAAGCAATGGCGCCAGTGGACTCGATACCGTACATGGTCTTGGTGCAGCCCAGGTAGGTACTAACACCTGACAGAATCACACCAGCCAGCGTCCTTCGAATAGCAACCTTCGTCTTGGCCGTGTAAGCCCAAAAGTTCCACCAAACGGTTTGGCCAAGGGTTGCGCTCACGGGATCGAATTGCTCAATCTTGGCATCTTCCTTGGCCTTGCCCGTTGCGGCGAACGGCGCGAAGATGAATACGCTTGCCGCGATGCCAAACAGGACAGTCACGGGAATCATTTCTGAGTAGGCAGCGGTGTATGCTGGCTCAAGGCTTGGAAGGCCGTTGAAGTAAACGACGAGGATCCGAGGCATCAAGAAGCGTAGTGACAGAACGAGTGTGACCGTGTAGATGCCTGTGGAGAGCATGCTGGTAAGCAGCTGCATGGGAATGTCAAGAACGTCGCGATTCGCTTTGATGGCCGGCTCATCGGGTTCAGTCAGTGGGCGGACTAGATGAAAAGGAACCGCAGTAGAGAGCACATCGACGGTTAACGCGCCCAGCGCTGTCGTGGGAGCGACATTGTAAAATGCCACGAGCAGGTAGAACTACGTTGTCGTGTCAGCAAGTCCAACCTTGACAGAACGTGGACCACGAATATAGACGTACCACGGGTCCATGGGCGAGGATATTCATGGCTCCAGCTTCTAAGCTATCCAGTTTGCCAAACCACCCCAGGGCCAATTCAATACTGCCATGACAGTCAGTATCAACGCAAGTGCAGTGTCGCAGAAATTCGCCTGCTCACATTCTCCATCCCACCAAAATGGCTACATCTTGCCATGTATCCGCGCTTCGCGTCTTTGATTCCAATTCGCCCTTGGACGCCTGTGAGACAATCATGCTCCCCAATGTAGACAGCGCAAAGCTCAACGCAATGGTCAAGGGGAACTGCAGTGCGCACGGAAGCCTGCCGCCCTCGGGTTCTGCAGCGCTGCTGGCTGCGTTGTCCATCTTCGAGACTGAAGGTGTTGTATTCGCGCCCGCGGGCGTTCCCTCTGCCGCCAGGGTCAAGGCTGTATCATATTTCGAGCTTCGCTTGGTCGGCACCATCGTTTCTGGCAACTCAAAATCACTTGCGGGCAACAGCGCGTGGTGGTCACGTTCCGGAATATTCGGGATCAGGTGTGGGCAGACAAAAGGGAAGATAATTTCAAGAGAGCGTAGTAGTTGGTGGCGCGACTTGACAAGATCGGCATGCAATGACGACAGTGAGAGGTGTGAGTTCCAATAGCTTGGCAGAAGCCGCCAGTCTTGCCTCGATCTCGTTCAGCACCTGCGTAATCAATCACTGTCTGCACTACACATCAGTGGGGACAGGTGACATCAGGTCGCTGGGACAACGTCGAGATGAGCGCTGGAGCTGTGCCATGGAGAAGCAAGGAGTAGTAATCACTGGCCCCACCGCCAGCCAGAATGGGACGTCTGGAGCTTTGAATTTTTCTTCTCTTTTTCTTGACCGTTCAATTCACCTCCTGTCACATATTATTCCCATCAAACAACAAACAGGCTGAATAAAAAATTCTCTACCGTCTGCGGTGAATAAATTTCGAGTTCCTTCTTCACCCCCTCTGAATTGTGGCAAGTCAACACGTTCCAAGTTTGTGCGAGCTGTATCGGTTGTGACGGGGCGGGATTGAAATCTTCATCTACAACCACAAGTCTCAAATCACAACCACCTGCTGGTCTACACCCCAATTGTTTGGCCAACAGAGTTACATGTCAATCGAATTGATCCCGGCATCTTGCAAGTGATTTTGACAAACAAATTCGCTTCATTTGGTATTTATTTGGGTGTACGCTCGACGCCCGTCCAAACCCTCACTTTAACCTCGTGGAGACGCAATCTCGTCTGCTGGTAGACGACGGCCCAAAATGACCGTGTGCAGAAGGGCTCTCCACTCTTCGGTGCTGAGGATTGGCGGCGGAGCTGAACCACCCCATACAGGTTGAGTATATATATCATGATACATATGAGAAACCATGCCGTTCGATTCAAGTCAACCCAATATCCAACTCCATAGCCATGGAGCCCCGTGGCTGTTGCAGAAACGCATATCCAAAATAACGGCAACGTCGTGCATCGTTACAACTTACTCCTCCATGCGACCGAAAACGCCGTCATCATCTTCGTCACTTCGGGCTCGGGATTGCATGTCGAAGTCGTCATCACTGTCTTCCATCTTCACATCTTGACTGCCGCGTCGTACCTCACCTCGAGTAAAGCTCTCTGGTTGGCGTCGGGGAAAGCTGTTAATGAATCCCGCACTCGAAAACGAAGTAGCCTGGTCAAGGTATTGGGCAGGAACTGGTGGTACAGGTGGGGCATCGAATGGCACAGTGACAGTGCCATGAGACCCATTGTTGCTGTTGAAACTGCAGCTCAGCAGTTCTACAGCGGCGGCCAAGTCACTGTCATCCTCACCAGTGCGGTTGGCACCAGACGATGGTGGGCGACGCTCATGACTGGGCTGTCGAAAGTGTCCAAACGCGGGGCCGTTGGCGAAACTTCCCGAAATCGCAGACTGGTAGCTTCGAGCAAAGCCGGCACCATTGCTGTCACGATAGGACAGGCCGCCAAAGCCAGACTCCTCCGACATGGGTGGCGGCGTAGTATCGGCCGAACTCTGACGTTCAGCCCGATCTGAGTAGCCAGAGGCTGCGGGTGATGAAGAATCGGGCTCGCTTGCTGAGTCCTTGGTAGAGTCAGGTGGTGTTGCCGTGCTCTCCTTGTCGTTCATAGCAACAAGTACGGAGGCGGCTTCCAGAAGCTGCACTTGCTGGTGCTTTGAGATGAGCAACTTCGAGGTGAGTGACCACTCAGGGGTGTGTTCCCACCTAGGCGAAATGGCATCAGTATGTGTCCCGCCGTTTCGACAATTTTTGACTACAGTCTTGTGGATTGGACAAGCAGCTCGAATTCGAGGGCCACACGATCAGTCAACAAGGCAACACTTACAAATGCTTGGTCAAGCAGCTGCTGTGCTTATAGCTTTTGCCACACTTGTCGCAGCGAACCTCGACACGATTACTCTTCTTAGAGTCCTTCACCAGGGGAGATCCATCGCTAGCCCGCCGAATGCGTGCCTGTTGCGACTTGTTATCTTCGTCCGCTGACACGTCATTTCCGTCGTCAATCGCACTATCGTGGACGTCGTGCTTGATTTCGGGCACAAGCTTGTTCGTGGGCAGGCTCGGTGGAGGGGAGGGGAGGCTCCCAACGAGGGATGTCTTGGCGAGGGCAGCTCTGGAGACGGTGTTTCGTCGACCGCCGTTCACAATGGGGATGGCACCCATCTGTTCGCCGTTGGCCACGGCGGCGGTAAGAGCGGCTACATTGGGCCCCGGGTTCGTGACGGACTTGCGTCGGGTTATGCGGTGGTTTGCATTGAGGGAGGAGGAGAGGAGCGAGTGGGAGTTATTTCGAGCGTGGGACTGACGGCCGGGTATGGCAGCAGCGGAGGGGCTCGAGACGGACGGCCGCTGAAGCGCCAATGGCCTTGTAGATGGTTGCATTTCCTGAAGGTTGACGAAAGAAGAAGAAAAGGTCAGCACAAACTGGAATCTCGCGAGAGCGGGTTTCAAGCCTGCAAGACATCCCCAAGACGATTGGTCATACTTTTGAGGAGGCCATTGCCAACGACTTGGGTAGCTCGAAGATGCGAGACGACAGACGCCGAACCGTCACAAAATCGGGAATGCCGCAGGATGCAGTGCTTATCTGATGTCGCGCAGTCTAATATACAGGTTCTGCGGGCAATGGTGCGAGAGTCGGGGTTGTTGGGATGTTGGAGAGAATGGCCAGGCCTCGCGAATGCAGTGCGGACGAGAAATAATATTTTGGGACATGCTCACAGGCAGACAGCGGGGGCGTGTGTGTGTGTCTGTGTCAACGAGGCAGCAGAGGGAAGGGGGGGGGGTGTGCGCGTGTCACCAGTCCAGTCCTGGGAGCCTGGTTACGTGAATCGACGGCGCCTCGGCTTTGCGATTATCGGGACTGCACTGGAGCCCAGAGTGGCGACCGTTTGCCGTTGTTGGGACTGGACGGTTCAGGACCGTATTGGTACTATGTATTCCGTATCTGTGTGCTGTAAGCATCAATACTTCAGAACCTGATGGCCGACGGGCAACATTCCACCCGTCTCCATGACTCCTTTGGCTCGCTTTGTTCCAGTGAGACAGACAGGCCATGCTCAATGAATGCGCAGCGTTTTCCAAGAGCCGGTCAACTCTATAGTGGCATAGCCTCTGTGTGCTGGTATCATGGGTTCAAGGATTACTACACCAACGCCGCGTGGAGGCATTGTCAACGTGTTTGTCAAGAGGGACACAGTCGTGGTGGACAGCGAGGACGGGCATCCATGTTGCCTGCCTGTGGCTGAAAGTATTCCAGTGTCTTCCAAACGCTGCGACGGGTCGCGGGTGGAGACAGGATGGGGGCTTCGCGTTATTAAGCACTAGACCCCCTTGATCCTCAGGTCTGGCTGGTCTGGCGGACGGAGGGCGAGAGAGCAAGGAAAGATGGGTGGGTGGAGGTTACGTGTCTGCTGATGGATGGGCCCCAACACTGAAGCCAGCAGGTCCAGAGTCGCCAGGCCGAGCGAGGTTGGTTGGTTGGTTGGTTGGTTGGATCAGAAAGTGGAATAGCCGCGTGCTGAGGGCGACGGGCGAATGGGACGCAGGGACGCCGTTCTGGGGCCTGGAGAGGGCGGAGGCAGCCGGAGGGTGTCTGGTGGCAAAGACCGACCGACGGCCGGGGCTGAGCACCCAAGTCCCGTTAGTCAGTTGCCTTTGCTGGCCAGAGGGCAACGCGAGACAAGCGCACAGTCATCATAGCATGGACAGGTGTCATTTACCGTGCCGCACAGTATCGTCGTGCTCGATGCAACAGCCCATGCACTGCCAGCAGAGAGCAAACTCCGTCAATGGACAACAAAGTGGGCTTGCTGTAATAGAACTGAGAGAGAAGGGGAAAGGGCGAGTTGGCTTACGATGCCGATGCAATTCAGCGGGTGCATTGCGTCGTCCCACCCCCTGCTGACGCGTGGGTACGCCAATGGGTGTAGGTACTCTGACCGTACGGAGTACGATCGCAGACGGAGCCGTCCCCAGATGGTGAGGAGTGGCCCCAGGCAAGCCCTTGATCACTTGAGCAAGTGCGGTAAAGTATTTGACAGAAGAGTTACAGTGACTGGTCTCAGCTTTTGGTGCTGCCCAAGGACCAAACGGGCTGACGCTCCCTGCAGCGGAGTAGTCAGACACCCGAAATTGCCAAGTTTCCATGGCAATCTGTTCCTGAGAAAGTCCATGTCGAATAGATGACGACTGAATGTGTCGGTCCAATTCAATTCAACTCGGCGCCGTAGCGAGACAAGCGGGAGAAGAAGCCGTTGCTTTCCACTCCAGACACGAACACAATTGGAGCAAACAAGTAATACGGAGTAGAAGAGAAAAAAGTCAGGGTCATATGCGTCTGTATTTTTTGCTTTTCAGGTACAAAAGTTTGGTCCGCCCCAATTGACATGTGGTTCACATGACGGGCAGCCCCCCAATGTCCGACGGTCCTGAGAACGTGACCTGACCAGCTGGGCTCGGGTTGCTCACCATCAGAACCTTGGTACGCGTACAAACTCACCAGCGAAACCAAGCACTCCATAATACCTAGGTACCCAAGCCGGAGGGTGCGCAGCGGGAGGGGGTGTTGGCGAATCCATGTCCACTTATTTAGTCCGGGGCAGATGACACCAGCCAGCCTTTGGACTGGAGATGGCTAGCAAATATCGCCAATACATGCTGCAAGGCAATAAAGGCAACCTGGTTTCGAGCGGGCGCTGGGAGAAGCCCGCCAGCAATACCCCCCGCCATGTGCTCGTCCATGTGTCGGAGGTGTGTGGCACGGGAGCGGACGCTTGGAGCGCCGCTTCTTTGGACCACCAGAATTGAATTTTTTAGCATGCCATGGGGAGAGAAAAAAAACGCCGTCCTGTTCCTGAACCTGAAAGTGGGGCTGGTTATTGTTCTATCGTATGCATAATCGTGTTCATGGCAGCTACTTGTCGACATCAAAAGAGCAAGGCACGGTACAAGACAGGGCCTTTTCATTCGTCCAAAAGGTGTCTGGCACTATATATTTTCAGTCCTGCCCTGGTCTCCATGAACAACGGTGCCCCAAATCCAGAGCCCGCACTGCTTGATTGGTACGTGCATCGATTTTCCTTGCCTGCCCGATACTGGTCCACCGGGGTAGTCAAATGATGCATGCCATATCAAGCCCCAGCCCTAATCGCTGGAGATACTCCAAAGCCCTCATTTAGATGGCGATAAGAACCAGGGCCGAAGTGGGCACGGCTGAACAGGCTACTACTCTTGTTGTTGGTGGATCAAATCTAGGCTGGGAGCAGACACATTGACCGGATGCTTTTCTGATTTGCGCGTGGCACAGGACGGAGCATACTCCGCGCCGGCAACGTATTACATTATGGAGAGCGAACTGAATAGGCAACTTGGCGAATATCATTACTCGGCCTGGTTTTGATCACCATCTTTAGAGTGACATGGACAAGTTGGTTGAATTCAAAAATGCCGGGGTCAATGTCGATGGGTGCTGCAGCCGCGCAGGCGGATGAGGGGTTGGAAACCCAGAAGGCGGGGTATGGGAGGCAGCTTCCACTGGCAGCGGGGATTGGCACCGCAGTTAACAGGGGCCAGTTGAGCCAGGGGGCGGCGAGTCGACCTTTCGGGCCATGACAAGAATAAAATAAAATACATACATGGACGGGGAAGCAGACATGGGGGTGCTCATGTCCATTCGACTATCGAGGCGGGTGAAGCATGTGCTGCCACGAGAGGGGAAGAGGGCGCAATGTTGATGAACCATAATGTATGCTGCAGTTCACAGTTTACTTTTGGCGGTGTCGTGGTGGCGGGTTCCTGGAAACACTTACATACATACATAGCCCGTAATCTGGGGAAATCTACCTAAGATAGGTATGTAAATGAGGGGAAGCCAAACAGTGTCAAGTCGAGCGTCCATTGTGCAATTTGATACCACCAGGCTCTCTGGCATCTCGCATCCTGCATCTCCAGCACAAGAGTAAACAAAACCACCAGGGCAATAGTCTACGGCAACAAGTTTACTCTTGTTCATAACCCTAACCATCTCGTGCCCCAAACTTTTTCTCTGTCCCCTTTTGTGCCATATATAGTGTAGCTCAGACGGGACCAAGCGTAGGTTGGCCCAGCCATGGCCAGGTGCCAGGACGGGAATAGGCCAACAACCAAATCTCTACTTGCGTTGAACAACAGTGGCGAAAAAAAACCCCCCATCATTTGTAATTCGCCGTAAACATGGCCTTTCGCAGCCCAACCAAAAATTAGGGTTTATACAAAAGCCCCAGTCACTGCTTTTTTTTTTCTCCCTCTATGAACAAAAAAATTACCCACGTATTCATGTCGTCATGGGCGCGCACTCCCAACCAAGGCCAAATATGCATCTACCGAGATATGCCGCATTAGACGGAAATGGACACATCTTTGTTCCGTAGGGGGGTGCGCATAGCCGTGGCGGGTCTGCTGGCCAGAACCGGTCCCCTTTGAGTTGTGGCCAGGGCTTGACGGGAGAAGGGAGGGGGACGAGAAGGGCAAGAAGTTGCCTTGCTCCAGGTTTTGTTATCCTGAGGGTTTGACACGCACGGGCGCTCTGTTCAGATGAGGTGCGAAGAGGGACCTGACGAGAAGCAAGATGCAGGCCTTTGAGTCTTCATATTTCCCTTGTGGCTACGAGTACAGGCTCGGTTTCACCATGATGCCAAACACTTGCACGCTTTGCGCCGTTTGTCTCCACGGCATACAAGGCATGGCTCCCCTGGACGTGTTACCACGGGTCTCTGCGACTGGGAATGGATGGACAGTACGGCCTCTGAGGGGGGAAAAAAGATCGACTTTGGCGGTCGCAGACCGGGCATCGAGTTGCAAAAGCGAGGCAAACGGCATATACGAAATGTGGTCACATATCCTATCTTGTCGACCTTTGTCCACACAATGGTGTGTTGATCTCTGCCATCAAGAATGGGGTCTGAAACAGGGCCTTGAACCAGCAATGCGAATGCTGTCCCGGGCACTTGTCTCTGTTTGTCCGAGGGCTTCGCTACGCCAGGGGAACAACAGTGGACAATGGCAGGGCCTGCATGCTTCAGTGTCCAAGACGATGGAAGCGGCTCCTTTCAGTCCTCTCAAGCCAACGCGAGTCAAGGGCAAGAATAGGTGATCTCTTGTGTGCGGCCATTGTCTTCACAAGAGCATCGCTCTGCCAGGTCCCCCAACCCTGGCCGAAAGCACATCTTCCAGGTCCCAGTTTAGGGCTTCAATGGAGCCAAAAGGGACAGGTTTGTACAAGGCGACAATGATTGCCACGTGTTTCACCGTAAAACCAGCCCTGGTTGAGGCGCACCCTTTCCTTATGCTTCATCTTCCGAATATCGCGAGAGCAGGTGCGCCCTGGTGATCTGGTTGAATTGTCCTTTGACCGAGACAGATGCGCACTTGGTCCTTTTTTCGACATGTACGAGAGGGGGCAGTGAAGGTAAATATCGCAGGGAGGCATATCGATGGCTCGCTCCCTAGGTAGGTAGATGGGCTAGTATTCGGCAGACAATCAGCCCTTATTTCCCTTGCCTTGTAGTTGTCCCAAGGGCTTGAATGCGCATGCACATTGCAGTCAACAGGCCGGTCCTCTCGCCTTGCCAAGGCCGAAGTCATCTTTGGCTTGTTTGAGGAATTGCAGACAAAGGCCATATACCCAATGCCGTGAAAAATGGACTCGACATGCCGCAGCTGGTTTTCTCTCAAGACGGACTGGAACAGCTACATATCAAGTATCAAGGCAACACGGAATCCTCCCCACAAGGTGCAGCTCTGGGTTCTCCACCCCTGTGGCGTTTCAGTGGCCTGACGTCAACTGGGCATTACAAGGCAGCTTTATTATATTATGCGCTCGGCAATCAAGATACGACTGAAAGCTCGCTCTGTCACGACGACACCAGTCAGTTCCTTCACTTGCATGCCATACTTGCCCTAGCGCATTTTGCACACGCAGCAAGCGAACCCAGAAACATGACGGGCAACGACGAGGATGTATTTCGCAAAGTCGGGCGCGGGGGCGCTGGCAACTTCTATCCCGTAAAGAATGACGAGGCAGCGGCCGACAAGGTACCACGATGCGCCTAGACATTGTCTCCCGCATGCGCCCATCTTGTACTGTACTCCGTACTAAACAATTCGTAGGCCCTGGAGCGTCAGGACCCGGGCGTCGTCGCTGTGCCACACTCCGCTACCGGAGCGCAGCCAATTCGTGCTGGCCGCGGTGGAGCAGGCAATTACGTCGACCCATCACAGATGCCGGACACGGAGGACAAAAATCGCATATCGAAGCATGTTGCCGACGCAGTCGTGTCGAGTTTGAAGAGGCATCCGCATAGGGCCATGGGTGGCCGTGGTGGCGCGGGAAACTGGGCTGGCGAGGAGATGGAGCGCCGGGATGAGGAGGAACATAGGAGCATGGCGGAGGAGCTGGAGAGGAAGATCAAGGAGGAGGTTGAGAGGGGGTTAAAGGTGCCCGACAAGGTTCATCACGGGAGGGAAAGGGAAGTTAGATGAATGTGTCGCGTGCCATATCTCGAAGTATACCTGTCTTGTGGCCTGATCAATGCAACGCTGAGGCGGCACGATTCCGACCCTGTGGTTCACAGTCACAACATCTACTCCGTATACTACGGGTAAAAGAATGATAAGGAGCAAAAGCAGCAGGGCAGCTTGTCATTTGTTATCTTTTTTTGTGTCCGACATTAAAAAATATAGGTGGCCAACCAACCTGCGTTGCGCCAACCCGTCTGATCGGAGCGGAACAACCCCTTCCGCCCGGTCTTATCCGGCCGCAAAACTTCATCAACGAGCATCACCAGCACAGTGCGGTTCGCAACCCTTCACATCCCCAAACGCAACATCATGTCCTCGGTCTTTGCTATCGGCGCAGGCGCAGCCGTCGCCGCCTTTCTCGTATGTTCTCGACTTCCTACATGACCCTACGGCCGTTGCGCTTCCACGCAATGTGCTACCGTGCAATGCAAGAGGCAGCAAGCTAACATTCTCAGGGCCGAGCTGGTCTCGTCGCATGGCGCCGTTCCCGCGGCGGTGTCGGGGCCATGGGCAAGGCTTTTTACAAAGGCGGATTCGAGCCCAAGATGACCAAGAAGGAGGCCTCGCTTATCCTCTCGCTCAAGTAGGTTCAACTACTAATTTATCGCGGCGTCGGCACTCCAGGTGCTAATAAGGATTTCAGCGAGCGAAGCATTACCAAGGACAAGATCCGCAAAGCCCACCGAACCATCATGCTGCTTAACCATCCCGATCGAGGTGGCAGCCCGTACCTGGCGACCAAAGTCAACGAGGCAAAGGAATTGTTAGATAAGCAGTCTTGAGAGTTTGTGAGGAGCTGGCATAGACACTACGATAATAGGTGCTCCCTGGGGTCTCGGTGCGAACCACAGGTTTCAGCGTCACCGGCACAGGGGGGCATCATGTACACTATACACATAGCGATGGCGTTGCATGGTTGAAATTTGAGCTAGCTCGGAGCGTGGTACATCTCGTGTACAAAAAATCAAAAGCTAGAGAATGTCTCGCTAGACGCTAATACTACCTGTTCTCTCCTCAGACGCAAATGAACTACTGGGAATGAAAAAGGCTACTGTTGAGAGGGCCCTTCAGGTGATTCCATGTCTTGCCTAGGATACATTTGCTCAACGGCAATGGCAGCCATGGCTCGGAGCGTGTAAACCGCGTCGTTGCCTGCGTTATGCAGGTTTTTGTATGCCATTCCAAGTTGTGCGAGGATATGGCCTAGGCTGCGAGGTTGTTTGTCATCCCTCCACGCTCGGTAAATGGATTGCGTGTCAATATTGCCAACTAAGCCTGGCAACTGGTTCGTTTCAAACCCAATGCGTGAAAGGTACTGGATATCGGATTGGATGTCATGGCCCACGAGTACTACGTCATACTTGCCAGTAGCATATTTGGCAAATGTTGCATTCAATGCGTCAATGATTTCTGTCCGGCTGGGGAAGATGCTCGTTCTGGTAAATGTCAGTTACGAGCACTACTAGATACTACTTGGAACAAAGGTGTGACACAAACCCATAGTCGAAATTGTCAGGACAGCCCTGCAAGAAACGATGATTGACTTGACCAGCATACTCTTTTATCCGCATATGGTGGGCTTCAATGAACTCCCACCAATTCGCTGCCGCAGGACCAGAAATAACGTCTTTTAGATGCTGTGTGTCAAGGACAGCGATGCCAATTTCCGACACCGGATTCGGAGGAATCTCGATCGCCTCAATGTCCACACAGATAAAAACCACGGGCTTTGCTTCTTGGTCCGGGTTTTCCTGAAGGCCAAGATATAGCTGTGTCTGCGAGAGCATCTGAAGACGAGCCTCTCTGTTCTTTTCGGCGCGGTACGAGCCACCTCGACTTTCAGATACCTTGTGTTTCTTTGTTTTCTCCCATTCAGAAAACCACAGGTTTCGGTGCACATCAGCAGCTTCTTCGAACGATTTGGCATCATTTTCGTTTGCAACAGGCCAATGCTTGATGATGAGCTTTTTCTGGTCTCGAGACCGCATCAAATATCGGGGTCGAGGGGTTCCTCCTACACCGAAATACAGATGAAAGAGACAATTGTTTGGACCGCGCGGAATGACGAGTTCTGTGTGGAGTATTTTGTTGATACCTTCAAGGAAGTCGACGAACTGGATGGTTGGGACCAGGAGGTTGGCCTGCTGTTCTGGCTCTGTTGGATTGTGCAGGTAGAAGCTGGCCGGTTAGTATTTTGGAGATAAGGAAGCCAGAGGACATACAAATCCCATGTTTTATCTTCTAAAATCTTGTCGAAAAATGGCTGAGCCTAGACACCGATTTAGCAAGATGCATTGTGCCACTTTCAGCGTACGTGTGTGTACCCTTGGTTTGTTTGCCTTGCCTATGAACCGTGTCGGATAGTGAACCACGGCGTGCCATGGACAAAGGGCAATCTCTTGGTCGACTGCCTCGCCAATTTTCAAGGTAGACGAGTCAATTTCCTTGTACGAATATGAGGCCGATGATTTGGTCGGGTTCGTTATATCCCCCTTTCTCTCGCGATACTCATCTGTAGTTTCGTCTTTGAGGCCCATTTTCAATTCAATGTGCTCCTCTTGCCAGCAGTGTGCAGGACTCTCACGAGTGCTGGATGATGGTGTTACTTCGCTGTCGATTTTCTCGCATGGATCCAGAAAGACTCTCTTGCCTAGGATGGCTTGCAGCTTGCCCAAGCGGGCGTCCAAGCAGTCGTCCGACATAATTTGCACTTGGTAACGACACAGACCTAGCGATGGTGACGGCTCTGATGTGTGAGTCCAAAGAGAAGGAGGAGGAGACAGAAATGCATAAACTTGGGGGAAGAAAAAATTGGCAAGGAAGTCATGTGGTGGTCGTACTTCTTCGGCAGCTGTCGGGCAAATGCAGGGAGCAAACACAGCTGGCAATGCCATTGATCGTTTTGGGAGGGTGACATTCAAGACCCAACAAACTTAGAACGCATTCTTCATGGCCACATCAAGACAAATCCATTTATCCACCATAAAATTTACAGAGCTTATACACATTAATTCTACCGGGACTTGTAAAACTACAAAAAGGGTTAGCGCCCGTTGCAGCAACGCCGTTGGTGTTTTGCTTACCTCTTCTGCTACTTCCTGCGTCACTTTTGACACCTCGGACTGGTCGTCATCAATGAGACCTAACCTTGACCACCTTATCTTGAACCAAAAGTCCCTTCTGTCGCCACCGAGGGCGCCTGAAAGTAGATTCTTTTTCAGGTCCCGAACAAATGTGTTGTACATCCCAGGTTCCTCCATATTGACTAGCTCATCCCTCATCACACCAAGACATTCTGTAGCCTGGGCATACTTGCTGTCTCCAAAACTGTCTGTTATCAGAGACCGCACAATGGTGCCCATTTGTTTGACTGCTTCTTCGATCTGATCAACTTCATCGGCAATGCTCAATGCTCGTTTGAAATCCGGCACTGGGTTGTCTTCTGAAATCACGTGCTTTTTATCTTTGCCAAGTAGGGCATCTACATCGAGACCTGATATTGGCTTGATTGTCTCGCGGTTTCGTCGGCCTTTTGCTTTTGGTGGTACTACATGACTTGTTAGAGGAAAATCAACTGACTATTAGGTTTGGTGACGATTTACCCTTCTTGACCTCGGCCAGTTCAATCAAACTATCTATTCTGGACTGAACCTTTTCAATAAGGTCTTCGGGAGGTGCCGAAAATCGTAACAAACTGGCTGGCGTTTCGGGAACTGGCTTGTCGGGGTGCGCGGCCCGCATTTTCACGGCGTTATTCACTCGGTGAATAGTGGGATTAAACGTCTCGTCTACTGGGGCATACTCGGCCGGGTTCCTGTTGACGTTAGAGGCGTCATGTTTTTCATCACTGTGAGGATAGCCTACCCTTCGTCATCCTGCCCGTATGTGGCAAGATCCATGGCATCAACATAGTCGCTCATGGCCTGAGCAAGCTCATCAGAAGGCAACAATCGGTGTTTCGTCAACGTCTGACCGCTAACTGTAATGACCTTGTCCAAGGGTGGGAATTGATAGGTTCGCACGTCTTCCGCAAATGGTAAAGGAATGTCGTAGAGACACTCTAGTCCAGGCTCAAGCTGAGGCATCATGAGCACGAGTAACGGATCTTTGCCGTCTTTTGTTACTATGCGCGCTACAGCGTATGATTCGAGTTCAAGAAGGGCCCATATAAGAGATGAAAACGCGAGCTCAGATTTCGTGTCGTTCTTTCTCGCGTGGGTAACGCAGACTTCTCCCATGTTGAGAAACGGTTCGTACTGTTACCGTTAGTGCCATGCTGCCGTCAGAACCTGTGGCGTGGTGACCTTACCTTGTTACATGGAATAAATCCCACGATAGAAAAGCTCTTTTCGGTTTCCAGCTTCGTTATGTTATGCTCCGACTCGCTAATATGTACTGCGGTACGGCCATATTCATAACCCTTGGCCAAGGACTCAAACTCAACATCGCGCTTGCCACCAGGGGCATCAGAGTCGTTGACTTTGTACGTCCTAGCCTGCTTGACGGCCGAGAACTCAACCCCGTCCATAACGTCGTCTTCAAAGGTCTGCGTTGACTGTGTTGCATGCTCCGACTTTACCACCACAGTGCTTGCAGCCAACGGTCGCGCTAAATGCGTCTTGAAATATCGCTCCACGTTGATGTTCACTGCTGCAGGGAGCTTCTTGGGGTCACCAAGCGTAAGTGCCCCGTCGAATACCTTGTATGGTTTGACTGACTTGACCCGAGGAGTGTCGAGCTCGTCAATCGCCTCGGCAATGGTGGCAAATATTCCATTGTGGCATTCCTCGGTCAGAGCCCTCAGGGTTCTCTCGTTTGCCTCCTATTAGAGCGGTGAGCTTTTGCGGGAAAGCTGGTGGGGGATTTCATATTACCTTGGTCGGCGATTTGTCCTCTTCCTTGAAGCCATATTCCGCGTCATCAAAATCCACACCCCTACAGGATTAGCCGGGTCGCCAATCGGTCTAGAACGTCAAGAAACTTACAAAACAGTCAGCTGAATATTTGACTCATTGATCTTCTTCGCAATGTCTCCGATTCCATCATCATCTATCTCGCCCTGGCCGTCAGTCACCAGCACGATCTTCCTATTCCATTTGAGCTTCTTTGTAAATGTGTCAATCATGTCAACCGCAACCACAATGGCGGATATTGCATCGCCAGACACCGTCTCATTTGGCTTTACTGCGGTTTGAAGTGCCCTCAAGCCCGACATGGTAATCTGGCTGAGCTCCTGGATGACGGAGATGTTTTCGTATCCGTCATCTTCCTGCAGCTTGTTGCTGGTTTCATCGGTCCTCAATCCAACAACCCCAACGCATAAAGTCTTGCGGTTTGCCGAAACAATGTCGGTAATCTTGTCCCATACGTAGCGCATACTCCAGTCCAGGTCGGATTCCTCTCGCCCCAAGTGCTGCTTGGCCAGGGAGGCGCCAAGGTCCAAGATGAAGACGGTTGCTTCTTTGTCCGCCATGTTGAGTCAGTGGGATCGAGCTCGTTAATGATACCGAGCCAAACATGCAGGTCAGAAAGCCCATGGATGTGCGGGGAGTCCGAGGAGCCGCTGTTTTAATGAAACCTGGTCCGGCTCTAGGCAGACAACGTGGAAGCTTAGGCCGAACGCGGTGCAGTCACGAAGGCACGTGATCAAGGGGCCTCAAACCAAGAATGACCTCATTTGTGTTTAAACTCCGCATCAACCAACATCTGGTGCCATATCGAAGCAAATTCAAGGATCTTCCGGAATTCAATCTGTCCGATAGCAATTTTCAAGAAAATGGCTGCATCGATTCCCTTATCCCCGGCGCCGTATCACATCATCTCGTAGGTCTCGCTTGGAGCCATGCTTAGCTGCATCATGAGCTAACAAACTACGCCCTAGCTACGGGGTGTTGTTGGGAACTTCATTCTTTCATGTATGCCGCTTCACGATTAAAAGTTCAAAGTCAGTTGTTAACATATACTCAAGTCTTTTATTAATGGGCCTGTCATCTTTAAGACGGTCGAGCGGCCAGTGTTCTCAGCCGTCCAGACCAAGCTGTTCCCCATTTACTTTGGCCTGCAAACCTTCCTCCCAGCTCTTCTAGCCTTTACGTTTCCAGGTAATACTCTTGCTGGTATCTCATCCGGAATATCCGGACTACTTGATTCGTCCAGCCGATGGCATTCCCTCGCACCGATTGCCACCATGTTTGCTACCGGGTTGGTGAACTTGCTTGTATTGCTCCCTGCTACACAAAAGGTTATGAAAGACCGTCGTGGACAAGGTATAGCGATCAATGACGAAAACATCTGGGGCGAGAAGCTAACATGCTGTTCAGCCAAGCGTGACGGAAAGGAGTATTATGAACCAGGTCCACATTCGGAAGAAATGCGCGCCTTGAGCAAGAAATTCGGCATGCTACATGGAATCTCCTCGCTTCTCAACCTTGCCACATTCGTCTCAGTCATCGCCTACGGTTTCACTCTCGGCTCTCGCTTGCAGTCTATTGTGGACAAGGTTTGAGCCTTGGGATCAGGGTTCTCTGTTCCTGTGGACGCTTCAGTCTCTGCTCTATTGTACCTCGATGACTACTTGAAATGAAAACTGTCCATTTAAATAAACTCATTAGATTAGTACGCTACATATAACCCCGGCTCAAACCGTATTGCAATGCTCGTTGCACACTTTGATGCATCCGTCAATATAACGCTACAATATTCCTGACAAAAGCCCTGCGCTCCGAGTTCACGCCCTTGACGACCTCCTTGATTTTGCTCATTTGGTTTTCTCCAAATCGTTCCTCATTTCCAGAATTTGCAGTTTCGCCTGCTCGAGCTCTGCCTTTGCAGAGCTTTGAGCTCTTGGTGACTTGGAAGCCTCCCGACGTCTGTTTGAATCAACCTGGCCTTGATACGTCCAGGGAAGTGGTCTTCTCGAGAGGGCCTCCTCGATGTCGATATCATCAAACTGCACCTCGCTCTTGACGGTCGGGGCCGGGAGTGAAGTCCATGTGGTTGAAGAAAGCTCTCGTGGGCTGTTTGTGTTTGTGGTGGAATTTGATGTAGACATTTTGTCGTGACAAGGCCCCTTGAAGCAGCCTGGTTTGGGAATGAGCGTGGGTGTGGTGAATATTGGTTCGAGGTTCTCGAACGAACAGGTGCTTTAAAAATAAAATAAAAACAATCGGTTTGCTTCTCTGCCAAAAACTCGTTCTCGGAGCGATGGTGTATTGCACAAGCTGCCCAAGGGGGTGTCGAGGGGATGTCAAGGGGTGTTACGGACTTCAAAAAGTGTCGCCCAGCGTTGCTATGCGAGGAGAAGCCTTATTTATATGACTGAAGAAAAAGTTACGATGAAATTTTCTAAGCGGCAGCGCTGACTCAAGCCTCCGTGTGCATAACTCACGAGTCTACAGCCTGTCTCCACCGCCATATCTAAGCTACCTACCCAAAAAGGCAAGGTAAACGGTGATACGCTTAATCTACATCGGAAGAATGATTAATTCATGGCAATGAATCGCATCTTCGAGATTGGTCCGCCCTGCGAGAACCAGGGCAAGGTGGGTGGTTCGGTTGTACCTGCCGAGTTTGTTTGAACTGACAACTGGAGGAGAGAGTTTGTCTGCATCAGGGCGCAACTTTCTATTCGCCCGGGTACAAGTGGTCCCTGGTGCCGCCTGCGAGTAAGTTTGCTACTGCAGTTGGCACGCCGGCTGACGTCAACTGGTCAAAGCCAATTTGTTGATCACGTGTATTCCTTGCCCAGAGCACCCCCAACCAAACCCCGACCTCTTGCAATAAGAAACACACTCGATAAAGAACACACTTTGCAGGATAAACAAGCAGATATTTACATGCAATATGGCAACTATATATCATTCGTGCGGACCGCTCGACCCCGAATATCGAACGCAAATCGAGGGGCAAAAGTGACTCGGACCCCCTATCACAGCACGGCCCACTTAGCTCGCAGACGTAACTGATGCCCCAAGGTACCGGTGTACCTGACTAAGCAATGGAGACGTCACTTCCGACACCAAGACGACATCGGCATCGAGTCAGACAATAAGTCGCTCCCGTCTCGTTCCGTGTACAAGTTAGCGGGATAGTCCCCCGAAGCTCGATAGAGATGTCGTCATCACCCAAGTATCTTACTGGCGACAAAGCCGCTGTCAAAGAATTCATCGATAAATTCGACGTGAGTTCACTTCCCTTCCCTGATGCCGATATGTGGCTTACAATTCCTCAGACATTTCTGTTTGACTGCGATGGTATGTTTGCGTCAATACCGCCGTGGAATGAACCCTTCAACTGAAATGAAGCCCTCGAGGTGTTCTCTGGTCCGGGGACCATGTATTCGACGGCGTCCCGGAGACCATTATGATGCTAAAGGCCCAAGGTTCGCCCCGCCACGAATTTTGTCCACTCAAGGGGTTAGCAGCACGACTTACAACCATGCAGGCAAACGCACAGTCTTCGTGACCAACAACTCGACCAAGTCTCGCGAAGATTACCTTGGGAAGCTCACCGGTCTTCACATCCCCTGTGAAAAGGAAGACGTCTTCGGCTCCTCCTACTCTGCGGCCATCTACATCTCGCGCATCCTCAAACTGCCACCTGGCAAGAACAAGGTTTTTGCCATTGGCGAAGCGGGCGTGGAGAAGGAACTTGCCGCCGAAGGGATCCCTTGCATTGGTGGCACTGACCCCGGGTTCAGACGGGACATTACGCCCGAAGACTTCAAGACCCTGGCGGACGGATCAGCATTGGACCCAGAAGTCGGCGTTGTGCTATGCGGGCTGGACTTCCACATCAATTACTTGAAGCTCTCTACTGCACTGCACTACTTAAAACGCGGTGCGGTGTTCCTGGCTACAAACACCGATTCGACGCTCCCCATGCATCACAGTTTCTTCATGGGCGCCGGGTCCATCATGATTCCTCTGGAATTTGCGAGCGGGACTAAACCGCTTGAGTTGGGCAAGCCTAGTCAGGCCATGATGGATGCGGTCGAGGGCAAGTTCCAGCTGGATCGGTCAAGGACGTGTATGATTGGGGATCGTTTGAATACGGATATCAAGTTTGGCATCGAGGGTAAGCTGGGTGGTACCCTTCATGTTCTGACTGGCGTTCACAAGAAAGAAGATTGGGACAAGGAAGATGCGGTGGCTGTTCCGGCGTATTATGCGGACAAGCTGAGCGATCTTTCCATTGTTGCTTGAATATAGACATGGACATAGAGACACGATAGAATGAACTACAAGGGAAGCGAGCAAGTGTCAAAGATCCATTGCAAGGACCCGTCTATTACTACTATTCCAACTTTGCAGCACCGTAGTGCAATTTTCTGCACGCAGGCAACCCGAGTCTTTTGGCCAGATACTGTGGATCATTATGAGACTGACGTCTCTGGCACACAACAGGTCCTGCCCTTCGAAATCTTGTAGACACACTTGGTGGCAGTGGCAGTTCAAGCCCAAGCAGCGGGATGGCTCACTTCTGCTTCTTTTTCTGCTCTTGGCGCTTGGCCAACTCGCTGGTTCTGATAATCTTTGGCTTGTATGACGGGGCTTTGTAGGTCCATATGGATGTGGGAATAAACATGCCGACCTGTCTCTGATACTCGGCGTACTCGGGATACTTGCCAGCCGAAATAGCCTCAGTGAGCCAAGTAGATCCCTGGAAGAGAAGGATCAAGCTGCCGGCGCCTGCAAAAGTCCAGCCGAACAAAGAATTGGTGGCATAGCAACTCCACTGGTACAAGACGAACCAAACGGTCTGCTCTGCAAAGAAATTGGGGTGCCGACTGTATCCCCACAAACCAGAGGTAACGAAGCCTCGGTCCAGATCGGCCTGATTCCAGCCCTTTGGCAGTTTGGCATCCTTGTTGTACTGGTGCTTGGCAGTTTGGTACTCTATGGGCATGTTAGCCACACGATTAGAGGGAGAAGGAGCTCTGCAAACCTACCCCACTGCTGGCCGTCGCTGATCCATTCACTTAGAATCAGAAGAAGTTGGACAGAAAAGTAGGCAAAGTCGGCAGCGGTAATGGTTGGCTCAAATCGCGTGGATAGCAGGATTGCGTAGGCGGGGACGCAGGAGATGGCAAAGAGCAAGACACTTTGTATGAGAGAGATGAAGGTTACGTTGAAGATGAAGAATACGAATCCAGGTACCCTGGACTTGACAATTTCCCTGTTCTCAGATTAGCATCTCTCATTGTAGGCAGGGGGCTTCTGAATATCAGCCATACCATCGGTAGTCCTCGGATCCAACATTGTAGCCACCGCGGCGCCAGTAGTTGTACGTCAGTCGTATCTTGAGAAAAAGGTTAGCTTGACGCATCGACAGGGCGAAACTGTCCGGAACCTCACACTCCAGAGTGTGCTGAAGGCAGCAACTAGATCGATGCGACCATGCGGCAGCCCAGCCAACCGTGCCCAAGAAGCAAGATGAAGAATGTACAAGTTGGGCAAGATGCTCCACATGCGATCAACCTGAGAATAGTTCCGGTTGACCTCGGACACAATGAGAAACACGCCCGCCAGCAAGATTGATGCTGCAAAGCCAGTGACTAAGGGGTTTGTCTCGACATAGACACGCTGGAGAGACTCGAGGCTGCTGATGCTGGCGACTAGTCGGTCAGGGAGCGCGTAAAACTGGTCAATAACCGGTTCGACTGTTTTGGAGAAGTCGCTGCAGTCCTCAAGGGACCGGAGAACGGGGATAGCTGCTAGATTGGCGGACATTATGCCGGCAGATGGCAAAATCAAGAGATGTGAAGGCGAAGGGGGTTGGGCTCCATGAGATGAAGCGTCATCGACGGAGGAACATCAAAGTGGCCGTGAATTGTGTTAGGGCCCAACGGTGGTCCAAGAGCCCAGGCGGGAGGGTTGCACAGCATTCAACAGTGAAGGTGGTATGGCATGCTCCGCTATTTGGCGCTTGGCACAGCGCCTCCGGGCGCTGAAGCACACCAGACACAACCGCCACGCCAGCCGTTTTGTCTGGTCGCTCCGCTGTGGGGCTATGAGAGAGATTCAGAAATCTGAGCCGAGAATGTTTTCATGATGCTCATGGCCTGCGCGGCGCTGGCCATCATAGGAGCTTGGAGGCATCAAGGTAGTCAGACTATACGCCATATTTTGCCTCGTGTGCAAGACTTTTTCCACTGACGGGTTAAAGCATTGTGTCTATTTCTGTGGTTCCTCTGGCAGCGCGTCGCGTCGAACATCTGCCTCGCAGCTTCCCCAGTTTTCGTGATAGAACCAGCCGTTCTCTCCTTCGATCGCTCAGGCACTTGGGCTACTACAGACAATAAAAGGCTGAGACCCGTGAAGCTATGAAGGTCTTGTGTGTGGCTGAAAAGCCTTCAATCTCAAAGGCCGTTGCAATTCACTTATCCGGTGGCAGTATGCAAACAGTGAGTCCCTCCTGGTATCCTCATACCAGCTTGTCTAACAGAGCCTTCGCCAGCATAGTACGAGAAATCAGTACATCAAGAACTACTCGTTTGATTTCGACTTTGGACAGACACTGGGGCAATGTTCCGTCACAATGACCTGCGTCACTGGCCACCTGACCAATCTCGAGTTCAGCAGCGAGTACAAGAACTGGAGTTACCCTCCGCCAGAGACTTTGTTTAACGCTCCAATAGTTACAAATATTCATGATGCATGTGTAACCCGACAAACCAGATGACCTGGTTCTGTTGCTAACGATCTGGGCCACCAGGATAAAAAGTCAATTGCGAAAAATCTTGCAGACGAGGCAAAGTACGCGCGGATCTTGGTTATTTGGACCGATTGTGATCGTGAAGGAGAGCATATTGGCCAAGAAATCGTCGACGCTGCTCGGAAAGGTAACGCCAACATACAGGTCAAGCGAGCCAGGTTCAGCAATGTTGAACGAGCGTACGTATAGAAAAGTGGACTGTAGCTTGATGATTTGGCTGACCACCGCTTGATAGCCATGTTCTCTCTGCGGCCAGAAGACTGGTAAACCTGGACGAGAAGCAAGTTGATGCCGTTTCTACAAGAATAGAGCTTGATCTTCGGATTGGCTACGCGTTTACACGCTTCATGACGAACAGCCTACGGCCACTGGGCGGTCCCATGGAGAGTCTGACATTGAGCTACGGTAAGAGGAGGTTGAGTTCCAAACGTTGACGCCGTTTCAGTCATAGGTCATGTCTGACTTGCATTTCTAGGATCTTGTCAGTTTCCAACTTTGGGGTTCGTTGTCGATCGATATTTTCGTGTCAAGAACTTTGTGCCTGAACCGTTCTGGACCATCAAGCTCGTGCATAACCGGGAAGGGAAGAAAGTCAACTTCAGCTGGGCAAGAAACAGGCTTTTCGATCGCATGGCAACCATCATTCTGTATGAAAGATGTCTGGCGGCAAGATCAGCAACAGTCGTTAGAGTCCAGGAGAAACCTACCCGAAAGTACAAACCATTGCCTCTGACGACTGTTGAACTTCAAAAGGCTGCTACCCGGCTCCTTCGATTGAGTGGCCAACAAGCAATGTCGATTGCTGAAGGGCTGTACAACAAGGGCTTTATCTCCTATCCTCGCACTGAGACGGATCGTTTTGACAAAGGTATTAACTTGAAGGCTCTGGTTCAGAAGCAGACTTCGGATCAGCGATGGGGTCAATTTGCCCAAGGGCTGGTCAATGGAGAATTCAAGCAGCCAAGAGAAGGCAGACATGACGACAAAGCACATCCACCTATCCATCCAATTACCTACGCCGCGCCGAGTGTTCTAAGCCTCGATGAGCACCGCCTATATGAATACGTCGTCCGACGATTTTTAGCATGCTGTTCCGAGGATGCCCTCGGCATGGCTACCGACGTCGAGCTGAAATATGCGGATGAAAGCTTCAGCGCACATGGTGTCATTGTCCTGGAGAGAAACTATCTTGACGTGTTCATATATGACAAGTGGGACAACACAACTGAGCTGCCCAAGTTCACCGAGGGCGAGAGTTTTCAGCCTACAGAAGCCATGATGACTGAGGGAAAGACATCGCCACCAAACTACCTGACAGAAGCTGATTTGATCGCATTAATGGACGCCAATGGGATAGGAACAGATGCTACAATGGCGGAGCATATCCAGAAAATCCAAGACAGAGAGTACGTTGCCACTATCGACAGAAGTGGTCCAGCTTCCAGTGAGGATGACGACGTTGCACAACAAGAGGTCGTATCATCCAGAGGCAGGAGGGGTAGAGGAAGGGGACGCGGGGGGGCTGGACGTGGAACGTCGTCCTCTTCGACCGCCCGAAGAGGTGGTGTTCGGGTTTTTATTCCGACTCAGCTGGGAGTAGCCCTCATCTTGGGTTATGACCGGATGAATTTCGAAACCAGCCTGGGCAAACCTTTTCTCCGCAAGGAAATGGAGCTCAAAATGAAAGCAATCTGTGACGGCCGAACGACAAAGGAGATGGTGCTTCGCGAGAGCATCACTCAGTACCGGCAAGTTTTTATGCAGACACAGGAGAAGATAGATGTTCTTCGAGCGGTATGTATGCCCTATGGTTAGAAGTCACCAGGACTGACATCTGATAGGCGTGTCGCGAGTTTGTGTTTGCGCGACCAGAGGGCTGAAGCAGATGTCTATCCTCTCACAGTCATGTTTTGGCGTGACCCTCTCTCAACACACTCATGGGAGATGCTCTTCAGAGTTTTCACATCTTTCCCAGCCTCCGGTGCTTGTGGCTCGACTTTTGGTACACCAAACCCAAACGAGGGCGGGTGTGGCATGACATGCATGCACGGGTTCTATGGGGCGACGTGTTTGGATGGGATTGAGAAGTTTTACGCACTCGGTGTCATTGCCCAGGAAGCTATCCATCCATGAGCATGAGCTTATTGTGCCGAGGGGGAGTGCCTCATGGTGTCTTGCAGGTCCGTCCTGTTCGTTACGTGGATCCTCGCTTGAAGACCAACCCCCGCTCAATGGGAGTCGCCTCACAGAGTTGTCAGAGTTGTTATAAAAGAGGGGAAACCGAAGCAGGCAAGTTGCATGTATTGATTCGAAAACGTGACTAATATGTGGCCCGACAGCTTGGGGCTTGAGCAGTTGGTGCGGAGACGTTTGGCTTCCGTTTTAGGCGACTGTGTCACTCTGAGCCCCAATCAGGATGTCTGGTGCGGCCAACGTGACGAGATGCAAGTGATGGCTGGACTTGGGAGCATTGCTCGCTTGCGCGACATAGCTTTTGTACGTGGAACGATGCTCACAGTTGTAGCGTACTGTGTGGCGGATCTTTGAAAGATGTGGGAGTCAACTTTTGAGTGCCGTACCATGCCGTACCATGCTGTACCAAAGCATCGTTGGGCTGCAAGAACAACAAAGGACCAATCCGATACATGCATGTGGTGAGGCTATTGCGGGAGTTACGGATCAATGATGCTCAGATCACTAAGACCTATGAAAAGCTCCGACTTGAGTGTGGGTAACCATGGTGGTCTGATACAATACAAAGAGGTGACCAACCTATTGCCGCATGCTTACGGTACTGCATCATCACTGCCACAATGAAGTCAACCATGCCTGCACTGGCCTGGAGCGGAGCCTCATTGCAAGTTGAGAGCGGTATCTGGCCCTCGTACAAAGGACTCTGGCACACAACCCGGAAAAGGAGGCACAAAAAAAGTTACAGCGTTGCACCAAATCACACAAAATTACACGCCATAGAAAAGGGGGGCAAAGGAAAAAAATAAAAACGGTCAACAATTTCATCGTGGGCGTTGGGAACCATCTTGTCATTGTTTCACACCCCTTTGACTCAACAGAAGCAACGCATCCGACATTGGTCAAGACAGGGCAGGGCGCACAGCCAAAGCTGACGTGGGATGCATTCCATGAAATGCCCTAGATATAGGGCTTTGTGAGACCACGATGGACCCAATCGCTTGGTGCGTTGTCGGCACAAGCTTTGTCAAATAATGCCTGGTTAAAGGCCTTCCGTTTCTGCCGCGTTCCTGGCCGATCGTGTCCCTGACGTGTCTGGGGCAAACTGTGTACGATACGGGGTAACTGCTCCGAAAAAGAAGTTCGGGTTTGATCTAGCACCTGAAAACGGAGCCGACCAGGGGGAAGACAATCTCCCACTGGGGCGTGGATCTCTCAACCGCAGCATATCCACTTGCGGGAAGGTGACATGAGATTCAAGCGTCAGCGCGGGGAAGTCGAGGACATGAGCTCGATGTGGAATCGTAAGCAAGATGGCGACGTGTTTTCAATTTCTCGGAAACCACAAATAGCATGGCCGGGCAATCTGTGGTAAAGGCTTTTGGCACAGCATCTGGTGATCGACGGGCCACGGAAATGCTGTGCGCGCACATGGCGCTCTTCGTTGAGGGGAGATGGGGCTAATAATAATACTAGACGCGCCCACGCCGAAAACCAACTCTAATGCTGCACGTACAAGTGCCTGCAGGAGTTCGAGCGGGCACCAAGCAAACAGCCACCCCAAGTGGCCCGCGACCAGAGCCATCATGGTTGACACCTGTTGCCTTGGCTCGTCAGAGCACGTTGTGCCATCCACGGCCGAAATCTGCCCACGACCCCGCCCACGAGCGTCGTGCTGGTGAGGCCATTTGTCTCGTCGGGGCCAGAGGAACACGAGAAAGTTTGCCATGATGAGATTTTCCTTGCATGCCTGCGAAACTCTTGGGCCGCAAAAGGCCGCAAACGAACTAGTGGGACAGCAAAAGACAGCAGGATTGGTGATGAGTCTTCACCATGGTATGGGTGTCGTGGGTGCAGGAACTGGCAGGCTGAACGGGTGGTTATTTGATGGCAGGGTGGTGCCACTGGCAGGTAGTATGCACCTGTAATCTTCAAACAAGGCGCCAATGACACAAAGGAATCGATACGGGGCGCGGTTGTTATCAGATCCGGGGGGATCTCAGTGACCTCGGTGCAAGAGCTGGAAGTCTGGGGCATGTACGGAGTACGCTGTCTGTAGTGACGGTGCGCCATGTACTCCTCCGTACTGCCTACGGTCAGTCCTCCATACTTTACTGTTTGATGTAGGGAATTGGGCTTATCGGGCGCGGGTCACAAGGTGTGCTCAGACGTACCTTGGTGGCCAATGGGCTACGTCACGATGCCCTACTCTTCCGCATTAGACTGCTGTGGACACCCCCAGGGCGCCTCTTTGCACCCCCCATCCAACTCGTCGGGTTGCGACAGAACAACTTGTCCCAGCCAAAGCACCTCCAGCACATGGGAAATTGGAGGCTGCGAGACAACGGCTGTGTCGCACTGAACGGCAACCCCGAGAGATGGGGGTGTGCGCAACAACAATCCAACCGTCACCCCCGTACCTTGGCACAATGTCCTCCTTCAACAGCACCTCCCCAGCTCCCCAGCTTCTAATATTGTCTTTGGTCTCAAGTACCAGGCGGTACGTCAGCATGGGGTAGCTTGGTACCTGAACAGCTCTGGTAATGCCTGTCACTGCCAGCACCGCGCAGCATGTACTCGGTACCAAGCAAGCCTGAACTCAAGGCGGTACCTGCTTCGCCCTTGGTTGTCACTCCTGTGTAGGTACTTAAGTACTTGGGTAGCATGGGGATGGGCTTGTCGTTACCCCCATACAGCACACTTGTTCAGCGGGCGTTGCCCTGCCTTTTCCCTGTTGTTCTGGCTTGCTGGGGCTACGTCCACAGACTGCGCGCCTGGGTTGCCGACTGGATGCGTGTGATGGATGCGATGCCGATGCCGATGCCATACTTCTGCCCATCCTTCCTTCGCCTCTCGCCTCTCCCTCCCCCTTCCCTTCTTCCCCTTCAAAGCAACAACAAAGACCAAATACCGACTACACGATTTATATCGAGAGTCCACTGTCACAGTCCGAGGTGATCACGCCAGCTCTGCCAGCATAGCCCCTATTGCTTTGTCCTGCCAGAAGACAGCACACAGGCCGTTGCCATTCTTGCACTCAACGGCTTTCATACGTCAGGTACGTACATGCGCTTCAGTCCTGCGCTCCTTCCATCCGCAGTGCCTGCCCGTGCCCAGATGCGCCTATGACTCAACCTGCGCGACATTCATATGTCTCGAGTTTCCTTCCTCGTTTGCCACGAACCCGTGTCTTGCTCTTGCTCTTGCTCTGGCTTGCATACTGAGCTCTTCTTTTTTTTTTCCTCTCTCTTCTGCTTATTCTTCTGTGCCCTTGACGTGCTCTCATCACATCGTGTCACCATTTGCATGTCCTGCAATCGAGCTTTGCTGACTTGATATCTCATTTCACCAGACAACGTTCTGAAGTCGAAATCGCAACAAAAAGTCGATAACATGGCTTCTCTGGCATCAGCTGCTCGTGATATCCCCCTGGCCTCCGCGAACCGAGACAACTTAACTGTTGTAGCGGCGAGGAGTGACCCGGCGACTGTGGCACGATCTCACACCCTCCCTACTCCTCCCAATTCCATATCTCCTGCGTTGCCAGCTCATGGCCTCAAGGCCCAGCTGCAAAAGGCCAAGCTTGAGCCCATCGACTCTGACTTGGACTTGCACGATAACGCCAGCAGCCCTGAGCGATCACTGTCTCCAGCGGCTCTCGAGTCCGCCGGCGCCATCACTGCTCCCATGTTGGCCAAGTACCACTTGCCAGAGATTCTGCTCAACCACGGACCTCTGGCTATACGACACATCATGGGCTACCTGACCACGTCGGTACCTGGCTTTTCGGGTATCCCCCCGACCAAGGCACGCAGACTGGTCGTTGGCGCATTGGAGGGCCGAGGAGGAGAATGCCGAGGGGCGGAAGGTGACGTGGAATTTGAAAAGGTAGGGTGGGGACGCTGGGATGCAAAGCGACGAGGCACGGCAGGTCACACTCGTCAAGACACGCCGCCATTTTCCTACGGCTCTGCTATCCCCATCTCCAAGACGGGTGGAAGGGGGGCGAGGGGCTCCATGGAAGAGGAGGCTTTCCATTTCTCCCACGATGACAACGGCATCCACATGATGATGGAGACAGAGGCCGACAAAATGTCCTTGGACGGTTCTGCGTCGGCTTCTTGCTCCGAAGCACCGGACGATGATGTGGCCATGAACGATGACCCAGAGGACGTGACGGACGACGAAGACTGGGCTGCCATGGGTGCCGCCGCGCTCAGAGCTGAATCGTACCCCAACATGGCTGCTGTCCAGCCTGGTGGTGACTTGTGCTCTCCAAACATTCCTCTGATGGGTGGATTGCGGACATTTTCGGTCAGCTCGGGAATGGCGCGACCGCCTCAACCAACCAACCTCGACATTTCAGCGTTGGCTTGTGCATCGGATGCGCAGGAACGCGAAGCCGTCGAGGCTCTTCTACGACTAGGCTCTGTATAATACATACTGCATAACAACGGCGTTTCAACTGGAGCATGGGCTTTTCTTTTTCTTATTTTCCTTTCTTTTGTCTTACTCACTTCCTTCTTCGGGAGGTGCGCGCTCGATGAATTGGCTTACGGGCAGCCAGTTCGCGGGCGAGCTGACGACGCAATCCGTGTCATGAACGCGATAGGATAAGGGGCGGCGTCCACTCAACATGGCTTCTTTACTTTCAATCACGATGACACGGCACTTCTATGCGCTTTTCATACCGGCGATTCTACATTTTATTACTTTGCTTTGACACTCCCCTACCTCTTGGCTTGAACACACTGGGTTGCTGCGGTTGACCCTTGCACTCTGGGCTGTTTGATGTCCCTTTCGCTTTTGGAACGACTCAAGCCTCGAGGTTTGCCTTGGTTGGACAAGCCGCGTTGCTTCTTGAGCGGGTCGTGACGAGCTCACTCATCAATGACGACATTTATCTCAACTCTTTCTCATCACAATTCATGCACATACATATACCAACCACCTCTCCGCATTTGAAGCTGAGAGCTTCAGGTAACAACTTTCAACAAAGATATCTGGAGACTGGCTCAATTTTCTTTTCCCTGTCCAAGACTAAGCGCCTTGATGGGGAGATAATTTTGTGCTTCGGACCTCCTTTTGAGCTATTTTTATAACCTTACTTTTCTACTACTTTAATCGGATTTACCACAAAAAAAAGAAAAGCCCAAATCAGATTGGGAAGCTACAACAACAAGCATTACCGCATCCTTAACTAGACATGGATGGTAGGTAATGGATGGACGGATGGGTGGATGGACGGATGGGTGGATGGATGGACTGTGCAGGATATTCCTGCATTCTGTCAGCGCCAACAAAAATATTGACAGACGTGCAGGCCGTGAACAGGGCATGAAAAAAAAGATGGAAAGTGGCTGATCTCACAGAAGACAGCCAGGACAACGAAGGATACCCAAAATAGATAAGATTTTGGACGATGGGTCTTTAGGTAGCTTCCAAGTTCTTTGATGCAGTAGAGCTTTACGGTCAATGGAAGTTTGAACTTGCCCTCCCCATGATGAATCTCCTGCGTCGGTGTGTGTGTGTGTGTGTGTGTGTGTGTTATGGACTCTTTCCCAAGGGCCGAGATGTTCGTATCCCGCCATGTCTGAGAGATGGATGCTCCAGCCCCTCCTGTCCAAGTGTCCAGAGACAATGGGGCTCCAAACTTTTGCTTCTGGCAGCAAATAGATTTGGTACAACTTATTTGTAGTATGTGCATCGAAAAGATGTGATGAGGACATGTCCATAGAAGGCTAAACAGGCTGCAGTGTCAGAATTGTTTCGCACATTGCCGACTCGACATCTAGCCATCCTCGCCGGTCCCATGTAATATCAGTTGCGAACGGTTTGCATGGACTCGTAAATGGACTTGGAATGATCTGGACTCGTCTGGAGCGATTAATCGCCTCGTCAATTTCGAGAGCCATGCATGATCCTAGACCTCTGGTCTGAGCACTAGACTAGTCGAGTCTACACTTGGGTTGAATTTGAGACGTCAGCGGGAATCTTTTTTCATGGCCGTTTTCTTTTCACAATGTCATTATTTCCCCATGATACTCTTCCACGCGTCCCGTTGTTGCCTTGTTCACCAGGTCCGTTGGCTACCGTATCAGTTTATGCATATCCCAGCGGAAACAATGGTACAAACATACCGGGTACATCATTGAACACACAATTAATTAGGCCTTTTCCATGGTGGATGAATTCAGCTTGATTGAATGGCAGATGTAGTAGATGTTCTACCGAGGGCCAAAATCGTGAATAGCGGCGTGCTGAAGCCGGGGTGCTACGAGACTGTAAGGGCTGGAAGCTATAGGAATGGCTCGACACATGGCATTGCACACAGACCTCGCCCACAATGCCGGTGGGATACATTTAGTCCTGCGTATCGAGGCCGGATATTTTCCAAACCAGCCACTCCGGCGTAACTAGAAGCCAGATGTTCTCGTACCCGGGAGCAGGATTAGGCAAAGCAGACTGGGGGACCGCTTCGCTCACCCAGTCGAAAAGCATCACACCGGGTCCGAGGCTTTTGAAAAGAGGTCTATGGCTCTTCTATGAAGCATTTAGATTCATGCCAGTCGAGTTTGAGAGGGCTGTATAACCGAACGTTTCATTGTGCGAGCTAATCACAGTATTATGCAACCAAACAGGAACCAAAACCCGGGGACTGAATCAGGCTGCTGCTGTCATTTTTGCGCGCTGCGGCGTGTAACAACCTACCGTTGCTGAAATTGAACCTTGAGGCTTGAATCAGAAGTTAAAAAGGTCACAAGGGGGAGGGGGATCAACACGGATGGTCCAGCTTCAAACAATAGTTGATCTGCAAGGCTTAACCCCCCTACACAGTGCCCAAGCATACAACTCTTGCATTACGCAATGCAAAACATATACGGAGTAAAGCTGCATGACATTGGAAATAAGGTCTGGTCATTTGTCGAAGCAGGGGTTTCAAGTGTAATAAACAGAGGCCCCATGCCCTGGGCAACCTAAATCGCTCGACAGGCAAGCCCACATTCGGTTTTAGTGATGCCCATGGGGCTGGCAGTTGAGACGGCGGGCTCTCTCAAGAACATGAAGAGAGATGAGGATGGTGCTGGAAAACATGTGCTCGGTTAGGGAATGAAGCCACACCAACTGGTACATGTGCGCTGTTGAACAGGTATCGGGATGGGGCAGCAGCAGCAAAGCCTCACCAAGGTGTGAAGGGCTAGCCTTCGCTTAGCAGTCGGTGGCTACGCGATTTGACCTGCGATGAAGCACAGATTGTCGTGACAAGTCTTGTCACCCCCTGCTCCCGGTTGTCAATAGTCCTTTTCCACCTTTGCCGATGTAGCCTGCAATCCGGCATGATGCGTAGCCACGCTGCTGCAGAGCACCGACAATTTCCTGATCCTTGAAAAGCTTATCCACAGAAGCTTACTTTTGCATTGCTCACATGGCGTCGTCAAGTCCACTTGCACTGCCTGGCGGTGATTTCGTTCTCCCACGAGGTCTCGGCAGCTGGGGCTCTGGGGGATGCTGTTGCTTCACACACCAAACACGGGCGTCAACTGCTTTGCTTGTTGTGCCTTGTTGTGCCACCAACTGATCCACAGCACGGTGTAGGGAGCATTGCCTCATTGTCCTGAGGACTCTGAGCTGCGCAAGATGCAGCAAAAGAGTGGTGGCTCAGCCGTCGAGTCTCGCGCCTTACTTGGCATCCTTGGCATTGGCGTGCTTGATTTTAAAGGCCAGGGGGTGTACCGCTTGGCACAGGCTTGGCGGCTGGGCACAGGCATGGAGGCATGCGACGCTTGGGCAGTTGCACCTTTTCTGCCCAGGAATGAATGGTGTTTGTTCATAAAACACTTATTAATATCTGCCAGACACGACGAGCATATTATCTCGTTGGCGTAGCCCACGCCAAGTGGTTCCAAGCCGAACTGATTGGCATGGCGTATTATTGTCTTCTCTCTCGAGTCTTTGAGGCTTGCTCCATGGGACGGCCCCAAAGGTGGGCGGCGAGCTGACAGCACGTGGTCCGTCGTTGGACGCACTGATATTGCGAATGGTGGTGGAAGGATGCGTGGCCCCTGGTCCCCTTGACCGAAGAGTTCGCCGTGAGCAACGGGCCCGGCGTGGATGTGGCTGCCACCTAGTCTGTGAGCTTAATCACAAAAATGAAACAGCACGACACCACTACTTGGTCCCGTGGTCCAGAACGTTTGTTGCTGAAAGCTTTGTCATCCGACCTGCCGCATTCGGGCGCCGGAAGCCAAGACACTGGCATGAATCTCATTGTGGTGAGCGACCATCAACAGCAGCCGACGGCGATTCGCGACCAGAGCGCAAGGACGGACGGGGTGAGCCTGCCCGCTGGTTTATTGCCTTCACCTTGTATGATTTCGTCGTGGTTTTTTGATGTTTTGGCTGCGACCATGGAGCTGCAGGTCGCGCTGGCAGAGCCTGGTGCGCATCGACCTCCCATGAAGTCATCCGCCTCATCCGGTGGAGGCGGGCTGAAGCTGGCCTGACGTGAGAATATGCACTCAATGCCCATCAACAAGAACGTACATATCGCGGCGGGAAAGAAACACCCTCGCTCAAGTGCAGAGGCAGGGAACCCTCGGTACCAAACCATGACTCTCGTCCGTTTCTCCAGATTGAGCAACCTGTGTGTGCAGAGACCCTGAATTAGGAGGGTGGAAGCCACCGCCACGAACAAGGAGAGTCGTCAACAGCCAGCAAATCAAATTTAGCTCACTCATCAGATGGCCAGAACGCAGATCAAGCACAAAGCCTTGTGAACCCCGGCGTTGTCCCTTTAAGTCCAATCTCGAGTGGATAGAAGTGATAAAAAACGAGGTGCCAGGCGTCAATGTGCATCGAATGTTCCGCGCGGCCAGTGGGGCCTCGGGAGGCTTGGACTTTGGCGCCCATGCCCAAGACCAAAGAAAACATGTCTCAAGAGAGATCTGGGTCAAAGCTTGCTTTCTCTTCTGCTTCTATGTCAGAGCCCGCCTGCTGCAAAATACATTCCGATGTGCCATCGACAACAGCTAGCCATGCTAGCTCGGGATATAGCGTAGGTGAAAACGGTAGGTCTGAGGAGGGGCTTGAACTCAGGCAAAAAGATGGGTGACGGCCAGGATCAGGACACAAGGGCTTGACTTCTTGTTGGCTGGCTGGCCGCTGCCAGTCTGCCCACCAGGAGATGCTGTGCCATGCAAGCCATGCAAGTTGTGAGCATCACTTGGCAAATCGACTTGGCTTCGTGGTGTCGACATAGCGTGGTATTGGCGCAGACCAGACCGACGTTGTGAAACCCAGAGGACTTGAGATGGGGATTGATTGAAATAATGCAAGGCGACACCCCAATACAATGCGTTGGTTGTTCCTCAACAAGCTCTCGCTCCAGTGCCCTGTTTCATCGCTGTTCTTTGAATGCCATGCTGTGGCCCATGCCATCAACATTGACCGACGCACACAGATGATAGTTCTGATCTCGTGGAGTCGTGGTCCGTTCGCAATCGGTCCAGGGACCAGATTGAACACTTTGACTCGTAGCCACGACAGCACCCCTTGTCCCTCTGGAACAGTGTAGATCAGTGTCATCGAGCCAGATCCACACCTCGGAAGTCGCATCATACAATATATGAAGCCGGCAGATAATAATGCAATGACTCTTTCGCATTACATGGCACGAGCGGGTGTTGCATTCGCTCGTCTCCAGAACCGGAGGGTCCACGAAAAGCATGGTGCCGGCGCCACTGGTCCAAGACTCCAAGGAGTCCAAGGAGTCCAAGGAGCTGCTTGCTACCGCATTGCAAGTACCTGGTACTCCCATACGCAGCCGATGTCCATCGTCGTCCACGTCGGATTGTCTGCGAGCCCACGGAGACAGATGGTCTCTTTCGGGTCCGCCAGATAAAACGCTTGATGTACGGAGTACAGTTGGGCACATCATTCAACCCCCAGTGGAGCCTCTTGCCAATCGAAGTGTGGTTGGTGGTGGGCTCAGTGCCCAGACCTTGCCAAGACTTGGCGTTCTTGGCAAAGCGCACTCCGCCGACGAACGTGGTGTCCCCCCGTTAGGCGGTACCTTGCCCATAACCTCCGGTCCCACCTGCTCAAGGTACCGGTCATCCTGGGTGACCAGATACGTTTGCCAAGAAACGCCAAGAATTTCCGCTCGCCCTTTCTCGTCTACCCAGACCTGTGTGAGAGCGTAAAGGGAGCCAATGCCCCAGAAACCTTCGATACGTAGTCTTCCTTTTCCCCCAAACATCATTCTTAAAGCCACAGCATCTCGCAAGGGGTTAGTTTTGTCATCCAAACCAGCATTATCCAGCATATTGCCGTTGGTTATCGAGCAGTGGTTTGCGAGCCGTCAACACTTGGCTCTCACCTGTAGCCCGGACATTCTGACTCGGGCCGCCTTTGGCCACTGATACTCCACCATGACATCCCAAATCCCAGATGGCGCGCAGGCTTCCTCGGTCTCGAGCAACGGCAGCGACTCCAAGTCAAATACGCCTGCTCCTTCAAGCGCAACGTCCAACACGTCTCAGCACAGCTCCAGCGACGACAACTTGACTTGCCGTTGGAACCATTGCAACCAGAAGTTTGCTAACCCGGAGACACTATATGTAAGTGGCTGCTGTACCCATGCACATGGTCTACACTACCTATCCGTCCGTCTGCATGTAACGGCTACCACCCTCATATACGCGAAAGAGGGATGGGTTTGCGCTTCTTTGCAATTCACTTGCTTCCCCCCCCCTCTCTTCTTCGCCTTCTTCTCACTGACACGCTCGATCAAGGAACACATTTGCGAACGTCATGTTGGACGCAAGAGCACCAACAACTTGAGTCTTACCTGCCAGTGGAATTCTTGTCGCACAACCACGGTCAAGCGCGATCACATCACCTCTCACATCAGAGTCCATGTCCCTCTCAAACCCCACAAGTGTGAGTTTTGCGGCAAAAGCTTCAAGCGTCCTCAGGATCTGAAGAAGCACGTCAAAACACACGCCGACGACTCGGTACTGTCTCGCTCCGGCCAGGACCATCCAGGCCTCAACTATCGGACTCAGGGCTCCAAGGGTATGTTTCGCCTCTTTCCAACTCTGCTCTGCCATCTCATACCAAGCGCTGACATGCGGGTGCAGGACCGAGCTACTATGATCATAATGGCCAAATCCGCTCTGGCGGCCTTGCGCACCACCAGAGCCATGGCTATTACGCGCCTCAGCCTTCGACTGGCTACGGTCTCTACTTCAACCAGCCTCCCATGAACGCTCCTCGCGCCGAGCACCTTGGATACGGTGCCCCAGCTCATACCACTGGCTATGATCGCAAACGCGCCTACGATATGGTGGACGACTTTTTCGGCAGTGCTAAGCGGCGCCAGATCGACCCCAGTTCATATGCTCAGATTGGCCGCTCTCTTTTGCCTCTTCACGGCTCGCTTTCCGTTCCTAATGGTTCCATGTCTGCTCATGAACACTACATGGCTCAGCCGGCACCAGCCATGGTTCATAGTGGCCCGGCCCCAACGCAGAACCCGCTTGCTCAACAGTATTATTTGCCAATGCCCAACGCCCGAACGCAGAAGGATCTTGTTCAGCTCGACAACCTGCTTGGCCAGATGCAGGATACCATCTATGAAAATGCTAGCCACGCCACCGCCGGCGTCCATATCCATAATGGCGGCGAGAGCGGGTTTGGTGGCTACCGACACAGCCAGTCACCAACTGTCTTGCAGCGCGGGTCCCCTACCGGTCTTTCTGTCCCTGCTGACGGCTACCATGCAGCCTCAGCTGCGAGCATGCCGTCGCCTCTCACTGCCATTTCCTCAACCGGCACTCCCGCTGTTACGCCGCCTTCGAGCTCAATGTCATACACTTCGGGCCACTCCCCAAGCCCCTCCCTCTCCTCGGGACTTTCCCCCCAGTCTCGCCACAGCAGCACCACGACCTCCTCCGTCATGTACCCTAGCCTGCCCACAAGTCTTCCTGCTGTTAGCCAGGGCTTTGGGTCCACCACAGCCGCTCTTGGCCCTAGCTTCGACACCAGTGAGCGCCGCCGATATTCTGGTGGCATGCTTCAGAAGGCTAGGACAATTCCCCCTATTCGTCATGGTGAAGAGCCTAGTGGTCGTACAACTCCCAAGGCCGGCGACTCTGCTCTCTCTGTTGGCTCTCCATCTTCCGAGTCAGATGTTAGCGAAGCTACCAGGGAACGCGAGGAGCAGTACGACCGCTGGCTAGAGAACATGCGTGTCATTGAGACTCTGCGAGAGTACGTCCGTGGTCGATTGGATCGAAGGGACTTTGCTAGAGAGAATACCGAGACGTCTCAGAATGATGGTGATGCCATGGATGTGGATGTAAAGAGCCCTCTTAGACAACCCATCAGTCTCCGAGAGGGCGGATCATCGCTGTACCCTCGATTGCCGGTTCCAGGTTCCTAGATTGGCACCACGCATTAGGGCTGAATGTTGTTCTGTGTGGCTATGAGTGAGATTGGTTTCCTTGCTACGTATGTTGGTAATTCCTTCTTTTTTTCTTTTCTTTTTGCTCATTGGTTCAGATTCTGCGGCGGCGGCCCTTCAAGTTGACAGGTGGGGGATGCCCTACGGAAATGGGACATCTTAGGATTTGTAGCGTATGGGACAATGGGACATGAATCTTGGATGTACGAGGGCTCAATAGCATTAGGCGTATACGTTATGATTGATTTAATTACTTATTGTACATGTGACGAATTCTGACCAGACTCGTGTTCCGATTCTTACTGCTGTGGGGTGGTCCAGGGCACTTGGCAGCAAACACGGCCAAGAAACAGGGGAGGGGCATCTTGAAGACAACTAAGTTCCTGATGACGCTTAGATTAGTAACGATGCGACGCTTGCCGGAGCTCTACGGAGCACTCCAACAGAACTCGGTGAAATCAGGGGTAATGTTCAAGTGTCAGTCCAAGTGCGGTCTAGTCTAGCTACAGTTGATGCGAAGAGCCTTGGCAACACGCCGTCGAGGCATGTCCCTCGCCGAAGCCTTGTAGTAGGTTGTGAGGTTGTGGCGACAAGGGTAAAGGGGCCATATCCAGGTCGATTCTACAGTCCAACACCTGGCAACATTATGGGTCAGTAAAAAAGGCCAGTTTCTCGACTTGCACGGCTTTGGACGGCTGTGTTTCCGAATGAGTTCCCGGTGATACCTTGACGTATGCAAGTCGACGGCAACAGCACCACACCACAGCTCATGCCAAGAAGTATGAGGTGGAAATTCTTCCCGAAGAACACGCTTAACAGCATGCCCAGAGGGCACTGAGCCTTTGATCATCTTGATCATCTTTCCTTGCGTGGCCATGCTTCCATGTCGTGCATGACAGGCGCCCCAAGAGACCAAATACAGCCTACAGCATACGGCCTACATACACAACCGGTAACATTTGAACGGCTTGATGCATGGATGACCCTACCCTACCCATTCAGTAACTTTCGCCATGTCCATATCACGCTGGGCAATCAACCTGGGCCCTCGGCGTGCCATGGACGTATCCAAAGGTAGCATCATGATGGGTGGCGAAGCGCAAGAGAAAGGGGGTTGAAGCCTTGAAAGAACTTTTGCTACGCATGCTGAGCCGTTGCTGCATGATGGCATTCGTGGCCAACCATCGATCGACTGAGAAGCACCGCTTGTACGTCCGGCCGAGCCAAAAGGCGTCTGCCATGATAACCGGCGAGGTACTCGCATACCAGGCAGCGTGGCATTTTGGAGCCCACGGCTCTGACCGGGGGTGGGTGTGACCGAGACACTGACGGGGTTTGTTTGCGAGAAGCCGTCTCGACTCTTGGGCATCAAGAAGCGGGCAGACAGGGCTGGAACGGGAGGGAGGCCTGGGAGTCCAAATGCCGCCCGTGAATGGGAAAGAGCGAGCAGCCAGGCTGCACAGGAAGGAGCAGTGAACAACCGTCCAAAAAAAAGGATATAAAAATGAAGTGAATCCTCCTTCTTCCAATGCGGAAAATCTCAAGCGCCAAAGTGAATCAAATTCTGGGAACCGCCATCCTTCTTCTACGACTCGAAGACAGTGCATCGACATTTACATCGCAACTTGACAGTTTCTGAGAAGAACCCGACACCATGCGTTTCACGTGGATTGCCGCTGGCATCTTCAGCCTGGTCTCGCTGGCGGCTGCCCAGACACCTACTGACGGGTCCCCCGGTGTCTGCTGCTGCTGTGACATTAGCAGAAATGTCATTAGTTGCGACAGAAGCATCTCGAAGAACGAGTGTATTTGTGCTGCGGTTGTGTGTGCTGCGAATGCGCGCACCGTCTACACTGACAGCAAGCCTCCGCCGACTCAGACTGCGGAAACATCAGGGCCTCCCTCGGTCCAGAAGACGACGGCTCCCGCCAGAGAGACGGCCGTGGGAGCAGCCGGGGCTGAAGACGCATGTTGCTGTTGCAATATTGCCAAGACGGCCATTGTCTGCTCTCTCTCCATCAGCAGGCGCGAATGTGTTTGCCCTGCCGCTATGTGTCCCTCGGGTGCCAAAACGATATGGGCAGATGATAATAAGAGGGACATGGTTCGCTCTCCATCGTCTGCCATCAACGAAGCCCCCAAGAGATTCATTACTGTCGGGCGGCGTGCACAAACAGACACGGTGTCTCCCGGCCTCGATGGGTCGCCACCTCGTGCTGCTGGCCGCATGAAGCTGTGTTGCTGCTGCAATGCTCGGAACAAGAAGGTGGTTTGTGACATTCGTGCGCAGGGGGAATGCGTCTGTCTCGCTGTTGCCTGCCCCAAGAATGCCGAGATTGTTTATGTCAAGTCTGAGTGCGGTAAAGTATAGGCCTGGTGCTGGGACTGGCTCAAAAGTTCAAACTATTGTTTATATCATGTCGTAAAATTGGTCGACTTTATACCGCACATGATTACGTGGGAAGTGCTCGGGAAAAGAAATGGCTAGCTTAGATTGTAGATGGATTTTGGTGAATACACGCACCGAGCTCAGCACCTTTCTACTAGTATCGCCTTTGGGTCCAGTATGACCTTTTCGAATACAAGATACAGGGAACGAGCGATGGCTCTGGGCCGACAAGGGCTCCCTATTTCTTCTCTTTGGAGACTGCGGTGCTTTTTGTGTCGTATTGAGCAAGAGGCCAGGGCCAGTTTAACTGTGCCTCGCGTTTCTCTCTAATGCTGGTATAATGCGCTGAAGCCCTGCAATGCAATGCACGGTAACCGACCTGCAGAATCACAAAAGTTCTTTGGTAATGATACGTATCTCCACGTCCTGCAGGCACCCATCATGGGACGCAGTGGGCATCGATGCCCATGTGATGTGGACCACGGAACCAGCTATTTGTCTCGTGCGGACACCATGACATTACAACGGCCGTGGGAGTCGATGCCTTTCTGGCCCCAGAGAGCAGGACATGTCAACGCGTCTTGCACATGCACGAGTCCGCGTCCATCAGCCGTGCCCGCGAATAGTGGAAAGAATAAAACCCGGCAGCCAAGACACCCATATTCATGCCCACCAGTCGCCTCATTGGCGGGGTACCTGAGGGTGGTATATGGTGTTATTGCCAGTCTGATGCGTCACTGACGTCATCACGCGAGGATCAGCGGCGACTACATGTCATTATTACTCCACGCTTCATGATCATGACCCAATTTACCTGTTTTTGCCTGGTTTTTTTTTGGTTTTTTTTTCGTCGCGCAAAACAGAGCCCATATATCGAGCAGATTCCCCCATCTTGACAAAAATTAGCGAGACGTGTTGGCAACGCAAATAAAAGTGCGGAAACATGTCACAGGACAGTCTTGAGAAAATCCTCGGCCCATCTGCCACGCGCGACGCCGCGCCCGCGCCCAATGGCACCTATGTCATACTCGATCGATCTTCCAACGCGGCGATTGCCATTGTCGACGGCAGGCTGCGGCTGGAAGCGGACATAGCACAGGCGGGAAATTGCTACTGGCGGTGTGTGGAAAAGGACGGGTGGCTGGGCTTCTATGAGACGGAGCTGGAACGGTACCTGGGGCACGACTTTTGGTGGAACTTCAACGCGGATAATACCCAGCTTGGCGAGTACGGGTATTTCGCGCCCAGGAGGCATCCTCGTGGCGGGTACTTGTTGCTGGCGCCGAGGTTGGGCGGGCTGCTGCGGGTTGTTGCCGGGAAGGACGGGGTGTTGAAGGGCGTCGATGCCGGTGAGACGCTTTGGGAGTTTGTGAGGGTTGATAGGGACGATGACGATGACGATGACGAGGACGAGGAGGATACCACAGGAGATGAGGATGGAGGATTCGAGGACAGAGTGCAAGAAGTGGACGGGGACCGGCAGTAAAGGCACGACTGTCACGGATCCCATCGGTCGACGACCCCCCCAGATGTTGATCGGTGCTACCCCTGAATGGCGCACCTATATCAAGAGGTTATACGCCATGCAAATTGTCAAACTGGCAAGGCGTGCTGGCAGGACCTATTGCGTGTTGCGGACCTCTTGAGCGGTATGATATTGCACAGACTGTCGACAAGATACGGCAACAACTGCCCTTCATACAATGGGCCGGCAGACAAGCACAGCCTAATTCTGGGGCAAAGATGTGCGCTGACAAACCCACTGCTTTACACCTTCCAAATCTCCGATCCTCGAGACAAGATGCGCCGGGGCGCCCGGGAGGAGCGGGCTGTTGATAATCTACTCTTCTCTGTTGTGCTCCGTACATATGCAGTGTCCATCCAGTGACTAGCCCGCAAAAATATGGCCAATGCCGTCTTCCTAACCAGGTATATATACCCCGGCGTGGGCTGGGTATGACTTCCTGATGTAGAATTTGCACTGAACCCGTGTCAGCACTAATCGCAGACAGATGGATGGAGTCGCTGTCGGAGGACAGAGACAAGCCATAGCCGGACATCGCAGACGCTAGCAAGGTGTTGCGTCATGCCTGCTCCTGCTTGCTGTTGGTATTTTCCAGTCGCGGAGTTAAAGCCTCTGGAATTTTCACAACGTATGGCTGTAGTTCTGGACCTGGCGAGGCTTCATGTCCTTGAAGCAGTGGAATGGAACAGCGCCCCTGGCCCATGGTGGTTCTTTGTACATTTTCCGCGTCGTGAAAAATTGGGACATGTCGCCCAAGCCTGACACGTATCCTTCGGCAGAGACAAGTGTCAGATACCAGTAATAGAGCCAATATGACCCTGTGGTGACAGGACGAATCTGGTTGACTGTGGGTCAGGCTTGAAAGCGCCTGACTCACTTCGCAATAGATGGTGTGAATCGTGAAAGAAACGGCAAAAGGAAGAGAGAGCCGGGGTTACGGCTCTCGGGCCCCTCAGGGCCTCATGTCGGATTTGTTCGTTGCCGACACGTCTGAGGGATTCTTTCACCTTTCTGCTCTACCCACCAGGCACTTACTTCAACTTCATGTACGGAGCAACTGTAGACGGAGCACCTGGGTTAGGGAGGCAGCTAAGAGGTTTTGACAAAGTCATGTTGATCAGGCCGTGACCCAGCGAGATGCGGAACTGCGCCCTTCCGGACTCCGCAACGGTTAGTAATCCAAGAACTTGCCAGGGCTACGACCAGGGTTAGACAAACGATACACACATGCATGGGACTGGGACTGTAAGATGCGATACATGTGGTCAATGTATGGTTGAACTCGGTGGCCCAAGAAAGTCAAAAGACGGGCCGTTGAGCCAATTTTGCCTCAGCCTCGGCACTCGCTGAAGCAAAAGTGGAAATATAGACAGGGTCGCCTCTTGGCAAAGTCCCAGCTTCATGCTCCTGTCTGAGGAGGCAATGATCCGGAGCCCCGTCAGCCCGACTTGAGACAGTTGCACATCTATGTCGTAGGTATCAGGTGCAACCATGCTCATTGTGCTGTCCCATTGCACGAGCCGTCTGCTGTTCGGTTTCTTTCAACACCAAATGCGATGCCTGCCGGGAAGCTTTCGCTAACGAGATGCGCCATGCCGGGCTAGTAAGGGTCCCATATACATACCTGGCGCCGGCCAACTTCTGTTCAGGCCCCTTCTTCTCGAGGCGGAGTCCTGTCGGACCCTGGGGATTTCCGCTCACCTATTGGCGACGCTGCATTCCACAAGGTATCAGCCGCCAAACTAATGATGCATATGGAGTACGGAGTACGGAGTACTTACTGCATGTTGTATAGCAATGCTGAATCCACCCATGACTGTGGCTGCTGACGGCAGGGCTATCCTTGTCATCCGATTGCCGAAACTTCTTGGGGCAAGTCTTGGCCCAGTTGCACAAAATTCAAATCGGCCAGGCTTGCGGCTGTAAAAGATGTGATGCCCAGTCTGTGTAATACTCGACTTGGTCACTTCATGTACAATTCTTTTGCCAGTCATTTGTGCCAGAAGTGTCGAGTCCCTTCAGCCTTTTGTTGAAAGACGACGTGCCAAACGTGACCTTGGCCAGAATTCCAGACGGACACCCCTTGGTGCATTGCGAGCGCTGTAACAACCAGTATACCTGAATTGTACGTGTAGAGACTGCAATCTCAGATCACAAGCAGTGATTAGATGGACAAGCTATGTATGAAACAGGGAGTTGAGGAGCCCGACAAGCTGTCATTGGAGCAAGTAAGACAGTGATGATGTTAGCCAACACGCTCTTACGCCCCGCGGGGTCGACCTTCATATTTCTGCTGGAATCAACTGCGTTTGTCACCCAGAGCGCTGTAACTAAGAGCCGTGTAGGATCTTTGGTTGACGTAACAAGGAGCTTTTCGGTGGGCTACTGACCCGGGCAAACGAGTGGATGATGAAACAGACTAGCCCACGTTTAGGTTGCGTAATGCGAAGCCATGGTATAAAAGCTTGGGGTGAAAATAAAAGTTGGTTGGCTATACAACCTATTGTGGAAAGCTGATGCTCTGATTATGATGGAACTGGAGATGTGTGTTGATAAACGAGGTGATGGCTCAGATGGCAAAATCAAATGACAGCCAGCAACAGAAAACATTTTCATCATTCTCCCCCTGACTAGACAATATTGAAAGGAGGGTTCGAGGTCATTCTGAAAGGTCTCGGGTCAACCCATAGTGTCACAGTGGCAAGTGCTGCTTTGTCGTGAGTTTTGCCAGTGGCTTTCATTAGGTGTTGCACCATCGTTCGTGGCCTTTGTTCCTAGCCAATTCTCACCCAGAATTTCACCTGATGCCCTGGATTTACAGTTCTTGTGGCAGTCCCCACCAGTCGTTTTGCGGTGTCCACACTCGATTCAATGTAGCTACGCTAGTTGCTCGATTAATTGCGCAAATGGGTAATACTAACGGGTCGAAGCACGTTTTGCTAGGTCTGCCACGAGACTGACATGACGCCTGGGGGGATCGGCGTCGCATGGGCCAGTCTTGGTTCACTGACTATGACGCCAAAGAGACGGAATTAGGACATGATGGAGCTAATTAGGAATTAGGCCGTAATTCTCCGTATTGTCCAGGATTGTAATGAGTGAAGTTGGACGAGCCCTGGGGAAAACTGTGACATAATTTGGTACACTTCTTCGATGAGACGCTTTCAAGGATACATGACCCAATCCATCTCAGGCCATCCTTGACGGTTGGTGTCGCTTGGTGCCGACCACACTCGTACAGGGACTTGCCACCAGTGCACTGCGTCCAAAAGTTGCGGCCATGCAACTACATGGCCAAAGTTTGTGATTGATCGAATGATGTTGTATGTCGTCCGAGCCCTTGACAGAGAGGAGGTTGTTGGTCGTCGGTCTTGGATGCGGAAGGCACGACTTTGTGCTCCGAAGCAGGTACCAGGCAGGCCCCCTTAAAAATAAATAGTCACGTCTACTCCATACTAAGTACCTAGTACAGTAAGTACCTAGGTAGGTACTTTACTTATATATTGATCGTCTCGGACCAGGAGCCTGCCTGGTCTTTTCAAGTCAAGGAGCAAAGTCAAATTGCTCAAGTGAGTATCATCGCCAAGCCAGGTGCCAATGCTCCAGCTAGAGCCCTGTCTGGCCGTCATTCAGTCGCTGAAGCAGCTTCACACGTCCAACCCTCAGCTCGGCCAAGTTGGCTGGCCTTGTGGGTCCCTTATCGCCGACACTCTCGACCGCTCGACTGTCACAACAGTGTGGGCTAATGCTGGTCAGCAGCGACATTTGTTGCCCTTCGGAAAGCGCCCCCATTCTTCTGGGAGGGCACAGGAGGGCACCGCAGCAACGTCCTGGACATGCGATTGAAACACAGCCATCAACTCCACCGAAATGGTGCGGGCCGAGCTCTCGCTTTCCGTCGTGGGATCTGCCACTGACACATCATTTCAAACATGACATCTGGGAATGTCTTCAACAGGCTCAAGTACCTACCTATAGGTACTTAAGTACCTAGGCAGGTACCACCTCTTGTTGACCAGTCCAAGGCTTCAATGTTCCTCCCACTTCGATTTTGGCCGTGTCTCACACCCACAGGCCCCAGTCTCAGTTGCCTCCACCTTCCCCGGGGCTGGCTGTTGCTGCTCCCGCTTGGACTAAGTAAGTGGTTAGTTGCGTGAGCAGTCACAAAACCAGCACTGGTGTAGCACCGGTTCGGCATCCTCGGGCGACAGCCGGGCATAGCCTCATTCGGGATATCCAAACAGACAGCGTAGCGACGGCCGAGACAAGCCACTGGATCCAGTGGGCTGAAGGAACATTGAACCCTAGCGTTCGAGCCTTCCACAGTCAAGCAAGCAGTGACCACACACCAGACCAACACAACTCTCACTCGCTGCACGTTTGGACTGTTAGGGCGGGAACCAAGGGCGGGAGGCCAGAGCCAGCAACACTGCTGGTCGCACTGTCGCAGTCCCCAGGCTCAACTTTTCTCAGCCCAAGGAACAGACGGACAACCTTGTTGCTTTTGTTCTCCATTCAAACTCTGGACATTTCGCTGTCTGGACCGGCCTTCTTGCTCCCCAATTCTCTTCTGGCTTTGCCTTGCTTGCGGCCCAAACATCCACCCTTGGTGTCCATTTAGCCCACTAGATTTGCTCGCATCGTCCTTTTCAGTGTGTCCTCATGCCTCACTCCACGCTATTCAATCATCGAGTTCTCGACACCGTCTCAGTACATGGATCTGCCGCCGGCCCCCGATGCTGATGGGCAGGCGGCTCCCGGGACAGCATCTGCCTCTCCGACAGATTCAAACATAGCTCCAGCCCCTTCTCCTCCAACAAAACGTCGTCGTACTGCTCCTGTTCTGAGTGATTGTTGCCGCACTTGCCGACTCAGAAAGGTAGGAACCGTCGACACCTGACTCGGGTATCTGTCTTTTTTATTCATTCATTCTTTCTTTTTGTCTGTGTTCACCTATCACCGCATCGAGACGAAAACGCCAGGCACTCCCAGACACATTATTCACACCACATGGCTTGTACCACGCCTCTTTTCACATAGTGTTGATTTGTCACGTGTGCTCACCCATACGATCCATGTGTAATTCTATCAAACTCGAGAGTCAATTGCTAACGGCCGTCAACATCCAACAGGTCAAGTGCTCCGGAAATCCGGGAGATGGCCCTTGCACAAATTGCGCGAGGTTGGAACTGACATGCAATTTCGCCAGCGGTGAAGAAGATGAAGACGCTGCAAGTAAGCAGTTATCCTACAACCATATTGTTCATGTTCAGGCGACTGCAGTCGAAGCAAAACTGTTCCGGGAGATTCTAACCCACGCCCCCAACTACTAGTCTCGAGAACAACCCCATCACACAGCCATACAGAGGCTGGCACCCTGCGAAAGAGGGCACAGCGGGCTTGCAGTCAATGCCATTCTCATAAAACCAAATGCTCAGGCGACTTACCGCGATGCAAGAGGTGTGAAGCTGGCGGGCTGCCTTGTGAGTACACGCCAGCAAAGCGAAGGTTCACCAATGTTCGGTTTCAAAACGCAAATAAGGGGCAAGGCTCCGGCAGTGCCACAAATGCAACGGAGGCAAGCTCGTGCAATTCAGGCACTGTGAGCAGGTCGGAGACGGCAACCAGTCCCACTTCCAGCACGGGGAGCAGCAATAATATCAACTTTGCCCTGATAACAGAGGGGTTAAACCTGACTGCTGAGTATGCTGCACCTACTCACGGGCGCGTTGTCACAAGCTGCTGACTATATTGTAGAGAAATGCTAGCGCGACGAGACCTCTTATTAAGGCATGTGGACGCTTACATGGGCAATATGTACTGGCTTCCATGCCAAGGTTTTCTGCACCCTGGCACTACTTACAAAGAAATTCAGGAAGGCACATTTGATCCTGTCGTGGCAGCCGCTGTTTGCGGTATTACAGCAGTTTTTGTCAGCCCCGGCGACTCTGGTGGCGAGTTTGGAGTCAAATGCACCGCCCACGTCGAAATGTACTTGTTTCAGAACGTTTACAAGTTTTCCGATGATCTCTTGGTCCTCTTCGCATTAAGCATTACCTTCAACCTTATTCGTGGAGAGTTTGCCAAGGTCTGGCAATCCTTTGGTGTCGCCTCGAGATTGATGCTGGGTTTACGAATCAACTGGGACGTGCTCCCCATGAATCAAACATTTTCTCAACAGGAGTGTCTACGACGTATTGCCTGGCAGCTATTCTACTTGGACCGCATGCTTGCTGGTGGATATGACGAGTATATATCATGTCGTGCTGAAAACATGAAGATTGCTCTGCCCTGCTCTGAAGCAGCCTTTCGAGAAAACAGACCAATCAGCGCAGAGAGGCTGTACGACAAACCCGGGAACCATCCGAGCACTATAAATCTACATGGATACCAGCTTCGTCTTATTGATTTGAGACACCGTATACAAGTGTAAGCGCGTGACATCACTGCTGAACTATGTTGGGGCAAAAGAGAAACAAGAAGAAAAGACTAAACTTTTGCCTAGGACTACTAAACAGCTTTGCAGCTCAAGCTCGCAGACGCAGCTCGATGCGTCAAGGGTTATGGCTGACATCAACAGACTACAGAATGAGCTAACTCGATTGCACATGTCGTTGCCTCCCGAAGTGCTTCTAAGCGATCAAACCGTCTCCAAATACATGGCGTCCCCTGAGCGAGCTGGCTACGTATTTCTGCACACCCATTTGGCGATAAGCCACATCGACCTGTACCGGTTTTCATTGCCAGGGCAGAGGGACAAAGTACCGGCAGACATCCTTCGCAAGCTTCCCAGGGAGTTTATAGCTCGGTCGCAAAAACAGGCTGTTGCCCACGCCATGTGCCTGGGTCGATTTTGTGACGCAATACAAAATGAAGTGGACCAGATGCAAGGCACTGGGAAACTGGAACTCGCTGGCGACTATTCCACGTTCCAAATGTCAACCAACTGTGTGCGCGTGCTTTTGGTGGCTCTGCAGTACGAGCTGTACCGAGACGTCACCGAAGTTACCACGGCACCATTGTGGCGAAGCGTCGAGGTTGACGAAGCCCATATTCGGTTCCTCATTGACTCGGTGCAGAGAGTCACTAGGCCGTGGTGCGACATATTGACCGTCGCACAACAATCGGTACGTCTTGTGCCATGCATGTCTACGACTTGAGTCTTGCCTTCTAACTATGCTTGAAACATGCAGTACGACCACAATGTGGCACTAGTTGAAGATTTCAACAAGACTCGCAAAGTCGCCGACCAGAGAGCGGTTGTGAGCATGTTTGGGTCCAAATTGGGGGGCAGCGATCGTTTACCGGGCCCCGACGCAATCCTCGAGAGCATTGCTACAGGGAACGCCGAAGAAGACTACAGACGAATGCCCTCGCACAGCCCAAGCAAATCGACGCGATGGGTCGGCTCTCACCCGTCACCTCCCGGGCCAGGCATGTATGCCATGCAGGCCAGCGATGCCGCATCCGAAGATAACGCACCAGGGATTCCACCATTCCTTGCCCAGGCCAGAAATAGACTTCATGATGTTGCGCAACTACCACTCGCGTACGATGCTGACAGCGCTCTCATGCCCATGGGAGATTTGGATGCTGTGTTGCCAGACACGAATCCGCTTATGAATGCGGGTGGTATATCCATGGTTGGCGTGCAGGGCAGTGGTCCATCCATGTTTCAACAGCCGATACCGCAACCCAGTGCAGGCTTCCTGATGGCCCAGCAAAGCGTGTTGGGTGGTGACGCCTATATGGACCAATATATGAATCGACAGCACGGACAGGGTGATTATTCACACCCCCCTGGTGGCTATTAGCGGCCGGACAACTGCTGCCGTGGCATCTGGGGTCGTCCAGTGCATGACTATGGGGCACAATTTGAGGCAACTTTGGGGTTCTAATCACTTGCCTGACTTGAATTGAAGCAACTTTGATTGCATTCGCCCAACCGGCGCCCTTTGTCCTCTGCATCACGGAATGCAAAGTCTGAATAGCCAGAGTGAGGCTCAAGTCATGAAATGACTATGCAAGGACAATGCGAGGGCCTCACCTCTAACATTAGTCGAGATAACCTTGATGTGCGAGATGTTCTTTTGGATATGGATTCCCCACCACTTTTGCAGGGTTGGTCGAACGACAAGGACGCCGTGTCTGTCACTTTTCGTATTGATATCAAAAAGAAGTGTTTGCTCCGTGAGGTTTCACGGCAGATGTTGACACTGACTTTGCGGCGTTTGAGGTTGTGCTCAAGTCATTAGCACAGTAGAAACGGAACCCCCGGGCAGGGGTGTATATGATATTGGGGGAATGATGCAGCGGGTTTTTTTGGGGGGGTTTCTTTTTGGACCAAATATACCAACAACCACTTGACGTGTCACCAGTTGGGCTATTAATGTGCTGAATGATTCCCAGGGTTGGCTTGTCTCGCATGTTGCCAAGTGAGTGAAGATGATTGACTGGCTTCTCATCTACGGTCAAGTACAGACAGAGCTGCATGAATCTACAATTCAGAGGGGCGAGGCCCAGTAAATGCTCCGGGGATGCTCATGCATCCTTGGACTTGCCAGACACGTGAGCCCTCTCAAGGCCGTTTCGGAAACATGACTCGAGACAAGCAAGTTGCCGGAGTGAAACCCCGACGCCGCGTCCGACAGCCATCGGTAGCATCATGTGTAGCTTGGCTGAACATGCACCATACCTGTAGCATGCGCGCTCCGTACAAATATGTCCTTGTCCCAGTGCATGTTGTTACTGCCGAGTTTTTGTAATGCAGCCGTGGCAAGCAATGGAGTATTACAATGCTCCTGCTTTCCCGAGACATTTGACCGGCTGGGCTGAGACGTGCGATGACACTCGCCATGAATTGTCAACTCTTCGCAAGGTCACACGAGTGGCTGGGACTTGGGGAAGGGAGCAGCACCGACTTTCCCCTCGTGTTGAAATGGCCCTCAATGGGACATGGCCGCATTCATTCCCGTACCCATGGTATGCTCTACACCAATCTGTACCGCTCAAAAACAAGCTTGTCAAGGCGTTATTCGTAAAATCACAAGTACGTATGTACCCTATGTAATTATACACTATCGACTATACAACCATACCGTAACAGAGGTAGTAATTCCAGATCCTCCAAGAACGGCTCATGCCTTGATAATTGTGCAATAATCGGTTCGTTGCTATATACATGTACACACCCCCCAGATATTAATGACCCAGTGGCAGCGGGCTTCCCCTCTCGAATCCGGCAGCCAAGATGGGTGAAGGCTGAGCAGATCGTCTGGCCTGCAGCCGGTTGCTGTGTATTGACAGCACTCAAATCGTCATGCTTGCCCCCTCCTTCGGCTACAGATCGTGATCAAGATTTTCCAAAGCCATTCATGCCAGATATGATCGCACCAGAGCAAGCGAGCTGGTCATCGCATGCTCAGGCGCGCAGTGAATAGTCATTCATATTTTTTGAGCGGGAGTATTTGTCGTTGGTGCCTCTCAGTGGGTTCCTCTCAGTGAAGATCGAGTTGGCGAAAGGCGAAAAAAAAAATCAAAAGGTAGCAGATACGAAACCATCCAAAATAAACAGCAACGCTTGTGCCTAATCAAAAAAAGGTAAGGCGAAGAATTTTCGGTGAGCAGTCCAGGGCAACGACCGAAGTGGTAGGTGAATGGCGAATTCATTCCAATGTAGCCGTTTCATGACTGTCTGATTTCGGTAGCTGTTCATGCAGTGTAGTTTTGCCAAAACGGTTGTTCAAGTGATGTGGTGTCTCCGAAAGGTGAAAATTGAATTCGCATGGGTGAGACGTGACAAACCGGGCAAAATGGAGGATTGATCAACTCTTGTAAATGAAAGGCTGACGAGTTAAAAAAGTGACAACATGGTGACAGGTGTTGCATTATTGGAATAATGTTCTGTCTTTCTCTTTCAATCCACCAATCTGATTCATATCGATGGACTGGAAGCGGCCTTTGGCCTCCTTCTCGTATGCTGGCAACTGTTCCTCATGCATAGGCTCCAGGCCGACAGCGGCATTGTCACCAACACGCACTACCAGAACACGGCCGCTCTTGGTACGTCCGTTCTCGTCATGTTCGTCGGGGAAGGTAATGTGAATTTGCGGGACATTATCTGGGGAATGAGGCGGCGAGCGGGGGTTCTGAAGCATGGGCTGGCCGTCACGACCAATATAGTAAACACTAGAACGGCCGTTGTGAGTAGTTTCGATGGTCAGGCCGCGGGGATTGGCCTGCTTGACGTCTTCATAAGGCGGTAGGCTGTTGTTGTGAAGACGCTGAAGCCGACGGCGTCGGTGGAAGAGGTAGAGAAGTGAGGCAAGAATCAGAGCGAAGAAGACAAGTCCGAGGACGATGAGCATCAAGTTGATCATTTTCTCCTGGCCATCGTCATTACGACGGGAGATGGTTGAAAAGGAAGGAGTGGCGAGGCGGTTGCCGCCGACAAGATGTGGCCTCCAGGGCAGTGTTGCAGAGCGTGCGTTGGTCGGAGCCATGGTGCTGAGGTCGAGGCCAAGTAATATGGCAAGGGAACAGCCGTCAAGAATAAATGAATGGAAGGTCTATGATCAGTGGTTCCCTCGTTAGAATATGAATGATGAAGATGGTACAATTGTGTGCAAAGCGAGGGCCATTTGATCTTGGCTGGCAATGTATCGAAACATCCATTCCAAAGATGCAGCCGTTCGCTCGCCTGCAATAGCTTCGTTGGAGCCCATGGAGAGCAAACTTGACTGCGAGACATTTACATATATAGGTGCGAGTTTGACGGTGGTTGAATTGTGAGGCGGCATGGTCCCACCTCCCTCCCATTTGGGTTGCGGCCAGCCACCCCCCCCCCGAATCCAATACGCACCATCTCCATACCAAACATCTGTCGCAGGCGAGGAATGTCCAAACAGTAAACAGCAAAACAACAAAACAAGGCAGGCTGTCGGCGAGGGGGGAGTTGAAACAGTCAAGGACTCACGTCTCCTGGATTCCTAAAGGACTAGAATGCAAATACAAGTCGAGTCCAAGTCGCTATATGAGTTCATAGCAATGCAGCTGGCAGGAATAGTATTTTTTTTCAATCGTCGGAGCACGGGGTGGTTGGTAGGATGACGCTGAGACTCGCAGGCAAGCTGGAGTTGTTTATGCGTTTCGGAAGGATTGGACGGATTTTCAGCTAAAGGAATGAAGCTGAAGAATCCTCAAGGCCTTGTGAAAAGCAAGATCTTGAAATCAAGGCAAAGAAGGAATGACAGTGAAGGAAGCAAGAGGCTTTCCTCGAATCTGCCCGTAAACAAATGGGTGCAGGGAAATGAGAGCAAGGAGAGGGGGAGAGGAGGTGGCCGCCGTTTAAGGGCGTTGAAGGAAAGGAGGAGAGCCCAAGCAAGCAGCCTGGCCTGCTGGGGCGAATGAACCGTCTCCTGCCCTGGCCAGCCTCAGCCGCTAGCCTCATCCGAACTCGACACCCATTGGCCGTGGTGTCTAGGACCAGGGGTTCCAGAACTGGGCCAGGGCGGCCGGCACTGCGCTGCCTTGCTTGCTGCGGCAACACCCAAGCCAGTCTGCGATATGCACAATAATGCTATTCGGAACAATGGCGCGCATTTCGCTGAAAAGTAAGGTTACCAAATCTCTGCCCTTGGCCCAAGGACACGGAATACTTTGCATGCGGGTCACTTTGAACAGCAAGGAATCACCCACAGACAAGGAGAGTGTCCGTCAGTCCATCTTCTGGATGAGAGCCAAGCCTGCAAATCATGGAGCCAGTGCCAGTTTGACGAATCCACTCGTTGAAATTAGACCAACACCTAAAACGGGGTCGACTGGAGGCTCCCAGGGGTTGAATGAGCTATCATTGGCTACACTTTTGAGTTCTCAACGGTGTCAGCCAATGAAATACGCAAATGTGCCTTGGCCCCTCCCCTCCCCCATACCCTGCTCGGGCCAGACCGACTGTTTTTGTTGTTGCAAATAGACCAGACGCTACAGGCTCTGGGCAGCTAACCCCTTTTAAACGAGAGGGCTCAAAGTAAGCAAAGAATATAGACAAGAAGCGGCTTCGGCCATGATACGCGAAAAGCTTGTGTCCGGGCGAAAAAAAAATTGGGCCAGGATGAGAAATGGTCTCGCCAGGCACCGCTGCAGTGCTGCAGCCGCCATGATTCTTGTGGAGTGCGCGTAGGCTGTGCCTTGTCGCCATGCATGATTTCAATCTACCAGACCCCTGGCTAATTCTGGCGCTAAGCCCGCCCTGGATTGGCGTTTCTTCCTGTTTTGCGTCGTGTACGATGTAATACTATCGAGCATTATTACTGCTGACCTCCCATGTTGTCGGCTTGGGCATCATGGCTGATGGGTGAGCCATCAAGCCAGCGATCCTTCAGTCGTCTTAGGCAACCCATGGCAATGGCCACCGCCTGGGAAGAATCCCAAGTGGTACCATAGTGCTCCGTACCTACCACACAGATACGCATTGTTGTTTCAAAAAGGGCCACTTTAAGCACCTGTGCTCGTTTGATGTCAAAGGCCACAGCCCCAACACTATTTCTTCACTCCGAGGGAAACAATGCTTGACCACGCACGCAAAGAATCGTCGTGCCGGCTACTCATGCCTCATTTCTGCGTGCATTTTCATTTGGCACACATTACAGTACACATTACAGTCCTACTCAAGTGCCCGGATAAAAACGCGGCAGTAGGCTGAGCTGCCTCATGACCCAATGTAGGGCACGGCAGCATATTTTCAGTGCCATACCGGTTGCCTGTTATATCGCTTGCGCCAGCGCAGATTGTGTACCACTAATACTCCATACGATACATATCTCCGAATGGCAGGGCTTGTATGCGCTCCTGCCGCCCCTCTTTCAAGGTCACGCGATGCATCCACCAATGACATGCCGTTTGCAAGTGTTCATGGCGGCTAGTCGTGATTTCTAACTGTCGTGTCCATGCAGCCAAGACCAAGTAACGTGACCTCGATGCCGCATTGACTCTCCCCAGACCATGTGGACGAGTAAGGAAGTAAATACAACCCACTGTGCACAAGTCGGAAGCAACCGTATTAGAGTGTCTTGAGACATCCACCCGCGATGCGACCTGGGAGGCGCTCCTCTGACTTGATGTTCCATCTAATAACCAGGGTCCCAGATACGAGAGGCTCACGAGAATAGAAACTTGAACCGGCCTCGTAGTTTGACCGTCCGATGATTACCGTTGGTTAATGACTGAAATTGAGCCCTCTAGTGCCAGGGTTGATGTCCCTATCCAAGCCTCGACAGTCTTCATCTATCTCGAACAAAGTCTCTCGTATCATAATGGCAACTGCGAACATAGCTCAGGAAGGCGAAGAGTATTGCCATGTTGCTTCAGCTGCTGACGGTTTGACCGTCCATGTATTTGGACAGTGCGTATTGATCTTATCAAGGCAGAGCCTTCGCTTCCCAACTGCGCCATGGGAGATGGTGGTTTGAGGGTGCCACGCACATGGAGGCCACAAGCCCAGCGTTTGAGCCACGACAACCAGGTGCTCCAGACTCCAAGCTGTTAACGAAGGCCTAAATTTAGGGACCGCAAGTGGGCGCTGCTGTTGTACATGGGCCTGTCGATTGAAGAAGAGGGGAACAAAGGCCATGGAAGAAGGCGAATGCCGCAACCTTGACTTCGTAGTGTCGCATATGGCCAAATTTTCATACGATAAGCTGACAGCCATGGGGCTGGGCGGCAAGCTGCTTACATGGCGAGGGATGACAACCGTCTACAGGGATTGATGGGAGATTAATTGCTGCAGAGCTGGAAAGGGAGGCCATATTCTCTATTGAGATGTTCCACCGAGGGGAAGTTGTCATGTTGCTGCTATGCTGAGACAATTACATGTCACGAGTGCAAAGACAGGCCCTAACTACCTAGGTACTTAGCGTGCTAGCAAGATTGTTCACACAGGCCACTAGCAGACAAGGTCTTTGAGGATTAGTGCAGCTGAAACTACGCAAATAACGGCAATTGCAGAGTTGAAGCCGAGGTGCCAAAATCGTGCCGTCCTAAACTCTCTTCCAAGCCACCAACAGTCGACGACGAGGGCTGATTCACTGCCAGGCAAGTGCCCAGTGTAATAGCGCTTTCCTTGACAGGATCCCCACGAAAAGGGCGCGGCCGCTAAATGGTATTATCGAGCGTCATGTGGGCGACTACCTAGGTAGCTTAAGTCATGAAGCAAGGTAGTATGTTCCAGAGCGGCAATCTCCAAACAGTTTGGCTGTGCGAACTGGAAATTTCTCCAAGACGGTCCAGATGACGGTCCAGTCAAACCCTACGAGTTGGCTCGACGGCGTGTGGGTGGTGTGGATTCGGGTTCCCGTCCCATGCATGTTCTGGTCGATCTGGCGATGCGTGTCAGGGGAAGAAGATGCTGGCTGTCCAACAGACGTGCCGAGGCCCCCAAGGCCACCAGCATGTCGCAGCCAAGTGCCGTTGCTCAGAAAGCATTACATCTACAGCACCCTGCATAATGGTCAGAGTATGTCTCTATGCATTCGCTTTGCTCCAGGCTGCGGTAGGATTTATGCAAAAAAAAATTGAGTCGTCTTACGGTCAAATTTGCATCCAGCGACTGTGCCTCCCCATAATGACAATAGCTACTTACTTTAGTTAGTTATAACCCGTGGCGTTCATCTCCGGGTAACGCCAGTAAAACGATCCGCCGATGGGCGAATCGTAGCAACACCAGGGTTTTGGTCACGATTCATCTTTTCGGGAACAAGCTCAGGAACATTGATGTCATATTTTGGAGTCTCCCAACGAAATGCGGAGCTTGGGTTAGACTACAACCCTATTTTTAGCGTTAATTTCAGCGCGACTTCCTGTACACGAACGCGAGCGATAAATAACACTGCCCTAAATTGATAGTAATAAGCGGCTTGTTCCCTGTCAGGTTAAGGCGCAACATCTGGCGCCAAGAGGAGGTGCCACGACTTGGCTCCATGGCTATTTGACGGTGGAACTCAGTTCATTGATCCATTTAGTGAGTTGAAGCCTTTATTTCAATTTCAATTTTAATTTTTCGAATTATGGACAAATGCGTCCCGGCTTTAGGCAACAGCTGTTTCCTTTAGGCAAGACCGGTATCCCAGGCTTGGTTAAAAACTAGGTTCAACCACTGGCCAACAAGTCAGTTTGGGTAGCACGTGCAGAAATGCAGCGCCTCATCATGGCGTTCCAGACGATTGCGCAATCAACTCATACACGATTGGCTGTTATCGTTATCAGCTACGGCAGTGCCTGCGTACTGTCACCAACCTGAAAAATATCTACTGTCTTCCCAAACGAACTTTACTTTGCGGCCCTGAACCTTGGTATTCTTCGGACTTGGCTCGCCATGCGTGAAGGCGTATGGTGCTGCCAGAGGCATTGCGCTGTTCACATATTCTTCGTTGACGTTGTGATTACTGGCAAAGTCGAGAGCACGGCGCTGCTTCAAGAGTTTAACCGTCTCCTCGGCAAGTTCATCTCCTTTGGTCTGGGGAAAAGCATGGTTTTCCTCGGACGCGTTTCATCATCAGTAACTTTCTCCAGACTCTGTCCCTTACTCAATCACATCAAGTACAGGTATCGACGTCTTGTTCTGAATAAATCCAAGGTTTCAGCTTCAGGAGCCGGAGGGCTGCTAGGCCTCCTTTGTAATAACCCCTCGGTCCCAATTGACCAAACAGCCTGATTGCCGACGATACAAACACTTAATACTTGTACGACGACAAAAGACTTTGTGGTCTTTGGTCCAGCCACATGACAGACCAGATGTCTGGTCAACCATGTTTCATATTCAGATTGACTGCGAGAGCAGCAGTGCGGCAACAGTGGGCTTCCCATTAGCAGAGCGAGGGCTGGCTGGTTCGGTAGGTCAAGGTTGAAGTTGAATGGCCAGGCGATAATTCATCTACAAGACCAAGAAAAAGTTGTGAATAGGTAGAGCCTACCCTAAACAGTTACAGCTGGAGAGGGATCTCGACGGTGGCTGGTTATTCTGTGGTCTATAATGTGGTCGGCAAAGGCGCCACGGGAGACTGGGAGACTGAGTACCGCGGGGATGTTCTGCCATTCTTTGCTGGAGGCCCGCTTCCTCCAACCGGATGGATATTCCACTTGCAAGCACTCAACAAGCTTGCTTTTTGCCGAGACGCAGGAGAGCCGAGGGTCCATAGTGCACAAGACGGGTCGACTCGTTTCGCCCTCTTGTGTGTGCGTTGTGTGCGTGGGCGTGTCTTGCATGCGAGTCGAGTGGGCGTGCTGGATTGTTGGTTGCGTCTACTATTACAGTGTGGCTCCAACAAATGCCAATCTGTCGAGTTTGTGAGACGCATATTCGTGCTCTTGTCCCCATGTGGACCAATGTGGACTACATGCGCGCAGATGGCATGGCATACAGTACTCGCTCGGCAAGCACCAGAACGGCAATGGGTATACGTAACATTCAACTCTGCTCCATAAATTATAATAGGCCCGGAAGTTTTTGTCATACTCAGTGCTGGGTCCAGCTGGTGGGGTCGGTCCGGCCTGTTCGCAGCTTAAACAGGCACTTCAAGATTCTAAACGTGCCAAGTGTTTGCTTCATCTCGGAGCTTATTGTCTGAGATCGAGACTGAGGTCTAGAATGGGCATCCGGAGGGACATGGAGACTCTTGTCCGTGACTAAGGGCGGCTCAACGCCGGGCGGCAATGGACCTGTGCTGTAATAAGCAGATCTTGGACCACAGCCGACGGGACCAGACTTGACAGTTCGGCCACGATGGAGCACCGCCCCTGGCCCTGGCTGGCTCTGTTTGCTACCAGACGTCGAGAGTGCGGCGTGGGTTGCGCGTGTTGCGTGTGGTGCACACTTGTGTTCAATGTTTGTCTTTGCCCTCGCTGAAACTATACCTACCCGTCCAATATCGCCTTCTCCTCCACTGGTCCTCTAGTGGTCCTCCACTGTCACCCTGTCACCCTGTCACACTTCCTCTCCCTTCAGGCAAGATGCCTGAATAACCCACCTCAGGCCCTTTGCTCGTGACTCCTGTTTTTATGCCAATATTCCCCCCGGGGCCCTCTCAACCCTCCACCGCCAGCCCTCCTCATGGCACCCTTGTGCCCTTGTGCTGTTTCTGTGCAACTCTGGAACAACAGTGCAGCACACGGGCACGCAAGTTTGACGCAAAGGCTCTCACACACATGCACAGCACCAGGCGCTTTCCCTCTACTCGGTGCCCATTGATGCTGCAACACCGAAGCAGACCGGGGGTGAATGGTCAATGGTCAATGGTCCAGCTGCCCTCCCTCTGCCCTTTGCGTGATCACTACTTGCTGTCTCATGTCCCTTGTTCTCTAAACCATCCTGCGAGGTAGCCTTCTTCACATCTCAACCATTTGATGTCTTCGTGTTCTCTGCATACATCCATAAGTTTCCAGGCGTCAATAGTCTAATACTCCTGGCCTGTTGCTTGTTTTCCTCCAACTCTTGTGTCTGCGCGACGCTTCCCCCGGGCCTTTCCTCCTCTCCGCCTCCTTGGCTCTCCCTTCGCAGACCGTCTGTCTCGGTCATCATTCCTTCCGATTATTATCCCTGTGTACTGATGGTGATTTTCTTTCGACAAGGCTATTATTCCGCATTCCCGCCTGGTCTCTCTTTTTGAGAAAGGAATTACCGGTCCCTAGATCGCGTTGAATTAGCCCCGCCCTTTTTCTAGACATCCCCGGCTCACCACCGACATACATCTACGCTGCTTGTGTCGCCTCCATTCGCTTCTCGTGTCGACTCTACCTCTCTCTTCTCATCGTCTGTGGCCACCGCCTTTTTGTCTATATTCCTGCAATATCGCTTCCTCGTTATTTGCCCTTTGCTCTGGCCGCGTATATTATTTGGTCCGCAGCTTTTGGTTGGTCCACGTTTGTGTGTAATGCTGGTGGCCAGATCTTGTACATGTCATCTGGCGCGCGCGTACCTAATTGTCCAGTCCAACTGAAGCATTTACTCATCCGTCTCGCACATACTGCACTGCTTGCTCGATACAAATCAGCCTTCACAAGCCAACGGAAGATTTGATACCGACCCATACATTTACTTTCGCCAACAGCTGCAGCCTCGGCCGGACTGAAGCCTCTTGCCATTTGCGCATCATCAAGGCACATGCACAAGGCAACCTTTCTCGCCTCCTGACCGCAAAAGCATAATCTGTGAGTACTTTGCACATGCGACGTCGTCTACTCTTCTCTCGTGGTCTTGCCCGCTATCCCGGCCGCGTCTGTATTAAGCTCGCTTGGCGGCAGATTGGTTCTGGTCGCCAACTGCCGGTCTCTCTCGCCCATTCAGGTGCCACACTCTGGCTCGCATCAGCCTTACAGCCCAAGGCGGCGCTTTGCCCCAATTTTTCTTCTCCGCACTTGAGCACAAAGACCAGCCGAGCCTGGTGCCGCCCTGCACAGAGAGTCCACAGAGCAGGCCATCACAGACCTCGATCAAATTATGCTAGCTGGAGGACCTTTGCGCTGACGAAGCATATTTTGTGCAGCGCTTTTCCCTTCTTATTGTGTGTATATCACGGGCCGAAAAAAAACTTTCCAGATGCGAGGTACCTGTGGCCGATAAATCACCTACACAACTTCTGGAGGTGGCTAAAGACTACTCCAACGCTTTTTTTCTTTTTTCTCTTTTGCGACCAACCGTCTGGCTTCTAGATACAACCGGCATCTCGAAAATCACTTCTGACACCCTAGCCCGCCGCGGAGAGACGGCGCCAGATCAACACAGCAAGCCCAAAAGCCTGCAGAAAAAAAAAAGGAAAATTTTAACATTCAGCGAAGCGACCTTAATCGAGTCATCCTGCGACCATCTTTTTTAAGTTGCGCCTTTACTTAATTGAGCTGCGCGTCAAGTCTCTGCCCTCGAAATTCAATAACCGAGACTGGACCGTCACCTACCTAGGTATATAACCTGGAGCAGCCGCCAAAAAAAACGCAGGTTTCGACAAGGGCACCTGTTTCAGCATCTTGAGATACGATGGCCACCACAGTAAGTTCGTTTTCCTATCATCTCTTTTTTCTTTTTTCTCTCGCCCATTCCCCTCCCCCCCTTTAGTGCTCAGCCTGCGCCATTGCCTAGCAACCTCGCCGTGAGGTAGGCGGTCCCCGGTGCTCAATGCTGGATCCTAGCGCCAACACACTGAGGTGGCCTCGACGTCAGAGGGGCTCATGCGTCTCAAGGCTGCGCCAGATTTACTAGCGCACGCGGAAGGAAGCCTCTGGGTCGCCTGGGGGTCCTCCCAAGCCCAGGCTCCCCACGCACATTCCATCTTGGTCTGGGTCTCGGCTCTGGCTCTCGCTCTGGCTTTTTTTGTCCCGTCGTTTCTGCCCCATTTCGTCCTCCCATCATCACCACCTGTTCTTTTTCCATTGCTTATTCGTCCTCGCTGCTCATAGGCGCGGTCGACGGGCGGCTTCTACAACTTCAAGATGCCCCCGGGTTCCAGCGATAAATCTCAACATCAGCAGTCAATGGGATCTAGTTTCCCTGTCTCCAATCTCTACCCCAACCCCAGCATTTGGACATCCAACGCCAGAGAGCGCTCCATCGGCGCAATAGGTACGTCTCTATCTAGTCCACGCGTGCCGGCCGGCATGGACACACCTTGTTTCGTGTATGCTCATCTCCGTTCCTTTCCTCCCCCAGAAGCCGAAGGCAATCCCTCTGGCTCCGGCGCCCTTGCTGCCAACTCAGAAGCGGATGGCTGGGGAAACGCAGGCCCTTGGAACCCTGAACACCCAGCCCGATCAGTCAGCAGCTCTCCGAATCGAGCCCGCGATGCCGCCATCTCGAATGGCACTGCCTGTTTCGACCATGCGCCTTCCGCGATTGGGGCGAAGAAGGGCAGCTTTGGCGGCGGCCATACATTCCAAGAAGAGCCAGCCGTCTACGGATCTACCTTTGCACCACAGAAACGAGCCACTGGAGATGGCTCCTATTTGGAGTCGCTCGCTTCGTTCCCCCAGGCTCGTGACGTCAACCTTCCCTCCTCCCGGCAATCACAACAAACCTCGCCGGCGTACCAAGATGTATACAGTGGACACACCCCAAGCAACTCGATTCACTCGCAGAGGGCGCCCATGAGCAACCACGCCTCAATCTTTTCTACACATAGTGCGAACCAGAGGGCATTCAACATGAACAAGCAGCTTGATGATGAAATGGCTATGCAGTTTGCACGCAGGGCCACTTTGGAGAACGGCGGAAATGGCACAAGCCCCTTCAACCCCACTTCACAGCCATTCCAGTTCAATCCTGGATCACAGCCCTGGATGAACGAAGGTTCCGGCTCTCGGTATGAAAGCAATCTCGAGGTAAACGCGGACTCCATGGCTGCACAGTACGCGGCCATGAAGAGGCGATCTATCGACCGCGTTACCCCTTCGCCTGCTTATCGCTTGGAAAATGGCAACAGCCCTCGCAACTACGCCGCCAACCCCGACACCTGGACGACCCGGCCATCATCCCGTGACCACAGAGGCGGCGAAGCGGAGAGACGGGGCACTACGGCTCAGCACTTTGCTGGAGGATTTGTAGCCCCCTTCTACGCGCAGCCCCAATATCCGTTTACCGCTGCCTTGGCCTCGCAGTATACCCCAAACTATATCGACCCATACGCCGCCCAGGGCTTCCGCAACATCTTCGTCTCGAGCTATGGTCTTTCCCCGGTTCCCCCGCCATACCCACTGACTACTAATCTACCCCCTGCGCGTCCCGCGAGAGACCAAGATCCTGGCAAGGGTATTCGTAGCGCGCTTTTGGACGAGTTCCGCGTCAGCAACAAGTCTAGCAAACGATATGAGCTCAAGGATATCTACAACCACCTTGTCGAGTTCAGCGGTGACCAGCATGGGTCCAGATTTATCCAGCAGAAGCTCGAGTCGGCCAACAGTGATGAGAAGGACCAAGTTTTCCGTGAGATTGAGCCGAACTCAATTCAACTGATGAAGGACGTTTTTGGCAATTATGTTGTCCAGAAATTTTTCGAACACGGCAATCAAGTACAGAAGAAGGTCCTGGCTGAAAAGATGAAGGGCAAGGTCGTTGATCTATCCATCCAGGTGTATGCCTGTCGAGTTGTTCAAAAGGTGCGTGTTGGCTCCTTGATTGACGCGTGTGTGCATGTGTTGCTGACGGCTTCAACTAGGCGCTCGAGCATGTTTTGGTGGAGCAACAGGCTGAACTGACAAAGGAGCTGGAAGGAGATATCCTGCGTGTCATCAAAGACCAGAACGGCAACCACGTTGTCCAGAAAATCATTGAACTGGTCCCGAGACAGTATATTGACTTTATCATGAACGCGGTCCGAGGCCAGGTCACTGGTCTTGCGTCTCACACGTACGGGTGCCGAGTCATTCAGCGCATGCTGGAGCACGGTACAGAGGGAGACAGGATGGAGATTATGACAGAGCTTCACGCATCTGCCCAGATACTAATCACGGATCAGTACGGCAACTACGTCGCACAGCATGTGATTCAAAACGGAAAGCCAGAAGACCGAGCCAGGATGATTGATCTTGTCATGGCCCAGCTACTCACACTTTCGAAACATAAGTTTGCCTCGAACGTGGTTGAGAAATGCATCGAGTACGGCACATCGGAGCAGCGGAGCAAGGTTCGAGAGCAGCTTACGACTGTGGGCAGCGATGGCACCAGCCCACTTCAGCAGATGATGCGCGACCAATACGGCAATTACGTCATTCGTAAGTTCAACGGCCGACTCCATCAAGGCTCCCTCATGGACATGATGCTAACCCTGAATCAGAGAAGTTGCTGGGCCAGCTCGAGGGCAGAGAGAGGGAGTTGTTGGTGGAAGAAATCAAGCCTCAGTTCTTTGTCCTGAAGAAGAACGGGGCATCTCGCCAGCTCCAGGCATTGGAGAAGCTTCTCGGCCTGGGATCCGGCGGCACAGGCTCGAAGAACGAGGCTTCGGGCATTCAGGCAGGCCTCGACTCTGCTGCCGACACGCCGGCTCTGACCAACGAAACCAGCAGCCCGCAGAGCAGCAGCCCACGCAGTGCTCATGTGCACAGCGTCAGCATCCCCGCCGAGCACGGTGGTAGTGATGGTAATGAGACATCCAACAAGCTATTCAACGGCGTTGCTTCTCATATGCAAGAGGAAGCATCGTAACTGATGTCGGCGGGATCAGCACACATGGACGATGAAGCGGCACTGCGGCTCATGCACGGCAGGCTGCGTGTTTGATTCTTTCAACCATTGTATTAATGACGACAAGGAGAAAAGTATCCTGACATTGGCCTCGCCAACACGGAGCGGCGCGCAAGACAAATGCATCGCATTCCCATCTCATAGAAAAGGCCACGCTTACAACGACGATTTTTCAAAATGCATATACAGCATACTTGATACACCTTACTAATATTTGGCATTGGCCGGAGAGTTCATTTCCTTGATGGAGTCAATTGCTCTCGGCCTCGCTTCCTTTTTTGTTGTTTGTTTATTCTATTTGTTTTCTAGGTCTTGGCTACCACTTTGCCGCGGCTGGTGCTTTATCCCAAAGAACCAACATGGCGATTGCATGGTGGTGGCCCATGATGGCATACAGAAATGACCACCTTTTTTCTCGGAATATTATTGGTAACAAAGCACAAATTCTTCAAGGGAGCCGTTGTTTTCACATTTGTTTGAGACTTGGTCTTGGGGCTATTGTACTTTTTGCTCTTGTTCTTGACTTTTGCCGTTGTTGGGCACTTTTGGGTTGTACTGCTCGGCAAGGTTGGATTACCAAGTTTCTGGAACTGATGTCTTCTTGACTCCTTGGGGGGTTTTGGCACCCTGACGAAACGCATGAAACCGCTGGGATGAAACGGCTTGGGGGGGCTTTAAGGTTGGAACATGTCGTTGACGGTGGGATGGGTTTTAAATGGGTCTGATTCGGGACTGTATTCTAGCGAGAACTTTATTGGGGACTTGATTGCCCATGTCTCGCAACTGTTCACAGGCGTTGTATAGGAATAACGAGACGATTGCAGCGACTTGTCAATGTGCGTGAGCAGCGTGAGTGTTGGCTGATGATGAAAAACGGGCAGGGTCGGTTTGTCGGGAGCACATGACAGATTGTGTGGTTGGGCTAGAGGAGTTTCTTGTGTTTGAAACGCATGCGCGACACTGAATAAGTCGACGAGGATGCACTCTGATTCAGATACCTAGGTACCTTGGGTAGATGAGTGCCAAGCGACCGCTCGCGGGGCCTACGCACTCGGGCTGGACAAGCCAACCAGGTGTCGTTTGCCGACGTTAGCCTTGCAGCGGCGGCCTGGTGGGTACGTAAATTGAAGCTCCAGAGTTCCCACCACACCTCTGACATGTCCTCCAGCTCCTTGAGTCCTTGTGCACCGGTTCCATCTCGCGCTTCTGGCAAGTTTCGCACTTTGTTCTGCGTCAGCAACCTTGACATTGTCGGTGCCGATGAAGCTGTCCGTTCAATAGCATCGCAAGCCAGTCAACGGGCCAAGACTATCCCGGCCGGCCTGCGAGCCCTCGAGCCCGACACTAGACAATGTCGACCAGCAGACTACCATTCCTATACCCTCAATTGCTGCGGACGGTGCGAACCTCTGTTACGCCCAGCACAGTGACAACCAGATGGGTGGCCACGACGCGGTCCAAGAGTTCCTTTGCACCGAGGCATGGAAAAGCCGTTGAACCGACTTGGAACAAGCCTCAAGATGAGAAGCAGCCACAGACCGACGAGTCGACAAAGGGCCTCGATGCAAACCCGCCGCCAGAGGAGAAGCCCGCCGCTGAAGTGCCGCCTCGAACCGAAGATGCGATCCAGCAGAGTCCACAGCCGGAAACCGTAGAAAAGAGTCAAAGCTCGGAGCTCGAACAGCTCGAGCAGTCTTCCCAGGCGGCGCGCGCTGCAACAACATCCACCAGCTCTACGGATTCGCTTGCCGACACAACAGAGGACAGCGGGGCCACAGCAGCAACAGCAGCAACAGCATCGACCGAATCTACCAAAGTTGCAGAGGAACCAAGGCAAACGGCTCCCACATCGGACGACTCGGTGGCCTCACCCCCGCTGGACGCTGTTTTACATATGCCATCTCCCGACAAGGTGAAACATCCGCACATGACACCACCTCCGTATGTGCACCACTTTGATAGTTACTCTCTCGTGAGGCAACTGGAGGAAGGCGGTTACACGCGGGAGCAAGCAACCACTTCGATGAAGGCCATTCGCAAAATTCTCGCTCAGAATCTGGACGTGGCGCAGAAGAGTCTAGTCAGCAAAAGTGATGTTGAAAACGTACGTGTCTCGAAGCAAGAACCGCCCGCCCCCCCAAGGCAAGGCACCGTGTGACCTGACAAGTCGTTTTTAGGAGACGTACCTTTTCCAAGCCGCTTGTTCAGAGTTGAGTACAGAAATCAAGAACAACCAGCGGCTGCGGGAAGAGCAGATGAGACAGCAGCGAACCCATCTCCAGCACGAAGTCGACATTCTTACACAGTCGCTCAACCAGGAGCTGCTGACCCTGAACGATGTCGTCCGGGGACTGTTTAACGACAGAAACATGACTGTCCGCGAGGAGCAGAAGTCGGTGGAGAGCGCGGTGAGTTTTTGAGACTAGCGGCTGACAACGACTGGGCTTGTCTAATTGTGTTTTTGTTCTTGTGGTCAGATTCAAAAAATCAACTACAAGATGAGCATCCTGCTCAGCAGTGACAGCAAATCCGAGATTGAACTAGTGCGATGGATATTGATCCGACGCTCTGTGGTTGGACTTGTTTTCCTGGCCATTCTCACCCTGGGAATGATTCGATACACGACCTACTTGGCACAGCAGAAGAAGAAGGAGGTAGAGAGGCAGAAGAAGGAGCGCGAGAGGTTGAAGAGGGACGGGGGGAGGAATGACAACACTTCGGCAGCAGATGCGGCCATGATACTCTCCGCCAGCTGAGCGGCGTCTTTTTTTCTTTTCTTGTTTTTCTTTTTTGCGTGTGTCTGTGTTTGGGAGCTTTTGATTCCGCTTTTGCGTACTAGCCAAGACGCAGCGAGAGCTTATCTGGAAAATACCCTATAGACTGGTAGATTTATTCGAGACAGAGACTTGCCGAACGGCGGTGGTTTTTAGGTTGCAAGACAGCTTGATCGGAATAACAATGTCGCTACTAGATGAGAGGCTTGCCTTGCGCGTTTACATGATATTGCTGGACTGGTGACGATGCCTCGTTGGTGCGCATGTAAGCGTCTTGACGGCTCAAATAAGCAAATCGGACAGACACAGGGCACACTTGATTCAACAGGCGTCACACAATACCGTACTGCACGGATGCCGTAAACACAATCTGCATCTGGCCGTGTAAAAAATGAGCGGGCACAGGTTATGCACCCATTCAAGTTACTCCCAGTACTCGGTACGACAGAAGACGCAATCTTGAAAAGGTACCAGCAGCATGTGCAAGCCCCTCTGCTTCCCCGCAATCACGTGGCGCAAGTGCATGCATAGCAAGTGCATAAAACAACAAAACAACAGGGTCACAATCGCAAGCTTATATACACAAAGTCAGTCACCAAGAACCACAGCAATGGCTTCGGAAACAACGCCCGTCAGCGCGGGCCCCCGCGCGCAGCGTCTGCAGCAAGTATACGCGGCGTCGCTGGGGCGGACGCTGGACAAGCTCTCGTACGAGAACCTGGCCGGGTGCTACCCTACTCTTGCGCGGCGGGCGTCGCCGGTGCTGCGCCAGGTGCAGGCGCAGATGGTGGAGCGGCTGCGCGACAAGTGCGAGCGGGAGTTTGAGGCCATCACGGCGACGCGGGACGTGGTGCGCAAGATGAACGAGCTGGAGACGCTGGTGGCCGAGGCCGAGGAGCGGCGGAGGCAGCACACGCGGGGGGAGGAGGAGCAGCGGCCGCCGCCGCCGCCTACGCCGTGCGTATCTTTTTTCCCTTTCCCCCCAACCCTGACCTTGTTTTCTGACGACCATGCTGTAGGGCGCACTTGATGCCGCCGGACAGCGTGCTCGCGGCCCATCTGGCGCCGCAGCTCGTGGAGCACCGCGGCCTGCTCAACGCCCGGCTGCAGACGACGCAGGCGCAGAACGCGCTGCTTGCGGAGCATGTCAGGCAGCAGAGGGACGAGGTTGCGCGGCTGCTGGACGTGCTGGATGCCGCCGTCGAGGATGTGCGCTGTGCCAATGGCGTCCTGGGCGGTATTGTGGGAGATTTGGCCCGCGAGGCCAGGGGCATCGACTCTGAGATGGGACACGCCGACGCTTGATCTGAAGATGACGGGTGGTTGTTGGAAAGACAACCACGCACACACTCAAAGAGAGAGAGAGAGGGAGAGGGAGCCATGTCGGGGGAACTCGCTGGTGAGGAGGGATAGTCATTTTCTGATAAAAGGACTGCGGGCGTTTGGGCAAAATCGGATATCCAACATTGCAGGCTTGCTTTCACTTGGGAGTTTTTCTTCTTCTTTTTTTTCCCCCCCGCGGGCACGGCATGAATACCCAGGAATATAGGTTTACGGTTTACAGTGAATCCAGCTACAATTGCAGTCACAGTAGTACAGTAGCACCTCTTGATCGTGTCAATTCCTCCACTGCCTCGTTATGTACAATCAACTCGGCATACGGCCAAGTCTGGCATCCACTGTCAATCATGTACAACCATCTGACAGGTGCCAACACAAACAAATGCAACAATGTATAGAAAACTCCGCCCAATGAGTTAAGACCATAAGCCCTTTGTATATGATGATGCTCTTCCAATCGCGCCGCAAATGCACCAGATAAGCCGCCCGTCCTTTTCCTGATGCACCCTCCAAAAAAGGGTCCGTCCATCCGCTGCAATAAACAAGCCTGCATCCATATCCTCGAGATTTTGCATCTCATGGTTCCGTCAATATATAAAAGACGCCAAGTCTGTTGGACCAAGAACCAGAGGCAAAGTCCGAGGGCCTCGGGCTTGGCTTGGCATACGTCCGCCAAGAATCCCAGCTTCTGTTTGACGTCGTGCCCAAACTCCAGCTTCAGTCTATCCCGCCTGCGTCTGGGAGCACCTCGGGTCTGATTATGCAGTCGCGCAAATCTTCGCGGTCCCCTCACGTGGCCATGAGGACTTCCTCGCCTTTCGCATAGCTTTGTAGTGCATCGACCAGACATCAAATTCGTCGCATTCTCCAATTAAATCCATGGTATTTAGATTCTCGGATTTTCGGTATGAATGACCTGCCAGGGCCCAAAGAACTCAATCTCCCCGTATGTTGGGGGTAACACGCGAACCATCTTCCCCGTGGCCCAGTCCACAAACCACTGTTTACCTTTGCTGATAATATAGTTGGATTTTCTGGGACTTCTGAATAGTAAATTGCTATAGCAAAGCTTGGCATACAGCAAGTCATGAGCACTCGACCATTGATGTTCTGGGAACCACTTTCCCGTGTGAGGATCAATCGATGGATTGGGGTAAGACGAGGTGCTGAGGCGACGGTTCGGAACCTCTATTCTGGGCGGCGGGTTTGCTGATGCCTCTTGCAGAGGTTGTTGCGTTGGAGGCAGCCGAGATGCTGATGAAGACGCAGTGTTTGACGCAACCTGCGTCATCGTGTTGGGAATTTCAGGGCCTTCTGCCGATGTTTCGTTATTTCGGGATTGCTCAGATAACGCAGCATAGCCAGGAAGGGCAGGCGATTGCCCCCGAAACCATCGAACTCGCTGGATACGAGGAATGGACATGTCGCGAGGGAAATCTCGGTCTTCAATGGGAGCAGCAACGTCAATGGCCGCAAACAATGCCTCGAGCCACTTGATGAAGGTGCTTAGCTCGATGCAAGACAGCAGGAATTGGTCAGTCTCGGCCCTAATTCGAATGACATATCGCCGCCTTTGTTGACTGTTAGTGCCGAAACGACGCTGCAATGCAATGCAGGGCAGATGTGAACCCACTTTGTGTAGTCAGCCGCGATGCCAGCATCGGCGTGTATGAGGCTGTAGCTCTTTTCAAGCTTTGATTTCTTAACCCAGGGAGGGTTGTCAGGAGATATCGTGGGACCGTCTCGGCTTCGGCCCCAGCCCCAATCCTTCTTTACAGTGTACACATTCAGGGCTGTCCCGTTGAGAGTGACAAAATTTGTATGCCAGTGGCGATCTTCAGCTCGTTTTGTCGTATTCTCAATTTCATGCTTTTTGGAAAAGACGCCTTCGATATAGACTGAGTTGTGGTAATTTGGAAGTGACTCGGTTCCGTCTGCTTCGCTTTCATCAGAGCGATCAAATACAGTCTGGCTGCCTTTCCTCCGACCTGGCCCTGGGTCCTCGCCCTCGTCAGAGTCATCCGGATTGGGCTCGTAGGGCGGCGGTTGGGAAGGTCGTCGCGGCGGCGCAGCCATTATGCGGTTGTAATGCATGTCCTCCTCCATGGAATAACGCCGCCGGAGAGGCGGCGTAGACGGCGCAGTCGATTGTCCATCATGACGGACCGAAGGCTCGGAGGGATCCATGGGCGACGACCGGCTTATATGCACCAGGCTCGGCCAAGGCGGAGCGGTAAGGTTTGGCTCGAGCCAAGACGACGCCGCTAGTGTCGGGGTGTGAACAAGAATATGTCACCCTTCTGCTACCAGGAGTCTCCGTAGAGGGAGCCAGGACACGGTTTGATCATAGCGGCCCGCTCCAAAGCATGCTGGGTCAGTGTCAAAGGGGTGAGCGAGGTGAGGAATGGAGATGAGACGGGGACAAAGGTGAGAAGGAAAGCGACGTCTCAAGAAAGCGGCAAACCGGCGTGGGGGGTTGGCGAAGGTCGGGGACGTAGTTGCAGTGCGGCGGCTCTTTTGTTAGTGCCGATGTGGAACGGAGTAATAGACAGAGTTCTGGGGTCTCGGGTGGGAACCGTGATGAGGGAAAGGACCCAAAAATACCAATATACCAAGCAGAGAATGCCAACAGCACTCTGGCACGTTGGTAGAGTCGTATCGAAGTTGTGTGAAGGCCAGATGTGGAGAAGATTCAAGGTTTGGAGTTGCGAACAGAGCATAAAGGACTCAAGCTGCTCTTGCCGGTTGCAGATGAGCGACAAAGGCCGCCTAGCAATGCGAGTTGTCCCGGGGGGGGGGGGGGGGGGGGGGGGGGTGAGAGGATACAACTCTGCGACTAAGTGGGAAGTTTTGTAGGTCTTTGTCTCGCAGAGGGAGTGCTAGAAGGAGGCGAGGGTGGTATATCCACGCAAGACACGATGACACGATGACACGATGACAGGGCAGCGTTGAAGGGTGGATTCCACGGCTTGTTCTCTGGATTGACGGCCGATTTGAGCAATGATTTAACGACCAAGTGCGATGAGGGCAAGGACAAGTTCCCCTCGGCGTGGCGCGGATAATGCTGAAGTGGAGCGCAAAGAGCAAAAGCCACGCAAACGACGACCCGGCTCCGGGCCCTCGAGTGTCCCAAAGGCAACCAAGGGAACAGCAACGGTCGTGGCGCTTGGCGGGCCACAAGTCAAGTCCGACTGACGCTGCGATTTCGCAGTTGTCTTGGGCGGTCGTGGGCAGTCGTGGGTAGTGTCGTGGGCAGCAGGACAGTCCCACGAGTGACGAGTGGCGGGTACGGTAACCGCGCGGGTCAAAGGAGGCTGCTGTGAATGGGACAGTGCGTGGAATCAAGTCCTGGCATGCAAATGCGTCGACTTGAGGGCAGGATCTCGGATGCAAGCGAGGGGCCTGTCTGGTTGATGGTGCGAATCTTGGATGTTGCTCTTGGCGATGCCCATGTCCGTGTCCGTGTCCATGCGTCAGCTCAGACAAGTCAGGCACAGGGCATGTGGGATTAATGCACAGGAGGGACTGGCCAAAGGCTGCTGAAGCAGACCAAGCCGACGACCAAGCGGACCAGGCGGGCGGCCGGCTCGACAAGAATGGAAGTGGTCGGAGATCCGCTCGACAAGCAAGTGCTTGATTTGGAAGGCGCGGCGGTGTTCCAGAAGGAGCAGCGGAGCAGACTGTGCAGGCTGTGCAGACGGTACACTGGCAGCCAGTCGAATCATTCGCCGAGCCAACGTCGACTCGACTAGAGAATGAACACCTACGCTGCACCGAGAAGACGGCGGTACATGCCCTAATTACAAGTGCACGACACATGCAGCAGGGGCAGCTCGGATGCATGATCCAGTGCGCCCTTCATCGCCAACGAGGACCACAGATCTGTGATTCTTTCGGCCACAGAGCCAGCCCATCAACCGTTCTGCGTGAATGGGCAGGCTGCCAACACGCCCAGCAACAACTCACAATTGGGGGGGCAAGACGGGCGACTTGCCGTCATGGTGCTCCGTAATAAGCCGCACAAATTGCGTCTGGGGCGTGTGTGGTCAACCTGGCACACAGCTCCCACCCCAGCTCCAAAGGGCCCCCTGTCCTCCCTCCCTGATGCCTATGCAAAAAGTTCCATGCCATGCTTCACAGAGAGAAAACCTTGTCCCTCTGGTTGTATGTATGTGGGTTGTATGTGGTTGTATGGAGTCGTATGGAGTGCGGCACCCTGGTTCGAACGCCAAAGCACAGCCCTTGACACAAAACCTCCTGCTGGCCGACAGGTCCCCGATCCCGTGGTTGACTCAGTCCCACGATGCGCTACGCTAGCCCAGGGCTGGTAGGTGCCACGCCATGAAGGCCAGGCAGCAAATAAGTAGACACTGGACGCTGGAGTGTGGTGGAGAAGTGGGAGCCCAGGCTTCATTGTGGGTGGGCAAAAGTCTCGCTAACATGCCCTGGGATGCAGATTCGTCGGCGCATTTGCCAACCATACTCGAAGCCGCCAAAGGCAGCTGAAGACTGAGGCAAAACCGGCCTGGCGTTTTGCTGATCTGATAGAATTGCGACACGAAAATACGCCAGCATGCGTCAAGCATGCTAGACAAAGTCAACATAGCGCCAGCGGGCAAGGACGATGAAGTGAGAAAATATCCCTCCGTGTCTAGGGTTTGCGGGAGCCACTGTGCTCTCGACATACTTATGTACTTCCTAGCAGTCTTCGACTTCGCCAGCCGTACAGATTCAACCCGCCCAAATTCCATGCGGGACAATACCTTGTCTTGGTCGGTTGGTGAGCACTAGTTGCCTTCTGTACTGGGCCAGACCAAACACAGACAGTTGCATTCTCCAGTGGTGTTTTGGTTCAGTGGCCCAGAAATTGCACAAAAACCTCAAGCTACTCTCCGTTATTATGCAGACGGTTCTATATCAGGACCGACACAAGGCAGCCCAAACTCGGCCTTGCCATTGCTGAATGTTGTACAACATGCTGGCAGCCGCCTTGGAGGAGCGGTGTATTTACAAAAAGACAGTCGGTTATTTCTTCAGAGCAAATACTAAATTTGTTGAACTCTGGTCCACTAGGATGGTTTCGGCGTGACAAAAGATGCTTTGTTCTTCAAGGCTGGCCAAGCAAGCTGCAAGATGGCTAACTCCGAGAAATCAAAAACAGTGGCACAGGAGCGGCCGACCACGGACCAAGTGAGAGAGGTCCCCTTCTGGGGAACAAAGCCCAATGCAAGAGATGGTGCTCCAATGAGAAGAGTGCGGAGTGATGCGCACACACCCCAGCCGCGAAGCCCCGGAACTTTTGATCGTTCACTAGGCACCTTTTGGGAACCTTTGTCTTCAGGCCCTCAACTCAGCGGCAGTGTCGCAGTAATAAATGACCTTTTGCCTTTGCAACTGTTACGGGGTACCATGGTGCAGTATCCAGTACAGCACGGAATTAGTACTGCCATTGCTGATAGCTCGCCCGCCAATCGAGCAAGCTCATCTGCTTGCGCGCCCAATATGGACACTGCTCCTGCCAGCTGGGGAGCATCTCCACATCACTCGCGCCCTTCCCATTGTACCCTGCTTGGTCCTGCTCCAAGGTCGATCCATGTTAAGCAAGACGGAAATAGTGGCTTCTGCGGGTTTAGCGGCGGCCTTCCAACAATGCCTTGCGGTCCTTGCATTGGTCGAAACCCGCTGGGACCGGACAAACACTGAAAGAGACGGCCAGAAGCCTGTGGAGCCCGGCCCCTCTCATTGGCCCCAGAACCCACGCATACACTGGTGATGCTCGTGCTTGGTTAAGCAATGGGTTCCTCTGCGGGACTCCTGAGAGATGTTGACTTCTCGTCTGGATGCCGTTTTCTCATGACGTGATGCGAAAGTTTCTAGCTGGAAACATATCCTTTCTTCTCCTCGAAGCAACAGGTCGATCAACTCGTGGAGCTTTATCTCAGAATGCAGGTCGGGCAGAAATGGCCCACTGATACGCCTGTCGTGTCCGACTGCAATCTTATGTCAGGCAAGAACATGCCGAGCTCTCTGCTAATAAGACGGAGGGTAGCAGTAGCGGCACCCTCGACACTATGCATTACTGCCGACGGAGCACATCATGTCAAGATCTTCGGCACTTGCACGGAAGTGTCTTGGCCTTTTGGCTTTTCAGGAGTGACGCCAAACATGGACGCCAAGAGGAGAAGGACAGCACGCCATGCATCCGTGATACATGCCGTCAGAGTGCTTTTTTGAGCAACACGCAGCAAGTCAATGTCGCAGCTCTGCCTGGTGAAGTCACCAATGCCCAGTCGGCCTACTCCAACAAGGATGATTTTGAACGTCGAGACCCGCCCCGTCTTCTCAATGTGCGCGCGTGTGCTGGGGCGAAATAGCGTCTTGTTTGCCCCGGGCCGCGCGGCGAGGTCCTTTTTGAGTTGGCATGAAACACACAGACAGTCGGCCCCTGCATATTATCACCAGATGTCGATCTGCTCTACCCCAGGTCCATCGCCTTGTACCGCCTTGGCAATATCCTCGTAACGTCATCTGGATTGCGTGGAGGAAATTGCTTGCACAACTGAAGCTCATCAGTCATCAGGTTCCAGGGCATAACACCTGGCTACGGGGATAAGAAGCGCAAGACAAGAACAAAAGACGGGCACACAGGACCAGAAGCAGCCCCTCTCCCTTCTTCCCCGTTGTGCATAGTACTAGATTCCGTGGACTCCGGCTCCCCTGTCGCTGCGCGCATTTTGGTGCATCAGCGTCCGCCAGCCAGGGGCTTGGGCAGGTCATTTCTGGCAAAGGGGCTTGTGAACTATGGATATTCATGTCTGAGCAGCACGAAACAAGGGAAAAGTATCAATTCCGTTGTCGAGACTCGAGACGTCCCCGCCTTTTTGCTGAGTCACCCCGAACCGCGCTGTGGGGGAACTAGCATATGGCAGCACCGAACCAGGGCTGAAGCTGAAGGGCTGAGCGTTATGTCTGCGCAAGCAACCAGACGGCGAGTGAGTGAAGCAAGCCAGTGACGGGCTTCGACAAGAGGCCAGAGTATGTATTCCGTACACGGTCCGGAATGAATCAAGAATCAAAGCGAGCCCATCGAGTTGCGTACTGTACTCCGTACAATATTGCGCTTTGCTCCACTCCTTCCAGAAGTCGCTGCAAAACAAACAATTTTCCGCTTACTACGGAGTATTGGGACATGGTAACGGGGGGGGGGGGGGGGGGGAGGTGTGTCACAGATTGAAAAGCCCTTGCCAGACGCCGACGCCACCCGCCGTTTGTTTGTGCTTTTTTGGCTCATAGTCCTCGCGAGGCAAATAAGTGCATGTTGGTTTGCTCATGGTGGAGGGTTGTGTGTTGACTATTCTATTCGACACAAGCATGTACCACCACCAAGTCTGAGACAGTAAGCAAGCACCCATTGTCAATCCTTCCTCATGACATGAAAACCGGCAGCCCCCCAAACCCCCCTTCCTTCTCGCTTGTCATATTGCCCATCATCAGAAATGTCAATCCCGGCCGGTGGATAGGCACATGTACCAGGCGGTTGGGATTCAATCCACACGGCGCGGTGTCAGACCGTCGTAGGGAAATGGCGTACTGAAATACGGATACCGCTCCGCTGAAGTCATCCGATGCGGAAAACACGCCTGAAAAAAAACTACCTCTTGAGGGAAATGGAGAAAAAAAAAGTGGCCGCCGTGCACCTTGGATCGCTCACTCGTCTTGGCAAGTAGGCAAAGTATATTAGTTAGCTTTGCGTCTCGTACAAAAGATCCCATCCCTTCTTCGGATCGTCCCATCTTGGCAAAGCCCAGAACACACAACACAGACACCACCGACCGTCTTGAACGGGGGCCAGCGTCTCAAAAGATCCCTCCTCCTCCTTTTCTTGTACTCAAATTATTTTAGCTTAGTACCTGCGGCGACTCGGATGCTCGGTCGATCCGCTACGTTCCCGTCAAACAACGTTTGTGTGTTTTGGGCCGCCATTGGACCTCAACCAAAACAGGCCATTGTTGGCATCTGTGGCGAAGCCATGGCAGTACGTACAAAGTTCCCTCATCCTTCATGGCCCATGATTCATGGCCAGATCCGTCGCCAATTCGCCAATTCTTAACGCTTTGGAATCCGTCGGTCCAGCGTCCAGCGCCTGATCCTTCTTCGCGCACCCCGTCTGCACACGCCACCCCTTCATGTACCAGTATGAATATGTCCAGTATTGTATTGTACAGCCATGTTTTTGTAACTGCTCCCGCTATGCTATTCCGCGACCAAAGAAAGCCAACAACTTTTGTCCAGTTCGTCATCTTTCCCATTCCGCCATTGCCAAAAAAAAGAAAATAAGGAACCTAGACGTCCTTCCCGTAGGCAAATATCCATTGCAACCTCTTCATGGCCAGCCTCTCCTCCCCATGTCATGTCGAAAAATTGTACATCGGTTTTCCCTAATTTTTCTCCTTTATCCCTGACCTGTAGACTGTGACCCGATGCTCTCATACATTATTAATGCCCGCAAAGGTGAGCTGAAAAGACGTGGGTACAGCATCGACTTCTTCGTATGGGACCTTTTGTGCCCAATTTTCTTCGCGTCGTTCGGAAACCCAAGCCCATGCCACCAGATATGCTGATTCGACGGCGCAATGCAGTCAAAACAAACAGAGGGAGGAATTAAAAGAAAGAAACAAGAAAAAAAGGCAACCCTCATGCAACAACCTTATGCGCCATTCCTGGCCCCAAAATCTAGCTCCAGCTCCAACGCGAAGAATTACCACCGCCTCACACAGCAACTTTGCATCATCTTCTCCATTAAGCTGGCAAAAGCAATCGGCGTTTACCCGAAACTTTTTGCTGTTACATACCCCTCACTGTAGAGCTGACACCTACTTGGTTATCATGGCCGTAACTGAGGCTCAACTCTGCTTGTTGGTGACCCATCTTCACAATGGCTTCGGGTATCTCAAGGCTGAGAGCCAATCGACACTGCAATCTAAGCAGTGCTGGCCTGGGCACCGCCTCGGCCACGAGCAGCACCTGAGCGGCCACGGCTCTGGCCAGAAAAGTTCCCGCGGGCGTTGCCCTGTCCGCCGCGGTTGCCTTCAAAACCTCCACGTCCACGGCCGCCCGGGGCATTACCTCGGCCAGGACCGTAGTTGTTACCACCATAGGCAGTAGACTTGGGGCGGCGCGGCTCAACAATGATGTTCTCCCCGTTGACAACATGGGGATTGGCGGCGACGGCAGCATGGTAGCCCTCAACAGTCTTGTACTCCACGAAAGCGCAGTTCTAGAGTATTCAGAGTTAGCCGTGAAGTCCAATCGGATAGATGTTCTCTCATCAACATACCTTCTGGCGGTTAATATCAAAGTAGGTCAACTCGCCGTGGGCGGCCAGTGCATTGCGCAAATCGGATTCCTGAACCTTCTCGGTGACGTACTTGACGTAACCAAGAGTGCCTTCCTTCTCAGTGACGTTTCCAGAGATGGACTGAGGGCGGTTCTGGCGCTTGGAGTCGGCGCCAGCAGTCTGCCATCCGGACGCCTCCCTGGCGGGAACTTCAGCAGCAGGAGAAACGGCGGGTTGTTGTGCAGGAGCCGCAGGTGCAACGGCGGGAGCAGCTGGGGCGGGAGCTCTACTCTGGCTCTGAGCAGGAGGGGTCGCAGTCTTGGGGAGAGGAACGACGGGTCGAGGACCGGCGGCGGCGGCGGCTCGGCTGGCCCAAGTCATGGGCTTAGGCGGCATGACAGGCTCGGGCGGTGACTCCTTCTTAGTCACGGGAGTCGGGCTGGGCTCCGTGGGTTTCTCGGGCTCAGGGGTGGTCTCCTCGGCAGACTCCTGGGCAGCGACGGCAGGCTCGGCTTTGGTTTCAGGAGCCTTGGGGGTTTCGATAGCCTCACCATTGACCGGGGTAACGTCCTCAGCAGATGCAGCCTGTTGAAGCTTTTCGTCCACGGCATCAGCATCGAGTTTGCTGGCGTCCTCCTGGGCGACCTCCTGGGCGACCTCCTTGACAGGCTCGGGTTCGGGCTCGTCAACGACGGTAGCAGCGGCAGGTTCCTGATCCTCAGAAGCAGGCTCGGGGGCAGCCGGGGTCTCGTCGTCCTCCTCTTCGTCGATGTATCTCAGGATGTCATTGAGAACAAAGTAGCCAGAAGGCTGCTGTGCGAGGACGAAAGTCTGAACAAACTTCTTGGGCTCGGCGCTCTTGTTTGAGGTCTCACCAATAACCTGGATGACAATGTTCTCAAAGGAAGCCTGTGAGTCGACGTTGGAGACGCGAACCTTGCAGTCCTGGAAATCGAGAGCCTTGATTCGCTCTTGGATAGCCTGTCAAGTAACACAATGGTTAGATTTGCGACGGCATAAGTTGGGTGTAGCAAACTGAGATCATACCTGACGTCCAACAGAAACATTGGCTACCTCAGCCTCACGACCGTAGACGAATTGCGATCGCTTGCTGTAGAAGAGCTGCGAGAGGGAAACCAGTTAGCGAGAGTCTTGTGTGGAAACGGGGGGGAATTGACGTGTAACATACGTGGAGTTTTTCGGGCGACTTGCTCAGGGTCGTATAATACTGCTCGACAAAGTACCAGCCGACTTCGTCTTTGGAAAGATTGCTGTTGGCATCGGCGGCGGAGGCAGCGGCTGCAGTGGGATCCGCAGCCTTGTACTGCTCCTGCTGGCTGAAGTTACCGTTGGTGGCCATGATTGCCCTCTCCTAGATGATCCAGCAATATCTGAGTTTGGGTGTAATAGGGCCGCAATGAAGGCAAGGGGAAGATGAATCGCGTGCGGGCGTGGGTTTCGGTACGAAAAGAGCAGAAGAGGGATGCTATGAGGCTTGGTGCTTCTGTTGTTGATGGAGATGGGTGTCGGCGAGGTATGGCCAGGTGACAATGGCCAGAGAAGCAGGGGCTGACGGCAAGAGCTGTCAATTATCCGTGGTTTGAGGGGGAATGCGAAAGATGGGAGTTGTGTCGTCGAGGGGGGAGCTGGCAGTCGAAAAATTCGCCAAGGAAGAAAACCCCGTGAAGGTTTGGCCTTGAATGGGTGGAGGTGAGAAGAGAGAAGGGAGGTAGGATAAGGTGGTGATGCAAATGGGAACCGCGTGGAGTTGGGGTAAAGTGAAGTGAAGGGAAACGGAAAAAAATATCACCCCAAGGTGGTGGTCATCGTGTAGTTGCCATGTGGTCCGTGCGCCGTCGTTGCGATAGTCGGAAGGTTATAGGCCCACATATGGGGGGGAATGCTCTGGAGGCGTTAAGAAACAAAGCCTCGTCTGGGGAAGGATTGAGAAGTGTTGCCTAAGGCGAATAGGAATGGGAGATTGATGAATGTTCCCAAGGTGAATAATCATGAGTGCTCTTACTCTGTGTCTTGGTGATGTTGGCTCGACTTTCCGTTATTACTAAGTAGTGGTCAAGTTGGTGGAATGATCTACTTGTCCACCGTTGGTTCGATTACTACGACGTATCTAGGTATTAGGTACCTACGGTACCCCCGCGTTAGGCACCAAGGTGCTCGCGTACCTGAGCTGCTGGGGTCGGAAGCAGAAGTCACCATGGGCCAACGGGCAATAAATACTTTAACAAACGCACACATGCAAGCATTGCTCATGAGGTAAGAGTATCGTCCATGGTACTTTTCCATGCTCGCAAACAAAAAGCCATACCCGAACAAGAGGAAGTATTGGTATGCAACTGAAGCTGACATAGCAAAGTGCACCCTTATAGTTTGTTGCTCAGAGGATGCCCGAGGAAGCTCAATAGAGCTATAGGGTAGTCTCTGGTGAGTGATGTCGAGGATTGAATACGTTAGAATGTTGAATGATGCTGTGCAATACTGGCAACATCTCTCCTTTTGCGGGCCAGGATTAAATATATGCTCTCTAGCTCAACCCAATAGCTTCGTAAACGTGCGCCCACGTACCCGGCTTACACCTTGAATATACCAAAGTTAAACTAGCCCCTCTAACCCGCACGAGACGTTTGTCCAATCCGTCTCCTCCTTCTATTCCAACTCTTCACACAGGGAATCCAGCAACATGCGACGAAGGCTAAGAACAACCCCCCTGCCAAGCCTATAAATAGCCCTTTCAGGAGCTCTTCACCCGCAGAATCAGCCAAACCTCCTAGAATACCTGCCGATACGCCATCTGTAGAATTCGAGTTGGACGGGATCTTTGGGCGTGATGGTGTATCTGCGTAGCCTCTCGTGGCGATGTAGTTGAAGGCTGGCATTGACAGCCCGTGGGCTGTGTGACCAAATCTGGTTATGATTTACGCACAATACGGCTCCATTACCAGAGGAACTTGGATGGAATACCGTGCTCGCTTGAATCTGGTGCTCTCTCGATCTTCTCTGACGAAAGTTAGGCTCGGAAGAAAGTACCCGTACGATGATCGTTTCACAATCTGGATATGTTTGTCAAACGCTGGAAGAGAGGAATGATACCATGGCAGGAAACGATTCTGGCCAAGAAGGAAACCCATGACTGCGGCTGTTCTAGGCATACGTAACCGTCAAAATGACTACGTGATAGGGCTGATGCTGCCTGGCTCATGTGATGTTTTCGGCACCAAAAGGGTACTTGATCCGAGGATAGTCGCAAGCCACAAGCAATACTAGCAAGGCAGAAGTCGATTCGCAGTTAGTTGGATTACGTGCGCATGGCTGTTTCGGCACGATGCGCCATCGTGCCGGTGTGAGTCAACGATGCCGCGGAGAGAGTCGAGGCTGGGGTATGACAACCCTGTATCATGCCGACTTGGATGCTTAAACAGATGCTCGAGCGGAAATATAATTCTTTTGGATGTTATTTTGGGGTTTGGCGTATTTCATGTCACTGGCTGCGCTGGCGAGAATGCAATATTGCCCTTGTCGCCAAGAAGCTTTGTGTGGAACGTGCTTGAGCTACCCGGACATGGGTACTCTATCACAGAGTCTCTGACTCTGGTACAACTTTCAATTGATACACAAAAGAGAGTACCAGGCTACACATCTCATGGTGAAGGACCAGACTGTTCTTGTGATGCACAACGTCAAAACTCAAGAGTAGCAGAAGCCCATGTCGAGACTCGAGAGTCAAGGTGTGAGTTCTCGATGCGGCGTGAATTGAGCTCGCGAGACTCACGCCCTGCGACAATGAATGGTGAAATCAGGCAGAACCCCTCGACAATCCATCTCCAAGCCTCGTCCACCGCAGACTGTGACAATTCTTCCCATTCACCTGACTGATGGCTGCAAGTGGGCTCACTGCGGGGTGCTCCGCCCACCAAATCCACACCCAGAAACCGAAACCAACCACTCACAGCGCTAGGACTTTTGCTACACAGCACAACCTCGAAATTTTTGACAATCTTATCGGCATCATATCGCAACTTTTTTTTTTCTCTACGCCCACCATCCGCCCGCCTTGCAACCAGGAACGACGTCGCCAATCAAAACCCCCAGGCGAGGCACTACACTTGCACAAGAACCGCACAATAGACCGACTCTTTTGATTCTTGTTGTTCTGCACATTTTCCCACTATGCCCAAGTCAAGACGAGCCAAGACCTTCCACCTGACCCAGGTGGCTAAAAAGACCCGGGAGAACAAGGACAAACTGTTCCAGAACATCCGTGATGCGGTTCCCGAGTACCAGCACTGTTTCGTATTCAGCGTGGACAACATGCGAAACAGCTATTTGAAGAATGTGCGCCACGAGTTGAACGACAGCAGGTCTGTTTCTTGCGCCCAAAACACAAAGCCCCCTCCAACATATCGCTAACACCCACCTAGACTGTTCTTTGGCAAGACGAAGCTCATGGCCAAGGCCCTGGGCCAGTCGCCCTCCGAAGCCATCGCCTCCGGCATCGAAGACCTCACGCAGTACCTTAGCGGCACCGTCGGCCTCTTGTTGACAAACCGCCCTGTCGAATCCATCATTGAGTACTTCAACAACTTTGCCCCCGTCGACTTTGCCCGCGCGGGCGTCACCTCCCCTCGGGACTTTACCATCCCGCCAGGTGTGGTGTACGCTACTGCGGGAGAAGTTCCCGTGGAGCATGACGTGCCGCTCGAGCACACCATTGAGCCGGAGCTGCGCAAGTTGAATGTCCCCACGCGCATGGTCAAGGGCAAGGTGGTGCTTGGCGACGAGAGCGGCGAGGGCGAGGGCTATGTTGTTTGCAAGGAAGGAGACGTGCTGGACTCGAGACAGACGAGACTGCTCAAGTTGTTTGGCGTGTGCATTTCCGAGTTCAAGGTCAAGATTTTGGCGTAAGTTTTTCTTGTCCCCACCCCCTGCATCGGTAATATTCCGTCCTGACCATGTTGGCTTCATATAGGTACTGGAGCTCAGCGAGCGGAGAGGTCACAGAAGTCAACCCATCTGCCATGGACGGCGTTGAAACTTAGAACAAGGACGGAATCGGAAAATGAAAACAAGTCATGAATGCATACCAAGAAGAATCATGGTCATTTGAGAATTTGACAGTCTGTTGGCACGGCTGATATCGGGTGGATTATTTCAACGGGTCTGGCGTTTGATGGTTCTTTTTCGTGTAACTCTCTTTCTGCTCAACATGGACCCCAATGCATTGGGAGACCCTGATGACTCGCATTTTTTATATTTTACAATTACTACATGACTATCACCTCTTGTTTCGTCTCACATGTGCTTTTCTTCTTGTGCAATTGGACATTGCTCGACCTTTGTTGCACCGCTCGACCATTACTGCGAGACCCTTCCCCGGTGAAGAATCGCGTCGAATACGGACTGATACAAAGACCCTTCACCAAAGTCGGTCAGTAGCCACATGTGCCTTACCTCTGACCTTACCTAGTTGTAGGAATAAAACATTGTTTAAAAGAAAAGAGAACAAAAAAAAAAGACCCCAGTAGCCTCCCCATCTACGCGCTAGTTTTGTTTCTAACCTACCAATACAAATAAAAACACAAAGTCTGAAGCTTCACCTTTTTTCCATCCTAGATCCAGTTCCCTGATGCGTCCTTTCGGGATGGACAGACATGGGGCGCTGTTGGACGTGTGAGAATAGACGTGTAAGAATAGTGAAATTTGCGTGATTGATGAACCTGTGAAGTGACTGCTAGACGAGCTGTGTGCGTCAAGGCGTGGCGATGGAGGCAAAGAGCATGCGCGAAACTTGCAACGATACCCACCAAGAGGAAGAGGAAGAAGGAGAATAATGTTGATAAGGAGCAACGCTTAGTATCGTCGCAGCTTCCTAGGATCCTCGTAGCCGGCTCCCTCGAAACCTCGTTTCCGACTGTCATCGTCGCGGGGCCTATCGTAGTCTCGGCCACCTCGGTCTCTGTCCCTTTCGCGGTCCCGATCACGGTCACGATCACGGTCTCTGTCTCTTTCACGAAACCCAGCCTCCCTTCGTCCAATGGGCTCCATGTTACTGCCAGTGCGGCGACCGCCCTCACGGAAGCCGCCGCCCGGTCTGTCGTCAAAAGATCGCCCGCCGCCTCTGGATTCATACCCACCACCAAAGCCGCGCTCGCCGTTCCTCCTGTCGCCGCCTCCAGGGCCGGACGGCGCTCCGCTCGGTGCTCCGAAGCCATTTCTGTCTCCACGAGGGCCATCGCCTCCTCTGAATCCTCCACCGCGACCGCCAAACCCACCGCGGAAGCCTCCGCGGCCACGCCCACCGTCGAATCCTCTAAAGCCACCACGGAAACCACCGCCAAAGCCGCCAGGCGGACCACCGCCGGGACGGGCAGGCGCTGACTTTGTGTAGCCCCGTCCACCCAGGCCCCCGCCTAATCTACGCGGTTTCCATCCTTTGACGGTTCGGCCTCTTTCGACATCTACTTTAATGCGTCTCTCCCTGATGCGAATGCCATCACAGGAATCCAAAGCAGCTACATTGGATATGCGCCACCAAGGCGCAGGTGTTAGCAACTCTTACCATATTGATTACCAGTTAAGGCGCTTAGGCCTGAGAGACGGAAAAGGGGGCAAAAAAAAAAAGAAGAAGAAGAAGAAGGGATGGAGACTAGGCAAGCTTGAGGGCCTTTTTGTGTGTCTCGCGATGCGTTTCCATAGAGATGGGCAAGCTTGAGGGCCACGTCTCCAAGATGTACATCCGGGGAAGGTCGTGCTTTTTTGAACGTCATCAACTGGGCATAAGGGTGATAGTTACCTCTCATATCTTTCTCTCTCTCGAACACTACAAAGGCATAACCGCGGTGAGGCTTCTTCTTCTTGTTGGGCTTTTCATGCGCGTGGGTATCGGTAATGAGGCGAATCTACATGCAGAGTCAGTATCGGAATGTGCTTGTATAGCAGGTTGTGGGCTGACGAACGCGCTCAATTGGACCGAACCGACCAAACTCCCTCTCCAAGTCCCGTTCATCCGCTTCGTAGCTTAGTCGCGCAACGATCAAAGTTTTGAACGCGTCGCCTCGGATATTCGGGTCCTCGTTTGGGTTATCTGTTTCGGACATTAGCAATATATTCTCTGTGACCACGCCGCAGCACATGACGCACAGTTTTTTGGCACTTCAGTCAGCAGTGCCTGGACAGCGTCCTTCTTCTCTTGTTTTTTCCTGTCCTTGGCCTCCAGCCAGCTCTCTGTAGGGTTGTACACATCCGTCTCCTTGTACTTGGCAAGCTGGGGCAAGCACAAAGCGACACCGTCGAATGGCGCCGTCTTGCGTTTCTCAGGCGCAAAGTCCGGAGGCTCTACCCATCGCAGGGGAGGTCGCGGCGCGAAGAGCGCCAGCAAATTTGGTGGGAGCTTATCGGTCATGGCGCCAGGTGCACGCGAGATGAGGAGCCCAACGATGCGACAACAAGGTTGACAGCCCAAATGCGATGGCGCGTCCCGGTTCGCAGGTCAGGATGATTCGATGCCGCGATGGAGTGATGCAAGCAATCTTTGGAAAATGCGAGGTTCGAGTTGGAGGCCACAGATGCCTGCTCAGGGTCAAGTTTTGCCGGTGCTGGCCCGTCAGACGCAGACGCTAAGCCCAGTTAGGTCACTCCCAATGTGAGCTTTGAATTTTTGAGTGGCTCTCGTGCCGCTGACAGACACGACTTCTCTCCTGGCAGCCGGACCATGAAGGTATTGATTGCGGCCACAGCAAGATGACAGTAAAGGCATTGCGCGCCGTAGCGAGCGGCAAGGTATTTCCAAAACACCCCGTCTCGAATCGGGTTATGTTCGATTTGGCGCTGACTGGTTGCAGAATGGCGTCGGTGCCTTCATACTCCAATGCAAGAAGATGGACTTGCATTATTGTGACTGGGCTGGTAGCTCAAAGGGCATGAAGTAGGCGATCCTCGACGGCTGGCATCAAGGGAAAATTTCACTTCACTAACATGCCCCTTAAGCGGTTTCATCAAGTCTCTTCTCCCTAAATTCGCGGCCGCAAACCCCCAAGTCGAATTCGCCGTCTCACCCCGACCTGGCAAACACCCAGTCATCATCGGACACTACATCAATGGACGCACCAAACCCATCTGCGTACGAAATTTGTCACCATATGAGATTTTGCAAAAGATTGAACTGCTACGAGACGCGAGTGGAGAGAAGCTGAAGCGGACGAACAAGGCTGTAACTAGCACCAACCCCAGCGTCAGAGGCGTTTGGTCGCCATACCACGGGAAAGGAATGGTTGTTTAAGAAGTTGTGGCAGATATGTCTTCAAAAAGGCAAATGGGGGTGGCAAATTTGCTGTGTATATCTTACTGTATTAGAGATGGGCAAATCTCGCGTTTTCAGCATGGAGCGGCTAGGATACCTAGGGACCGGAAAGGTTGATCAATTCAACCATATGTGGAAAGGGGGAAGACAAAAAAAAAACGACTCTACAGCCTACTCTTTCTCATCGTCACCATCATATTGCTAGGAAAGGAATATATGAATGGATATATATGAACGGATATGTATAGCCATGTTCTTCAAACTCTATTTTTTGTGAGACAGATGTTCTCGGACTGTGACTAAAGTTTCATTTCTTTGCGCACACTTCACTGCTTCTTGCAGTTGATGATGTCGACAACTGGAAGGACCAAAGGTTAGAACCGGATCAGACAAAAATACACGATGATTAGGGCATTAAAACTTACAAGCAGGCTTGAGAGAAGCACCGCCGACCAAGAAGCCGTCAATGTCGGGCTGCTTGCCCAGTTCACCGCAGTTCTTCTCATTGACACTGCCACCGTACAGGATGCGAGTCTCATCAGCGACCTTGTCGCTGACATTCTTGAGCCAGTCACGGATAGCCTTGTGCACCTCCTGAGCCTGCTCAGTGGTGGCGACCTTGCCGGTGCCAATGGCCCAGATAGGCTCGTAGGCGATGACAATCTTGGACCAGTCGCTGATCTGGGCCTTGAGAGCCTCGAGCTGCTTGCTCACAACCTCAATGGTCTTGCCGGCCTCGCGCTCCTCAAGGCTCTCACCACAGCACCAGATGACGCTGACGCCATTGTCAGTGGCGAACTTGGTCTTGGAGGCAACCACCTCGTCGGATTCCTTGAGGATGGTTCGGCGCTCCGAGTGGCCCAGGATGACCCAGTTGATGTTGCTGTCCTTGAGCTGGGAGACGGCGATTTCTCCGGTGAAGGCACCGCAGGGCTTGTCGAAGACGTTTTGGGCGGCGACCTCAATGCTGGGGCGGATGGTGTCACGGACGAGCTGCAGGTACAATGCAGGGGGAGAAACAACGACCTCTGTTGACGGAATTGTTCAGTTGGGAATGTTCAGTTTGTCCAGAGGGCGTGGCAGCGGCGTGGGATACGCACCGACTTCGGCGTCGAGCTGAGCCTCGTTCAGGTTCTTGACAATCTCCTTGATGGACGAGGCAGTCCCGTTCCTGGTGTATGCTTGTCAGCCATTGATGCCGATCGCTGCGTCTACAGGTGCCGAATGGCCATGGCGATGAGCTGCGCTGTTTTGCAAGCTCTGGACACAGACGCGGGGCATGGAGGGGCAACAAGCCAACAAGTCGTGGGATATTGGGAGCTGGACGGGAACTCACATCTTGAAGTTGCCGCCGACAAGGAACTTGCGAGCCATTTTGAATTTTGATATGGGGTTTTTGACGAGAGTTGAAGGAGGGAATAGAGGTGCAACAGGCAGGGAGATCAAAGACGCAGCAAGATGGAAGTTGTAGAGCGTTTTGCATGTAAAAGCAAGTTCCACATGCTGGGTCCAAAAAGTTGCGCAGCCCAGCCCACTTCACAGCTGAGCGCTAATCGGAGCTTGTGCAGCGTCGCACCCTGGCAAAGTACCTCCCTCTCATCGGCATTCACAGATGGGCAACTCAATTCGCAGCCGGCTGCATGAGAACCCGGTCAGTAGTATCTACATACATTTTTATAGTGGCTATTACTACTATAACCTTTTTCCGCAACATTCTCCAGCGCGTTCTCCAGCGCGTTCTACAGCAATAATATTATTAATAGCACTATTATTAACACGCGTGGCCGCGCAAGCTTTTAACATCTATTAGAGCAGGTAGTAGAAGCTTAGCAGTAGTAGCCCTAGAATAATCTATAGTATAAGTTCCTAGAGACGTAGCCTAAAACACTAAAATACAGACATTGCAATGTATTATTATTTTAATACCGCTAAGAAGCTTTAAAGTCTTAGGCATAGTGAAAAATGTCTGTGGATACTATCGTCCAGATTAGGACTAGTGTCTCATGTAGCCGGCTGCGAATTCAATTTTCGCCGGCTGCGAATTTAGTTGCCCTTCACAGATACAACAAGCATGTCCAGGTACTTTTGTGAAGACTTCATTGCGCAAATAAAAGGGCTCGTGTATGGCCAGCTAACATCGCCATTGCAAGAGTAGCAGCAATCCTCGCCAGCCTACTGTTGCAAGGGCAATGGATATACGGAGCGAGAACATGGCACGAGGCAAAGCACATCTCCCCCGAAACAAACGAACAAGGAAGCCGTCCTGCAGTCAGCTACGACTGGCCGTAGGCAGGAAACTTGCCGTACGACCCGTCGCACGCTTCGGTTCTGAAATAGCCTCCGTCCTGGCCTGTCAACTCTGTGCCATTGGGCGCGATAATCTTGACTGACATTGCCGTGCTTCCGCCCTTGTCTCCCCATGCAACTCTGACAGGATAATAGGTTCCCTGATCCAGGTGTCTGGTGGTTTGTGTTTCGTCGCCTGGCGGTGGAATATATGTTCTCTCAATGTCCGCGTTGACCCTCGTCCAGCCACTGAAGGCGTTTTCCCCCAGCCAGACGAGGACAATGTCGTCAGCCTGCCCAAAGATGAATGTGTAGTTGCCAGTTTCAGGAGCCAGGAGGAACCCTTGGTGAATCACAGAAGCGAGATTGTTGTTGATGGCCTTCCCGTAGAGATTGGTGTTGCTGGTGATGAGCAGAGTATTGGTCAGGCCCTCTTGTTCAGGTTTTTGGGACTTGAAGACTGTGGGATCATATTCTGCAAAGGGGGGGGATTTCACGGTGCTCCAAGTCGATGGACCTCGCCATTCTGCCCAGCCAAAGCCAGGCTGCCCGCAGGTAGGTGGCCTTGGAATGCACGTGCCGTCGCTGCAGAACTGGTCCTTGTCGCACTCCGAGTCGGCGGTGCAATTCCGGCAGTCATTGTCTTTGCAAATCAGCCCTGGCTTGCAGTCCGAGTTCTTGGTGCATGCGGGAGACGGGACTTTGGCCGGACGGCATTTGCCTTGGACACACTCGAGGTCTGGCCGGAAATCACAGTCTCCCTTTGACTCGCAAGGCACGCACTTGTTGCCCTTGCAAATCTGACCACTGCACTCGCCATAGCTGTGGCAGACTTTTGGCTTGCAGACGCTGTCATTGCAAACTTGGTTTTCACCGCAGTCGTCATCCTTGGAGCAGCCACACGTGTCCTTGCATTGCTTGCCGGTAACAGCTTGGGCATCTTTGGCGCATTCACCCAGCATTTCGATGTACTGCATGTTCAGGTCAGGCATCTTTACCACAGCGTGATGGCAGGTATTCGACGTACGTCTTTGAAATCTGCACATATTTCCTTCTTCAGGTCATCCGAATCGACCTCTGTCTCGCAATACTCGTTGCACAATTTCTCACAGGCTGTGAGCAGTCGTGCCAATAAAATATTTGGTGGCTCAACTCACCTCGATGGCTGCCGGCAACTTGTCTATATCGCAGGCTCGGCGAAGAGATCTGCAAACATCTCCAAACAAAGGCGGCTTGTCCTGTGACAAAAGGAATCCTGGGTTGAATTCCTGAGTAAAGACAACTTGAAACGCCGATGCGGCGAGATAGGCAGCTGGGAGCAAGCGTCTATGCATTCTATCGAAATCTAGTCTCCGAATGGCAAATTGAGTGTTGAGGAAAAGGATACGTCGACGGCTGATGAGAGATGATAGGAACCATCTCTGCTTTAAATACTCAGGTCCTATGGGCATATCCTTCAACAGCCGCAACGCCAGACGAGTTCAGCTGGTCAGTCAGTGATACGAGCATGATGCAGCTGGAATCGTATTACCGAGATGTGTGAGAGATCAACTATCAATGCATGTCTAATTTCATGACATCGCTTGTAAGACTTGGTTCGAGGAGTAGACTCGACATCTTCATTGATTCAAGTTATAGTGTCACTCATATAAACAATGTCTAGCCGACATATGGATTTACTGCTCGTGTCATCTCGGCTGAGAAATGCAGCGCACATGTAATACAACACCCTGAAGAGCGCAAATGAGGATCTGTGCTACAAATCGGTGTGGCGGTTATGTGAGGCCTCGAATCTGAAGAGGTCCAGCTCCCGCTCGCCAATAGATGTCTGGCCTCCTTGCATTTGAGAAGTCAAGCTACGGGCTAATAAATTGCCCTTTCTGGAGAAACGAAACGAAGGCCATTCGTTGAGCCTCGAGCCCGAAACAGACAGAAGTCGCTTCACTATATTCACCATATCATCTATCATATCAGTAAACGTGAGGGGGGGAAAACGACAATGTCATCTTCTCAAGCACCAATCCTCAAAGCTATTCGGCTTTTTCCCGGTGAAAAGATAGCCAAGACATTGCCGAAGCGAAGTCGTACATAAGAGAGAAGAATGGACAGATACTTCCCCATGTACCCAAGTAGCGTTAGAGCTCGCTTAATACGTGATCGACCATCACTAGAATCGTAAGAGAGACAGGAGGAGGAAGGGCTTTGATCAAGCTTGACACTTGAGCATGCGAAGAAGGCAGCTGTTTCGCTCGGTGAAATGCAACACAAGCGCAACTGCGAAAGTGACACTCAGGCTACAACCGTAATCAAAACAAGACTATTATGTATTATGATGCTGCCTGCATATGACACCCGAAATATCAGAATGTGAAGGGGGGAAAAAAGGGAAGGAAAGTCAAAAAGAAAATTTGAGCGAAGCGACCACGCCAGGAGTCGAACCTGGAATCTCTAGAGAGCTCGGTGGCTCAAACTAACCGAAATCTAGCGCCTTAGCCATTAGGCCACGCGGCCGATACATACTGGGAAGACTTATTGTAAACTATACAGTTACACGACCGTTTCTCTCCTCCACTCCAGTATCTTGTACGGAGTAGACACAGAATATGTCTTAAGCTATGCAAGGAAGCTTCTGTGGTCCTCACGAAGCTTAGTGGAGAAGCGCTTGAGCGCCAGCGGCGCAACCAATTCCATCATTTCCTGGAGTGTAGATTATTCCATTTTTGAAAGTAGAATTGTTCAAGGATAGGTAAAACTAAACTCTGAGGTATGAAAAGGCTTTAGTGAGAGCTTTTTGGGAGGGTCAACGATTCGTAAAACAACACAGGAATACTTGATTGAAGCCCGCCATCTTAGAATGACCAAACTTTTCAAAGTTTTTTGGGCGCCGATGAATTGAAGTCGGGTTGATCCTGCGCTTCCTTTCGGCAAGTTGTAATGGTTCAAGGGTCCAAATGCTAACAGCGCCTGGCAGCTGCCAACTCGGCCAGCCACGAGTAGTTGGCAGCTGCCATGCATTGTTGACCTCTTGGGCGGCAACCGTTTTCTCTTTTTCTCCCCGGCGAGCTTTCTATTTTGGAGTCCCCGTATCTTGCGTTCACAGGTTCATCTCTGGAGAAGGCAATCCATCACAATCGAATGGTCGTTATTGCGTATGCTCTCTTCAACATCGTAAGTTCTCCTCCAGCCGTTGTGGTAGGATTCTTCTACTAACACAATAAGACGCTCTTCGTCACAACGGATATGGATTCTTCACCAGGTGCGGAATCGCCTGTCGAACCCGTCAATCAAGCTGAAGATGATCTTTCAAAGATATGCCAGGAAATGAAATCATGGCTTTCTCGACCCCAAGAGATACCAGACCCTGTTTGCCGCTCTGAGGATGGAGAGTCCCAATTGAAAGCGCTGGAACTGGCCATCGCAGACTCCAGCAAGGGAGGCTCGCCAAGTCTGGAGGCTCACCAACCGGATCATGATGCAATTTCCCAGCACGAGAATGCAGTAGTGGAAAACATGACCGTCTCAAAAGCAGAGTCGAATTCATCTGAGACTACCCCAAGACCCTTGTCGACTCCTAGTCGAGTGAAGAGTGGCCTTGACACTGGCAGTCTGCAAAGAGTGGAATCGGAAAGGGCCATTGCCGGGCTTAACCTCGATGAAGAGAGAGAGGATAGCAAATCTATCTCAGCTCTTGTTGCTGACAGTTCACTCTCCGATCTAGGCGGTCATGTCCCATTGCACATTATCCGAGAAGCAAAAGACCAATTCCAGGTTGTCAAGTATGGACAAGAGCAGAGTGAGTACGTTTGGAGTATGAGCAATGTTGGCCCTACGGAGCACGGGCATGACATCGAGGCATGGTCACAAGACTTTGAGGACGGAGAAGGTATTAATAGTTTCGATGTCTCTATTGACTCTACAGACCAACATACGGGAGACATTCGGCGTTACATTGAAAGTCACAAGGAGGCAGACGTGTCCCAAGGTCTCATAGAAGTCTGGCTCACCAGATACCTCGAGCCGTCTTCTACTCAGATTTCCCAACAAGTTCTCAGCAGTGAATCTGGCATCCATTGTGATATAGACCCGGAGAATGGCGAATTTTCCGCACCCATTGCTCAGCCACAGACAGTACAAAGTCTAGTGGAAGGACCGTGTAGGGACTACAATGACATTGGCTGGCGACATGTCAACATGACGGCAGAGCTTCACATGAAACGGGAGCTGAAAAGCCGCATGAACGCGTTGCGAATGAAGGTTGAACAGAATGACTACAAGCCAGAGCCTTTGGCCGAAGTTGAGGAGTATTCGTGGCCAGAGGCTAAATGTGTCATTCGTCCAGCTACGCCTGCTGACTTCAGTCAAATTGCAGCAATAATAAATGCAGAAGCGTCAAACGAGAATAATCCCCAGATATTCCAAGACAAGTTGGCCACGGTTGAGGACGTCTGCAGGATCTTCGATGCTTGCGCCAGCAATAACCGGCCCTTTATTGTCATCACGCCTACGCAGGACAACTTCTTGGATCAGAAAAAATGGCCAAAGAACTCTGAAGGAGTCTACCGGGAATTTGCAAAATACATGGCTGAGCATCCAAGACCGGCTGCCTCAGTTAGTGGCTTCGCATTCATCACTGATTATCGTAAGGGTTTGGACGGAGAGCCGTGTCCAGGGTCAAGATTTACAGGGCAAGCAAGGCTAATAGTGCATCCCAACCATCGCCGAAAGTTGTACGGGTCTGCACTTCTGGACAGGATCTTGCTTTGTGCGTCTCCATTTCACAGGAGCTCAGTAGACCATGTATGGGAATGCGACAACCCCGAGGGTGTCTATGAGTTTCCAGCAACGTACAACAGGCGTCAGTACACCCAACTCTACCTCGAGTCCTTCCATGAGCCAGCCGTAGGTCCGAATCACCTTTGGAAGGTCAATTTTTTTGAAAATTTTGGCTTTCGACAGGTCGGGCAGATGAGAAATGCGGCTGTTCGAACAGATGACAATGACCAGAAGCAGTGGTTGAGCATGATGTTGTGGCAGATTGACCTAACGCCTATCTTAAAAATACCACATGGCGGGTGAGAAAATCGTTACTGCGTGGCATTGGTCAAAGTATCACGCATAATTGAAAAGCAAATGCGATCGCGGCAACTTGAAGCTTTCTCCTGCAGAAACCAGAAACCCGGGCGCAGAATAACTGTTCAATGTTCGGCTACACTCTGTTCAATCACGCTTAAAGCTGGACTTGGGAGAAGACTGTGTTGAGATAGGGGATTATTTTTCTTTCTGTAAAGGATTATTGCTTGCTAAGATACGACGGATATAGGGTTTTGTTGGTGATGGGCTATCTGAAGATGAGGTGATCACTGCAAAGGATGTCTCCTTGGGGGAGGCATCAATGGTGTCTGTCAGGAAAAAGAGTGTCAACATGTAATCAACAGTCTTTGCTTTCCCACAAAAATATATTGTTTCAAATTTTAAAAGTGCTTATGATGTCGGGTGTTGCGAAGAAAAAAGACTAGATGAATGGCGTTGGGGAAGTCCTGTTGCAAGATTGGGCATTGAAAGTGGTACTTGTGAGGCGCGGCGGAATTGGGTGGCCTGGTTCCATCACGTGTGGATGAAGACTCCGACTCATCAAACTTGACCATTACATTTGGCTTCGCCATCGTCCCTATATCACGCTAGACCGAGACACCGGATCGCGTTGGAAGACCAATCATCCGGAGCAATTGCCAACACAGAGGCCGGTTTTTTGACACCGTTGATCTTCACGGCTGCCTGCCAACAATGTTGTCCATCCTGCGAAAAGCACGCCTCAAGGACAAGGAGATGAGAATACTAATGCTGTGCGTCGGCCACTCCAACCCGGCTGCTGCCTCAAAGCGCGAAAAATCCGAATATAAGCTAATCCACTCACTACAGAGGCCTTGATAATGCCGGGAAAACGACCATTGTGAAGAAGATCATGGGGGAAGACGTCAACACAGTCAGCCCCACGTTGGGGTTCATCATCAAGACGATTGATTACGAAGGGTGAGCCGGCTGCCCCTTTGCACTCGGGCAATATCCGCTCAAGTCAAGCTTGCTAATGGCTCAATCCTCAGGTACAAGCTGAACATATGTGAGGACTCAACGGAACGGGCCAGAATATTCGTGCTAATGGGAACAGGGGACGTGGGAGGTCAAAAAACGCTCCGGTCATATTGGCGGAATTATTTCGAGAAGACGGATGCGTTGATATGGGTTGTCGACGCGACTGATCGCTTGAGAATAGAGGACTGCAGAGAGGAACTGGACGGGCTACTGCTTGAAGAGGCATGTTACGAACGAGTAGTCGTGATGGTGCGGAGTACTTTTGCTGACGAGGTTTGCGCAGCGGCTGTCGGGTGCTAGTTTGCTCATCTTTGCAAACAAGACTGATGTTGACGGGTGCATGGATGAAGAGGAAATCCGCACGGTAAGAGTTCCGAGCCGGTGTGAAGACGCGAGGGTGAAGATGGGGCTAAGTTTGAATGCAGGCATTGCGTTTGGATGGCATCCGGACACATCAATGGCATATATTGAGGTGCAGTGCGATTACGGGAAAGAATCTACAGGAGGGGTTGGCTTGGGTAGTTGTCGATGCTAAGAAGAGGCTGTTTCTCTACTGATGAGTGGAAGGAAACAGAGACGGCCTTGTTCGCTTGCTGGCGGTAGAAGTCTGATGTTACGCTGCCTTGGGTTTGGCGGAGATGGTGATGGTTGCAGTTTTCTTGTCTACCGACACATCTGCATACCGAACCAACCGGCCAACGGAGCGCGGGAACAAAGCCAGAAGGTTCTTGCACGGGCTGCGTCACGCGATACGATGACGAATGATGATGATACAGGCAACTGGTTTCTTGAAGAGGTGTTGATCAATGGGCTCCATCTGGAGTGGATGCAAATACATATCTGGAGCGTGTTGCGCAGTCAACGCGAACTTATCGCGTGGCGTTGCGCGAAAGTAAACAAACAGCGCCACTCTCAAGCAATAGTGTTTGGTCGTGGTGGTGTCGTCCAAACGGTGACATCTGGGCCTAGGAACAAGGTAGCTGTGTAGTAATTGAAGGTACGGAGTAGAAAGGAAGTAATATGCTCCCAGGACGCGTGCCAAATGAGCCAACATTAGAATGTCTGGTGCGAGATCGGTTGCATTCAGCCCCGGCCAATTCGGCGGCCTGGTACCGAGAACCCCCCTTGCACCTGCATAGAGGTTATGGCATCTGGCCGGGTTCACATGGACGGGCCTGAAACAGGTTCTGACTCCTATGATGGGCATTTCCTGACAACGGTGGCCACGTCGCAAGTTACAAGAGTTCCAGGACAGCTGGGGCGAGAACACGGAATTATCCAGTGATGTTTAGGTAGATGGGCGCTATTAGCGCAATGGCCTGTTGCAGCGCTTCAGCCGCTCCCGTTGGGCACTGCCAACACGCTAGTCAACGATTCGCAGAGGGCCGATGCCGTGTCTGGTGCTGGAAGATTCGCTGCAAGTGGGCATGCAGGTGGGCAGCTTGGTGGCGGAATTGATGAGTTGCGCTTATCCCGTCACCCCTCCCTCCAGCTTTCCATCTTAGGTCAACATCAAGGCTTTCTTTTCTTGGGGTCTGGGACCGCTACCATTCTTGTTTTCTGCCCGCCTACTGCGGAGAAGCTGCACTCAGAGGCCGCATCTGTTGCGAGTACATTCGTTACCTGTCCCGAGCCCTTGAATGAGCTTGTGTCATGGCCCGACATTGACCCCAACAACCACCACCATCGACGACGAAAGAAAAAACATCGACAAGCCAAGAACCATGTCCGACGAAGTGTCCCAGTTTCTCGAACAGGTAGAACGCCTTCGCGGCCAGCAGATTGAGGATGACGAGGCGCGAGCCCGTGAGAGGGAGGAATTCCTGGCAGCGAAGCGGGAGCGTCAGGCTCGCAGAGAAGGTGAGTTCCACCACCAGGCGAAGGTTGTCAAGTGCTCGAAGGAGGCCTGGTCTCGGTGCTGGAGAGATTGCATGGGTATCTTGACTCCTCTCAAGCAGGGTGGCTTGTTTGGCAGTCCGGCTGCCAGCTGGTGCAGTCGTTTGAACCTGGCACCACCAGCCAGCCGTGTTAATGAGAAACTGTGCGGTTGTACAATTTCGCATGACCAGGCCGAAACACACGGAGAAGACTTGAGACTAATTCAACTCTGATGCACTGCAGAACGCGCCCGATCCATATCCCCCCAGAAATCTTCTCCATTGAACACACCGTCACCGCGATCCAACCGTCAAGGCATCCAAGTTTCCGATCTTACAACGCTAGGCTCCCCTAGCAGGACTTTTGACGACCGTGAACCCTCCGCCTCCCCATCCATGGAACCGGTAGACTTCATGACGTCTCGGGACTTGCCATTGAGGGACAATGATGCAGATGCCTCTTCCGAACCGCGGGAGAAGCAGTCTGGGAGTTCGACACCGCCTGCGAGGACACCGACGCTGTCATGGCAAAGACGACCTGCTTCCCGGGGCGCTATGCGGCCGCTGAGTATGGTTGCGGCCCAAAATGCCACCCAGAGGTCTTTGGCTGGGACGCAAGAGCCAGCATCTACCACTGAGGAAAGCTTCTCCAAAGACCAGATTGCTAAAGCTTTAGGGTCCAAGGATCCCGCATGGTTTCGACAGACTGCTGACCGCGGTCTGAGCTCTGCTGCGTACAGGCGTAACCAGGTTGAAGATGAGGATCGCTTAGACATGTCGCCAGGTAGAGCGCAACTGCCAGGCATGTCGCTTGCCAATGCTTCCTCGGATTCAAGGCGTCTCGCATCACCCGAGCAAAGTCCGGAGCCGCCTAGTCTCTCAAAACTTGCTTCGCCAGTCACCTTGACCCCTGCGCGGTTTGATGGCGCACCCGACGAGAAGAGACAAGCTCAGGAACCTGCAGTATCTTTGTCTGGAAATGTGTCTCCTAGCAGGTCACCATCGCCTACAAAAGGCCTGGGCGGGTTTGTACAAAGTGCAATGATGAAGCGTAGTGATAGTGTCAAACGGTGGAGTGTTACCAGCCCTCCAGGTTTGACACGAGCAGATTCAGTAGCTGCAACGCGGGGCACATATGACAGATCGTCAGTTCACATGGGCTCAAGGCCGCAGAGCACCGCTGGGAGAGAGTCAACAACGCCAACTTCGAGTAGACCAACGTCGCAACATGGGGAGAAAGCTTCCGAGCTCGGGAACACGTCCCGATCTTCGAGGACGATTTCGGTAGACACGACCCGGGGTCGAGACAAGGATGAAGATGCTGGCATTCCATCCAGCCCATCCAAAACCATGGACCCTCGGCGCTGGAGTCCTACCAAATCAAGCTGGCTTGAAAACGCATTGAACAGGCCTGAGTCTCCGAAGCCATCGCCGAAGCCCTCGCAACCCACGTGGAGAAACAATGTCAATGCAGAGTCCAGCCGCCCGACATCTGTCTCGCATAAGCACCAGGTTAGTATTGGGGGGCTGATGAGGCAATCGGCGCTGGGCAATGTCGCCAAATCCAACCCTACTGGATTGGGGGGCATTTACTCACCGCCTCCGAATGCGAATCGACCTGCATATGGACATGGCCCAAAACCCAGCATCCCCCAGAGCCCGCCCGACCCAGAACTGACAAAAACCGAACCTGAGCCATCCAAGGCCGACCAGACGTTTGACGAACAGGCAGGAAAGCAGGAGGAGGGGGGAATTACCGCCCCAGGAAGTACTGGTACAAAACAGACGCCCGTCATGAGTCCGCCTCCTCTCAAACCCAAACCGCAAACCGCACCAGCAACGGACTTTAGATCAAAATTGAGACAACGTCCCGCAGAAAGGAATGGGGGACAAGAAGACGAACCAGAGTTTAAGAATGTGTTTGGCAATCTGCGCAAGACTAAAACCCAAAACTTTGTTGCTCCAGACGAACTGAAGAGCAACATCCTTCGGGGCAAGGCAGGTCTCAATGTCACAGATGGTCCCAAAAAGAACGAAAGAGTCGATGAGTTCAAGGACGCAATCTTGAAGAAGAGGGCCGACTTTAAGGCTGCTCAGTCTGAGGGGCGAGGCGTGGCGAAGACGTCAGGCACCGCTGGTGAAAAATCAATTCCCGAAGGACTGGCCAAAAGAGCGGAACTAGGCAAGTCGATGCCAACACTGGCCAAGAAGAGCAGCACTCTAGAAACGCCAGCAGCCACTCTGACCGCGAAGGCACAATCACCAAAGCCTACTCCTGGCCCCAAAAGCGTCTCGAGCGAATCCGCCTTCTCTCCGAGATCGCCCAATACGGCGCAACCTCCCGATGGAAGTCCGGAGACTGAAAAGTTTCAACGGGGCTATACCGACCCCCAGGCGGCAAAAGCCAAGGCTCAAATGCAGACTACCCCTTCCTTGCAGAACGAGACAGGTGCGCCATATAAATCGGCACCGGTGCAAAGTCGGGTTGCTGGTGGCAAGCTGGCGGATCGATTCAACCCAGCACTGGCAGGCATACTTGCAAGAGGACCGCCTCCTATGGCTACCAATGGCGGACCACCCTCTGATGAAAGTAGCCGAAGTGACGGCAAGACAGGTTCCGGGAATTCCTCCGAGCCATCTGCTCCGGGCCCTCAGCTTACACACATGACCAAAGGCCGAGCTCGTGGCCCAAAGAGAAAAGCCCCGACGACGGCAGCAGCGGCCTCAGGTCAAGCTGCGTCGCAACCGAGTCCTGACAAAACAGAGGCTGCAAAAGAAAACAAGGCACCGGGTCGGGAACCCCCACTGAACGCATTGGAGACAAAAACCCAGTCAGTCAAGTCAACAGTCCACGATGAGAAGCCACCACCCGCTTCATCAATTCAGCAACAAGCTGCTACGAAGGCGGCCATTGCCATCCCTGGTAAACCATCGCCGACTTCGGTGGCCAAGCCTTTCGAGCCGGTACATTCACCAGTATTAACCACTCGGCCACCATCTCGTGGCCGGCCGCTGCCCCTTGGTCCGAGAGCCTCGACACCCACTTCACCAGCAAAGACAACCCCCCGGCCCAACGAAGACGTCCCACCCAGCCTATCACCAAATAAATTAGACACGAAGCGTATGTCTCGGTTCTTGGACGAAAGCTCTTATTCCAAAAACGTGCAACAAGACCCAGCTGCGTCGCCTCACCATCAACGCACTGGGTCTCGATCGCCAACCAAACTGACTGAGCCCCCGTCACCCACGAAGAGCGACCGTGATTCACTCCCGTCAATGCGAGATGCCTCTCCTCGCCTTGGCGTTCGGTCTCCCCAGATGTCAAACCAGGTCTTTGATGGAGCGGTGTCGCCAGGTGGTGGACAGAACAGAAGAGCAAGACCTCTTTCAGGGCTGTCTGTAGATGGTTTCAAGTCGCCTGTGGCTATTACATCCCCCGCCCGCTCGCCTACCAAGCAAGTCAACGAAGTGTCTGCTTTATTGACCGACATTTTTGGTCCTCCGCCTCAAACGAGAAACGCAATCAAGGTTGATCCAGCACAAATTCTGATGAACCGTCCTGAGACTGGTGATAAGGTCACAAGTCTTGGACTTCAGATGTTCCGGATTCTCGGAGACGGCAAGAAACTGCCAGTGTCCCCCCAAAACGAACGAGTTCTTTTCGATCAGGAAATGTATGTTTGTGCGCACAACTTCACCAATGCATCCGGGAAGAAGGTGTTCGAGGTTTACTTTTGGGTGGGTGACGAAGTTCCCACGTCGTCAGCTGAAGATGCCCAGCTTTTTGTGCAACGGGAAGCCCGCTCGCTGGGAGGCAAACTTGTCAAACTTCAGCAGGGCAAGGAAACGGCCGAGTTTGTGCAGGCGCTCGGTGGTGTAATCATGGTGAGACGTGGGTCAAGTAACAAGTACGACTCACTAGCTCCCAACATGCTCTGCGGTCGAAGATACCTGGGACAGGTTGCCTTTGATGAGGTTGATTTCACTCCGTCCAGCTTGTGCGCCGGGTTCACCTACCTAATTACAAAGGGAGGAAACTGCTACATGTGGAATGGCAAGGGCAGCGACGTTGCGGAAATGAGCTGCGCAAGGCTAGTTGGTATGGATTTGACCTTGACCGGGGAATTGATTGAGTATGAGGACGGCAACGAGCCAGCATCGTTCTGGGACCTTTTCGCTACCCAGAGCCCGAAACCTCACTCGGCGGATCACTGGCGCCTAAAGCCTAGTTATGAACAGTACCGCAGCCGACTGTTTTGTTCGGATGCAGACTCCCGCCAACAGGTACAGTTTTGCCCGTCCTCTCTTCTCATCTGCATACCGTCCTTCAACTTGAAGCCTAACGCGTAATGTTTGTTTAAAGGTTTTTGAAATATCTCCCTTCAGCCAAACAGATCTCTTGCCCACGAGCATATATATTCTCGACGCCTTCTTCGAGATGTACATCATTGTCGGGTCTCGCGCCAACACCCAGTACGCTTCCTTCCGCAACGCCCTCGACTTCGCGCAGGAGTACGCCATTCTGGCATCTGGCATGGAAGACCGTCCGTTTGTGCCAGTTTCCACGGTGGTGTTGGAAGGGGTACCGCGAGATCTGAAGCGCGTGTTTAGAAAGTGGGATGACGAGAAGAGTCCGACGGTTACCAGGGCTTCGGTGGGATTGAAAAGGGGCAAGAGCCTGCGGGTTGTGACGCTCACGCAGGCTTTGCAGGCGCTCAATGAGTAATGTCTTGGCATTTCGGGCATTTCGGGCAGTGGAGTGCCTGGTGAGGGCTGGCTTGTATGTTTGGCGTGTGTGTATATGGCTACACGGAGTTTGGGCGAGGCGGTTTACATGCATGTATGAACAGCGAATCGTTCAATGTGGCCTCGGGCATTCTGTGATTGGTATAATTCAAGCAAGCCACTCGGCATGGATTGGTCCCCACGCGACTTTCACACCCATGATGATGCATTTTGAAATGACCTCTTATGAACCGGGTCGTAGGTAAGAATATATTCGCATGTGCAATTTGCATAATTGCACTCACAAATGGCTAATCTGTCTATCAAGGGGTATCAACTAAAGGTATTGATCTTTCCTGTATATATGTCTATTTGGAGAATAGCCTGCTTTCTCATCTCATGTTTGCTCTTTTGTTCCCACTCCAATCGTCTTTGTCACGTCCTCACGTATCTTCGTCTAGTTTAAGTTGGCATGAGCCATGCATGTACATGCTCCCAAGGAGCAGGTTGTTTAATACCAAGCAGGGCTGGCGGGATTGGGATGGTGCCACTACTTGGAGTTGACTTTTGCAGCGGAATTCCCAGCGACTGCAGGCACAGCAATGGGCCGACCCCGGGCCTTTTCCGTCAGGGTTAGGAGTTCTGCGAGCATGAGCTCGTGCGTGGTGCGGGTGAGTTGGTCGACGTCGGCAGCAGTCAGGTCTTTGGTTGGAATAGGGTCCAGGACTAGCGAGAAACATGACGGTCAGCAAAGTACGTGGTGCGGCGGGCGGCAAGGCTCATGCGTACCCTTGATTGGAATCTTGCCAGAGCGGAACACCAGGCTCTTGATGTGGAGGATGTGGCTGTAGTTTGCGACGACGACGGGCACAATGGGCACACCGGCCTGCACGGCCAGGTGGAAGGCGCCCTTCTTGAAGGGTAGCAAGACGGGCTCCTTGGCGTAGCTGCGGGTGCCCTCGGGGAACATGTAGACGCTCTGCCGTCTGGTCTGGATCTCCTTGGCGGCACCGGCCATGGCTCCGCGGGCATCTTTGGAGTTTTTGCGATCAATAAAGATGGAGCCGCTGAGGCGCATAAACCAGCCCAGGAAGGGAACATGTTTCAGATCAGACTTGGCGGTCACGCTGCACCATTTGGGGAACATGGCGCCTAGCATGAGGACATCGAGCTCCGTCTGGTGGTTGCCAATAAAGACGGCAGGGCGGGTGGAGCCGAGGACGTCTTTGGCATCATCAACTTGGAAGACGATGCCAGTGGTTAGACGCATGATGTAGTGAAACGACCGCGCGGTTGCCCATTGCGATATGCCCTGTTTGCCGACGAGGGTGAGAAATATGGAAGCGAGGACGCCGAAGACGGCGCAGATGAGAAGAGAAATATAGGCGGCCAGGGCTCGAGCAACGAAGCCGGCCTTGGGGACGACGAGGGAGGCCATGTAGAAGAAGAGCGTGATGGCAGCGTAGCCCACGAGGAACTTGACGAGGTAGGCGACGAGGACGAACATGTTGGCCACGCAACGTCAGCTGCGAGACGGAAAGGCTGGAGGCGCCGAGTGCAGATGCTGCCGTGATCCGGGCCGTGAGAATGCGTGGTCGCCCGGACAGGGGAGGCCGAGGCAATCGAGCAAGGTCGAGAGTCGAAGCAAGCGAGAAGGGGCTTTGGGGAGTGGGAGAGAGAGCAGAGCAGGGCGGGATTGATTTACTGCTGGCAATCCATGCTCAGGCGACGAGCTGCTGGCTGAGCCGACAAGCTGGGCAGGTTTGAGGGGATCTAGGAGCGTGACCATGTGCCACAGGGCAAATTGTGAGCGGGAAGTGGTTCGTCAATTTGGGCCACACACGGCCACATGCATCCCTTCTGGTTGGCCTTGTGGGCGTGGGCTTGCTGTGGGCTTGCTGTGGAGGTGGATCATGAAATCTTGGGGACCAGACCAGCCTCGGGCTCGGAGCGAGGTCCAATGACGGCAGATGGATTGCGTTGGGTTGGGGCGGCATACAGGGCAATGGGGAGAGGCTTGGGGAGTGGTTGATGACGGAGACACCGCGACCGCAGACGCGGCAGGCCGTTGGTAAAATTGACGCCGTTTGGAACCTGAACCAGCGTTGCAGACGCACCGTGTGCACATGCAATTATTAGCTCGGAGAGAGTGCCCGTTTTGGGAGCCACCAGACCTACTTTGAGTCTTGGAGCTTGGACTCGCAGAGGCTCGCGGCTCAACAAAAATTGCCCTGTTGCTTTTATCTTGTGCCATCTCGGGCCATTCCGTGCTGTTTCTGGAACACGCGGAAACTGCCACGGTTGCTGCTGCTGCGCCGCAACTGCGGAGCTCACCTTTTGTGCAGCTGACATGTGCCTGCCACCTTGTCAACTGTCAACGAGGGCTGATGCATGCACTGCATGTGTGAAGGTTGGGCGATGATGAGTTGGCTTTCTTTTTTTTTTTTTCTTCTTCTTCTCCTTCTTCTTCTTTTTTTTTCTTTCCTCGTCTTCTTCTTGAACCCAATTCTCCTACTCTCTTTTTTTTCTGTCCTCTTCGCAGCCGCTAGCCGTTGAGCCATGCATTGCGTGCAAAGCAAAGGTGTGCGCGTTCCAAGGCGCTCCTTCCCCTTTGACAGACATGCGTCGGCCTGCACAAAACTAATCTGCGCATAATTCTGGGCGCTGGTTTATGCTGCCACCATGCCACTTCTGCGCCACACTCAGCGCCGGGGCGGGATGCGCCAGCCCGACTCCACGACGTCCAACAACCGATACCCTGATGCCCATCCATCTCCATTTCAATGCTGCCGAGATTGTAGGCCATCTCCAGCTTTCTCACCAACCAGCTGGTCGCTTCACTCGCCGTACATGCGCCAGATCGCACCAGATCGCACCACGTCTTGTCCATTCGACGTTCCCGTCTCCGTTAAGCTTCCCGTCCAGCTAGTAACGCATCATCGTCCCGACGAAGCTGCCTTGAAATCAATCAGTTAATCAACCAACCAATTCCCTCAATCCCCGACGGCAGTATACTATGCTCCTCTGATCCCCTCGCACAAGCCTGAGCAATGGCATCACCGCGCAGAAACCAACGCCACCGCCAATCCTCCATTTCTCTCACCATCGCCCCCAATGCCGTCGATCAGCTGCCCCCCATATCGGCCTTGTTTCTTATCGATTTCGACGTCAAGGCTGGCTACACCATCACTTGGAAGCGCGCTGTTCCTAATCTCGAACTAGACGGCCGCGTTGAATACAAGTCGCTGCCCTCGGGCTTGCACACCGTCCGCGATGATTTGATTTACTTTGTCGACGGTGCCCACGCTGGTCTAAGTGCCTTTGTCAATGAACCTTGCGAAGAGGAGGCCGCTCGAAATGCCAGGATGATTGCCGTTGGTATCCTCGTCCCGTTAAGCTACGGGCGATTAGGGAGATCTTGGAGACATGCCGAAAAGCTAAAGGAACTGGCTGCGTGAGTTGTCTTTCCCCCCGGACTCTGCTGTGCTGTGCCTTTTCGTCCCAGAGTGCTGATGCGGGAGACTGCTAGTAAGCTGGCCAAGGATCGGAGCCAGACGGAGCTGTTGGAGAAGTATTGGGCCGCTCGCAGGGCCGGCGAGAACGGCGGACTGCGAGATGACTCGGCCGCACGCAGTCTACCCGAGTCGCCAACCATGGAGCGAAGACCACACAAGAGGAACTCGGGTTCCGACGGGGCCTCGTTCATACCTGCCGAGCACAAGTTGAGCCCGTTGCATCCCGCCTGGAGCTTGGTCAGTCTTCTGGACAAGCTTGGTCCTCTTATATTCCCCATCCATAGAGCAGCGCTGCTGCGCAAACGGATTCTCATCTCCTGTCACGCGCCCGTTCATGAGATTTGCGACTTTGGTAGGCCACACGCCCTCCGCGCCGTCCTCGTCGGAAACACGATGGAATGCTCGCTAACACATCTGCCTCAGTATACGATCTTTCCATTCTCTCTAATATACCCTCCTTCATTGTCGACAGGCTCCCCGCCTCTTCACCTACACCGCGCCTACGACCCCTGTTCACAATTGGCGTTCATGATATTCCTTTTCTCATGCAAGACTTTGAAGCTTCCAAACGTCGCGAAGACGGCACCGCAGACCCCGACGAAGAGGCCGGAACAGGCTGGATTGCCTGCACAACGGACAGCATCCTCGCCATGAAAGACACCCTCTGGGACATGCTCATCACCATGCCGCCGGAGCACTCGAGTAACGCCCAGGACAAAGTGTGGCCAACTGTAGAATACCCTCGTGGTACGCCTGTCAAGGCGACCCAACGCGACCTCCGACGCTTCAACGCCCTTCGCACCGGCCTTGTCCGCCTCTCCTCTTCCTCCCAGGAACCCGAGTCCCCGCACTCGGATTCCTCTGGTGTCCGCCTCTCCACCAGCCACTCGCATCGACTCGTCAAAGACGAAGAGGACCCCGGCATCGACAGCCTCATCGAGCCCCTATCCTGGACAGCTCTCGCCTACAACGGTTACATGTGGTGGGCGTCCGCGGGCGAACAGCTCCGCTCCGAAGAACAAGAGGAATCGTCTCAAGACGCAGCCCTGCTCGCGAATCTCGCCCCTTCACCCATGTCCTCATCCGCCATGTCCCCTCGGCCCCTCTCAGAATCACTCGCCTCCCTCACCGGTCGTCGCTCGTCCAACCCAGACGAAGCACGCACTGAGCTCGCCATCATTGCCTACTTTCACCGTCTGACCACCCAAATGCTCTCTGTACTAGTAGATCTAGTCGACGCCGCCGACGAGGCGTACCCGCTTTCCTACAGAGACGAAGAAGCCGAGGACGAAGCCGAGGAGTTGCTGAACAATGAAGGGCTGGACCTGGACGCAAGTGCCATTACCGTGGATAGCCATTCCGTTGAGAAAATGGGGCTAGACGTGTGGAGTGCGGCAGACGCAACCTTTGTCAAGGACCTGATGGCAGCTTATTTCAAGAGAGTGGCCAGCATCGAAGGAAAGGGGGTTGAAGTGTGCGGCGTGAGGGTCTGCTAGATGGAAAGAGTGGCGGTGACTTGGGGATAAGAGAAGGATACATGATGTTGTCTTGTCTGGGGGGCCCAAAGGTGAAGGAACCCTCCTGGTGGGATTCACAGCGACGAAAGTGTATAGTTTACTGGTAGATGTGAAATTACTCCCCGGCGCTTGCGCATGGGCTTTCCCCCCATTTCATAGTCCGTTGCAGTCACCATTATGCGGAAGATGCATGTTGAAACTGAGCAAACACCACTGTATACTATTCGCGAGCCGTCAATGCCATTGCTTCTTCCCACACAATCCATCAGACAGCCCTCGCCTCGGGACAAACTCCCAGGCCCAGCAATCACACAATACAACATTCCTTTTTCAGTTACCAACCAGTCATTGATGCTAGCAATGAATCCATGCTACTAACAGCGTGGCATCCGTCCATGCATTGAATCTACTTGATGTGCCTACTTACATCGTGCCTGACCCCATTTTACCTCGCATCATATTACTCGATACACTAGAATAGACAAGCGACAGCAAAGACATAAACCACACGCAAGACCCGTCTATGACTCATCCTCGGTATCCGTGTTGGTGTCGCTCGTGTCATCCTCTTCCTCCTCAGTACCGCTCTCATCATCTGAATCATCTTCTGCTTTCCGTCTGGGCTTGGATTGGGGTGTTTGACCGGTCTTGAGGGCGTGCATTTGGCCAGCAATGGAATCTACAAGCTGTTAGCAATGGGATTTAAATATGAACACAACATGGTGGGGGGAGAACTTGCCTTCGTCGGGCTCAGAGATGTCATCTTCACCATCCATCTCGGCGGCCTTGGCGGCATCTTCAACAACAAGGGTGACCTCCATCTTGGTGTCGAATCCAACGTACGAATCGCAAATAACGTGCATGACAAACGTGTAGTGACCGGCTTGGGGGGGAGCTGCGAACTGTGCCTTGAGAGTCTGCATGTTGAAGGTGGGCTTGCCTTGCTCGTCAAAGATTGCTTCGTCAAATCGGTCAAAGGTGAAGGGGGGCACAGCCATCTTGCCTTGTTTTGAGTCGCTCAAAAAGGCATACCATTTGGGAGTGTGGTCGCGGGCGTAGTGAGGGGCGAAGGCCAGGGGGGGCAGAATGCTCTTCTCTTCGACTGAAACGGGCTTTCCATCGGGTCCGGCAACGGTCTTGTTCTTGCGGCCCATGAGGGCATCAAGGTCATCCTCGGCGGGGTCAACGTCTTCCAAATCCAGCTCGTTAATGGTGGGAACGTTCTCGGTCCCGGGGGGGATAAAGCGGCCCTTGATGACAAGGGTAACCAGGGAAGAAGGAATGATGCAGCGCTCGCCAGTCACCTTGAAGAAAGCCTTGGAAACTCGGAGGAAGGGGAGCTGCTTGCCGACACTAATAGCAGCCTTGTACTCCTGCTCGGATAGAAGGCCCTTTCCAACAGCCAATTGGCGTCTTTGAGCATCGGGAAGATCCATGAACTGCTGGACAGTCATGCGCGTCTTGGAGTCACCCTCGACGGCCAGGGCAATCTTGTGGGTGAAGTGAGGGAGCTGGAGAAGCGGAGAAGACTTGGGCGACAAGGCCTGAATGATGTGTTGGTTGGCGAGGAAAGAGCCAGAGATGGGAGTAATGTTGCCAAAGGCGAGCGCGATGGCGGCAAAGGACTGGTTCAGGGTACGGGCAACGGGGGCAATATCGTACTTGGCTTTGGTCAGGGCAGGGTCGTCGAGCTCAACGCGGCCGAGATAGGCCCACAAGAGACCGAGGACCTTGCGTCGGACACCGCTGTCGAGGTCCTCCAGCTTCTCCTTGTCCTTGACGGAAAATCCGCAGGCAAAGGGCGAGGCTGTGCCCTCGGCAGAGATTCGAGACTCGATCTTGGACAAGCCAGACTCGGCCTGGTCACCCTTGAGAACGCTGTCGAATTCCTTGCCGGCGCTCAGGGCTGAGATGATACCAGACTCGTCCAGTTCCTCATCATACTGACGGAAAAGGTTGTTGGCGCTCTCCATGATGACCCCCTCCTTGGATCGCTTCTTGGTGCCGTACCACCACGAGCCAACCAGATAAGGCAACAAGACGCCGAGGAGACCCGTGTACAGCACAACGAGGTATTTGCCATTGCCGTCGGAAACGATGAACCTGGGCAGGGCAATGCCAATGCTCATGCTCTGCTTGCCATCGGGGTGGCCAAATTGAATGTAGTTGTTGCGGACGTCTTCGTCGGTCAGGGCCTGGTAGGCCTTGGTGAGTTCGACGTAGTGATCGTTGAGGGACTCGGCCGTCTGGTTCTGCGCCGGGTCGGGTCTGACTTTGTCCGGATGGAACTTGACTGAGAGGCGCTTATAGTGTGATTTTATTTGCTTTTCCGTGGCGGACTGCATTCATTCATTGTCAGTGACTGGTCTGCGTATCAGGATGGTGTTGAGCGGGTGCAGTACCTCTGAAATTCCCAGGATATCATAGGGATTCCAAATCTTATTCACGACGGGGTCCGTCGTCATGATGAGATATGCCATTAGCCCCATCAAACCCCAGCCGGCAAGGGCAACAATTGTCCTCTTAATCTTGCGCTGCTTCCTCTTTTGAGTTGCCCGCAGCGATGCCACCACGTCGCCATCTTTGATCTTGTAGTCGGTCTTGATGCGGGGGGCGAGGTGTGAATCATCCTTGCTGGACTGCAGCAAGCTGTACGTGATTGGGAGAGTGACCAGGCCGGTCAATGTGAGGATGAAGAAGGGGAAGAATTGGGCCTCAAGGTCCTGGTGTCAGCGCAGTGTGCATCTTGTGAGGGTTGGGGGAGAGACAAGTACCTGGTCATCGTACGAGTAGTCGGAACTCATCGTGGCAGCAACGGCCTAGCAGGCGAGCCCTGCTCCGAGCAGGATATCGCGTCGTTGAGGTGGGTGGACAGGGAAGACGGGGGTGATTAAGAACAGTCTGGCACGTCGCCCCAATGCGCTGTTGGCTTTGATACCTTGGGGATGATCAGTGACGTCCCTCCTCTCACTCAAACAGTCGGTCGTGCTGGCCACGCAGGTGTTGTCGTCCGAGTCACAAGGTGTCCTTAATGGAGCATCGGCACGCACGAGGGATACTATGAGTGTCTCGATTCAGAGGCTTGGTTAATGGTGTCCTTTGGATGCAAGAGCCGGCGATCGGATTATCCGTGGCTCCCCACAGGCACAACAGGTGTCAAAAGCTCAGGCGCTGGCTCCTGCCACGGGTGGACTGCAATGCCGCCACCGTGTTCAATTCGACTTGGCGGGAAGAGCTCTCACCTGTGGCGCCTGCCCCCTGCTCCGGGGTTGCAATACAAGAGCCGCCGCTAGACCCTTCTTGTCAATATCGGCCACCGCAAAGCATTATTATTATTAGAGGTAGAACGCGAATGGTAAAACGCAAAACAGGTTTACCAAGGAAATGGCTATCTCACGATTGCCCATCCCGAGGATAGTTCTGGGCTTCCTGTGCATCAAGGGCCAACCAATTCCAATCTGACATGATAATGATGATGATGATGATAATAATAATAACGCCGTCCATCCTGTAGACACCAAGGTATAATATATAAATGCATCTATGTGTGTATGTGTGTGTGTGCACTTCAAGTGCTCCGCCAAATGCAGGGTATGAAGCTCGCCAACCGTGATGCAAGAAACAAAGGGCCAAGCTGTCCAGAATAACATTATAAAAACAGGCCCATGGAAACGAAAAACTCGCCCAGCCATCCGCTTCTCAACTCATCTTGTTCTCCTCAATGGCCGTCAGCGTAATCCCTTCGTCGCCCTCGCCCTCTGTGTCTTCCTCCGTCGTCGCCTCGGCCATCTCCCCGGCCATCTCCCCGACCAACAAACTCCTCAAGTCCTCCTCGCTCATGACTGCCTGTGTGCTCCCCCGCCTCGCCCAAGGCCTCGTCTCCCTCCTCCCCTGCTCCACCAATCGCTCAATCTTTAACCTGTTGGCCACAAACTTCAGCATGGGGAACGCGCTCTGCTGGCCCTGGTGCAGCATTCGTGCTAACCGTCGGGGGTCTGGGTCAGACAAGATGTAATAAAAATCACTGGGTATAGACTTTGGCCAGATGGTGATGGTGCCGCTGAATTGCTGGAGCCATAGCTGACTCCAATCCTGACCCAGGGGACGAGGGAGGAGTTCTGCGTGGCGCACAAACCTCATCCACTTGTTCATGTCGAGCTTGAGATAGTGTTCAAAGGCCGACATGAGATATCCGCCCCGCCAGCCTCGACCTTTGCGGTGTGTGACGGGGTGGCCCACGGATCCGCGGGATGAGAAAAAGAATAGGTTGATATGGGGGTTGACTTGGCTGACGATGGTGAAGTTTACATTGAAGTGGGTGTTGAGCGCCTTGATGGGAATGTCGGTTCGAAGAGACCCGTCTTTCCATTTATGGCCAAACGAGTAGGGGGCCAGTGTCCCGTCGCCCAGTTTCATCATCAGGACCACAGGATTGAGGATGCCGGGGACAGCCGCCGAGGCAAGAACCGCGGACCAGATGACACAATCGGGCGCGGTGAGGTAGTTGCACAGAATGGTGGGAGAGTGAGGATCCGCGGGGACGCAAGTTACGTTCAGGATGCGGCCAGTTCGTTCGTACGCTTCGCGAAATGTCATGGAGCCTCTCGTCCACCAGCTACACCGTTCAGCCCAGTCGACCGAGTCGAAGCGCGCGCCCGTCTTCCACCACCTTGCCAGCCAGACAGTTGCTGGCTCCCGACACGCATTGATGCGCTGAGAAAGCGCCGGAACAAGGAGCTTCTTCAGTTCCTCGTTGGTTCTCGTCGCCACAAGGGCACTGATCAGTGCGCCGCCGCTAGTCCCTGTGACAATGTCGGGAAGTGAATCTGCATCCAGTAAAGCTTTGACCAAGCCAAAGTGGTAATATGCGAAGCCGGCGCCGCCAGAAAGACAGAGTGCCGTCCGTCCATAATTCGCGTAAACGTGCTTGAAGAGCAAGCGTTTCTCTTCCATCTCCAGTTTCTTCGTTCGTAGTAACAAGTTGAGGCTTCTCTCTTCTGTTTACTCCAACTGTTCTTTAGTCACCGTATTGCCCGCCTCCGCGTGGGAATCGTTTCAAGCTCACCTTCATCAATGAAGTTCTGTACCAAGTTCTTGGTTCCGTAGTACGTCTGGCTATACAGCCTCGCATTCTCTATGCCAACAAAATTGTTCTTGACACACGCCTCCACCAATGACTTGAGATCTTCCACGGCAGTCCTATGCTCCCCATTCTGCTGTACAATCTTGGCCTCCTGGGCTTCAGCCTTGATTCTCAACTTCTTCAGCTGGTCCCACACTCGCTTTACAGTCTTGGAATCATAGTACGCAAATTCATTCTCCTCTCTCCACGTCTGCCGTCCGAGAAACGCATCCAGCTCTCTGGCGGCAGCTACCCATTCCTGGTACGTGGATGCTTTGCGCATGTTACGCCGTAGCGTTTCTCGCCGGCCGCGCCAAGTGAAGAACTGCTCGTATACCCAAATATACCACCTGGTCGAAATGTATGCAATGGCCAGGCCAATCAGCCAGGCAAACACGAATATCAACAGCGGCCACTTGGATAGCTGGTATAGGTAGCCCTCTCGCGTCTCGTCCTTGGTCCGGGTGCCGAGCAGTCCTTGCGCAGCCTTTCTGGTTCCTTTTCCGTGTTTCACCCTCTTGGACGATCGGCTGCGCTTGTAAAAGGTCGAATTCACAGGTGCCCAGTCGTTCTGTGCTGTAAAGAAGGTTCCCTGCGTGGGAAGGTCGGTCGGCTCTGGAAGGTCTCCCCCAACGGCGGCTACAGCAGCGGCAATTGCATCTGTGGTTTCATGCTCATTCGCTTCGTCCAAGCCCGCCTGAGAATTCCGTTTCGTAAGGGTGAAGGAGCCAGTGCCGCTCCTAGGCGACCTGGGTCCTCCTGTCTCATCAGTCGTTGGGCTATGCAGCGGGTCAGGCGCCTGCAGCGCCTTTTCAAAGCTTTCTATATCGTGGGGCTTGAGAAACTCTCGATCAATGTCTGGTAAGAGTGACATATCGAATGCTTCTGGTGGAAACCCATAAACTGCATCGTCCGGCATCGTGCGCAGCAGTAGAACCCGCCAGCTGCTGACGTGTTGCACGCTTGGCAATCCAACGAGAAAGGATGTCAATTCCTTGTGCAGCGTCCAGGGCTCGGCTGGTGACAAAGGTGCAATCTGCACTGACGCGGTGAGATTCTGGTCGCAATCACCCAGCACCTGCCGTAATAACCAATATTTTGGCCTTGGGATGTTGTGTGGTGCATTGAACAAAGTTACGAGAGCAAGCCTGGCTACGCCTGCATGGAAGCTTATTGGCCCCCACGGCCTTGTTGGCATGACGTCGGCTGTGCCTCCTTCTGTTGGGCGCCCTTTTAAGAACACCAAAGCTGCTCCACTTGCACCAGCACTTACCAAACACAGACCTACGCATTGGGCTTCGGGGCGGCGGGCAAAACGAAGCCATCCATCGTCACAATCAACTTGAATTTGTTGGTATTAAAGGATGCAACAGGCAGCCCATTATGGCTCTGTTTGCTTTATCGCCGTCTCATAAATCATGGCCGAGCTTCACTTCCTGAGCCCATGGGATTGAAATGCAACCATGAGCCATGTCCGGAATCGCACTGCAAACTCACAGGTCAAAGCGGAACGGAAGCCGTAAATAAAGAAGCCAGGTGGCTTAAGATTTTGTCTTGCCAAAATATCATTGAATTACACGACCCTGTGTTCGCCTAAAGAGGATGCTGGATCTCATAAATCACACGTGACCTCCACACACACATGCATGGTTACTACACGGCGCTTGTTGTTTCTCTGCTCGCTGGCTATCCACGTCTGAGCAGCTCCATATGCCAACTTTCCCACGTCTCCTTTTCTACAATGCCCCCAGAAACCGCTCACACGTACTGTGAGAGCCATCTGATACCCTCGCCGTAACCTTGTCGCATGACGACGGAGCACATGAAGAGCTCAATGGGTCGGATGCCCTCCAGAGGGACCTTGCCCTTGCCGGTAGTTTGGTACATTCCGAGCTCATGTCGCAGCTGGTCCTCTGACACAGCGTCGGGGTGGTCGATCTTGTTGCCCAGGATAACAAACGGAACCTTGGCCAATTCTTCCATGGCCAGAAGAGCGTCGAGTTCGGCCTTGGCCTCGGCGAAGCGTTCGTGGTCCTTGGCGTCAACGAGGAAGACAACTCCGTTCACCTCGGGGAAGTAGTCTCTCCAGATACGGCGGGCTAAATAAAAGGGTAAGCTTCCGAAACTAGGTGGGCGACTAACATCAAGTGTGCATACCCTGCTGATGACCACCCAAGTCAAAGGTGGTGAATCTAACATTGCCAATGGCAAGCTCCTCAGAGGCTAAATAATCGATATTAGCAACTGGTCATCATCACGGCACAAAGCGTGGCACAAGAGGCGGGCCGCGACATCATGGAGACGGAGAGAGAAACTCACTGGGATGAAGCGTAGGCTGGAGGATGGCGACTCGGTCGTTCTATGTTTGATCAACGGCATTAGCATCGTCCATCACATCTTTGCAGTCCCTAATATCCTGTCACTGTCTTCTAATATGTCTTGGTAGTCATTTTGAAATGTGACCAACACATCAGCAACAGCAACCAATGTTGGCAGCCGGTTCCGTTGGGCGGCATCGAAATAGGCCGCGTGACCCAGCATACCTTCAACATATGCAGCAATGTCGTCTTTCCGGCATTGTCAAGCCCGAGGAACAACAGTTTGGCGTGCTTGTTAAGCAGGCCAAGGGAGGATAGAACATCGTAGACTAGACCGCCAGGTAAACAGCAAGTGTCAGCGAATCGTATTTATCAACCTCGGACTCGGAGTCGCACATCGTCAAGATGGGAAGCGAAGGGTTTGAGGAAGAGAGAGAGGCGGAATGGAAATATGTAGACATACACCAGTTGATAATCCACATGGTGTGCTGTATTTTTGGGTCGTGATCTAAGGTTCAAGTTACAGTGTTGACCAAGAGCGAAAAGTCGACGTTGTTTTGGCGGACGTGGCGAACGTGAATAGTTCATACGGAATGCACCTCGATTTTGCTCCTACCTGGCAGTAAAGGGTGTCCTGATGAGGTCTGGTTTGTCGTGCCTGGATTCTCAGGCACAGAGGCTTGGAAGCCGGCCTTGGCCTGTTCTGTTGGTGCTGAGGGGCAGTGGCCAGGGTGGTGTGGGATGAATTGTCACTATCCCATAGTACCTCCCCAGTGGCCTTCTGGAGGCTGTTTGATTGTTGTTCCGGCATTCCGAGGCCACCCCCGGCTGTCGCTGGGTTGCATCGTCACAAAGGATGATTACCATTACCCACTCAGAATCATCCGAAACGACTGCATTCTCTGTACTAGCATTGTTCCTTTCTGCAAGGAAGCAAATCCAGTACATGGAATGCTGTCATTCTCCCTCCTCCTTCAACTCTGGCTTTCATGACAATCGGCTTCTCAGTGCCCCTTCAGCACAGTTTACGCGTTTTGAGCCAGTACTATTAAATGCAATGTCTTCAATGTTTCGTGTTCTGTCTGTGCTATGTAGAGCCCTCAGCAACGCCTATATGCCGCCATTCATGCTCAAACTCTCTCGCAAAGGGTATCCCAGCGATTGCAAAATGCCGTCCTCCATGGTCAACAGTTGTCTGACCAATATGCAACAAAAAAAAAGAGAAGTGTATGTACAAGGACAACCATGATTGAGAAAATTCCCAACGTGTCCCAAAAAAAGATAAGAAACACTGTTTCCTCGAGAGCAAGAGGCACCAGCCTATGTACAAATGATATCATAAAGTCGTAAGGTACGGAATTTAATGGAATGCGTTGAAGCAAAGGGAGTATAGGAGCAAGAGTGACAAAAGCTCGCAACCCGGATTGTACCAGGAAAATACATGGAGGTTTCCTTCGTCCTCGGTTGGTGAGAAATAGAAGAACCCTGGGCTCAGTGATGCTGTCTTTAAACAGACATGACATAATTGCCCTGATCCTTCTTACCGGCCATAAGTAAACCAAGTTCCTTCATACGCTCGGCCCCACGGCCAGGTTGGGGCTTGCGCTCAGGGATTTGTCCTCGTCTGGCACGGTCGCAATACTTTTGGAAAAACTTTTCTTTGCGGCGTTGGCGCTTGCGTTCGAGACCCTTGACGATGTCGATGGCTCCTCGCAAGCGGCAGTCCGAATTGTGTTGATGCTGGTGCTTAGCAGTCTTGTTACCCTTCATGGGTAGGAACAAAGCAGGAGCGCGGGGGAGTGACTTGGTTTGGGTCATGCCTGGTCGACCAGCCAAGTGGAATTGCACGTGGGCACCTTGCCGTGGAGTCTGCAACGGCGTATCCATGGCCTTTGGTGCTGGGGAGCGCATCCTCTTGGGAGATTGCCGTCCAAACAAAGGCTTGGGGGAGCGGCCTCGGAGTTTCGGACCAGGTGAATGATGTCGCTTTGGCGGAGGGGAACGATATTTACGAGGCGAGGGCTGCTCATTCTTCCTCCGTCGTCGAGAACGGTCCTGGCCATGGTGTAAATCCTCCATCCGACCCTGGACCCAGACATCCTCATCGCTGTCATGATGAACAGGGTTGTAGACTTCCTCCTCCTCATCGTTGTCAGGGTCAGAGGCCGGGAAACTGGGATCAATATCTTGCGGGATGACTCGTAACTTCCCGTTCCTACGAGCAGCCAGGCACGAAAGATATGCCTCCTCCAAAGGTCTATCCTCATCAAGTGTGCCGCAAACAAAATCAGTGCTGTCCGGCAAGTCTGGTGCGTCAGATTCGACCTTGATACGTCTAGCCCTGGCTCGTCGGATACTTGATCGGCTGGCATGAGTACCAGTTGAAGAATCGGACTGGGGCTCGGTCAATGATGGTCGTCTCATAAGAACCATGGCTTTGTTCTGACGAGTCGTGGCGTGGCTAGGAGTCCAGAGAACCATGTTCTCGTCTTCTTCATCTTCTTCATCTGAGTCTGCAAAGCCTGTTTCAGAGTCGGTATGATATCCATCAGAATCTTCTTCCTCAAAGCCTGCTTTGTCTTCTTCCGCAAAATCATCATTGCCGTCGTCGTCATCGTCATCCTCCTCTTCATCCGACGCAGCTTCCTCTTCTTCCTCCTCTAGTTCGGCTTCCTCTTCGGCTTCGGCTCCAAGGCGACGGAAGAGGTGTTCCTTTGTCAGTGTGTCGTAAATAGTAAGCTTTGTGGCGACAGCAGATGGTTGCCTGATCCAGTCCTCCTCGCGAGCCATACCACTTGCAAATTCATGGAATTGGGAACTATCCTTGACCAGATCCTTGGAATTCGCACGAAGGAACTTTGGTCGAGTAAGTTGACGAACGTCAGATGGACGTGGCGAAGTATTCAGAGCGACAGATAGAGCCGACGTCTTTTTGGGAGTTGAAGGGGACTCATGGTTCGTAGGCAAGGACGGTCGTTGGGCGGGATCCGGGACTTGTCTTGGTGGCGTATTTTGTGTTGACGCTGGCTTGGGTGCATGGCAAGCGAACTTGATCGATGGTCGTCGGGGAGCCTGTTCTGTGGATGGTGCTTTGGCCATCGGCTCGGCTTGGGCCATCGGCGGCTTGGCGGCGCATGCAAACTGAATGCATCGCTTCTTGGGAGGTTGAGGGGCAGCAATGACAGGCATGTGTTTATTCTCGGCGATAATCATGTCATGATGCAACCGCAGGGCAGCCATCTCGGGGATTGGAGGGCTGGGGGTGTTTGTACGACAAGGGCTGGTCATGCCAGTATCACTGGTAAGGTCGGCAGTGGAAGCAATGCTAACATTGCTGGTCATGGACCGTCGTCGCTGACTGCTTAGCAGAATAGAGGAAGGGTGATGTAGAGGCGTCTCTTCGGGTTCAGCCATGATGGCTTTGGTCAGAAGTGACGATTGGTCCTGAGGACGTCGTATGGATGTTCTTTCAAATTTTTGCTTCAGCTCTGGAGGTTCGTCGACGTCCTCAGCTTCCTCGGATGTCAGAGACACCCAGGCCGGGGCCTGTGAAGTGGGGGGGGTGAGGTTCATAATGGAGAATAGGTAGTGCAACGAGCTCAACTTTGCGCAAAGGTAAAGCTATTCGACAGGCTTGAAACGTAATCCCGTTTATGAGCAACGAGTGGCGGGCTGCCGAGAAGTCGAATAAACGTGAGGTATCGATCGATACGCCTGGAGCCGGTGCTGAAACAAATCTCCTTACCGTCCTTCACTTGGGCAAGTCCGCGGTATGGAGAGCGAGGGTTCTGGGCGTCAAGCCGATGAGGTTCAGTCGCGAGAATGAAGTCTGCAAGCCAGTGCAGACCGAAACTCCAGAAGCCAGAACAAGTGATGGCAAAAGTCCGGCGGCCCTAAGGACCAAGATGCTATAACTGGAGAGCCAACATAGTCCAAACGCGAAAGGAGCAGAATTGCGAACCGATGGGGAGGGGTGATTGTCGTCGGCGATGCAAGTTATAAATACACCACCAGTCAGGGTGTTGGTGTAAGTCGACGTCGACTGGCTCTTTTTGTTGGTGAATGAACAGGGCAGCGTACAAGCTTATCTCTCAAGCTAGAAACAAATCGAGAAGGCCGGATTATTGTTGGTCAAGAGGATGTGTGGCGTAGAGTTGGTGAGATGGCAGATGTGGTGGTACTGTCCTTGGCGAATTCCAGATGACGTTTGTCGAAGGAGAGGCGTGTTCAGGATACACAAAGAGCAGACCCAGAGATGGCAGCGTTGCTGCAGTCGGTTGGTCGGCGCAGTGTAATGCACAGGCGGCTTCGGGCAAATAAAGGTGAGACCACAGCAACAGCCAGGGTAACTCGAAAACGTAGGCTGCAGATGCCCAATGGGCAAGGCGTGGCCAAGACGCGGAATTGACACGAAAAAATTGAGACAAGAGGCAATAAACCAGAATGTGGAAAGTTGAAGAGGATGGTGGCGAGAGCAGGCAGATGGGAATATATTGATGGGTGGGCCGGGATCAGGAGACATGCCCAGGGAAAAAAAAAAGCGCAGGCGCCGCCGCAGTCGCCAACTAGCCTAGCAGGAGCCGGCCAGACTGAGTGTGGTTAACTGGCGCTTTTTTCCCTTTGGTGGACATGATGAAGTCGCCAGGCGGGTGGAGCATTGAGGGTCAGCAAACGGCCGCCCAGGGCGAGTTGCGAGCAGAGGGGATGCCCAGGCAAAAGTCTACTTGGCACTGTGGACCAGGGCTACATCATGCCACAGCAACATGAGAAGTCAATCGCGAGCCCGTGTCAGACAGTGCGGCTGGGTTGGTAATAATAATGGAGCACTGAGAGCGGGGAGTCAAGAGTACTGTAATAATAGTGCTACCAGGTACTAATCAAATTGGAAGACGAGAGGGGCTTACGACCAGATGATACCAAATTGACCATTTAAGCATGTTGCAGTTGAAGAGGCAGGCTCCAAGCGACGACGCACAAGGTGAAATGCACGCTATTTACTATGGCGACTGCTGACAGACTGGGTTGCTGTGTGCATGTCCAGATATTGATGTCTGCCACGCCGCTGCTTGGTCTCCGTGCCACCACGAACGTGATAGACTGGCGAGAAGGAGTCGTGAGCGTGCGCTTGGCAGCGGCTCGGCTTCCGTCATGGCAATGCTGGGACAGGCTCCTTTGTGCAGGCCAAGTTGCACTGGCCGACTCTCCTCATAGACAGGTGCGTTTTACGGACACGTTGCCAAACTTTGCATCTAGTTTCTGCTCATTCAACTGATTAATTTTGCAAGTCTGGCCAGCCGGGAGCTTCAACACATGGACTCCATCCGAAAACAGGAGACCAGTTGGCGCAGGCACCGTCGTCCGAGGCAGTGCAATAGTGTAAGCATGCTGGGAGGCTTCGCGTTTGCATTCAAACTTCACTAGCGTCAATGGGTGGCCCTGGGCGGGCTGCACCATGACATACGCGGTACATGGGACTAAAAAAAAACCATGTAATAATAGGTACTGTACTCCATAGAGCGATTAATCTGGTGCCGGCCCAGATTCCCGTGGCGAAAGTGCTTACTACTTGCCTTCCTGTCGTGGTGTCTGGCCTGCTAGCGCGACTTGTGACTGACAGAAATATTGTATGGTCAAAAGTAAGGCACAGTGCGGAAGCCTACTTAAATACGGAACATTGCAGGCCCAGTGCTACCAAACAACATCAGCACCATTGGCTCCCTGGGTGCCACTTGCTGCCACTACCTATGGCCCTAGTGCCATCGATCCACGTACTGCACCAACTTGGAAGTGTCTGGTGTGCTCCGTACCCAGTACAGTACATAAAGTACTTTACTAAGTACCAGACATTGAGTCAGTTGGTCAGGAAGCACCCGGCGCCGTCAATGACCGCCCGAAGAATCGCACGCGGACACCGAAAGCGGACATGCTCCCGCACTATGCGGTGCACTGTATGTCGTCCGTTAAAGGCCGCGGTGGGCCACACAGTATTACGCATACATTCACAGACTGCAACTCGATGCCCTCGGTTCCCATCCGATGCCCACTTGTTGCTCAATTTTTGTCAAACGATGGTTTCCACTAATAACGTCGGGGCATTCTGGGAGGTGCTTTGCCGTAACTATTATGTCCCGGCAGGAGGATGCCCTGCTTCATTTCAGACGGTTTGCTCCTAATAATCCACGCCAGCAGTGAGCATCGCGTCGGCCAGTTCATGGTCAAGTTGATATGTCGCATTCACTGGTGTATTCAATATCGCAATCACCGGGACACGGTTTCTGGACATGTTCACTTGGCAACAGAGTTGGCAATACTTTAGTCTCCCAGAGGCACAGCAGTGTTGGCTGGAAATTTTGGTCCTCAAAGCACACCGAAGAGATGGCTGGCTGACAAAAAGTTGTTCTGGAACTTGCCCACTTGTGACGCGACTGGTGGGGGAGCCATTTTGTAGCCATGTCGTACGAATAATGGTTCCGGTGCGGCTTTTGGGCGCCACGCATCAATGCTTTCAAGGCGCTTCTGGACGAGAGAAGAGCCGTCCTTGTGGGAATGGAAGAAGCCAGATGAGGGATATCTTGCCAAACAACGGGGTGCCATGATGAACGACAAAGGCGCCACTTTTGCAGGCGGGAATCATCAATCAAGGGTGAAGCCCCAATATTCATCTCTCCGCCCTTGTTTTGCCAGAAAGCAGAATCTGCTGTGCGGATGGAGTACAGTGTAATTCTGTGACTGTACTGTAGATGCGACAGAATCTTCGGCGTACTGTGCGATAAGTACTACCTAGGTACGGAGCTTTAGGTGGTCCTGGCAAGAGGCAACTTTTGCCGACATGCCCATCTTGGCTGAGGCAAGCCCGATCTACGGTCTGCGAGATTGGCCAAGTCCATGCATGTCTGTGTACTCCGTACAGGACCCAGAGGAAGGCATTCCTGACACAGGGCGCATCCCCAAGCTCATGGCGAACCACTCCGAACGCTTGCAGGGGCCCTTGATTCGGCCGTTGCCATGCACAGGACTCGCCAACACCCCAGCACCCGTACAAAGCGGCCCTCCTTTACGCACCCTTGCCACGGGTTATGACGACAGTGCTTCCGGCTGTAAGCCATTTGCAACTTTTGGCTGGTCAAGGCTATTGTCCATCGTGACTAGCATCTCAAAATGGCTGAGACACGGCGAAAGTAAGCGCCAACGGTAGCACTCGGCGCTGGATTGGGCACGAGCCATGGACGTGACAGGCTGTCGCTTGCATTGCTGGACGGTATGATGCCACGATGCCAGCATGCAACATAGTGACATGACGACAAACGCCCCGTGAACCCGAATGCATGTTTGCTGCAAGCGGGGACTGCAGAACTGAGGACCCCAATCTCCAACGCCTTCCCAATACTGGGTTGCAACTAGATTGTATGTAGGTAATATGTGAGAGCCGAACAAAACGTCTTGGTATGTTTGGTTTCGTGTCATGTGCTTCCCGTCTTGCAATGGAAGTGAGCTTTGCCTCATTGGCCGCATCATCCATGCGGAGCATTCTCCTGTGCAACAAGACGCGGATAATCTTTGACGTGCAGTAAACATTACCAAAAGACCCCGGTAACAACTAGCTTCGTCTCATATCACATCATATGAGGTACGAGGGAGGCTCACGACATGTTCAATATTGGATTTGGACCCTACCCCGCATCATGTTTTGCTCGCGCGGCATGAGCGCATAGGGGAAAACCAGGTAGACACAGCACTAGGTCTTTGACGAACAGGAGCTCTTTGCTAGTAGGTCAATCAGTAAGTCAACCAGTGACAGAGGCAGTATGTTGTGGCTGTTGGACTTGCTCGTCTAGCTCGATGCAAAGCCCTGCTGGTGTGTGCCGGAATCTGTTCCCTTGGCTTGCAGTTGACCTTGCTTCCAAGATGTTCTCCTACTGCCCTGCAGTAGAAGCTTTTGAACCCTCCCATGGCAGTTGAGGACACTTGCAAGGCGCCCAGGAGTTGCCGTTCTGGCGGTGAAGAAAGTTGGGCTAAACGAGGAACCACAGAGGGGTCCACTGCTGGCAATCGCCGCCCATGCTTGGACAGTACAGCACGTACTGTACAATAATGGATCGGAAATAATCAACTGCGCAGCCAGAATGAAGTGAGGAGGGGGTTGGTGGCGGCTCTTCTTACCAAACCCATGTCTTGAAACGAGGTGCATCCAGCCACTGCACATGGCTTCCAAAACTGTATCTCGTGGTTAGCTTTGCCATGTTGTTGGCCTCTACCATGATTAGGTCAAAGCACAGTCTTGCATGTGCAGTCCCCTAATACTCCATGACACGTCACTACCACCCGCCTGCATTGTCCTCTGAGGTTTGACACGGTGCGTCCAAACGGACACGAGTTAAATGTTAAGAGTAAATGTGCACGGACAATAGACGCGTCCTCTTGAATACGACGCTTCTCGTGATGTGTGTTCTTTGGTGATTTGACTTGAAACAGTAAAAATGATTCCACAAGAAAGGCCTTTGCTGACTTGGGGGGCTCTCAAAAAGCATACGGGTTGGAATGACTGAAATGACGTACTTTGACACTTGGTTTCCCCAGCTTGCCTTGCCCATGTCGTTGCATGGCACCATTATTTATGGATAGCTGTGCGAGTGACTCGTGTTGCAGCATCCTCTATTCGAGCGAGGCTAGCAGAGTAGAGTGCGTATCTGTGGTCAGCAGTGTCTTGGAGAGAGCCACTGCGACAGGACCACGGACATCCACATGCTTTCTACTTCTGTCGATCTTCCTGCATAACATAGCCCTTGCTACGCTTCTGTTTGCCGCATCGGGGCTGCGACAACAGCTGATCGCCAGTCTAGGGTAAGCCGTAAGCTCGACCTGCAAAAGCATTGGCAGTTCCCTATGTGGCGAAAACGAATTCTGGGTTTTGACCAGATGATCAAAATTCTGCAGCTACCATCATTTTTGGGGTATCTCCGTGAAAATCCGTGGCTTGGGTTTGCCATGGCGTCAGACCGACTCTGGCGTAAGGCGGTGCATTTGTTATGAGCCGCCAGTGTCCGTGCAATGATGTCAGTGGAAGAGTTTTGGGGGGTCACGTAGGTCACTGGGGCGGTGAATACAAAGATCAACAGTAGGGAGTATCCGGTCGACATCCCGAAATAGCCCAAACTAGAGAGAGTTAATTGGGTGATCAAGGCTTTCTTTCTCTCCCAAGGCGGTTGATTTACCATGGCAAAGTCCGAGACTCCAACATGAGCTGTAGGGTAGCTTAGGAGTGGGTATTTTTGCTTGCTTGTTTTCCCAGGCAGAGTTGGACATGTTTGCCTCCAGAGCTCAGTAGCCGCTCAATTGGACCTCGGACTGTAAATGATAGAGTGACCCGTATAGAGTTTCTCAAACTGAAAAAAAAAGGAAAAAAAAAAAGGTCCTTATCCAGCACTTGTATCCCCTGTGACCTCGTCTCGAGAGGATTATTGAACAAGCATCAAACAATAGTCACGTGGAACTACACGTGATACTACTGGGCGGATTTTCCCGCTAGCCGAAACAACCTGGCGTTCCAGCAAAGAATCGTTGCCAGCGACCTCAATTGAGCTCACGTCGAAGCAACATCTCAATCACACCTTTCAATTCATCATGAACTCCCTCCGCCTCGCCCGTGCGGCTGTTCGAGCTCGCCCTGCAGCCTTCCGGGCTGTTGCCCAGCGAAGAACGTATGCTGAGGCCGTTCCTGACAAGGTAGAAATCGGATCCCCAAAGCCCCTCGAATCCCGCAAATTCAATGAGGCATAACTGACTCTTTTCTCCAGATCAAGCTGTCGCTGTCTCTACCTCACCAGGTACGATTTGCCCTACGAAGAATACACGATTGCGAATATTTTCCCCTTTCGTTTGCGCAATTGAACCTTCCTGCGATCTATTCCGTTCACCTCGGTACCCCTACGACAAAAATGGCATCAGCTAATTGACGCAACTTTTTTACAGTCCATCTACCGATCCCAGGACGTTGTTCAGGTCAACATTCCTGCTGCCTCTGGCGAGATGGGTGTCCTGGCCAACCATGTTCCCTCTATTGAGCAGCTCAAGCCTGGTGTTGTCGAGGTTGTTGAGGAGAGCGGCAGTGCTAAGCAGTTCTTCCGTACGTCCTGTCCGATAAGCCATCCATACTCTCACAATACGACTTAAAACGAGCGGGGGTCATTGAAGACGAAATATTTATGGTCTAACGAGTGATTGTAGTCGCCGGAGGATTCGCTACCATTCAACCCGACTCTACCATGAGCATCAACTCCATCGAGGGTTACCCCCTGGAGGACTTCAGCGCCGAAGCCGTCCGAGCTGGTATCGCCGAAGCCCAGAAAGTTGCCAGCGGTAGCGGAAGCGAGCAGGATATCGCCGAGGCCAAGATTGAGCTGGAGGTGCGTTTTGGTCTGTTTTTGGCCATGTCGAATTGTAGTTGCTGACTTGACTCATTATAGGTTCTCGAGACCCTTGCTGCCCATGTGAAATAGACGGTGTCGCTTGTTTGACCTCATGTACATCACTTTTTTACAATTATTAGCACCGAACCGAGACAATTGATACCAGTCGTGGCGCGGCTATCTATAAATCATATTTCTTTTGTGCAACCTTGATGTTGCCTGGTGTATGCTCCTTTGCTTGTGCTTGCTGCGCGGGATGCATTGTACTTGCCCAAGATGGTCCTTGCTGCTTCCAATTGCCCCCTGGCTAGTCAAATTGTTTTGGTCTTTCCGAATTGAGCTGCCAAACTTGACCATTTCCACCGCCTGCCCTTTACTTGATCAAAAGTCGTTCCGCAGGCTGCTTACTAGGCGTATCAGCCCATCATCATCAAATGCTTACATTTTGCATCTTATCTTGCCTTAAGAACGGCAATGACAAACTTCCCAACAACGTTTGCGAATATTATTCCCACAGAATCATCACTCTACTGCAGGAATACATCGACAACACGTTATCCCGCCGCTCCCTGAATTCGTATGCTCTAGGATCGACCAACTCATGGCCACCAGAAACCCTGCCCCGCGTAGGACCTACATCAACTTGAGCATGGATGAGGCGAAAGACGATAGAAAGCTCGGACAGGGCCATGGAGCAGACAGACGCTTCGCGACCCCGGCTTCTCGAATCATACGCAACCATCGTGCTACTCCCGTCTTCCTCGAGCAGACCTTCATTGGGCGTACTCTGGCAAGACATAGTCATGATGCATCACCTGATAAAACGGGGGACGTGCCTTCTGGTGAGCATCTGCGGTCTGAGAGGCAGTGTTCTTCAGAGGGATTACGGTTAGATGTTACAACAGCGGACTGATGATATTCTGCATATCAACAGCATCTAGGACGCTTGGCGGTTTACACAACGATGGCAATTCAGACGGCAACCCTCAATCGGATACAAGTGATGAGGTGCAGGATGTCTTTGCTCTGTTTGATGCGTACGGAGTTCCACGACCAGAAGGGTTGTCACTGGCTCGAGGTCGACAGCCTCAGGATCCTTACGATAAGACTGTACAGCTCTGCCATTCATGCGGCGAGGCTATTTCATTTGAACAACAGTGTGCAAGCTGCGGACACGACTTTTGCCACAAATGTGCTTCTGAGAGAGCTGGAATGGGACTGAGTATGGCTGAATTGGCGTCAAAACGCACCAAGTATACCAAATCATTCAGTGAGCACCCAGAGGCAGCAGCTTCTGACAGACCGTCTACACCCGTCTTCCAACCTGAAGCAGAAAGACAGGAGGGTGGGCCTGTCAGGAGTAACCCATTTTACTTGGCTGATCGTTGCTCCAAAGCGTCCCCGTCAGGACCCCAGACTCCGAAATCAAGCGCCCGTGCTCTACGACCAAGGCGGCTTTCAGATTGCGTGCCGCGTCGATTCAGAGACAGATATCCTGGTAACTCTGCCAACGAATCGTATTCAACACCACCAAATGGACAAAATGGCTGTGAGCCCCATGCCGAGATGCACAGCCTTCGTTGCTCTCCCACCACGAGTCCAATGAAACTCCAAGAAGACCGAAGAAAAGACTCCCTAGAAGACCGTTTGAGGGACAACTTACATGACAAGGTCCATCAACTCCACCGACATACCGAGAATCTTCACAAAGCTAAGCGCGCATTGGACCGCCTGACAACTACTCTGGACAAACTGGACTGCGACAGCGGCAGCAATATCTCCGGAGATGTAGATGAGTTAGACACCCCAGCCAAGAGGCCGCTTAGACAACATGTACAAAATCTCCAAGAGGATGCTACTTACGCACTGGGCGAAACTTCAATCTTTCATGATTTTCACCAAGAGGACGAGAGTGGCATTCCTCAGCAGAGAGGACCATGTATCGTGGAATACAATCACCATTCCATTCAGAAAAATCCAAGCCGCTCCAACTTGTCGCTCTCAGGAGAAATAGGGGAGAGTGAGCGTGAAGTGGTTCCCTGCCCAGAGCCATTGGCAGTCAGGCATTCAGACGGCGACGACAGCGAGAGTAGCTCACAGACAGCTAGACCATTGAGTGCCGCGAAAGAGGACGAGGGAAGAGTGCAGATTGACGGTCACAGACTGCAAGCCCAACATGAGAAAAATCTCAGTAATTCAGCTAGACTCCCGGATGGACAAGCTGCCACAAACGTTTTTGCCCCAGAGCTGCCAAGCATGACTGGCTACAGGCATCACAGGCGAAACACACAATTGTGTCCCCGACCACTCACTCCAAGTGCGGAACCAGATCCTTGGCCTGTTCTTAAAAAAGTTGAGCAATCGCCACGACAAAAGCCCTCACCCACACCGAGTCAAGTACCATGGTCGCAAACATTACTCCGAAAGGTCTCTGGTACTTCGGGAGTCATCCGACAGCGTAGCATCTGCTCTACGCCGTCTGAATGGAGGACGAAGCTACGAAGGACGGATAAATCATTGACCGCATCTGCTTCAAATGTCATTCCAGTTGACACACCAGTATCAGAGTGGCGAGGCAGCCTGGCCAGGGCCGAGAAGGTCTCACCAAGACCTTTACATGGAAGTGCCTTAGGTGAGTCTTGCAATCTCGCAGAGTCCAGAGTCAAGGATGGAGTGACTAGATGGTGTAGTCACAAAAACACGGCTTCAGACGGCATGAAGACCGTTGCTTCTGATACTGAAGATCCATTCACAGAGCCGAGGCTGAGTGTCAGGGCTGTCGAGCTTTCACTAGCTTGGAGGCGAATACAGGAAGACTTGGAGAGACAGGCCAAGAAGTACTCTCTTCAGAGGTCGATTTTAGCATCGAAAAGGAGCCCAGAATTGACGGAAGAAGAGCAAGAGGCCGACGGCGTTAATCAAAACCCACCAGATTCAAGCCATTATTGCAGTTGGAGAGACAGGTACACGAATCTGCGAGAAGAAATATCGAATAGCGCAGCTATGGCAGGATCATGCAATCAAAGAGATGTGTCAACGGGGGCAGAGCGTCACCCCGTGGCGGAGAGCTCATCAGATGAATTGGGGATTGAGGGGTTGACCATTGTCATCCACATGACACACAGGGATGATCTGGTAGTCAGTACTGATCTCAATGGACGAGAATACAAGGCAAAGTGAAAGTGAATGGAAGATGGAAGTCGACGACAGGGGCCAAGTGGGTTTATGTTGGCGAGATCAGGTATCGCACTTGATGGTGTTTATTCACCCATCAGACTTTAGATGCAAATATCCATCAGATGCAACATATGATGTTTGGGAAACTACGTGAAGACGCACCACGCAAGTCAGGGTGCAATTAGGCGAGCCAGATGGGTACCGTTTGGGGTGCCCAAAATGCAAGTGGGGCGCCTGCTTGTGGCGGTCACTGGTGACCAAACGAATATAAACGAGAACGAGAACGAGGGCACGGCAGGTATAAATGGATCCAGTAGCCCAGTGCCCCTGTGCTCTATTATATGTACCACCATATATTGTTCTAGGACTTTTATTCTCTTGATATATTGGTTTGAATCATACATATCTGGTCTCTCGTCAACCTACCTTGAGCCAATTTCATCGCGTCAAATCCGAAATCCAGCCAAAACTTTTGTGAGGAGAAGCGCAAGCTTAGATGCGTATCGTTAGGCCGGCCGCGTATTCTGACAATTGGTTGACTTCCATGTCGTGAGTAAAGACAATCTGATCTTTTAAAATCTCCAATGGCCAGGCCAAAGCACCCTGCCACTCACTTGGCACCTGCTTCACGATGGCGCAGACCTCTCGGGGTCCAGCATCCCCCACCCACCAGAAGCCTCGCAACATGGCCAACAGGGCAAAGTAATGGGCCATGATGACCAGGGCCCGCGGTCTCTTCTCCTCCACCATGTCGATGAAGCGGGTGTCGACGAAGAGGGGGAAGACTATGAGGCGGCGGACCACGCTGCCGGGGGGTTGGCGGTTCTGCATGGCCTTCCATATGGCGCCTATGAAATTTAGCGTGGAGAGATAGGCGTCTTCAACGTCTGCGCTCCAAGGCTCTGCCAGCTCATGGGCGTCTTGGCGGCGCATGAGGTGGAGGAGGCTCTGGGTGTGGAGGCGTGTTTCGTCCTCCTTCAGGAGGTCGGTCACCAGGTTGATCATCTGCATCCCTACCGAGTTGGGGTTCATGGATGTGATTTCTGCCGATTGTCGAAACACGGCGCTGCTTGTGCCCGTCATGCGCAGCCACGTTGTCGGCGGCATATAGGGCTCCAGCTCGCGGTCCTGGAGGCGGACAAACATGTAGATGCGGAGCAGGCTCGCCGTGAGACAGACGCCGTCTACGTTTTCTCCAGAGAGGTGCTCGATTTCCCGGTTGAGCTCACGCAGGGTCATGCTGAGGTAAGTGCTGCTGTGGTTGAGCGACTCCTTGTCGGCGTAGTTTGACTTTTTGGTGCGGTGGAGGGCCGCCACGAGGAACAGCGAGTATAGAAGGGCGTTGCATTTCAGGGCCAGCTGGGAGACCATGTCTACCCAAAAGGGGCGCGAAGTCTCGTCCACAGAGATGGAGGGCCCCGTCTCTGCAAAGTACTGGTAGAAGAGGGAGAGTTCCAGCTTGCGGCGGGCTTCGGACTCGGGAGGGTCCACGGCACTTGCATGATCCAAGGTGTCTCTGGAGGAGGACGGGTCCACCGAGGCAGAGCTGGCCGATTTGCCAGTCGGCTTGACCCGGTCGTAGAGACAGTTGAGTTGCAGACGACTGCAGTTTGAGCATATGGGTTTTGCTTCATCGCACTGCGTCGAGTGAGTAAGCACCCATGACGGCACTACAGCATTGTTGGCGCGCTGAGAGAAAGACGCACCTTGACCCGACGGCTTCTGCACCGCTGGCACCCGGTTCTCGACTTCTTATGGAACAGCTTGGCTGGTTTCTTTTGTCCAGGCTGGATGAAATCGAGGGGATTCACAAACTCGGAGCCAACCATGTTGCATGTCTTGGACAATGGCGGAGAGTCCCTTTTCTTTCTTCTTGTTTGATTTTACAAATCGATTCCAAAATAGACGAAATAGCTCAACAACCTTTGAAGAAGCAGTTGTGTAAAACGCGAAAAAGGCGCTTCAAGCCCGCGTCTTCACGAATAATGCCCGTTGCGTCACAACGGAATGACGTAACCTCTGGCAATGCAAGATTACAGAGACCCGCTGTGATAAGAGGCAAATCGACAGCACACACACAAGAAAAAAAAAAGGGGCAGTGCTGTAGGGTGCAATGCGATAATGTGCACCGGATGGTTTGATCAGGTATAGATAGAATAGACACGTGAAAACATGTTCATGGGTGCAGCGGGAGAGAGCGAGGAAGAGTGGTTGCCCCGCAGGGCTGATCAAAGCTGGTGCGGAAGGCGCGATCTGTGGAGGAAGACAGGAATGGAAGCAGCCGAAGGGGCAGTGTGACAGCATCTCGGGCCAGATGCCGAGCTGCCCCACTTTGTCCCGCAGATTTTCCTCTTACGGGACCCAATTGCTCGTTATCGTTTATCACCATGAAGCTATGCAATCGAGAGCCGGAACTTGGCTCGCTGCTCGTTTGAGCTCGTGCTCGTGCTCGTGCTCGTTTAGAAGCACTGGAAATGTCGAATCTTTCCACGTCTGGCGGTCGCCATGGGGGTAATTCGGGATGCATGCTCAAGTATAAATGTATCAAGAGGTCACAGGACTTTTGGTTCGACTCCTTGCAAACCCGACAGCTTCAATTGATTTAGCCTTTCCAAACAGGAATTTATTCAACTCATCAAGTCTCCAAGTTGCTACTACTGTCTCACACCATGTCTGCAGCCAACCGAGACTCGGGCCCTCTTGAGCCTGTCAAGAGATATCTTGTCAAAAGCATCGCCAGCGGCATCGGCTTAGCTTCAGAAGGCATAACCTCATACAAGGAGAGAAAGAGGCTGCTAAAGGCCGCTTCGCTTCCCGAAGCCGTCTTTGCCTCGCACTCACCGTTGTCTACATCATCCTCGCAGGAAGAAACCCCAGCTGCTCGACAACCGGCAACGTTTCTCCATCATGACAAAAAAGAGGACAGTGTGTTATGGAACCCGCAACATGTTCAAGACGAATCGAGTCCTCCTCCGTATACGGAACGAGCAGCAACACGGGCTGCTGGAGACACCGCGTCGCAGTCCCTAGAACCGCTTGATATGGACAAGTTCCTTGAGCTATATCCCGCACCAGAGTACGACAGAGCCGGCACCCGCGCCAAACTCCCTCAACCAGTAATCCTTCCGCAAAAGAGACCCAAGACGCGGTCTCGCGGCTTCACCAGAGCTTACGCCCCGTCGCTCGGTCCCTGCGGCATCTCCCAGGACATGTTTCTCGACTTCATAACCGCCTTTGACGCTTCGACGCTGGCATCCCCTTGGCTTGACGCCATCAACCTGGCGTCAATTGGACTGACCTTCATCCCGCACTTCCCCATGCTAGTTGGCATCGCTATCCAGGTATCCATCTCGGCCGCCAAGGATGTGCAGAGCAGGACCAAGACGAATTCGTTTCTGGACAAGGCCAATGCGCAAATCTTTGTGCCCCGTGGCCTTTACTGCCTCATCATGACATATCACCCTGAGCAAGACGACGAGACCCAAGACTACCCCCGTCCTGGAACAGATATTTCGGCCACAATCGCGTCCAAGGCCAATGGCACCCGGCTGCACAAGTTTCAAAACCGCATTCGCGAGTCGATCGGCCATGCTTGCGAAGCCGAGCTCCCCGAGTCGGCTCCCCTCATCTTCCCTGATCTGAATCGAGACAGTTCCTCCGAGGATCTGGAGAGTTCCAGGAGCACCAAGCAGAAGATGAAGCAGGCGCAACAGTACATCGCCGACTATTATGACAAGCGAGCACAGGCAAAGTTTGCGGCAACATGTGTCGATAGTGGACTTGTCAAGGGGCCCGCGCCGAGATTTACCTCGAGATTTGCGGACCCGAATCATCCCGCGTCTAGTGGTTCTTTCAGGTCGTTGATCACCGGAGGGTACATCACGCCGCCCGATATGGGCAAGAGTATAAGCCCGGCTTACAAACGGGATGACCATGGTCATGTCGGAGCCCGCGGCGAGCTACGTGACCAGAGTCCCTGTGAAGCGCGCTATGATGTACATGGCCGAGGACAAGGCTGGTACACAAACCGACAGCCGGATTCGAACCCGCCTGCTCCTCCCGCTCCGTACGGAGGACAATCGGATCACTGGCAGCCTCAGTCGCCACCTGCGCCGGTAAACCTGGCCCGCAGAGACCAACATGTCATCCGTATCGGTGCCGCAAGCATCCCCACGCCGGCAACTGTGGTCAAAAAGGCGCTCAAAAAGGTAAATATGCTTCCCCCGTTCCAGAAACAAGGCCCTGCACCGAAACTACGCAGCCTGCTAAATATCGACAGAACATCCTCTACATGATGGTTGTCAACATGCCCTCCGACGAGGAACTCGCGCTCGCAGCCGCGCAGCTCCAGCAATCTCGATCCAAAGGCATTCGCATGTCCGAATACATGACTCATTTACGCGGCCGCCATTGAAGAATGCACATAGCCTCATAGTCGTCGCGAATCCTTTCAACGCCACAGAAGCAGCCTGGACTTTGGTCACGGACTGACATGCCGCCAAATCCATCATGTCTCGCTCGTTGCATCAACAAGACAAGGAAAAATGTGACGCATCACACGCCTCGTCGTACCCATCTAAAACCCTTACACCGTATTGTCTGACGATACACCGCATGAACCCAAACACCTTGAAAACCAAGCAATTGATGCCCATTGCCTTCACTTTGGTGTTTCAGCGGTGAACCATGGTGGACTCCACTGTACGGAGTACACCGACAACCTACACCGATAACCCACGAACCGTTCATCACTCCTGTTTCGTGGATGGCGGGATCATGGCTGGGGGAAACAGGGGTTGCGGGTGGTTGGTGTTCGTGCCTGTGCGTTTCCGGGACAGGGGGGCCGTATGTACTGCATGCATGTATGTATGAATGTACCTTGCCATGTACATATGCTCCGGCGGCCAGGGTGCCATGGCAAAATGGAAATGCAGTCATGCCTCGAGCCGTGGTTGGGCTGAGGTGCAGCGTGGCATCAGGATACAGTATTAGGGGAACGGGCTTTTATGCAGTTTGTATGCAGTGCAGCTTGTATGCAGCTCCGTGTGCATTGCGTGTTTGGGTGCAATGGGCCGAGGCCGGGAAGCAAATATTGGACATCAGATGGGAGGAGAAACCATCTTGATGGCGGCGCTTTGCTGTTTGCCACATGTCGTCGGATATGCTGTTCGCAGACGCCTGAGATTCCAATCCCCATGGTGTGCTGCAGTGTTTGACCTTGCAACTCTTTCCCCCCCTCACCAAATAGATGTCACTGTTGAACTCGAGGCCCCATGCGTCTGTTCTTGCCGTGTGCAATCATGTTTAAGCTTATTCAGCGCCAACATGACCAAAAGCCCCCAGGGCATTTGTCTCTCTTCTCTTCTCTTTTCTTCTCACTTTTACTCTTTACATGTTGAACTTGAACGGCTTCAGCCCTGTCGTACCCACGTCCACTCTGAACACGGCACCCCCATAGTCCCTGCTGGTTTTGTCCTCGCCGTCTTCGTCCGCTGCCGAGGTGATTATCAATTCGGTGCCGACAAACTGCACGCAGGTGATATTTCGCGTTGGCAGAGATACCTGTCCAGCCACTTTGCCGTCGGGACTGATCTTGAGGACCCTGCTCTCGCCGTACACTGCGGTCCACATGTTGCCGTCCACATCGATGCGGAATCCGTCCGGCTCTCCCGATGTGGGGTGCTGGTAGAATAGCCTTTGGTTGGAAACAGCTCCGGAAGCCATGTCATAGTCCAGAGCAAAGATCTGACGAGCTGAGGAGTGAGTGTAGTACATGGTCCTGTTGTCTGGGGACCACCCTATTGTATTGGGAATGGTGAGATCCTTGACCACCTCGTCCTTGGTATTCCTACCAAACCGGAACAGAGAGCCTTTGTGACAAGTTGTCGGCGTTAGCCTCTGTATGGGGGGGGGGGGGGGGGGGGCTTGGTTATTGGCAACCAAGGGACACAAATCGAGGTAGCTTACCTTCTGGCTGAAACTCTCCGTAGCCAAAGTCCGTCATGCTGCCAACCCAGAAATGTCCGTGAGGATCTGCCGCTCCGTCATTGCTACGTAGGCGTTCATTGTTTTGGTCGTTGAACCGTGCCAGCATCTCATATGTTCCTGCCGCCCGATCAAGAACTGCCAAGCCATACTTCACACCTAGCAGTATACGCTCCCTGGCGTCGACTCCCTCAATGTCTGCAGTCACTGTCGGGCAAATGTCAAGCTGAATCGTCTTGAGTGAGGAGATGCCCTCATCCAGAGACACGGTATGCACATGCTTCTTTTTGATATCGACAAACCGTATCGAGTTGGATTCCTCCTCAAAAAAGGGTCCCTCGGCCAAGGCGCAGTGGAGGTCAAGCCAGGGTTTGTCCACAGTCCAGTGCTGCATATTTCCTTGTCTTTGAAAAGGCGACGTCTAGTGCTGCGTTTGTGCGTGCTTGAAAGGTTGGCTTAATAAAGGCACGGATCCGCGAGTTTGCAGGCTGGCTTGATGTGGTGGGTTGCAGCGGGGTAAAGGAGTGACGTCTGGTGTCATCGACTCTGAGAAACTCTTCTGTTCCACGACATGGCTTATCTGTTCAGTTTGTTGACGAAGCGGCTCTGACGACTTCTTATCTACTCGGAAGCCGGAGAAACGGGACGCATTGCCAGGATTTTGCTGTTGTCGACACTGTCGCGCGCCGTCACCATTTGGCGCGTATACAAATTGCCATTTAGGCTGTTTCCCAGGCCACTGTGGCTGAAGCGTCTATGGGGTGCGTGTGGCATCTTGGGAACTTGCCGAAAATATGCCTCAGTGTCTCCACCAAATCCATCAACCAGCCATCCAACTATTAGTTGAAGCAAAACCGTCTGGAACGATTTGCCTTGAAATCTTTCACAAGTCTTGGAAGATGGCCTAGTTCACACTTTCGAGATTTTGTTGCAGAAAAGAGTTGGACTCATTCTCCTCAAGGAGGCGGAGACGAGATGGGCAGTCATTGCCGCCTAATTCTGCCCGTCATGCTTGGTGCATGCAGCAATCTGGTTCCCGATCCCTCGTAAATATCGTTTGCCTCTGCAAAAGCCACATCGTTCACCTGGGGTATGCCATGTCGTCACATCTGCGGCCTGGGGGATCATTTCCCGCGAAATGCTGGATCCCCCTCGTGGAATATACTCCCCCATCTTGCGTGCAGTCAACTGTGCTATTGATACAAAGCACAGGGCAAATCAAAGACATGGTGAGTCCGTCAGTCTCATCATGGCCCGCACCAGCAGACGTGCGCTTGGACACCAACTTCTTGCCCAGAGTACTGTCTGAAGGTAACCAAGTACATACGGTAAACAGCAGCAAAAAAGCAAATATATATATATATATATATAGAGCGAGAGAGAGAGAGGTCAGCCCATGGCCATTTTGAGCAGTAGCAGTTCACGTGCACCTCTCTTGATGCAGTTGGGTTGCTCATGGTGCCCGTGTCCAGCATCATGCACATTCATATCAGGTTGAGACCCTCTTCCCCCTCGTCCTTCTGACCGCTGCTTTGTCCAAGCGCTCACCGTCATGCTGAACTGGCCACTCGCCCCATTTTTGCCAGCCGGGGAAAACGGAAGGGCGTTGTCGGCGCTGACCAGCCATACGTACATCCACAACGGTGAGAAATTCGTCCTTTTGCACATCACAGCCAATGCGTTAGTATGCAGAAAATTCAATGGTCGGTTGGCACCAAGTCGTGACAGGTGGCTGCTAGTTCAATGTGCAAGGGTCGCTTGGGACGTTGGGCATGCCGTTTTCTGCGCCGCTGAGTGTGTCGAGTTGGCCGAGTTGGCCGAGTTGGCTTCAGATTCACAATGCGTGGCGCCAACAGCACATCAGGCACCAACTGCACTAAAGTTCAAGGCAGATGCGGATGCTGACTGTTGGCTCTGCCGCACATTGGATGCATGGCAAGTATGCCTTCTTCATGGTGGTGTTGTAGGATACGGATTATCCCATCGCTGGACCGAATTCGGTTGAACCGACCCAACCGCCTGTTGAATCTCCACCGTACAAGCTTGCCTGCAAGCCACCTCGAAATGTTTTTGAACACCTTGAAAGGGGAACGTGGTTTTCCTTCTTTGTCTTGTCGACTAAACTTGGCCAGCCAATTGTGGACTGGTGCCGGACTACTCCATGCCGTACCGAGCAAGTAGACCCAAATTGTACACCAGATGGCCAAAGAAGGGGTGAGCTGAGTGGACGAAACGGGCTCACGGGGCTCACGATACCTGACCTTGAGCGGGGCTTGCATGAACCAACAGAAGACCTTTCTATGGAGCTGAGGTCAGGCTGAAAGGCATTGGTTGCAGATGTCATGCAAGCCAAAAACAGACACACTTTCGCATGATGACGATCCCACCTTGCTGAAGAGACAGCACCTCCCCAGCAAACATGAGCAAACATGAGGGAATCATGTTTAGCTTGTCAAATATGGTCCGAGGTGTTCGCCAAGTATTTTCCGAGCGGGCCGCAGGGCACCAAAACCAGCCCGAGTGTAATACTGGGCTTTTTGGTCTTTTCCTACCTACTCCTCCATTTTCTTATTCGGCGAGCCGAGACAAATTGGCCTGCTTGGTCATGTCTAGCTTGATGCCATATAAGTTCTCCGTGTTGTAGTTATGGCGAGGCTCAGCCGAATCAACCATGACTCGTTCTAGGTGCCTGGATGACCTGAGCATCGTTGATTCTGACTGGAGCAGTGTTGCTGAGGTTGGACTGGTCCTCAGCTGCGACACTACCGGTCCATGAATGAGTTGCCCATGCCATGCAGGAGGCCCTATTGCATGCTGGTGATCGATCCAGGATGAGGTCACCATTACCTGCATGGACGGCAAATGCTAGGCAAGGTCCGTGCAGGACTGCTTCTAAAAGAAATGATCTGCCGGCCATGTTCGTCTCTTTGACTTGTCTCCTGGCTTGTGCCAACTAATAGCCTATGGACGGTGCGGGATGGCGCGTGATTGAATTGCTATCGAAACCCTTGCTGCCACACGAGCCATGCACCATCCGAGATGGAATTACACATGGGGATGCACGGGTCCTGTTCATGTCTGAACCATGTCCATTGTCGCGGAGAGAGCTCTAATTCGCAGTTGCCGGGATTGCAATGAATCAAAGCCTTGCGTCAAGCGCCGAGTTGTGCCAGCTAAATTTCCCGGCCCAGTGTGCCAAGACACAAAAGGGGGAGGTGCAAGACTTGTCGCCATCTAGTTGCTCCAGGGGGGCCAGTCAATGCCCTGGTATGAATGCTCCGATGTCATTTCGCGCTTCATTTCGTCGACAAGTTGCCATGCAGATCATCTGTCAGAGGCCGGTCTGGGTCCACTTGAATATCCTCATCATCCAGCATCAACCCACATGCTAACATGGCCCTCTCCTTTTACCCAAACCAAGGGTGCGTGCTGGTGCGTCGAGCCTATTTCAAGCTTTTGTCATGTCACCAACAGCTCATTACAATAGATTTGAGGGTATGAGAGAGCACTTGTAGTACAGAGACCTGGCACACAGCGCCACAACCTAACCCAGGGTGGTTGGCATGGCCAATATTAGGCGGCTGAGGTAATATGAATACCCCGAAATTAAGCAACCGCAGGGGCCAAGGAACACTGGCTGTCGAATTAAAAACTCGCCATATGGAGTAAATCCGCACAACGCGTTGGCGCAATGCCAGCCTTGGTTTCCAGAACAAGGACCTGCCAGCCACTGGTCACGTAGCGTAGTGTTTGGCTTGGTACTTCGTTGCCACCACGGACAGCGCCCAACTTCCCTGGTGGCGTGCAAGTGCCTGCCGATATGACGCCAGCTGTTTGGGGCCTCGACATGGTGCTGGCATCGACACCTGGGCCTGCCCGTCAGCTCAACCACAATGCTGGATCCAGTGGCTGCAGGTTCTCTTGGCAAGAGTCCAAACAGCTGACGGGGTGCTAGGGGTTGGTCAATTTTCAACAAGGATCAAAGAGCCGGTGATGCATGTTGTGAACCATAGGGAGCTTGTTGTCCTCTCGGGATGACCCAATAGCAATATGCAAACCTCCGCCATCAGTGATCCGATATGGGTGGACGTTGGTGCGACGCGGCTAGGGAGTGTTGAACTGAGGTCTCCCCGATTGGACTGCTGCAACAGTGCATGTGGGCAATATCACTACCCATCAACTATTCGGCAGTAGAACACATCATCATGGGGCAAACGCCACGTAGGAGATTCGAAAGACCAGGTCAGGTGCCTTGTGTAATCGGCATGCAGCGCATGTCATGATCTGTCCGGAAGCAAGCGTGTCAGTCTTCTTGGCGTTGGCATCCAGCCAATGCGAGAGTTGGGCTGTGCGACATTCAAGGCATAGACGGGTTGCGCCCCTACGCTGTAATCAAAGACTGGACTCAGGGTCTGCCCTGCTCACGACCTCGACATAGATGGGCCGGGCCCAGGGCGATCTGCAGGTGGAGTGTTGTCGTCGTCGTTATCGCCGTTGTCCACCTCATGGTTCGCGCCGAAGGCTAAATTTTGCAGGCAGTTGGCAGCCAGCAGGCAGTCGTTGTGGCCTTCTCTCGGACGTCCCATGTCTTGTAATTAGTGCTCTAAAAAGAGTACGGGGAATTATGTTGCTGCACAAGAGGACAGCAACACTCCCAGAAGTGCCGCTATTGTTGAATTAGAGGTTACGCAATGCATATACCATGGGGCAAGGAGAAATCAGAGAACCGAGCCGGACAAGACATGGCTCAATTGCAGTGATTGCAAGTACTCAATTAATTGATGCATGTTGCCACGTTCACCGGGGTTCCTTGTCAGCCTGGAGAAGGTGCCTCGCAGGCTTCTTTTCTCGCTTCTGACCTTCTGACTGCTCGATTTTAACTTGGCACCTGATCGGTATGAGAAGCATGAATGCATCGAGGGCAGCTGGTCGTGAACCACAGCTGCAATCCAATTTTGGCGGCGTTTGCGGCATCTAGAGCTATGTCGGGAGTGGTTTGGGAGCAGTTGATTTGGCGCTAGTACAAACTTGTCTGATGCAAGCATCGCCGGTCAGTCCTGCATTTTCTGGTTTATTTGAATAAATGTCTGGTGGTCCAATTCCATGTTGCCAGGCGTCTTGGCCCCCACTTCAAGCTTGGGCGAGGAAGGCACTTGTTGTCACTTGTTGGCTCTCTGCCTGCCCGCAGCTAGACCGTGAGAGCTCATCCTGGGCAGGAGTCGCCAGGCTCGTCGAGCGGCTTCGGGTGCGAAGTGACTCGTTGCCTCTGATGCGCCTGTCAGCTGCGCGTCCCGTGTCGTCCAATCTACCATTCGGACATCTCATGAGGCCTTGGCGGAAAACTACCAGCCATGCGACAGTCGTCTTGCCCAACGAGCAACTGCGACAGCGAGCTATCCAACTTTACAGTTAATTATCGTGGACGTGGCCCAGTTCTTTTCTTTGGTTCTTTTGGGGGAGACGACTAGTAACAGGGCTTCGGCTCGGCACCAACCGCCAGGTTCAATGAGATGAGCGGCGTTGCCAGCAATCCCAGCCCAAAGGATGAGGCGCACTGCCTGCACAAGGACCAGGAACCAGGGTCCTGAGGACTCCGTCGAAGAGCCTGGGCTCCACTCCTTCCCCCACGCGGGTCACAAGCAAGACATCATGATTAATGTGGGCGCCTCTAGAGGCTCTTCAAGGCCGACGGCCACGATACTATCGATCCATCACGGCCCAAAGGCCTATACGGCCGCCATGCCCCATGCCCCAGTCCCGCCACCTACGGAGTACATACAGGCCCATGTGCACGACTACCACGGTGGAAAGGGCGAATGGCCGCTGCACGACAGCTCGCCACGAGCTATGTACATACTGCTCGCAGCTGGAATGCAACTCCTCGCGAGCAGCACAATCTTGGCTCGTCGGTCAGCCGTGTCTGGAGGCCTACGCGACTTCTTGCTCATGGTGGCCAGGCCCGGCGCCGAGTGCGTCCGTCATGATGCCCTCACCTTGGCGGACCAATGCCAGATGCTAGATCTACCACTACTAGCTCTTCATCCAGGAGCTGTGCGGCTGCTGACGGTAAATGGAAACGGGCGTGCCCTCCCTGTACCGACAGCCTTCCCTGCCTTCGCCTAGAAGCCGGGCACAACAGGCCACATCGTACGGAGTATGGACATGGCAGCGTCGAGCCCCCCTGGCCTGTTTGTTGCCAGCCATGGTCAAATTTGGGCACCTCACAACACATCTGTTGCAGTAGGGAGCTTCACGACCCCTTACAACATGCCGTACCAAGGGACAGGAACCCGGCGGGGATCCATGACGACTCGTTGTCGACGCCGTCGTATCCTCTTGTCTCTGCTCGTCGACTTCCGCAACGGGCCTGCTCTCTGTCTGTAAGGCTTTGCTTTTGTAGTCCAACTGTCTCTTTCTGAACATGTGGCTGCTCTACCTGCGTGGCTAGCTTAACGTGATCAAGCTTGGAGATTGGTACCTCGACCCACTCGGACACTTGGAGCTAGTAATCTCATCGACCGCTCAACTGGGAATCGAAGGCGCCTCCTCTGCGCATTCGACGTATCAGGGGGGTCTGATCATGTCTACCGCCTGCCTGGCTGCAAAGTTCTTGGGCCTAAACCTGCTTCAAGAGGGCAGGGTTTGGTAAGGGTTTGGTAATTGCTCTCTATTGTACGGAGCCGGCCTCGTTACTTGTCACCCGTCACCTCTCAGGCCTCAGGCTCGGTCCTGTTGACCGCTCCCCATTCATTGCCTATACAATTTCAACCTGTACGAATGACCCAGCATTGCCATGTTGATAGCCAGCCCAACAACCATATTGTCAACTCGGGAGGACTTCCGCCTGCGCCACCTATTTCACAACGGGTCCTTTGGTTGCCATTCAGGTACCCCCGGCACCTGGCATGAGCAAGAGGTAGACCTGTCACTATCAAGTAGCGCTTCAATGGTCTGCACCATACACCTCCCTCTCAACGAGAGCAACCGGATTCTTCTGATAGCCGGTACAGGCTGCCCTGGTATGCAGCTTTTCTTCTACCTTCTACCAGAACGATATATAACTGTAAACAAAGGCCTCGCAAGAATAAAAACGAATGCCTCCAGATCAGAGCTCTACATCCGATACGGTATATGTTCAACATTGACTCTCACCATGGAGCCACTAGTCCCATTTTACTACGTGCAATACTTGCAAGTGTCTTACGACAAGGGCAAAAGGAAATTTGGCACCAAGGTTGGCCTGGACCACAATAATAGCCACCCAACCATCCGAGCCCTGTCGCTGCTGGGGTGGCCATAGCACAAACGGTGCCTGCAAGAATGGAACCCTGTTCGTGCTATGTGTATGCTGGGGCAGAGAAAGACAAAGTCAACGGAAACGGGACACACCCAGTTGTTTTCTATTGTACGGGGTATTGCAAGAAGGAGATGATGTACCTACTGTACATGCTCGGTCCATACTAATTGGTGGTTTAGTTGGCATCCCATGGAATGATCCTGGTTGGGCCTGTGGCAGCCAACACATCGAGAGCCTCTTCTCTTGCATTACGGTCTCTCTGCATTTTCCTTCGTCCCTCTTTTTTTTTCTTCTCCCACTTCCGTACCTTTCTATTCGTCTTCCCAAGAGACAGCTCAGGCCGAGCGTGGAAAACGACATTAGGTGTGGCGGACGATTCATCGTGGTTTGATTCGATCACCTCTCTCACCATTCATCCTTGTACACATTATTATACTACGCTGTGGTTGATTTCTGTTCGCCACCTCTGCTTGCTCTCCATACCACACCTCTTGCTTGAGCATATTGCTCCGTCACAGCCAATCACAGCGATTAGCAACCGTCATCCAATAGAGGTTGGTAACTAATACTACTAGATAAAAAGTCACAGCACATACTTTTCCCCCTCCCTTTGCCGACCAAAATTCTTCTTTTTGGGTCTTGGCGTCGATCTACTGCCGATTCAAACCTGGGGAAGAAGAAAAGATAAAGCTTGATGTTGTCCAGAGGTTGCGATCTGCTTTCGTTCGATTGTGCAGCCCTCGAGCATCAAGTTTCTTGGAACCCTTAGAACCAGCCAAAGAACGCCTATGCAAATAAAGCACCGGTGGTCTCTAGGAAGACAGTGCTGAACATTCATCGGAGTTAAGCTGCTGTTCGCTCATCAGGGCCGAGATCAGACGTGGGATTGAGGAGGAAGACTGTCATTGCTCGCTCCAGACAAACACGTACTCCAGTTAACATGCTGACCAGAATACCTGCCTTGCACAGCTTTCTTTCACTTTGATAGAGTGTCTGGTTATATCGCTGGCATCGATACTAGTTCGTCTTAGCTCTGAGAGCTGTTTATCACCGTTCAACTATCACCACTACGATCAACAATCCAAACTGCGCGGCTTGGTCTTTGCTGTGCGCTTGTCGCGGTGGGCTGGGGTTGTTGGGATACACACGGGTTGCTTTGGGACTGTTTGGGTTGAGCTCCCAGCCGGTCCTCCTACTATTCCACGAACCTGGCGCAATTATCGTCTGTTTCGCCTCTACAGGCAACAGCCCGAAACAGCCCGGATTCTGGGATTAGCGACTCGACGGCCGGAAGCACGCCTAACTCTCCTCGCACGTCTTGCACCCGCCTTTGGAAGAACACGGGTTTACCAGTGCCACCAACGCTTCAAGTTTCTGCACAGGTAGCGCCGACAGACAAGGGAGGAGATCAATGTGCTGCTCCTCAGAACCGAAGACAAGTAGGGATTCAGGCCTCGATGTCCCAGCGAGACCCTGCGACTGGTCCTGCATGTCGTCAGACTTCCACCCCCCCAACCATATCGGCAGACAAAGGCACTCGTCCGTTTGGGCAATCTAGCGGCGGCCATGATGCGGCCAGTGATGTCACAAGGTTGCAATCTACGGAGAGCTCCGATCGAAGTCAACAATCTCATGCAAAATCACTAGGGATGATGAATATACTGAATCCATCCGACGCTCGACCGCGGGATCTGCATGGAACCTACGACCCGCCAGTACAACCAGGACAGTCCCCGAGCACGCGTTCAACATGGACACTTGGGACTTCACGCCATCCTGGTCAAGGCAGCTCTGCATCCGCTTCCTATCCCGGAACACCCGTCGCGAACCTCAGCTTGGGGCAGCCTGGATCTGAACGACAGTCACCTACTGGCGGCTATCCTTTTCCAAACATGAGCGAAACTAGGAAGGCTCTGAGTCCAAAGGCGCCTCGAACCTCTAGCCTGAGCCAAGCTAGTGGTGCGTCTGGGGAGTTTGATCCTAGATTACATGGTTACGCTCCTCCTCCAGCGTCGCCAGCCAAACGCCCGTACGAACCTGACGTGGTGGACGAATCTAGGCAGCTACCTAATCTGCATCAGGCTTCGAGAATTATCCACGCTTCGGGATCACAAGCACTTACTCCTCCACCTCGCTCCCTTTCTCAGCCTGCGAATAGACCACCCGGAATATCTCAGCTTCAGGGGCAGCCGGGACATGTCAGGGACATTCAGGGATTATCTTCTCGCCATCAATTTCAGCAAGGACAGCCACCGGGACATCTCCCAGCTGTTGGCCGGCCTCACGAAAACTCTCCTTCTTGGACGGAGGTTATGCGTCGATCTGGCATCGATGCCGGGGCGGGGAGTATGGAGGGACAGCAAGCCTATATGACACTGCCAGGCAGTGATACCCCAATCCCCGTGCAGGTTGACTACTCACAAGCATCCAGGAAAGCAGATGAGAAACGGCAGCGCAATGCAAAAGCGTCGACAAGACACCGTCGAAAGAAAAAGACGATGCAGGAGGAAAACGTGAGGCAATTGCAAGAACTAAAGGACGAGCGGCAGCAGATGTCGGAAGAGATAGATGATTTGAGACGTCAACGTGACTTCTACCGAGAAGAGAGAAATCGACTTCGAGAAATTGTGTCTCGAACACCCGGCATTCATCAGCAAGCCACTGGCCCTAGAAGCCCTACCCCCACCAGAAGCGTTGGATCGCATACAGATCACAGCCCTCTATCGCAACATCTCATGCCAACATCAGCACAGCGATATGCAAGCGACGCGGCTTCCGGCGATCGGACAGTCCCACGATCGAGAGTCGAAGATCGAGCAGAGTTTACTGGGGCCGGATTGGGGCCGCCCCATGGTCAACCCTATGGTATTCCGCCTCGTCCTCTATCGGCAGGGTCATCCGCAGGCGGGGATAGATTACCGCCTTTGAGGGCAATGGAAGGGCCTCCGCCGCCAGCAGCCCAGCATATCGGGCTTGGACAAGCACATGAACAAGATCCTAGGACAGGTCAATGGCGCCTAATGCCGCCGAGGCAGGTGGAAACGGGCTGGGCAACTGGCGCAAGAAAACCGGGAGACGGCCAGACGCACCCCTGGTGAGCTGGAGCCGGAATGGCGCAGTGTAAAGATCGGGTGCGTTGGAGACATTGAACGCTATAATTGCATGGCACAGATATGCACATGTACGACCTTGATACGTCACGGCGCCTGGCGGGAAGGCGTAGAGATCAAACCCTTCTGGGAGGCAGCATCCCTGGATATAGAGGAGAATTTCTTCTGCTGGGGGGCAAGTTTTGGCCAAATACTGGCGACACATTTCATACCAGGCAACTGGCAACCTCTTGTTTAACAACCGGAACGTGCCCCGAGCGCCAGATTTTACGGCCCGTGCCTTGATCGAGTGCGGGGTTCGAAGTTCTACGGAACTCCAGATAGGGGAGACCAGAACAAGCATGAGGCTGATTATGGAAACGCACTGCAGGCCGGCCCTTGGCAAATGCATGATTGCTGAGAGCTTTGCTTGACGACTCAAAACTTATCCTATGAACCAGGCAGCAACCCCGAAATTATGTTGAAACCGATCAGAAGTGGTTGAGCGCCGACGACGGATTGAATCACGGGAGACTTCATGGGAGCCTCGGGGCCCTTTTCTGTGCTTTGATCTTTTCCTCTGTTTTAGCCCTGTTACACTTTTTTCCCATTTTCCTTTTTTCTTTGACGCATTTTTTCTCATATTTCTTCCGGAATACCCTTGGCGGAAAGCGAATGGAAGGAAACGCGCACAATGTACAAGAGATACCCAGGCGATTACAGATCATCAGGAACCCGAATTCCAGCAACAAAAGGTTGAGAGGTTGAGAAGCTGCAGAGCTGCGGTGTTTGGAGGCGTTTTTTTCTTTTTTCTGTTTGCCCCCCTCTATTTGAAGAATTGTTTGTGATGTTGCTGCGAGGCAGAGCGGAGCAGATTGGGCTTATATGGCACCTACATTATTATGATGACGGACGTAGTCGACTAGTTGACATAAGACAGAATGGATACCAAGTTTGCACTTTGTTTTGCCTGCTAATCAGCGTCTGAGCTTGGTGTTGAATGGACAACCAGATGGTGGACAAGCACTGCTTGATGGAGAGGCCGCACGGTACGCAAGATGATGCTGAAGCGTGAAGCGGGGGCGTCTTCGTTTCTGTAATATCCGCAGGGTTGTGTAACTTTTTATACTTGTGTATGCAGAGTCGAGCCACGAAGGCGGAAGTGAAGTCGGAGGTCGCACCCGTCCCCACATCTTTCATATGCACTTCCGAACTGCAAGCCATCTTCCATGACCCGCATGTGACGTTGACGGGCACATGACCTGTTGATTGCAGAGACCAAGCAAGCAACCGCTATTGACATCTGGACCACCCCTCCCCCAAGCCTTCCTTCCCCGTACAGGAAACCGTGGAGCCAGCGCCCCCATTGGCTGAGCCTTGATGACAGATGAAGTCGTCGGACACAACAAAATCATCATGCGCGCTGCAGCCGTGCTCACCAGACGCCGCCTGGCTGGCAATCTATCAAATCTCCGTACATGTCTCATACCACTCCGCAATGGCCGAATGCGGCTCATCGAGCGCGCTTACACTTCACGGACTTTTGACACCGAGGTGGAAATCAGAGCTCCAAACGGCAAGTCTTGGTCTCAGCCATTGGGCCTGTTTATAGGCAATGAGTTTGTGGGATCGGCAAGAGGAAACCGAATTACCACAGTAAACCCATAGTGCGTCCTTTCTTTACTCTTGCGATGATGAGATGCCGCTAATAGCCCTGACCACAGTACCGAGGGGGGCATTTGCTCCGTGGCGGCTGCCTGCCCTCAGGATGTCGACCAAGCTGTCCAGGCATCTCGCCATGCCCTCAAGCACTCGTCATGGAAACTACTATCAGGGACGGAGCGAGGCCATCTGATGAATAAGCTGGCAGATCTGGTTGACCGGCACCGGGAAACTCTTGCGACCATCGAGACGCTCGATAATGGAAAGCCGTATTCAGTGTCCCTTTCATATGACGTTCCCCATTTCGCCCAAGTCCTGCGCTACTATGCTGGCTATGCAGACAAAATTCACGGCAGCGTCATTGACGTTGGACGCGAGAAGATGGCGTATACCTTGAAGCAACCTATTGGAGTGTGTGGCCAAATCATTCCTTGGAACTATCCCTTGGCTATGGCGGCTTGGAAACTTGGACCTGCCTTGTGCTGCGGTAACACTGTCGTACTCAAGCTCGCCGAGCAGACGCCGCTGTCGATGCTTTATGTCGGCAAATTGATTCGCGAGGCCGGGTTTCCTCCTGGCGTTGTCAACATCATCAATGGCCACGGAAGAGAAGCCGGTGCGGCGCTGGCGTTGCACGGCGACGTTGATAAGATTGCATTTACCGGCAGCACGGCCACGGGCAAAGAGGTGATGCGCATGGCGTCGACTACCATGAAGGTGGTTACGCTGGAAACCGGGGGCAAGTCGCCTCTGATTGTGTTTGATGACTCCAATCTCGAGCAGGCTGTAAGGTGGGCTCATGAAGGCATCATGGCGAATCAAGGACAGGTCTGCACCGCAACATCGAGGATACTGGTGCAAGATGGCCTTTACGAGGAATTTGTCCAGAAATTTGCCCAATTCACGAGCAAATCATCCATAGTCGGGGATCCCTTTGCCGCCGCAACCTATCAAGGACCCCAAGTCAGCGCTGCCCAACGCGATCGCGTCTTGTCATACATCAAGTCGGCTGAAAACGAGGGGATAGAGACTCTTTACCCTTGTGGACCCAGTTCGCAGCTTCCCAGCAAGGGATATTTTGTCCCGCCGTCTATTTTCACACGTGTGAAGACGAGCGCGGCTGTTTTCAAGGAGGAAATCTTCGGGCCCTGCGCCGCGGTGGCTCGATTCAAGACTGAGGAAGAGGCGCTTGAGATTGCCAACTCGACGCGATACGGACTTGCCAGTGCCGTGTTCACGCGAGATGTAGCCAGGTCACATCGAGTGGCGAGGGAGCTGGAAGCAGGGATGGTCTGGGTAAACAGCAGCAACGATGCCGATACAAGAGTGCCTTTTGGCGGCGTCAAGGAGAGCGGAATAGGCAGAGAGCTGGGGGAGGACGGGCTGAGAGGGTACTATAGCGTGAAGGCGGTGCATGTGAACTTGACGGAGAGTTAGACAGGATGATGGACTTGACATGGTTCAATTGGGACCCAAGATGTGCTGCTGGCTGCACTTGGTACTGAGTATTATATGGGCACCATGAGAGCACACATGGCGTCCTCATCTTATTTGCCAATTCGAATCCTCGCATGAATGCGCCGTGTATCTGCTACACGGCAAACCTAGAATCGCAGACCCATTCATCTCACAGTCTCTGGTTGACTGAGTCCCGCCAAGTTTTGAACCATGAGCTGCCCCCAGATGGTCCGACAGTGGGAGACGAGAGACCCACCAAACCCCACCAAGCCTATCTTGGACTCCCCCACTTGCAAGCTGTCCAGCTGTCCAGCTGTCCGACATGATCTGCCAAGTCACCAAAACTGCCAAAAGCTAAACCAGACAACACATGGTCTTGCGCCGCCGCCCCCTACTTGCACCTTGAATCCCCAATCTACCTACAGCCACGGCATCGCACTCATGGTTCCCGCCAGCGACCACTAAACGATATCTCGTTGCCATATTCTCCTTCCTCCGATTTGCAACCACAAAGTTGCTCCGCAAGCCCGGAACCCGTTGCCTGTCATGGCCCCCCCCTTTCCGCGCGCCAACATCAAAGTCGATTACCCGATTTACTCGGTCGATTTTGACCCAGAGGATGCGAATAGATTAGCAGTTGGTGGCGGAGGTGGTTCTGGGCGCTCCGGCGTTGGAAACAAGATTGTACGTGAATGCGATGGCCATGGCCAACTGCGATGCCCTTCCTGACTATTCTCCTTTTGATTACTCCTGGTCTTGAGCGAGGGTCCATCGCTTACTTGCACCACGACCGCCTCTGTGCAATGTTGAAAGTGAAATCCCACGCTGATGCTAACTCTTGAAACAACCCAGACCGTCTTAGAAGCGTCCCACCAAGATGAGATCCGAGTGGCGGGCGAAATCGAGCTATCTCGCGATGAAGACAGCGTCATGTCCCTCGCTGTTGGCGCGCACAAGGGCAAAACCGCCTACGTCTACGCGGGTGTCAACTCCTCTCCCGGCGACATTGCCAAAGGTACAAATCAGCACTTGCGCCTCTTCTCTGTCGAACCATCCAAAGCAAGACCACTGGCGACCGCGACGAGCAGCCCTTCGAAGCCCCGGGCCTTCCCCGAGGCCAGGGTCGCAGAGGTTTCCCGCACTGCCCTTTTTGCCGCACCGGACGCCGGCATGTATCAGCGCCTATTGCGTGTCTCGGGACCCGTCGGCGCCGTGGCCTCTGCGCTGGGCAAGGAGCCTCAGCTGGCCGTGTTTGAGACAACCACGCCGAAACCCAAGCTACGCGGCGTGCTGGAGCTGACAAGGGAGGTCGAGGCGCTTGATATCAATCAGACGGGACATGACGAGTTCCAGCTGGCCTATGTCGACCAATACGAGCTCTACCTTGTGAATATGCGAGGCAAGGCGAACGACGAGCCCGAGTTGGTATTTTCCATGCCAGACGATCATGGGGAAAGGCCACAGTTTAGATCAATTCGGTACCTGTCCCCCGAATTCATCCTTGCCGTAGCCAATCGACCCAAGAGAAACACTGGTGCGCTTATTTACGGGCTTCGATTGCCGTCGCCTGGTCATGACAAGGCTAGGTTAGCTGTGACGGCCAGTATTCCGCGCAAGATGTCCGCCACAGCCCTGGCCGTGACGAATTTGTCCTTGGCGGCGTCGCCGACGGCGCCAGTGGGCAATGCGCAATACGCGGTAGCTGTTGCCGGCAACGACTCATCAATATCTCTCTACACTCTCGAACATCAGGCGCTGCCGTCGTTGAATCTGCTGCACAGCCTGTATCCTTTCTCGACCCTCAAAGAGGTCCACGGCCAAGACAACATCTCGGGACTCGCCCTCTCAACCTTTGTAACCCCCAAGACACATATACGACCGCAACACATCAAGCTAGCAAGCACGTCGCTCCAGGGGACTGTTGCCATCCACAGCATCCCGCTCAAGAAATTTGTTGATATGCAAGCCCCTCGAAATAAAAAGGGGCCGCCTCGACCGACTCGCTACATTGTCGCCATGCGGTCCCGAGCTCCATCCGCTCAGCCTCTCGTTATTGCCCTGACTGTCGTTGTCCTCATCCTCGCAATTGTCGCTCAGTCTGTCAAGGAAATGTACGGTGTGGCCGAACCCGTCATCTTTACACAGCGATTCCTGCCCTCATGGCACGGAAGCCTTGTTAAAGAGTCGCCTACTTTGTTTGAAAATAAACTCATTTCAAGCTTGACTGGTGGCGATAAAGTCCTGGCGTCAGGAGAAAAGCTGGTCCTCCTCGAAGCCGACCACCCTGTCATGGCCGAGAGCGATGACCAGCAGCAGGCCGCCAAGAGACTTCAAGTTGATATACACGACTCTGATGCCCACGGGTCGGCTAGGACATGGGACCAGCTCCACGCAAATGAGAAGCGAGCGTGGAAGGCGAAGCTCCATGACGCAGGGGCCTGGACACAAAATATGGGCGAGAGCGTTTTTAAGGGCGTCTTGTTTGGGGAGTTGGCTGGCGTTGTAGGACGTGTCGTGGCCGGCTAGATGCTGACCTGGTAATATGATATGGTTGGTAGCCCAGGGTTGAGATTTGGAGGAGGCCGACTTTGCAGTGCATTTGCGAACCGAAGTCCTTGTATGTGTCTTAGAGAAGTAGATGAGTACAGTATGGAATGGATATGATGGTCTACGAATAACTTGGACATGTATAGTAGGTGAAAACAGCATACTGAATAGCTTTTTTCGTGCCGTTGTTGGTGAGTGGTTAATCTAGCAGTTACAGTTGTTTTCCCATGTTCCTATGTCGTCGAACTCCCCCGCCACTGATGGTCATGTCGGGAGTCGAAAAATTTAGGTCCCGTGGAAATGAATACATTGAAGAAATACCGGAAGAGAACAGCTGTGTATTTGCAAAACTTGGGAGATTCCACGCTTCAGCGCCATGCAACATGATTCTGCGTCAGCTGTATCAATCAATTTGCGGCGCTCACATGAGCCCCCATCTGCGGTCGCTCCTTCCGAGAAACAAAGCGTGCAGTTGGCCAGCTGCTTCGCAACTCCTTCCCGGACCACGTTCACGGGGGAAAAGGCGGAGAACTATCACGAATGACATTTCCTGGCCCAAGCACGACACCGCTGCTGGCCAGACAGACCCTCTCGTTGCACAGTACGCCGCCCACCATGGCGCCCAAAGTTCGATTTGTCCTCGGCGCAGTCTTGATCTCCAGGTAGGAGCGCCCGTTTTTCTTGCTTGCTGCATTGATAGGAACCCGTCATCTGACGCAACGCAGTTGGTGGTTTGCTCCCGCTCTCCGAAAAGATGCCGCAGCCTCTATCCATCTGCATGTGGAGGACGCATGGTCCAAGTTCTCAGATGGCACGACGACGCGGGTGAACCGGCCCTTTAATGCCTCCAAGCTGGCGCTGGTCGTCGAGCCAAGGCCCCTCGCGCACCTGGTTCCGCTGATTCTGCACACCGTGGCCGTGGTGCCCCCCGATTGGCGCTTCCTCTTCATCGGCTCACAGCAGAGCATATGCGGTGCAGGCAAGTCCAGGGCCATACGGCACCTGGAGGCATCTGGGAAGCTTGAGCTGATGGAGGTACCGAAGCCTTGGGCGCTGGACAAGGCCGAGGATGCTTCGGCACTGCTTACCGACGTGCGATTCTATGACGAGGTGATTCCTGGTGCTGAGTGGGTGTTTCGACTGGAGCAGGACGGGATTTTGTGCGCCAATTCACCCGTTGGTTTGGACGACTGGCTGTCTTGGAGCTGGGCTGGGCCGTCGCGGTAAGGCCCCCCCCTCTTTCTCGAGCCACAATGACGTGTGTAGAGACGAAGGGGTTTTAACCGTGGGCTTAGGTCGGATTTCGGTGCCGGAGGGGGTTTCACCCTGCGCAGAACGTCGGTGGTTCGGCACATTCTCAGCTTCCAACAGCGTAGGAGGAACTCTGAGCCAGAGGGCGTGTGGTTTGGTAAGCGCATTGCGGCACTGCCAGGGGAGAAGGTTGCCTCTGGCTTTCACGGCTCGATATCGCCGGACCATGGCCATGGTGTCCCGTACAGGCCTATGGGGTATCATATTCCAGAAGGGGGGGTACACCTGGACGTTGGCATCTGGGAGAACGCCAGTCTCTGGAAGGACGCTCTTGAATACTGTCCCGAGTTGACAATGATACTTGACGTGGGGTTGAAAAGTGAGATATGGCATGAGAGGAAAGTCTCGCAGAAAGGGCTGTTGGCAAGCAAGGCAAAGATACACGGAGCCCATGGTGATGGCAGCATCGACTGTGGACGAAAAGGCCTGATTCATCCGCCTCAGCCTGCGCCAGTTCCTCTTGCACACTCGTGAGGTGTCATGCTGTCACCAACCGTTGATGCCGAATCTGAAGTGGAGGCATGTATGTATATTGGTGATGTAGTGGAGTTTACAGTTTCGCTGGAGACAGCATCTAGTCAATACCAAAAGTGGCAACAAGTCTATTCCGTGACTAGTGATTTAGTTTATTCGAGTTGTGAATTTGTTCTTGTTTTATTTAGCTTCCTTCAAGCAGGAATTGCACCTACCGTCTTGTTCAGACGCGCACATCATCAAGGCCGCCCGCCGGGTTGGGGTTACACACCGAGTGCCGCACCGACAGCGCATATATCTGTCGTGTGCAGAACAATGTTTCAGTCATCAGAACCCAACATGCGACATCATCATTGCAAATCAGCAGTTGAGCCGGAGAGGGGTTACCGACCCGGTGCGAATTACAAAGCAAACTGCGCCCTTTGTTGCAAACAAATACTGCAAGCATAGGTAAGTAGGCCTGCGTAACATGACAGAATACGATTTTCCATAGATCGAGGCATGCCCCTTTTCGGCATGTGCCGGTCCCAGTGGTCTGGTTGCGCCCCCATCACATGTGGCTGTACAGGGCGATGCTCACCGAGAGTCTCAGGAAGAAAAACAATGGCACCTAACCGGCAACCCAGGCTGTCAGCTTGTGCGAGGCGGTCGAGGCGCGGCCACGAGCAGCCCGAACCAACGTTGGGCTGGGACCTGCTTTGGAAGAGCTGCAGTCTGAATAGAACAGTGTGTTTGCTCTTTGGGAAGTTGTTGCCATCTACATCAAGACGGCGGGCCGAGGCCAGATTGAGCCAGGGCGCGGCACTCGAGGCCGTCCTGGATTGAGCAGCAGCGCGGCACGGACGTCAACTCAAACGGCAGCTCGCACGCACGGCATGCAAAAGGGTGCGATGATGTGGTTTGTGGTGTGTGGTTGCAGTGGGCGCGCCTCATTTTCAGGTGTACTGGGCTGACCGGGCCCGTCCAATGAGTTGATGGTAGAGACGAAGGCTTTCGAGAGCCGGTCAGTAGGCCGACTTGCGAAAAAAGATGTGGCTGTGTTGGCGATGCTTAAACTCAAACATGGGGAGGGGGGGTATATGGTGTGGCTCTTTTGGTTGGACGGGGACCGAGAGGCAACAATTACGAGGGATTGGCCTGGTGTTTGGATACTCCAGGAACTCATCGTCGTTTTGGCGGTCACTACTGCGCCATGGAAGTGATAGTGTACATGGCATTGGCGACAAGTGGGTAGTACAAGGCCATCATCTCAAAGCATCCGGGACCATTTCCCGTGTGCAGCAGAGCAATAATAATAGGTGGGATCAAGTTGTCAGGGACGGCTTTCACCAAGGCTGTAGGGTAGGACCTGGCAGGTCAAGGAGAGATTTTTTGGTCTGTGCCGCCAATGGTTCAGTAGCCCGTGCAAGATGGTTTGATGACAGAACTCGCACCCCCACTTGGATCCAGGCGGTCGGCGCAGGGATGGCTGCCGGGAGACGTGGTGGAACTTTGCAGGAGCTCTGGTCCGATTTGATGTCGTGACATGGGCTGGGGGCTGGGGGAATGCCAGCGTCCGCCGCAAGGCTGCCCCGAGCAATGATGGAAGACGCAAGTGGCCATGAGGAGGGGGAGCACGTAAGAGAAAAAGAAGAAGAAAAAGAAAGAACAACCAGGACAGAAGTGTGTATGCAGCAAGAACCATTTGAAGCGCGAACCAGATTGCATGTGCGACCCAACTGCCTTGGGCATGGTACCTCCCTCCTCTTGGTACATGTACGGAATAACTCGGTGCTCTGAGCAATACTTACCTACCTAGGTAGGTATCTTAGGTCCCCGTACTCAAAGCAATGGCCAGGTACGCCAGACACTGTGAAACAAGGAGCTGCTATTCGGTGCAAGTTGCTCAGGCTTCTGCAGTTGAGCGAGCGGGTTGAAGCGTCGCCACACCAGACATGTTGCTGCCACTGCCGGTCATGGCACGAAGGTTGACGCTGGTGTCCAGGTTGTCTGCTTTTGTTGATTACCAAAGGCACCACGGTCAGCACACGTTTTGGCTGGGGGAATGAGGGGACAAGCCCACTGGCACGACGGAGCACCGAGTTGCATTGAGTGGGATGCACCAGGTCATCAATGGTGCCGAGTTGGGCCCTTGCACACATTTCTCATCGCAGCCCTGCGCCCTCCCAGTCATCCTTGACAAGTTCCAGGTTTAGAACGACCCTGGATCGATCAAGGCAGTCGGGACGTCGGCGCCTTTGCATTCCAGTCGATGGCGCCAGCCAGTCCTTGGCGGCGGCTGTTGTTTATAAAAATCGCACATGGCCGTCGTGTCAACTATGTTGGGCCATGCCCACGCTTCCCACCCCCAGTCAGGTTTTTGCGCCATTGTGCCATTGTGCCATTGTTGTTGCATTTCCAATCCCATTTCCAATCCCATTTCCAATTCCAATTCCACTCCCGTTTCGCTTGAGCCCCCACTTTGACCTTGCCTCAGCAACAGGGAATCAATTGCTCGCTTGCTTCCGAATAATCTGCCCCAGGATTTCATCGTAGTGCGATAATAGCAGAACAAAACCCCGGCTTATACATAAGATATATATGTACAACCAATTCCGTCCTGGGCGCAACCAAATACGTAGGTACCTATCCAATATACCCAGGTATCCAGGTAGCTACCTACCTAGGTAGGTAGGTAATTAGTCGTCGGCCCTGAGCGGTGCATTTTTGACGCGAACAGGATACAACTGGACAGGAGGAGCGTTGTTCATCAGCGGCGATGCCGGGGACACGATGTCCAATTCAGCTGACTCATGTGAGCATTCAATTCTATGTTGGGAAGTCGCCACAGGCACGGCGGCAACCTACCTATGTATCTGGGACTGGGCGCCCACACTTGGTATTTTATACTTAGCCAGACGCTGTGTTGCGCAACATTGGGAGGCTCCTTTTCCTTCTCTGGCGACACAGCCATGGAGATTCACGCCTGTTCCAAATGCGCCCCCTCGTCTGTTGGGTAAGATATAGCTGGTAAGATGTAGCTGAATAAGCACCCGTGGTTGTTATGGTCAATCTCCTGCTCAAGCGCTGATGGCAAGTCATCCATTCTAATAGTCTGTGGAAGAACCGAATATCTGCAGAATGCGGCGCTTGGGTGTAACCCTTTCCTTGCGTGGCTGCCCAGTACCAGGGTTAGCTTTGGCACTGGCACTGGCACTGGGCACACCCCTCCATTTCAAAGCTCAACTTGTGCAAGGCGAATTGACTGTTCGACTCTTCTAGAGCAAATCCACTGGCAGCAAGGCAGCATCCTACCTAAGTACCGAGGTAGGTAGTGAGTGGCCGCCCCAATTTGTGTATGTCGCCAGACATTTCCATCATGTTGTTGCTCTTCTTCCTCTTGCCTCCTCCCGTCGCCAGTACCATAGCTGCCAGACTCGGACTCGTCCCATCTGAGCGGGGGAGACTGGTGACATTCGCTTGAGAGCATTTGCACCTTGGCGCACCTTGTCAATCCATTTCTCCCAGGCCTACGTACCCCATTCGGTACTCCGTAGTATTATACGGACTACCTTGCTCCATGTTACATGTGGCAACAGCTGAGCTTTGTGGGATCACGACAGGGGTGTGCCATGTCCGGCATGGAGCGTGAGACATGGGTCTGGAGAAGCCACTCTTGTTGAGGGGCATCTGTTTTATGGCGTGTGCCTGGCTCAGGGACAAATCCGAAGCCTCGAATCGTGAGATGCTTTATACGGTACAGTGAACCTGTTGGGGTCGTGGTTCGCCATGCCCCATCAAATCTGCGGTACAATATATTTTGCCCCGAAAACGTACAAGAGAACCGCCGAGTTGATGAACCGTCACGACTCACAAACTGAGCTGAGATAGGGCATTTCCCTGTTCTTGACCCAATCCAATCCTCAGACTTTTATTTTGGCCCAGGGGGGCGGACAGTGGAGCACGAGAAAATAAGATTCGCTCATGGAGGTGTTTAATAAGTCTGACTGGGCCTGGAAGAGTCGCTCCCAGTAGCACCCGTACCACCACCGACCGACGCGCCAGGGAGGTCAACAGTGGCCAGAGAGGGTCAGTGTGCGTCGCAGCTGGAATGATAACATCAGCGGTGGTGGTCTTGGCTACCTGACAATGAGAGAAGAAAAGATAATTTCCAGCCGTGGTGGGATACAACTACCAACACCGCGGAACACTACGGCAAGACACTCGCTGCCGCCGCCGTTGTCTTTGTTTCTGCACCTGCATCCGAAGCTGAATGCGGGAGGGAAAAGGCGGCAATCATACGCACCGCCACTCGACGCTGAGAGCTGAGAAGAAGAAACAGACCAGCAGTCCAAAGCCATGCTCACGAGCCCTCACGGTGGGAGGCACAGCAGCTCATGCCGGGCAGAACTGAAAAGAAAGCAACGACAATATTATTAGACGACCTCAGACGCGGCGCTTATTTGTCTACACAGTGTCGGCGAGCAAAGTGCCAAGGGGGCCAAAGTCTGTATGCATGCATGTACTTACCTAGGTATGTATGTACGGAGTACGTACTCGGTAGATCGCAGCCAACAAAAGTTGCATGATGCGAGCTGTCTGATGCTGCACAAGGCCGCGCCTGCCCCCAAGTGCAACTGGCCGGCCATCTTGCTCCCAGCCTCATTCCCCAATCGGTCAACGCTCGAGGCGTTCTGAGACGAAGCAGCACCTCCCGATCCCGACCCAGTCTTTTGACGTCTGGGCTCCTGGTGCCTCGGAGGAATCGATGCTCTCCGCCATTGCTCGTTGTTGCAGCTGTCATTCTTCTAGTCCCCCGGACACAACGAGAGGCACCCACGGCATGTGCCATGGAGACACTAAATAAAAGCAGGTCGAGCGCGAGGGGGTGGTCGTCGAGGCAAAGGGCTAGTCGAGCTGTGGCATCAATTGGACCCCATGTCCATGTGGGCGTGCTGCGCTAGACAAGGGTCATCCCAGATCGGGGCACGGCAAGGGGGGCCACGCCGCCCAAACGTTGTTGTGTCAAGCCCAGTTGTCAATGAGAGGTAGTCCTGAGAGAAGCGCAAATGGATTCTGGTAAAAGGCAAGCTGGACCATCTGACATGCTGCCCGCCAAGTTATCCGCTATCTGGGCAAGGCCGTTGAGCGGCGGGCAGGGGATCCAGAGAATGCTGTTGTTTGACAAGGCCGCAATTCCCCCAAAAAAATACTGGACGTGCCGAATCGAGGAATCCGCACCACGCTACTCCGTACAGGCAGCCCTTTGGGCCAGTCAAAACACGGACACTAAAAACAAACATTGAAGAGACGGATTTGTCAAAAAGGAAACACTTGCTGCTCATGTCTCTGGAGCAATCGCGGCTGCCATGTGCATCAGGCACCTTCACGCAGAGCCAAAGCTTTGAGTGAACCAGACAGTTTACTTGGAATCTTCAAGAGACACCCTCGCTGCCTTGTCATACATGAGCGAAGCCCGCCACAAGCCTGCCATCTCAAGGCAGGCTGCCCCAGCTTACTTACTTGTGGTAAGCGATGATGGCGTGGGCTGGAGCAAACTGCATGTCACTGACGACTGTGCAAGGCATATGCGGCTGAGCAATTATCCATGGAATCAAGTGAAGCTGACAACACAGAGGCCATTCTAGACGTCCATCTTTGCAGCTTCTGGAAAAGTCACTGGGCTTTTCTCTCTGGTGCCTCTGATTGCCGTCCTTGGCGGCTGACGGATGGAACCACGGATGGAACCCTGCCACAGCTCGGTACTTTCGTACCCAATTGGGGGGTACCTAAGTAGGCACTTACCTAGGTACCTAGGTACTTAAGTAACTTGTTCGAATTCTCGCAGGCATCCATGGCGTTTTCTTGGGCACTTGAATACGGAGTACAATGCGCTCTAATTGCCACTTACCTAGGTACCTAGGTACTTAAGTAACTTGTTCGAATTCTCGCAGGCATCCATGGCGTTTTCTTGGGCACTTGAATACGGAGTACAATGCGCTCTAATTGCCACAAGCATTCGTGTACATGTTCATTCTCGAACAAACTTGTCAAAGTGGGCAAGTCGTTATTATCAACAGCTCCGCAGGAAATGGACCGGGGGTTTTGCGGTGTTGAGCCATAGCCCTACCTACCTACCATGCTGTCGCCTAGACGAAACGCTAATAAAGTTGATCTCAAACAACATTGAACCCCATCTGGATCTCAACACTCTAGACAGGCCGGCGAGCGCTATCAACCAACCACCTAGGTAGGCGGAGGGTCAAAATGGTTCAGACGGCAATGGATGGCTACGTCGAGGCTACGAAACCTTCCACGAGAATAGACTCCAGTTTGGGTCGCAAGCTGCAGACTTGAGACTTCAGACTTGTTGACCAGAGCCCGCGCCCGTCCACCCATCCATGCACCCTTCCTCCCCCTCCCCCTCCCTCCCCCCCCACTCCACCCACACATAAAGTAATATTTGGACCATGTACGTACCTAAATGTTTGTACATACATATTAGTACAGACATACAGTACCTGATTGTACCCTGAGAACATCCACCATGGAGTTGCCAGACACTGGGATATCCAGGATCATGCCCAGGATTGCTAGAATTCCACGACCACAAGGGTTGATCCACCTGACGCCAAATCCAGAGCCACTGCCGCCGGCCGGTCCTTATTCGAAAGCAGGCTGGTGGTCATATAGACTTGAGTGTGTAAGAGCACGCCTGCACGCACCCCGTTTTATGGCCGCATTTTTTTTTTGGTGACCATGACAATGAAACCTTTGTCTCCAGTGCCGAGCACGTCCTGGGCCAAGGTGTCAACGGGCTATGTGGTAGTGTACTGATTCAACCTTCTTTGGCGGGGTAGTTTGTGTATGGTGTTGGTGCTCTGGCGGAGTCGAGGTTCAGGCTGCTTCCCAGCTGTCAAAGTACTTAAGTACTTGTTCGTATAATATCAACAAGCCTCCCTCGGGAACTTGCAGCTACAGATAGTTGTGCAGCCTGAGCAGAGAGCCTTTCCGGTCTTCCATGGCCTCCATTCGGTTCCAGCTAGTACTCTGTGTGTATATATATTCTTTTTTTGGGGGGGGGGGGGGGGGGGGGGTTCTTTTAACCGAGATACGATGCTCGTCTTGGAAAGATCAAATCGGTGAAGCACTAGCTCGACGGCTTATGCCTCCGGGGCCCTTGTCATTCCCTGCAGCATCGTTCCGATTATCACAAAACAAACCCAAATCCAATAGTTGCTGGTGCGGACGAGTGGCGATGACGGCGGAAGCCTCGAGTATGTGGAAATAAAGTCATCCGGGAGACAACACCCGAGGAAAATGAAGGCGTTGTGTAGACTCAGATTTGATCTCCGACTACCAAGGACGGACTACCTAGGTACCTATTACCTGTTGTACGGACGCCGCGACGCCTGGACAACTCAGCCACCTTGCGCACAAGAGCCCGTCAGTCTACATGGTGCGAGAACCGGAGAATTGTTGGACCAAGGAATGCCTCCCAATTGTGAATGCGATTGCGAGTTGATTCATCCTCATTACTTCAATATTCAACCGCTGCGCTGGTTAACTGGAAGCCTTCCCGGGCTGCGGCCCTGTTGCACGGTTCCAACCGTTTGCTAAACCACTTCACTCTCTTAATCATCATGGCCTGCCTCGCCACTGACGCCAAAGGCGTGAGAGAGGCAAGCATATCGGCTGTTCTGATGAAATGGTTGGTCCGCCATTTTTCTCGCTTGCCTCTCCGCCTATCTCTTCAGGGATGGGCGCTTGCTTTTCCCATGAACCAGCGCCCTTGGATTGCTTGAGTGTGTATTTACGTACGCTTCGTTGTTGACGGCTTTTCCAGTTTGGTGGATAGTTAAAGTAGTGCACGAGAGGTGAAGTGAAGTGGTTGCTCTCCTGGCAGCGTTTCAGCCAACCGCGTGGACGGGGCTTTGGGGACCAGGCCCCCCTGATGATGCTAGACTCACGCCTGTTGTGACATTGGGACGCCCCCCATGTGCCCTAGCAAAAGGCACCAAGTCACACCGTTCCCACCAAGGTGCTTCCCTGGCACCCATTTGGTGGCCATCAGGTCTGGTGCAGCCTCTATAGGGCTGTCTGATCAACTGGGTGTGCTCACTGGCCAGGTCTGGTGTCCTCTGCTATCCTCTGTTATCCTCTGGTCTTGTCATGCTGAGCTCAGTACGGGGTGCCCTCCAGGCTCCATGTCCATGGCCTCCTTAGTGTCATCTCCCGTACCCCACTCAGCTCTCGTTGTCTTCCTGTGCTCGTTGCAGACACCCCCCTCCCTGCACTCTAGTCGCTGCACCCTGTCTGCCTCTACCTCCAGTCGCCCCAATGCCTTTCACTGGGTCCCTCTAGACCTCTTGGTTCTGGGGTCCTGGCCGTGGCCCGCCCACTCGCCCTCCTACTTTGCTCGGGCTGCTACAACTCCTCACGCTTCTCGCCAGCCTTCCTCACCCTGCCTTGTTTCTCCAATCCTCCTCCTACCGCTTATCCACAACCTTCGCGGTTCATGTTGGCTACCACGGCACGATACTTCACCGCACGAGTCGAGCTGTCCCTTTCGCTGGTAATACCTCGTCGGATTTTGGCCATAGATCTACGCTTCTTTATTTTTCTTTTTGGCCTTTTTTTTTTCTTTTGCGCTTCTCTTGTCTGGCCTCTGCCGATTTTGTCCAACCAGATATCCTCCCTCTCCGAATTTACAAAACTCCAAAACATCGTCTTGGATTTTACCACGACCTACGTCAGCCCGCGTCCGCCTCCCACGGCATTTCGCTGGTCGACGGGAATAGCACATATTGGCTTCAACCGGCTATAACATCGTGGCGGCCTGTATTGCTTCTACTGGTGTTGCACAGCTTTTCGGCGCTGCCTCACGCTCCTGCTCAACACTCTTTGAGCCGTCCTGTCCTGGACAAGTCATAACTCGACCGCTGGCTTCCGATCACAACGACAATCCATCATCTGTTCCACCCGAGGAGACAAACCGAACACTTGGAGACTCCCGGCGCGGAGATCATTGTACCATTCCTTCTACGAGTGAACGCGATATTCTTAGCTACCAACCGGTCTTTTGGCTCTGCGAAGCTCTTCATTTCGTTCCCTCGCTGCTTCGTGCGACAGCAAAAACCTATGTCCTACGATAATTCACCCTTGCCGCATTCCCGATTGTGTAATGGGCATATTTCCACCTGAATAATCAATCGACCTCACCCAGGCTAGACTACGTTGGTATTTGACTAGTCAGTTAGTCAATTTTTAAGACGGGCCGAGACGTCATTCGTCTCTTTTGCCTTTTTGGGCCTCCCACGAGTATATTATCCTCGGGCCCCCTCATCTGTCTTTCGAAACGCTTCGAACTGCGGCAGTGAAAGCATTTACTTGCCCCCCACCCCCCACCCGATTGCTGGCGTAACTAACACCTCCTGGTGATTGTACGAGAAGAGAGCTTTTCAAAGCTGTGTCAAACTGCAGTTTAAGCGGCCATGGCCGCCAACATGCAGCAAATGGCTGGGGTGGGTCAAATGATGCCTCAGCAGCTGCGACGGCCTGCTGCCAGTTCTCACCAGATCCAGCAACTGGTTTACCAGAATCTGATTCAGAACCCACAACCTCCCAATGGCCTTACATGGCAAGCAAATGTCGGCATTAGCGATCGTATGGGGAAGACCATGGACCTGTATGTACCTTATTTTGGATGACTGCTTAGCCTGCAATATTGCCATCTTGCCTGCATGGGAACAGACACTGACTTTTCCCAGCATCTCAAATATTGCCTTGGGGATCAATAACGTTGACCACGTGCGAGCCGCGGAAGTAGGCTGCAACTTTGAGCGTGAAGTGTTCCACAAATCACCTAGCAAGGTATGTACACACGGCCCACGCGCATTGCAATGTCATGACCCTGGAAGAGACGAGGCCATTAACAACCATGCTGCAGGAAGCTTACGACCAGACCATGAACAACAAGACGATGGAATTTTTCAAAAAACGACAAGCAAATGAGCCCAACCTCCAGAATAATCTCAATGCAAATGCGCAAGCGCAAGCGCAAGCGCAGGCCATGATGATGCAAGCCCAAATGGGACGCGGCATGGGCCAGGTACAGCAAGGATTCCCACATCTGGCACATCAAATGCAAGCTGGACAGTTGCCTCAACAGGCACAACCGCATCCCCAGCTTCAACAGCAGCAGCAGCAGCAGCAGCAGCAGATGGGCATGGGCAGAGCTATGGGACCGAACCAACAAGCCATGGCGATGCAGAACAGGCCGCCGCAGCAGTTCAGTAATGACATATCTCGACTCCCCCACGCGGACCGAGTCAAGGTCATTGACCTTGCTAACAAGCTCATGACGACTGCCAGTGAACAGCAAAAGGCCACCATGAGAGTGAACGTACAGCAAAGACTGACGCCTCAGCAACTGGCCGAATTTCAGGCCCAGGGGAAGGATCCTATCATCTTGGCCTACCAGAATCACGCGTTTACAATGCTTAAGACGAACATGAACCGCCTGCAGACACAACAGCAGGGTGGCGCACAAAGCCAAAATGGCGGGCAAGTAGCATCTGCGGCGGTCATGATGCAACCACAACACAGCCAGCAGCAGTCTTTCCAACAACAGCGACAAAGTATGATGAACCCTGGACAGCCCAACGATTTCCCCCAGTTTCCCCCTAACATGGAGAGCATCAAGGACCAGCAGATGACAGGGCTCATGGCCCAGCAGGCTGGTCAGATGGTTGTGCCAGCGAGTTCTGGAGGCGTCCAGCACGCCACACCCCAACCTGGCAATCAAAACATGCCCGGTGCCCAGGGGCAGAACCAGACGCCTCGGCAGACGCAGCAGGGGAATGTCAGCCTTCAGCAAATGAAGATGAACCAGGCTGCTCAGCAATCCCAGAACCAGCTGCAGCAGATGAAAATGCAGCAGCAGAATCAGCAAAACGGGATGGCTGGTGGAATGCCTCCTTCACAGAGCCCGGCTATGAACACTTTGAACACGCCAGTTTCTCGCCCGCCGACTGGTATGAATACCATGGGCGGTCAAGGCATGGCTCAAGGGAACGTACCTTTTGGTGACCAGCGATTCAATCAAGGCACCCAGCGACCAAACAACCAAGCATTCCAGAACATGCTGGCCAACATGTCCCCAGAACAGCGCCAGGCAATCCAAGCCCTTCCCCCGGAGAAGTTTAACGAGGTTCTTAGGAAGTGGCAGACTCAACGTCAGGACATGGCCATGAACGGTGGACAGATGAATCAGCAGCTCCGGCCCCAAAGCCAATATGCCGGACAAATGAATCTGAATATGGGCGCTGGCCAAGGCCCCCCTGCTATTCAGCAGCCAAATGCAGGCATGCCGATGAATCAGCAACAACAGCCGCAACAGCAACAGATGCAGATGCCGCGCATGCCCATCCAAAACAACCAGGCCCAGGCAATGATGGACTCAATGGACCTGCCACCACAGGTTCAGAATATTGTTGGCCAGCTCCCTGTAGAGGTGAAGAAGTGGCGAGACTTGAAGATGTGGCTCAGCCAGAACAGCACCTTGCCGCCACCAACTCGTGGCCAACTTGGATCACTTCAACAGAGGCAGTTCCAGGTTCTTATGCAACGCCGGGCGACGATGCAGCAACAGGCTGGCCACAACCCCAACGTCAACGCCGCTGTGATGCCGAATACGGGGCCGCAGATGCCCAACCAACAACATGTGGCTATGCAGCGACCGTTGGGCAATGTCCCTCCACATATCCTCCAGGTTTCGCCACAGGAGCTCTTGCAAGTGCGAAACCAGCGTCCGAACCTCGGTCACATCGGGGATGACCAGCTGCGGACAATGGTCATGCAGATGAAGAAGCAGGCTTACGTTCATCAACAGCAGCAGCAGCAGCAAGCTCAGCAGATGAGAGCTCAAGCCCAACAGGTCCAAGGCCAAACGCCGAATCCGGCCCAGCAACTAGCTGGCGCTGCGCAAACCCCAATGAGCGCGGCCCCAATGCCAGTGCAACAAACGCCGCAGCAACAGCAGAACCGCACACCTCAATCACAGACGCAAGCTAGTCCTGTGAATATGGCCCAAACGGCGTCGATGCAGCCCGTCGGACAGAAACAGCAAGGCCAAGCGTCCAATGCGCAAGCACGGAATACCAACCAAGTCCAGCCTGCTCCCAAGAGCCTCAAGCGACCCAGCACCGATGATGCTCCGGATTCTACGTCGACGTCGAACACCAGCACAACTCCTGCCTCAGCTCGCCCTGCTTCACAGCCAAATCAGCGGATGACAAAGCCACTGCCTATACTCACACCGCAACAGATTGCCGGACTCAGCCCAGAAAAGCGAGCCCAGTATGAGCAGATCATGAAGCTTCAGTTGACGGCGCCGGCCCAAGGTGCAACTCTTCCCCAACAGCCCGCCGCTGACACCTTGAACCGGCTGAAGACCATTAGCCAAGAGGAACAACGACAGTTCAGCCAGGAGGCCATGCCCGACATTACAATGAACGCTCAGGAACTTGGTGAAACCGGCGCGAAACTGCAACGAATTGCACAAGACATGAACAAAGTCAGCCGTGGCCTAACCAAGTGGTACACCCTCACTAGGGACGATGCGCGGGCCAAGATGTTTTTCAGGACCGTAAGTGCCGAAGGCCACCAAGCCCTTGATATTCTTGCCAGCATTGCCCATCATCTATCTCTTTGACTACCGGGTTTCCAACCACAAGAACTAACACATCATTTGTAGCGACTGCGTATCATGAAACAGTTCTCCGACGGCGAACCAATGAAGGTCTTGAGGGACACGTTCAGCATCAACTCTGCAGAAATCGATCAAGCTCGGGCTATGTTGGAAAGCATGGCCAAAGACCTCGCAGCCAGCATGTACGGTAGAGGGATGATGAAGCCTGGACAACAGACTGCCCAGGGCCAAAGAGCCGGCCAGAATCAGACGGCGCAAGTGCAGCAGACGCAGCCGCCGCAGCAGGCGCAACAACAAAGCCAGCAATCTCAGCCCGCTCCTCTAAATGCAGCCAATCTTGAAAAGAACTCGCAGGCACTCAAGAATCAACAAAAGTCTAGCGGCAAGGGCAGCCAAGTTCCTCCCGCACCAACATCCACGCAACCCCCATTCTCGTTTGGGGCTTCCTCGCCCCATGGCAACCCAAGCTATATCGGCAAGCCCAAGGATATGAATCTTCAGCTGCCATCTTCTCGAAAGAAGCAAAAGGTTTCTGGTCAGCAGCCGGGACAGACGCCCCAGGGCGCCACTCCTTCGCCAAAGATGACCAAGAATACGTCACCGGAAATGCGCCGGCAAGAGCCTCCTAAACCAGTTTTCCTTTGCAAAGAGCCTGAGTGCGAGATGGGCTCGTTTCCCTTTCCCAGCGAGCAAGCCTTGCAGCACCATGTTGAAGAGGAGCACACCAAGCCCAGGGAAGACCCGGCCAAGTTCGCCAGGGAAAACTTGGCTCTGGCGCTGGGTCTTGAACCTGACGGCACAGTCAAGAAGGACCAGAAACCAGTGGATGGTGCAACTGCCATGAGCCTGTCGGGGTCGAAGCAGGGCCAGACGCCCAAGAACGTTGGAGGAACGCCAATGTCACAGGACAATGGCATGAAGAGGACTGGAAGTGCTTTGAGCAAGGGTGTGGATGGCAAGTCGAAGTCTGATTCTGCAGGGGCCAAGCAGTTTCAGTCGCCGGCCTGGGCTAATTGCACCATTGATCCCCAGGCCTTGCTCACCAACCTCGGATTTGAAAACGGGCTGCCCAACATTGTCAGCGACGCCAACTTGTACCGCTCTCTGACCCCAAAGGACACGCCGGAATCCAGCAAGGATAGCGGATCAAGCGAGCCAAACAGTGACATCTCGGAGGGGGCGGCGCTCGAGATTGATGTCAGTTGGCAATCATTCGACACGGACCTGCTTCTGGACCTGAGCAACGCATCTCTGGAGGGTGATTTGGGCAGCCTCGACCCGATGCTATTACTAGACCCTCCTTCAAGGGCTGTACCCGACTGGGACGACATCGACATTGACTTTTCGAAACCATTTCAGCTTGACATGTCGCTGTACTCTATGAGCACCTGATGCTTTGCCCAAGACACGAACATGACGCAGTAATACATGAGAAATATGCTGGGTATGCTGGAAAGATAGACCATGGTCGAATTTTGCAATTGCCGGCGGTACGAAGAGAAAACCGAGCACAACATTTTGTGTTTACCTGCGCCCTTTTAGGCGCAAGACGAATCATGACCTGCTTTGATGCTTTGTGATATTTCTTACAATATTATTTCTGGCCTTCGTCTTTTCCTTCTTTATTTTTGCTTTGACTTATGCTCTTGTCCCTTGGGGATTTTTGGGCCTCCAGGATATATACCCGACTGATGATACCGAAACGCATACGGAAGCAGGCATTCAGGAGTAATTTGGCAACCAAGAACAATTACTTCTTTTTTTTCTTCATCATCTTTTTGTTTTCTCTCTGGCAAAAAAGGAAAGGGGCCGGATGGGGACAGCTGGATAGCTTGTCGCAAAAGGGAATTGACGCTTTCTTCCAGATGGCGCCGGAACAGGCGTTTGCAACTTCTGGGTTACATTAACAGAGAGGGAACCCTGATTTTCTTTTTCCTCATTTTTTTCTCCTTGTCTGGTTTGCTTCTCTTTTTCTTCCTTTTTCTGCGAAATGTATCACTCATGTCCCCGTCTCTCAGAATGCACCATGCGATGTGTGCTCCGGGCATCTTGCGCCAGCTTTTGTTGAAAAGGCTGGACTAATGTGTATCTTTGCGAAGGATGGTGTTAATGGAAGGGGAAGGGGAAGGATGGCCTTGTGCCTCTCAACGGCCGACGTGTTTCTATTGTTCCTTGAGGGGGCGGGTTGCTGTTTATCTGGTTCCACTTTTTATCTCAAGTAGAGCTAGCGATGCCGGACAAATTGTCTCGAGCGAGTCTAAATAATGTGTTATGTCATGCCACAAGCCCGTGATCCTGTGTGCCTCATAAATCTGACCAAGCGGGCTTGCCTTGTTTCCGCTGGTGTGTCTACAGTATGTTAGCGTCGGGTCGGCCCGTGGATGCCGAATCTCACCCAACGGGTCGTGGCTGGTGCGTTTTTTTCGGCGAGGAAACGCCCGTTGTTACGATTTTTTGCTGACACGTACCATGGGGACTTGACACCGCATTTGGAGGTGAAAGGGTTTGAGATGCTCCTTGATCTTGCTGCATCGGCTCCGCTGTCACCAAATTGTCTACATCCCGTCTGGCCCATTCTGAGTGGGCGAAGCACAAGGTATTCCATGCATGCTCAAGCAACCCTCATTTGTACCGTACTACCAGGCTATGCCAACAAGAAAACACATGTTCTGGAGCCCTTGACGATATAAGATACAGGAGCCCCTCTTCGTAGACGGACGAAATGCTCTGCTGAAAATGGGCAAAGGAGCCCGTCTCTGCATTGCCATCCTTGAGCAATATTCCACAAGTGATGGCGCATACGTCTCGACCTGGATACCGGCCAAGATGGACTTGGAATTCGGACACTCGCAAAGGCAGACAGTTACTATGCAATTCAGGGTACATGCAAGTCTTTCAACATGTATTGCAGTGTCATGAATATCTATGGCTTTGCCTCCAACTCCTGTGATATGAGCTATGGGTTTTTTTTTTGTGCATCCAACTAACCCCTCGGCTATCCGTGGATCCTGTTTCCCGCCCATTGGACTCCACTGATGATGATGATGATGATGATGATGATGATGATGATGATATAAAAAATAACAAAAAGAAAAAAGGTAGCTCCTTTATGCTGGCTCCCATACACACCAGTTCTACTGCCTGTTTTTCAAGAGATCTTGCAGATACGACGAAAAAGCCTTCTTATCGGTCGACGTCGTCAGTGACCGTAGAAACTCGTCGCCATTCACACCCAGGCTGGGGAACAACCCGTTCTGCAGTTCCTGGATAAAAACATCTCCCGTTTTTGTATAAATTATCTGCTCGAGACTGGCAATTTCCGTCAAGACCTGCTTCGTCTGCGCATCTTGGGCGGGGCGGAAGGCCGGATTGCGCATAACCTCCCAGCAGACCGAGTGGAACCTGTCGAGCATGAAGCGATCGAAGCCAGGAATTGCTGGCGTCGGGTTTCCACTCGGCGCCGTGGGGGTTTGTGAGATTGAGGCGACATCGGGACCGCCCCAGATGGCAGAGATTCGCGCCATCAGAGTAAATGCCAGCTTGCTGGGACCAAGGTTGCCATCCAGAGTCTTGGCCAGCTCAATTATTGACGAAACCATGGGCTCAAAGAAACCCTGATTGGCTTCGCTGATAAGTACACCATCCAAGCCGTTATTTAGGATGATCTGTATGAAGGATAGATACTCGCGTCTTAGTTCGGCGAGCTGTATTTCATCGTCGGTGCCCGAAATGGGCTCCGACAGCCCGCCAAAGATGCGCTGTAGCAAGGGCGTCAGTAGAATGTTGAGGATGTCGTAAATCTCCGCCTTGAAGCCGAAAACGACCTGATCAAGCAAGCGAAGAAACATGGCCATCTCATCCTTGGACGAGCTCTGCGACAAGAGCCCTTCGATCCACTGCGGCAGCTGCGGAAGCACCGCAGAGCCGAGGACCCCTAGAAGCTTGGAAAAGGCCGATCGGCATGCCGTGCGGATCTCTGCCGACGAGTTCAGTTGGTTTAGGGCAATCAAAATCGCTTCCGCAGCTCTGGAAAACTCGTCTGAGACGGCCTTGGCTGGCGGGGGGTGGTGAGCAGTTGCGGCAGACCCCGGACTCCAGTCCGAAAACCCGTGAGCCAATGTGCCGAGTGCCATGACAATGTGATGAATCTGGAGAACAGCCTGCGCATCACCAGATTTGGCTCGCGAGAGATGCACCTCCATGTCCTGGAAGAGGGGATCCATGACTGATCGCGCATACAAGGCTTGCTTGTCAACCGGAGTGCTGTGAGTGGAAGCGATGCATCCGATTGCCTCGAAGAGATAGAGTTGGCTCGTGAACAGGGCATCCGCAGAGTGGTCCGACTCGTCAGACGACATATCGTCGTCGGCATCCTCCCCGGGGACTTCTGCTTTGATAGGCAAAAGATCGCCAATGGAATGGATTACCGTCTCGGCAACGTTTCCGACCTGGTTGCGGAGTTGCTTAATGAAGCGGTGAAAGAGGTACCAAGACCTGGCCTTGATACGCACGTGGTCGTGATGAACCAGTCGTACAAAGTTCTCCAATACCTGGGGAATATAGTCGGGGTGGCTTTCGAAAACGACGCAGTAGCGAACACAAATCTCCATGTATTGAAGAAGAATCGCAGGATGGGAGAAGTTGGCGATGCCTGAATTGACCTAGGGATTAGATGCCATGTGCGCACTTACTGGACGGGACTGTGACCTACCTGATCCAACCATCTTTTGCATCATGACCACAAGTCTTTCGGATGCCTCTGTAGACGGCTGATTTTTGGTACCCAAGCCATGGTTTGGCAGTGCCAGCTCGCCAAACAGGTACATTTCGTAGAGTGCCAGATCGAGATCTCTCCAGTCCATCTCTGACCCACGCTGATCCAAGGTCTGAAAGGTGCTGGCCACAAGATTACTGAGCATGTCCATGTACAGCTGCTGGTCGATTGCAGCAATGGTCTTTTGCAAATTTTGCAACTTCCGCCGCAACTCTTGGAACTCTGCCTCGTCGGCTTGTTCTTCCTCGTTGCCCCAAGAAGAAGTTTCGTCGTATCGCATTTTCCGGATGATGGCATCCAAAATTGGAGCCAGCATGCTAGAATAGTCCTGGGAAAGCTGGTTGAGTTTCCGGAGGAAAGTCAGCAGATCTGTGAGCGCGGGAATGACTGTCGAGCAAACTTCGTCGTAGTCGTCAGAGAAGAGACGTAGCAGGAAAGGAAGGAAGGCGTGAAGGTGCTGCTTGGCCCTCTCTCTCTCCTCATCACTAATTTGCGCATCGTCGAGTGCCTTGACAATGTCTGACATGACCGTGTTGATGAGCTTTGCCACGGCCTCGGCAAGATCTCCATCGTACTTGGAAGTTCCCCTGTGAGTGCTCAGCGGAGTACTGGCAATGAGTTGTCCAACTATTTCCTGCAAGTTGAGGAAGGAAACCAGCCCCATCTTGTCGGCAGAGCGCATCTTTTTGCCACAAATCTCAGTCAGGGTGTCAATGGCTGCATCTCGAACCTTGTCCTCGCCTCCATTGGCGGTGGTTCGACCGACAAGAGGGAGGAGCCGGCTGATCATGTCTTGGCTGACGACGAGAGATATATCCATCCAGCTAACCCACTTGCCGATGACTTTGAGTGTTAGCTCGATGACGGCATCGTTATCGGCATACTTGTCGAGAATTATCTTCCACGACTCGGCAACCTTGTGCATGTCCTGGGCTCTAAGCTGGTCCTTGAGCTCGGTATTTCGCTTGGCCTCGTTGCTTTCCCGAGACAAAAGCATATCGGCAATTTCGTCGTGGATCGATGACAGGACCCGTATATAGAAGAGAACGCCCCCGACGCTGTCCTGGCCACTGGGGATGCCCGTCAGCTCCCAGAAGTCGTCCAGGAAGCTCCGCCACCCATCTTGGTAAAGAAAGACGAAGAGATACGTCAACGTCTGAGTAAGCTTGTTCTGAAGGAGGACTGGGTCTGGTTCCTGCTGAGCCTCGGGGCCGTAGCTCTGGCGGACGTATTGGTGCAGGGTATATTTCAAATACGACAGACTTGCGGCATCAAGACCTTGGGTATGAACAGCATAGTTGACAACCTCGAGACAGACCAATCGAAGCACCTCAGACGTCCGAGGAGTCCGGGCAAAGAGATTTGTGCATGCCTGCCAGCCTTGGGGGTCGGATCGCAGTTGATTGAGGTAATCGAAAGCTTGCTCTTGCACAGAACGATCGGCCGCGCGTTGGGACAAAATTTCGACAGCGTCTTGGATCTGTATCAAGATAGCAGGGATCACGGTGGTCAGCAATGATTCCCTTAGGAGAGAAGAGACTTTTGGCTTGTGTGAATATAAAGAGTTGTCAAGGTGAGGCAGACTCGAGCATGTCCGAGGTCAGGACATGCAAAAAAGTGGCGGGGTAGTTTAATGTCAATGCCAAAAGAAAAAAAAAAAAAAGTCGATACGGACCTGTGCCTCCATTATGGCGAGATGGGGATGGTTCCAGCCGGGAAGGCCAGAAAAAGTATCGGGAGCCTTGTTGTTCGAGGGCAAGAGTCAATGCTGCTATAATTCGGGCAGCCTTGTGTTCGCAGCATGCAGCATGCTTGTCCAGGTTGAGGTGACAACAACAAGGCTACTTTGGAGTCATGCCTGGGCAAGGGGAGAGAGCTGTTTGGCGGGCGATGCAGGGCAAGGGTGAAACACTGAGATACGCAACACAAAGAGACGGTGGCTTGTATCACCAGGTTCACCTCGCCGGTGTGATTAGACAGCCTTGGAGTTGCTATTATGCGTGCGTCTTTATCTGCTGTGCCCAAAAGTCGGTGCAAGTTCTCAAGTGTGTCGATGTGGGGTACTACACTTTTCCATCGAGGGACTGGCGGAAGATGTTCGGGCAAATATGTACATGCTCAGCGTTGTGCGTCAGAAAGGGTTACTGTGCGCCATGCGGGAAAAGGGCATGCCTTGCACAGTTTGAACAAAGGAGCCAACAAACGCATACAGGGAAAAATAAATAAAACTAAAACAGATGGCAAATATCAACGCAGGTGCCTTTAGAAGATCCAAAAAAATAAAAAATAAAAATGCAAACCACTTTCTAGACTGCCGCCAACTATTGCAACATGAAGCACTGCTAAATTTCGCATTGTCGACCGGTATAGTGCAGTTGTGACATGTTCCCGGCATCATGGCACCTGCCCACCGCATGCTTGTCCAAGAGACTTGCGACATATTGAGGCGATGTGCTTCTGCACGAGATCCCATGTAGCAGAGCGTGATGGATGTGCAGAGCTTCACCACACATTAATATGGGCAGCAGATGCAATCTCGACACATGGGCATCCAGGGATTGTGCGGCGCTCCATCAATGACAGCTTAGGCCCAAAAGGGGATGTTTCTAGAAGCAGCTGTGCCCGGTCACGAGCCCAACAGCGGTGAAACTCGACCCACCGTCATTCCGCGCGAAAAGGCAACAACAAGACCTCAAACAGCCTCTTTTGGAGGTTCGCCGTGCATGATGGGCATAGTTATATCCGATGCTACCTCGCTGACTCACAGCCCTGCTACACGGCATCATTTGGTTGATGCGTCAAAGAGTGCCTCACATTTCGTCGTAATGGAAGCAAGGAATGTCTAATCAGGGATGTGCGACCCGCTCGCCATGCTTAATAACTTTTATTAGTGCACAACTCTCCAACTCGACACAGCGATTGGAATTTGACGCGGCAGACCTCCTTGTTCAGGCTCCTCATGAAACTACAAAGATATCACATCTCAGGGTGAGGGTGGGTGCCGTAGGTTGGGCTCATCTGGGAGGACATTCTCAAGCTCACTTAGTACCCACCAGTGAGCGAATATGCAATGAAATGCCACGCGTGAGTCTGGAGGAACTCGGACCTCACAAGAACTGACCTTTTGATCCGAGGCTCTTTTCATGTGGTGCCCATCCCGCTGTCTCCTTTTTCAAATCGCACGACAACAGTCGGCCGTTCTGGTGCTGTCCTCCCCATATTCATGAGCGACAGCCGAGCAGAAGAGTGCTAAGAGAAATGCCTCCCTTCTTCGGAGATATATCATGAACAAACCCGCTCATGTACGCACTTACACATCGTCGTGGATCCGCCACTGGAGTAGCCATTTGTGGGGGGGGGGCTGAGCAGGCGTGTTCTTCAGGAAACGCTGGGTGCGAGGGAGGGGACAACTGGGCTCGAAATTTGCCGATACGAGGTCTGATGATAACATTGGAGAAAGGCTGACAGATATCAGGTAATATGTTCCTAGCTCATGCCTCGCCTGGGGAATTGTATGCTTATGTCATGGGCAAAGTTGCACCTGGTCGCAGTAGTGATTTGTAGCGCATTCGGTGGCAAATTAAGCCCTGTTTTGGAGAGGAAAAGAGTGACGGTGCGTGACCAAGGCCCAGAAAGAACGATCCCGTGGAACACAGTCTTGTTCCGGGGTGAAAAGAACCCCATTCATGGAACAAACAAACATCACATGTAAAACATGGCGATACGGGGATGCCATCAATTCCAAGGTACGGGGTACAACCGATGAACTCGGCGTGGTCAATCCGCAGAACCTGGGAGGCTGTCTGGTCCCGTTTTATGTTTCACCAACAAGTGAGTCTTGCCATCAACTCCCCATGTTATCATCAAGGCTGCGTCGTGAATCTTGAATTATTCTTTGTCGCATGCGCGTCGTCTACCTGTCCCGTGTCAGGCGACAAGCACCAAGTGGCCGAGACGCAGCAAGGAGCCAATGAATTAAAGTTGGTGCTGTGGTCAAGGACTCGCACCACCGCATGGATTGGATTGGATGTCAGTGGGACTTGCAAGATTCTTGGAACAGTGAGACAAATCCAGTCATATTTGACTGCTTCACCTTGATGTCGGCCATGGCGATTTATCATGTTCCCCATCTCTGTCAGCATACCAGCTGCCCGGCTGAAATCGCACGTGCAGTGCATCCCAATCAAGCAATTGGCTGTTGGCCAGAAAAAGACGGCGTCTGAGAAGGTCATGATGCAGGCAGGAACGGTGGGCAAGGGGCTCGGTTAGGTTAGGCTATTACTGGCAGACCAGCACGGAACGTTGCTCGCCGCGTCCTTGTCGCTGACGTCTGGTGGGGCGCTAAACTGCTGGAAGCAACATTGAACCAAAGCAGCTCGTACTGTATCACGATAATGCCACAGTCTCCATCCCTGATTGAACTCGACACCAAAAATAGGAATTATTTGACTGTCCGAGCGGCATGTAAGAGGCGTGCTTTGTACTATATTGTGTTGCCGTCTCCTGGATTTCATTTGACCCCACGAGAAATTGGATGGCAATGTGGTCCAGGCGTGCAATATGGAGGATAATAGCATATCACAGAGCCACCATTGTCAAGCTGCGTGCATCGGAAGATTACTGGCCAGGGCACTAGCAGCAGTGGCAGTGGCAGTGCAAGGAGGAGGGGGGAGGGCCACTTCTAGTTGGCGCGGCGGATGAGTATTCCGAAAATGCGCGCCAGTGCGAAATGATGAGCGGGTAAGGAAGAGGGAAAAAAAAAAACAGGAGATTGGGGCAAAATGGCAGAATGGCGGATTGTGCAAATGAGGAACGCATTGGTCCAGGGACCCGTTGGTCGCGGCGCGAATGCCAAGTCCAGTGTTTTGAGTGGGTGGGATGTCGATCTGTTCCTGCATTAGCGTTGGGAGATGAGGACATGGCTCTTGTACTGGTACAAGCAGAATTGCCACCAATTTTCTCGCGGCCTGTACCTGATGCATGCACGCACAACAAACCCAATGGGATGAGCACCAACCCATGCTCTGCGTGCCGCTCCTTATCAAGCCCAGCGCTCTCTGAACATCCTGGCAAAGGGCCCTGGTGCACCTGACATGACAGGTAGCCTCTCTTGTTCCCCAGACAAGCTGGCAGCAAAAGATCTTTTGGTCATGGAGGCTCCCGCAGTGCTAATTGGTAGCTGAGCACTCCATGGCCATGCCAAACCAGAGGCCGTATGGTATTGTTTCCACGGGATAGGACATGTCTGCGGCGATCAGGCATCCTAATTGGGCCTGTGCCTCTCGCATTGGGCAATCACTAATGTTGGAGCAACTCGCTGCGAATGCCACCATGGATTTTAACTACGCCGCCAACTTTGCATCAGAGACAAGGCCAGAAAACAACATCGAACGCTTGGCACTTGGCCGAGCAAACCAGATCAGACAGTTTAGTTTGCTGAGCAGAGATGCGGCTGCGGCTGCGGGGTATCCAGACCGCACTCTCCGCATCTCAGACAGTCTTCCAGGCATCTCAGAGACAATACCTGACGCCCATCCGCCACTACCGCAAGACAACAGAACAAATCTCTCAATAAGTAAAGCGGCCGCAAGACACGTCTGCCGCCTTGGCCAGCCCCCACTGTCGTTCAACGATGGAACTGGTTTGTCGCCGAATGTCTCTCCAAGAATCAGAGGGCTTCCTTGCGCCATGCATAATGGTTATTTATTATCTGTGCCCCTGAAGGCGCTCCGTCTCCTGGAGGTGCATTGACAATAACAATGGACAATGATCCCCAACGACATCAGCGTACCAACCGACGGCGCTGTAGCTTCATGAGAGAGGGATGGCCTGCCACCGGTCCATGCTGCCAAATATCACCTAGCAAATTCGTTGCTTGAACCTCATTTCCTTTTATTTTATTTTAGCCATCCGACTGTCAGCATGCTGGGGCACGGGTGGCAGACACGGTTCGGGGACTGGTCTCGGTCACACTCTCGTCCAAATAAGCATTAGCCCAGACAGGCCCAGAGATATCCAGCCGAGATTGGGTGAGACGGGCTTGGAGCTGACGCCCGGAGCTGATGAACGGCAGCCTGCACGACTGCGCGCTGTGGACGGGTTATTTATTGTACATCTTGTACTCCGTACGATACATGTGGTTTTCTCATCCTCAATGGTGCTGTATGTTGTATGGTATCGTAATTTTTCCTGGTTTGACCGCCGAAATGAAAGTGTAATCCCAGGGTCGGCGCGAGAGTCGTCCAACCGCCGAGCCACACCAAGGCTACCATGGCCCATGCCAGCATGTTGACAGGCGTTCCCCGTAATAATAAGCCGCAATTCATAAAGTATGTTCAGGGCTGCTTGCTGTGTACGGAGTAGAATACTCCAGACTAGATCGCTCAGAGGGGATTCCACGTTATGGGCAGGCGCTTGCGCACTGGTCAATAGTGGTACCCCGTCATGCGTGGGCGGCCAGTGAGCTGTCTGGTGGCACACCCTGGCGGGCCAGGGGGGCATGCAGCAAGGATGCAGAGTGCCTGGAACGAACAAATTTCTGGACGAACTTCTAATCAAGCACAGAGTACGGAGTACGGGGAACGGAGTACCCGTACTTTGGGCTGGTGACCCATGAACAGCAGGGTGGGGGTGTGGCGCGGCCCCATTTTGACCTCCACCACACGTCTTTGTTCACAACGGGTGTCCCTGGATTAGCGTTTACACATTGAGGAGACTGGCGCTGCGCAATTTCCCGGGGCATACTCGCCGGTGAAGATGAAGCGTGGATAGGGACAGGCAGTGAGGGCCGAACAGCAGAGGAGGATGTGGGAAAAAGGTGAGATGTGAGCGGACCCAGGCCCCGTTTGCCAACAGAAAGGTAGGTAAGAAGAGTTTGGCTGGCATACGTATTAATATCCTCTCATCCTCCGTCCGAGGTGCCGTTCTCTTCTTCTCTTCTTCTCTTCTCTCCAGCCAGAAAAGCCATCCACCTCAAAGCACTGCTTTTGACTCGTCTTGACTTCGGTCGTCCATTCTTTCAACACAACCACAGCAAGCTTCCAGCTTCCGCCACTCTTTCTCACACCTCATTTTCGTTTAACGAAAACCTTACAAACATCCTTCAAGATGCGTTTCACTGCCGCTGCCGCTGCCCTCATGGCTGGTACCGCCATTGCTGGCGATGTCTCCACCGACTACACCACCCAGCTGGTCACCATCACCGCCTGCCCTGAGACCGTCACCGACTGCCCTGCCCGCTCTACTCAGGTTCAGACCTCGGTCGTTCCCCTGACCACCTCTACTGTCTACTCCACCAAGGTCCACACCATCACTGCCTGCCCTGAGACCGTCACCAACTGCCCGGCTCACAGCACCATCGTCAGCACTGAGACCGTTGCCGTCTCTACCACTGTCTGCCCCGTTGGTTCCGTCGTTCCCACCTCCTACAGCCACTGGAACACCACCATTGCTCCCCCTGTCAGCAGCCAGGCTCCTGCCGCCTCTTCTTCCGTTGTCGAGGTTCCCACCACTGCCGCCACTGAGGCCCCTGTCACCACTGAGGCCCCCGCCTGCCCTACTTACTCGGTCACTGCCATCACCAAGAGCTACACCACTGTCTTGACCTCTGTCGAGTACTCCACCATTGCGGTCCCCTGCCCCACTGAGAGTGCTCCTCAGGGCACTGGTGCTCCCCCGGCCCCCACTGCCAACACCACGTAAGTTTGCACCCCCATTTCATATATCTGCGAGTCGATGGCCAAGATCAAGCATGCTAATATGGGACAAACAGCACTCCCGTTGGTGTTCCCGTCGCTGCCGGCGCCGCTTCCTTCACCGGCTCTGCCATCTTCGCTGCCGTTGCCGGTATTGCCGCTTTCGTCCTTGCTTAAATCCTTTACTTGAACCACTTTGGTTGAAGCTTGAAGGCTTATGGCAATATTTTTTTTTACGACTGGCATTTCTGGATCTTTGTTGGACATGTACAGAGTTTAACCTAGATTCGCTGAATATTACTAGCATTTTTTTACGGCACCAAAACACGCGCAAGGGTCATTTCCATGTATTTAATCTTCTAATCGTATTGGGTAGGCGTACGGGGGAGCATATCTTCAGGACATGCTTGACCTGAATGTCTTGCTTTTTTTTTTTTGGAACATAGCCTTTGCATATGACCAGATGAATGTTGAAAATGGAGGCCAAAAAGCGTGAGACTGGGGACAAGGGAGAGTCTGTCAAGTCCCCCCTCTGCAAACCATGGCCGTTGTAGAAACATGCAGTTGGGATCATTACTCGATCCCGGCCCGTCATTTCGCATACTGGCGCCTCCCTTCTGCAACCGGACTAGACGCATGCATTCCCTAGTCGAGCGGAAATTACGATGACCTCTTGGCTCCTCCAACACGACTGCCTGATTGGTCCAAGCTCGAGCTGATGGTGCAGGCCACCAATGAATACGCTCACATGGCCCGCTGCGGAAGGAGCGGAGCATGGGTGTAGTGCGGGTCGCGGCCTGCCAGGTGCCAGGGCTCGTGGGATGTGGAAGCTCTGGCGCCTCCACGGCCAATGTTTTTAGCCTCTGGTCTTCTGTTATCGTGACAAATGATGGAGGGCTGGCGCTGCGCAATAGTGCATGTACCTTGGCACAAACGGCCCAGGCCTGTTGGTGCAGTATCATCAATCAGCAGGCCAAATCTTTCCAGTTTTGTAAAGGGCCTTGTGATGCTAATAATGATAGTTATTTTGTCCCGGTAACATGGCATGATTCCCAGGTGGCCGCTATACCCTGTACTGTACTTGTACTTGTTGGGGGCTGCTCAAGCCACGGTGCCACGGGCACACAATTGCAATTTGCACCGATAGACCTTTTGATCAGGGTCCGTGTACGGAGTCCCGAGTACGGAGTAGTGCCTTTGCAGTCGGCAAATTCACGTTCACATTGTGTTGGACGGCTCTGCATTGCCACGGGCTCGGACGCACATTACTTTGCGCAGAAAAGAAAAGCAGCCATTCTTGGAGACTTGCCGTGTGTCTCGACGTGGTGCGAAAAGTCTCAGTCACGACAAGGGCCGCCCGTCTCGATGCACCTGCAAATGTCGTCATCGGATTCCCTGCGCTTTTTGAGTTTGCGAGTCGTCATGTATCATTGTCTCTGAATTGGTGCCGTCTTTTTTTACGCTCGCTTCCTTGGAGCCCGTGTTTGGAACAGAGACATGTTTCCGATCAAGGGCTCGTGCGTGGTGTCTTGGTTTCAGCAGCTCTGCTTGGAACCGCATTCCTGTGCTTCACCTGAGCTGCAGACGACAACAACTGTTGACCTTGACCGTCTTTTGGAGGCAGAAATCCATCGCCGGTGCCTACCCGGACCAAATCCAAACCAGGTGCTATTCGCTGGTCTGGCACGTTCAAACCTGGGGAAGCTGCTGAATTGGTCTTTCCCCGAATTTTAGATGCCTAGTTGCTGATATCCTGCCTTTACTTTTGCATTATCCCGTTATCAAGTGTAAATTTCTCCGCCTAGATACCTACCAGGTATGCATCTTGACATGTAATCGCCAGTAAAGCCTAGTAAACTGACCAATTGCTGATGACAAGTCCAAGGTTGCGGCCTTCACTTCATCCGCAAGCTGAATGCGGCAGCCCAGCGGAATTGCATCTTGTAGGCGGCGCAAAACACAGCCACAGCGCCGCTTTCTCTGATGCGGTTCTTCTGATTTGTATGGCCACCTCTCAAAGCCTCGAGTTGTTTGTAGCCGCCGGGGCATGTAAGGCTGGCACTCATCCTGCTGTGCAAGATGACATGAGCGATGGTCTGCATCGCTGCCATCTGCCCTCGCACAAAACAGATACAGCAAGGCCTTGTCAAAATGAGCCAGAGTAAAGACGACCGACAGCCGCCTCCTCTGCCAATTCCAGATATGCCGCCCAGCTCCTGTCATTGAATCATCAGGCTAATTCGGATAAATCAAGTCAAGACCACACGCATTGGCTCAGTAGCTGGGAGGTGTGCTCAGCTCTCTCGGCCCTGTACCAATTGCTACAGAGCAGATATCTGGAAGTGTTGCTGACGCGGCCCGATATTTTCAATAGCAGGGCGCAGGCTGTTCCAGACAATTGCACATGTTTGGTTGGGAGCGTCTGTTTCGGGGCGCGGGCGGATAGAGCCGTCTCAAAGCGTGGTTTGTTGATCTGGTGAGCGTTTCTCAGCCATGGCCAGAAAGAACTGATGTCGCATTTGTTTCCACAAGTCGCAACACGACAACTGGTATTTACGGCATCAGCAGACCACCGTCTCGACCTGCCCATAGACACTCAACTCAGACCGGGGCTGACTCTGCGGCTCCTATTCTGCAGTACAAGGCATCAGCCTTCGGAGATATCCGATTCGGGCACGAAATTTCCATTCAACTGCGGGGGCAGCATCTACAGCGTCTCCCGGTCCGTCAGCCGTTTGGCAGCTGGCAGCTTGCATCTTGCGGCTTAAAATTAGTTGACAGCTGGCTCTCGCGTCTTCGCATTCGGACCTTGACGTCTCCACCAATTTCAGCCGCATCTACGCATTGCCCTGCCATTCTGACATACATGGCCGCCAACAAACCAAACAGATTCAACCTCATCACGCCCAACAGCGCCAGGCCGCGTGCCGTTCCCGAGCAGGTCTAAGCCACGGCAGCAGCCTTACAGTTACCAGGCGGTTGGCAGGGCCGATATTGCGTCGTCTGCCGCCTCATTCTGACGAATTGCCCGCGACATCTTTGGCACGGCATCTGGCATGGAGATTAGGCTACAATTCGAATTGCGCAGGGCAGCTGCGGCCCCGGTCCGAAGCATCAGGATGCGAGAGCTGTCAAGGTTCCCATGCTTGTATAGCCGCTTGTAGAGTGCACGGTGTAGCCGTTGATGGGTTAGATGCGAGAGAAGCCTATTTGAAGTCGACATGATCCCACTATGAGAGCCAAACCCAGCCAGAAAGGCCATTAGTATAGGTCATTAGTATAAGGGCCCCGCGGACTCGGCTGGGCAAAGCTGAAACGAGCTTGGTGGTCCTCGCCCCCGTCCGCACTCGTCTATAGTCGAGGGACGTTATCCTTTCCTCAAGGCCATTCACATATTTAAGCCGTCCTGCCAACTGTTGGTCCATCCCAAAGTAAGCAAATCCGTCTCTTGGCCCCTTCTCGTTGCTGTCATTGTCTCGACGGGGGCACATGCACAATGTCCAAACACCTTCCTGCCAAAATCATAACCTTTGGCGCCGACGAGACCTGCAACCTGGACAACTGCCCCGTGGAATGGAGCATCTATGGCTACCGTCCTTCGTTGGCGGGCAACGCCGCCTTCCTCGCCGTATTCTTGCTCATTGGCCTCGTCCACGGATACCTCGGGTACAGATGGCGAAGCTGGGGCTTCATGACGGGCATGTTGCTGGGATGCGCGAGCGAAGTCGTGGGATACGGGGGCCGAATCATGCTCTACAACAACCCCTTTTCTTTTGTCGGCTTCATGGTCCAGATTGGTAAGTCTGCGCAAACACTCACCTTGACAAGCCCGCCCTCACACAATGCCGCCAGTCTGCCTGACCATTGCCCCCGTCTTCTACACGGGATCCATCTACGTCACCCTCTCCAAGACGATCAACCACTTGGCCCCCGAGCTGTCCCGGTTCAACCCGCGCCTCTTCTACTGCATCTTCATCCCCTGCGATGTCGTCTGTCTCGCCCTTCAGGCCGCGGGCGGCGCCCTGTCCACCGGACTCAACAAGTCTGGCGTCAACATTTCCATGGCCGGGCTATCTCTGCAGGTGGTCATTCTGACCGCCTTTGTGGGTTTTTTCAGCGACTACATGATTCGGTATTTGCGATCGGGGGGCGCCAAGAGCTTTGGCTGGAGGCTCAAGACGTTCTTTGCCGGCCTGTCGACGTCCATTCTGCTCATTCTCACCCGCTGCGCCTACCGTGTTGCTGAGCTGAAGGATGGATACAGCGGCAAGCTGATCCGGGAAGAGGCACCCTTTATTGTGCTTGAGGGCGTCATCATCGTGCTTGCCGCCACGGCATTGTGCTTGGGCCATCCTGGCCTCGTTTTCGATAGAGATGCGTCTGGGAAGCGGTTCCAGAATAGCCAAGAGAGCGGCGTTGCCACGCCCGAGAAATAGTGAGGGATGCGCGACCGTCTTGTGTTTTCGTTTCGCAATGGGTTTTTTATGCGATATTTATGACACGGTTACGGGGTTCGTTAATGTACGGATTTCTGGCAACTAAATAATACTGGTCAAATTGACAAAAGTAAACCTGTAGAGACACGCTGACTATTCTGCAAGTACCTTCATCTGCCGTGCTTCCGTCTCGGCGTTGGGGTCCAAAGGTTCATCGGGGCCCACCGACCGGGCGGGCCGGGATTGGAGCTCGGATGGCGCACTGTGGGGAGGGAATCGACGTCGGCGAGTCCAATCGCAACGGCCACTTCCTCGCTCCACCCGGCAACCCTCATCCGCCCCCCCAGTTCCAAACACTGCAGCTTTGGCTTCACCCACGTTGTACTTCCCTCCTTCCCCCCTCCCCTCTCCCGCGTCCATGATCCCCCGGGTGCCTGCCCTGCAGACTTTTCTTCGTCCCATTGTTCCTGGAATAAGAGCGCCAACTTCCCGCTCGCACGACCTCGCCGCGGCATCCTCTCGAATCCCTTGGTCGCACCGCTTCTCGACAGCATCGCCCACCATGGCCCCGCCCCAGGCCGCGCTCGACTTTGTCGACTTTGTCAATGATTCTCCCACTCGTAGGTCGCCCTCTGAAGCATATACACCGGAGCCGTGCGGTTTCCCCGGCAGTGTAGTCTGTCGGGAAGCCTGGTAAACAACTGCTAACATGTCCTTTCTCTCCCAAGCCTACCATGCCACCCAGAGCGCCGCCGAGCGATTCGAAAAGGCCGGCTTCAAGCTGATCCGCGAGCGCGACTCGTGGGCGTCAACGGTCCGTCCGGGCGGCAAGTACTACTTGACGCGAAACGCGTCGTCCATCGTGGCCTTTGCCGTCGGCGGCAAGTGGCGCCCCGGGAACCCGTTTGCCATTGTCGGCGCCCACACCGATTCGTGCTGCCTGCGCCTCAAGCCCGTGTCCAAAAAGTCAAACGTCGGGTACCTCCAGGTCGGCGTCGAGGCCTACGGCGGCGGCATCTGGCACTCGTGGTTCGACCGCGACCTGAGCATCGCGGGCCGAGTCCTCGTCAGGCAGGGCGACACCTTTGTGCAGAAGCTCATCAAGATTGACAAGCCGCTGCTGCGCATCCCCACGCTGGCCATCCACCTCCACCGACAGTCCAACTTTGACCCCAACAAGGAGAGCGAGCTGTTCCCGATTGCCGGTCTCGCCGAGGCGGAGCTGAACAAGAGCGCGGCCGACGACGACGACGCCGCAGCGCAGGCCGAGGGTGGTGGTGAGGACTTCAAGCCTCTGCAGAAGATGACGGAGCGCCACCACCCCGCGGTGCTGGACGCCATTGCCGCGGAGCTGGGGGCCGAGGTGGCGGACATTGTCGACTTTGAGCTGGTGCTCTACGACACGCAGAAGTCGTGCATAGGCGGGCTCAGAGACGAGCTCATCTTCTCCCCGCGGCTGGACAACCTGGGCATGACGTACTGCTCCGTCATGGGCCTGATATCGTCGGTGCGCGACGCCGACTCGCTGGCCGACGACTCGACGGTGCGCATGACGGTCTGCTTCGACCACGAGGAGATTGGGTCGCAGTCGGCGCAGGGCGCGCACTCCAACCTGCTGCCGTCGGTGATCCGGCGGCTGTCCTCGCTGCCGAGCAACCGAGACGCGGTCAGCGACGGCAGCTACGAGGCCGTCCACCACGAGGGCGAGGAGTCGACGGCCTTTGAGCAGACGCTGTCGCGCTCCTTTCTCGTCTCGGCCGACATGGCCCACGCCGTCCACCCCAACTACGCCGGCAAGTACGAGTCCTCGCACCAGCCCGCCATGAACAAGGGCACCGTCATCAAGGTCAACGCCAACCAGCGCTACGCCACCAACTCGCCCGGCATCGTCCTGGTCCAGGAGTGCGCCCGCCGCGCCGGCGTGCCCCTGCAGCTGTTTGTCGTCCGAAACGACTCCCCCTGCGGCAGCACCATTGGGCCCGGCCTGGCCGCAAGGTTGGGCATCAGGACCCTCGACCTGGGCAACCCCCAGCTCAGCATGCACAGCATCCGCGAGACTGGCGGCGCCGCGGATGTCGACTACGCCATTCGACTCTTTGACACCTTCTTCACTACCTACGGCGGCTTGGAGCCCAAGATTCTGGTGGACTAGACGGGTTCAAGGCTTGCGAGGGCATGGAATGCATGAGCACATGGGTTGATTGGGACAAGGTAGGATACCAAGTCGTGAGCAAACAAGATATCAAGAAAGGAAGAAAAAAAATGGCAACATCAAGGACGAAATCAACACGCACTTCATCTTCACTTCTGGACCCTTGGGTGTGTGTGTGTGTGTGTGTGTGATTGTTTGTGGCCATGACCAGTATATATTCAAGCGCTGTAAAAAAAAAAAAAAAAAAAAAAGAAGAAGCAATTCCCATCCATTGCTGCCAACGCCAATGCCAAACCCAGCCGCCCGATGCAATTCAATCCCTAGGCGTCCCCAACCGACCAAAGAACAAGAGCAAAAAAAAATGTCTAGGTGGTACAATTCCCTGCGTGGTTATGAGTCCCTCGCAAATCCAAGCAGGCCGGTCCCAGGGCCCACACTCGCCACAGGCCAACTTGTTGAATCATGCGAGATGGGCTGGGTCTCGGGCGACTGCACGCGGACAGTCCTTCTCGGAAGGGGCTTGCGCTGCAAATTGGCCAGGGGAACCGTCGTCTGACCCGTGCGAACCTTGTAGCTGGCCAGGCCGAGGCGGAGGCGCAGAATTTCCACCTTCTACAGGGAGTTAGCGAGCTCTTGTGCGCAGGGGAAGCCGAGAAGAATACAAAGAGGAAAAAGGATAAAAGGATGGGGGGGGACAAGTTCGTGCCTCTCTTGCTTGCTCCCGCGTCATGTGGCCCCTCTGTCGCGGCGCCAGGAGGGCGGGCGCGTCACTGAGGATGCTGGAGTCGTGGTCCGTCCACGACGTGTCGCCCGCCGAGGTGTCGAAGAGGGATGGCGAGTCAGGCGAGTTTGTGCGTGAGAGGCGGCGCGCGTCCTGCAATGGTGTTGAGGCGTCAGTGGGCAAACATTTCTGGGGCATATCCGGGGAGGGAGGGAGAAGCCCGCCGCGTACCTCTGCACACGCCCTCTTGCTGCCCGGGGACGAGGCGTCTTCAGCAGGCCGCTTGGTGCCGCTGCTGATGCTCTTCTTGAGGGGGGACGAGCCGCCCGTGAGGGGGATGATAGACGCGGTGCCGTCCTTGGACATTTTGGGCGACGGCAGCGACGGCTTTGCGTTGGCGTCGAGTGGTGCCAGAGGCGCGCGTGGCTTTGCGGGCGATGCCGTGTTCATTGCGAGGGATGCGAGAGGGGGAGAGCCAGGTGCGTGAGTGGCGGTTGATCGGTTCTTGAAATTGTGAAGGGTCAACGGGTTGTGTGTTTTTTTTCCCGACAGTGAACTGGCGGGTGTTGTATATAAGAAGTCAATCGACGTGGGCAGAGCCACATGCCCACCACACGCCCGTTCCGTCACGTCGCGCGAACCGGTCAGGTCAATACTTGACGGCTGGGGGGGGGGGGGGGGGGGGGGGGGTAGTAGGGCCAGTGGGTAGGGGTACTGAAGCAGGTACTTATTAGTAGGCACTTGAGCACCTGGAGCCACCGGCGGGGCCAACCTGCACCTGCAGATGTATTCGCTTTTTGGGTACGCTTCTTTTTTTTTCACTTTTTTTTCCCCCCAATACTTTTGTGGCAAAAAAAAAAAAAATGAGTGAACAAGAGACACTCGCCTTAATGGTTTTTCTCTTCGCTTTCATGTTTCGTCCAAGGGAAAAAACGTCTCTTGTTGAACGCGGTCTTGGCTCCCCAGCGCGCAGCACACACGAGCTCCAATTGGACAGGCAAACAGGTGCACCTGGACCCTGGCTCTTGACTCTTGACGCGCTAATAAAGGCCCAAAAGCTCAAAGCACTGCACTGACAACGGCCTGGAGGCTGGTGGCGTCAAACCCCTGCTGCGCGTGGACGGTGGATGGTAAAAGTGACGACATCAGTCTGGTTGCTCAAGTATATTGGGGCGACAAAAGTGACCATGTAGCTGACATGTGGCTTGATTTTTTGTAAAAACGTATACAATTTATAAATCTGTTGGCTATTTCCAACAACCTTCTATATTACTTTTTGAAAATACAATCAAGGACCTCGAATAATCAATGGAATGCGTCGTCTTCCAGAAACACGTCAAACAAATCCCTTTCCGCCTCGTCCTCCAGAAACTCGGCCAGAAGATCCCTCTCGGGCTCGGCTGATGGCAACTGGGCCAGGAACATGTTGTGGAGCGCTGTCCAATCCTCTGGCCCAAGCAGCTCTTGACCTGGAAAGTCCCACGTCTGGGTTTCTCCCTGGTCTCCCTGGCCTGGCTGCTCCCGAGCCGGTGCTTCCTGCGCCATTCCCTCATCCTCGCAATCCCGGACGGCCTGCAAAACGGGCGTCGACGCTGGGAGAAGAGTTTCTTCCTCTTCTTCCTCGGCAGGGGCATCAGCCTCTCCGCTGCCAACCATGTCAAGAGGCGCTATCACCTCGTCATCCTGCAGATGGAGGCGTTGGCGCGGATTAAAGACCGTCTTGGCCGAATTCCCGCGAAGAAAGGCGCAGAGCTGTCCTCGCCATGCTGGGGTGCCATTGACAAAGCTTTGTCTAATGGCCTCCCAGAGCTCCTTGACCCTGCGCTGGGCCACCACGGCCAGCCGGCTTTTGGGGGCCATGAGGGGCGTGACTTCCCCCTGCGCGGTGCCCATGGTCAGGAGCAGGAGGTCCTTGGGCTCCGGCAGCCGACCCGCCTGGAACGAGGCAATGACCTCGTCCATCAGCCGGCTTTCACAGAGGACCGCCTTGTCTATCTTGTCCAGTGGCAGGTCTTGATCGTCACTGCCTAGGAGCCCGGCCCAGTCCCTGAAATTAATCCGCGCGTTGATCCGGCCTGCCTGCAACATGTTTTGGCGCTCTTCCTCCAGGCGCGCGGCTTCCCGTTGCTGCTGCTGCTGCTCCATGAACAAACAATATGATTGTTCCAGGCATACCAGCTGGAACTGGAGTTGCTGGAGCTCCACCTGCTTCTCCAACATTTGCAGCCCGAGATGTTGCTGCTGGAGTCGCTGGAGCTCCATCTGCTTCTCGCAAATCTGCCCCTGGAGATACTGCCACCGCTGGTGGAAGCTAGCCATCTCCCCATTTGCTCCAGCGTACATGCCGGCACCGGTATACAAATAAGCCTGGTTCTGGGGCACATGGCTATTTTGCCACGGGTTTTGACCAGCCATCTCTAAGACCGGGGGGCGGGGCAGGTTTTTGATAATCAGATGCTTCTCTACGAGAAGCAGACTGTGTTCGCGAGAGTTAGATACCATTTTCTGCCATCACCATGTTTTGAAAAGACTTGGGGTCATGTTACCTTTCTTGAAGTGGGCGGATGTGGAAGGGGCGTCGTGATAAGGGTGGCGGTTGTCCAAGAGTGTCTTGGAGATGGAGGGAGGTTATCCAAGAGCAGTCTCGATAACAGAGGGCGCTTGTCCAACAGCAGTCTTGTAGTGGTGGATGGATGTCAAAGGGTCGTCTTGATGGAAGATTGGTTTTGGAAAGTGATGGGAGCCTTGACAAGTTAGACTGCGGTGGGCGAAGATGGGAAGATGCTGTCGAAACAATCCAACAACCAGGGTCCTTGATCCCTTCTTATATACAGCACAAGCACGCCTGGCACCAAAAGGGACATGGTCAGATCGAGCAACTCAGGGCACAGTGTCTAGCCCAAGCGACAGTAGCGCCAGGAAGACCTCGGACGCCATGCTCAGGCCCAAGGTCTAAATTCAAGGCCAGAGCAGCCACATTCATGCCGTCGCGTCGTGTCCTCGACGCTATGCGAGTGACCATGTCGACCAAGTGTGGCAGGACGAACCGGAGAGCCGGTCACGAGAAGCCCAGACCAAACACATTTGAACCTTGATCAAAGGGAAAGCACATCTCGCTTACAAGGAGAACGACTAGTGCGTACCTAGGTAGTCTACTTACATGTGGAAAAATGCGATATCGGGCTTGATGGTTGATGGTGGAGCTGGTCAGGCCACTGTCCTGCTGCTACAGGCTAGACGATTTTGATGATTTTGATGATTTTGATGGATTTGATGATTTCATCACTCTGGCAACGGCTGGGTGTTGGTTGATAAGAGAATTAGACTACCGAGGAAAGTCAGATGTTGCGTAACGGAAGCAGCGGGTTACCTAGAGCATAACCCAAATACGAGCAGAAAGTTCCTGCCCACTTACCCAAAGGGCAATTTTCAGGTTGGATGAGAGTACCGGCGGACCGTGAAATTTATACAAGCACTAATCTGCAAAAAACCGTGGCCCAACTGCCAGAAAATATCAAATGGGAACGGAGAACAATCTCCCAGAACCAGGACCCGATTGCGAGAAAATATCAAGTTAATGGAACCAGTGGCCTACGAAAAAGTCATGACTCGCTGGGAGCAAACAGAATGTTAAAAAAAAAAAAAAAAGAAGCACTAGTCCGCGGAAGAAACAAATGGCTCCATCATGAGCCAAAGTCAACAGGAGGGAACCGCTAGTCCGCAGAGGCAATCCCGGCTTCATCGTGAAGAACTGATGTACCTTGGCAAAAGCAGCAGTCTAAAAAGGCAATTGCGTCTCGTTTACGAGCGGGAATTAACATTACAGACGCATGATGCAAGACACAGACTCCATCACCATGAAAAATCAAAGAGGTGGAACCAGTAGCTCGAGGGAATGTGACACCTTGAATCATGTAAAGAGCATTCATTCCACGTGGCGTCCCGTGAATACTCAATAAACCACGAGCTTGGAGACATCTTTTACCTAATCGAGCACGAAAGCAAAAGTGACACTACTCTGAGTGTTGATCGACCTTGGCAGGTGCGTTTGCTCGTGACAGCGGCTTCCGCCTCAGAAACGCAGCCTGCTTTGAGTCTACTCCTAGTTCAGCACCGGATAGAAATGTCCGACTCCCATTGTCCCATTTTCCCATTGTCCCATTGTCCGCAGCAGTGCCAAGACTCCGAGAGTTGAATAGGCTCCATGGATGCATATCCCAAGTGGCAAATCGGCTCTGTTTTGGTAAGCCTACAGTGGCAAATTTCCAGCCCAATTTCGCCCGCCGATGGCCGGCGTCCATCACAGCACGCCTGCTACGCTAAGCATCCGCCGCATGCGAACAAAGAAGTGCATGACATAAACAAAGCACAGCATTTCCGACAGCACTAGGAGATGGCAAAAGCGAGACTGATGCATATTGCACGTTGCTTCTTCTTGCTTCTTCTTGCTTCTCGTTACTGCTTATTACTGCTTGTTACTGCTTGTTACTGCTTGTTACTGCTTGTTACTGCTTGTTACTGCTTGTTACTGCTTGTTACTGCTTGTTACTGCTTGTTGCTGCTTGTTGCTGCTTGTTGCTGCTTGTTGCTTTATCTTGGCCGAGGTCCGTCAAGTAAACCGGGGTGGGTCACATAGGACCAACGAATCATGTCTTACTCCATGGCTCTTTTTGGCAGCAGCCACCCCCCCATCATCACTACCATCACATGACCTGTCTCCCCGCCTTTGCATGAATGTAATTACAGTTACAAGCCTATCTGGCTGCCTGCTGCTACCAGTGCTCCTACTGCTCCTACTGCTTCATTATTGGTTGCCTGCAATGACTCACTCGACCACTGCTAACTTTGTCCTTGGTCCTTTAGCTTCTCTGCAACTTCGCTTGTTCTTAGATTAGGTAACCGCCATTGCCTACACATCGCCAATCCCTTACACCCATGGCCTCTTCCAGCTCCACGCACCACCATAGCACTTCCTTGGCCTTTTCTGGCTGCCCACACTCCTCGTGGGCTCGCGCGAGCGCAAACCACGCGTCTGAGTTGTCCCACCCAGTACCCAGGCGCGTGAGCCCCGAGAGCAGAGTAAATGCACGCTCTCTGGCTGCAAGACGATCCACAAGTGGCAGCCTGGTCGCCTTGTAGGGCGCCGGCAGCTCATCGCACTTGTCCTCCGCCGCCGCGTCCTTGAGCGTCAGCAAGGACGCACGCTCAGCGATCGACGGCCCTAGTCCGAGAGGGGAGCATGGCAACGTGCCGGCAACCCTTTCATATTCTTGGACATGCCAGCGTACCATGTCCTTTTCGTGTTCATCTAGGGACCCCTCCAGCAGCGGCATAGCCAGCGGAGGGAGCAACTTCTCGCTAAACATGTCCAGAAGAATGTTGGATAATCCAACCGTAGCAGCAGCGTGGTCGGGTGAGTGCGTGAGTGCGACTTCAAAATCAAACTTTGCCTCGTTGGGGAGGTCCCCGGCAACCTTCATCATGCCGAGCTTGGGCTTTGGTTAGCACATTTGTTGTTCGAGACAAGGCTGTCACTAGCCAAAATACATACCTCGGACCAGACGTCACCCCAAAGGTCGTCAATGCTCCTTCTCTCAGCCCAGCCCGCTCCGCTTATTGCACTCATGCTGGAGTCATCTTTGGCGGCTTCAGACTCGATGCCCTCGAGCAACTTTTGTGCCTCCAGCACGGCAGCCCGGCCATCGTTTAGCATATCAGCGCGACGATAAAACCCAGCAATCGTCAGCCATATCTTGATCAACAGAGAAACCCTGTGACGTTTCGCCTTCACTTTTGAAAATTGTATAATTGGCAGCAAATCGGGAGACGCATGGGCAACGTCGACAACAATCTCCGCAATGTCGGATGACTTGGATGTCGCCGTCCTGATTGACTGCATAGATGAGACAGTCTTGCCCTTCTTAAGAGATGGCGCTCGGGCAGCAGGCAACTTGTTCAGGTTGAAAAAATCTGGCGTGTCTGCTTCCGTAGTCGGAGTAAAGAAGATCTCCCCATCCAACACAGTTGGCGGGTGGGGCACTGAAGCCGCTGTTACTGGCCGGGTTCGACTGCCACTTCTGTCCCTTTTTTGTAGGCTGTTCCTTCGACGCGAATTGCTTCGTTGCAGCTGACCAACACTATCACGTCGTGAGTTGCTGCCAGTACCGTTGATAATGTCCTTCTCGCCCATGACTTGAATCGCCGGTGTTGCTGTGGAAGAGCTGTGTGATGTTCCAGGTCTTGATGTTGGCGCCTCTGGCTTCCCGTTGATGGCACTGACGCTCGGTTGTCTGGTCGGTGGCCTGGATCGATCCCCCTTGCTTCCAAAAATGCTTCCCCGTATGCTACGAGCAGTGCCCGACGTCTTCGATGGCAGTGAAGGAGCCGGGGACTTGACAAATGGTTGGGCTGGGAGGGTGCCAAACAGACGGGAGAAAAGTGAGAGAAGTTCATGGCTGGCGTTGACAGCCGCGTCTGGTCCCTCGACGAGCTCAACAAGTGCCAACTGTGTCAACTTGACCTCCACGATGCTCTCCTTCTCGGAATCATCCATGTCGTCGACCAAACCTCGAGCAGGGGCTTCTGCAGTACCGTTTGTTTCGGGTCTTTTGACATGGTCGCTACGAAGGCTGGAATCAGGCTTACCAAAGAGAATCGTGGGATCCTTGAACTGTTCCAGCGCGCCGTCGCATGCTCGGGATGCCAGCGTATAATCTTGTCTTGCGCTCAGCAGCAGAGCGAGCAGATGCCATACGGGAATGAGAGACCTCTCCTGCCAGTAAGGCCCGTGATAGAGGCTATAACTTTCCTCTTGACCCTTGTTACAGAGCAAGGCGGATCGAACCAACTCAATGGCAGCAGTTATCTCACGTCTCTCTGCGAGCAGGAGAGCAAGACTGAAGAAGCTCTTGATATCCTTGGACCGCCCGAATTCCGCCGCCATCGATTTACGAAGACAGCGGATAGCCTTGGACTGAATTTCGGTCCTCGACCCTGCTTCATGGGTAATTCTGGACCAGTGAGCATGGGACAAGCCAATTGCTTGCCAGGCCAAAGCAATAATATTCGGCGAAACATGCGCTCTCGACTCATTTCCCGAGTCGTCTTCGGCATTATGTGGCACCTTGTTCTCAGTAGATTTGGTCTGTGGCAGCTTGGACAACCAATCTTCGAGTTCCGCGCCAAGGTTCCGTGCCTTCTCTCCAGCGCCTTGATGTCCATAACGACAGAGAGCCATGACAGCTTGTGCCATGGTCTCCAGCACGGTATCGTCACTATCCAAGCTCACCTCTTCATGTCCCGTCTTTTCCACGCGTGCTTTACCCTTGGTAACGATGTCTAAATATGAGTCGAACGCTTTGAAAGCAAGGTCAAATTCTGCCAAGGCAAGGTGGACACTGAACAGAGATCGCAAAATGGCGGTAGAGTGATATGTTCGAGTAGCGGCACTGTACAAAGTTTCGAGAACACCGCGACTCAGAGCGGCGCGGCCGCCTGGGCCAAGATCCTGTTCTCGCCAGCCTCGGCCGCAAAGAATGGTCCAGTTTGTCATGACTTGCTTCACAAAGTCTTCGACCTCTTCGCGATCCTCATCAGCCCTTGGGAAAGTTGTTTCGGTCAGTATAAGCGCACGGTAAGCGGCTTCTGTCTGCTTGATCTCCAATCGAAGTTGGGCGCGCGGGGGCAGGTCAGCCGATATTGTGTCTACGTGACCTCCCTGATATGGCAAATTTGTCTCCAGAATGCGGGACAGCCCTTCATAGTACTCGGCCCATATTCGCCGTCGGGGAACAGAGCCTTTGAAGCCAAATCCACCGGTAATGGGGGCCCCCATAACATCCCAGTATCTCGCCCATGCTCGGAAGCTGGCGAGAGTGTTTGGATCATCCAACTTCATGTCGTCGTTTCCGATAGCCTGGCCCGAGAGCATACAGTATTCTGTCAGGAACAGTTCAGACCAGTATCGCAGTTGCTTACGGACGCCATGGCCACACCATACTGCATTCAACGATGGCATCACGGATCTCAGAGCCGAGAGCGCTTGTGATCTTTGGTCGCTCCTCATGAAGCAATTAGCTTTCAGATAGGCAGACTTGAGCGCACACAGGTTGGTCCATTCAGAAATTGTCACCATTCGTTCCTGCGAGATGCCCTCCGCCTCGACGCTGGTCGGGAGAAATGCGAGAGCATTGTCGTATTCACCAACCACCCAATGCAGCCAGCCCATGCATACTTTGGCCTGAAATCTGTCTTCATACTGATTTTGTTCCTCCTCGATGGCGGCAGATAATTTGGGAAATCGGCTCGCGACGTCGAGATCCTGGGCCGTTTGGGCGGCAGAGGGCCGAGCGCCGCCTGCCGTCGCTTGAGAGATGGCGCATTCGGTCTCGGCGGCTAAGGTGAGGCCTAGAGAGCAAAGTCAAAGACACCATGTCAGCGGCCCGGTGCAATATTCTCAAGGGATGATGGAAGCGTGCAAGGTGGTAAACTCGGTGTGGCCATGACGTACAATGCCTTTCAGGAGCATGTTTGCGAACCTTACGCACCAGCTCAGGAACAGCATCCCAGTTTCCTTCGCACCGAGCACCGTTGAGCTGCTCGATATAGTTTGCAGCTTTTGGCTAGATGGAAGAGGGGTTAAGCTGAGTTTTCGCTGGTTTCAAACGGCGGGCGCAGCGTCGCCAGAAATACTCACATTCATGTTGCCAAGAGGTCAGGGGTTCGGTAAACTAGTAAAGGGAGAGGTCCAGCGGCATGGCGACGAGAAAAAGAATTCGAGGAGGAAGAAGCAGCGGCGGCAAGGACCGAGCTCGGATAGGGATATAGAACGAGAGGCAGCAACAAAAACAAAAGACAAAAGAAGAGGGCTGTTGCGCAGATGAATCCAACACAAATGCAGAGGTGGGATGACAAAAGTGTGGAGGCAGCATCACAAGCAAAGCAAGGCAAAGCCACGACGGGCCCCTTGGGCTGCCAAGCTAAGCTCAATGCTGACCGACCGATTGACAGGGTAGCACAGGCTGGCATCTGCCAATTGATGATGCTGCCTGGCTGGCCCAGGAACATGCATGGGCAGTAGCCACCCGTGCAGTGAGAAGGACCCGCAGCTGCCTGGCCTGTGGCCATTCTGTTGGGTGATTCCTGGTGCCTACCTAGGTACCTACCTAGGTACCTACCTAGGTACCTACCTTAGGTAGGTAGGTACTTAAGTATGTAAGTACCAAAGGCCGCATCAAAGTTCGGCTTGCAGGAGGTTTCAGGTGCTCTGGCGGTCGAGGAACATTGAAGCTACCACCTGAACGCCAGGCCAACAGCCCAGTCCTGTCTCCTGGCACATTGTAAGTATCTATGTACTACCTCGGAGACTCCTCATGGAAGGTGCAGGTGCTGATAGCCCCAAGCCGCTCCGAGCCAATGAGAAGGTCATGTGGAACCCCCATGAACCAGGGTCCCCCTTCCCAGCCAGGCTAGCCGCATTCAAAAACTTGACGCTTGGGAACGGGGTCCGGCGAAAAAAAGTTCGAGCTGCCGTTCCATGAACAGGCTGGCGATTGACAAGCAACACGAACAAACCGCCATTCGCAACGTCTAATTCCAGTTAATCACCTTGCCCGATCATCTGGCACAGTGTGAGACCCCCAAACTAGACTCCAATAGGCTTTGTTTGCGACCAATTCGATATTTACCCTGTGCTTGGTTGATTATCTCTGCTTCGCATTCGCCTCATTGGGAACGTCATTCATGTCATCCCACATCACCTCGTGCTAAACGGCCAAAGCTAGGCATAAACCTAGTCAACGTCCATTGATACCGAAACCGCTCATCAAGGTCACTCTCAGGGACCATCGACGATTCCGTCCGCCATGGCTTCCTCACCTCCCGCGGATCTTCAGGTGCTCTGCAGAAAACTCACCTCCATCCCGGCGGCACAGCTTCCACACAGTCTTCCTCTTCTCACAAGTCACATTGTCCGCTGCAAAGACGCATTAGCTTCTCCACAGGAACAGAAAGCCAAGGATGGCGGCTCGCAAAGCGCGCAGCTTGTTTACAAGCTACGAACCAGCATCACCACTCTTCTAAATGGACGAAACCGTGAGGCCAGGTTTGCTGCTGTCGGCCTCGTCAAGGCCATTGTTGATGTTGGCGGTTGGGAAATGCTCCGAGTTTCTAAGCCCTGGGTCGACGGCTTGTTGTCCATTGTTCAGGTAACCCAATTCCCTGGAAAGACATGTTGGCTTGAGGCTTACGCAGTGTACAGAAAGGCGACCCGTTCCCAGCAAAGGAGCTGGCTGTTGTCACTCTGGCACGAGTCTATCTGCTGGTCCAGCCGTATCAAACTCTGGTTCGGGAGATTGCGACTCCTACAATTCCCACTTTCATTAAAGCTTGTCTCCAACTCATCAAACCGCAAGGTACGGGCCAGAATCCGCCCTTCATGCTGAATGTAGTCGAGACGATTTGCGATGCCTTCTCAATCCTGGTTCCATTGTATCCTGCCACTTTCCGGCCATTCAGCTCCCAAATACGATCAGCTGTTAGAGTTTACTTGGCACCAACCCTTTCGGACGGCCTGCTTGTTCCCCAGTCTTTGCAGCGAGGGGCCCGAAAAGTCACCGTCTCCCTTCACTGTGTTGCTGCCAAGTCGGGCGGAAGTGAAGAGTGGGCCAAGATCATTGACAACCTGCTTCGAGAACTGCATCTCACCGCTGATCAGGTTCTACGGGCTGTTGATGAATCATGGGAGGGAACGTCAGGATATACCCGAAAACGTGTCGACCCTGGAGGTGAGCCAAACGGAGGTGGCAACTCGGGAGATCAATTGCCCTCTTGGTCAGGGCTGAGCTCAGGTGCCGAGCGCTTGGTAGGCATTTTTGCCTATCTCTCCGATTGTCTACGTTATCCGACAAATGCACCTGTCGTGGTTCCTGTCGGCGCTCTTATGGATGCTATTTCAAGGGTCTGTCTTATTGCCAGACTATCTCCTAAAAGTCAGACTTGGGACCAAGCAGTGGGAACAAACGCAGCCATTGGTCGAGAGGAGAAGGAAGAGCTTTGGAGCGCCATTCCAGACATTCACACGTCAGCCTTGGGGCTGGTCTCGGTCATGCTGCTCAGGTTCGATAAAGGCATGACGTCTCTTGTTCCCGAAGTTCTAGATCATCTTGTTAGAGTCTTCAAGTCTGGAATCGCCAACTCGGTCGTGCGAATGACTGGATACAAGCTCTTGCATGACATTCTGTCTCTTGTTGGACCAACCCTGTCAAAGCCAACGGTGGTCATGCTCGAACCAATGATCGCTGCATGCTGTCGCGATCTGCAGGAAGATTCCGGGCTCCTCAAAGCCAGTCTCAAGACAACCACGGCCTCAAAGAATGACTCCAAGAAGAACGGACTTGCGAACGCCGATTTGTTTCTCCAACCAAACTCCGCTGTCAACGAGATGTCAGTACACCTGGACACCAATCACAGGTCTGCTGCCAGTAGCCTGCTAGCCATTCTTCTGTCTAGCCTCCCCCAGCAGTATTTGAAGCCCACGCTTCGGGGCCTCCTCGACAAGACAGCCATAGTCACACGGAACCGTGATGCCATGCTGTCAAGTGTTCTCAATCCGTACAAAGACCAGCGTGGCCGCCTGTATCCCAGTATATTGCCTCATCTTTCTCACCAGTTTCCGCAGGACCAAGGTCTCGAAATCCTACGCAGCAACCTTCGCACCTCGAGTGTGCCGGGAGGCATGGATTTGCTCGCATCAGTCACCGAGGTGGAACAGGAAGAAGAGCAAGATGACCACAATGAAGAAATGAATGACAATGACTCAAAGAGGGAGGAACCCGTGCAGGAGTCACTTCAAGACATTGTCAAACCGTCATCTTCAGCACCGACGAATGTTGACCTCCCCATTCAGACCAACCCATTCGAACCCAAGGCGACGACATCCAATGCCTTTAGCGTATCCACCGAGACGGCACCGGAATCATCCATCAAGCGCAAGCACGAAGGCGGAGACGTTGCGCCGTCAAAACGTCAAGAGTTCAGCAAACCCGTTCCAGCAACATTGCCAGAGCCACTCCCCATTGCCGAGGAGGATGGGGACGACAGTGATAGCGATGTTAGCGTTCACTTGAACATGGAACTGGACGACGATGAAGAGGAGGAAGGCGAATAGGCAAAGAGGGATACGTAAATATTTCGTGGCATGTGGACATGGGGGCAGTCGTTCCTATATGGGTTTGAACAACTGGTTATTATGGAATATCAAAAGTTTTTTTCTCGTCTATATTTGGACGTTTAATAGAGCAGAAGCCAGTCTCATCATACCCTAATGAGAAGCTAGGCTGTAAATCCAAATTCTTTATACCCCATCTAAGAAGAAACCCGGCCAAGTATCCAGAGGACGTGCACCTGCTACATAACGCCGTAAACCCTGCCATATAACCGTCAAAGGCTACGCCAAACAATTTCAAGGCCCTCGTGGCCGAGGAACAAATCGCAAAAGGAAAAAAAACCATGCTCGGGTGAATTTAGTCCCTTAGCCACGCGCGTCTCTTCTCCTCCTTCCTAGCTCTCCTCTTCTCCTTGAACGCCTTCACCTCCGACTTGCTGATGCGCTTGTTCGCCCTCTCTGCCTTTAAGCTACGTCCGTCATCGGCGTTGGCAGCAGCATCTACGTCAAAAAAAGCACTCATTTGGCGTCGCGACTTGGCCTCGTCGGTATGCCGCGTCGGCCCCATGTCTTCCTGCTGGAATTGTCCCGTGAAGCGATTGAAGCCTACGGTGGAAACGTATCCATCTTCCAAACCAGGTACACCCAAAGAAGCAGGCGCCGGTTCGTCGACCGGGTCATACTTCTGGGCGTACCATGCGTTGGGGTCGTAGTCGCCGTGTATGGCAGGATTGTAGCCGCTGACGGGCGGTTCGGGGGGCGGCTGAGGAGCTGCTGACGCGGCGGTTTCATGGGCGGATGGAACGCGCGGGTTGTCCCACTGCGTCTTGCCAGTGAAGCGGTTATGGAAGAACCAGGCCTGGGAGTTGGGGTCCCATTGGCAGTCCCAGCCGTCGTCTTGGGCGGGCGGTGCTTCTTGCGGCAGCGGTGGCGCATCGGCCGGCAAGGGCGGTGCTTGTGTCTCGTCAATCTCGCCCTCTTCCTCGTCGCCTGACTGGGAAGAAGCTTCTACGTCGGCTGAGGGGTGGGCGGCGGGCGCTGCTTCGTCCTCTTGGACGGCATCTGGTGGGTGGCTCGCCTGAGAGGCGGGCGATTTTGACCTGGGCTCGTCTTCTGCGACAGGGCGCTCTGGCGACGCCGGAGCGCTCATGGCTAGGGAGTGTGGAGGGCACAATCTATCCAGCCGTGGGATCTGTCATCTGCAATGGTGAGCATCCCGAAGACCAGGCGTTTGTCATGATACGTTTTATGGACCTGAGACTTAGCAGATTCGATTCGAGTAGACAAGACACTGGATCCGCCGAGACTGATATGCGCTGTTTATTTGCGGCGTCTGAATGGGAGGGCGGCAGCCAGTGATGAGGCAGGTTGTGATGAAATACGTGGTAGGTAGAGCAGGCGAAGATACATAGTCGGCGGCGGAATTAGTTTCATCCGACCCCGACGTCACTCTGCCCAGGGATGTTGAACCCATTTGAGACAATCAATGCATTGGCGGCACGGCACAACAATGATGACAGCCGTCGGGAAAGAATGGCGCACTGGAAATTTCCCAGCCAGGGCAACCGAGCGGCAAGTTCTTGACCATGAGCCAAGACAGGTGCCAGGACCCAGCGGTGCCTGCTGACAGAAGCCCTGTGCTATCACGATTCACGACACAGCAAAACAACCTGGCCGCAACCAGCTGCGAACGGCTGCACGAGGCCAACAGCGTGAAATGCAAGAAGAAAGAGGGACATGGGCCTACAGACGCGTTAATTGGGCACGAGAGAAAGAAATTTAGTGACCCGTGCGTGCGCCAAGGACGTGCGTGTGTGTGCAACAACGATGCAACAAGGGGAAAGTGAGCAGGTTGCTCACTCAGCCTGGGTAGGGTAGTTGGCCTCCCTCTGGCCAAATCCTCCACCATCACCACAGCTCTCGGATGATATTGCATGAGCCCTCCAGTCTCCCCAGGAACACGTAGAGCTCGCACCATGCGGCCAACTGCCCTCCTTGGCGCATGCCTCTCCATAGCAAGCCTCGCCCGCTGCGTCGAGCTTGTCCAGGACTCGTCTTGCAACTGCTTCCTCACCAACGGCACGCGGCCGGCCTACTTTTCGAACCGCCTCTTCTTCGACTTCCGCAACCTCACCGAGTACGCCTCCGTGCCGAGCGTCATCGCCGACCCCGGGGACACGTCCGCCGCGGATCCCCCCAGCGACTACTTCAAGTCCGAGGCCTGGACCACCACCTGGGAGGCCCAGAGATGGAACAACTCGGGCAGCCACAGCAACAACTTCCTGGGCGACGGCACACTCCTCATGGTTCACTCCCCCAACAACATCTACATCCAGCGCAATGACGACAAGCCGCCGGCATCAGACACGCACCTGACCATGCGAACACACCGCCTGCCCACCTTCCAATCGGCAGCCCAGTTCCAGACCTCTGCCTCAAACTACCGCTTCCTCTCCCTGCGCCTGCTCGCGAGGACGGTAGGACCCCCAGGGGCCGTGTCGGCCTTGTTCACGTACCGCGACGCCGAGAAGCTGGCAGACATCCAGGAGGCCGACCTGGAGATCGTCACGCAGGGGCCCAAGGACAAGGTTCAGTATACCAACCAGCCGGGATACGGCGACGTGGACAAGAGCCAGGCCACGAGAAACGCGACGCTCCCGCGCGGACGCAGCTGGTCCGACTGGATCGTGCACCGGCTCGACTGGACGCCGGAGCGAAGCATCTGGTTCGCCGACGGCCAAGAGGTGGCCAACGTTGCCTTCCAGGTGCCCCGGGATCCGGCGGGCGTCAACTTCAATATGTGGGGGGACGGCGGCAGCTGGAGCGGGAACATGAGCCAAGGGGCAGAGGCGGTTTTGCAGATCCAGTGGATCGAGATGGTGTTCAACACGACGGACAACAGCTCGCCCCCGCAGTCGAAGCGCGATGGCGCCTCAGGCACCGACTTGTTCCCGCGAGACAACAAGCCCGGGTTGTGCGGTGCCGTGTGTAGCATCGACCAGACGCCCTACGCCGGAGCCATCACCAAGCTCTGGGGCGACAAGATCTCAGCCGGGTGCAGGGCCGTGGAGGTGAGTCTATTAGCTGTGTTCTGGTGCTGCTTGGCGTTTTGGTGTGTGTTCCTGACGAGCTGGACATGAAAGTAGTCTTCTGTACCATGAATAATATCAAGCAACCTATTTTTTTTTTTGGTCCGCAGGATTGTCTCAGCCCGCCTGTGCTAAAGGGAGAACCGTATTCCTTGGCCATGACCGTGGTCCACGACTTTTTACACGCCTCGGCGTATAAAATAAGCTGGCGACTTGCTCACATGATGTGTGGGCGAAAATACTCGGGCCTGTTCAGGCTGCATTCAGTCCCGACTTTTCCGGGGTCCGACGCAAGGGCAGGCGTTTTGGGCGTCTTCATTTTTGTTTCTCCTTTCCTTTTTCTTGGGGGGGATGCTAGCGACGTTAAGAATCTGTATTGATTTTTGCACAGTGTCTGTCTTAGTGCCAAGTCTGTCATCTGCTGTTGTACTCCGCACGTATGCAGAAACGTGGTGAGACAAATATAAGCATATTCGTGCCCAAGACAAGCAGCATCACATAATGGTATTTGCACCACGTACTGGTCAAATACAAGCTACCAAACCACCCCTTAATGGAACAAGCCGCTTGGGCCCGTCTCCTCAACAGATCTTGTGCCACCACCACCACCACTTCCCACCGCGCCCTCCAAACCCCACAAAACTCACGATGGGCATTAACTCCATCCTCTAGTGTGACTTTGCAAGTGGCACCACACCAAGGACCAACAGCGACCCGCTTTCCCCAGCCCGAATCGACTCTTGTTCCAAAGAGCCAACCCCCTTCAAGGTTCTCGCCGGTTCGTCAAGTTGTCCTCGTGATCTGAGAATCTTCCAGGCCAGCCGCAACAACCTGAGACAGGCACACCCAGCCTTTTCTCTGCACACCGACCAGAAATCTCGACTAGATGGGAACAGGAAAGTAGAAAGGTGTGGACTCGAGCCCGGTCGTCGTGTCCCGTTGTGCGCTGAAAGTGTGAAATTGACACCGTTGCGGACCTCCTGCAGACACTAGACAATGTAATGTATCAACCCCAGTGGCCTCGTGTGGTGCGTATCAATATCAATTCAGCAATCAGCGAAGCCACTGGGCTTGATCAGAATGAATGTGCCATGACAAAAGCCCTAGCGCAATGTAATAAATGACAGCCAAAGCCCCAAGACACATTTGCTCCTTGTGCTCACAACGCATCAGATGTGCTCATTCAAACACGCTAAAAAGGGCATATTTCGTGAGCCTGTGCCCACAAAACGTAATCGTCGGTATAAACCCGTTCGGTAACCACCATACTTTTTTTTGTCCGAGTTCGCTATTGTTTTGCCGGCAATATTTTCCCATTGCCCCAACGCCAGTAAAAAGCACCCAATTATCACTTTTGATTGATCAGCCCGCTGCCCAAATCCCGTGTTTCGTTCACTGTTTTCATACAGAGCTGCTTGTAGCCCATCATGTGTGGGAGAGACGCCCAACTGCTCGTCATAATACTCCGCGGTTTTGTTATAAAACCATATTTCCATGCATTGCCTGGAAGGAGCGCTGATATGACGCCACGTGCAACGTTGGCGAAATTGGGCACAGCGAAAACACTCGGCCAAGCATAATCAAGTTTTTGTAAAATAGAAAAAAGACAGGTACTTGTAACAGAACCGGCGCAGCGAATCCAAAATGTGTCGTAACAAAATATTTGCTCAAGGGCGTAGGCAAAATGCTCCTTTCTTTCAAAGTCTCGGCGTAGAGCAAGAAACTTGCGTGTTTCCGCGCAAGTCCTTGTTGATACCTGTACGGTAGAACAATATGCTCCCACGGCGCATGGATTCGACACTTGCTCTGCAACGGAGCAGCAGGTCACGCCATGCTTCGATCGCCCGGCGTTTCAACCGGGACTTTGCGTTTTCTGAACCGGGTAGGGCGTCATCTTCATGGTCGGCTCGAAGAGTCGCCTGGGCACAGAAATTCAGGGGAATTTGTTGGCCGAAGCGAGACATGGTCCCGTCTCGAATTTTTTTTTCATTATTGTCAAGATTTGACGCGTGACGAACCCCGTTGAAACGTCAGGGTAGCTCATGTCAGGGAATTTTATCCATGACATGACGGCTCGTCATTTGCGCAGGAATTTTCCCTCTCACCGCATGCTTGTCTGGTCAAATTGGTATTGCGGGCTGGGAAACGCCATGCTGGCGCTCAGACCAAAGGGGTCCCAGTCTATGTTCTGGTGGTCGAGCAACTGGGTCATCGAAGGGAATGGGAAGTTGTGATTAGACAGGGATGCCTGGTGGCCCCCCTGTTCGTGGTGCGCGGGGCCTGTGGATGATGGGGAGAGGAGCATAGGCTGGGTCGTGTCGCTGTTGAAGGTTGTGCTAAATCCACCATTTCCACTGGGAGTCTCGATCTCAGAGTCGTCAACCATGTCTGCTTGATTGTCATAGTCGCGATCTACGACCATTCGTGTTAGCCTCCACCAAGGCTCCAAGAATAGCAATGCATTCAACTTACCAAGCTGTTCAACTTGATTTTGGAAGGCTGGAGTCGGGTAGAACGAGGCCCCCGTCCCAGTGACACTTCGGGGTGTACCGGCATGCAACGCAGGGTTTCTGGATGGTTGGCCAGCATTGCCAAGCGACAATTGCTGGCGGGCAAGTCCTGAAATGGACCCTCGCATGGAAATGCTGTCAGAGGGCGCGGGAGAGAAGGTCGAGCCACCATTGCTGGGGGAATTGGAGTGAGACGGTGCCGTGGGACGACTCTTGGGCGAGGTGGCCAACTTGTGAGCCTGCATGCCGGAGCCAACTGTTGCGGACCCCGGCTCAAGCTTCGGAGCAATGCTCGAGTTTGACTTTCGGTTGTGGTGATGTCGATTCAGAATGGGTCTTTGAATGGGGGGCGGTTGCACAATATTCTGGGGAACATGTGCAGGCCCCAGGTTAGGACTGTCAGCCTTGGCCTGCAATTCGGCCTGAACGTCGATGCCTATGCAAACAGCCCATGTTAATATGATTGATCATAATGCTCGAGTGACACTGCTGGAAAGGAGTGACCTTTTTCGAGAAGAATCCGCTCAAGAAGCGAGTTCTTGTATCGGAGCATCAGACATTCGTCGGCAGCATTGCGATGGGCGGATTGGAGGTTGTGCAAGTTGGATTCGTGCACCCGAATGGTTTCCTCGAGTTGTTTGATGTACTCGGTCCTGCGCTCGCGGAACGCGGCCTGTGCCTGTCTGTTTCGCTGCTTGCGCTCCTCTGAGGTGGCGTAGATCTGACGTCAGTGTGTCAGCAAAAGTTTCACGCGGGATATGCTGCATGAGTGTTGGAGGATTGCGGATGGGCATGAGAGTACAGTGAACATGAGCGCGCAGCCCCCGGAGGCCCAGGCACGGAGCCGCAATTGACAAGGGACAATCGTGGCGGGGAAAGCGCAGCTCGTATATATGACATGGAAGCAAGGGCGGGCAAGAGGTAGCAAGTGCAGTGTAGTGCAGTGCAGTATAGTGCAGTGCAGTGCAGTGCAGTGCAGTGTAGTGTAGTGCAACGCGGAGCAGAGCAAAGGGGAATAGAGTTGTGCTATATGCCCTTGCAAGCATGTTGTGTTGCCTTGGTGTTTTGTTGTCACCGGACTCGGGATGAGGGGCAAGTGTCACTTAAAGACTCACTGGTTTGCGTCCACCCTTCCGCTTCGGCTGGGAGTCTTGCACGGCATTGCCGCCGCTGCCCGAGATGGGTGCTGAGGGATTCTGCTCTCTTTCGGGGGTTGAGTCGACAGAGTCTTCGGACTCGTCGCGGGGGGGGTTGGGCTTGTTATCAATGGACATGTCGTCGGCCATTCCTTAGAGTCACGGCGCAGGGCCTCGGGATGACAGCCGCGCTGCGGCAAGCGCCCCAGGTGCAGGAAAACAAAACGGTGACGAGTACCGATGGACGGTCAAGCTGGATCCGGAAAGAACCGAGGCACGAATTTGGGCGAAGACGAGGAGACCAGGGAGAGCTCGCAATGCAGTGATAGGAGGAAGCCGGAAGGTTGTGCGTCGCTATTGATAACGGGGAAGGTTTTGCTTGGTAGATGGGTTGGTGTAGCGCGGGCACTTGGCCAGGGAAATCCAGCAAAGAGGGGAAACGGGAAAAAAAAAATTAAGCCTGCTGGTCGACAAGTTTTAGGCCCAAAACGTGGAAGCTGACGGCGTCTGTGGCGGCTGCGGCCGGGGGGGGAGGCCGAGTAAATAAAGTAGGTGAGGGCAGCGGGTGAAAGGGCCAGCAGTACTGGCTCTGTTGCCAGGCTGGAAACAAGAATAGGATAATGGTTTGTCTCTGGATCGGTGCTGTAACTGGGTATGTGACAACGACAGCGGTTTGGGTGTTGAATGGACCGTAGACAAACAGCGTCGCCGTCGCTTTTATGTAATGGAAAGGAACTGGAGACTAGAGAGGGGCTGCTGCGCCGTGCGGTGCGGTGTTGCGCTGCGCTGTGCTGCGCTGTGCTGTCTGGTGTTGTGTCGTCTGGTGCTGGCTGGGCTGAGCTGGGCTTGAGCTGGTCGTGGACACGGAACGTCGACAGACCTGGCCCCAGGCCCATTCACTGTATTGTCCTTAGCCCTGCCCTTTGCGCTGCCTTGTCGAATTCCGTCATGGCCAACAGGTCGAATATCTGTAGCACCGTCTCCCCAGGGCCCCCAAACTCCAGGCCCGGACTTTGCCAGCCCAAGTCCTGTTTCCAGGCTTGCGCACCTTGCCTACTGTTGGTCAGTGGCACTGGAGCCCGTCAAGACGACACCCACTCAGACCATGGCCTCGTCCCTCCACTCCTCCACCCCTCCACCTCTGGCCGATTACAGCGCCATGCCCACCCTTCCATGTCCTTCTCGAGCGTCCTCTTGGCCTCAGCGGCCTCAGCGGTGGAGCGAACTCGGCCTTTGATCTAGTATCCAGTCTTGCCCTCGTCGTCTGTGCGGCCCTGGCTGCCCACTCAGACCCAACCCGCAGTAAAGTGCGGGATACAATCGCGGCGATATTCCACAATATGGAACATTGGGATGCGTGCCACGGCTACCGAGGGGGACGGAGTGCTGCTTGCGCTGCCGCCTCTTGTGTGCGTACAATACGGAGTACATGTCGCGTGTTTCCTAGTGCCGTGCTTCGTTTTTGGCTCGGAACCCCCAATTGTTTCCCGGCCCTTGGGCCAAGGCACCACCACCAGTAGTAGTCGGCACGCGAACCATTCCCTGCCAAGTGCCATGCTCCGTCAACGGACTGTCCTCATCACCTGCCTGGTCTCCCCTGTTCCTGTCGTCCATTGGTAATGCTCATCGTGGACCCTGGCCACCATCCCAAGCGTTTAGGTCTTGTCCATGCCCACAACCTCTGGTGGAGGCGGCGGGAACATGGCAAGACGCGAGCATGGTGATTGGGGCAGTCCACCACGAGGCGTTGGCACCAGTTGAACCCGCAGCTAGCAGCATTGGACAGAACCTTGGTCTTTTCTGGGCCAGGAAATCCGCCCCTGTTGCAGAAATATGTTCTGAGTATAGCTTGCTGGCAAACTGTTGCATGTTTACCGGATGCCATGTGTGTATTGAAAATCCGTATCCCTCCTACATAGATCTAGCAATGGGGACAGCGAGTCGACTAAACAAGCCCGCTGGGGGCCTTTTTTTTTTTTTTTCTGTCCACTCTTCTTATTAAACATTCAGACAACACCCCACCCCGCTTTCGCTGGCGTCGGCGAGTCATGGGTGTCACATAGAAACGCAGACAAGGCCTCGTATGCAACTGGATATTAAGTGCGGACAACGCACCTAATAAGGCTTGGAGAGCCACCTTGCCTGGTTTCGGCATATGGAGAAAGGAACATTCTACGTAAATACAATCCCACCCGCAGGTTGGTCTGAAAGATGTTTGATTTCGGGGTCTCAACTGCGACCTCTCAAGCTGCCAGCCATCTTCAGCTCCCGCTTGGCATGAATGGATGGAGGTTGGCCGACGCCGACAACCGGCGAGGAGACGATGGGTGATTGCGCAAGAGAATGGCTTCTTCCGCCTTCCGCTAGTGCAGTCGTAAAGCTCGCACCTGCGAACAGCCTGCAGAACGTGCAGAGCCCTTTGGCATGGGGCCAGCCAGTACATGTGGCAGCCCTTCTCTTCATGGTGTCAAGTATTTCTCCCGGACGTGGTTTCGCATGGTTGTATTGAGACATCGAAAAGCCCGATATCCAGAACCAGGAACCATACCCGACGACCCGGCGTCCTGTTGGGCAGGACCTGAGAGCTAGCTATTCTAGAATATTTTGTTCTCAGCTGCTCGTGCGATTAAATGCGGGGGACAGGGAAAACTCGGCCTTGTTAGTCTCAAATGTTAACAGCTAGATAGATGGGTGCCCGACTGCCCAGTCATGACTCTTGAGCGGCTCGGCCTTCTTTCTTTGGGGTGATTACGCCCCCAACCGTGGACAGTGTGAAAGGCATCGCAGAACCACCTGAATGGGTTGGGTGGTGTCGGAGTGAGTCACCAACAACCCATTAACCCTCCCAGTCGGCGTCAAACTGCCCGTGACGACGACATGCCATGTTCCCCGGCTTGGCTCCTTTGGCGATGAGGGCTTCACCTGAGAGCTCACTGGCATACATGCCATTCCAAGCCGCAGTGTATTATTAGGTTGCCACCATACCGGTTACAGGCAGCAAGTGGTCACACGTCTTCCGCCAGCAATTGCTTGCAATTTCTTGCAAGTGGGTGCCGTGCCGTTGATTGAACATTGCGGACTTGGTCGAAACGGAACAATGCAAGACATTGCCGGTAGCCAATGACTAGAAGCGCCAAATCGCACATGGTTTGCCCATTGGGATCATTGTTGCACCATCGAGTTCGACAGCGGCACCCTTTCGGACACTGTCCAGGCGCCGAAAGATGGGGCGGAGTTAATAACCCTGTCTCAAGAGTGAAACTTTAACAGTCCGTGGGTCAGGGGACTTGCTGTTGCTGCTGGTGCAGGGCCGAAACCACCTTCCTTTAACAACACAGACCTTGGAACCGCTTATGGATCGGTTAAGCACAATCCACATTACAAGAGCCAGTCATAATAGCCGTGTGCCGATGCGCCGCAAACACTGGCCCTCTGCTTCAGGTGCATTTGCGCTAACAATAAAAGTCACCATTGCGCAATAAGAAAGGCTGGATGAAACATGTGGGCTGTTAACAATCGAGCACTTGACTTTCATTCAAGCAGCCCACGATATTAGCTCAAGGGTGAGTTGTCTCGTCTACTACGCATCAACCGCACCACTTGGCCCTGTCCCCCTCTATTAATATTCCACTGTATTCCGCCATCGTGAACGGCGAAGCAAGTCTCATTGTTGAGGGGCGGAATGTTCCTGAGCAATAACGGTGCCTGAAACTATGGCATGGAAGCACCAACCAGCGGGGTACTTTGCTGAAAGTTCCTCTCGGTTTCAGGACAGCCAAGTGACAGCCCAGATCTCTCTGCGCGTGAGAACAAAAACAAGAGGAAAAAGAATGGATGCAACCAATCACAACATCGATGCGGGTGCGGTCGGTTGATCCAGTGATCAGCTGGATCGTCGACACTCAACCCCTTGAGCGCCCCATGTATGACATCGTCCAAAACGTCTTTGGCTCCCTTGTCAAGCCTCAAATTGTACTTGGGGCCAGGCAGGCAGGATCAAGTGATGGCCTGCACAGAGTCTGGCGGAATTCGCCCGCAGCCAATACAGTAGGGACGTAGGGACCGTGAGCCATCTGAGGCTCTCTTCCTGTTGACGCTTTGCACTGCGCTTGGTAATTGGACCAATGGGGGCTGACTGTGGATCAATTGATGTGCCTCCTTCATCTCCGATATCCAAATGACTGCTCAACCCATATTCAAGCATTCGAGAATTATCCGCAAGCGAGCTGAGGGCCAAGTGTGTGATGCTGGTGTAACACTGGTAGTCGTGTGACCTGTCGGTATTATACCACTGTATGTCAATTGGACACGACGGTGCGATTTCAGCTTTGTTCAACCACCTTTTCATGGGAAACCGGTGTGTAGTATTCTACATCTCCGATAATACGACCAAGGAGGTGTCTATCCGCGCTATGATGGGCCATGGTCGAGGTTGGCCCGAGTCATGTTCCTGTCTTTTCTTTTAATGGTAACGAACAATAAATTACTGGATGTTGGGCAGAATTGTCCGTCGTCGGCGGCATCAGATGACAAGATCCCAGTTCGTACGACTAGACATGCCGTAATACCGAGTGTGTTCAGATACGTGTTCCAGCCATGTTTTGACAGAGCAATTATTGCTCTGCGCACTTGGGCAAGAGCACCTGGAAATGTCCACCTTGGCCCATCAAAGCTTCCAGAATCTTTCCATGTGCAGGGCTAGATTTTATGCACAATGTCGCACAAGCACGAGCAAGACATGTTGTACCCCAGACTCCGATTTTGTGGCTGGCTTTCAATATAGGCCATGTCCTCATCACACGGCATTACGACACACTTTTCTTTCTCTCTACACCAATTGGTTCTCACGAATAGACCGTTATAGTCCCATCGAAACATGTCCCCAGTGCAGTGTTTGTAGCACCTTCTGATAGCCTTGATGCCAGCCAAGCGCTGCTCAAGATTCTTCGCCGTGTTCAAGTTGCTGAATCCTTGGATTGTTGGAGAGGGTTTGCAGCTCTAGGGTAGGCAAAGAAATATCACGTGGGAACAGACCCACACCACGAAAAATAGCAACCCTGTTGTTATTACGGAGTCCGGCATCACCTGCACTCCAGGTATACAGTTTACACACAGTATACATGCGTTGGTAAGACCGTATTGTGTACTGTGCCACGGAAACAAGGTTGCGCGACAGCTTGAGCTCGGACCACTTAAAGTAAACAAACCAGCAAGCATGAACATCAACAAAGCACTGGGAATCGATATTTATCCACTTGACATCATACGACGGCACTCAAGAACATTCCTGTTTTGCACCCCTCCTGGTCCGCTCCGCGGCTTGCCGAACAGACTTATCTTCAACACCAACTTCAATATAGCTACTGTTGGAACCAAGCGGTACAATCATGTCACCCCCTCGTCGACGTTCAGCCAGGCTGGCGAGCGCCGTCAAGGTACAATGCAGATGCCCCTTGTCCAAACTATCCGTGTCAATATATCTAACTTGGATGCCCAATTCAGTGCAAAGCCACTCCCGAGCTAACATCCGTCGTGGAGGACGAAGAAACACCCTCAAGATGCACCACCTGGTATGCCAATCTCGACACAACCACACAAACTCCTATGGCGGAACCAAGCACTCCCGCCTCGTCGGGGTTGGAGCCTCCCCGCAGCGAAATGCACCCTAGCAAATATCATTCGAGCACCCGGGCTCCTTCATCGGCTCTTAGGCTGGGTTTCTCCGACATCCCCAATGGCGCTTCTAGGCCTGGGGGTCAAGACGGGACACCGAGCAGAGTCAGTCGCGTCCCTTCTTCGAGTTTTACCTTTCGAGTTGCTCGTGAATCTGCGGATACAGAGCTGAGCAGCGAGGCTCAGCGTATGCTGAATGAGATTCGTAACCAGGCTGCCAAGATCAAAGCTGAGCTCGTTGCGCAGAGAGACGCAGAGAACGCTTCCAATATCGGAGGCCGAACCTTTGCTAAGCCAAAGGGAAAGGTTGGGCGATATAGTGCTGCTCATATGGCCGAGTTTAAAAAGATGGATTCCATTGAAGGTCATGCCTCTGCATGGAGAGCACAAGAAGGGCGCTTCACGCCCGTGAAGTCGTTGAAGCGGACACCCTCGAAAGCCAACCTGGATGGTACACCGACCTCTCAGAGAAGCGTTGTCGGTACTCAGCGATCTCCTGCCAAGATGGAAATTGACGAGACATCAAATATGCGACCCAAATCAGGCCTCAAACGCAAGTCGTCTGCCGCTAATTTGGATAGCGACAACCTCAAAGACTCCAAGAGACACAATGTAGATGCCACCGCTAGCGAGTTTTCCACTGCTGCCCGAGAGACAGTACTCTCACAGGTGAAAAGGATCAAGAAAGGCCCGGAAGACGATGCCGCTACCATGCGTCCCAAATCTGTTGAAAATTCGCCCGCGAAACCGGTTTCCGTCTTTTCTCGACTTGCCACCCCCAAGAAGGCTGCCGTGGCCCCGGCATCTGTTACTGGCATGCCTGTGACAAAACCGACAATCTCTTTGGTCCACTCACCATCCAAACCAAGTCCCCGTGGCTTGTTTAAACCTGCCTTAGTAGGCAACTCGAATTCTACCCCATCCAAAGCTTCCGGGCTCGGGCGTCGCATCATCAGCCCCCGAAGCTTTGGTAAGGTGAAATCTATTCTTCGGCAAAATAGGAATGCTCCTGAGGGAGGCAGAAGTGCTATTCCTCACCCCCAAGTATCGCAAACCCCAGCGCCTTCAAGAGTAAACAAGGAGCTCCCTCCCCTCCCGCTTACTACACCTCGTCGAAAATTGACCAAGCGTGTAACCTTCACGCCTGAAGTTGTAACCGCTGGCAACGCACAGAACTCTCCCTCGCCACAGAGAGCAAGCAATCTCAGACTCCGTTCAGCTCTGAAGACGGTTGATACGCACTACCCATCATTGCAAGAAGTTCTCGCAGAGTCGACTCCAAGTCACTCCCTATATCCCGATCTCTCTCCCCTCAAGCACCTTATAGGGTCTCAAGCACGCCGCGCCATCTCCGGATCGCCTTCGACGGCAGGGACATTCACATTTCGCAGCGACCATACCATCAAATTTGGCAGCGCCTCACCGACAGGCTTTGGTGGTTGTCTTGGCCAATCTAGCGTTCGGCGCGTTAGCAACCCAGCTGTTTCTAGTGACATGCCTGGCAGTTTCCCTGCACTGCCTTCTCCCAGTTCTCACCCGAACAAGGAGAATACGGCCCCCTCCCCCATTAAACTATTGTCGGGAACGGCTCATGGAATGCAGAACAAGAAGCACCACAGAGCAACTTTGGATGACGAGGATTTCGATACTGAGCGAGCAGCCAAGAAGAGGAAGAAAGAAAGTGTACCTGAAGGGCAAGCTCTCTTAGCCCCCAGACTTGTTCAAGCAGCTGCACCCCCGACTACTGCCAAGAGAAATCATTTTGCAAGGACCCCTGGCAAGACGCCAAACACACGTGTTATTGGAAGGACGCCGGTGCGTGCTCCCATGGCGGCCAGTCCAACAAAAAAGACGGGCGGTGGTCTGAGTTTGAGTCGCCTCAATATGCTTGCTAAGCCAAAGAATCGCACTTAGCGAAGTCCTTGGCCATGGCGAAAGGGATCAATAACGCAGTTGTCAATGAATGGAGATGGCAAACGTATCGACAGAGCCTCGATCGAGGACTACTTGAGATGAACCGCTTCTGTTTCAGGACACACTGTCCAGGGACGCGGGATATGGCTTACAGACTTGTACAAGTATGAGCACCCGACGGCAACATGAAGGAGTTTCATCTTTCTTGATTGCACTTTTGAGCACTTTCGATTTTTTTTTTTTTTGGCTCTGAATCAAAATCTTTTGCCCAGTTGGCAATGGCAATGTATATTTTTATGGCGCAGAGGGAAACTTTTGGCGTTTGGGAAACAGTGGATTGTTGGATTGTATGATTGAATATTTTTCTGCAAGGTTGACTTTGAAGAGAATTGTACATGACCTTGAGTGTGACAGACAATTCTTCCTACTACTTTACCTACCTAGGTACCTACCTACCTACCTAGGTACCTAGGTGCTTAAGGTACCTAGGTAGATTGCTAATGTGAAGCTGTGTATTAGTACAGGATGCTCCTTCCCTCTGAGCAGTAGCGGAGGATGTTGGGCAGCAAAGGTGGTGCGCGGTGTTCGTGTCCCATGTCCCATGTCCCAATGTCCCAATATCATGGACTCGCGGTTGTTCACATCCTTCACGACCCTTCCGTTTTCTTTCTGCCAGGTCGCCAAAGGTTCAATTGCCAGTCCTCGCAGACGGCTTGGACCTTGTGGCATCCGCATTGGCGAGGCTAACTGCGCAATGGGGGGAGCACGGCATGAGCCTAGCGTATTTACATGCACCTTTTGCTATGGCATTTCAGCCGAACAACCGCATATCCTTGGACGGTCCGCCCGACTTGCTTGCGCCAAATGCTACATCACCATCATCAATCTTTCCATATGTTGGGTCTGTGGAGAGTTGATTTATCGCGAAACAGACTGTGTGAGCTTTGGCTGGTGTTTCTGGCATCGAGCTTGCTATGGATGTTTGCTTTACGGAAGTCGGAACCTCTGTGCTGGTGCGCTTGGGCCTCCGAACGATGGCCAGGAGGGAGGAGAAGAGGTCATGGAACCGCCTCTTTGTGCTCTGTGTACTACTGAGTGTGAGGTTGATGGGCTCAACGGCGACGACGTACTTCAGAAGGGGCTGAAAAGAATCGACGTGGTGGACGGTGGTGTGACGAGAAGACGCTGGGCCGAGAACGCGAGTTCCAAGAATGGAAAGACGGCTGTAAGGTAAATGGTTTCTCGAGTTGCCTGGCACCTGGCTAAGAGAAGATATTTCTCATTTCTAGGCCCAATTACTGACTTCTGGGACTCGTCTTGGTCTTGACAGCGGCCATGCCCATTCCAGCCCGTCGACGATCTGGATCAACATCAATGACCCTATTAATGGAGAATCTTTTCGCCCGCATCCCTTGAAGCCTATTCCACCACAAATGGAATCTGGAACAATGGTTCTTGGCGTCAAAGCGCGCTTGCAACTCTCCAAAAACAAGCAGTGATGCCTTGATACAACCCTGAGCTACCCTGGAGAATGACCTAAAGGATACTGGCGAGCGACAAACGAGAATCATTTCAGCGTATGCGACGGCATGATTACACGGCAGTTTTATTCACCATTCACTTAGCAACGCACGATTTCTGGGCATCCTTATCGAGCATAGTTTTACAGCGAGGTATTCAACAAAAGATTGGTAGCCCCCAGCCCAGTGAGCACATTGAGCTGAATTGTTACCGACATCTCGACATGGCATGTGCCACGAACATCCAGTATCGCATGGCCGAAGACGACTGTTCACAATCTGCAATGCAGGTCTGATTGATATCTAGTTCGTCACACAAGCCGACACGCACCGATTTGGGAATGGCACCCCCTGGTACGGAGTAGGCATTGGCGGGTTCAAAAACTGGAACCAACCAGCGGATTGACGGCAGTCAGATGCATCCGGCCAGAGCCAAGCCAAAACCAGGACCAAAGCCGGCACAGCTCCGGGTCACAAGCTTGGACCAAAGCTCAAGCAGAGCAAGCATTGACAAGGGAGCAGTGGCATGGAGCATAATCATTGGCCATTGGGCTTGCCGGGGTCCGTGGACTAGCGCGGTGGAGGAGAGCACGTCCCATGGTCTATTTGTTAGTGCGTAGCGGTGTGGCAGGTATGCACACTAATAATGGGTACATGGTCACGGTATGGAGCCCTAAGAAATGTCCACGACAAAAAAACTAGAAATTTAGGAATTAAGCGAAAGGGCGGGCCACAGGGAAGTTCCAGCACTTTTTTTGGCCAATTTTGGGCACTAGGGAAAGCTGTGTGGCCATGCTGACGCCGTGGTGGTAGCCTGTGTCTCTGGCAGTACATGAGCGAGCCCAGCGCTGAGTCGAGCCTTTTTACCAGAGCGAGGACCGCGAACACATCGTGTGGTTTTTCTTCCCACTGTCATCACCACACCAGTCCACAGCTGCTGACTCTTTTGCTGGTGCCTCAACCCACCATTGGACCCCCCCCTCCCATACACCAGAGACTTTTTGCGCGCTTAATCCTCTCCGAGGTCATGCGATCTTAATCACCTCCCCCTTCCTCCACAAGTAGCACCCGACCGCCGACACAGACAATTGCAAAGTAGCCGACTCGCCCAAGGCCATCAAGATGTCCCAGGTCGCTTCTCAGGTATGATCAACCCTTCCGTCTTGCTCCAAATCCATCGTCAATACAAGCCCTTCCGACTCTGTCGCCATCCATCCATCACCTTCAAGCACACTGTGCTTCGTCACGTCGATGCTCGTCACGGTTTTCACACCCGACCGTCTCTGCTGCTCAGTCGGCATCGTCGTCTCGCCAAATTCACCTTACCACATCTCTTCCCGCCCATGCCAAGGTTCCCTTTTGTCTTTCCGCATCTCTGAGGAGCTCTTGCCGCCTCGTCCGAGTCATGCATTACTGAGGCCAGATCTAACACTCGTGCGTTATAGAACCGTTTCGCCTTCCTTGGTACGAACCCACCTCATCATCGCCCTCAGCATCGCCCTCCAGCACCACCAAACTGGCCCTAGGCGAGCTCACCAACCGTCGATCGCTACTCCTATTCTGCGCGCAATTGACATGACACTAACCACATGTCCCGTTTCTAGGCAACGACGACTCTGGCGAGGACAAGCCCATCGCCCCCGTCAAGACCGTCGACAAGGCCACCTCCCGTACCACCAAGCGCACCACTGAGCCCCAGGCTCCCGCTGCTCCTACTCGCGGCACTGGCAACCGCCGTGGAGGTCCCCGTGGAAACGAGGGTGGTGAGTCTGATTCATCGGAGCCCGATTCTCATTTTGGGCATATTCTATTTCACACCCTTGAGGAGCCTAGACTAAAACATGGACTCTGCCTAGCTTTCCGCGACCGTGGTGCCGGCAGCGATAGAAACCACGCCCGCTCCACTGATGAGACCCCTAGAGATGGCCCTCGTGGTGGCTACGGCGCTCGTGTCCGTGGTGGTAAGTGACAGAACCCGACGAATGCACATTAATCGTCATCAATAGTCAATGCCCTGTATCCTTGGTGATGCTAATTTTTCTTCTTCAACTACAGGTCGCGGCTCTCGTCGCCCCCGTGAGAACGATGATCGCCACACTTCCCGCACTGGCGTCCACCCGTATGCCTCTATTCTATGCGCTTCTCCACCCGATGGGCTAACACAGAGATTGTAGTGGTTCCGAGAAGCAAGCTGCCCAGTCCTGGGGCGCCACTGAGGGTGATGCCGAGCTGAAGGATGAGCAGGCTGGCGAAGCCATTGCCCAGTCCGAGAAGAAGGAGGCCCTTACCGAGGACGCAGCCGCCGAAGAGGCCGCCGAGCCCGAGGACAAGAGCGTCTCTTACGCTGACTACCTTGCCCAGCAGGCCGAGAAGAAGCTCAGCCTCGAGCGTGACTTCAAGGTCCGTGAGGCCAACGAGGGCAGCAAGCTCGACAAGAAGTGGGCCAACGCCAAGGCTCTGGAGAAGGCTGACGACGAGGACTTTATCGCCGGTAGCCACGGCAAGAAGCAGCGTGAGCGTGAGCGCAAGGTCAAGCAGACCGTCGACTTTGACCCGCGCTTCGTCGAGCCTGAGCGCACCCGTGGAGGCGGCCGCGGCGGTCGCGGTGGACGTGGTGGACGAGGTGGTGAGCGTGGCGGCGAGCGTGGCCGTGGAGGCAACTTCCGCGGCGGACGTGGTGGTGCTGCGCCCATCAACACCAAGGATGAGTCCGCCTTCCCCAGCCTCGGCAAATAAACGCCTCAATCATGGCCGTATTAGTGGCTCCCTGGAGTTTGGTATTTTTTGACATGGTACATGTGTTGAGATACCCGCCCAATATGGCTTTTGTATGTCTCTTTTTACCAAGGACGTACCCAATTTTCTAGGGGAGCCCCCAAAAGCATCTGTTGGCCTTCAATATGGATGTCGGGAAATGATGCGTCACCGGAATCAAAATGGTGAAATGTGTGAATGGACAGTTGACAGGGAAAGAGAATTGAGGAACGAAGAAACAGAGAGAGAAAAAGAATGTTGCCACTGACAAAAACAAATAGGGTGGCGAACAAGAGGAGAAGTGGACCGTGGTACTGGATGAGGGTTTTGATACAGCCTCTCATGGTTTGTCTCTTTTGATTTTAAAGGACTGGCGGACGGAGGACACAATTTCTACCCTTTTTTTTTGCAATCACACTCTCGGTCGGAGTGGTCTGGTTTCTCTTTGGCTGGTAACGGCAACGGTAACCCGCTGCGTGAGTCCTGTGTACTTATGCGCAGCTACTTTTATCTCTGTTTTTTTCTTTCCTTGTTCTTGCTCTTTACTACTTGAGCTAGGTATAACTGAATAGTCTTCATTTTTTTGCAAGAATCGTGCCGCCCGTGTATGTTGTCTTGGCCATGCAGTGTTGGTCATGCAAGCTTTGCTTCCCTGCCGAGTGCTGATCCTTCACTCTGTACTCTGTCCGAACCACGTGTGAAACGTTTCAGGTTTGCGGAACAGTCTGAGACGTCACAATGATAGGAGTTGCGCATCATAGCGTGCATTGAACTTATGTTTCTCCCCCCATGCACTCAAGTGCCGTGCCATTGCGCCAAACGCAACAAAATCTGCGCATCACTGGTTTCCAAAGGTCACGTACAGAATGTCCACTCGTCCTCTTCACATCACAGTTACAGCTGCAGCCCTCAAAAGTACCGAAGAAAGTGTTTCGTCTGCAGCAGCGCGCCTTCCACGACCCCCAAGAATATAAAAATGTCTAGCTTTCGTCCCTGTATTCCTATCATGCGGCTTTTTCATAGAGGTATAAATCCAACGATCCCAAACACAAAATTCGCCGTCCAAAAACAAGAAAAACCCCCCAATAACCCCTTGAAATGCCATGTCAGTGCTGGTTTTTTCGCGGGTCGATTTCCGCCTTTATCGGAAAGACCTGAAAGACTTATTCGCTAGAGGAGACACCGTTGTTCCAATTCCCAAAGCATTATCTCGTGTTCTACGTCCCGCCATATTGGGTGTGTTTGCACAAAACCCGCAAATGTAAACGCTCGGCATGGTGCGCCTGGTAATGTTAATGCATCTCCCGTGAAGACACATCTCGCACGATTCGCTAATGATGAAACCATTGTCAGATTATTTGAACAAGAAGCCAGGTATACCAGGAAACAGAGGGGAGGGGGCGATACTGAGGACATACCATTGAACCATGAAGCCATCGCCTTCGTCCGCTTTGCTGTTATTGCATATGCACCGAACGTTGTAATTGTCCGTTCCATAACTTGAATCGGTCAGACTGGCGGGCGAAATGATACCCCCAGGAAAGTTGCGGACGTTGTTATTCAAGGACCGGTGCGATGGCCTTGCGCTTCCTAGTCGAAGAGAGCGCTTTTGTCGATCTTCCACAACCCTTCGCAACTCGCTAGCCGCATCACCAACTTTACCAGTCTTCTCATTCACGACTGTCTCTGCCTCGCTCTCCCCCTCGTTGACCGAGTTACTGTTGCTTCTGTCACTATTGCTCCGGGTTGACGAGTGGAAAATCGAGCCCACTGGCTTGCGGGGGTCTGGAAGGGCAAATGATGCATTAAAGGAGGTGTTGCGACTGGGGATGATGATAGGCTCGTCATCTGAATCGGAATCGACTTCGGCCGATAACCAGTTGCGACGTGTGGACAAGTCTTGGGAGCTTTGGCTTCGCGTCATTCCCGTGCTGCCACCTCCTAGCATAGTGCTCTGGACCATCGCTCGCCCGTGAGCGTCTATGGATAAGCGTACAGAGGCACGTTGTCGGGCTTGAGGAGAAGTCTCTGGTATGGAAGCCAGACTCGATAGCCGCTGCTGCGTCTTGCGCGGCGACATCCTCCCAGGCAGGCGACCAGGCGGCTTGTCGGCGACAAGTACTGGGCCACCAGCTGGTCTTGCTGCTGGAGCCAACACTGGAAGTGAGCCCCTCCTGACCGTCTTTCTCCCTCGGCTCTCGCTAAGACTTCGCCCAAGGCCGAGTCTACTGAAAGGTCTTACCGGGGAGCTTGCCGTTGCTCGGTCAGACGCCTTGGTAGAATTCCTTCTACCTCTAAGGTTGTTGGGTCCGCGCTCATCAGCTGCCTGCGATTTTCCAGAGTCGGCAATTGCGGCCTCAGCAGACCCGGACTGCACCATGTTCCCGAAATTTGTATCCATGGTTGCACTTTGTGGACGACTAAAGAGAAGGCCAGGATCAACAGCATCTCCAGTATTGATAACATCAAATGAGTCTTCCATCATGGGGGCGAACTGCGTGGGCAACGGAAGGTCGTTGACGGCAGTATACACAATATCGGACGCAGATGGTTTTGGAGCTAGCGTCCTGTCTTGCGTGTGAGGCTGAACATTTTCTTGGTTTGAAGAGGGCGGTGCGGTGGGATCCTGAAAAAGCTGTACATCAGTGTTCCAATCGAAAGAACCCGTATGGCGGTGTGAAGGTGTAGGTGGTTGGAAAATGTGAGGTCCTGCTGTGGCGAACTCCAAGTCCATATTCATAGGCATTGACGGGTCCCAAAAGTGTGGTTGTGTCGTAGCTGGAGCAGACATGGGATAGCCGAACATGTCGGTAGCACTGCCCATCAATGCTGCCATTTCCTGCTGTGATGGGTCATGGAAGTCTGGGTGGCCGAAGATTTGATCATTTTGCATATTGAGCTTGGGGGCAAGCTTACGCTCTCCCTTCCGGGCCGTAGGCGGCGGCGATATCACTTGTGTCGGCTCCTCTTCGGTGCGGATGTCTTGACGAGCCTTCTTGTATGAGGAAGTCGGGGTCTTGCACCGGTGTACGCTCGTCTGAGACTCGAATTTGGCCGTCGAGGAAGCTTTATGGGTTGTGGAGGGGTTCGGCGAGGATGGTAATCGGCAAGCCGGAGAAACTGGAGGTAAAGCAGGGCCTGGGTTTGGAGAAAAGTGATTTACATGCGATGCGATTTCAGCGGCGATTACCTCGGCAGACAGCAACCGCTTATGACCTGCCGAAGGGTTCCCCGATGAGGCAGAAATGAAGTCCGGGAAAGTGCCTTGCGTCCCTCGCAGATTGCCCGGAGTTGCGTTGAAGACGGAATATTCTTCAGCAAACCGAGGAGTCAACCCGCCTGTTTCGGAGAAAGAGCCTTGGTAATGTTTCGGTGTTTCGAAAATCGGACTGGGAAACGAAGCAGATGTTGGTGTTTGCTTTGGCGTGGGCGGGTGAGCGTTTGCTTCTCCAAAGCTGCTGAAAAAAGATATCAGGTCAGCTCAACCGTGCAATCGTGAATGCATGGTCCATGGTGGAGAGTGGGGAGCACCATGCTCCATGCTGTGTGGGTGGGCTCACCTGGCGACCGGATGATCCTCGCTCATAGCAAACCGTGAAAATGTGACAATGCTACAGGACAAGAGTATTCATCCCAAGTGCTTTGTATGTAAGCCGAGGGCAGAATGCACTGGAGCTGTGGTCCAAGCAGAGCATGTACCAGATGCTTGCGAATATCCAATCACAACGGCGTAACGTCGCAGGTCGATAGCGAAGTTTAGTCTGGATGCATGCACTCGGTGCCAAGAGAAACGGCAAAGGACGACTAGTTGTGGATTTCCGGAAGAGACTATTATGCTGGCAAGTAAAGTACGAGGAAAGCGCTCCAGGTTGGAGCAAACCGGGCGGGGGAACACAGGGTACAGAAATTAATCGTTAGAAGAAAAAGAATAAGAGTGCGACCAGATGAACCAGAGAAGAAAGCTGTGAGAAGGGCAAAACGACTATGGTTAGTTTGTAAAAGCAACGAACATTGATTGCCTTGGGACTGCAGGGAGACCCGGGGGGAGAGACAGAGCTTACCTTGGCGGCCCTCCCAAGTCTAGCCAACAAGGGGTACCCCGCCGCTCGCCGTAGGAGAAGGGGGACACACAAGGTCGGCACTTGGTGAGGTTGCTGTTAGGTCTCCCTGTTGAGTTGGTCTCGAGGGAAAGAGGAGCGGCGTTGGAAAGGCAGGCGGTATGATAGGTATAGCCCGAGATCTTCCCAAGGATGAGATGTGATATGAGCAGTAGTGATGGTCAAGACGATGAGAGACAAGAGCACAAGGAACTGGATTGTAGCCGTCGACTGGGGAATGGAAAGCTAGTCAGAAGCCCACAATCGGTTGGTGACGACGGGTTGGTGGGCGGCACCACGGAGTCTGTGTCTAGGCAGACGAGAAGAGCAGAATGAGGCACTCTGGGCCAGTGTGCCACAAAATCACAGCTCCAATTCAACCCTCAACTGGGACAAAATTCTGGGTGAGGGACAAGGACAAAGCCGCCCAGCGGACAACCGCCCACTCGATCAGACAAGGGCGGACCAGGGGTCCCTTGATAGGCCAGCTTTTGACTGGATCGATTGGATCGACTCGGTTTGACTGGCTAATATGATTGAGGTTGAGTCTGTTGCTAATTAGGTTGGCGAAACTCTGGCAGGTCAGAGAGCCCTCGGCCTTTCCCTGCTACAGTATCGTCCGTGGCAATGAGAAGCCTCCTGTCGTGACTCTATTTCATCAAGGCCAACAGCCAGGCGTTTGACTCGCAAAGGCTGCATGTATGTATTTGCCCATATCCGTCAATGGGACGGCTCCAACCATAATCATGCATGGCGTTAGACTTTGGCGTTCCTGAACCAAGTACGGACTGACCCTCACAGTTCACCCCGTGGCCATGGTGCTTGAGAGAACATGTTCCTGACCCCAAGCCAGGAGAGAGGGAGAGACGTAATTGTGGACTCTGGTGCATACTGTATGTAGTAATTCGATGCACTTTGACAGCAATATGGCATGTTTATCTTTAGTAGGTTTGATCTCTAGGCTCGATGCGCCCTGACCAGATAGATGCTCGTCGTCGTTGCTCGCCCTGCTCTCTCGAGCGCATCCCCAGTGTCTTGATGTTGCCTCTGTTCTTTCCCCTTGGGCCTTCTCCCTCTGCAAGCTGTTGCACAAACCCTTTTGCGTTGCATGGTCAGCTAATTGGACCCGTCGGCTCAGATTTGCTTCCAGCCCTTGCCGGCCCGCCCACCTGCAACCGAATTCCAGGGAGAGAGACAATCAGCTCTTGGCCATGGTGAGTTGCTCAAGAGACGAGCGGGGACTCATCAAGGAACAGCGTTCCACCATGGCCTGCAGGGATAACGACAACTGAGCCGCTTTTGCTGTCGGCCAGAGTAGTCGTTTGACTCGTTTCTGTGACGGCACCTTTGCGCCCAATTGTCCGCCCGTGCGTCTGTCTCTCTTTTGCGGAATCACCGCCAACAAACATCTTCTATTGCTGCCGTGGTCTGTGAAGGATCCACGCTGACGATTTGGTTTCTGTATGCTCTTGTATGGCAACCGATGGACCGTGCAACTTCACAAGCTGGTAATAATATCTGGTGCGAGCACAAGGCGGAACCGGGCCAAGTCACTCCGAAGCTGTGACTTGGGATGGATACGTTTTTTGCTCCAAACGGGTATTGGCCAACGTCGAACGTAGCTTCCCTGCTCCCATGCTTCATCAAATTACAAAACGGCAAGTGCAATTGCCATGATTTATCCTCGTTTGCGGAGTACATAAAGTACTTAGGTAGCTGCTTGCCCAAGAGCCCAGAAATGCGGCATGCTGGTATTTGACACTCAAGGCCTTCAGCCAAGCGACCATGGCACTTACTATTCTGATGTGTTTATGGCTGGCTTCCTGGATACATGCTGGGCTTGATTTATTTTATTCTTTTAGAGAGAGCAAAAAAAAAAGGAAACTCTAAATCACAACCAAGCGAGCTATCTCTTGGCGGCAGTTGCTACAGTACAGAATAGCCAATCATCTAAAGCCAGGACTTTGCACTTCCCGCCTTGCCAGCCTCCTCGCTGGCTGACTTCGTCGACGTATTGTTGTTTCCATCACTCGACAGGACTGCGCAAAGCTTAATCAAAACAGTTCCCATTTTCAGCGGATGACGGACAGAGCACTTCGAGTCTAGCTTTCGCCTGTACCGACTGATTGCCCATTGGCTGACAGAAAATCGTCTTTGAGCAAACCAAACATGCCGAACCAGTTCTCCTGACGCCCAAATTGAAGGCAAGCGTGAGAATAGGAAACCAGCCACTCAGACAGAGTGCTGGACCTGTTTGTTCTCGATTCAGTCTCCTCACCATATATCTCAGTGTTGGAATCCGTCTATTTTGTTCCAACTTTGCCTTCTCAGACATGACTTGGCTTTCCAATGCCAACACGGAAACCAAAATCTACCTTGCTTCCCACGCCAATTTAGCCCGACATCCATATCGCGGCCAGCTTCCTCTGGAGAGAAATGTTCGTGGGGATTTGCGGGCCTAGCGATTCATCCTGAGTTACCTGGATTTTTGCTTAAACAAGGAAGCCAGCGCAAGCCACCCACCTTGTCTCGAGGGATCCCGATCGGCGTTCGAACTAATTTCAGCCATATGTATTTTTCCCCATTTCAAGCCGAACTAAGGTCCAAGAGAATATCCGCATCGCACTGTGCCGCAAACACCGAGATATGGTTTGACGCATTATTATACTCTCTAGTGACTGACCATCGCGGCCACATCTACAGACTAGGAACGGCAGGCTTCATCTACCACAAACTTTCCTTCGAAGCCAACGTGGATCCGATGGCCGCCTTGAGAAGAGCGAGGCGGTTCGGTCCAGGGTGGTGGCAGGCAACCTGCATCAATGGGATTCATGGGCCAGTCACCCATTCACATCCTCTGCGCTACTGAGAAGGCACCCGCCTCGAACATGTCTCACTCGGTTGTAGGGATGCGTCTCGATTGAACTCGGGGCGCCAATGAGCACTGGGCATTCGATGGCCTGTTCTAGATGCGTGAGATTTGATCTCATGCCATCATTTATTCAGCTCACGAATGGCAAACCGAACTTTTGGGCATTAAGTCCATATTCCAGCCCACCGTGGTATCCCAGCAACATTAGCAGCCACATATCGAGCGACGCATCTTAGCATTGATTGTATGAAGCGCCGTCTCCGAGAGACTTTCCGCCTCTCCGGGTCGAGTCGGGATTCGAAAAGCAAAGTCCCATGATACAATCCGACCGGTGTTTGGGACTGGCGGTCAGTTATCACGAGGTTTACACCCGTGCCTACTAAAAATCTACGACGCCCATGTATGTACATGCACGGGGCCAGAAGGACGGGTGGAAATACAAATAGTCAGCTCATCATTGTCCAACCGTAGTGGGAGCATGGGGCGTAATGATGAGGAAGAACAACAAGAGACAGCTGCGCAGCAAGCAGGAACGGGCTAGGGTGGCGCATTGTTAGCCTTGTTAACGCAGAGACTAACGAACTTGACCTGACCAGAGGCAGGTCGGGTCACGTAATTGGAGTTGATGGAGGTGAATTTCTCAACCTTTTCCCCCACACCATTTACGGGAATGGCCGACGTAAATGTTGGGAGTGCATGAAATGCGACATTGCTTCTGGTGGGCAATACGTTGGTCGAGGGGGGGTTGATTTGTTCAGCTGCGCGGCTCGTGTTTCGAGTCGATTTGTTCCACTGTCGCACAACTTGGGAGTTTGCCTGAACTGATTGGCTCTCGTTTCACCACGATCCCAGATGTAGAAAGAGACCATGGGGTGGCTTAGAACATGCAGCATATTTTGTACCTTGGCCAGATCTTTTACAAACCAAGCCCTTGCTTCTTCACATGCAGTGTTCGCGCGTGCGACCTTGTTCCTAGGCCAAGCGAATGCAGGTAAAAACGCTTCCTCCCCTGTGCTATCTGTTCACACCATCTCAGCCCTGGCCATCAAAAACGCCCGGGTATCAACTTGTCCGACAGATGCGCAATAATCATGAAACTGTTGGCTGGTTTTCTTTTTTCTTTTTCTTTGTCAACTCTCATGCTTTGGAAATTATACGAAAATTACACTCGCGCGTAGCCCATGTTGCCCCTGCTTGGGTCGATGATCTTTTGTCGAATAGCGAATCGTGCCATATAACAACTCGACTCGCTATGAATCGGTGCTCAAAGCACCACAACATCGGTCCTTCCACCCTGTATTAACCAACTTACTAGGACTGAATTCCCACGTCGATGCGGACTAAGCTGCCAAGCCATTTTGCCGAGTCTGTCCGGGCAAAGCAGGCTTGCCTTGTTTGGAACATCTGTGCCATGAAGACACAACCTGGATCCATCTGGAGCAACATAGTCTGTGCAATCTTCAAGGACGAATTTGCAAAGGCATGACCTACACGTGAACAGGCAACAGAGTGCTCCTCTAATCATGTTATGCTAAGTATCGTCGTGCTATTCTAAGGTCTGCCATAGAGACCCAAAAGGAAAATCGCTCAACAAGCCCAGCTTCATTGAGACGTGTAGATTTTTCAGACTGCTGGTGTACAGACAAGGAGCTGGTGCCGAGCATGCTGTGAAATACAACAAGTCTTGGCCGTCGCTCCTTGAGCCAGAACTCAGGTTGCATATGCCCACAGTAACGCTGTACAGTGAATTGTAAAAACATTTACTGGCGAGAGAGATTTGCCTTGCAACCTGTAGGAAAATTTTGAAAAAAAAAAAGGGTCAAATATACATCGATAAAGGGTATGCGTCGAGGTGAAACGTAGAGAAGTGAAGACGAGACCAGATAAAAAATAAAAAAGGAGGAAACCCAAGCGGAGATGTCCCCAAAACTTGGCGCGACCAATCTGCCAAGCCATTCTACAATCCGAAAAATAAAGAAAAAGAATAAAAGCAAAAATTGAAACCAGTGACCGACAATACTTGTCGGAATTCGCTCCCGGCCATGCCAACACACATTTCCTGTCTCCAATGCAAGCCGGTATATAACCCACCCTCTCTATATTTCCATCTATAACCCAGATTGTCGTTGGGCCTGAAGACACACACAAGGAAAAAGAAAAATCCATCAGGTCGTCCGGGTTTGTAGCGAGTTTTAGAATAAAAATTTCGTGACTTCGTGCTCTCCTTCATTGTTCATCAATCAGATACGGCTTCACCCTTCGCCAAGCAAGAACGTCTATCGGTACAGGGTAACGTGCAACCTATTGGGCAACTCGGCAACAAGATGGCAAAGTTGGGGCCAGGGCAGCCCCTCCTCAGGCCGAGAACTAAATCATGTTACTCAGCGTTGGAATTGGACATGACATCGATACAGGTTGAGATCCTTGAGCACAGTGACCATCTGGCGCCGGAGGCGTCGATGCAGGCTCTTGGTGCTGTGGATGTCGTGGTATATGCTGTTGTTGATGCGGAACTTGGAGATGAAGCTGAGGTATGTGTGGAGGCGGCAGAGATACTGCTGTTGGTCTACTGAGATTCGACAATGGGGCCGGCGCTGCTTGGGGAGTGACGGGTGGTTTGACAGTCGTATCTGATTTGACCTTGGGCGTTTGGCTAACCAGGGTTCTGTTGTTGCCATTTTCCCGGCGTCTCTTTGGAGTGTCCTTGATCTTTTGGTGCGTGTGGCACTGTTGGCACAGGGAAGATTAGCCGTCACCCATTTCTTAGTTTTCTGTCTGGCTGATTCTCAGTCTAGCTTACCTTGTAGGCGTGTCGAAACCATGTTGTGCCCTTCTTTTTGCTGCTCACCAATGGCACCCAATCGTTACAGGAAGTGCAGAGCCCTTCCCAAACGTCCGGATTCCCGTCCATCCGCCTTGTGTCCAGAGGCTCTTCAAAGGGCTGACCAGTCGCGGCGCTAATACCATGGGTGAATGATTTGTCGTACCAGAAAGCAGAGTTTTTGAGAATCAGCCATCTCCCTGGCTTGCAGATGCCACACCAACCCTCGCGTTTATTGCCATGGCCGCGAACCCACTTTGGAGTGTAGAGGTCTCCCTCAAACCGCAAGTCTTGCTCGTAGGGAATCATGTTGGGATCCCAGTGGTTCATATCTTCCTCAGGCGGCGGGATTTGTTCCTCTGTCAGAGCACCAAAGAGGTCAGGCGGATCAGAGAGATCCTTGTAATGACCATGCAGCAGAGGAGGGTCCCCATTACTCTGAAGCATCTTAAATAGGCCCTGTGACGGCAGAGGAGGCGGTTGTTCATACATGCCCTGAGGCGGCATGTGAGAAGGCGGGATCATACCGTGTCGCGGAAAGATTGGCTGTCCAGGTACGACAAATGAGGGATGCTGAGGCGGAGGACCTTGCATTCCACCAACATTGAACGATTGACCGGGCACCTGCGGTGGGTAGTTCTGGAGGGACATGCGCTGAGGTGCCGTATAGCCATCTTGGGAACCATGGTAAAGCATGGGAGACTGGCGTCGGTTTTGCCCTGGGGCGTATGATCCAGTAGACCAGCGCTGACTCTTGGATGCTTCAAGATTATACGGTGCAGATCTTGCACTTGGCCTTGGAGATGGCGAGGCTCGGCCACGGCTTTGGGTTCGCACCTGGTCTGGCCTGCTTTGCGAGGCGACTCGAGGTGACGTCACGGGCGACAAGTGTATGGACGACATGAGCGAAGTTCGGTTTGATGTAGTCGACAGATAATCTGAAGCGTAGGACGGAGCTTCGGACAAGCCAGCAGGAAAGTCTTCATACAAGGACGGCATGTCAGATAGCGGCTCAGAAGTCGAGACTGTCAATGAGGAATTCGATAGCCTCCTGCTGTTGATTTCGCCGTCCATGTTCAAGTTGGATGCTTCCTGGGATTGATCAGAATATCGCAGGTCAATGATAGGTACAGCCTCATCCGTGGTGTAGGCTTGGCCAATTGGCCCCTCGGTGTCCAGGTTTTGAAAGTCGAGTGTTTCGCCACATGAAGGTTGGTTCCATCCATCTTTGTAGTTCAAATTAGACCTCTCGCGTAGACTAGGTAATGGGATGGTCAGAGACTCACCGTGGCCTGACATGGCTAGCGGAAGCATCTCCTGGGGCACGGATGGAGGCCGCGATGTCGGTGTATTGGGGGCAGCCTGTTGCATGTGCAAACCGCTCCAAGCAGACATAGGATGGCATTCGTCACTAGAAGTGTACGGTGCGTCGGTGTACATCGTCGCTGGTCGTTTCCACGATTCCGTAGTAGGCGGCGTCATCCACATTGTTTCACTGGAAATCATTTCGTCATTCACATCCATCACGTCGGCGCTCATTCCCATCTCTGAAGATGGGGTTGACGTAGCGAATAAAACGACAAGCCGGAAGTTGTAAAAATAAAAGCTGAATGAAGTGAGTGGAAGGCAGGATCAGGATGCTCCCAAACCGACGCGCAAGCGAGGTAGAATGGTCACGCGTCGTGAGTAAATGACTATGTCGTTCCACAGCACCTTCGAAGTCGTCGATGATACAATGTCTCTTGTTAATATAAGACACTGTTGCAGGAAGGAAGGCGGGCAAATTTTGTCAGAGTGTCAGTGCGAGGACCAAATGAGGTACAGATGCCTAGAAAGCTGCTGGGGCGATTCGCGCCTGAAGGGCCCGAATATATATATATATATCGGTACCAGTTTAGGCACAAGGCGGCACTCCTGCCTGAATGTAACAGAGATTGCTGTATAACGAGCAGGCAAATGTGAACGTGCTTGTCAGAAGCTCAGCAGTATCCGGTCTTTCCTGTTTAGTTGAAGTGTTCTTAAATATGGCGTGGGAGTTGGTTGGCACAACGTGTGTAAGTTGTCGAGAAACTTCCTCGAGCGGAGACAAAAGATGGAGCAACAAAGAGTGAAGTGCAGGACGGTCTCTCACGCAGGCTGATTAGAGACGTCGCGAACCAGCGAGCGATTTAGCTGAAAGGATTGAATTACAAGGAGAGTGAGTATTGGCATGTATTGCTGGTAGCAGCGCCAGACGACCCTTGGGCAAATGCCTTGATGGAAGGTGGTTGTGTTGTGTGGTAAGAAAAGAACGATGGTTGGAGCGGAAGCAGGGAGAGGACCAGCTCCTTTTGTGTAATAAAGAAGAACTGAGACGAGAGAGAGTGTGTGTGAATAAGTAGAGAGATTGGCGATGGCACGCGTGGGCTGGGGTTAGGCGAAGACAAGAGAGTGATGGATGGAGCTGGTGAGTCTTGTGTTATACGGAAGAGACTGGGGCACCGGGCAGTTGCACACGACTAAGAAAGTCGAAAGATGCCGTGGGATAGCGGGTCCGGGGGGAGTGTGGTTTTTCATGAGCAACAATGAGGACCACGGGGAGGACAGAAAGTCAGAGACTCCAGAGAGGTGTGGGAACAGGATTCCGACAACTACTCTAGGTATTGCAACGGGTGGCCCCGACTGGAGTGCGTGTCCGCGTGTCCGCGTGTAGCGTACTCCGTACATATAAGCATTACCAGCATGAAGAGCATTAGTACAAGCGGACAAGCATCCAGGCATTCACACAGAACACATGTTGAACTCGACGTAGACGGGCAGGGCAAAACAGCACCCAGAGTCCAGACATAGCCCGCTGCGAGGCGTGTATTGCGTATTGTGCGCCAATGAGTCTGTGAATACCATAAACTCCGGTTGGCCCTCATCCATATGGGTTCCGTTCTGCGAGTCCGAGGGAGTACGTGTACGCACCCAGTCAGTGCTGGCCAGCTCGGAGTTTGTCCTGGAGGTGCCCAGGTCCTGGAAACCCATATCGTATCTTTGCCACACAGGTCATCCATCCACTTGGTGGCTCCGACCCCATCAGGCCTTGCAAGGTCAGGCACGGAAGACGGTAGTGAGAAGCACCCGGCGTCACCATTCCATCAAGATCTGTATTAGACTGGGGGTTGGATTTGGCTTAGACCAGCACCACATTGACCCGTTGAGATGTCACCCATTTACCAGGGTTTCGGCTAATCCCAAGCGAGAACAAGGCGTGTAAGAAGGTGTCGGAGGAGTGGACGACAAGGAGAGCCTCTGGAGCAGACGTGTACCATGTTGAGTGCGTAATATCGAAAGATTTAGGGTGGATGGGAGGAGCATGGGAGCCGCTGGAGCCCGTCGGGAGAAAGATCAAAGTCCCGTTTGACAAAGAAGCTTGCCCTGTCCCAGGCCGCCTGCCAACTATTATCGCTGGGCTGAGCAGTGTGGGAGAAAGTGTCCACTCGGGAAACTTGGGCGAACAAGGCGATTTAGGCTCCCCATCCAGTACTTTGCCAGTCACTATAATCCAGACTTGGGCCCACGTCGACAGGAAATGATTGGGGTTGCTTGGGAGGGGGGCGGGGGTCTACCAATTTCGAGTGCTAGGCACAGTCGTTGCAAAAGCACGCCTGGCGCCCTTTGAGCACTTGCAATCAGCAGCAGTGGCTCAATGTAGGGAGTGAATGACGTTGTCTAGGGGCTTGCTGGGCTTGCTGGGATCCGGAGACTCGCCAGGTTCCAGGTTTGAGGTTTCACTTAACAAGTGCGGGAGCCTTTTACTTTTTCGTTGCGTTGCAGGTACAGTTTTTGACACCGGGGGGGCGGGTGACGGATGTTGCTGAGGGTGGGCTGGGTAGGAGAGCAAGAGTGCAGAGCTGTAGGCTCGTTGCGATGCGAATGATGGATGTGCTTTTGGAGTTTTGCGGCTCCGTAAAAGAGATGGCTTGCGCCAGATGTGGCATGTGCATGCAAGTCCAGGGACTCTGGGCTGCCTGCAAATGTGCAACCCAGAGCAAGTACGTCGAAAGTCACCGGTTCCTGGGAAGTTGGGTACAGATCGGTGCCAACGTTCAATCTAGGCAAGGTGAGCCTCCCCGCCCAACAACTTAAAGTCGAACAATCTCCTCGATACTAAGTGCCTTCGCAAATACTTTGGTACTCAACCCAGGTGTCTTTTCAAGTTGCCAGGCATGCAGACCAAGTATTTACTTATTTACTCCTCAAATGTACATATAATCGTGTTTCGTCCTGGAGATGCTCCAGCCAACACCTGGCAATCAGAATCCAGCCAAAAATACTTCACGTGCTGCATCTCCAAGATAAATCTGCAATTGACCAAACCTGGCGACTTGCACACTTGAGCAACTGATACTGCAAAGGTTCAACGGCTTGCAACTTGAAACTAGATTGGCGTAGCCTGACCACTAGCCAGGTACTACGATACGTTTGAGGCGGCAAGCCCTGGGCTGAGGTTTTTGGGGGGTGTCTGTTCTGTGACAAGTGGCGCAGCCAATAAGCGGTCGCCAGACACATGCCACTCCCCTTCAACCACAGCTTCTGCCGTCTGCCACATCGATTGGTGCCGTCAGCATGGAGGGGCTCCCAAACCAAGCCCTGCCCCTCCCCACTCAGGCATCTGTCGTCAAGTCGTGCGCCACTGAGGCACGGGTCCCACAGACCACTCGCGGATACAACAGCCAAGAGTCAAAAGCAGATGGAAAGTGCCAAGCCAGAGGTGAAGCAGGGCGATTCAAGAACGGGCAGTCGAATCAACTAACCTAGTTGTTGTGTGGCGGGACCATTTCATGGGGTCGGTATTGTTGTGGCCCTGACATGGTGGTGGTAATATTTCAACAGCCTGCACGCTTTGCGACTTCACCAGGAGCCACCGGTGCCTTCTCTAGTCTCGGTATCTCTGCTCTCGTACAAGAGTGACGCCGGAAAGGCAGGTACGGGTTTCCGATTCCTGCACCTGGACCCACCCTTACATCTGGTCCCGTTGCGTCGATACGCTGATCACGGCCGTTGTGAGCCCATTCCCTTCCTTCACACGCTTCAGCCCTCCAGTTTGCAATTCTCACTCGGGCCCCATGTCCACCAGCGTTCCTCTACGTCGTTTCGAGCAGCGTCAAGAGCGCGCATCCTCGGCTCACCTCTGTCTGAACATGGGTTGTCAGTGCGTGACGACGGACTATTCTTGTCTCCCTTGCAGACGAGGAACAGAGAAAGAAGCAATTAGAGACGCCTGAGCTTTCTGCCCAGAATGATATGAGGCAACCAACCCGAATGACCTTGTGTCTGGCCCGAGCACTCCGTATTATAACCACGCAAACAAGCCCCCCCAACACATTCTGGCTTTGATACTCGGCTCGGCCCCCCTCGAAGCCAAACAGGACCAAAAAGTGCCAAAGTTTGACCGACACGCAAGAATAGGTACCTAGGTACGGGGTAGTTGGGACTTGCAATTCTGGGTTATAGTACTACTAGAATGGAGCATGCTAGATCTAAGCAAGGTCCCAACGTCATCTACCAATCAATAGAGAAGCAATGTCGCGACTATGGGCGCCGTCTCCGTACTTGTATTGAATTCATTGGCGGCTATCGCTCCCTCCACACCTCATCAAGCTGGGAAGGTCGTTTGACAACTCACATGCATTCCTTTTACTGTATTGAGGTTGTTGGAAAGTTTATACAGGCGGAAGCTCCTAGGAAGTTCCACTTTGTGATGTCGTGTGATTGCATGCTATGACGAGAACCAAGCTCGAAAGTTGGCCAAAGACACGAGGTCACCATCTCGTCGTCCATGGGACATGGGACCTGTTTCTACTCAGCAGCCGTTGCACATAACTCATACAGCACAAGCAGCGAGCGGGATACGGGTATGAGGACCAGCTGTGACCTGACCCGGCGAATTTCATCTAGGTCATCGCCCAAGGAAGGCAGCAACCTCATCCCCAGTGCACCGTAGGAATCCAGGCCGTATCATCAGGGTTCTGGTCGATTACACCCACCTTTCTCCACCAGCACGCGGGTTTCCACCTGTGAGAAAAACCGGGCAAGCCCACAGCCCCAGTCTTGCCTGTACTGTTGCACACCTCCAGTGAAAAAAAGGTTCGTGGGACGATCTGCTCCAGCAAGCTTCGGTACAGCAACTGCCGAGCCGAACAACTGTGGACTTCATCAGCGCAGGCAGGAGGCTGGATGCCATCGTCGTTAGTGTCACGATCCACGGGTGACCGCCCTCCGAGAGGTTAAGACGGTATGGTAATACTCCGTACTCCGTACATCCACAATACAAACGAGGCAATTACTGTACGGGAGAAGAGATGAATATCGCAAGAACGGGTGAAGCCATGAGTCAAGAGTGAGCTGATTCTGCACACCTCCAGTTCACACCAACATCAGGAACTTGCCGGATTAATGGGCAGCGATCCCGCCATGAGCTGAATGACAAGGGATACCAGGGCAGAGAGGGGCATACGTAGTGCACGCAGCACAGTTTCCTGAGTGGCCTGGCAACGGTAGGCAGGATATCATTGTAGATATTGGGCTGTAGCAACAGCTTCCAAGAAGTCACGCAGGCCACAGAGCAACGTGGCTCCAGCCGGAGGTTACCGCGCTTCCCGAGTGGATCAGACGCGTGGTCAATCAAAGGTTCTTTGGGCCATAGAAACCAGACTATCTCACAAGAGCCGAAGCTTATTATGTCCCTAGTCAGCGAAGGTTTCAACATGGTTATAGCCTTACGAGAGGTGAAATGATTAAGGCTGCGTGTTGCGGTAATGGGATGGTTACCTAGGTAGGTACTTGGGGCTGGTGGCATGTACAGGTCGACATGGCTCTGCTACGGCAATACTTGTTAGAGGACCATTTAGTCTAGGCTGCCATCGAGAACGAGGCCGTTGAGCATCAAGCGTAGCACAACCCGAAAAGGACTGGCTTGCCATGTGGCCAAGCCCCCTTGGTGGGCCCCAGTCGAAATTGAGTCCGATGATAGTCGTGCAGCAGTGTTTGTTTACATTGCTTGCGGCTTGGGAAGCAAAAGGTCTTGCAGCACTTGGCCACCTCTTGAATCTTGACTCCCATGCACGGAGCAAGAGCCAGCCAGCACGCCTTTCTAAGGCATTTCAGCGCATGGATTGTCGACGTCGACGACTGTGAGAACTGACCCTGTGGTTTGGAACTCGTTTGGGAGCGATGGGCGGATGGGCTTGTCCTACCTTTGAAATATCGTATTTCCGTTGTCCGTGCTCCCACATTTTGCCCGCCAAAGACTTCAGCCCGGAAGGGGGGGCGCGCTGTCCAACCAGAGCAGTGATTGTGTGTGTTCTGTTGCACAGACAACTGGAGATTGAGAACGTGCCATGACGGGAATGAGACTCCGACTCATGGTCGCTCGACGTCACACTTCTGGTTGATTTGGTCCGGTGGCGACGCCGGCTAGCGGCCGTGGTGTCGGTTTGTTGTGGATGTACGGAGGAGCAGCACTGCAGCTGTTTGGCTCTGTTTAGGGTGCGAGTGGCTGTCATGTGTGAGACAGGCATGTGCAGTTAATTTGTGTTCAGGCTCGAAAAAGTCCCAGCGGTCGGAGTGATGGGCCTCCGATTTCGGATTGGCGGGGGAGGGGCACCGCCAATTGGGACATCGGCCACACGTAGCAACCAACAACATCCTTCCATCAACGACACCATTCGCACCGAGAGACCTTGCAATTGAGACGAACCAGGTTACGAACAAACCAGAAAGATGGCTGAGCATAACATTGTGGTACTTGCCGGCGACCACTGCGGTCCAGAGGTGCGTTGTGTTTGGCTTACGAAGCTCGAAACAACTCGACGCTGCTATGCGCCGTGACAACAGGATTTTTTCCAGCTAACATGGAATTGCGTGCCGCTAGGTCGTTGCCGAAGCTGTCAAGGTACGTGGCTTAATCTCCATGCATGATGGCAGCTGTCTTCTCACCCTTGCTCACCCTTGGCAAAGGGGCTAGAGACCGCAAGATGGGCAAGACTGGGAAGCTGACATGGAATGCCTTCGCGGGCTTCTCAGGTTCTCAAAACCATTGAGCAGAACAGACCGAGTGCTGGCAAGTTTGTGCTCAAGGAGCATTTGCTTGGAGGCGTAAGTTGCTGACCCGCTACACCCTTCCCATTTTTCAGTTTGGGTGCTACATGCGGAGCCGGTGCCTGGAGCCTGCGCTCTGAGTAATGAATGATGCTGACACACACGCCTCCTTGCCGATGACCAGTGTTCAATCGACGCCACAGGCAGCCCTTTGACTGATGAAGCCCTCAATGCTGCCAACTCAGCCGATGCTGTCCTCCTCGGTGCAATCGGTGGTCCCAAATGGGGCACCGGTGCCGTTCGACCAGAGCAAGGTCTCCTGAAGCTCCGCAAGGAAATGGGGACATACGGAAACCTGCGGCCTTGCTTCTTTGCATCCGAGGCTCTCGTTGAGTCGTCCCCCCTCAAGGCCGAGGTTTGCCGGGGTACTGATATTGTGATTGTGCGGGAGTTGACGGGGGGCATTTATTTCGGTGAACGAAAAGAAGATGACGGATCTGGGACTGCTTGGGACTCGGAACCGTACTCTCGCCCAGAAATCGAGCGTGTTGCTCGTCTGGCTGGCTTCCTTGCTCGCGGCCGTGGAGACAAGACTGTCTGGTCTCTCGACAAGGCCAACGTGCTTGCCACGAGTCGTTTGTGGCGAAAGGTTATGACTGAGACCTTTGAGAAGGAGTTCCCCGATCTTAAAATTGAGCATCAACTGATTGACAGCGCGGCCATGATTCTGATCAAGAACCCGCGCGGCCTGAATGGAGTTGTTGTCACCAGCAATCTTTTTGGTGACATCATTAGTGATGAAGCCAGTGTGATTCCCGGAAGCATCGGTCTTTTGCCCAGCGCGAGTCTGAGCGGCATTCCGGATGGCAAGGGTAAATGCAATGGCATTTACGAACCGATTCACGGTGAGTGCAGCCCTCCACACCGCCGACCGTCGGCCCCAGTCTTGTTATTCCGGATGCACATCATATCACCAAGTACTCCGTACACAGATTAAAGTCACATTCCTACACACTGTTACTGCTGAGCCATACGTATGGTTATGTTCTAACTTTTTTTTTTTTTTTAAATCCCAGGTTCAGCCCCTGACATCTCGGGTCAAGGTATCGTGAATCCCATTGGCACCATCTTGTCAGTGGCCATGATGCTGCGGTACTCGCTCAACCTGCCAGAGGAAGCCAAGGCGGTTGAGGCTGCTGTCAAGGCTGCCATCGACGGAGGGCTCAGAACCAAGGACATGGGTGGCAATGCCAAGACGACAGAAGTTGGCGATGAGGTGGCTAAGCACCTGGCCTCCATCCTGACCCAGTCTTAAGTCGGACTGTGACCGTGGATATGAAGGAAGTTGATTCGCGATGGGGCACAAAAATAACATGTACGTATTTAGACTGGCCCGGGGGGGCTTTTTGGATATGGGGCCCCCCAGAAGCAAGTGGCAGTTTCAGCAACACCAGGGGGAGAGGGCGTGGGCGCGGGTGACGATTGCGATTTTGGGGAAGTAAATGAAGAGGGGAGAGAAGAGTCATGTGAGCAGTGGCAGATGAACTAGCAGAGGGGCAATGAAGTACTGTCTGATGGGTAACAAGCGCGATCTCGGCGACGCCCAAAGGGTATAATAAAAGCTATGAGTTTTTTGGGCTCGCATAGAGCATGTCTGTCATGCGTCAAAAGTGCGAGTTCCTAGATAAGCGCCGTTCAACATCCACACCCCCATGTTTTTTTTTTTTGTTTTTTTTTGGGCGAAGCATTTCGATATGATGTAATCTATTGAGCACAACGCAAATTAACAAGAAGAAAACAGTACAGAAAGCAGGGAGTACATGCGCGTCATATGCCGGCGGCACGAGAACCTTGAGCGAAATGATCCTTGGCGGAGAGGCCTAAAATCCAGCAGCACGGATCTCGTCCGAAAGTCAGCTCCCGTGTTCTAGAAAAAAGGCTTGGATAACCCATCATGACAAACAACCCTGGCACCCTTTCCAGAATAGAACAATTGGGGAGGGGGGTGCGTGGAGTCAGTGCAGGGGTTCTGCCCCTGGGCACAGGCGTGCGTCTGGGCTGAGATTGACGGCGGGGGGGAATAACCCTCCGGCTGGTTCCCCCATCATCCATCCTTAGAGTCGGAATCAACCCGACGGATTTTGGTGTTCTAGCCATCTACTAGAAACCGCGAAATGGGCAGTATTCGTCATTCCCACTGACTCGGGGGGGGGTTTAAATCTGCTGTTGGGCATTATCCACCTGCAGACCAGACGCATACAAACGTGGCCCGTGGCTGATCGGCGCGCTAAACTCAAACTCTATCCCGTCCTTCTCGAAATTCTCTGCGATTCATCGCGCCAAGGGGCGGGCCTCTTCATTATTTTGCCACCTAACCAGGGGTGCCGCAAATCTTCATTCCGGGGGTGTGCCCTGGCGCTGACGACCCCTGGGCTGGGCAGTCCACTTAGGCGCGTGTGTTTTCTCCGTGACAAGAGGTCACTTGGAACGGTGCTGTGCATATCGAGAAGCTTTTGCAAGGGTGGGTTCGACAAGGACGCAGAAACACGCAACATTGGACTATTGAAGGATCGGAAGAGCGAGTCTTCAGATGACTTGTTGTCATTGCGTTGTCTGCCGACTTGGGTACCTATCTACCTGGTACTTACCTTACTCAAAGTAAGTACCTAGGTAGATGCCCGACTTGCTGGATCAACCATCAACCATATTGCCGTGGACGCGCGTCAGCAATCTTGTCAAGATCTGCATTAATATACTGTAGCAATATTGTAAATTGCCATCCTAATCAATTCGTATGGACCCGTCGCAATGCGGCCTACTTGCTCGTCACGTCAGCGTGCAAACATCATGGCAGTCGCGGATCTCAGCCGAGTCTGCCGTCTGCTTCTCCAATGAGCGACAGGAACCGCATTTCCTTTTCCCTCTACACACCATCCTTCCCAGCTCTAGACGCTTTCTTCATAGGCCAAGTCGCTGCGTTGCCTTATCCATAGCTCCACAGCGGCACCCCCATCCTCGCCTGCCTGTGGATTCGACATATTCCCACTTTCTCGCCGCCCTCAGCTGCGTTTGCTTGGTCAGCCTAGGCTCTCGCTGCATTCATCCCACCTGAATGGCCGAGAGGGCCGTCGTCCGCCCAAGCTAGTGTCATAATGTTACCAACCTTGTCCTCGCGTTGCCCAACACACAGTGAAGAAGGCAACATGCCACATACACGCGGCAGTGGTCCGTAAGCAAGAGTACCTGAAGTCTCGGAGCCCCCCCCCCCCCCCCCCCTTTTCCCCCTCTCTTCCTCGCTTCTTCCAGAGGATTCCCCCAAAAAAACTGGCAGGCAAGAAAAAAACGTATGCTCTACCTTCTTCGATTCACCCCATGTACCGCTACCCACCATTGGTTGACGCCCAAGCATGTCTTTGTTGCCAAATCTACTCCTTGTTGATTCTCTTCCATACTTCGTGCTCGGCGGCGGCTAGAGACTCCCCGGCTGATGCTGCCCACTTCTTTGCCGTGTCCCAAACGCTGGCTTCGCTCTCATCTTCATACTCTGCTGCCGACCTTTGATAGCTGTTGTACCCTGCTGCGTTCACGTCCTGCTGGTAGCCTCCGGCTGGAGGCGAGTAGCCTGCCATCGGGTAGTTTCCTTGGTATGTTGTTGGGCCGCCAGGCATCCCAGAGTGAGGCGTCTGCTGTTGCTGCTGTTGTGTGGAATAAGTTGACAATGGTGCTCCGACAGAGTGAGGCGCTTGAGGAGGAGCCATCGTCGTGACAGGTGGCGACTGATATTTCTCGAGTGATTCACCGACCCTTGGCGGAGGAGGGATACCACTTGCCGTTCCACCACGACCGGCAGGAGGGACAGGAACAGCACCAGGCTGTGGTGGAGGAGGGTGGTTGCCTACTGAGCTGGTTCGTGTTGGTGTAGCCAAGACATGGTCACCAGTCGGCGGCACGCCAGTCTCCTTGGGCAGCGCTGGCTTGGCCCCTGGCTGGGCAGGCGAATATGCCTTCTCGCCACCAGCACTCCAAGGCTCCGACTGAGCCTGGCCGCCCAGGTTTGAAGGTCCGGAGTCGGCGGCCGTCTTGGGGGTAACACCGGTTGGCTTGGAGGCGTTGATAGGGCTAGAGCTATATACCGGGATGGGCGCCATGATGGATGGAAACAAAACGACGCTGATCCAGCAACTGGCTGCAAGGGGCCGACGCTGGTGCTGCACTCGGTCTGTAGAAACGTGGGTGTCGTGTTTGAAGTTGGCCTGTCGCACCACCTGTTCAGAAATGTGAGTGGCAGAGGGAGGAGGAAACAACAGCGAGGCTGGATCGGAGCTTCGTATCTGAACCGGACTGCCACGTAGTTGCACAAAACATGTGAGAGGTATAGCACGGGAGCAGCGGCGTTGCAAGTCGGCGGAAACGACTGAACAAATGTATGGAACGACGGATGAGCTTCGCGCCACTCGTCTTGTTGTCGAGGGAGCACAGGAACGTGGCAACGTCATTGGAGCAGAGTGACGTCAGGTGACATCCCCAAAGAAGTAAGTTGCACTCAGAACCCGGGGCTGAGCCTGCGTATAATGTTTTGGGGGATTTATCGTCATGTTGAAATGGACTGCATATCGTGTGCCTCTTGCAGTGTCAAACAGTTTTTTTTTTTTTTTTTTTTTTTTTTTTTTCGGAATTATACATGCGACTTGCGCGGCTGTCTTGGTGTGTTGGGGGGTGCTTGGTCTGGCCCGTTTAGACTTGGGAGTGTAATATGCATGCAGCCAAAAGACACTGGTCATGCATAACCTGCAATGAAGATGCATGTAAAAACAAGTAGCAAGATGCGTTTACATCGTATCTGCTGGCAACGGTTGTCTAAAATGCAAAAAAATAAATAAAAAAGACATCTTAAAATGGTCTTCTCAATTAGAACAATCCTTGGCCTCTTCTCTGCACGCTGTATATACAAGCTCACGCCTTTAAGGGAATACCAAAGGGACACCTCCCAGTCGCCTGCTTTCCAATAACTTCCTCCATTTTCGCCATGACTTCAACGCCCTTGCCCATGGTATTGCGAGGGCCAATATCTTCCCAAAGAAATCCTTCTGGTTTCATCTCTGCTTGATCGCCGGGAACCATGCCCCCCGCCGCCCAGGTAGCCCAAGCTGTAGGTCCCCATCGCCACCAGAAAGTCGCAGGTGTATACCACGGTTCTTTGAGGTAGTGATTGTGATTCATGCGTCCCGTCCTGGGATCCGGTTCAGTAACAAATGTCACGGGCGCAAATCTTGGGAGCGCAAGATATCGCAGCACCAGTTTTCGCAGCCAGAGAAGTGTATATGTCAGCGCTGAGACGGCGACGCCTGGCTCGGGAAATCTGGAAAAGACAGACAAGTCAGAATATGCAAAGGAATCTTTGGGCGAATTGCGTGCTTGACCAACTTACTGAAAAGCATACCGCATCCTGGCACCCATCAGTACCATGACAATCTGATATCCCAGAGGCCGCAGGGCTTTAGGGTAAGCTGATAGCAACAAGTCCATGAGCACGACACCAAGTTGCTCAACCTCAGCCATCGGCCGCATATACTCGTCCTCATATTTCAATGCCCATCGGGAAACACCCTCCATGAATTCAATCCCGTCTCGCCATTGTGTCTTGCCTAGTTCGGCCTCGTAATCAATGTCCATTAGCTCTCCCACGTACTTCCAAACTGTAGCTACGGCGGCAACTTCCATGTCCAGCAAGTCTCTCCATTCGTAGAGACGCATGAATCTCTCAGGTTCTGACATGGCAGTGTAAAGAACGTAGAGAAGGTCCTTGTTTAGTATCTTCCCTGACTTGATGTATGGCGCATGCAAGTAGTTCATGCGAGCCACTGCCTTGTGAAGCATTGGCGACGTAGGGGCACAGTTGGCCAAGCTGGAGCGGATTAGCACAACGCTTGACCAAGACGAGAGTTATGCAGTAATGATTGGACAGGGGCAACGCACCAGACAAATATGATTTCAGTGTCCTCATATCTAAGAAAGTCAGTGTTGTTACATGGGCAAAATCAGCTCGCGATTTGCACGCTGAAGCAGCCGGCCGTACCTTTTTGGAGCATGCTCGGACTTGTTCAGATCGCTCACAGGAACGAGAAGCTTTGCTATGTTTTCTACTGCGTAGGTCTGTCTGCCCATTAGCAGGAGTAATGCTCATTGATTGGGGAGCGTCAACCGACCCTGAAGAGCGCATATCGCTGAGAGAGATCATAAAAGTATGGAAACTCGTATGAGCTGGCGTTTTGCAAAATGATTTGGGCATCCTCGTTGGTCATATGCGCCAGAGACGCACGATCGGGATATGGATAACGCTGGCGCAGCTTGTTGATCCGTTGGAAACGAAGGTGAGAGCACAGCGTGGCATACAAGACGAAGATGATGAGGGACGCTTGACCCCAAGACAGGGCACTTATGATGCGAGGTACATGCTGGCTGACGAGGGACTGGGGGATGGTCGAGTCCGGTGCCATGTTTCCAATCACGACTGGATATTCGAGGCAAAAACATAAACGATGCACTGATTCGAGGCGGCAGAGACGAGCTACACCAAAGGCAGGTCAAATAGCTTGCTCTTCCAACGCGGCGCGGGCTCCCGAGCAAAGTTGGACACAAATCCGGAGTACTGGGAGATGTATCAAGGATTATGTAGCCTCCCTTCCTCTGCGAGTCTGCCCTAACTGGCGAAGACATGTTTGGTCGACAACAGGTGGGGGTTGGCTGGCTGGCTGCACGGGCGGTTCAGTTACGGCATGTGATTCAACCATTGCATGCTTGCCCGGATCCCACGGCAGTTGCACCAGAGATGTCTAAAGGGTCAATTGATTATGTGTGTTGTTCTTACACTCCGTTATGGCGCCCCCAAATAAACGCATGTACTCCGTACATGCACAGAATGGCTGCAAACTACCGGCCGCTCGATCTGTGCAACTGCAGTCAGACTTTATTAGCCGACGCAACCCAGACCCACTCCCTTATGCTGCCAGGCCAGTAGTGCTTGGTGAGAGGCAGGTGAGAAGGCTTGGCACAGTCACCCCAGTCACTCCCAGCCCCGGACTAACATAGCGCCGGAGCACTATGGAGTAGACACTTAACTGTTGGCTAGAGCAATAACCAACCACCCTGTGAGCCAGCAACAGGCACAGAGGTTGTTGGTGGGAAATCCACGGCTGTTGGCACCAGCTCTGAGCCTCGCGCGACGCCGAGTTCACCTTTCTTGCCCGCCACTTCATCGGCTCAATTCATCCCAACAACCGGCCCAGTCTGCTTCGGCCAAGGCAAGCACATCAAAATGGTCGGCAAGGTGTCTGAGAGAGTTCTCCTGAGGGAGGGTAAGTCCCGTGTTGCCTGCGCGCTGCACAGAAATCACTGCCACGAATCTTGTGCTGACGCCTCCTGCCAGGGTTGGAGAGGACCGACAATGGCATGAAGCTTACAACCTGGCCCGACGTAGCTCCCATCAACCAGAAGAACTACTACACGTAAGCCTGCTTCGACTGCCCGAGACTCTTGCGCAGAGCTCGCGCTGACACACTGACTAGGGACTATATGAAACGGGATGATCAAGTTCTAGCCCTGCGCCTTCAAAGCGACGCAACGCGCGACCGACTTGTCCAGGGAGCCAGAGACCGCGATCGGCTGCTGTCAAAACCTGCAAATGGCGAGCTTCCCCTGCCCGTACCCGACCTGAACGAGGAAGATGGCGCCGTGACGCCTTCGGGCGGCGTAGATCCGTCGCGCATCATCGTCATTCACCCTGGCAGCCAGAACCTTCGCATAGGCTTCGCCAGCGATGCCCTCCCCAAGAATATTCCCACCACTTTGGCGACCAAATTTCCCCAAACAGAGTCTGACATGTACGAGGCCCTGCCACGGCGCCAGTTCGAGGCAAAGACGACGGATCAGCAATACGGCGAAGAGTGGTCCAAGAAGTATTCCAAGATGTGCGGCGAGCTCAAGACGGAGATGCGTGCCAATAAGCGAAAAGTCTTGCCCAATTCTAAGGAACTGGTTCAGACCTTCAACCGCCGCACAGAGCCCGAAATCATCGAGAAGCACAACGATCCTCTGGAGATTGAGTGGACCGACGTCAAGAGCCTCCAGGATCCCGAATCGCTAGCCTCGTGCTTCATTGGCAACGACGCCCTCCGCGTACCCGACGACTCAGACCCCAAGTTCAAACTATGGTGGCCTTTGCGCAACGGCTGGTGGAACGAGGGTGACTATTCCAGCCAGGAGCATTTATATGATGACTTTGAGACGTTGCTGGACAAGGCCCTTCGACACGAGCTCGGTCTGACCACCAACAGCGAGTGGCAGCAATACAGCTGCGTGTTTGTCATACCCGATCTCTATGACAAGAGATATGTTGAGCAAATCCTGCGATCCTGCATGACCTGGTTCGAGTTCAACAAGGTCTGCTTCGTCCAGGAAAGCATGGCGGCCACCTTTGGCGCCGGATACACACAGGCTTGCGTGGTGGATGTAGGCGCCCAAAAGACGTCAGTCACATGTGTCGAGGACGGCCTCTGCATCGAAGACTCGAGGATTAACATGAAGTACGGTGGGTACGACATCACCGAGACCTTTATCAAGATGATGCTGTACGACAACTTCCCGTACCAGGATATAAATCTGCGGAGACGATACGACTTTCTCCTGGCCGAGGAGCTCAAGATCAAGCATTGCACCATGTCACAGGCGGATATTTCGGTGCAGGTCTACAACTTCCACGTCCGCGCCCCCAACCAGGCCACGCGCAAGTACACCTTCAAGACCTACGATGAGGTCATTCTATCCGCCATGGGCGTGTTTGACCCTTCAATATTCGACAACAGCACCAAGCTCCGGGGACGACGGAAACTGGTTGAGCGCTCATACAACGCCTACGAGGTGGACATTCCCGACGATCCAACCTCGGCCGCGCAGCTGGCCATCCTGGCTCTGGTCAAGCCTTCGATAATGTCCTCGTCAAACGGCCCGTCGCTGTCGCAAGGCGAGGTGTCCACGCCCAGCAAAGAGCGGTCGCAGCCCTTTAACTTTCTCGGAAAGGGCGAGAACGGAGCCAATGGCACGCCTGGCGGCTCGCACGCCGGGTCTCCGGTCCCAGAAGGAAACGGGACACCGGCGCCCTATATATTCGGGGCCGGGCGAGACGTCAACGGCGAAAGTCCTGCACCGACCGGGTCCCGCGCCACGGGCACGCCCGTGCCAGGCCAGCAGTCTCATGCCTCGCAAGCTCCCGCCGGCTTGTTTGTGGAGGCCAACTCGCGGGGGGCCACCGACATTGCCATTGAGAGAGAAGGCGTGCTCCCCATGGCCCCTCTCGACATTGCAATCCTCACCAGTATCCAGAATGCCGCCAAGGGCGATGATAAGAAGCTTCGAGACCTGCTGGGCAGCATAATGGTCATTGGGGGCGGCTCAAAGATTCCCCAATTCACCGTCGTCCTGGAGGAGAAGATCAAGGCCCGACGGCCGGACCTGCACGAGCGCATCCTGGTGAGTAGGAGCGCCAGGGACATGGACGAGCAGGTCGTCACCTGGAAGGGAGCCAGCGTGTTTGCCAAGCTCTCGACCAATGACTCGTGGATCACCCCCTTTGAGTTTGAGCGTCTGGGCGCAAGGACTCTCCACCACAAGGTGCTCTGGGCCTGGTAGCGCCTTGCTTTTTTTCTTTTTCTTTTTTTCTGCTGTTTTGCTACGCGGGCGAAGATCGGATTTTTACCGGAGTTACGGAATACAACTCGTTTGGAACAGGCCGGGCTAAATGGGCATATGGTCGGATAGGGAAAACGCATGTAGCTAGCTTTTAGGGCAAAATAGACGAAACACGTTTCCGTCTCCCCTGACACCTCCCCCTGTTTTTAGTTGTTGTTGTTGTTGTCAATTTGCCCCGTGGGTATTTGTGGCGCTGTGGCTCCTGAGGCCCCCCCAACTTCTACGCCACGCCAACTCAATGCCCGAGATTCTTCACAGGGTCCAGATTGAATTGCAGAGTGCGTCACTGGGGATAAACAGGCATTTGAGAAAATAACAAGACTTTGATCTGTTTCTGGCATCTTTTGTCGCTTTCTAGCGTCTGGTTCTATCCTGGACCACAGCCGGAGTCGGGGGGACGGCCTGAGCAAACTGCCAAGATTATGTAATGGTAGCCCAAGCCGCGGTTGCCAAAGCAATTTCCTCGCGTCACTGACAAACGTCATTCCCAGCAACTTATTTACTCTTTTTTTTTTCGTCTTTTTTTTCTTTGGGAAATTTGGTTCTTTGCACCACGCCATGGGATGCCTCGCGTCTAGAGGTCCCATCTGAATAAAAAGGCCCGTTCAATTATGGCATCACTTCGAAAATACCTGCCCTTTGCACCAACAACAACCCCCTCGCAGGCCGTGACATATCTGCTCGGCATCTCGCTCTTCTCCATCTCCTTCCTCGTCTTTCTCAACAGCTCCGTATCCTTTGTCATCACCGACCTTATCGGCCAGAAGAAGGACGTGGGCGATGTCGTGGGCACGCTGGGCTTTGCAGATGAGATTGTCGCGCTGGTGGCCTGCCCGACCTGGGGCCTGATATCGGACCGTCTGGGAGTCCGGTGGGTGGCCGTCATGGGGTACACGATAATTGGCATTGCCCTGGCGCTGTTTGTACAGGCTACCAATGTCTATCCGCAGCTGCTGCTTGCGCGTGTCCTTTTTGCAGTGGGAGCTTCGGCAGCGTGAGTTTCCGTTTCCTTGTTTTGTTTTAATGTACTACTTGAGCTGACACTTGGCTGGTGTGCACTGTGGGTAGGGCTACCATGGTCACGGCTATATTGCCGTCACTGACGGACGAGGGCGACGCGAGCGATGGCAGGACGCCGTCGAGATACAAGCGCAACCAACGATTGAGCGTTTGCTTCTCCGTGGAATCCGAGGTCACAATCACGCCGGAGCGATACACTCGGTCATTATCCAATGACTCGCGCGCGTCTCGCTTGCACCATGATGAGGCGGCCCGGGCTGCGAAGCCGTCTGCTCTGGCTGGATATGTCGGACTGTTTACGGGGTGTGGTGCGCTCGTTGCGCTCTCATTGTTTCTGCCGCTGCCGGCGAGGTTTGGGGAGATGGACGGCGTGACGCCTGGGCAGGCCGTGTCGTATAGCTTCTACGTGGTTGGCAGCGTGTCGCTGGCTGTTGCCGTGTTCGTCTTTGTCGGTTTGCGGAACTTGAAGGGCGAGGATGGCAAGGGGTGGAAGGTCTTGCTTGGCATCTCTGAGCCAAACGCGTTTGCACGGTTGGGTGAGGATGATGCCGCGACATCACAACAACGACAGGTATGCATGCCATGTGCCATTGAGATAGGGGCAAGACTTGGACTGACGCTGATGCCTCTGGCAATGTCCTGAGGAAAAGGTGATTCCGTACCTGCACCTTATGAAGGACTCTGTGCTCTTGGGCTTTACAGACTCCAGGATTGCTCTCGGCTACATGGGCGGGTTTGTTGCCAGGGCGTCGACGGTGGCCATTTCGCTCTTCATACCGCTGTACATCAACACCTTCTTCATCAATCACGGCTTCTGCAGGGGCTCGCCGAACGATCCGTCACCAGAGCTGAAGAAGGAGTGCCGCGCAGCCTACGTGCTGTCTTCGGTCCTCACAGGAGTGGCACAGCTAACGGGGCTAGTTTGTGCGCCCGTCTTTGGCTACCTTTCCGGACGAGCCGGCCGCGTAAACTATCCAGTCGTGGTGGCCACGGCCCTGGGCATGGTGGGCTATCTGTTGCTGCCCCAGCTGCCGAGCCCAGAATTTAAGAATGTGGATGAGAGAGGCGGGACTCCTTTGGTCTTCCTACTGGTGGCCCTCGTGGGCATCAGCCAGATCGGCGCCATCGTGTGCAGCCTGGGCTCGCTGGGCCAGGGAGTTGTTGCAGCTGAACTGCCGCGGTCGTTGCGACGCGAGCCGTCAATTGCACCGGGCCAAGACGAATCCGCAGAATCAGAGCCCTTGATGCGCATGTCGACCAACGAGGACTCTGCCTCGCGGGTGCGACTAAAGGGCTCGATTGCGGGCGTCTACTCTCTGTGCGGAGGAGCAGCGATTCTCCTCCTGACCAAGGTCGGGGGTGCCCTGTTTGACTCGGTTTCCAAGGGGGCTCCCTTCTACATGATGGCCCTGTTCAACGGGGTGCTGTTGGTGTCCAGCCTGTTCATGGACGCATCGCAGGCTTTTGCAAGGGCGTCATGATATCAGCGTTGCTTTGCCAACTTTTTCAAACTAGCTAGTGGCGAGTTATGATCAGCAATACCACTGCTCCGTACATGATCATGATTGATCACCGTCCCGGCTCCATAACACGTGCAGTCGTGCAGTCGTGACAACTCCCATGCATCCATCGTCGTCAACAAGGCTCGGCTCGGAGCGACCAGTCCTGCCTCCACACATGACAAACGTCGGCTGCTCCGGTTCCATACTCTCGTGTGCATTTGTGGCGCCAAGATGCGGTGGAGTCGACCGGGAGCGTTCCGATCCCGCATATTCCCCAAGATTGTCAATGTCTCTCAGGCGGCGTGCCTGTCTCTGCTGCCCATGTGCCGCGGGCACGTCTCGGTGCGACAGCTGCGGTGTGGAGATGCGAGTCACGCCGTGGTATCGAGGCGAGTGCCGAGTAGGGACTGATGCAATGGCGACTGCTCTCGAACAATACCGCATCTTGTTTCCCTTCTTGGGCCGCCCGCATCGGCTCTCGCCCAAGGGATGGGGCAGCCTGGTACACATTTTCTGCTGCCCGCGACGAGAGACTGGGCAACTGACGAGGGACCAGCCTTTCCCGCTTCAACTCTTGGGCCAAAGACGTTGACGATGCGACGACGTTGGCGAAGCGTTCTACTCACCGTCAACCAAGCACCGCATCATGTAATCGCTTCTCCTGTGTGTGCTCTGCCCTGCACGCATCCTTGGCATGATGCGGTTGGAGTAGCCGTGAGGGGAAAACCGTCGGCCGTGAAACAATGAGCTCCAGCTTGGCCAACCGGCCCTCGGTCGTGGTGGAGAGATGGAAAAGCAATGGAAGGGCCGCGATGCCAAAATACGAGGTTGGATACTTGGTGCATTTTGTGTGGCGTACACAATGTGGCAAGCCGCATCGTTGCATGCATGGGCAGCCCGTAGCGCGTCCTTTCTCGAGCGTCATTCTTTTTTATTGTATCTGGTGTTGGCGGGGTGATTGTTAGGCTGGATAAGGATGCCGCTAGCAGCTGTAGCCGAAAGCTTCTTCTTCTTTCTTTTTGTTTTTGTTTGCGCCGCCAAGATGGCGATAGGCAGGGCCTGGTTCTAGCGAGAGCGCAAATCTCGTGTAGGCAGGGCGGAAGAAACTCTCGGAAGAAACTCTGTTGCTGCTGGCGATGCGGACTGACACCACAAAAAAAAAAGCAAGTTTTTGACAATCCAGCCACCAAGTCAGCCACTGCGACTAGGCGAGCCGATAGGAAATCTTATTCTCTTGTCAAGAACAGGCATCGCACATGGGACTTGGGAAACTTGATAATGCCCCCGCAGGACTCTTGTCCTACGCTGTTGTGACGTACAACATGTACCGACATGGGTTGATGGCAAGAAATGTTCCCTTTCAAACACTGCAGGGCTGACTTGTGCCCAAGTCATTATTCCCGCCAACGGAGCAATAACTCAGACAGCTGTGCTCTTGGGCCCCCCAGAGGACTGCCACGTAGGAAGGGGGCAGGAATCAACCAGTTGCCTCCTGAGACACGGCAGATGCTTGCCTATGCCATTTTGACCGCAATGCGACAGGTTCCCTGCCCAAATGGCCCGTTTCGCTGGTTGTGGCAGCAACTTCCGGGGCCGAGTGTAGCTTCAGATGGCATCTAGCCCGTATTCTAACCTGATCGTCATCCAAACGTCTGCTCACAACGGTGGCACCCAAGGAAAATAAGGCCCACCCCAAATGCTGCCCAACTAACGGTATTGCATCCGCGGAAGTGGATGGCCATCAAAAACCTGTTCGGGAATAAAGCTCTCTGGCGGACATGGGTCAACCGTGAAAGAAGGAAAAAAGAAGAAAGAAAAGAAGAGGAAGAGGAAAAGAAAAATAAACCAACCGCCCCCCAGGTCATTGCCAGCTGAGAAGAACACAACCAGAAGGAAATACGTGAGCAAACGTTGTCCATCTAACAATGGCTTTGTGCCGGTTCCTAGCTTTAGGTTAAGGTTCATAAAGGCTGGGAGACGGATGGAGAAAAGGTCTTTTCTGGCCACAGAAGCAACGTCTTGTCAACCTCTGCCCCAATGATAAGAGACAATGTCTCTCTCGTCCAATCTGTACACCGGTTGGTGTTTGCCGGGATAGGCTGCATCTCCGTCAGATACATGGGGTGGCCGACCAATTGTCTAGGCACGGGTGAAATATGGGGAATTCTTCGTATTTCTCACACTTGTGGACGTTCCTCAAAGTCAAGTTGGCTGCGGGTATCACCTCGTCAAGCAGAGCTAGCCAAGGAGGTGAGCTGCTGCTAATGCCACTGACAAGGAGGCTGGCGTTGTATCCAAGCAAGAGCAAAAGAGACGAATGATGCCATTCGGCCTTTTCCCTTGCAGAAGCCATGGGTTGCCCTCGGGCTATAAACTCCTTTCGTCCCAACCCCCTCGTCCAGTCTCGACAACGCCATTGGAGTTTGCTGTCCAGATCCAACCTCTTACATCCGCCCAACCACGTTGGCCGGCCGTTCGTTGATAGTGGTTCTCAGAGTTCAGTACTTATTACGGCACTTGTCCTCTTGAGAGTCGCGCTCATCTCCGTGTTCGTATTGCAACACCTGAAGAAGCTGGTCAGTCTTTGCCTTCTCATTCCAGTCGTTACAAGGACATACACACAATCGTTTTATTGTCTCCCTGCCTACCCCTGGACGAGATGAGATCTCTTATTGTTGGGTTGGCATGCGCTGCACTGGCGTGGGCTGGGAATCTCGAACCCCGATGGGGTGAGCACCCGAGCAAGACGACGACCATGGTGACTTATACGACCGTCACCACTTGCCCTGTGACTTCGACTGAGACTCGTGGGGGAAGGTAGGTTATCCCTTCCCAAGCGGTACAACTCACCTCTGATGATGCAACTAACACCGAATAGAACCGTCGTGGTCACCAAGCTCACAACGTCCACCGTGACCGTCACAAGCTGCCACGGATGCGAAGGCGTCGTGACCGTTCCCGGACCAACCGTCACCAAAGGGACCACCACTGAAGTGGAAATCACTTACACCACCGTCTGCCCGACGACCGAGACTGTGACTGCCCCGGGAACGACATTTCGCCGTACCAAGACCATCACCAGCACCGTTGTCACCAAGGTCCGTACCGTCATCTTTAAGACGGTCAAGGAGCCCAATGCTACCAAGACGGCCACCGACGTTGTTCTCTCAACAATCACCTCTCTTTGCCCCGTGACCAAGGTCACCACCATCGGCGGCAGAGAGCAGACCGTCACCTTTACAACCACCAGCTTCATCACCACGCTCGTTCCAACCACCAGGCAGAAGACTGTCACGGAGCCAGATCACACAAAGACCAAGGTTGAAGGCGTCACGTCCACAATCACCTCTCTCTGCCCCGTCACAGAAGTAACCACTATTAGTGGGCGCCGCACCACAGTAACTCGCACGACAACAAGCCTGATCAAGACGGTCATCAAGAACACAGTCCAACAGACTGTCAGCGAGCCAGGTCGGACCGTCGTCGCCACAGAGGTGGTCAAATCCGTCATCACTAGCCTCGTCCCCGTGACGCTTGTCACCACCATCAATGGCAAAGAGGAGACCATCACAAAGACCGTCACTAGTCTGATTGAGACACAAATCCCCACGACCATTGTAAAGACCATCCATGGGCAAGACGTTACTGCTACCCTGACGGACGTGTCACACCAGACACTCACCAACCTCGTGCCAGTGACCAAGGTTGTCACGGTAGGCGGAGAGACGCGCACCATTGTGAGCACAAAGACGGAAATCGTCAAGGTTGCGCACTCCAGCATCGTGTTTGAGACCGTCACAGCCCCAGGGGAGACTGTAACTTCGGTGGAAGTCATTACAGTCACGGAGAATGTTGAAAACCTGGTAACCCAGACTGTGACTGTGCCCGGAGCCGTCGTCACTGCAGTTGTGCCAAAGACCAATACTGTTCAACAGACGATTCCGTCAACGGTAGTTGTCACACAGACTGGCAGTCCCATTGTTACGGCTGCTGCGGGAGCCAACCACCCCGGTGTGGGTTATGTTGTTGCAGGCATACTTGGTGCTCTTGCCATGGTTTAGCCCGGGTCGTGAAGACTTATTTGCTTCCTCGCTCTTCTCTTTGGCAGGGATGCGCGTCCGTTGCTGCACATTTCAGAATGACACATGGAAATAACAAAATATTTATAAAAACGAGGAATAGTAACTAATTATAATTATGGGAGGAAACAAGAGAGCGGAGAGGCGAAATGACTCAGCTGTCTGGGAAAAGTAACTTATGCTTGGACGAGTTATGATACTTGACGCCAAATATGGACAGCGGGCGGGTACAAGTGATTTCATGATGCAATTGTATTTAGTCTTACTAGTAGGCTTGTTAATGAAGTAGCAAATATTGGGGAGTAGACGAATGTATTCATCCAATGTGTTTTGATTGTCGAACATGGGTGACTCACCACAAATAGGGGCGAAATGGCTGCAATCGCACGTCCAGATATGACCTCGAAAAAGGTCATCTCGTCGTAGGCAAACACTCTACACAGCAATAAATCGACGACTTCCGAGTTCGAACACCATGCAATGTTGCAAAAAGAAGGCGATTCGTCCAAGCCACCGTCAACTCCAGCATATCCATGAGTTCTTCCACGTGTATCTGCTAGGATGATACATGACTGTACTTGGCCTCGAAGCTGGCCATTTTGGCGATTGGTCCAGTGAGGCATTCGCTTGTCATTGTTTTGTCATTTTGAAAGGTCTGGATCTGTAGGTATCTGCCCAACCACCGCCAGACTGCGTATCCATGGAACGTTGCCTGCTTAAGCTTCGAGTCAACAGTTCAAACAGCGCCAAGTTGGGCCAAGGGCAAGCCGTCATGCCCATATGCTGTTGTGGCAGCATGTGCTGGCTCCCAGGTCACGGCCAGTGGTGGTTCAAGCTGCATGTAGAATCGCTCCGTGAGCTGTGGTACCTCGCACGGTGACTGTTGGATAGGTATCGCCAAACTTTGGGACTGCCAGATGCTTTGAGCTTCCGTGGTCGGGCACCAATCACAAACTCAAACTTGGTGGGTAGCGCATCGTTTGTTGCCTTCATGTTGGGGAAGAGGCGAGGAAACAGCAGCACGACAGGGCAAGGATAGGGCCACACCACCGCTTGTAGCTGCCAAGTTGCAAGTTTTGTTGGTAATTTCGTACTCGGATAAACGGTGATTGGAATGTGTGAAGCTGGCAAGGGCCGGGTGGACGAGGCAAGGGGGTCTGAAATGCGTTGTCATGAACGGCACGACATGGCCAAAGTGGGCTCCATGCACATTGCAGAGTCGCAATATCTGCTGCTTGCATGCAGAGACTGTAGGATGCAAGAGCTGCTGCGGGGCAGTGGCCTCTTTCAAGGACCTTTTCCCTGCCGTCAATTCAGCATCCTGAGTCCTGAGTCCTGAGTCCTGACCCGCATTCTCGTCATCCAGAGTGCCCTGCTGAGATGAGTATTAGCTGATTCCCATTAATTCAGCACGGCCATCTGTTGAAGCCCGTTGTAGACGGGAGTCACGGGACTTGTAGCTTGGAGCAATAAACCCCCAATAGAACCTCACGCCCAAAGCTTGAAACAGCTGGCAAGCTGAGCTCCATGTCGGCGTATATGATAAGTTTTGTAGCGGCGGTTTGGGTCTTTGGGGAACCTTGGCAAGTCTCATTATACTTTCCTATCGATTAAAGGACTCTCTTACGCCGTTGGAACCATCATTCTGCGCCGTGCCTCTCAAGGGAAAGACTGGCCTGGTCACGGTGGGCAAGGTTCCTAAGGAGCCTGCTGGAGAAATTTAGGGGTTGGGTACAACGAGATGCTTGCATATGAGGTCCCAAATGGTGACATTTTCTTTTAATTGTGGGCAACCAGCTATCAGGTTTGACTCCAATCCCTCTTCCTGATTCTCATAGGCTCATAGCTGACCCCAAACACGCCGAGGAGTCGAGGACGTACTGAAGGCGGCTGGACTACTCGACAGACAATATTTGCAATATTACTTACGCAACTAGGTAATTGACGCCATCTAATAGACAAGATGAACCTACTGGTAATTCCCCCTCAACGGCCGCTGCCCGCGTGCACATGACTTGGCAATTGAAATGGTCCCATATACTTTGTCGTCAGACTCGTCACTTATCGTCACTGGTCGTCGGCTCGTCGCACCCCCCCCCCCCCCCTTTCCCCCCTAACTCTCATCCCCACAGGAGCCCCACACACCGCTGGGGCCCGTCAAAACCGCACATTCAACCCAGCGCAACAACTTCACACTCTTGCACCTTCAGCCTCGCGCAGCATCCCACCATGGCGCCAGTCGACAGACTAGACCACGACGTGCTGGAGCGTACGTACGCAGCACCTAAATACCCCCACGACACCGCTAACACCCCGCAGAACAGCTCAAGGACATCATCCAGGACCTGTACCAGGTCATGGTGCAAGTGTCCACCTACGACACCACCGGCCGCTCAAGTCGCGACGTCTTGTCCAACGAAGCGTACGTCTGCCAAAGATGCAAATGGAGGGATTGGCCCCGTTAACGCGCGCTTTAGGAAAACGCTCTCAAGCTCGCTGCAGACTCTGCACACAACAACATCCACCAACCCGTCGCTGCCCTCCGTACCGCCCGAGCTGCTGGAGTACGTGGAAAATGGGCGTAACCCGGACATTTACACGCGCGAGTTTGTGGAGCTCGTGCGGCGGGGGAACCAGCTTATGCGCGGAAAGATGCATGCGTTTGGAGAGTTCAGGGACGTCCTGGCGCGGGAGATGGCGAGTGCGCTGCCCGAACTGCGCGCCGATGTAGACAAGGTGGTGAACGAGACGGGAGGCAAGCCGCTGGCCGAGGTTAATGGTGCAGAGGGGACGGCCAAGTAAAAGCATGGCAGATGAGGGGGGTTACGACACGAAAAGGAGACTTGGACCGCTCGGCTTGGGCTGTAGTTTTTATATGACCATGATACCCACGAATACAATTATACCCTTTCTAAAAGGTACCATGACGAAGGTACCATGACGAAACCGCATATCCTATGTGTACAAGCATCATTGTCTACATGCATTCCTATCGCCATCTATATCGAAGAATGAAGCCAAACCTTAATCCCAGCCCCGAGTCGTGATACCTCCTCCCTGCCAGACTAGGTTGTGATTGTTTTCGGACGCGAGAAAAATAATGGGAGGCCAAAAAAATGACCCCTGGGTTGTGAAAACAAAGATGATGAACATGAAGAAGATGAGGGAAAAAAAGGAAAAAAAAGGAATGATTTATAACGCCTTGCAAAATGTTAGTATAAGCGCACATCTCCCGTGCTTATTTGTCCCAAAACATAGTCTATCCAGTTGGCTTGGTCGTCCTGCGGCTGCTTGGCCGAACATGGTTCATCAACACATACACCAGTGCCATCCAGAAAACAGCCACCACGGCTAGGTACGGCGGCAGCAAAACAAGGGCAGCCAAAGCTACCATGCCGTACTGTCGCAGCGTATCAATCAGTTTGTCGTGGGCGTCGCGGCGTCGCTGATACTCATGCCTAAGCTTATCCTTTGTTGTATCCTTTGTTTTTGTTGTTGTGGCATGCTCCTCCTCCTCCTCCTCGTTGGTATCCGAGTCCCAGGAATCCCGACCGGCGTTTGTGTCCCGCTGACCTGCCCTGTCCTCCTCACTTTCTACCTCGCCATCGGCTGGTCACTGGAAGGGAAAACCACCGTTTCGTGGTCGGGCACCGCCACCATTGGCAAAGTTGAACTGCGCACCACCGGGGAAGCCTCCAGCAGATCTGAAACCGCCTCCTCCGCCAAAGCCGCCTTGGTTGCCCATCATGCTGAAAAAAATCTCGGGGTCGATTCCGCCCATGCCGCCCATACCACCCATGCCGCCCATGCCGCCGCCAAACATATCTGCCGGGTCCAGGAGATCATCTCCATTGTCGTATGAAGCTCTCTTCCTACACAAGGCGGGTTAACAAATATTCTTCAGATACTCCAGAGGGATAACTTACTGGGGATCGCTCAAGGTTTCGTAGGCTTCTTGCATATCCTTGAACTTTGCTTCTGCCTCCGGATCGTCTAGGTTCTTGTCAGGGTGCAACTTGATAGCCATTTTGCGGTAAGCCCTCTTGATGTCATCTGGTCCAGCGTCTTTTTCGACACCAAGGATCTTGTAATAATCTTTTCGCTGGCTCTTCTTCAATTCCAGCTCCGCCTTGCGAATCTCCTTGAGAATGGTGCGGTCCTCGGGTTCAGCCTCCTGGATCGACTTCCATTCTCGAACGGAATCCTCCCACTTTCCAGCCTGACCAAGGGCGTTGGCCTTGGTCTTTCTGGCCTTGATGTAGCTAGGATCAAGACTGACAGCCTGTTCGGCATCGGCAATAGCGCCATCGTATTGCTTGAGCTTGATCTTGCACTGTGCGCGGTTCTGGAGAAGCTTGGCATTGATACCGCGGTTCTTGGGGTCCACCTCAAGAGCCTGACTGTACTTGTCGACGGCAGCTTGAAGTCGACCGGCCTTGAACTCTACATTGCCTTCTTCCTTCATACGGTCTAGCTTCTGCACGGTTCTGAGCCACTTGACCGCGTCACGGTAGTCTGGATCGCAGTTGAGGGCCATACGGAATGACTGAATGGCCTTTGCGTTATCACCCTGACCATAGAAAACTCGACCGCGCAGAACTAGAGCCTCGGGGTCCTGGGTATTGTTCCGTAACAGAGCCATCGCGATGCCTTGCGCTTCACCCAGGGAATTTTCACTGCCGACGAGGAGATGTGCGTCACCGCGTAGGAGCTGCCACTTGCGAGGCTTGAACACGCCAGGACCCAGCCCACGTTCTGCCTGGTCAATAGCATGCAGAGCCATCTGAACGGCAGTGCCTTGGTCCAAGATGTGCTTGGCGGTGTTGATGTGATGTAGCATTTCCTTGGTCGGAGCCATGTCCTTGGCCGATGGTGCAGGCGAGATGCGACCAAACGTAGTCATGGCCTCCTCCGGGCGACCTAGACCAGTGTAAATACGTGCGAGTCGCAGCAGAACCTTGCTGTTTTGCGGGTCGAGGTCGGCGGCGCGGCTGCAGTCTTCCAGAGCAGCTGCATATTGGCCATTAGACATGCGGGCGGCGGCACGGTTGCTCAGGTAAGTTGGCGAGCTTGGAAACAAGTCAACCGCTATTGACAACTAATATTAGCCGGGGTGGTGCAAGCACGGGGGGGAGCTGGAACACCATTCAGTTTCCACAAATGATCATACCTTTGGAGTATTGCTCGATAGCCCTGGTGTAGTTCTTCTCCTTGAAGAATCTGTTACCTGCAGCCTTGTACGCTTCGGCGTCATCCTGAGGTGTCGGCACAGGGCTGGATGGGTTGGATCGATGCGGGGGCGGCGCGGGAGCCTCATTACGGTGGTTTCCATTTGGAATGGGAACCGAGAAGTTGGTCTGGGCCGAAGAGTTGTTCTGCGACCGAGAGGCAGGCGATGAAGCGCCGTTGACCGGCTCCCGGTCGATGTCCATTTGATCACTCATGGTAGAATTGGACAACTTTGACAGGCGGCGACGTTCCTCGGGTGGCAGGTTCAAGGGATGTGTGTCAGGCTCGAACTTGCTGCGCCGTAAGGATGAGGTAGACAGCGGCTCGGTGGAGTGTCTAGAAAGCCTTGCGTGACGAGGTGTGGATGGGGACGTTGACTTTTCAGCAGCGTCGTCCCTTGGCTCACGATGAGATGCGGGCCGCGAACTTTTTTTCGATGGAGACTTTCTCGTGGACGAGCTCTTTGCGGGCGAGGCAGGCTCCGAACGAGGTTGCGACTGCTGCTGGTAAAACTCGCCGCCGTCAACGCTGGGATGGGACGTGTGCTTCCTTGACGGTGTCGAGGCTGACGTTGTCGTTGACGATTGCTTTTTACTGCCACCGAAGAACTTCATTCTGGACAGCGCCAAATGGCTTTGTGGTGTAAGAGCGGGCCGGTCCAAGCAATGGAGCAGGCTGTCTGGAACCTCGAAACAAGGTTATGCTGGATATTGGAACGCAGGAGGGGCGGCGCACTTTAGCCGAGCATGGAAGCCTAAAGGGGCCGAAAAAAGGTGAAGGAGAACCAAGTGTAAAAATGCAGTCGTTGTCTAGGGGGCGTCAGGCCCGTCCCGAACAGATCCAGCAAAACTATCGCTTTCGGGGCAAATAGTGGTTGGACTTATTTTTTTTTTTTGGGTTGCGAAACCTGGCTGTGGTTGAGGCAAGTTTTTAATTCGAGCCCTTGCTGGGCAGGCGGTCTAGAGGTCCAAGGTCGCGACGAGAGCAAAGGCTCAGAAAGAAAGGGCTTTGTCAAGAAAGGGAAAGAAAAAAAAGGAAGAGCAAAAAAAAAAAGCCGTGGCCAGAGGCGATATCGTAGCGCGCAACAAGGCGAGCAACCAAGCAACCAAAGTAACCGAGTGCAGACGAGCAAAAGGTACAAAAGCAATGCAAGAGGGACGGGAAATCCCAGCCCACGATTTTTGAGCTGCTCAGAGGTGACTGGCCACGTTTGCCTGGCTTGACTGGGCCGCAACTAAATTGTGAACTGGCATTAAACGGAGAGGATGGATGGAGATGAGGCAGAGCTGCAGACTGACGGGGGTCAGGGTGGTGGCAACAAGGCTCTGGACGAACTGAGAAAGAAACGAACTTGAGCAGTGACAGTGGCAGCGACGATTCTGTGGGTGTATCCCGCTACGAATCGTATTTCTCTTCCTTCTTCTGCAACGCTCCGCTGCGCAAATGACAAAATCTGCCAACAAACTATCACGACGATGGGTCAGGGGTATTATCCAACCCCCCGGAAAATCAGAAAACAGGGGACCTGTGGCCACGGGCCGGGGCAGCCATCACGACCCTCCGCCACCTGGGTAGCTGTGATTGTTGGCCGCCAAAGGGCGTCAATCATGAACCGCCGGCCAAGTGGCCTGCTGACCGTTGTAGTTGCTGCAGTCAGTCTTTGTTGTCCCATTCACTGGCGGGGCAGCTCTACTTTAGTCCTCTCCCAGCCTTCACACTTATCAACAACTGCCCTATCCAGTCACTCGCATTGTTGTATCGGCAACCACTCAACGTGCAGCCGCCTGTCAAGCAACAACCCAAGCAAACGCTATCCTATCATGGTGGTGTGACGCTGCATGGGACACCGCGGCCCTTAGCGTCCTGACTGCATCCGACAGGGGTGCGAAAATTCGCCAGCCAAGACTCGGCCTGTTAACGGGGGTATGCATTTAACAGACAGACTTTCTAGAAGGTTCAGTGGGGCCGCTGCCTCCAGCTTCGTTCGGATTGGCCAACTTTGCGTCGTAGCCACGACAAAACCCCAATGACGTGGGTGAGAAGACATGGAGGGGCGGATCAGCCTTGCCGGCGCCGAGTCACAGCGGCACCCCAGTGCCTTCTGAAGGCGGGCGTTTGACAGCGGGAAGCTCCCTAGGTGCAGTGCACTACAGGCCATTCTCGCCCTGTGCGGGCTTCCTACATGTACTTTAGCAAGCCCCACTGTCTAAAGTACTTGACTGCTGTTATCGCCTCCAGCGTTGCCCATCTCCAGCACTTCGCGGCACGTGGTCAAAATCAGAAGACGGAGGACATTAATTAATTTCTTCCCGAGTGGCAATTTTGCGCTTTCCGCCTGGCTCATGACTTATCAATGTCTCGGTGGACAAATCTGTGCAACCAATCATCGATGGCAATATTGACTGGCAAGAACACGGAACCTGTTGCCACGTCTCCCAAGGAAATAAAGATGCTCAAGAAAGTGGTATTCGCCATCGCAACATCAGTTGGCAACCGCCACACCCACTTTCTCAGCTGCCCTCCGTCCGTCCACTCAGGTGCAACAAACCCCAGTCTGCCCTCATGACTAATTTCCAAGCATAGCTTCTCATCAAATCAATGTGACATCACGGCGGCTATCCAACCTCCTCGCAACCATGATATCGTTGGACTACCGATTCTATCAACACCAATAGTGACAATGCAAAACGAGACTGCCCGATGACTTGATTCTTCTCAGAAAGTTGTACATGCCCATCATAAATACATTTGCACTGTGCATTTCGTCTCTTAACACGCAGCCTAAGCGAATCAATCCATAATATCGTGAGTCTCAACATGACTTCGCCTCCGTCTTCCATGAACCTCTCCAGCATCGTTCCTACTCTGTGTCATGCGACGATACTTCCGTTCCTCCGTTGGATCCCATGACGGAGTTGACAAATTCGTTATATTTGAACACTTCGCCCTTTTTGGCACCCAGCTGTGCATTGATATTGCGATTGAAGGCTCGGCGACCCGTGAATCCGTTGACGATACGGTCAACCTCTGCGGCAGCCAGAGGTCGCTCACCTGGCTCTGGTGCCGTGTTGAGCAGTGCATCCCTGAGCTCAGCCCAGTCCACCTGACCACTGTCATCATCATCGAAGGCAGAGAATGCTGAAAGTAATTCGGCACTGGGTGAAAGTTGGCACAATGTTTCCGCCAATGAGTTCAAGAACGCCGCGAGCGCAATGGTCTGTGATTTTGACGGTGGAAAAAACTGTGATACGTCGGACGCACTGTTGGGGAGACCTGCACAAGTGAAGTTTAGCCTCAACCTGAGATCTATGCCGATTGTCCTTCTCAACGTACCCAGCTGGCCGAGCATATCGGCAACATCTTCACGGTTGACCAGACCATCACAATCTCGATCCAAAATCTGAAATCCGTCCCTCAGCGTCCTAACTTGAGCTGGTTGCAACTGTGATAGCGCGTTCCCGCTACCCAAAGTTTGTGATTCGTGTGGTCTTGACTTCGCAAGTGATCTCTGCGGCGAGGCGACCATTGTGCTTGAGGAGTGCCCACGCGGCGTGCAGCTATTTCTCGGTGTTGTAGGCGTTGTCGGCAGCGCAAATCTGGCCGCCCCAGCAAGTGGATCAGCCTTGGTCGGAGAGCTGGTAGGTGTTGTATGTCGCAATGGTGATGGCGAAGCTGGAGATTCTGGTCGGCGGAATGGCGAGTTTCGTGAAGGGGGAGAGCCGTATCCTAATGGGGATGGTTTATATGATGCTGAGACAGACTGTTTTGATAATAGGTGGCATATTAAAACGACTGTGTTCAGGGTGCTGGAGCTGCTTGATACGTAGCTCTTACCATGGTGACAGTGGCGTCTTCGGTCGAGACAGTGACTCTGCTGGTTGGCCAAGAAACGTGCTGATCTGTGCGGAGTTCTGGGCCCCAAGGGGAAGGCTAGAAGACTGGTTATGAGAGACTGAAGATGCAATATAGGGAGTCGTTATACTGTAGATATTCGGGGGCAGAAGTACTTTGGGTCTTGGTAAGCTTCAAACACTGCGAGACTATCGAGGATGATGAACGCGTCCGATTAGGTTCGAGAGGACTTACTCCAACGGTCGGCGTGTCTAGCTCAAAGTAAACAATCAGACAGCCATGACAACGGCAGCCTCGCAAGCGAAGCGGGGCATTATGGCTTAACATGTGGCTGATTTTTGTGGCGCCAACAGCCGAATAGGGCCCCTGCTATCATTAGCCACAAGCCACTGGGGGACCGTTCGAAGCTCGAGCTCCAAGATGTGGGGTTTGGGGCCCTCAATATTTGCTGCCAAGATTGGCTGGCTGGCTTGAACATTGCCCTGGCTACGGTACCCAATGAAATGCGTGCGTTTGGCCCCCTTTTGCAGGAAAAGAAGCAATTGACGCGGCGTTGAAGTGTGGGCAGCAAACCGCTGCGCAAGCTGGTGAATTGATGCAGGCAAATCCTTTAGCTGCGTGGCCCCCTCCGTAGCGTGGCTGCACTCCAGAAAGAGCGGTCACGGACAGGTGAGAGAGGATTGTTCCAGGACGCATGGGCATTGCCAGTGCTCAATGACAATACAGCCATCTCAAGTGTGGCCGTAGGAGTAGCCAAGAGAGAAATGGCAGTCAGTAAAAGGCAACCGCTGGCTGTGGAAAGCTTCGACCTCGCGGCTTGCAGCTCGCTCTGCCACGAATTGGCTTTGCACACAACCTCCAAAGCGTCCAATCCTGTGTCCCAAGCCACCCGCCTGTACCTGTACGGAGTAGTGCTCCATTTGATTGTCAAAGTCATCGTCCATTCATCAGACGAGCCCTGACGAGGCTGGCTGCCATCCAATCCAGTTTCGGGATCCCACCAACTGTGGTGCTGGGCTCCTACCCTTGCGGCCCCTACGACCCCTGCGACCCCTGGCCCCAACTTCAGGAGTCCGTGTCGCAATAGTCCATGGATCATGTCTCAGTGCTACCCCTCGCCAACGACGAGCCTTCAGTCGATTTCTCCCCCGTCCGTCGCCCTGTGCCTATTATTACTGTCGCATCTTGGAGAGCGTCAGTTTTCGCGACAAACCGGTGCTTCTGCGGGCAGACACTGCATGCCTTGACGGCGTTGCGGGCTCGACATTGGACGCAAAGACCAGTCTGCCCTGTTCCGCGCCAGTCTCGCACGACTGGCCATTGACTGTGCATCTTCAGACCAGTCAAACCCTCACCGGCCTCGACCGAGGACATTGAAGACTCATCGATTCGACAATCGACAACACATAGGAACTCACGCCTGGGTCTTCGAAACCATCCGAACGAACATTGAAAAAGGACGAAGCCGAATACGAGGGGTGACGGGAGTCGCTCTTGGGTTCCGAGTCTGGTACCAATTCTGGGAGATAAAGCGCGTCAATTGGGACCACTCGGTTGCCATTGCCAGTTGCCGTTTGGTATCAGCTGGCAAAAGGTGTCTAGACGCCAATCATGGCCACTACGCTTCCATATCTTCACCGCCAACCCGGTATGAACAACCAGTCAAATGGCTCTCTGTCGAACCGGCGCGGGTCTCTCTCTTCATTTCCGTCATCTCGATCTCCTTCGCAAATGTCACAAAATTCCCGGCAAGCGAGATCCCCTCAGCTACCAATAACCGACACGGATCGTACGTCGGACCCAAGTCCCAAGTCCAAGACACCGTCATTGGCCCCATCATCACAGCACTCGTCCCTGTCGGCGCCACAACGAGTCAACGCCGACTCCAGGTCATCGAGAAAGCTCAAGTCGCAATATCCTCGAGGATCCGTTGATAATCATGTTGAATATATCCTTGTAGCCTCGTTTGATATTGATCGCGGCCCGGTAATGGAGCATCAGTATCCAGTCGCCATTACTGGAGATGAGAATATGTTGGCAGAGCTTATGCTTCCGGATCAAGCTCATGCCCGGAATCAAGACTGGACCATATTCTTTTTGCACAAAGATACGAGCCAGGAGGAAGAGGATGCTGAGAGGCATGTAAAAGAGAGAAGGCGCCAAATACGCAGAAGGCGGCGAGATATCGCCTCTGGCGTCATCTCTGAAGACGACGAAGTGGCCGAACTGGACGAAGACGACGACGACGACGACGATGTAGACGATGAATCCACTGATAGCGAACCTGAAGGAGGAGAAGGGCCACCATTGATTTACGTCTTGAACCTTGTCAACACCAAGCATGACAAGTCGGTAAAACGTGGGGCCATTGTCAAAGCAATGGCCATTTGTACACGTCACCCATTCCTGCATATTTACAAGGTAAGCCCGACCACTCTGAGAGACCTCTCCGGACTGTACTGCATACTGACTGATACGTGGTCGCTATAGCCTCTTCTTTTGCTTGCACTAGAAGAATACTTCAAGTCCCCGGTTCCTGAAACCCTGTCTATGCTCTACGATGCTGTCAACGCCATGGATCTGTCTCTTATGCCCCGACTAAGCATTCTGGAGAGGCATCTCTTGCTGGCTAGTGAAAACCGAGACCTCTTTGTAGAGAAGTTTGAGCAAATGATACAGATGCGAATGGCCGAGGACAAGGCTCTTGGAATAGCCGACGGGCAAATGGAAGACTCGAGGAGCCCTGTTAAAACACCTGGGATATCCCGTGCCGGTACAAAGGCTCATGTCGAAGGTGGGAGTCAGGCGTTGTATTCTGTGCCTAGGGATACTCATGAATTTGAAAGCAAGGTCATGTATAAAGGGATTCCAATTCCTATCAAGGTTCCTACAGCGGTCATGCCCGAGACAGTTGGCGACTTCTCCTTAATCAAGCTGATACAGAACTTTTCTGAGCCGCACGCAAAGTCACCGCAGCCATTTCAACTTCACCCGCATCTCACCACGAACGGCGCCAACACGCACCCCATCATTGTGCTGGTCAATGGGCTGCTGACGCAGAAACGAATCATCTTCCTAGGACATAACATGCCGTCAGGTGAAGTTGCGGAGGCTGTTCTGGCGGCATGTGCACTTGCGTCTGGCGGGCTGTTGCGAGGCTTCACTCGACATGCCTTCCCATATACCGACCTGACAAAAATCGACGATCTGCTGAACGTGCCCGGTTTCATAGCCGGTGTCACCAACCCTACATTTGAGATGCACCCTGAGTGGTGGGATATTCTTTGCGATCTTCCAAGTGGCCGAATTAAGATAAGTAGTAAGATCGAGCCTGGAGTCGTCACCGAAGGGCTGGTATACTTTCAGCAGCAGAACCCGACACTGGCAACCATTGCCACCGGCAACACGAATAACAGCCAGGACTTGACAGGGGACGGGGCGTTCATGACGGATATTCTGAAGAGCATAGCTGTCCGTCATGGCGAAAGGGTGATTAGAGCCAAATGGAGGGATTGGGTTCTAAAGTTCACTCGCATCGCAGCCCAGTTTGAAGAGAGCGTGTACGGGGCGAGTGCCTTGTACATTGGAAGCGAGGACCAAGAGATGACCCTGTCAGGTGCCAACGGACACGGCTACGTCTGGTCAGACGACGCGGCGAGAAATAAGGAGCTTGCCGGAAATGTTACCAGGATCGAAGGCTGGCGAAATACCCGAAGCTACTACAGCTACATACAAGTAAGATGGCTCTTTGAAATGCAGGTAAAGCTAGATGGCTAACGATGGGCTAGGATCTCGCACAAGTGTATACGATTCGGCCACTCAAAGGGCTAGACTTGGCACACATGCACGACCGCCTACGCATGCAACGGCTGTCTCCCTCTCAGAGCAAAGACATTTATCTCACTCTTGCCAAGTATGTTCACTCGTACGACGAGATTTGCCTATTGTTGCATGTGGCACCCGAGTCCCACGCGGGCCTCTTTTACCTTGCCCTCGGATTGTTCCACCAGGACCGCGAGGTGCGTCTGAAGACAAGCGAACTTTTGAGCCGTGTCGCAGAGCATGAAGCTGGCCAGCACTGGTGGAAGAGCCTGAGCCGGTTTGAGAAACTGGCCTACGAGCGGATCCGCAGAGAAGTAGACGCTGAAATGCGCGCCAAGCTGGAGAAGGAAGGCCTCAGCCCTAGCCTTGAACGAAGAATCAGCTGAGAATTGTTGAGACAGTGAATGAGTAGAAATTGTGTGTTTTTGTGGCATTATCTAGGTGCATTTTGATTGTCAGGTGCATATTACCACCTTGGGCGGCGTTTGACGGGGTTATTTCTTTGCATTATTATCTCATGGAGTACGTACTGGGTCACTGGCAAGTTGCTGTTCTGCATGGGTTACGACTTGATTTGGCATTTGTTGGGGCTGGGTTGGCGAACAAGAGAATGCTGTGTGATTAGTTGAATAGACTCTGTGCGCGAGGCATCCCAATTTCCAAGATTCTGTCCATGTCGATGATAAAAAGTATGTCTCTCCGGGGGTGGAAACTCGAAAGTACGAAGCCAAGCCTGTCGGGACAGATCTAGCAGGCGGAAGAAGCTTCCATTACAATCTAGATATTTTCACCGCATCAAGTCCCTCTGCCAGCTCATGCAAGCAACCCCAGCGCCTTGGCGGCATGCTTAACGTGGTCCTCGCCAAAAGTCGAGATGAAGAAGTAGGAATGGTCGTAGGACTGAAACAGTTAGTCGTGTCGCGGCCGGCACACCTGCTTCCGCGCGAGACTTACATCGTGATAGCGCAACGTGACCCCCTGGACACCAGCGTCCTGGGCGGCCTTTTCGAAATTCTCCGGCAGGAGCTGTCCGGTTTTGTAAAAGTTGTCACCTGTGCCCTGTGGAAGGTTGGCGCCGCTCCTGCATCGAGGATCCCGCGAGCAAAGGAGGAGGGAGAGAGGGAGAGAGGGAGAGAGAGACTCACCACATCAATCAAGCAGTTCATGTCGCCCTTCCAGCCCTTGACCAGCTCCGTAGCATCGTGCTTGGCCCACTCTGCCTTGTCGTCGCCCAGGTATCCCGAAAAGGCCTTTTCTCCCCACGGGCACCGGCTCGGGTTACAGATGGGCGCAAAGGCGCTCACGCTCTTGTATTTGCCCGGGTTCTTGAGGAACAGCGTCAAAGCGCCGTGGCCGCCCATGGAGTGTCCTGTGATGGATACCCTTGTTCCGTCCAGCTCTTTGAAGTTCTGTAACAGCAGGGCGGGCAGCTCCTTGGTCAGGTACGACTCCATCCTGTAGTTCTTGGACCACGGGTCCTTGCTGGCGTCGATGTAGAAGGATGCCGCGCTGCCAAAGTCGTAGGCGTCATGTTCGCCGGGCAAGTCGGTGCCGCGCGGCGATGTGTCTGGGTACACGAGGGCGAGGTTGAGCCGGGACGCGTGCGCGTGCAGGAAGCCCTTTTCCGTGACGTTGTCGGGCGTGCATGTCAGGCCTGACAGGTAGAAGAGCACGGGGGCCGGGTTGGATGGCGTTGCCGTGTTGGGGAGGAAAATGTTGAGGTTCATGGGCGTTGATGTTGTTTCGGACTCGTGGGTGAGCTTGAGGATGCGCCCGTTGCACGAGGCAATGGTGGTGTTTGTTGCAAATGTCATTTTTCTGTTATTGAGATTGCGACGGAGGAGGTTGTGACTTTTGTTATATCTTGCCTGTACGGGCTATACGTTGGATGTTGGAAGTTCCCGGTTATATTTCAGAAACAACTTGGGTGAGCTCCTCCCGCCTTCGCCTGAGCTTGGAGGGGTCGACATTCCTCCCCCCCGGTTTCGCTGTTGCCCAATGGGCGTCATCGTCTCCGAGGAATGTCCATGTCGTCACTGCGCAATGCGGACGGACAATGGGAGCTGTCAATTGCGTAAAATCAACGTCAATTATGTTCATTAAGCTATGTGCGATACGGCTCCTATCAAACGCCAGGATAACAGTCCAGCGACTTGTTTTCTGTCTCGTCTTTTTCCATTTCGGCCCTCCAGTTGAGCTCGGCAGTCTCCGATGCCGAGCTTTCCCCGCCAAACAACATATTGTGGGGTCGAATCAACCCTTGGGGGAAAAAAAGTGTATATGCAAAGAGAAAAGAGAGTAATATGGGCCATTTCCCCAGGTAGTTCTCGGGGGTCTAGTTGTGAGTCTTCAGGTTGCACTGAAAACTGGTAATGTACTTGTCCCATGAAATAGCGCTCAAGTTGTATTTGTGCTCGTAGTTGAAATCGACAGCCCCAAACGTGCAGCCCGTAGGACTCGTGCAAATGCTGTCGCAGTCGATCAGCTTGGGCGAGCAAGTAAAATCTTCTCCGTCGACAGCAAACGTGTTGGTGTTTTGGTAGAATGGCTTCTCCAGTTGATGGCACTTGTTGAGTTCATACACTTCATACTTGCACACGCCCGTCGAGTTGGCGCCTGTACAAAGCAGGACCTGTGTGTATAGACGTTAGCACACGTGCTTTGATGGCTTCTTCTTCTTGTCATTTGTCGACGCTGCAACCATTGGAGCGGGAGCCGGAAACACCTACACCTCCTTCGGCGCGCTTCTCAATGGGTGAGGCTGCCACAGCGCCAGCCCAGGATGCCATAATAGCCACAGCAGAGAACTTCATCTTGGACCCGTTTATATTATTGTTATTATTTTGGATTCGTAGACGAGGTTAGAGGACAATTAGGCTGGATGCTCAAGTGTGCAATTTCGGCTGTCAAGAGTTTTAATGTTTCAGGAAAAGCTGATGGCCGGTAATTGCTGTGGCAGGAGCAGCCGACAGCCTTGAATCTGTGATGCCCGAATCCCGATAATGGGCACTGGGGTCTTGCGTCAAGCAGGGCAGGCAGGCAAATCAGGGTTCAGAACAGGGTGCAGGTCAAGGGAGCTGGTGTAGCCGATGCAGCCACCTGCGCACGCAGCCTTTTAATAACAAAATGGCCTGTTGCACAAAACCCAGGGAGGCAAGACAGAGCCAATGGGACAACTATTCGGGATTCAAACAAGACGATTCCGGAGCCGCCCTGCTCCTTGCCCTGCCAGATCCTCATTAATGGGGAGTAGGCCCGTTTGGTTATTTTACTGGGCACCGCCCTGTCCATGGAAAGTACCTGAAGCTAGGGGGCGTCTTAGCGGGCAGCTGCCCCCGGGTCTCGCCCATGTTCCAAGGCACACGGCACAGCCTGGACCCTGCCAAAGCCAGCATCCAAGTGCCGGCCCGGCCAACAAGAAACGACGTCATGTCTCCGCACAGAGTGCCAGCGCTGTCAGTGCATCAATGTCGATCAAGCTTGGATACGGACTCAGGCCCTCTAATTGCTGACGCCCATCTTCTGTTTTGCTGATTGGCCTGAATCTTGACTTTAAGATGTATGGTCAGAATTCATGCTGGTGTGAAACATCGGCCAACTGTTCTGCCCGTGTCCTTTCGAGATTCTGGGCTGATGTCGATGCATCTCAACCCTCTTCTAGCCAGTCAGAGAGGCCCATAGCCACCACAGCCTGCCCAATCCGCACGTGTGCGTCGGCTGAGCTGCCCAACACCTCGTGTTTGCTGCCTGTCTGCCATTCCGTGTTGCGCCATGGTTCAATCTCAAGTCGGATGGCTATTGTAGCCGGATCGGTATGGCACAAATGACACTGTGGCGGATAGTGGACCGTCTCATAGTTTGTTTACCCGCAAGTGCCATTGTGCCTATCCTCTGCCGTTGTTTGTTCCGAGCAAATATTCGGACCATCACCCTTCTCCTTTGGCACCGCCAAGCAACCTTGCAAACCGAAACACAAATTGCCATCTTGGACGACATCATGTTTGTCCGGAGGGCAGCTTCTCTCAGATTGGTATTCATAGAGCAGACGCTATGGTATTCGCAATTATCTATCACTTGGCAATATAGGTGTCCAATATTCGAGCTTTGGCGCGTCACCTCCTAAGGATTTCACAGCCAATTCGGCTCTTTTTGTAAAGCCTCAATTTACCACCTTTTGTTGCGCACCCTGACCATTGGTCCAGACCGCCATATCCCAGGCGTTTGTTGACCATCCCTGTTTCTGCCTCCGCCGTCAATCTCGACCGACGGCTAAGGTATACGGCATCAAGGAGACAGTCCAATGAGCTACCCAAGCGTTCTTTCGGATCTTGTCTTATGCCTATATTTTTCTTCTTGTTGTTGTTCGACCCAATTACATAACGCCACGCTCATGAATCATAAAAGACGACTCCTGCCTTATGGCTGGGAATGCAGAGGACACTGACAGGGTCAGCTGGCACGGCAGCGGCTCGAGGCCAGATGTGGCGAGGCGCGCTTTCTTCCCTCGCCCAAACGTATCGGTCTAGATCCCATAACAATTGGTTTATTGCAAGAGTTCCTCGCATGTCCAATCCTCGTAGCTATTTCCATCTTTAGTCACGGACCTTTACCGGCGTCACCAATCCAGTTTGCACTTACAAGCCGTCGGGCAGATATCGCCTCACAATCAACGGAATCTTTTTCTCCCGAAGCTCCTTGATCGCGATCTGAAGTGGATCAGTCTCGCCTTCAAGATCCACCAACACAGGCGCATTCATGCTGAGGTTCCAAAATTAGCCCTGGATGTCCCCAAATCTGTTGCGACGGGCGTACCTGATCTGCAGAGCACGAGTGCCCAGAATTCGTGCCCTTTCGTATTTGGTCATGTAAGGAGTCGTCGTTCGATCGGCCTCGGGAATTTTCTTGTCTTTCATGGACTTTTCACCACCCTTGACGGCGTTGGCAGCTGCCGAAGGGTCTCCGGAGACAATTACATTGTCGCCATCTTCGCCGTTCTCGCCGCGCTCGGCATCCTCATCCTCTCCAACCTCGGGGTCGTAGTACTCTGTGACTTCCTCCTCCTCAAGCATAGGCTCGTCACTGTCGGTGGCCCGTTAGCTCGATGCGCGCCACCAGGCAGACTTGCAACTGCTTTTGTTTTTTCTTTTTCTGCATTCAACCTACCCGCCAGCACCAATATCATCATCACCAAAATCAGACATGTTGAGGAGGTTGCGCGCGCGGAATCGAGGAGCAGTACGTGGTCGCAAGGTAGCGTTGGCTGTTTGTTTGTTCCTCCTCATCAGCCTTGTCAAATTTGCAGCCTGCCGGTGGAAATATTTGAGGGGTTTTGCCGTAGCTTCCCCGAATGCCCACCTCTGGTGTTCCTGGTGGGGCCCGATAAAGCCCAGCCTTTGATCAGTGTAGTGGCTTATCGGTCGTCACCAACCAGAAAATTTCTTGTCACCGCCTGAATCAAACCTCCATTCTGCCGCCGTTTCCCGCTTCAGTCGTTTGTCCAAGACGTTGTATTATGACACGGTCCTCGACGCCAAGTTGTCCAGTCATTCAATTATAACAATGAGCAAGCGAAGGCCTACCGAGGAGCCTCTTGAGGCATCTCCAGTGAAAAGGCTGCAATTGGACGGGGCATCCGAGTGTACGTATATGCTTCAATATGCTTCATCCCCTTCCCCAATATCCACCGCCTTTATGCTAACAAGTTAGACGATGATGCCGACGATGACTTCACAACCGCCCAGACACCCAGCTCGACGACCGAAGCCGAGTCCCCAATAACTGTGGCAACCACCCCACGGACCAAGTTCCCGTCAGATCTGAAGACTCTGGCCTGTACGTGGCCTGGATGTCCCAAGACCTTTAACCGCCCAGCCAGACTGCGTGATCACCTCAACTCACACACCAATTCTCGCCCGTTCAAATGTCCCTACGACGACTGCGATAAAGACTACATTGAGGACAAACACCTGAAACAGCATATCAAAGCTGCACATACCAACGAACGCAAATACGCCTGCCAAGTTGCAGGCTGCGGGAAAAGTTTCGTTACAGGTACTCGGTTAAAGCGGCATCAGGCTGTTCATGAGGGTGCCGAACGATTTCGCTGCCAAGACTGTGGCCAGAGTTTTCGAAAACGAGAGACTCTCACAAAACATGTCCGCAAAGAACACATGCACGTACGGGCCTACGCCTGCCCCGAACAAGATTGCACGGAATCATTCGACTCAAAGCCAGCATTGAAAAGACATAAAGAAAGGGTTCACGGCGAACTGAAATACTGGTGTGGAGAGTGCAGTCGAACCACAGACCCAGACGGGACACCGCGCCGCGTAGGTTTCACGACTGAGCTGCTTCTCCACGCGCATTTGAAGAAAGAGCATCAGAATTGCCTCTTTTGTGATTTCAAGTCTACTTCGCGCTGGGAACTCGATCACCACGTGGACATGTACCACTCCGGCAAGACGGTCAAAGACAGGAAAACACATGCCTGTACACATGAGGGATGTGACAAGAAATTCACCAAAAAGTCAAACCTCGTGGCACATTTTCGCACTGCCCACGAGGGGTTCCGCTTCATCTGTGGCGAAGTCGCCCTTTCTGGACCGGATTATGTGGCATGGACACAGGACCAGGGATGTGGCGCCAAGTTCAGCACCAAGGTCCGTCTGGAAGACCATGTGCGCTATTTTCACCTCGGCCATGAACGCCCCAGCAAGTTGTCCAAACCAGATGGCCAGGCCGGTAACCCAGCCGCCTTTATCGATGAACTGTCTGGGGTAGCCAACCAGACCAAAAATACCATATTTTGCCCCGAGTGCCATGAAGGCTTTGGCCGATATTACGACCTAAACGTACACCTATCCCGCGGCCATGATGACTCGCCCCATATCTCAAACGACCCTGATTCTTTCCTAAATCATTCACATTCCGCGATCACGGGAGAGCTGCCTCTTCAGGACTTCGAGTCTTCGTGGCCAGGGGCCTCGGAGCAGGATGAAACCTTTGCGGCGCAAATGGAATACGGTCCCCCAAAGGATGACTGGCTTGAGGATGAAGCCAACATCCTGCTTCTGGCACGAGGTTCGCCGCATTTAGAGATGAATATTGATCCTAATCTTGCCGGGCTATAGTTTTGTCCCTGGCCGGCCTTGTTGGATGCTCTATGAGTTTGTTGGAAGCACATAAGAGCAGCCAGTTGCTTTGCTGATACCATGCATATTGCTGGATGAACCTTGTTGGGATGGATTTGTCGAGACATGACATATCAAGACAAGAGCTGGCGTTGGAGCTGCAAGAGATTTTACATGATAATGAATAATGATGCACAGAACACCTGTATTCCGAAGGATATATAGACCAATGCAACTATCCGTGAGCCATCCTTTTACCCGCCACCATTCGATGTAAGAAAACAAACATAAAATTATACATGATGCGACTGACATGCCATTGTAACCCAGAGGAAACCGAACAAACCCTCGACTCCCAGAAATGAGAAGATCCATGCATTTCCCCGTACACTTTAATTCCTTTCGGTCCAAGTATAATGATACCCCAACGCCTCTATTTCGGCATACTTATAACCCACGTATAGCATTTATATGCCTCGACCGTCCACGACACGCCGGTGACCCGACGATTCAATGACCCGTAAACAAGGCATTACTCAAGCCCAGAATAGCCATGCCCAAGAAACCAAAGAAGATGCACAGATTCCGATTATGATTCAAACTCAATGCTTCCACAAACAGCTGCAAACCGACACTCACCATGATGCCACTTGTTATTGCAAATAAACAGGCGTACAAGACTGCATTCGGCGCCATGCTGGACTTTTGCGCAAGCTTGAACCAAAGGGCGGCTCCTCCAGCACCCAAAGGTTGAGAAAGTCCGCCCAAGACAGCCGACCATGCTATAGCGCGCCAGCGCGAGCCGAGGGCCATGTACAAGGGCAAGCACATGGCAAACCCCTCGGAGATGTTGTGCACAAAGAGCGCCATGAAGACGTTGAAGCCGAGGTTTGGGTTGGCGTGGTTTGATGCATAGGTGATGAATCCCTCGGGAAACTTGTGAAGGGCTATGGCAATGGATGTTTGGAGACCAATGGAGAGGAAGGCATTTGTGGGAACATGGTGGTGGTGTTGACTAATCTCGGGGTCACCCTCTTCCATAGAGGAGCAGCAAGCATCATGGCTGTCTTGCACTTGGGGTGACTCGTCGGTTGGGGGCAGAAGAGGTTCGCGAGATGTAGCCCTGCTGGTGCGAAATAGGGGGCTCACGGGCGCCTCGGGATCGTGGTGGGCGTGGCTTCCTTGAAAGACAGATCCAGAGTGTGGGTAAAAGGGTCCGGTAGTACTTCGTGACAAATGGGGCACTCTTGGGCCACTTTGCGATCGTGTAGAGATATGTTTGAAGCATTCTTGTCCACATGGATCTGTGTAACCGTAGCATGATCCCTCCTCGTCGCAATTGCACTTGGTGTCTTTGACGAAAGACATGACACGCTTCTGCATCTGAGACACGGATGGTCGACGAGCGACGGCCTCCAAATCAGTAGTTGTAGCACGACGCGAAGCCAATAACGGGCTGGTTGGCCGTTCCTCCATCTCATCACCTCTAGCGGAAACATCTTGCTTTTGTGAGCTCGCATGACCATTCTTGTCGATGTCTGTGGACGAAGGCAACAAGGGTGTGGACTCGCCTGCGAGTGCCGCCCCGTTTCCTGTGGCATGGCCAGTGACAGTATCTAACATCGAATGGGCATGAAGCCGGGAGGACCGGGGCCGGGAGGATCGTCTACGTGCTCGGCTGACTCTGGACTGCCTGCGACCATGGTTGTACGAGAAGCTGGCCTGTGGGGTTGCGTCCTCGTGGGTGTGATCGCAATCGACGACTTGCGAGGGCATGTGCTGATGCAGCAGTCGAGAGACGGCTTGGATGCCAAAAAAGCCCCCGATGAAACATGACATGACGAGAAAGCCGGCAGGTTGGTCGGCCCAAGCATCCTTCTTAAGATAACCTCTCGCTTCGGGGAGCATGCTGTAGAGTGAGGAGAACATCTGCAGCGCGGTTAGCTGACGGCTGACTTCCCACCTAGGGCTGTGAATTGAAGGGTGTACATGAACCTACCATGACGCCAAAGCTCAGGGAAAGCGAACACGCCAGGAAGATGTTACTGTCCTGGATGCGAAAGTTGTGCTTGCCCGGAAGAAGGCGGACAATGAAGTCGACACAGACGATGGAGGCGCCGAAGACGCATGCTACAAGGCCGGGTTAGAACTGATTTCAAAGTACAGAATGCTGCGATGGATGCATGTCCAGAAATACCTATGCCACTGACAACACACATGATCCACCCTCTGGTGTCATTGTCGAGCCCTCTCGCGGCCAGCTCCATGCTGGCAAACCACTCCAAGCTTCAATCTCCTAGAAGGTGTAGGCGGACCAGCTTACGCAGCCATATGGGACTCGAAGACGGATGGCAGACGGTAGGTATGCAAATATGTTTTGTCGATTTCGCGACGCACTTCGATCGAATTGGCCTGGGCAAAGGCGAAAAAAGAAAAAAAACTTTGGCGCACGTTTGATGAGTTGATGGCTGGATCCAGTAGAGCCGAGAAGTCGGTGGCGTCGCTGACGTAGGGAGTTGTTGAGCGGATGCAGAACCAGGAGCTGGGAGCTAGGAAGGCAAAGTGGATGCGGCGACAGCACAGGATACGCTGACAGGAGCGTATCTTGGAGAAATCGGAACAGGAGCGTAGGGATTGCGAGCTAAAGCAGAGGGAGCGGCAGATCGGATCTAAAAGGCCAGAAGATGGCGGGGTGTCTTGTTCTTTTTTTGTCTTCACTTCAAGGCACGTCTTCGTTTGGAGGCAGCCGCGCTATGGACAAGAAGGCAGGACCAATGGGACATGTGCTAAATGCAAGCGAGGGCACAAGCAGAAGGTGCCACCGCCGCTTGATTCACGACTTTCTAGAGGTGCTGTGAGTGAGCAATGGGCATAAAGCAGGCATTCGCGCACGTTGCATGCATGAAAAAAAGGCAAAGAGCAGTTGGGGCTAATGCAGACCCAAGAGCCCATGGGCCAGTATTATATCAAGGACAATGACGTTGCAAAAGCTGCTGGCTGGCTGACCGGCCGTAGAGGTTCTCACTTTGGCACCACCAAAGACCTTGGCCATTGTCCATGCCAGTCAGTTCGCCGTTGCCCTGCACTCTAGTTCATTTTCTTGTTAAGCTGTGCAGCGTCTGATCCTCGCTGGTCCAGCGTGATACAGAGCCTGACCGACCTGGCTTGCATGGACAGCGTATCAGTTGGTAGCTGTAGGATCAAGACTGGGGCCAAATTCGGGCGCCACCATCTTGATGATTGGCCCGCCCACAGCCGCGAAGCTCTAGGGGACCGATCTTGCGGCAGTTGTACTCCGTACAAGGGCAAAGTCGTGTCCTGGGCTCCTGGCCCTGGGTAATAACTCGCCAGGTACAGATACCCCACCTGCGAGGAGTCTGGGACACACAGCACTTTGGCCGAGGCTTTTCGTACCACGTCGAAGTTGCACTGTACCGTCGACGTACTCCTGGCAAGCTGCGTGCCAAGCGTTTCTGTGTTCCTTGAATCACCAGACTGTACAGCTTTATTACCATGCAAAGACCTCGAAACTGTAGCACCATCTCATACCTCAGGCAATCTCTGCAAGGGGTGGCCACTGGCTACACATATCTGGCTCTGATAGTGCCCAGGCAAGTGCTCCCCAATACTGATAGTCGTCTGTCATCAACTTGTCTCCAGCTGTCGTTTCTAAGCTACAGGCTTAAGAGTAATGACGACGTTCATGTACCTGGTCTTCGCCACGACGTCGTGTCTGTTGTATCAGGTCTGCTTGTGCCTAACCCTGTTCACAGCTTGTTGAAGGCGTCACCATGCGAAGAAGGCGCAAACCTCTGCGCCCTCGACCGAATTATGGCCAAACCGCAAATTGACTTCTGCATCACAGTCTATTCGGCGACAGTCCCTCGAGTAGAGATACGGGCGAGTTTCGGCCAGACTTTCTGGATCCCATCATGTTGGCTCGTGCTACACTGCGCGCAATATGCTGTATGTTCAACATTTGTGCAAGTCATTGTGATTTTGATCCTTTGGACAGCCTGAAAGTATTTGGGGGGCATAGGCGCATGCAGGCGATTGTTTCGAAACCGAAGGGTAAGACTATCAGGTCAGAGGAGCGTCGATCGTTTGCCAAATCTGTCAACGGAAACCCACCACGGAACCCTCAAAGCCATTCCAATATCCTAACAAGACCACACATTGCCAGGGAAGCATGCTCCGATGCTGATCCGGCAAGACGGACCGCACCTTGCATGTTCGGGAGGGCTGCTCCGCATCAATCGACCGATCCCCTTCCAGATCTCCAACCATTTGAGACATTAGCAGCCAAAACAGACAGTTTGACACGGTCCCTTGTATCCCTCAAAATCTCGTACGCTGAGTCTCGGTGGCGGGGAAGTTATATCCCTGCTCAAGCGGCCATTTTTTACATATTCACAGGGAATTCATTTCTCTGGCCCTTTGCCGTCAAACACCTCGGCTTCCAAGTGTGGGCCTAGATACACGTGCGATGTCAATTATTATTTGGCGTCATTTACGTCGAGTCCCTTCTAACAAGATGGCCAGTCAATATGGCTCAAGCTCTTCAAAGTGTAATAAGAGATAGTAACAGTGTCATCGAATTCGACACCATTGGGCAACGAAACACTAACGAGCCTGGATTATTACTCTGCGCTAGAGTCTTGTTCCTTTTGGTATTTTTCTTGATATATCTCAGTGACTTATTAATACCGTGTTCTTTTCTTGCCGAACTTGCAACACATGGACTACTTGTGATGTATGAACTCTGTGTCGCAGGCCATTTTGCAGCTCTTCTGCCGTTTCAATGTTCATTTTCCCGCAATAGAGAGACTGCTGCGAACTAAGCGTTGCGCAACTCAACCCTCACAGACTTGATTCCAGCTGAACTTCATGGGCCCAGGCACCCGAACTGCGAGCTAATCAAGATGGAGATGTACAACTCTACAAGCTAGCCAGAGCACATAAGATGTCTCTCGTAAAGACTGGGAAGAATCAATTTGGGAAATTCACACGGCACCAAATGCTTGACAATACATACGAGTTTGATTCCCATTTTGGTTATTTGATTGATAAGACACATCTACTCTAGCCTCACAATAGCACAATATATGGCGTATAGTCTTGATAGGCGAGACTGCTTGGCTATTCTTTTCCTTCGTAGATCCACGAGCCTTATCAGACCGATACAAGGATGAATGACAACAGTTTCAATGGAGAGATGGCGTATCCCTTGCTTACCAGTCCTCGGGTGGGGAGCACATCAGTCATATATCAGCATTACATGGAAGCATCTATGTCATGTCATCATTACTATCGATTGTGCCATGGCCGTGGTTACCATTAGCTGGTAGGCTTGCGGCAAAAAGAGTAGGCGTTGTCATAAAGCTTCAAATGTATTTGTCATGGTTCTCGTGCCATGATTAACTGACAAGATGGCATGGTAACGCGCTAGTCCTAGCCAGTGACCCAAGAGCATGCCCGACAAATTCAGTAGCCAGTATTTTGCATACGATACCAATGACCTGGTATCGTGTCAGCACTGAAAGCGCAAGCAAGGGGATTGATCAAATTCCACAGTCTAGATTGCCGTGTTTGGAAATACAAAGAGCTACATCTGAGCTTGGGCCGCCTCTCTCATTTCCAGTCTTTCGTAGCCTACTCTAGCTTCATTATTGCCCGAGACTCTTTGTTGCGGGCGCTGACATCCATTCGGTGAAAATGTCAAGAGCTGTTGTTGTTTGTGGACTTTGGAGGCGCCATTGGATGTGCGGTTACCGGTACGATGTGTGCGCTGTGAACCCGGATAATCTGCAAGCCGTCAACCCTGGCTTGCCCAGGACGGTGTGTGCTGGTACGTTGTTTTGCCATGTATTTTTTCCATTTTCCCTACCCCTGATTCGTCTCTTCTTCTCCTTCCAACAGCCTTGACTAACTGCAACGGTCTTCGCCAGCCATGGAAACGGTTACGCTGCCAGCACTGTCTGATGTGACTTCCCAAATGTCAAATGTTCTGTTGGTAGATCTGCGCCGATGTTTGCTCGGCGTTCTTTTGGCGGACAAAGGAAATGCCATCAACTTCATCAATGACAAGGGCATCTCCTCTTATGCCTTTTTGGGAACCATCTACGACCAAGATGCTGCTGCAATACTGGAAAAACATCCCTTTATTGACGGCCTCAATCTCAATGCTGTGGAATCAATCATTCCAGAGGCACCGTACGGCACCGTCATTGCCGCGGATGTCAAGGGCCACGGGACCACGCAGCCGCAAGATCGAGCCGTGACGAGTGGTGCGTGATTGACTCTGGGTGCGAGAAACCCCATCCTGTGAGTTGTTCTTCCCACACTCGCTTCGCCAGGTTGTCGCACCAACGCTTGCAAGGAATTGGAAGCCCTCACTTTAAACAAACATTTGGACAAATCATGGAATTGGTCAATGATGGCCACGGCACAGCCATGGCCGGCTGTGTTGCGGCATTCGTTAGTGGCGTCTACAAATACGCACAAATCATCTCCGCCAAACTCTTGGATGCCGAATACAAGGCCAAAACGTGGCAATTTACAGATGCTGTGAGCAAGATATTACAGAATCAGCGCGGCAATGGCAAGAAAAACTGCATCGTAAACATGTCTTTTACGTGGGCCGTCTCGGCCATCGAGGACCCCAAGCGGCCTAACTCGCCAGATGGTTTCGTGTCTTGTCTCAGGCGGCTCTCGAATTTCAATGCTGTCATTACCATGGCGGCTGGAAACGATGCCGAGGCGGTTGTTGGCGATGGCTACCCGTAAAAAGGCGGCGGCAGGGACACGCCTTACATGGTGGCAGGTTCGACGAATGCAAACGACCAAGGCTCAAAGTTTACGAGGTATTACCTGGAAACCAATCCATCTCAACCCAAGAGCCCCATGTTACCCTGTGTCATGAGCGAGGAAGTGCCAAGCACACTGATTGGTGGCCTTTACATACATCAACAAGGCAACTCGGATGCCAGTGCCATGGCTGCAGGCCTGGCCCACTAGGAAGCTGGCCGAAGGCGTCGCTCCGGCCCAGGTCAAGGCGGCGCTCAAGGGATTGGGATTTGATGTATGGCGAAGTTGTGCCTCGTGCCACCATCAAGAACCAGGTGCCTATCTGGATGCCGTGGCTGGAGCTTAACTACCTACACCCCGCTCGTCATTTCTGTAGATTTTGTGGTGAGCTGCTTGACTTCGTCTAGTTATGTGGCGTTTATGGAGTAGTCCGCTCTTGGTTGCATGAAAAACAAAAACAGAAGTTGGCCATGGCGGCAGGGCTCAACACAACCCAGGTTTCCAAGGTTCATGGTTGGCTTTGTTCAGTTGCCAGACGGCCGACCCTAGTTCGGGGACGAGCCTCGTTGCAATTGCCACTGTACAAGTGTACACTATTTTCATGTTTTAGCCAATGGCGGAATTTCCATTAGAATCTGCTGCGGCTGCAGCAAGAGAAGGGAACTTTTCACCTTTCTCATGTTGGTGGCATAGCACGCTTCCTTATGAATGGCTTGTGCTTTAGCCATGGCCAAGCCAAGCACCAACTCGGAAGTTTTCTAAACTCTTGGGAAACCACGATGCTGAGTGAGCTAGGGTTTTCATGCATGTAAAATTGCAAGGTTGCCACTGGCAAAATGGAAAGAATACACGTCAGTTGCAAGCGCCACGTGCATTCTGTAATAATAAGCACGGCTTCAATATCTTCTTTTCGGTGCAAAAGACATCCGTCTCTTCAATTCTAGGGGTTACAGGCAACTCCCTTGGCAACACTTCCCCGGCCAATGAATGCCATTGCCCCCAATCATATCTGACCCATTTTCAGCCGACGGCCTTGAAAAATAAGGCCCGGACCCCGGACAAGCGCGGACATCAAGGTTCCTAGCAGCGGATTTTGACCACTTCGGCCTTGTTATGAAGGGCCTGCGGGGTGGCAGGGTTACACACCTGTCCATCAAGGTTATTTAATCTGATTTAAACAAGGCGGTATGGTTATAATGCGTGGCTGAATTAGTTGCGGCGAGAGGCCGCTCGCCATGTCCCTTGTATGGAAAGCCTCTGATTGCACAGCACTGTGCTGATGTGTACTTGGTGCTTCATGGCCTGTAGGGTTCTGCGTGGCTGTACTCTGTAGGAATCTGTAGAACCCCATGGAGAAGAGAAGAGGGCAACAGCGGCGTGAATACGTAAGTTGTGGTACAACATATGCCAGAGCGAAAATAGCAAATTTCCGCAGCGACTTTTCATGCAGGAGGATCCAAAGACGTTCTCCGCCACATCTTGGCGCGCTACTTTTGTCAAACTTGGTGGGAGGAACAACACCAACAAGCACGAGGGCTAAACCCAGTCAATCCTTTGTCCCCGGCCGGCTCCAGCTGAGGGCCGTCGCTGTTGTGGAATGGGCTCTGGCCTGAAGAGAAGTATTTATACGCAGGTTGCCGCATGGCTGCCGTCGTGAAGAAGGGTTCGTCTTTCATCTGCAATCACTGTTCCGGTCCGTTTTGCCTTGAGTCCAACTTGTCAAGGATCATGTATATCAAGTCGTTCGTTTCGCTCTGCCTCGTCGGTCAGGCCGTGGCTCAGGCCACTACTGATATGCCTGGCTCTCCCGACAAGCTGCCGCCTTCACCTACCAATTCCAACTGCCAGCCTCATGGCGACCACTGTGAGTTGTCCCAGCGAGACGGGATTTTGGAGTCGTGAACTAACAAATGCAGGGCACTGTCAGCCTCTGTCCACCCCGCCAGTGGTGATCAGCTCGCCCGCGGCATCATGCTCGCCTCACGGCGACCACTGGCACTGCCCGGACGGCGTGCCCGAGCCAACAACTCCCCCGGCCCAGAATCCAACGAGCACACCGCCCAAGGAGACTGATGGTGACCATGATCATGATCACGATCATGACCACGATGACGACCACGATGACGACCACGATGACGACCACAAGGACGGCAAGGAGTGCACTCCTCACGGCGACCACTGGCACTGCCCATCTGGTGTCCCCTCGCCCACTGTTCCCCCTCCTGCGGCCACGCCCAAGACCACCTTGACCACCCAGACTCCCTCCAACAATGGCAATAACAACAGCAACAGCAACAACACCGGCACCCGCACTGATGGCACAGGAAGCTCGACCGTCACTGCTGGTGCCGGCCGTGCCAACGTCTTCTCCGGGGCCGCGTCCTTTGCCGGCGTTGTGTTGATCGTTGTGGCCATGGCCTAAGGTCAGATTGTGTCATGGTCTCGAGAGAAGGCATGTATGAGGCCCTGGGATCGCAATCAGCCGCGGAACGAAAAAAAAAAACTGTTTCTAGTCAGCAGCAACTGGATGGAAGAAGACAGACGGGGTCTGACTGAGGTCGCGACGGAGCGGTACAGTTCCAGAGTAGCTCTGTGAGAACGCAGCTGTAGAGTAGGGGACAGATGTTTCTAGACAATAGGCAGCCGACAATATCAAAACCATTCCAGAATCGTGGTGTGAGCGCCCCTGGTGACTGTGGCAAGAGGCCAGACGGCTGGCATCGTCATGCCCAAACAGCAAGTGAATGTGTAGGACACGAAATAGTTGGTTGAATTAACAGGGAGCAAACTTGGACACGACTGACGGCGAGTTGGCAGGGAGTCTGCTCATGAGGTCCCGCAGGTGATGTGGCGACTCGCTGAGCTGATGGTTTTCGCCTTGTACAGCCATCATGTGATGTGACCAATGCAGAGTGCGGCCCATGATTCTTGTCCGACAAGCTGTCTGTGAACAGGCCCAAGTTGCGAATGAACACGCTGGATGGCTTTGCAATTTCTTTTCCCTTCTCCGTGTTCCCTTCGGATGAGAAATGTGCAAGTCGGCCGATGTCGAGGAACCGTGGGCGCACCGGCGCCGTCGCCCAAAATGTTACACAGATGGTGGCGTTGGCGTTGGCGTTGGGTTACACGATTTACGATCGATTTGCTACTGCAGCACTGGGCGGTTATGGCCTTTGAACGATCCATGGCCAGCCCACCGGGCAGCGCAGCCTTCTGACTGGCCCCCCGGATGCGCCTCCAAGGGTCCCCTGACCCACTCATGCGCTCCCCGCCAGGCTCCCCGAGAAATGACCTGCAGGTGCTGCCGAAATTCGGAATAAGGGGGGACCGGGCTAAAAAAAAAAAAAAAAAAAAAAAAAAAAGCCGTGAACCATCGTCGACCTTGACAGCTTCTTCTGCCTCACGCCCTCGACACACGCGGACCTGATCCACATGCAGCCGCTGCGAGTTCTCTCGTCACCAGTTCTATCCGCCTGAAGTTCTGTTTCTCGCTCCGCTAGCCTCATTTCTCACATGACGAGTGGCTCCTGCCGGGTCCCTTCGATCGCTGTTCAGTCTGCTCTGTTCACTGCCGCTTCCGCCCCAGGAGCCCTCTCCTCCCCCTCCCAAATCGTATAAATGAGACGCCGTGCGACGCAAGCAGCCGCGAGTGCCATCAACATGTCAAAGTCTACTCTTGCCATGTTTGTTGCCCTGGGTGCTGGAGGCGGTGCCGCACTCACCGCAGCCGCGATCTCCCTGCGAAACCCAAGCTCCGACAGCAAGAGGCCCGAGTCTCGAGTAGCCCTTTCACCTCCGCCCCCCAATAGTACAAGCGCCATGACGGCCAGCAGCGGCAGCGGGCTTGGCATCCCCGCGCAGCAAGTCTTTGCCGGCCCCGTCAACCCAGCCGGCCTCTTCGAGTACGGCTTCCCCGGCCCCGTGTCGGACATTGCCAACCGTGCGGCCCTGATATCGAGCTACGACCGGCGCCTGCGCAACCCGCACTGGGTCGTCGAACACATCACGCCCGAGTCCCTGGCCCACCGCGGCGGCGACCGCAAGCACAGCGCCTTCCTCGAGGACCAGGCCATCCCCGTCCAGTTCCGCGCCCTCCTCAAGGACTACTTCCGCAGCGGCTACGACCGCGGCCACCAGGTCCCCGCCGCCGACGCAAAGTGGTCCCAAAAGGCCATGGACGACACCTTTTACCTGACCAACATGTGCCCCCAGGTCGGCGACGGCTTCAACCGCGACTACTGGGCGCACTTTGAGGACTTTTGCCGCCGCCTCACCGGCCGCTATCCCTCGGTGCGCATCGTCACCGGCCCGCTGTACCTCCCGCGCAAGGACCCCGTCGACAACAAGTGGTACGTCAAGTACGAGATGATTGGCACCCCGCCGTCCGTCGCCGTCCCCACGCACTTCTTCAAGGTCATCTTCGCCGAGGACGGCAAGGCCGGCGGAGACGTCGCCATCGGCGCCTTTGTCCTGCCCAACGCCGTCATCCCCAACGAGAAGCCCCTCACCGACTTTGAAGTCCCCATCGAGGCCGTCGAGCGCGCCTCGGGCCTCGAGTTTGCCTCCAACCTGCCCCTCACCCGGAGGAAGAGGCTCTGCACCGAGACCAGCTGCGCCCTCGTCATTCGGGACTATGCCGACAGGAACAAGGCCTTTGCAAAGGGACCCCAGCGCGCCATTGCCGCTCCTCCCTCTCCCTGAAACCAACCATAAACCATATTTATCCCCCTTTTCCTTGGCTCCGTCCCCCCCCTTTTATGCTGTTGCCCCCTTTTTGCTTTTACATGTTCACAGTTGGGCTCTACGAGCCCAACAGGGGGGGAGGAAAGGACGTTTATACAACAACTAGAAAATGTTCTAGATGCAGGAGGAGGAAGCTTTTTTTTTTTTCTTGTTTGGTTATTCATATTCAATGTACATTGTCTTACAGCATCGGATGGACAAGTCATCCGCACCAACGAAATAACGACCACGGGGCGGCACATGTTGTCAATTTTTTTACAAAATTCTTTTTGTTACGCATACCGAGCGAGAAGTCTTTGAATTCTGCATAGCAGTACCAACTTTATATAGTAATCAGATTGTTAAACTCCGTTCCCTTTTCACAAGGTACAATGTGCTTGGGACCGCAAGCCACATGCTCGGATCTTGTCAAATCGTGCGCTGTGTAATGTGCCTGAAATAGTACCTTGGGGGGTATCACGCCAAACCCAGACCATTTCCCCATAACCGGATCCCACCCTTCCCCCAGTCCGGGCGCTTGATTTCAAAATACTCAATAGACGTGTCATCGCGCCCTGGTGTATTTCCCCTGCCGCTGCTCCTTTCGCAAGCTCTCCTCCTGACTGGGCAACGGGGCCCGGCGTCTCATGTCGTTCTTATCGTCCTCTGTGAGAATGGGTGGCGGTGGAACAGCAAAGGGGAAGTTTCCAGGAGGGGGAACAACACCCATTGGGGGGATGAGGCCGGGAGGCAAGGCGCCTGGTGGTGGGAGACGGACGCCAGCCTTCTTCATGATTTCGAGGAGCTGTGCCGGGTCTGGCGGGTGGTTGGGATCTAGGCCCGGCAGAGGCGGCGGATGAGCACCGTTCAAGCCCGGCAATGGGAAGGGCGGTGGTGGAGGGCCTGTGACTCCCACGCCTGGGATGGGAGGCGGCGGGGGGAGTCCGGCTGTGAGTCCAGGCAGCCCTGAGCCTCCGCCCAGAGGGAGGCCGGGGATTCCTGGCAGGACAGGCGGCATAGGCAGCTTGGGCGCGTCCTGGTCGACCAGAGCGTCCATCTCGTCCTCCATTTCCTGCTGCTCTTCTTCTTGTCGCTGGCGGCGGTTGCCGCGACGATCCCACGTGCCCTGTGCCTCGGCAGCGGCCTCGCCAATGTGGTATCTGTCCTGGGAGACGTCCGTGTCGCCGGGGCGAGCCCGGGTCCAGAAGCGGGTGATGCGGTCGTTGGAGCCCGAGGCGAGGATGTGGCCGAGCGGGTGCCAGTCCAGCGACCATACGGCGTAGTCGTGTGCAAAAGGAACCCGGTGCATCGGCCATACAGACTGAGCCGGCGTCGTTGACGGATCCATGCTGTCGTAGGGGGCAACCGTCAGGGCTTGACCGGCCGGGGGGTTCGGAGAGTCGACGAGGTAGTGGAAGAGCGAGCCGTCCATGCCTCCCGTCGTGAGAAGATTGGCGTGGACGGGGTGGAAGGTCAGTGTCGCAATGTCCTTTTCGTGGCCTTTGAGAAGGCAAATGTCTCGCATCATTCTGAGATCAAATACACGGGCTGTCTGGTCTCGCGCCGACGTGGCCAGACATGCCCCCCGCACGCGCTCAAACATTACTTTGGTGATGGTGCTCTTGTGGCCGTGGAGGGTGGTGAGGCAGCGCGTCGTTCGGGGATCCCACAGCTTCACCAAATGATCTTTTGATCCAGACACCAGCAACCCCTTGGTTGGGTGCCAATCTACGCTCTTGGCATCCCAGCCGTGGCCTTCGAGTTTTGATTCCATCTGTCCCAGGGCAAAGTCAAAGATTTTGAGCGTCGAGTCGTCTGAAGCGCTGACGAATTTGGAATCGTTTGGACTGAATGCCAAGTCTCTGATTGGATCAGAGTGCGCGTTTATACTTTGGACATTGTTGAAGTTGGGCTGCCAGTATTTGATCAGGCCATCGTGGTCGCCCGAGATCAACCAGTCGTCGCTGTGAGAGTACTCCAGTGCCCGGATGGCAGAATCATGAGCCTGCATGATTGTTTCGAAGTTGAACCCGGTGCCGTTCCACAACGTAAACTCGCCGCTTGTTGAGGCTGTCAATAGCCTGCGGCCCTCTGGGGTCCATCGAACGACGTTGATGGGATGCTTGATCTTGTTTAGTGACGAGTGAAGGTGTTTGGTAGGGATGGTGTCTGCGGCTTTTGTTGGCCGTGCTGAAGGTGGAAGAATCTAAGGGAGTCAGTGCGGGAGCGTTGACATGTGCATGTCTCTTTTGAGGGTTTGTAGTGCCTACATCCACGATATAGCTTGCGCTGGGCCGCTCTGCCTCGCCATTGTATGAGCCCTTGTAGTTGGGGACTCTGTTCCGTAGCCAGTGCGTGACAGTGGAACTGTAATCGGTAACGGGCCCTTTGAAAGAAATGTCAGTATCGTACTGTGCGATGAGGCTATTCAGAGGCCCAGACACGGGTTGTCCCTCCATGTTGCCAGAGTTGATGACGGGAGTCCTGTTTCAAGGCTAATCCACCATCCCAGTGGGCGCAGGTTTGGAGAGAGAGGTTTACGGCTTCATCATGGCCAGTCCAGACGATGCAGGCAGCCTACTTGGTCACGTCAAGCTCATGGCACGGCTCATGATTGATACCCAAGGCTCGTCTCAAAAAGCCGCCCAAGTTTGTTTCTTCATTCGACCTTGTATGACGTCGAGCCCAACCTTCTCACCGGCTTGACCGATGCTCTCATTCACGCCTTGCAATTGTCGACAAAGGGTAGACCATGCAAAGCACTTACTTCGACCTCTAACCTTGAGATATGCACCATCTTGGCCACCTCCCCCATGCTCACCACGTGGCTCATAAGCCATTTGTAGTGGCTAGCAAGCAGCAGCTTCACGCATGCACGTCCTGTGAGCGATGTCAAATGGGTTGAGCGAGCTGCAAGTGCGGGCCGAGTCGGGAAGGAAATGATGCTGGCTGTTGTGATCAATATATCAGCTGGGCGAATTGAGTCGTTAGGTGGAGGCCTTGTTCAACTATGATCCCTGTGGTTGGACGACGTGACTTACGCGCGCGAGGTGGTCAAAGTCGACCAGTTGACACCCAGTTTAAGCGGCAATCTGCCGCCATTCGCCAAGTCATGTGACGCGTGTTACACAACACCCAGGTTGCTCCACTGTCTGGATGATGCTGTGTCGATGCTGCGAGGTGAAGAGAGCAACAAGAAGAGAATATTAATAAATAAATAAAAAATCCAGTTTCAATTCCCAATCATTCGTGTAACTAATGCAGTCTATGGCTTGATGCCTAGCTATTGTTGACGGAATCTGCTCTCTTGGACACTCATCACCAGACTTCGCTTCTTTCGTTGGATGCCCCTCCAAAACTCTATCGATAAAACAACGACCCAGTCAACCTCTCAGGACTCACCTTGTTTGGGCCCATTCTGGTCTGCATCCATGGTAGACTTGATCTTACGTATAATGCGCGCGGGGTTGCCCGCAACCACATGAAATGGCGGCACATCCTGCAAACGTGTCAGTTTTCAACATGCGCCAACCTCGCGATGCGTGCAGCAATGTACCTTGGTGACTACACTTCCTGCTCCTACTGTCGAACCTCGACCAATGGTCACTCCTGGTAAAATGGTGGCGCCTCCGCCGATCCAGCAGTCCTCCCCGATGGTGATGGGCGCCCCTGATTCTGGACCCTTTATCCCGTTGCGAATCTCTGGTTCCAGCGGATGTTTGCCACTGTACAGTGAGACGTTTGGGCCAAGCATGGTACGGTCACCAACCGTGATGAGGCAGGTATCAATCCAAGTCGAGTAGCAGTTGACAAAGACTCCCTTGCCAAGCTTGACCTGTGTGCCATAGTCTACCAAAACAGGCACGTCTACTATCGGATCGTCCTCAAACTGGGCCTCGTCCTCGGCGGCATCAGGCAGCTTTGGCGGCAGAGGAGTGGTATCGCCTACTACCCTGAGAACATTGAGTGGCCGGGTTTGAGATGACGGGGTTCCTGGCGAGGACTTACTCTCTCCAGAGACGGACCTCCTCTCGACGTGATACCTCGCCCACAGCTGCGTTGTATCGGCGCATGGCTGCTTTCCCTTTGGCACGCGCCGCAATGAGCTCCGGTGCAAAGGCATGGTACATCTCGCCCCGGAGCATTTTCTGTTTCAACTCGGAGAGGGGAGGATCAGACATTGTGGCAGGGGACGGGGGTGAAGTGGAGGAATGGGACACGTTTAACGTAGCCAACTGATGAATGGAGGTTTCAGGGAAATCAGAGACACCTTACGGGCATTCAAGCTGCTCATGAGGATGACAGACTTGGGTCAACATGGGGAAACCGACATGGGGTCTACATGTTGCTTAGTAAGTCATGGTAATCAGATTCGTGACATTTCAACTGGGAGACAGCTGCCATGACCAATTGACGCAAATGACATGCGCAGCTGGCAGCATGTTGAACAAGTCCCCAGGTTCATGTCCAATGGCCATGTTCATCACATCAATCATCAATGTGTGCAAACGCCACTGTACGCGGCCCCTGCGTTGGAAAACAAGCTTCTCAATGGCATGTTTGTCTCATCTGCTTCCCTGTCAGGCCTGTCAGGCCTGTCAGACCCAGCACTGCGCAGGTCATGTGACGGTAACCAATGGCCTGAGCAGGTGGGTTGGGGCATTTTCTGCCTGAAGTCATGATACACTTCAGACTGTGTTCCATGTCGGCTCCCACGGTAAGGGACGACCCATCTTGAATCTCAAGAGGCCGCTCGGTTCAAGGTGAATCGATCGCCCTCCCCCTCCCTCTGCAAGTCCAGAGTAGCAGATGCACCCTTTTGGGGAGCAGTATTTCAGATGCGGCAAGCATGGCGTTACCAAGGCCAGCGCACAGGGCCGTACAAAAGTGTGGCCAATCAATCAATTCACATCCCTTGTTCGACATTAATACAAGGCATTCATGGTTCCCGCCAGAATAAACACTGGGTGCCATCCCGACTGCTGCTCAGCATTCGGTGGCATGTGACGGCTCGTGAAGGAACAAAGTCACCGTGTTGGCGAAGTCGGACTGGCAAAGAACATAGATGAAAGAACAAAAAAAAAAAGAAAAAAAAAAGAAAAGAAAATTGGGCCGAAAGAAAAGGCTCAATTGGGCTGTTTGTGCCGAGCTTCCAGGGAACACATCCTAGGGATCCGCGGTTCGGGCAATTGACGTACGTAGTCTCGTCCAGAGGTTGTAAATTTGAAAAAAAAAATTCTTTCCTGTGCCTGCCAGGCAAGTCTTAAATGAGGAGCGAGCTGTCCAAGAGCGCCTTCACATGCTTTTTGGCCAGGACACGACGTGCCACCCCTGCCCTGACATGGGCTGCTCATGAACCACAGGCAATGGTTGACCCGCCAGGACGATGCAAATCTAACGCCACGATGGGACCTTGTGAGGACTGAAGAGTTCAAAGATGCGCCCCGAGGCCCGCTGTCTGCCGTGCCGGTGGACCATTGACGAATAGTGACGAGCTGGAAGCTGGGCATCCCTGTGGCTGGAGCCTCTGACAGGGCAGACCGGCATGCTATTGTTGGAACTTGGCAGAGGCTTGCAGCAGATGCAAGTATGTGTATGTATGTATGTACTCACGCCTCGAGCCTGCAGAGCGCGAGAAAAGATGGCTTCGATTCCACGCATGGTTCCGTCGAATGGCCGCGTCTTGTTGTTGTTGTTGGGGCTTTCCCCCCAACCCTCCCCATTCCGAGCAATGACAGCGCGCGGGGGCGGCGACAATGCTCCTCAACAAGGACTCGTGGCTGAGGGGATCCGATGCGAAACCATCTGGCTTGGGAAGCTTGGGAGCGAACGGCGTCGACTTGATGGGCGGCCCGAGTCCCTGGTTGGTCGCCCGGCCACGCCGCATGGGTGCTGGCGGTGGTGCTGGCGTTCTTGTCAAAGCTCCATTTTGAGAATGTGGATGTGAGGCAATGTCTCGTCTTTTTGCCCGCCCCTCCTTATAAGCTTGAGCCGAGACCATCTGCTATCAATTGACGGGTCGCGCCATTCGTCGAGACTCGACACCGTCATCCTATCAACCTGACGTCCTCCCTTCGTCCCGGTTCCCTTATCAGGGGCAGTGAGGTCCAGCTCCAACTCGTCGCGGCTAGCTTCAGCAACTTGCTTTCTGCTGTCTTTGTTTTGCCCCATTGACACCACCAAGGCAGGTCGCGAGCTTCATCATGATGAACTCGGCCACTACGACCAGCGTCGACGCCGCTCCAAACGGCGCCGTGACCAAAGCCAATGGCAATGCCAGCAAGCGTCGCAACGGCAGTGCAGCTACACACGCCGTCGTGGCCGAGCCCAAAAATGCCACCAACTCGGGGAAGCTCAGGGCTTCCGCCCAAAAGAAGTATCGCCACGTCGCCGCCGTCCACTCCAAGAGCCGCCCATCATGTTTGAGTCACGATTCCGATGCCGCCCCAAGCTTCATCGGCTTTCGAAATCTCATGGTCATTGTGCTAGGTAAGCCAGAAACAGCTTCTGCACAAGGGCGCTGTGTTTCCTTGAATCCTTGCTGACGGCGACACAGTTGTTGGTAACTTGCGGTTGATGATTGAGAATCTGAAAAAGGTACCACCGCGCTGCGCTTCCGTCGGTGCATGACGTATCGGTCTTGTTGTCGTTGCTGACTTGCCTTACCCTTTCCTTGCCAGTACGGCGTGTTAATATGCCTGCGCTGTCACTCATACAAGAACGAGGACGTGCTCATTGGCGGCCTTCTCTACTTCCTCATCCCCTGCCACTTGCTGGTTGCCTACTTGATCGAATTGGCTGCCGCCAGGCAGGCACGGGGATCTCGAAAGCAGCTCAAGCCTGGCTCCTCCGGACCCGATGAGCAGGACAGGAACAAGTTTCATACCACATGGGTCCTGGCGGCTTGGGCTCACGGCATCAACATGACGCTTTCCTTCGTCCTCACCACCTTTGTCGTCTACTTCTACATTCACCACCCCCTCGTCGGCACGCTGACCGAGATGCACGCCGTCATTGTGTCGCTCAAGACGGCCTCCTACGCATTCACCAACCGGGACCTTCGCCACGCCTACCTGCACCCCGTCAAGGGAGAGCTTATCCCCGAACTCTACTCCAAGTGCCCGTACCCGAATAACATCACCTTTGGCAATCTTGTATACTTTTGGTGGGCGCCCACCTTGGTCTATCAGCCCGTGTACCCACGCACCGACAAGATCAGATGGGTCTTCGTGTTCAAGAGGCTTGGCGAAGTATGCTGCTTGAGCGCCTTCATCTGGTTCGCCAGCTTCCAATACGCGGCGCCAGTGCTGCAGAATTCGCTGGATAAGATTGCCTCGTTGGATTTCATCATGATCCTGGAACGCCTGCTGAAGCTGTCGACAATCTCGCTGGTGATTTGGCTGGCCGGCTTCTTTGCCCTGTTTCAGTCGTTCCTGAATGCACTGGCCGAGGTGCTGCGATTCGGCGACCGCTCATTCTACGACGACTGGTGGAACAGCGAGAGTCTCGGTGCGTACTGGAGAACGTGGAACAAGCCCGTGTACACCTACTTTAAACGTCACGTCTACGTGCCCATGGTTGGACGCGGATGGAGCCCCTGGGCCGCAAGTTGCACAGTCTTTTTCGTTTCTGCCGTGCTGCACGAGGTTCTTGTCGGTGTTCCCACGCACAACATTATTGGTATGCTTGCGCCCACCAGTTGACTTGTATCTGTCTCTTCTAACTCTGGTGTTTGCAGGCGTCGCGTTTCTCGGCATGTTCCTGCAACTCCCCCTCATCGCCATCACAGCTCCCATGGAGAAGATGAAATGGGGACACACGGGACGAGTGATGGGCAATGTCATATTCTGGGTGTCCTTTACCATATTCGGGCAGCCCTTTGCGGCATTGATGTACTTTTACGCGTGGCAGGCAAAGTATGGGAGTGTCAGTAGGCAGGCAAACGCCACAGCGCAGACGTGATGTTGTATTTTGGACCAAGGTTACGACTTGGGTAGGAGCTCAAAAATGTTGGAATATATGCATTTCCGAATAACACGTTGCTGCCCCATTCAGTGATTCATTTCTCATGCCCCTAGCTCGCAATATGTTGAAGCAACCAAACAACCCAGGGGGTAGATGCCAAAAGAAGGAGTGAAGCAACACAAACTAGCCCACAAACGGCATCATGGTGCCAACCCGCCTCTTGTAGCGGACATAATCGTCGCCGAAGAACTCAACCAGCTTCTTCTCCTCCACCCTGACCCTGCTGCTGAAGAACTTCCACAGCACAAAGCCATATGCCACGAAGCACACGACGTTTCCCAAAACAAGCTGCGTGCCTAGGCCCCAGTAAAAGAAGCCAAAGTAGCTAGGATGCCTCCACAAGCGGTAGACGCCCGTGGTGACCAAGGTGTGCGACTCGGCCTTTCTCGTCTGCACGGTATGATTGAAGCTCTCGCCGGCGGTCAACATGGCGGCGGTCCGCACGGCCTGGCCCCCGAGCACCATTGCCAAGCCCAGTGCCAGCAAGAGCGTTTCCGAATGAAGGGGCGCCCAGGCGCGGCCCGGGAAGTACAAGTTGGTCACCAGACATTCCACGCACGCGGCCGCGTGGGCAATGGGGTACGCGGGCCAGTTGGCCGTCAGGAGGAACGAAGACACGGTTGCCTGCGGGGTATTTGCGGCGGCGGTGGTCCAGTACTCGAGGAAGTGAAAGGCGGACAGGGCGGCGACGAAGAAGGGGATGCGCCAGAGCGGCGAGTCTGTGAGGGCGAGGACGAGCACGGCGCTGAGCACGCCGAGCGATGTCGTCATGCCCAGGGCAAAGGCGCGCAGGGATATGCCTGACAGACTCATGGATTGGCCGGGCCGCAGGTGCTGGAGCGTCGGTTGCATCCATATGTGCTGCCCGGGAGGGACGGTGTGCTCGAAGCTGAGCGGTTCCGTCCACTGGCTGGCCATGTTTGTTTTTTTGGTGTTTTTGATATTTGGTGTTTTTGGTGGTCATGCGGCTTGCTTACATGGCCATGGTGAGTGGTTCTAGGTTTGCAAGGCGGACGGAGCGGCGGCGGTCTTGCTCTAATAAGGGCGCCGAGGGTATGTACACTAAGACAAAGAGCTGACGAGTGTGGTGTAGGATACGGATTGTTGATTGCGAACAATAGGCTCTGCGCCGCGTGGGAGTTGGATGATGGGCGCTATTATTACGGGGTCAGACGGTGGATGAAGAACGAGGCACCGAGGGGCTTGGGGGAGTGGGGCCCCCACGCTAAAACCATGCAGCTTGACAGGAGGCAGGTGCCAGCATTGAGGTCTGGTTGAGTGTTGGCTTGTTCCCAACATGACCGAGGGCCATCGGATTGGGGCCAAGCCTTTGAAGGTGTTTCTTGTTTCATTATTATTACCGAGTATCTTGGACGCGTGACCTTGTCCTGCTGTGGCTGCAGTTCAGATAGTTGCTGGGCAGCCAGGTTCTACATACTCTGGTGCTGATGATTTGTTTTGGGCTGCAGACGGCCAAGGACAAACACCCGCGCTAGGACTCGCTGGCTCGCATTTCGAACCAGAAGCGTAGACACGACTTGATGCCAAGTCTGCATACCGTGGGCCGTCCAACACCCCTTGTGCTATTTAACCGTTGTTGATACAGCAGCAAGATTCGGGCTTCCGAAGTATGCGTAGAGGCGACTTGCTGTCAAGTTTGTACACTGTGGACTTGTCTCCTATTTAGCGCTTGCAGGAAGATTCGAGGTTCGAAATGGACTCGCAATCCTCGGTCCTTTCCGTGTCTTCCTTTCGCATCTGCTGGTCCTGACACCCAGCTGTAGCAGACGAGTGACCATGTCGGATTGGATGCGGCTCTCCGCAAAAAGTCGTCGACTTGGGGGCATTTTTCTCGTCTTCTCAAAGACCGCCCTGGACGGAAAAGGATGATATTAGCAGCACAAGGACGTTGATGAACCCCCACGTGAATGGGATCCAGGTGTTCATCTCATAATAACCAGCCTTGTACACCGCCCCGAGCCTGCAGCTTATTAGACAATCATGTGTTGGGATGGGGCGGGTGACGAGACTCACATAAGGCCGACTATGCTCCCCGCCAAAATGGCCTCGATGCTAGCTATCAGCAGGTAGATGATGGGGACTGCCCAGAGAAAGCGCCATGACGACTTGTTGAACCCGTGGCTGCAGACGGCTACTGCCACCGCCCCGACATGAAAGGCTATGTAGGTGATAAAGGTCCAGAGCACGGTAAACTTCCAGACGTCTGAAATATAATACAGCGTGTATGTGCGATCCGTCGTCCGGTCTTGCAGCGTTCTGACGTTGAGCGAGGGGAATGGCGGCGTCGTGTAGTTGGTCGGCGGGGCCCCGGGATTGGACATGCTTGACTTTTGCGACGGCAAACTGCACCGTCGCCGATGACGATGCAATCTAGAGCTGTCAGGGGGCCGTCATGGCTGTTTGAATACTCGATTTCGATCAGGAGGTCGACGTCTCTGGGCGCGGAGGGGGCGAGAGCAGGGGTCCAGAAGTCAAGTCGCACCTGTACGGAGTAGTCTGTTGTTTGTCCTCCTCTGTCCCAAAGCGGTCTGGCGCCGCCGCCCCCCAGACGTCATGTTCTGCCTCGGCAAAAGCTCGTGAATGGTCACTGCTGGCCGGCCAGCTTCCCGTCCATCTTCAGCTTCTCGTCGCTCACATCCGCAACAAACGCCGGTGGCCTCGTTGCGGTAGCGCGCGCCCAATTCCATGCGTCACAATGCCCGCCGACAGACTCCTCAATACTGTCCTGCAGTATTACCAGGACGTGCACGATGCCGCCAAGACGGACCAGATCATCGGCACCACCACTCATCTGCTGACCCAACTCTCCAACCCGCTCAACCTCGGCGTCCTCACCTCGCAGCTCCTCACGGCCCCAGCCATCTGGCACCGAAACGACGGGACGAAAACCGCCGTACGGATAATCAGCATTTACAATTCTGCCGCCGTTCGGGTGCGGCAAAACCAAATTGAAAAGGCCAAGCCCAGGGGTCCCACCGAAGGACGAGTTCTGGGATGCGAAGAATGGACGCGGGCAGTCGTCAAGGGCGCCGACGAGAGATCACGGCGGTGGCAGCATCTACTTGTTCTGACTGGCGTGCTTATGGGAATGGAAGGAAATGACCGACAGTCATTATCGAGAGCACTGCGCAACACCCTGGAGCAAGCAGTTGTGACCGCCGCCAATCTCGCCCTCAAGGCCAATATGGAAGACGGCCCTGCAGCTGCCGTCTCCATCATTACAGCCCTGAATTTTGCGTTTCCGATCCTCTCCGAGTTCCACAGAGCGAAAATCAACTGCAATGCGTTGCTGCCGATGGCTATCTGGGCCATTACGGGAGAAGAGGGCTTCTGCGACGCCCAGTTCCTCAGAACAATCAGCCGAGATACCACCATACAGCCGGGCCAAGTGTTTTCGTGGCCTGAGAAATCGCCCTCGTGCCGATTATTACGGGACATGGACAAGCAGCCTTTGATGGCGAACATGGGCCCGCTCAGCAAGCTGGCAGCGTTTGCTGTGCAGCACGCAACCGATACGGCCGCGGTGCTGCAAGCGCAAGATGCCCTGTTGGTGTTTACTGCCAGGGTCCTCGATGCCTGGCAAAAGAACCGCTTCAGCGAGGTCGACCCTGCGTTTGAAGCCTCCCATCTGAGCCCCGAGACGGCGCAAACCACGTGGCCGCTGCTGTGGCAGGTCCTCAGAAAGCTCATGTTCGGCACCACGGCCGTCCTGCAAGCCATTGTCGCCCGCAGCCTGCTAGATCCGCACATGCTCATGCACGGCATGGCCCCCGGAATAGCCTCCAAGTCATTGCAAATCCTGCGCAACATCTTCTTCATCTCGAGCAGGGATGGAAACAGCTCGTTCCAGGTATACACCTTTGCTTACATGACCTCCATCGACGTCCTGGGCCGTGATGGCCTAGCCACCGAGGCATTTCTCCGAGAGATTCGACCTGCCGACGCCATCCTCAACCCGTCGACGTATCTGCATATGAACCTGGATCTATATTACCTCAACGTGGCCGAACATCTACCCCTCTGCCTCTCCACCGAGGCATGCGAGCTCCTCGTCGTCAAGCCTGCAATCTCATATCTCTCCCAGCAGGGACCCATGTCGGCATCCATGACTGAAATTTTCGAGTCTGCCCACAGCGCCATCCTGTCTGTCTTGTCGTGTCCGCAACACGGCGCCCTCACAATCAAGATTACACCATTTTACATTGTCAAAGTCTTTGACTCCTTTCCGCAGCTCATCTCCCCACGCCAATTCAGAATCGCCTTCAAGACCGTCATGGAGATTGTATCCCCTCCGTTCCCAATCGCAGCCTTGGAGCCGCACCTGTCGGAAACACTGCTGGATATGCTCCGTGCCAAGATTGCCTCTGCGGGCAAAACGTTGCTGGCACCCACACCCGACGCTGTGTCACGCGTGCTTGAAGAAACGCAGGAGGAACCGCTGTCGGAGCAGAGCGCGCTGGTCATGACGCTGATAGATTCCCTGCCCTTCTTGCCCCTACCCCTCGTAGAAGAGTGGCTGGCCATCACCGCCCACACGATGAATGAGATTGAAGACCCACGACTAAAGCTGCCGGTCAAGAAGAGATTCAGGGATGTGCTGGTGAATGGGGAGATGGACGTGGAGAGGTCAACCATTGGCGTGGCCTGGTGGGGGACCAAGGGGGGAAGGGAGATGGTTATGTTTGGCGATGCCCTACAACCACCCGTGATGAGCGGTGCTCTGGGGAGGGACACGAGCAGTCACTTGTAAAAACTGCTCCAGGCATGCTTGGCCTGTTTCATGTACGATTTATTCACGAATACTAGCCAAACCATGAGTATCCGGTTTCAGCTTGGCCAACAGGTATTTCCGTGTCTTTTAGAGTCTAGATATAACTTTCGACTTTGGCCACATGGAATTTCCATCCTTGACTATGTTTTGTTTCAAACACTGGTCCTTCCTAGTCATTGAGCCATGACCAGCCACGGGCATGAACCACATCTCTAAAATTACATGAACAGGGGCCGATTTCGAATCCTACCCATCATAGCTAGTTGTTTTCAAATCCAGCCAACTGTGCCAAAGATCTAGGAACCAGAGCTCGTAGTCAAGAGGGCAAACCTGCCTGTCGCCCTCGGTAGATTGCTCGCGCGAGTTTGCGTACAATAATCGGTTTCGGACGTGGCACAGCGGCCTGGTAGTGTGTAGTGTTTCGCGATGGTTTTACATCCAATTCTATGGCTTTGAATCCTCATGTTATGCCTTGAACGGTCAAACTTGTCTCAGTGATTGTAGTATCAAAAGTATTTGCTCTTGCCAAAAGTCCCCAGGTTGGAATCCGCAAGTAGCGTAGTGAGGCCATATCTTGTTATGGGATGGGAGCATTGTTAAAGCGTACGCGGTCACTGGCTCTCCATAAAATATGTTTGATGGAATGGTTGAGTTGGATTACCATGGGTTCTACCAAGGCGAAAGGCGAAAAGGTTCGCGTATTGCAGGCTGCAGAGTATCTTGATGTCTCCGCAGATTATCAAACGGACGGTTCGTCGCAGAAGCAGCTTCGAGTTTATACAGCCTGTCCTGTATGGTTGAGATGACATTCTGCATTCCCTGACTTTCCAGGTAGCCGTCTCCACGAGTTAATGTCCCGTCATCACCCCAACTTGTCTCCAGCTTACAGCCGTTTCTAGGCCGCTTTCTGGAACTTGACGCATTTGGCTTACGCTTGCGTTTACCAGATATTTTGTTCGACGTTGATCCTTTTGCAATGAGTTGTGTCGAAGACGACGTGTAAGCCGTTGCTCTTCTCCTGGCCGTCAGCCAAGAGTCATACTTGATGGATACTTCTCCCGATCGCAAATCCTCAACCTTGATAGGCCATGGCCAACTGGGTTCATTCCACCGCCGAGAAGCTAGATCCCGCATTGCATCGTGAGGTTAGCGCAAGGAGACGAGGAAAAGATCAACTTGGAGCACCAGGCATAGGAGTTGGCTTACAAAAGTGATGCCAAACGTATTTGTCGACCAAGAATTCAAATTCCTCGTTGTGGATGAAATTGTAGTTTCGCTGCACGCAAAGCTCGCAGATGGATTTCTCAGCCTCCTCACGCAGAGTAGAAATCACAAGACGACCGTCAACTTGCTCATATGCTTGAACATATTGAAGGTAGGCTTCCAGCATGGGTCTTCTCGATACCGTCAAGCCGCCATCAACATCACGGAGATCCCCCGGGAACCCTCGATGTCCAACTTTGGTCTCTTCCCATTCGGAATTGTAGCCATCTTCCGAATAAGACGAAGGTATCGGTGACGTTGGGGATGACATCATTGTGTACGTCGCCCACGGTGACGAATTGAGGTTGATAGTTGGCAATTCTGTACTCTGGTTACTCGATGGCGTTGTTGAAGCCGGTGTGCAGGCGAGCAGGGCGAGTTGCTGAAAGTTTTTCGGAGTGTCAAGTTGACACGGCGTTTGCTGCGGCCAACTGTATCAGTTGTGCCAGCTGGCCAAGGCAACTGGCAATACAACGCATGACAACTTGCTGAGAAACCAGACAACACGCAAGGTGACAAGTATTGCAGTGCACAAGACTGGAGTCAATTCTCGGTCGCCATATCCTTCTTCACCGAAGCTCGTCTAGGTGGCGCTGCGGCCCAGGAACCGCTGCCTGTCCCAGTAACGGCCCACGATGCCATCGCATACATGCATTGGGACGTGGCTGTGATGAAGATGCAAAGTACATGGGTGCACTCCGAAAACCAAACCGCTGTCCAGACTTGACCAAGCTACGCGGCTTGAGCATTGTAGCTGTGTTCTCAAGACTTGAGGATGATTATCAGCCGCAGTCGCATATTACAGTAATTATCCCTCCATTATTGAGGTTTTGGGGTCTCCATCGCAGCCACTGTCGCATCATATACTCTCGCATCATCTTGTGTCTAAAATAGCATCTCACCAATGGCCGTGAACCTGATTTGCGTTCATCGGAACTCGCCGAGTCAAGCCGTTACTGCGTTTCGAATTCCATGGCTCAGGTAGAGTTCAGTCATGGTAAGCCAAAGTGGGCTCTCGAGCATCTTGCATCATCATCAACGTGCGATCACGCTGCGTCGGCATGCGCTGGATATCATTGGCGTCAAGCCTTTATGCAACGAGCGCAATGTGGAGGCGATGAGCGCGATGAGCGCGATGTGCCTTGTGCTGTTCGTTTCCATGTAGTCTACTCAAGCACCTTGATGACTGACAGTTGACTGACAGTTGACTGACGGTTGACTGCCTTCTGATGCAGGCGTAGTAGCTCTTAATTAGGTACCACACATGGCGTAAACACAGCTGCATTCTCTCCAGCCATCTTATTCACTCACGTCGCAGTTGTGACCTCCCCGAATATTTACTGTACACACCGTTTAAGTTTCGAAGCACAGCTTTTGGGTTCTGCTGTCCGCAGATCGTCTCTTCTCGAGGCCACACAGCGACTTGCAATCCGTACCTCCGGCGCCGCCGGCCAATGGCCCCAATGGCCAAACGAGCGAGGCACTTGAGTAGCCGCTACCAACCATCACCACTCCGCGTACCCAATCAAGTGGACCAGCGAGGAGGGGGGAGGCTTGATGCAATCATGGGAGGAGGTTGCATTTCCTCCAAGTACGTACTCCGTATTACATGCTTGGGGGATAATTCTGGTCCAGCCTGCATGTAGTCAGGTGTTTCACCAACAAACAGGATCCGTCAATGCAATCGAGTCAGCCCATGCAGGCATACGCATGCATGGCATTCCAAGACTAGATTATGAATCTGCTACTCCGTACGTTAGTGGTACAGTTCTAGCAAAAGCTAGGAGCAGGGAGTCATGGCCAACGTCGCAAGTCATCACGTACAGCATATTGTGTGTGTCGCGCAATTACAATGCCCTTGACTCTTTGGTGCTCAGCCAACCGACGGGCGGCGCTGGTGGTTGCGGCTTCTCCAGGCTCTGGTGTTTCCCAAAGTCCCTCTCGGCATGGACGGCTGGAGGCCCCCCGCCTGTCCGGCCGCCCACTGGCGTCAACTATTATGTACTTTCGAATTTATGGCAGGAGCTCTTGTTTGAGAAGATGGGAATTACCCCGCCAAGGTAGCTCCCCCCCTCCTTGCCATAGTTCCAGATACTTGGAACCGCCAGCTCCAATGAGGACGACCCCTCAGTCCACGTCGTCGCAAACTCCGGGTGCCGATCTATCCCTCTGCCCCTGCACACCTCTCTTGCCTGACATCATGCTCTCGTCTTTGGTTTGCTTGCTGGCTTTGAGTGCTCGACACCATCCGTGCGCGCGTTGCGATGAAATCCCGCTTCAGGGAGGCACATTTGCCGCAGCCCACATCGCCCGCTTCTGCCTCAGACCCTGCCGCCTCAAGAAGCTGTATCACCGAAGCCCAAGCCGGCCGACCGCCAGAAATACTCCATAGCCAATATCCCGGGTAAAATGTGTTGCATCAGGTCCCTTGCCAGATGCTCAATATACCGGGCAACTTGTGCCGGCTACATTGCATGGTCAAGCTCTAAGCCCCAGGCGGGTCCCTGCCAATTTGTGGGACAGCTCCATGGCTACGGCTTTGGCCGTGGACAAGCTGAGGCACCGTTCAGCTGAACCAGGCTGGGGAGCTTGCTTGTTTCGGCGTCCACGATAGCCATGATCCCGAAAGGGTCTGTCCTGAGGGAGGGGATCGGTAGGTGTGGCGTGGCAACATGGGGCCATGGCGAGCTGCGCATTCGTCGATCCAAACAGCTCCAGATCGTCTGGAGTCTGGACTCTGGACCCAGTTACTGCCAGCTTTCAGTGCCATCACATATTACAACCTGTCAGCATGTGGATGAGGGAGAAGACGGAGAGATGATGCAAGACGGGGGCGTACGTCTCTCCCATGTACCCGTATATATATTAGGTCTATTACCAGCTGGCCTCGGCCTGTCCTGGAGCCTTCACCAGAATTCCCTCATCCCCAGTCACGTACTTGTTGAAAGCTGCACAGCCAACCTTTCTCACTCCAGACACATATCACCTACACTACTTCACAATGTCTTACCGTGATAACGACAACGTGAGTTACCGTGGCCGACTCTCATGAATTAGCTCAGTTGGAGCTTGTCGCGAGCTACCCCGCTTCGTTCACCCTCACTAACACAAATGATGCCCTCAGTCCAGCTACGGCGACAACAACGACAGCTTCGTAAGTCGACTATACCTAGTCATTGGGATAATGCGCAAGGGACATGGTTTGCTAACATTTGACACCAGGGCTCGTCTAACCGCCGTGACAATGATAGCTACGGGTCTGGTAATCAGACATCGTTTGGCTCCTCGGGCCGTGACAATGACAACAACTTCGGCTCGTCTGGCAACGACAGTTATGGCTCTGGCAACAAGTCCTCGTATGGCTCCTCCGGTCGTGACAATGATGACTCGTACGGCTCTTCTGGTCGCACTGGAGGTAGCGACTCATATGGATCCTCTGGTCGCAGCGGTCGGGACAACGATGACAGCTATGGATCTGGCAACAAGTCATCATCCTACGGCTCGTCTGGCAACAACGACTCCTCCTCCTACGGCTCCTCCGGCCGCAGCGGCCGTGACAATGATGACAGCTACGGATCTGGCAACAAGTCATCTTCCTACGGCTCTTCTGGTCGCGACAACGATGACAGCTACGGCTCTGGTAACAAGTCATCATCCTACGGCTCGTCTGGCAACAACGACGACTCCTCCTACGGCTCCTCCGGCCGCAGCGGCCGTGACAATGATGACAGCTACGGATCTGGCAACAAGTCATCTTCATACGGCTCTTCTGGTCGCGACAACGATGACAGCTATGGCTCTGGTAACAAGTCATCCACTTATGGCTCTTCTGGCAATGACAGCTACAGCTCCAGCCGCCGTGACAACGACTACTAAACGGCGCGATGATGCAAGACTGTGGAAAGATGGGTGGTGGGGTCTATTTTTATGCAGCGATCGAAAAACCAACTGATGAAATTCGTCTCCAAACGGGATGCACGAAATATTTCCGTTAATAGGTTTCAGACCTTGTGTCTTGATGCTCGGCTCTAAATTGACACCTTTGTTTTTGTGCTGAATTGCGACCATCTCCTGACTCTCGCGCACCTTTGTTTGAAAGGTCATAAGCCTTTTGACCCTATCCAAAAGGAGCCAAATAATGAATCGCTTCTGCAAATGTCTTGCCATTCTTGCTAAAACAGGCTCCCTCAAGGAACCACGAGCATTCAAGCCTTGGAACAGGTAAAGACGTAATCTGCGCATGCGTGGTGTGTTTGCACCTACAATAGATGTTGAAATTCCGTCATGATAGATGGGTCACCTGTTCTCAGGGATCCCCTATGCAACTAAGAGGGGCCAAAACATGGCACGACCGATGGCCATGCAAAACATGCTTGCTTGGCCCTACATCATCTCATCGGTGCAAATACGTCATCATGCGCCTACTTCTCAGCACCTCGTTCCTCCGCCAGAGTCTTTTCCACCTTGACAAGAATAGTACCATCCGTCAAGCGCCCTTGGGCGTCTACCAAATGAATAAACCTGTACCCCTGTCCAAGGCGATCTAGCCTTACGCACGCCCAGGCTGCGAGATCATCCCGCCCGAGCTCATCGTCTCGCACTGTGAAGCGAACAAATGCCAACTCTTCCACGAGCCCGTTGACGTCGTTGAATGAAACCTGCTGCTGTCCGAGATCAATGTCGGTCCCCTTGTAGGTTTTGGTCCTCGCTTTGTGACGAACGTCGGCGTCTAGGCTTTCTGAAGAACCCTGGCGGCCGTGGGCTTGCGAGTTGCAGGCATCAACGTGAAGCTCCGTCTTGACGTAGGGGTGAAACTTCTTGTCCGATTTGTCACCATGTGGTAGTGGGATAGATTGGGCAGCCAGGAAGGTCAGTGATAGGTTCAGCGTCTTGTAGGTGATGCTGTTTGGTGTGGTTTTGGAGTCCATCTTGGGTCGGTAGCCTGTTGTTCAAGAATGTCAGCTTGGGGTCAGGACATGGGGTGCGGAATGACGACTTACCTTCAGGCTTGAGGACGTATCCCGCCGTGCCGGCAAACATGCCCTCGTTGAGCATCATGCCCTCGTCCGTCTGCTGCCAGTTCAATGCCACAATCTGAGCGCCGGATCCCCAAAACAATGTGGGCATCATGTTGGAAGATCGGATCCGCAGTCCGGAAGGGTACGCCCGCAGCAGATAGTCTCTGTTGTGGGAAAAGAGCTCCTTGGCATACTTCTCGCGGTGGTCTATGAATTTCTTCTCGGACAGGGAGAAGATGTGCGTGGGCGTACTGGCCTCGGGCTGCGTCCATGCCTTGAACGAAACAGCCTGGGTGTAGATGCCCAGCCTGCTCAGTTCCTGAATCACCTTGGAAGGCTTCTTGGGCGGTGCTGCTTCAGCCGGCAAGGGTTCGTCATCTCCACTGTCGGGCTCTCCCGTTGGCGCGCTTGACGGCGCGTGTTTGACCTTGATGAGTATCTTTCGTCTTAGGCCCTCGGGACTCGGTAGCAAACCTGGCCTCATTTCGTTCTCGTTGATGAGCATGCCGGCCCAGACCTCTTTCATGATATCAGCCATCATGACTTGCTGCTCAGCGCCGCAGTGTACTTCGAGGCTGACGATGAGAGGCAAGTCTGATACTGTGAAGGCGCTCTCCCGAATGGCGTTGCACACATCCCGAAAGGAAACCTCCTTGGTCAGGGTGTAGCCATGAAGCACCCGGGGCTCAACAATGGCCACCTCGGGTATAGCCTTGGGGGAATCAGTTGCGGCAGGACTTGGATCGGCGCCACGCTTTCCGGTGTATCTGCGCTCCAAAGTTTTGCCCAGGCTTGTCTTCTCCAACTTATTCGTCAGAGTGTCTGGCATCTTTTGCTTCCACTTGTCGAATGTGCTCTGTTTTTTGGATTTTGTTGGCTCACTTTGATCTTCGGTTCCTTCTTCGTCGTCCGAGCTCGGAGCAGAGCTCTCGGATAAATCTGATTCATCGCCATCCCAAACGTCAATCTCGACACAGCGGCAGCCCCGCAGGAGCACATTGGTGTATGCGCCAGTGGTGCTATCACTGTAGAGCTGGTTTCCTGTGAGATATGTATTGTGGCTAGAGGAGATGAAGTAGCTAGACAAGGGCCAAGTGAGGTCGCATTCTCTGGGTGGCTGTGTTATGGAAGCATCCTCAGATGTCATGTACTGCAAGAAGCTGCTGAGGTCAAGATCCTTCTGCGCCAGGAATTTGACTGCTGCCACGGTGTCGTGGTTGTTTCTCTGGACTTGTTTGACAAAGCGCTCGGCTTGGCCGGCGGACCATTTCCCATTCGCATCGGCATGGGATACAAATATGGTCTTGAGGTAGGATATCAAAGTGGTGTTGAGAACTGGCGTTGCGCGTAGAGCTTGGCTGGCTCCCCCGCCAGCCAGCGTGAGAGCGTCAAGGGGCTCGTCTGTTGCCATGTCGACTTTTGGCCTTTGGCAGTCGACTCAAGGTGCAAAGATGACGCAAGGTCGCAACGTGGGAGACGACGCGTTCGGGGCAAGGCAATAAATAGACTCAAGGATATGCTGGGGAGAAATGACTCGCCCTCCCAGCTGAGCTGCACGGCTTGTTGGAGGCCTGAGCCACTGAGAAAGGGACAGCCGGGGTCCTGTAAGTGACGGCGTACAGGGACTTGGGCCAAGGTTGTTGTTCACCGACGGCAGGGATGAACAGTAGATCGGTATGGGATGGACGGTCAAATATTCAGTGCTCGTGTGCTCTGCTCGCTGCCTGCTTGTCGGTCGTCCCTCAACCTCCAGCTCCTGATGCACAGCCCTGCCAGTTGGCGCTGTGGGCCCATTCCTTTCCCTCCGCCTTTGGTCACCCATCCCAACTCCATGTTTCCAACAGGAAGGTGCGATGGAAGAGAAGGAGGCTTGCGCCTGGATGTGATTCGCATGGCCGCATTGAATTGTGACAAGCCAATGGTTACTAGGAGCATGCAGCACAATTGGCCGATGAATATCAGTCCCGGTAAACATTCACGTGGGTGGAAAGGCCTGCATCCCTCTGGCGTCTTTGGGCAGCAATGGCCTGATGTGTTGCAGAATTCATCAAGATTCATAAGCATCCTTCCATCAACAAGTCTGCGCCTTCGTCCGTCATCACACATCCATTGCGAAAGCTGCCTGCCATTATGTGCGTCACGACGTGGGCCTCGGGGGTATCAAGTCTAGATTCAGCCTGCCAGTCCTCCGGCGGGCCCAACTCCACCAACCAATGGTGCATCTATATTCAGGCCGACCGTAACCAACGCCAGCCGCCTGTCTGCAGAAGCAAGATGAATCAATCCATGAAAAGAGGATGACAAGCCATCTCGGTTCATCTACTTGGTGGCCGGCTTTCTTTTCCGCCATCTCTCCACAAATTCATCCAAATCCAAATGTACCCGAAGTCCCTTGCCCGTGATAGTGTTATACACTGACCGCAATTCGTCAGAGCTCATGTCCCGTATTAGACTGCCAAAGGCCTCCATCATTAGCTCCTTCGACCAGGGACAATGTCTGAGTGCCCTATAGAAGACGTCTTTCACCTTCCGCCGTAATTCCCTGTGCGCAGAGCTATATCGTATGTACGATATCCATATCCCAATATTGGTCCTGCACATTTCGCTTGTCAGGGCATGTTCAAAAGCGGCCTTGGCAGTGTTGGTATTTCCCCGAGATAATTCATGCTCTATGGAAAAGATTCGACTTGACACGCAGTCGCGCTTCCTTGTGAGGATCCTGTCATAGAGAAGTTGTCGAGTTTCATCGATTACGCGTAGGCTCGAGTCGGCCCATTCCATGAGTGAGAGGAAGATGGTGTTTTGGGGAAACCATTCCAGAAACTTTGACAGCTGCTCGCGCAGGTATATTCTGCGAAATGGGCTAGGCAACCGTTAGCTGTGATTGAATGATACATGGCCTGGCTCAGACTTACCCCAGCTTGGCATTCAGGTACAATACTTGCGCTCCAAACTGGAGTATGCGCTCGTGTGAGTGGGTGCCCGCGTTCCCGCGAGTCTTCAGTTCCACAGACATATTGGTGACGGTGTTCATTGCAGCCGATATGTTCCCCTGTACTTCGGATGTCGGCTCCGTATTCCCTCCGTCCGTGAGGTACGACAGCAAAACTGCACCTTGTATATAGACTGATGCATCGTCGACCATCCCTTCGTACAAGCATTGATGAATTTTTGACGTTATTTCTTGTTTGGCCTTGAGTATGACGGTCGGCGATGTTGTTTCGACATCCATCGTGGCTTTGCCTAGAGACTTGTTCACCACAGAACAGAGTCGCGCGACGGCGAGCGTCTTGCTTCCACCCTTCAGCCCGGCCCAGCCGAGTGACTTGATGAGCTGAAATCCCGGTGCGCCGGCAGAAAGCTAGAATATAACAGTTAAGAAAATGTACAAGTTACGAGGGCAATTGGACTTACCGATGGGGCTTCCATGGCTGACAACAGCACCTTTTGTCCAACCTCGGGGTTATTGTTAGCGAGTTCCGCAAGAGCATATGCATTATAAAGTCCCGCGTTACTGGGAAACTTTTTCAACAGAGCCTTTGCCGACTTCTTCACTTGGGACGGTTCCTTCGCAAAGCTGAAGCCAAGATAGTAAAGAGCAAGACCCTCCACATCTGCTTCGTGGACCAGCTGCTTCAGCAAGTTGACCACAAATGTCACTGCCACGGGAAGATCCCTCATGGCAAGGCCGAAGTACTGGAACCAATCCGGTCCAGGGAAAAGAAGGCTGGGACAAAATGCCGCATTAAGAGTGTTGTGAAACGCCGGTGGCCGCCTCTGTAATTCTTCGGCGTCATCAGGAGATGATGCGTCTGGCGCATCAGTGTCAATAAGGGTAGACCTCGAGGTGAACTGATCGGTGAAAGCAAGCTCCGCCCATTGGTTTGATCGAAACGCTGGTGGCAGTCCACAAAATAACAGAAAGGCGTCAAGAAGAAGTTTTCCGGATTCGCCCTTCATCAAAGCATTCGGTACCACAAAAAGCCACGGCTCGATATCCGAAAACATGACCACTCGGAATGGATCGTCTTCGGTGCCATCGTCCATTGTCCTCGCCGGCATTTTCGCTCTTTGGGCGTGACAGCGCTCAGAATATCTCCACGCCTTGTAGGCATCCCTCGTCGATATATCATCCTCCACTCCGCCTCTGGTCTGTGGTTCTGGAGCTTCTACTCGTCCACCACTCGACACGTAATGCTTCCACCCTTTTGCGTCGGCTTCTCCCAAACGGGGCACCTCGCTCTCCCAAAAATCACCAAATGACTCCATGGTTACTTTGTGATCCTCTGAGACATCCCCCAAGAAGTTGATCTCCAACATGGCCTGCCAGGACGCCACAGCCAGTTCTTTGTATCCAGAATCGTGCATAAATACTGTTGCTCGTAGAAGAACATAGATGGCCTCTTGCCAATGTTTGTCTTCGAGGCCGTCAGGTCGTGATAAAACGCTACGCAACCTGCTTAGTAGCATTTGCTTGATATCATCATGCTGGAACATGGCAATATTAGACATTGCAAAGTCCAGATGCGCCCTCCACAGATTAAAATTGCTTTCCTCGTCTTTCTCAACTTCAGACCACTTCTTGGCGGCTATTTTGCTCGGCCAGACCTTCACGCCTTCTCGCATAAGACGGACCAAAACCACAGCTCTGTCTTCCTCCACAACTGCATTCGACAGTGCCGACTCCAGCATATTCAATTTGATCTCTGAGAAACTGTGCGCCGTGTTCTCTGACGTTCGGTCATCAATCGTCTCTCCTGCACGTTGTAGATCATCCTGGTGGTCCACCAATTCCATCCAAGAGTCGATGTCACCCGGGTGCTCTTTAACGCGTCTATTGAGTTGGATAGATTTCCACTTGAGCGGATTATCTTGCTCCAGGTTCACCACTTCGTCGTCCGAGTCCGAGCTTGAAGTGTCGCTATCAAAACCTGTCTCGACCTTGGCTTTCCTCTCGATAGATCTGTACGACGGACCTTGATCTTCGTCAGACTCGGAGGATTCGTAATGGCGCTTTCTCTTCTTGGAACTTCCGACTGCCAAGAATCCTTCGTCCTCATTCTCCGTCGAGGCCCTTGCGCGTAGTCTGATCGGGTTTCTGGTTGGGCGGAACGACTTGGATCGCAATCCGTCTTTTCCAAAAGACCCCAATCCCTCACCCGGAAACCGGAGGCTGAATTGGTCCCTCGGGCCATCGCGGTGGATAACAAGCCTGCCTATGGTACCAAGAACCTTGCCGCCTCCATAGCGATGATATGCCGGGACTTTGGCGCGATCCAGACCAAACTTGGAAATGAGACGATCCCCTTTGGTGTCTATGACGAAAACCGAAGACTGGGTGCCATCATACAGTGGCGTGTTGTGCTGTCGCGCGTCACTTGGTCGATCCCGATGAGAGTCCCTTTCGCCTCTTTGGCGGGATTCATGACTATGATGGGAACGGTGGCGTTTCTCCCGGCGCGGTTCCCTTGAGCGGCTTCTTTTCCTATCCTTGGACTTTCCTCCCGCGGGCTTGACAGGTTTAGCCGGGTCTTTGGTTTTGAAGGATGAGAATTTGGGCACCGTCAGCTTTGTGTCATTCTCGCTGTCTGACATGGCTGGTGGCATGGCGACCCCATGCTAACAGGTCGCAAAAAAGATGCCGTATTGCTCATATGCAGACGTCGGGTTCTCAGTTTCATATCGTGCAAGGCGCGAATTCACCCATATTTGGCGATGCTGAGTTGTCTGCGTGACATGAACGAAGCCAGGACGGTGTCATGGGCCCGTGGTTTCGACAGCTTTGGTAAGTGGTACGTACTCGTACATACTCCACACAGTCCACAGTTCACAGCTTCAATGTTGTTTGCTGGCTCCGGCTCCACCATCAGCTTCCCATTCCCATCTTGTCAGTAAGCCGGACCCTTGCGATTTGGATGAATCAGCTTCAACTTCCCAATTGGTCGCGAGCGTCAGATTTGATGGCCTGTCAGCCCTTCAAATAGGGGCACATAATCAGAACAATCTCGCTTACACGCCCCTTTCCGTGAAACTCGCCCCGTAGGAGCTGCTTCCTGAGCATCAATTCAGGCCCTGCCCATGGACGGCATCGCAACCCTCTGCACCCTCAGGATACTCTTACCAACTACCATCGCCGTCTGTGCTGCATTCTTTGTCACAATGGGCCTCTTCTCCGGGAACAAGATGCCCGTCGAGGGCAAGGTCAGTCCAGCTCTACGCTCTACTTCCTCCGTCCAGGTTGCCAATGCCGTGTCCAGACAATCCTCATAACAGGCGCATCGGAAGGCATGGGCCTGTCTGTCGCCAAGCAACTCGCTGCCAAAGGTGCCAACATCGTCCTCGTGTCTCGGAGCGTCTCCAAGCTCGAAGAAGCTCTCACGGTCGTCAAGGTACGCAAATTCCCCCCCAAGACTCACCCACCAAACACCCACCAAACACCCCAAAAACTAACATGCTCCATTGCAGGCGGCGGCAAAGAATCCCGACCAACGATTCCACTACATCTCAGCCGACGTATCCTCTCCTTCGTACGCCGTGCCCCTGATCGCTTCCGCCACAGAATGGAACAACGGCCAAGCTCTCGACATTGTCTGGTGCATTGCTGGCACATCCGCCCCGGAGCTCTTCACCGACATGGAAATGGACTCCCTCCGACACCAGATGGACGTCAACTTCTACGGAACCGCCGAGATGTCCCACGCCATTCTGCGAGACTGGCTGGCCCCGTCTGCCCCCGTCACGGCCGAGCCGAAACATCTCATCATGACTACCTCCGTCGTGGCCTTCTACACCATTCCGGGATACGGACCCTATGCGCCCTCGAAATGGGCCCTCAGGGGGCTTGCAGACACCCTTTCGCAAGAAGTCATGCTGTATCCCCAAAACGTCAAAGTTCACCTCGTCTTCCCCGGCACCATTCTATCGCCAGGATTTGAGCGCGAGAACTTGACCAAGCCAGAGATCACCAAGATTCTGGAGGAAACAGATCCTAAGGAGACGCCTGATCAGGTTGCCTCGGCGGCTATCAAGGGATTGGAAAACGGCAACTACTTTGTGACGGTGAATTGGCTGGGGGATCTGATGAGGTGGGGTATGCTGGGCGGGTCTTTTCGAAACAATTGGGTTGTTGACACCCTTGGGGCGTGGCTGGCATATATTGTCTGGATCTTTGTCCTGTTTGATATCCACGGGAAGATCAGGTCACATGGCAAGAAAATCGGGCATCCCAACTCCCCTGACAAGGCGGCTTAATAGAGAACACGCGGGGCGCAATTTCAAAAGGACGGTGGCGGCTGCAATGACGCGCTAATGTTGTACTTAAATACCCGAATATATATAGTCTATAACCCGGCCCTTAAACGCCGCTCCATTTACCGAATTTAACATATCTCTTAAACATTTCCTTCAAGATCGCTCTGCCGCTACTATCCATCGCGTCATTAAGAATCTTCCTTCCCTCAGGCGGCGTGATGCCGAAAATTGAATTCATGGCCGGTTCGAGAGCATCTCGTATCTCCGTCGACACGCTCGCCTCCAGCTGAAGCTTGACATACTGCACTAGTACGAGGTACATGTGTCGACCAGCAGATCGCTTCGCAGCATCCGTGGCCGAGTCCAGTGAGCTGTGGAGCTGCGAACGGGCGACTGCTCCAGCCGTGGGTTCGCAGATCAAGGTAATTAGGCGGGCGTATAAATGAGCCCTGGCTTCTTGGTCAGCTTTATCTGTTGCCGTGAGGGCCTGCTGGGTTGAGATGAGGCTCTCAAGCAAAGCCTGCATTGTGCTTAGGAGCAAATGGAAATGGCCTTCAAGGCGGAGGCGGTGCTTCTTGATGATGACTTCGACCAGTTTGCACATCCAAGAATACGACGTTGTGCTTTCGCTGGCATGGTGGTCGGATGTAAGATCAGACACGGTGCTCAGGGTGTATTCGATATTCCACTGCGCCATAGACTGCGGCCGCTTCTCTAGGAGGGCCCTCAGGATGCGGCATATGATGGATGCTGGCCTGGGGCGGGTGTCGGAGGAGGATAGAGGTCAAGTCACTATGTGCCATGCCGAGGTTGAAGCCATCAGGGGTCTGAAGCAGGAAGTCGGACGATTCTGGCAGCGGTTTAGTATATGGACCTTGTGAGCAGTGCGATAGGCATTTACTTACCAATGATTTGGTTTGCCACATGCTCAATAGCGAGGACCTGACCATCCGTATTACAGCCTCCTTTGAGCTCCTCCAGCAGTTCTCTCAAGTACCCTAGCTTTGAAGCGCCATCCATGCTGCCAGACACAGAGTTGACAAGTTCCTTGAGTAATGGCTCTCGCAAGCCACGGGGGAGCTTCTCTAGCTCGGCGAATGTTGCTGGGCGAGATCCCTCGAGCTCCTCTGAGAGATACTCCCGAAGGAATATTTGAAGCTTCCATGCTCGTAAATCACCATCCTCCATAGCCTTTTTCGTTCTCGTATCCAGCTTCCGTATAGAAGATGACTTGATGGTTTTTCGAACAGAGAAGCTTGTGGCGGCTGCAGCAGCATCCGTCGCTGCCACAATGCCCATGTCAAACGCTGCGTTGTGATTTTCTAGCACTTTCTTATCTGAAACGCAAAGTTGAATAACCTCCAAAATGCACTTCGACAGAACACGGTGTGTCTGCGACATTAAGGTCGCGAGATCATCGTTCGAGCCGTCATTCACAAATGAAGCAAGCTCGACAGCTAGCGATTTGAGCAGAGTCATATGAAGGGCTGGTAGAACGGGACCTTCGCTCGAGTTACCAGCCGCTTGTATGCCACAGTTTGACACGAACGATCTCGTCTCGCGGAAATATTTGGCGCTTCTTTCGTCGACATGTTGTGTCATCTGCTTGAGAACTGTAGTGGCCATGGAGAAAAACCTCTCCACAATCTCCAAAAATGTCTCGGTGCCATCTTCAGAGTCTTTCAATGGTCCAGGAATACAAGACAATGCCTCAGACACCTCCACGAGATCTGAGAAGCGCATGCTCTCGTAGAAGGTGGGCCGTTTCATGATTTTCGATGTCAGGCCGAGCACCAGCTTCCAACTGTTCACATCCGTCTTGGCAACAGACTTGGCCATCTCTGACTGTCGCTTAGTCAGTATTACCATGAGTTTTTCTCGCTGAGCGCGGTCGAAAGAATCCAAAGGCATGTTGGAAAGTGCTTTTATCCACATTTGGCCCTTCTCGCCAGGCCAGTTCTTCTCCTTTGCTGACTCGTCAAAGGCATTAATGAGCCGCTCAACCAAGTCATGGGAGAGTTTCGATTCGTTCAGATTGGTTTCGTTACGCAGCAAGGCGGCCCAGATGGCTGTTATCCCGTCTATGCTTGGTTTGCGTGATGCAAGCGCATCAGTGAGCGCGGGGGGCAGCTTGCTCGCCTTGGACATGTAGAGTCTGCTAAACCGGCTGGATCCGTTCAAGAACCACGCAATATATTGCTGATAGCCGTACTTTTCATCAAACTCTGCCTCATTGCCTAGATCCATGGCCGTCGATAATTTAGTGCCTTCGAGAACACGTGCCGACTGAACTTCAGCAGCAAGTCTCGTCGTCAAAATCTCGACTAAGCTGGCAGGTTCGTCAACACATGGTCCATCGGGGGACAGTATATCCCAGGCCAGGTAGCAGCATCTGAACGCTTCGTAAGTTTCCGCGCATAAAATGGGCGACTTCTCCATAGCCTTGGTTAGACGTTTCTTGACTGATGACCAGATCTTCTGCCTTTCGTCGGGCTTCACGCATGCTAGAGTCATTGACACAACTCGCCATCTCAGAGCTGTCACAGCGCTGGACGCCTTCAGCCCGTCAACTAAATCGAACAGCTGACCTCCGATAGCATCGGCATATTGTTCGCTATGCACTGCCTGAGCGATGGTGGCTGCAAATAACACAACCGCCTGACGGTTCGACTTTGATGCATTTTCCTTGACCCATGCAACAACCTCCTTCAGGCGCTGGGGAGACATTTCTTTTTCTATAATAGTCGTGAGAGAATCCTTCTGTGGTGCTTGCCCGACCATATTGAACCAGGCAGAATCTTTGTGAAAGTCATGTCTTTCTACCTGCGATAACTGCTCAAACCACAATCGCAAGAAGCTTGGCAAGTCTCGTCGAGTCCGGAATCCATCTTGAATCGCGCCAATCAATTCCCCGACGGTCTTTGTGCTCGCCCCGTCATTGCCTTGACGGACGATTCTGTCGCATACCTCTTTTTGCAGTTTCGTGCCGTCATCAGAAATGTGAAATATATCCGTTTCGCATCTGGCAATCTTCGACGCCAAGGACCAGTCGGTGTGATCCCTTTTTAATGCGTAGTTTCGGCAGACACGGCGTAGGTCATCCACGCCAACTGGTGAAGACCGTTTCAGGGCTTGTTCCAAGACACTCTCCATGAGAAAATTTCGGTCCTGTCTGTCTCTGATGGCAAGCTCAACTATTACAAACACTTGTTTGATCCACTCAACGCTGTCCTTGCGCAGTCCACTATCTGACGCGTCTTTATAGGCACTCGCTGCAAGGAAGTACAGGGCAGGAGCAGCCAGCTGAATAATGCCTGAGCAAATCTGTAGAGCCGTTGTGAAGGCCTCAAGGTCTCGGTGGTTGATGAATGCTCCGCGACCAGGCAGGGCAAAGTTGCGGTGCATGAAAATCTGTAGATCGGAAGACCATTTTTGCTTCAGCTCGTCGTTGACCTGAATTTGACTTGCAGATGTGAAAGCGCCCAATTTTGCAAGAATTATGGACGCAGAGCGGAACAGGTGCATTGCGACGTTCAACGCATCATCGGCGCCTTGCAGATGAAGATCCCAAATGGACGAAATCGTTCGAATCCAACTGTCACATCCTTTTATCTGGTCCAATGAGTCGCTAGACAAGAGGTTCTCGCAAATTTTCAAGGCCGGTGCCGCAATCGCGACGGCATCCGCGGCAGATGTGCAAAATAAGGACTTGATGTGCTCTGCGCCAATCTTGTCTCGTGAGAATCGCTCCAAGGTGTTATCCAGACGGTCGAACAGCGATTTGAGTGCCATGAACAAAACTTTCGCAGTCTGCAAACACCCTGATTTGCTTCGCAGCTCAGTCACCGAGTAGCTGAAAGTCGTTGAACGCTTTCGTTTGGGAGAGGAAGGTTGCTCTGTAGAATCCATCGGGCGCGAGACATCCTTTAGCGTTTGTTGAAGGACCGCCATGAATCTCCGATCCGCAAGCGACTTTGCCAACGAAAACAGCGGTATTCTCTGAAAGACGCAGTCGAGAATCGTCCAGGTAAGAGGGTATCGTCGCAACGTCTCGGCGGCTTCCGAGGTGCCATTCATTGATTTCAACAACCATCGTAGACTGCTTTCTTCGGCGGCATGAAACTGATTATCCGCGGCCGCAGCCAGACAATTCCAAAGCTGCTGGAGATTTTCGGCGTCATCTCCAGGACCATTCTGGTCCAGACCTCTGACGGTCTTGATGAGATCCGTGATATCCTGTCCAGTTAGTACGAACCGCATGCGCATTGCCGGGGTCAACTTACCATTAGGAATATTGTGTCCCCTCAATCCATGAACCTCTAGAAATCTTCCGGGTATCTTTCACCAGAATGCAGCCAACATTCGGTGTTGCCCAGGCAGAAAAAAAAAATACACGGCCAAAGGTGCTCTGCCCCACGATGTTCCTTGCACCAAGTAAGCTCTGGAGCCAAAATTTCCAAAATTCTGCCGCCGTAATCCACCCACATGCCTACAATCAGTCTCACCGCCTTCGGGTAACCTGGGCCATTGGCCGACTAGTTTTCGTGAGGATTGACATCAGAGCATCTCGATTTCGAAGCTCATCATAGCTCCATTTACGGTACGTTGGGCGCATCAATTGCACAAGCCCATAAGTCTCTCAAGTCGCTAATTGATTGTGTGATCTCTAGGAAGCTCACACGACGTTGTTCAGTCATTTCAACCATGTCCGAGTCCGCCCCTGCCTCAGCGCCCTCGAGCGCCATTTCTCGACCTGTCAGCGAGGCCCTGCTCAATGAAAAGGTATGAGTACCATGGCGAGAACGCGATCGCAAGGAAATCGGAGTTGCAGAGTCTGATACTTGTCTACAGTGGGATCGTTGCCTGTCCAATCTCCTCGTCAAGTCCACCCTCGGCCTGGGTTTCGGTGTCGTCTTCTCCGTCCTCCTGTTCCGACGACGGGCTTGGCCCGCCTTCATTGGCGCTGGTTTCGGCGCTGGACGAGCCTACGAAGAGTGCAATTTCAACCTGAGGCTGGCGGCGCGCGACGTCAAGAAACAGCAAGCATAGATCCAAGGCCGCGGGATGTGACGACGCTTTCGTCAATGTACAAACATGGTAGATGAACGAGGGTGGGAAAACGGAGCAAGCAAGATAGATTATGGCATGGGTTGTTTATGAGTCTGGGCCAAGTTTTAGGCTACTAGCCTAATTTACAAGTTCCCCTTGTACAACATTTGGGCACTGTGCTTATTTCGGCCCAAATCTCCCACTGTGACAGTGACAGCATCACCAATCTCCTAGACTTTTACTGTTTATGGTTGTCGGGTCCTTGTGCTTCCAAGTCGCAACTGTCATCATGAACTGCTACTCTCTCAGGTCGCCTCGTTACAGTTCCCCCATCGCGACTTCTCCCGGTGCTCGAGGCGGGTGAGTCGGGCTGGTCATAGCAGTACAAACCCTCATCATCCAATATGAACTCTGGCGATGAAGCGTCGATCTCGTCAGTAATAGATTCAGGGATGCGAAAGGATGCGCCAGTGTTCTGTTGAGCTGAAATTGTGTCGTAGTCGGGCTTGTTTAGCGCCATCGGTTGCTTCAAATTCGTAAGTTGCTTTCCGATGTCTCTAGTAACTGACACGCTTCGCTGACCAAGCATGTCAAAAAGGCCTTCGTCTTGGTACGGCTCTGATGGGCCAGCATCCCAACGCTCGTTCCAGGATCCTCCCCATGATGTAGCTTCTTGCCCTACAAGAGGTAACCTCGAGTGCTTGAGTGTGACGCAGACAAGAATCAGAGCACCAAAAAGGAGAACAAGAATGAAGACCCCAGCAGCCAACAACACAATCTCCAGTCTATTTTGCTCCAGTCGATGCGTCGTATCCGACATTGGATAGGATGCCCCAGCACAGGTCACCACTCGACTGCGTCCCAACGCCTGCTCCGAGCACATACGGCTATTACAAGGGGTCAATTTGTAGAGACAACTTCGACATGGGTCGGCCGCCGAACTCAGAGAAGCTATTAATTGGTTTACGCTTGCTCGATGTGAGACAATTTGTCGAAAGCAAATGGTGCGTGTGGCAGGAATAAAGAGATTCGTAGGGCTGTAGGCAAAGATGTAGCAGGTCTAATGGTGATGAAAGGTCGAAAAGGCCAAGTCATTGAATCGGTTTAGAATTTCAAGTTGCAAGCTTCCATGAAGGTCGCATCTATTCGATGCAGAGGCAAGAGCAGACAAAACGTATCATAAAGATAAGGAACAACGGCAGCCACAGTTGCCTGTTTGCTGCGTGCTAGTTCGGGAGCGGAGTAAAACATCCCGGCGGCCGTCACATTTCGAGAATTCGGTTCCAGGGTGAATACTACGACGTTACACAACCTCAAGGCCCCCATTCATAAGAGCCAGTCATCGCCAAGAACCCTCCATAGATATGTGTAGGAAGCACCACAAGCCGGGGAGAAGATGCACATCTCGCCGTAAAGAAAGGGCAGTAAAATCCGTTGCTATAGCACGCAAATATGACCGATAGCAAGTTGAGGATTCATTATCGGTTGATTAATCGTGCAGAATGTATGTGTGTTTGAAGAGGGAAAGAAGGAAAAGAACTCGAGAATGGATCCTGCAGGGAAAATGGAAAAGTCGCACAAGAGTCACGTGACGAAGGTTGAACCCACAGCTAAGTTGGAAATTTCTCTCTGCAATCTCGTTCCGCTCCCTCTTCTTCCTGCATATGACTTTCTTGGCATTTAGCACTGCCATTTCACAAACCTTGACCTGGAGCTCAATTTGGTCAGGATGGCGCGATGGACCTGCGAGTGCATTCCTATCGTCTGGCTCCTATGCTGCCTTGAATTTGGGCCGAGCTGCCGCCGATCAGAACATTGGCTCCAAGGACAAACCCCAAGGTTGGTAAGATGGTTTTTTCGCTTTTTCCCCAAGATAAGTCTCAGACAACCCACAATTTGCCTACACCTCGCTGCTTTCAATGCGCAAGAGTGTAACTTTTTATTTTCGTTCGTACGTGGGAGAACAATCCAAGGTCTAGACAACCAGTCCGCTCCACCCTGAAGGCATAGATACAGTGTGACTTCAGGACTAAAATCGGGCAGACATGCCAATCATGCTGTGTTTTATTGGAAGAAAGTATCTGGAATAAAGGAGTCCGCTATTGCTATCGTGACATTGGTGTACAAAATTTGAAATCTAAAACGCGCCTCTATTGCGAGCCAAGCGTGTTTAAATCTTGCCGCCAAAGATGATGTTCTCATTTGTAAAGGACAGCAAAAACTTGGCCAACAACCGACCTGTGTAAAGGAATGAGCTGTCAATAGGATGCGCACTCTCGCCCCTGGTCAGGATAATCTCATCATCGGCGAGAAACTGCATATCTTGCCCTACGTCGGTTAGCACATGTTTGTTCATCCAAGAGGGTGTGAGAGCAAAAGTGAACACTCACAATCTTCTCCCATAAACAACTCTCTCATGCTCCGGACCATTTCAACCGCCGGCCCATCCAACTCCCCCTGCGCCTCAAAGCTCTCGTCAAACAAGGGATTGAAGCTCTTTGTGTTCGCATCCCGCGCATGAGTCTGATAGATGTTGTGGAACTGGTAGGCAAACTGCTTAAACGGCATATTCTCCAACTCCCTGCAGATATCCAAAGCAAAATCACGCTTGTACTCTGGTGGCGATGTATTCCGTCTGTTGATTTCGTTTTGGTAAATGACAAAGTTCTCGGCGGTGGTTTCCACGGCTTCCATGAATAAGCAGAGGATAAGGAAGGACGCGGTGCAAGGAGCCCATTCGCGACGGTGTTTGGGCTTGAGGGACTTGGAGAAGAGTTCGAAAATAACTTGCATTTCGCGGAGAATGAGCCCGTCGATGAGAGATTTGATCTGCCGGGCAAGGACACGGGGGGTGACAAAGGGCGTGTTCTGGGGCACGAGGCCGGAGGACTGGAGGGCGAGAATGGATTTGGCAGTTATGCACAGGTGGCGCGTCATGATGTAGTGCATTGCGTAGATGGACAGAGCACGTTTGACCATGGGGGACTGTAAATGCCCGTGGTCAATTGTCCCATCTCATGATGTGGGAAAGCGGGGGTTGTAGATGAACTTACATCAGACTGTTTGGCATATGTCTGGACAATGCGCAAGACCTTGACCGGCAACTGCGTCGACCTCACCGAATCCGTGACCTGTTCGGCGTAAAACGGCTCATTGATAACGTCGGCCACGTACGCCTTGACCTTTTTCCGCAACTCGTCCCTTTGCGCCGCCGTATTGAATTCGAGCCCGATTGGCGCGGACCCGTTCGCCTGAAGATTCCGGCTTCCCCCTTGGGGATTCGTGTGCCAATGTTGCAAGACATCACAAGTTTTGGGTGTGAAGAACTTGGCCCTGACGCTCAGCACCGCGGAGAACCGTAGTCCACAGAATAGCTCAACTTCGCACGGCTGTTCCACACCACCAACACTAAAGCCATCCACATTGTTTCGCAGAAACCTGATCATCTCATCCTTCTTGAAGTGCCCTCTGATAAAGTCCGGGAACAGCACGGGGATGAAATCCTGAAACTGCCAGCACACCACCTGCGGAACTTGCAACATCAGTCGCTTGCAGTGCTTACAAGGCCTCTCTTTGTCGCATTTCACCTTGCGGCTGTGGCAGCAGAAACAAGCACCCAGACGGCGGACCTGCAGGGCATTCTCCTTGGTCTCGTTAGCAAGGGGTCCCTTGCGACCTCGCTGTGTGGCACGCATGGCCTCGAAGCATTCGAAGGGATTGGGGCGTCCAGAATGTGCGGTGATGGATGTAGGCGTCATGATGACAAATTTGCCTGACTGAGACTCCATAGGGTGCTTTTTGGCCTTCTTTTCGATCTTGGCGTCTTTGACTTTGTGAATGACACGGGGGGACTTGGAGGATTCGGATTTGATGGGTGGCGATTTGGGACTTGATGATGGGGGAGAGGACGTGATGCTGTTGGTGGTAGAGTTGTTGTGAGACGACGGAATAAGCTCTTCAATGGATATCATTTGGGTATTTGCTGCATGTGTTGACGTGTCCCAGGATGTGATTGCCGCATCTGTATTGAAGAGCCCCGGTGCGAAGTCGGTTGTGGTTTGCTCGTTAGTGAAGAAGTTGGCCATGAACGGAGGTATATCTGTCACGCTGTTAGCACATCCAATTTTGCCATCAGCTCGGCCTGCTTCATCCGCATCTCGACTGGTGCTGGTGTAAACGCACCGTTCAGCTCCTGTTGCGACAAGGCCTCATCGGCAAACAGATACTCCTGCGGCGTTAAAAAGCTCCCATGCCCATGCCCACTCGCACCCCTACTCCCATTCCCTTCTGTAAATCCAGCATTATTCTCAGTCGTACCAAATGCATTCGACGCGGCATATGATGTCGCGGCCGGCAAAAGCAGGGTCTGCTCCATGTCCACCAAGCTCAACGGCGAAACCGCTGCCTGCGGCGGCGTCAATTGCGGATGCGCATGTCCAACTATGGCATATCCATTCAGACTACCACTAGCAGGGCTTGGTAGGAACCCTACTGATCCTGGAGCAGAAGCGCCGCTCGAGTAGTCTAGATACTGCCATGATTCATCGTCGGTGGTTTCAAAGTCGTAGGGAGAGGTGTGAGGTGATGTGTGGGACGTGACTGAGGCCATGGTTTCGGCGCAGACCCCAAAGGCGATGGTGATCCTCCAATGCTCTCTAGATATCTCCTCTCTTTGTCCTCCTTTCCAAATCCCCAAGACTCTTCCACTTTGACCTGTCGAGGGTGTAATTAGATTCGGCGTGAGGGAAGCGGTGTCAGCTGTTACCACATCATCCGCCCCAGATTCAGATATTCAAAAAGAGGTGAGTAGAAAAGCTGCGAGCAAACCTCGGCGAAAAGTACTCGCACGCGACAGTCAACATGTACAGATTAAAGGCAGAGAAAAGATGATCTTTAAAGATGGATGGGATACAAGCCTCTCACCCGCAGTCGCCTCATCGGTTTCCAAGTGGCGCTAAACCGGATTGGAATACCGAACCACTGGGGTGCGGTGGCTCTGAGTGGAGGACTGGCCACCCACAGTGCGTCGCTGGGGCACATGCAGCCTAGCAGTCTCTGACCGATGGCCAGTTTGGTGGCCGAGGGTGGGCTGAGTCTGTTCTGCCTTCTTCAGTTGTCGGTGTCAATCAGCTTTTGGCGAATGCTTTGTTGAAGGGATCACGACATCCGCCCGCAGCGTAGCCATTCCAGGTTAAAATTCGAGGTTTGAAGAGGTGTGTCATGACGGAAGAGTTGGTGGTAAGACGTGTTGAATCACTTCAGCATGTTGTTACACCAATTCACTGTATGGATGCATCTATTCTGCATCTACGCCCTACAACATCAGGCTCCGTATCAGGCTTCATGGGCCTTTTTCGACCATCATTGCTAGTATTTTCCATTGACGGTCCAGTCTATATTTGACCGGCTTCCGAGCTTGGAGATGAAGGAAGCCTCTCTCCATGGCGGAATAAAAGCCAGAAACAGACACATGTGATGGTAGACGCTACCCACTTGCGATGATGTCATCGGGTAGTCTTGGGACTCTGGGATTCAAGTCCGTCAGCTGCAATGGGAGCAAAAGTTGACAAACTAGGCTCTGTTGTTGCTGATGCTGGTCGCGATGTAACGGTGATGCCTCGTTTGGAGCAAACGCTACCAGGAGCCCCATGGGCCAAGGGATATACGCCAAGGCCGGACTTGAGGCGTCAGCGTACCGATGGACTCGGTGGCCAACAACTGCTGATGCTGAGTGCATCATCATCTTCTTTGACTGCGTTACTAAATACGTAGACTGATGGACAGGCATCAACAATTTCCAGAAAGCCGATGTGACTACCCTACAGCACAGCCATTTAGGGGGTCCCAATCTTTGGAAGGCATGCACATCAAGCAACACGAACCCAAAAGGACATTGAAAAAAATAGAACGGCATGATACATTGTATTATTGATCTATATGCAAATAAAAAAGGGCTCGTCTCATGATTCCCTTCAAATGCTTGCACCTCATCTCTCCAGCGTCTAGTTGTGAGAACTATTCGTACAAGTTTGGGAATCATGGCATCCATTGACAAATGGGTTGGAACTAGACCAATACTAATTTCAAACAAAAACTTAATATATACGCCGTGTGGCAGCAGGTAAACACAACTAGCAAACCCGCTTGTCTTATCATCGAAACAACTGCCCTCAGGGCAACGAGCGTGTGTACCAGCGTTGCTGGTACGATCAAGATTCCTTGTGCGAGTAGAGGCATCATCATCATAAATCGCGTAACTTCTTATCCAGCTGTATCAATAAAGAGGGCACGACAATCACTCCCTTTGAGTCCCCCCACCTGGTTCGATATGCCCCCCTGGGGGGCAGATATTGGCATGATATCTCCGATGCGAGATACCTGGCATGTAAACGTATAAATGGCTGCCGACTTGGCTTGCAAGTTGCAACAAAAAAATTAGACTCGGAACCGCGACTTGGTGCGTTCGTGGATTCGAGATTCTGTATCAACGTATAGTCGGTCCAGGTAATCCATGGCCGATGCGTCCTTCAAAATCTTGGCGACTTGGATACCTGCAGAGATGAGCTGCAGGATGTTTCGGTCGTCTTTCAGAGGACGGCTTTGGTGTTTGGCTGCGTGGCGCATCTCCAGAGAGTTTTCTAGAATAGTAACAAATTGCTTGATTTGGCCATTATACAAAACTCTGGCTGGAATGCGTCGTTTGGTCGCCAGCCTCTTGAGCAAGTAAACCCATTCAGTCCACTCGCGATCCTGCGGTCTTTCCACGGGCCGCATATCCTGTGTAAGGGGGATAGGAAACTGGTACTTGGCGACGAAATCAAAGGCACATTGCGAGAGCCGATCGTTGACCTGGCTTAGCACAGTGTCCTGCTCTTGAACGTGAAGATTGGTCGGGAGGTGTGGTAACTCCCTCTCCTGCATGTCAATGACTTCTTGCGGAGGCCGCTGGAGGAACTGATGAGGCCCGTCAAACTCGTCTCGGTTCGACGGCCGGCGTTGAGAACCGCGTTTGACGCTGGGTCGAATTTTCTGTTGCGGCCCGCTCAGTCCTCCCATGACATTTTCTACAGAGTAATCAGATAGGTTAGGCGAGGCAATGATATCTTCCAGTGAGCCTGTGGGGGAGTAGCGGCCAGGCACATCCCAACTTGTTGTTGCTGCTGTTGTGGTCTTGTGGTTGCTGGTGTAAGCGCCGTATGCTTGGCCTGTAGATGGCTGTCCCGGGGCATGGGTTCGTGACAGGTAGCCTGACGAAACAGGAGAAGCTATGGTGTCAGTTCGCGAGTTATAGCTGGCGGCACTTCTCGGGATAGCTCTGCTCTGGGCGTACGGGTTGTCGGGGTGGTTCATGGGACTGGGAGACGATACAGGGTTATTCCAAGGATTCTCCCGCTCAAGAGGCCTACGGCTGCGTCTTACCTGGGAGAGGCATAGAATCCGTGTCCGAAGACATCGCTGGCATACGCGTCGACCACGGCACTGCGAGCTACGTTAGTGTCGTCGTCGTGCCAGATCAAAGCGTGGTGGCTCGCGCACCTGTGGCCCTTTTTCCACGGGTCTCTGGAAATGACGGGGCTCGTAAACGCCAGAGCGTTGTGCTGCATGTCTCCTGGGAGCATACTGCAAGAACACAGATGCCGCGAATACCTGAATCTCAGCGCCAAAGGCAAAGACAAGGAGAGCCTTGAAAGAAAAAAAAGAAAGAAAAAAGAAAGAAAAATAAAAAAGTCTGGCCAGAGGCGCAGCGCGGTTTGTCGCACGCCTATGGCAACTCGCAGGTGGGCAAACCGGGCAGAAAAAGCCCAAAGGAATCGCCAGGACGATGTGGTCAACTGGTCTCTCGCAAGGCGGGCTGAGAACAAGTACGCGAAAACGACAAAATCCGTCGGAGACCCGGTGACAGAGCGGCAGCTTCTCAATGCAAGGCAAGATCCAATTGGCCTGGGGAATGCATGAAAATGACGACAGTCCTGGAAGCTTCCTTGGGTCCAGAATCCAGATGTCCTGTCCTCGGGCGCTGGCTCGCGAAGCGGTGTGATCCCAATGGCAGGTGACCGAGTCCACAGTCCACCCTGTGAGCACTGAGGACCAAGTCGACTGACTCTGGTCGCTTAGCGCAACAAGTCTGGGCACTAGAATACAGTGCAGGGCTTGCGGTCAAATCCACGGGCAGTTTTTCTCTTCAAAAGGGGCGCACGGCCTGGCCTTGAGCACCAAGGGCGGGCGGGAAAAGGCAGGTTGAAACTTTGGAGTCTGGGGTTGGGCGGCTTGGCTTGGATGGTTGTGCTGAAGTCAAGGAAGGGAAAGAGAGAGTAGGAGGGAAGAGAGCGCATCTCAAGAGGTTGGCTACGGAACGGCCATGTTATATGGACAGTGGTGAGATTGCCACGCGACGGTCGTGGGCACATGCACCGAGGGTATTAGAGCAATTTGCGACTTGCTGCCATCACCTGCACCAACGTTGCCATGCTCGCTGTGTGCTCGAGTGCTCAAGTCACCAGCCAGAGACATGTATCAAATGGTGACGTCTGAGTGTTGGAGGGACTTGGGCGTGCCATGGCAGGAACTAGGAAGGAACCCCTGTCGAATGTCCAGAAGCCAAATCAGGCAAGCACAGAGGACCAAGAGGAGAACGGGGACAAGGGAGTCCTTCGTGCTCCGAAAGGCTGGGTCACTGATCAGCCATCCACTACCGCCAACCATGCGACAAAGAACTTGTGCGACGTGTGCTTAGTTCACCTCTTGCGCCTGGTGCAAAAACAAAACGAAGGAGAGGCAAAAAAAAAAAAGGAAAAAAAAAGGAAAAAAGAAAAAAAAAAGCCCCCCCCCCCCCCTCTCTCTCCTTACCAAAAAACCAACATCCAGGCGTCAGATGCCTGAAATGGATCTGCTGCCGAAGCCCGAGTGGCCAAAGTTGGGAAACGACGCAGAAATCCAAACAGGCATGTCCCTGCCCCTGTCCACATCCATCCGAGCTTGCACAAGTAATACCCCATGCATACCACACTATTAGGGTTATTGTAGATTCGACTCAAGCCGGGATGCGGCACCGACGCTGGCAAGTTCGCAAGGCGACGACACGCCAACAGCAGGGGACCACATGGTAGAGAAGCTCTGTGCCAGCGGAAAAGGGGTCCATGTCATGCAATGCACACGGAGGAGGCTGTTTTGGACCAAGCAAGGCTCAAGCTTGTGGGAAGACGGCCAGATTCGTTCGAGTAACGATGCTGTGCTGACGACATGGCTGACATGACGGTTAGCGGTATGACGCTGCCTCGTCCCTGATTAACCGTGGGTCTGATGAGATCGGCTTGGTGCTGGAATGCAGATGTTGCACACAACCCAATGCTTCATCAACAACGTGAAATAAGCCAGAGGCCACCGCCTCGATGGGCGACGGAAGAAGACTGGCGCTTCTCGCGGCCCAACCGCCACCCAGCCATCGTCGGTGCTTAATTTCGGCTTCTTCGTTACTGGCAACCCGACTCTATCGCACCGCAAGACTGAGTCTGGTACCTGACAAGCCCTCAGCCATCAATCATGTTTAAACTCGGCAAGGAATCAAACCGAACCATTATTACTCGGCACCCCTTCTTTCAGGGCTGTAGCATGCGATATTGGGCACCTGCGCTGTTGTTGCCCAAGCTAAGCCCAACCACCACCAACCTTTGAGTTTCCCCATCTTCAGCACCGTTGGCACAAGTTCAGCAGCATCCAGCATCCAGACATCATTGCTGGAACATAATTAAACTACCCGGGTACTTGCTGTAAGCCACAGTAGGACAAACCGCGCAACAAGGAGCTCCCCTGTGAAGTCCCAGACATCCAGCCAAGGAGCACGGTTGCACCCGGCGAAATTGCTGGAATTTTTTTTGCATAGAACAATGCTTCGGGCACCAACTCTGGGCAAAATACAAAACATTTGCTTGATGCGGCTCTGCGCCAAGTCCTGCCAAAATCTAGGCGCCGACTGTATGCAGATTTCCATGCCAGATCCATCACCGAATCTGGGGCGGGTGGTGCTCAATAGCTATGCAGTGCTCCATAAAGTGGTCTGCAAACCTCATGATGCTATTGACAAGTCGGAGGCCCAATCCTGCATCATTGGTGCCCAGTTTGAAGCCGGGCCCTCAGCACTTTGGGTGGCCTGACTGGAGAGGGTGCTGCGAGAGACGAGGACTGGCATGAAGTGTAGCATGCGTGCTGAACTGAACATAATAAGGAGAGCATGCTGGCTTTTGAACTGATGAGAGAGCCGCATCTTCGTTTTCCCTAGACAGCCTCGATGGGGCAACAACCTCGTGGTTGATGCTTCAATGCGAGGCTGGACGGGAAAACAGGGTTGGCCTGACCCATTACCGACGCACCGACAGCCACATCATCACTCTCACCATCTCTCGAAGGCATCAACATGACGACCCAAGCGCGCTATTGGACGAGATACTGGGCTCAGTCCACATGGGTGTCCATGGAGACGCTGTCGAAAATGGAATACAGCCGACCACCATTCTCGACACTTGCTGAAATCTATTTTGAAAACGAACGAGTGATAATAAACATCTTCAACAGAGCCACAGGCAACTGTGAATAAAAAGCTTGTGCTGGCCTGACACTGCCGACCCTCTCAGCCACAGATGGTGACAGTAAGCCTGGTCTCGGCAGTAAAGGCTCAACATCCACCAAATGCGCAAAGAAAGAGTACAACTCAACGCCAAACTCATTTACATCGCATGCATACGCGTCTTCTCTTCCCTCATTTCATTAGTCATGCAAGCAGTGCACTGTGGCCATTGCGCCTCGCCCGAAAGCAGCTCTTACTAATATTCCTCAGTCCACGGCGGGTCTTCCCCCTTTCAGCTGTCCTCCTCCAATGTGGAGAATACCGACAGTTTCGTGAGCATCTCATGACAGTGACGCAGAGCCAACAGACGACACACCGCCTGTTGACACTTTGCTGCAGCCGTGATGACACCTGACATGATTGAAGCTGTCACAAGGGGAAAACTAGAGAAGACTTGAGAGAAATGGAAGTGTTTGATGTAGGATTCATGGCTCACCAACATTAACAAGCGAAGCGGCCCAATTAATAGTGGACATGATTTTGTGCTGGACGGAGTTTCACGGCTCGCTTGGTGAAGCGCCTCGGAAGCAGAAGCCACCAGACTTTCGCAGATGGCTTCATTGTCGTCAGTACTCCGTACGGAGTACAAAGCCATGGCATCAATTACTCTGGTTATGTCATCCAGCCACAGCCCCACGTGCGGCGAGCCGTCCCGTTTCCTAGTTTTCAGCCCTCAGCCATGCATCCATTGGCGTTGTTAGTTTGGTCATTCCACGAATTTGGAAGTGGGCAATATTATTAAATAAGTCAGCCTTTGGCTTTTGCCAGGTGCCAACAAATGTGATGGTTAAAGGCTCGACCGGTCGACCTCCCTCATGCCCCCTTCTCATCACGCACAACAGCTCCGTCCTGGAACATGTCAGCTTATTTAGCTAATCCGAGCAAGCAACTCTGGATCCGCCACCCTCACAAGTGGCACGTTTCGGACGTTTTGCTGTTACGCAAGCCGCGCAAATTGCTTTGGAGCACAGGCAATGGTCTGTTGTCGGATGAAAATTTTTGTGTGTCTCAAAGTGAGCCAGCTGGTCCTCGCTCGACCCCGCTCCATTCGTAGTCAACATGGATCATGGGCCACGTCAGGACACTCATGTCCAACGCAAGAGTTGTCACACAATGGTGTTGTCACGGTCGTCACGCCTGTGGCAGGCAGGCAGGCAGACATTTCTTTGGGTCGAAACCGCCGTGTTGTAGCTTTGTAATCTTTGAACCAGATGCGGCGGTTGTGTCAAGTCGATGAAAACAAAGGCGAGAGGGGAGAAGGAAGAAAGCTTGCTCGGCCACGTTGGCTGGCGTGTGCAGGAGGCTGCTGGCGGCAGGCGGCGACATGTCGCGAGATTACTGACCGGTCCGGGTCTCTTGACCTCCTGGCCTCTTGACCAGCAGAGAGATGAGACATTTGTTTCTTCACCCCCAGCCCATTCATTGTTCGTGACTGGATGCTGCGCTGCCAGCCCCGACCATGCAATGCTTTGTTGTCTGCGGCCAGTGCTGACTGACGCCGTCACAGTTGGCGCTGGCTCGACCAGTCAGGGCGGACTTGGACTTGATTATCTGCTCCACCATGGCACCCTTCTCATGAGCTTGTGAGACGGTGCAACGGTTTTTGCTGGACCCAGGCCAAGGAAGGAAACCGGTCACAGACACGACCCCTGTACGACCAGACGGCTCACCCACAATCACGGCACTCACTCGCTGTGGGATTGCCAGCGCATCCATGCGGGCCCCCGTTAGTGCCATTGGCGGCACCACCCAGCGCGGGCCGGCCATTGGCGGCGGCGGGCACAGCCTGGACACCTGGACAGGGGATGCCAGCGCAGCTCCCATTCACTGCGGGCCTCTGCAGGGCTCAATTTCTGCAGGCCGCTGCAGGCCCTGCTGGCCGCTGCAGGTCGTTACGTGACGGACCAGACGGTGACGGACGGTGGCCGACTGCGTGATTGTCTGCTGGGTGATGCTGGCGGCGGCCACGCTTCTGACTGGACAAGAGTCACAAGCATCGCGGCCAGTTTTGCTCGGTTTGCAACAATAAAACCCGCAGCTCCCCTCGTAGCCCAATCTTTCTCTCCTGCTCTTGCAATTTTCATGCCCAACATTCGAGCCCAAGACTCTTTGCGAACAGCCTTCTTGTTTCTTGTTGAAAATAAGCTTTGCCACCTTGTGTCTTCTTCCACCAGAAGCCTCCCTCTCCGCTTTCACCTCCCGTCTGATCTTGCACAAAGGAACAGCCGCCCTGGATTGACAGCTGCTCCCCCCCCCATCATCCATATCCACATCCACCCAAGACATACACAAGACGTCGACCGACGTTTCCCCCCTCGAGGATTGACTACCATAATCCGTTTGCAACACAAGCTTCAAGGCGTCTAGCTCCATAGCTCTTTTGCCCCCGGAACAGTGTTGCTGCTCTTTCTGTTTCTCTTGCTCTGCCCCGCCGAAACGTCCAAGTTGATCTGATTTGATCTTTGGTCGTATCTGTGCTCTGCTCTATCTATCACAGCATTCTTCCACCAGGATAAAAATGCCAGTTGCTCTTGTTGTGTCACGCCCGGCCAACATGCCAGGTTACAATAGCACAATCGACCTCGAGGAGGTTCAACCACTTTCTAGGTACTGTTTTCTCCATTTCAGCTCCCTGGACATTGTCACTTCTTCTTCTTCCTGTTGCTCCATACTGTTGCGCGAAGCATCATGTACATTTCCTTGTCTCTTTTTCGTTTCTCGTCACACTGGATCTTGCCGGCATATGAGGACCCTTGTCTTTTTTGTTTCCGGATATTTCCAAGGCCACATGTTGGGACTGCAGCAGCACAGACGCCCGGATATTTGATATCGGAAAACAGTACTTGCCCGAGCCGGGCAAGGAGCAAAAACAATCTTGTTTCAAACAAACAGAAATTCCAGCGGCCATTTGTGCGGTGAGTATGGCCCGCATAATGCCCGTCGAGAACGCAGAAAGCCCCGGATTTGTCGAACCTTTTGGAGCTGCGGGAGTGGCATAACTTTTGGACCTATTCCCTTGGGATTTTTTTTTATTTAAACAGGACCACATTGTTCATGGAACCGAGGACTCTACTTTGGACATCAGAACCGCAGATTAGCCAATCTGCGTCGAAAACAGGCTGACGCGTGGTAAACGTCGGTTCAACGGGCTTGTTCGCAAGTTCCGGCAATCCAATTTGATTGCTATCGCAGCCGCGAAAGAAAGGATTGAAACCCTTTTTGCACTCGTGTGATGAACATGGTTGTGCGCACCCGCAAATGGATTATGTTTGGACCGCGTTCTACCAGCTATTTTTGCTTCATGGACTTTGCTCTTGTGTTTTATTTTCTTCTCTCCCTTTTTGGACCAGCGGACTTTACATCGCAGCATGCCCGACGCCCTGTGGCCTGGAGAACTTGAGAACTACCTTAAAACGACAACTGAATGATCGGAGACAATCTTGGGACATCGTCAGCATAGTTTCCTGTCCGACCCCTGGCTTGGACAGCTGGACCATGGTGACAAATGCATGAAAATCGAACCACGGGACCACTTTTCGACTTTGCCCTCTGGGGAAGTCGCATGGAAAACTTGCCTCCGACCATGTTGGCCTTGAACACTGCCTGGACTTGACACCCATCTCTGCCGTGGATTCGCAACATTTTTTTGCTCTTGTCAAACAAATCATGTACCTTCTGTACTTGGCAGGGTCTGTATCCACCACCCAATTTCTCATGGAAACTCCAGACTGACCTTTCTTCAGGATCAAAGTTGACCCACGCCACATCTTCATGTCGTTTACGCTTCATTCTTGATTTTCTTTCTCAATTTCTTTTTCTTCCTTTTTTCACTCTACACACAGCCGCGAAGTGTTTGTATACTGACCATGGCAGCAACTACAGCTACCCACAATCATCAATGGCGTCAAACGCCTCCGGAATGTTCTCTTTTGCACAGCCTGAGCCATTGCATGGGTCGTCCTGGGGGGCCACTCCAGAAGGCGCTCAGAACTATCAAGACTTCCCGGACCATGGATCATCACACTCTGGAGAAGCCGAGGATTACCTCTTCACATCTGGCCAGACCACCCCAAGAGGATCGAGGCTTGATCATGCTCCATCCATGGAATCGGTCTGGGCAAACCCACGGACAGCAGCGCAAAGCTCAGTCATGGCCCAAGCCATGTCAAGAGCAGACTCGAGCAGATCTTGCGGCTCGTCTCTCTCTCAAACTTCACATCTGAGCAGAGGTAATGTGGCTGCTTTCAGGAACGTCTCCCATGCTGCTGCTGCTACCACCGCTGGGACCATGGCTGGTATGAACTCTTGCCTCTTGGTGGCTGCTGATGCCAATGCCGTATCCTCTCACATGTACTGGTCGGACATTGGCCTCGACATGAGCATGGCCGCCGCCGGCGGTGCTTATGCCGTCACCAATCCTGGCCCCATGCACATGGTACCAGCGCATATGCATTTGGGTCCTGAGTCTGTGCTGCCAGACAACTCATCGCCCGGCTCATGGGATTGCTTTTCTAGCTCCATCTCCCGCACCTCATCTCCTGCCACAATTGATGACGTTTGGCTGCCTTCTGCGCTGAGCCCCAACTCCTCGCCCGACATTGTCGGCGATTCACCAAGGTATGTTGAGTCCCCTTTCACGCAAATGCCGAGCACCATTACTCACGCGGTTTCCATTAGTGCGGACCGTAAGGTGTCCCTGGTCTCGGACGGCAAGGACACTTTTGTTCCCAAGATGGAGGACGGCCTGCCGAACCCTAATGCATTTGCCCCTCGTAGACCTGGAAGCGATGGTGAGTCCTCAGCTCGGGACCATGAGCTGTACAAGAACGCCACCCCTGGACCCGATGGTCTCTTCCACTGCCCCTGGGAGGGACAAAACAGCTGCAACCACAAGGCCGAGAAGCTCAAGTGCAATTACGAGTAAGTCACAGTGTCAGCAGAGGACGACGAGCAATAGCCCGGCCCTGATGAGCTAACATTTTGGTAGCAAATTCGTCGACTCACACCTGAAGCCGTACCGCTGCAAGGCAGAGTCTTGCGAAGGGGCTCGCTTCTCATCCACCGCTTGTCTCCTGCGTCACGAACGCGAGGCCCACGGCCTGCACGGACACGGCGACAAGCCCTTCCTCTGCAACTACGAAGGCTGCGAGCGTGCCGTTTCGGGCAATGGCTTCCCACGCCAGTGGAATCTTCGGGACCACATGAAGCGTGTTCACAACGACCACGGCGGTGCCGGTGGTTCCCCGCCCTCGGCCGCCAACGGACAGTTGGTCAAGGGCCGCAAGCGAAAGACGGAAATTGTAGAACAGCAAAACGGAGCACGCAAGGCCACGCTCAAGTCGATGCCAGTGGCGGAGTCGAAGCAAGGCTCTTCCAAGCCGCTTCTTGAGCAGTGGCTCGAGCAGCGACGCGCAGTGGAGGATCTTTGCCGGGGTCTGGGCAAGCCTGGCGATACTCGCAATCTGCAGCAGATTGGTGAGATGCAGAAGCGTCTCAACTTCATGGCCAAGATGACGTCGGAGCTAAACCCAGCTCCTTCTGCGGAGACTCTCCCCGAGACCAACCGCAGGAATTACACTACCGGTTGAATAGCTATTGTAAGCAGTTTCCCGTTGCGCCCGCGCCGATGAATGATCTTGTGTTCAGTCGCTGACCAGGCCGACAGCAGTGCGCTCGTCTGTAGAGCAGGGATGGGATTTTGCATTTTGGGCACCATGACGGCGATTTTTCACGCCCCAGTCTTGCCGTGCGGGATAGGATATTCCGTGCTGGGCAAAAGGCAATTCGAGGTCATCCCGGGCCTAGTCCAGCCAGCATTTTGTGCTCGACTAGACGGGATGAATGCCCACTCCAGGAATCAAAGGGGTCTGTCCAGCCTTGGGAGTTCCCTCGGCGGCAGTAGGACCACGATGGAAAAGGCAGAAACTGACAAGGATCAGTCGTCCTGAGGTGATGCGGCGTCGGTCTTGAGCCACGAGTTTGAGCCAGACGGCCAACTTGTGTCAGTAGGACTCGTTGATGTTTGCTTCCAGGAGGGAGAGGAAGGGGGGAGGAACGTATTGCTTGCGGGAAAGCACACTGTGTTTGGTACACGGTCTGTTGTAACGACGGAATGAGATGAAGATTGTTTCACTACTACTCGGTCCATTTGTCCCTTGTTTATTTTTTATTTTTTTGGAATCTATTCTTTTATTTTGGGAAATATAGCAGATTTGATAAGTTGCCTTTGTTCATTCGGATCAGTGCCGCGTTTTGTCGGATGTGCCTCGTCGAATGCATGTGTTTTCGTCATGTGCTCGTTGGTCAGATTCAGCTGAATCTACTCCGTACTGCGTACTCCGCCATGGTGACACAGCCAAAGAAATGTCGGAAGAAGTGACATCAGAAACAGCCCACTTGGACCAGTTGTGAGACTAGGGCTACTCGGGTTAGTCGCTGGCGTCTCCCGCATTGTGCCTCTTTTGGAGTCTCTTCACCAATCACCGACATCGGGAGGGAACTTGTCCAGTCGGGTTCCTAGATGCCGCCCCACAAAAAAAGATGTTCACCGCTGATCGAAAAGAGCAAATCCACCACGACAAAACCAAGAACCTGCTGCAGCCGCCAAATGCCGAGCCCGCGACCTGGCAGCAGATAAAGGAGCCTTCTTGCCCATTGCGCATTACCAAAAAAAAAAAAAAGAGAACCCGATTGAGCGAACGACACGACCGAGAAATCCCCCCCCCCCCGGCGTTGGGCGCAACCTGACAATGTCGGCCTCTCTCCCTGGGAACAGGGACCTGCCGGTTTCGCAGTACGACCTGGGAACGTATCTTGGTCGCGTGAAGCATGCAGTCGGGCTGACGGACCCGAGGTGAATACACGAGAGAAGGCAGTGAGGGGAATAGGCTCGCAGTTTTGCTAATGGGATCTAGCACGCTGCTCGCAGGATCGAGCGGGCTGGAACGCGCCAAGGCGCTGGTGACGGACTACAAGACGGGCAAGATTGCGCACATGACGCCGGAGCTATGGCACGCGAAAAAGGTGGTCGACTCGACCCTTCACCCTGGTACGTTGGCGCCCGCGGGGAGAGGCTACGTCCCGCTAACGAGGAGGCCGCAGACACGGGAGAGCCGGTGTTCCTGCCGTTCCGCATGTCGTCGTTTGTCTTGACCAACCTGGTGGTGACGGCGGGGATGCTGCAGCCGGGCCTGCAGACGGCGGGCATCGTAGGGTGGCAGGTGGCCAACCAGTCGCTCAACGTGGCCATCAACTCGGCCAACGCCAACAAGTCGTCGCCCATGTCGACGGCGACGCTGGCCAAGTCGTACGCCGTGGCCGTGTCGGCGTCGTGCTCCGTGGCGCTGGGCCTGAACGCCCTCGTGCCGCGCCTCCGCGTCGCCCCGGCCACGCGCGGCATCCTCAGCCGCCTCGTGCCCTTTGCCGCCGTCGCCACCGCCGGCGCCCTCAACGCCTACCTCATGCGCCGCGGCGAAATCACCACCGGCATCGACGTGCGGCCCGTGCTCTCGGACGAGCAGAAGCGCCGCCTCCAGGCCGAGGGCAAGTCGGAGCGCGACGTGCCCAGCCTGGGCCGCAGCCAGAGGGCCGCCAGGCTCGCCGTCTACGAGACCGCCGCCAGCAGGGTCTTCAACTCCTCGCCCATCATGATCATACCCCCCATGGTCCTGTACCACATGCAGACCAAGCAGGCCTGGTACAGGAACATGATGGAAGGCGCCTACGTCCGCTCGCGCCCGAGCCTGGCCGCCGGCATCCCCATTGGTCTCAACCTGCTTCTGATTGCCGCCACGTCCTTTGCCGTGCTGCCGCTCGCCTTGGCCGTCTTCCCCCAGCAGCAGGAAATTGCCGCAGATAGCTTGGAGGAGGAGTTTAGGGGCAGGGGCGGACACAATGGCAAGGTGTGGTTCAACAGGGGCCTGTGAGTTGGCTGAGTTGGCTTTTGGGTCCAGATGGTGCTCATGTTCTGCATAGAGCGTGCGTCGTGACAATTTATATACTAGACGGGGCCGTGGATGATGCGACATGTTTAGGGGAGACGACGACATTCCATGTGTCTATTTTTTTTTCCTTTACTTTTTTACCCTGCTTGCATAGACTAGACTAAACACCCGCCCCCATGGAGAGCAGTATTTACATCAAACTTCCAACAATGGAGTGGTATCAATTCTACAAGACACGTACGTCTAGTCCGCCAGCTTCTCCATCAGCCTCTGCACGGCAGGGACATAGCAGGCGGCCTTTTGAAAGTCGCCCAGCTTCACCCTCATCAGATCAAACGCCAGTAAGACGCTGTGCTCCTCGCCCTCTACTCTCTCCCTCCTCAGTGAATCTGCCTTGGAGTAGCGCTGAGAAAAGTGAGTCAGCAAGGTTCTCCGGGCCTCCATCTCCCTTGCCACGCCGAGCGCCTCCGCCATGGTGGAGTGTTTCTTGGCCTTTGCGTGGTCCTGCTTGTCGTCCCCAAAGGTGCACTCGTGAACAAGCAGGTGGGCTCCCTTGCAGCCTTGCGCAAACGCGCTCGAAGGTCTGCAGTCGCCAGAGTAGGCGATGCGCAGACCCGACGTCAGCTCGAGCTGCGTGCCGTATGAGCGCCAGCAGTGCGGGACGGGGATGCGCTTGATCGAGGCCAGACCAAAGTTCTCCTCGCCGAGGTCCTCCGCCGTGGTCATGTCGCGGTCTTTGCCGTTCGGAAAGGGACAGCTGGGGAAGCGGAGGCGGTGGAAGCCAATGTCTTGGACCTGCGAGAGCTCTTCGAGCATGGTGCGGTAGCGACCAATGCATGAAATGGCAAGCGTGTCGTTGCGGCCGTCGCGCAAGCACTGTTCGTACCACGCCTGGATGAGGGACGCGGTGCCCATGTGGTGGTCGGCGTGGACGTGGCTGATGACGATGCATTGCAGCTTGCGAAGGACGTCGGCTGTTTCTGCCGCATCAAAGACGCGCCGGATCTGGCCGAGGGTACCTTCGCCGCAGTCGAGCAGGTAGTTCCCTATCCCGGGGACTCGGATGAGTGTTGCTGAGACGTTGCGGTGCTTGCTGGGCACCGACGAGCCGGTTCCCAATGGGATGATTTCGGCGTCTCTGTTGGGGATGTCCCTCTCCGTTTCCTCAACTCGAGCCAAAAAGTCGGCCCTTGTCGCCTCGGCTTTCGCTTCCTCTGCCAGGGATATCAGTTCCTCGTCGACTGAGTTTGCGGCACTCAGCAGATCTGGGAATGGGGCCATGGCCTGGTCGTCAAACGCAAGCCGAGGCATGAGCTGAAACCTTTTGCCGGCACGACCCAGTTCAATGGGCGAGTCGACTGGCGGAGCGGGATACTCGATGGTGTTGTCGAACTTGGGCAAGGGAAACCGTTCGGGGTCTATTCTTCTCAACTTTGTTTGAATTTCGGCGGCGCCGGGGTGTGTAATCATGTTGGGGCATGTGTTCTGGGAGCAGAAGACATGCTTGATGTGTGGGTGTCTATGGGTGAAATCCTGGATCTTGGCATTGTTTGCCATGCCGCTGCCCAGGATCCAGTACATGACGCAGATGTGCTCCATGATATCCTGTGTTGCCCACTCTGGCCGCTCCATGAATGCGTCCACAAAGTCGGGAGTGGCAATGTCTGCAATGATTATGCCCTTCCCGGGTTGACGCTCTCCGAGCACCATGTCAGGAGTAACCGCTTTGCCGTCCTTGCCTTGCACCGACTGTCCGCCAGTGAGGAGCTTAAAGTCTTGAGGCTTGACGCCGTATTCTTTTGCCACGGCTGCGTTGAACTTGCCTCTTCGGTCATGACATTTGACGATATAAGACATTGAGGTGTCGCCGTACGCAGTCTCTGGGAGAGGGAAGTGGTTGATGGCGAGTACTTGGTCGTTTTTTACATCTCCGGCGCTGTCACCAGGCTCTGGGAAGACCCATGCCGTATCGTCTGGGTTGGAGAGCTCGACACCATCCGAGGCAAACGGCCCCTTGTAAGCCCTCAATGTCTTGCCTTCAACAACTACAGCCTTGTCCTTGGGATTCAGATGGCGCAGCTTTCGGGGCAACAGGACTGATCGGTTGTTGAGGCTGCCACTGAACATGATTCGCTCCACCACCATGCCAGCAACCTCGGGGTCTGAAATGGTCGAGCGTCTCTTTTCTCCCTGGCCCGGTTGCGGCTCTCCGTTACCATTTGAAATTTCCTCATGGCGTCGTTTTGGTGGACTGCTTGACCGGGCCCTCTTGACGGGTACTTTCCACACCCGTAACGCATCATCTGTGAAGTCTGCTTCCGTCTTGGTAGGGTCAACGCCTCGAGGGTCTTCCCTAGACTCATAAGGTCGTACACAAATGGGTTGGCGAAAGATGACGGGCCGACAGGCAGCCAGGATGTGGCAGAGATTGTCTCCTCCATGAACGCCAATGCCCCCGTGAGTGGCCTGCTTCAACAGCTTCTGTCCCTTCTCTTTCCTCTTTGCATTTTCGGAAGCCGTGTAGTCCTTGGCCGAATCGATGGCGCCGCCAACGCTGAGAAGATAGCCTACTAGGCCACCCATTTGCTCCCAACCAATGCTCCCACTGAGGAACACGTGCTCGGTGGCTCCCATGTGAATCTTGCGACTTCCAAAAGCCCGCTGCGTGCCCTCGGCCACTTGGCCAAAGATGTACGACCGCTTGTCATGGTGTAGATATATGCAGGTGCCCGGCGTATCGGTCGACGGAACCGTGGCAACTTCGACCGTGGTGGTCATGATGGAGCTGTCGGCGTGGCCTCGCAGGCCTTGGAAACCTTGATGTCGTCTTTTGTATGTGCGCAAAGCGGCGATGGAAGCTGGTCCGTTAATCCCACGATGGCTGCGCGTCGCTGGTCGACGAGCTATGGAGGGGAATATGCTCGAGGCAAATGTGGTTTGTCGTCGGCCAAGGAGTGACGCCGAGAGCAGACAATTACTTTGCAGACACTTTGCGCCGCATTGTTCCATCAGCGAGGACGGGTGGTGCTGAAAAGGATCTATCAAGGCTTGTCGGTGTCCCACCACAATCTGAAGTAGCAACTTTTTTCTGGGTCTGGCTTTAGCGTCGGCACGCCGAGTGACGAGTGACGAGTGACACGTTGGTGGCTGTCGGATGACTAATAAAGCTGGGCCACAAGGACTTGCCTGGATGGTGACTCGTGAGTTATTAGAGGCGCTCATCGATGCATCAAAACCCCCGTCTCTTACCATCCAGAACCCTCGAGTCAACCCGCAGCAGCCGCCCACCTATTCATCGCCACGCTGCCATGGCGGAAACGACGCCATATTTACGTGGTCGATATTGTCCGTCTTGCACATCCACCCGCTCCCTGACAGTGCCCCAGAAGGTATCCAAAATTCGCGAATGACGCTGCTCTTTCACCCTGAGCCATGTGTACAGCTGGTTCAACAGCGATGGTCACAGGTCATAAAACCTCATTGGCAAGCCGGGCGCTTTCTTGGGTGCATGGAAAGTTAGCAGCGAAATGAAATTTTTATGTCGAAAACATTTCCTGCACACAAATGGCGTGCAGGCTCGTCAAGAAGACGTGGTGCCTGGCGACATAGTCTGTGATATGTTGAGAAATGGCCTACCCGGGCGAGGCAAGCGGCGCCAAATCGACTGGCTCCATGGAATCTTGAGATTGCCTTGGACAGCCTCCATGGCGATGATGTCAGGCACTTGACCAAATCTAAGACAAGCGACGCCTCTAGCATTGGTGAGACATGCTGAGGGCAGAAGATGAATCAGTGACCTTGTGGGCCAGTCTTGCTTTTCGAAACGCAAAGGTTGAAGTTTGAAACTGAGCCAAGAGCATCTTCCTTCGAGAATGCTCAAGGAAACAGGAAACATTCGGCCATCGGGACTAACTGGTTAGAGCTCCGAGGCGCCAACGACTAATTGCAGTGGACGAACTCTGCGAGAGCCAGAGGCGGGAAGGCTGAGCCATGAGATTGCCCTGACGAACAAGGCTCCTGCAGCAGTCAATATCCGAGCACGTATTGAAACTTTGAAACGTTTGATGATGTGTTTGTAACCTACGTCTGGCCTTTTGTTGCGTACAACGTGCAAGCGGATTGGTAGGCGCATTGTCGCGAGTAAGTACGGATGTTGTACTTGACCAAGTGTGGGCTCAAAGATTTACAGCATGGTATATTTATTTAGTATCTGATACTGTTGAGTATCAAGAATCATGCTTGCTTCTTTGAATTGCATGTCGTGTGTGCACGATTGTTTCATCTGGGAGATTGATGCGTCGTGTTTATTATCGTGAAGGCCCCTCGCCTTGACCAGGTTTGGTTGAATGCGCCTTTGAAGACGACTTTTGTTGGTCGCACAAAGTCGACGCACCGGTCTGTCTTGCCCACACGATGCAAACAATCAGATACTAGACGACGGATGCCAGTCAATGGGGAACTGTGCCTGCATCCTTGCAGTATGCGTGTACCAAGCATTCGGCGCATGGAGAAATCCTTCCCGACACTCGTTACTTGTATCACCAAGGTGGATTTGCCATCGCGGGGGCTTGGACTCTTGACGCCAGTGCAAGAGCAAGCAATAAAGCAGGGCAAGGAGACTATAGACGGTCAAACGCGAATGAAATGTTTGCGAAATCGCCGTCTGCGCTGAATGCAATGAGAAGTGGAACAGATAAGGATGATGCCATATAGAGTTCAAACTTTCCATGCTGTCCTGTCACACCCCGGGCATATGCGACCCCAGGCAATGGAGGTTTGTGTCGCGATTACTTGGAAGCGATCACCTTTTTTTTTTTACTTCGATCTTGGCCGTGAACCAGGGTTGAAGGGTTCAAAAGCTGCATCATGGTCCAATGCGGCCTGTGCTGTGATGGCCTGGTTGAAGGAAGGCACGTTCGCGTGCGCTTTCCCCTTTGTCCGAGATTCGATTGATACTTCCTACCTACCTACACCTTAGGTACCTAAGTATTGACTCTACTTACTTGGGCAGCTTATTGGCAGCAAACAATGGCCTTGAACAAACCGTTGCCCTATCTTGCAAAAGCTTCCAGCACAGGTTCCATCAAAACAACCAATAGATGGTGGACAGCCCGACAAATATTGAAGCACCTTGCATCTGGCAGCATTCTGCCTTGGCAGGCGGTTCAGCGATGTCGTGCAGTGCGAGCGCTTCCGCCGTCCTCCTAATGGTATGCGGTCTACAGTCTGCAGTCTGGACTCGTTGCTCCATGCCTTAGCGTAGCACAGCTCCGCCTCGCCGCATCACTGACAGCAAACGAGGTGGACGTGGGGACGACTGCATGGTTGCTGGGATAGATTAAATAAATCCCAGTCGACAGTGGACACTGGGCGATCAGAACTTGGGGGGGGGGGCCTCCAGTCCTGAATGGAATGCTACTCCAGCCGATTTCCCCCTCCCCTCAGCGCAGCGGCATGGCCGAAGGGCCCGACATGGTGCCCCGGTTTGCGAGCTGCATGTGCATCCGTTTGGCAGCCATGATTGCGCCAATCTCGACTTCAACTTGATGCAGTTGCATTAGTGCATTGGTGCAACGGAGCAGCTGTCGCCCCTGAAGAGGGAGCGTAGGGCCGCATTGGGATCGAAGCTGCTGTGCTCCCCACGCCATAGCTCATCCCAAGCTCCCATGATGCTGGTGTCTTTCGGCTGCCATTAGCCACGAGCCTCCTTCCCACCCCCCCGCAAGAGCTAAAAAACCTGTTGTCAACCAATAACTACAACCAACAAAGACCCTGGCTTTTTCTTCCTGACCAGGTGAGCTGCGGTCGTCGCTCGATGCAGCTTGCCGACAGACGGGAACTCCGGTCTTGCAGTGTGTGGAGCTCGTAAACCTCAGCTCAGGGTTCTATTCCCGTACTCCGTACGATATCTGTACGCATACTTTGTCTGCATCTCACTTATTACATATTGCCGCCCACCGCCTCTTCCAGTCCCTGAGCTGAGCGAACCAGGTCTTCCGATAAGTCTTCCTTCGTTGGCCTCACCTGTGTGTCCCGCCATCCAGATCGATCTTGCGCTCGAGACGAGAGACGAGGGCTGCTAATAAAAGCTTGTGGGGCGTGCCACGGCATAACCAAATACGGCACAGCAAGTCGATTGTACGAGGCGCAAGACAATTTTGCTTGAACGGCGTGCGTGGGTGGCATGCCATCGCTGAGGCCCTCGTAGCCCGTGCAACCTCACAAACGGGCGCCGCCACCAAACGAGCTTAGAGCTTAGCTGACAACTTTACATCATCAGCATCACGTGCACCATCTTCAACGCCACAGACACAGGTCAGCATTTCTCAATACTAAGCGTTTGGATCTTGAAACGAACTCTCGCCCGAGGAGCATAGCTTTGAGAAAAAAACCATTCTTCTTGGAGCTATCTGTGCGCCGGCTTGTTAATATAGGACAAGTGCAAGGAGCTTGGGACCAAAAGGCACGGGGGAGGCTGGAGCACCCTGGCCTTGCGATGGGGGAGATCGCAGAGCCTGCGTTGCAGGTAATTGTTTTGGTATGCTCCCATTGGTCTTATGATACAAGACCATGCCGCGCCAGGCTTTTATAAGATGCCCTCGCTCTGGCCACTTGTCATCATCTCATCATGACTGTACAAGCCGACTAACTTGATGTGACGCAGGGATCTGGAGGCGGCCCGCAAGAGTCCAACACAACGGCCTTCTTGGTACGGTCCGTGGCAGAGAAATGGTCCAAGGGATCCATTGTAGCGGTCGACGCTGGGGTCCATCTCTCGGCCATCACCCGTCTCATAGAGGAGGCCTATCCATCACCACCACCTACCGAACTCCCCTTCACTCTCACCTCTGGTCCTTTCTCTGGTCTGGAACTACCTCACGCGTCAGCAGGCGCGAATGCAGCCCATGTTACACGATCTCTGGTCAACACTTATCTCATCACACACCCTCACCTCGATCACATCTCCGGCTTCGTTGTCAACACAGCTGGTTTACCTGGAACGCGGCCCAAGAAGCTTGCCGGTCTGCCCAGCACCATCCAAGCCTTCAAGAACCACATCTTCAACAACGTCATTTGGCCCAATCTGAGTGATGAAAACAATGGCGCAGGGTTGCTCACCTACTTGAGATTGGTCGAAGGCGGGAGCCCGGCGCTCGGGGATGGCGAAGGAAAAGGGTACATGGAGGTGTGCGATGGCCTGTTAGTCAAAACATGGAGCGTCAGCCACGGCCACTGTATTGAGAGGCACCCTCACCGAGGCTCGGCATCCAGCGCTTCGACGCGCCTTGGGAGCCATGACGGTTCCTCGCAGACACCCAGACATCACAACCATGCGACCCTGCAGCCCACGCCCAGGGGAGCCAGTCTGCTCAGCCAAGCAGCATATTCAGCGGTATCCTCGCCTCAGTTTGGTAGCAGCCTGGAACAAGAAAAGGTTTGCGTCTACGACTCCAGCGCCTACTTCATCAGAGATCAGCTCCATCGCCGCGAGATTCTCATTTTTGGAGACGTCGAACCGGACAGCATTTCGCTCAGCCCGCGGAATTTGTACGTGTGGCAGGAAGCTGCTTCGAGAATGGCCTCTGGCACACTGGCTGCGATTTTCATTGAATGCTCATACGATGACTCGCAAAGCAACGACCGGCTATTTGGACACCTGAAGCCTTGTTTCCTCATGGAGGAACTCCGCACGCTGGCGAATGAGGTTGAAATGGCGCGGAGGCTGACGAATCTTGACTCCAAGAAGCGAAAGCGTGTGAGCATAGATGACAGCATGAACCACCGACGCAATCCTTTGAGTAAACAAAGCTCAATTCTCGATGACCCCGTTTCACCCAAATCTATCAAACCAGCGGGTCTCAGAAGAGGGGCGACGCCAGATGATGACAATGACACGCCGCATCTCGCAACCCCCACCGACGAATTGTCGCTACACGATTCGGAGCCAATTTGCCCCGTGCTGCAAAGGCCTTCCCCGCTGGAGGGGTTAAAAGTCATCATCATCCACGTCAAGGAACGACTGGAAGACGGACCGGCTGTTGGAGATGCGATACTACAGCAGTTGCAAGAATACGAGGACGAGTTCAATCTCGGGTGCGAATTCATCCTTTCTGCATCGGGAATGAGTTTTTATTTCTAACCTACATTGTTGTCCGTCTCGGGTTCAAGTTGGGTAGCAGAAATTACGGTCGGCGTACACGGAAATGATGTGTAGGAAATGATGTGTAAATGGCTGATTTAGTCGGGGCATTTTTTTTTTTAAAAAAATCTATACCAATCTGTCTCTTGTCTCTTCTTGCCCAGTTCAAGGATGCCCTATGTTGAAGTGATGCCTGGCCGTTAGAAGTTGCATGCAGACGGTGGCCATGGTCCAGCTGGGCCTTGGAGCCTTCCTCTTGATGCAGCTTCTTGGGCCTGTCCAGTCCACACTGGCTACTTGGATATTGCTCAACCGTGGGCCGCGGCGATTAGGGATTTTCAAATGCCTCATTCGTACATGTTCAATGGGTCTCGAAACCTGCAAGCCAAGCCAGCGGCGAGCCAGGGCATGACCAAATTCCAGAAACTGGTCCGCTCAGGTCGGGGTGAATTCGGGGTCAATCATGATGCGCCTCCCCTCGTTAATAGAATCTTCACTGACTCACCTCCAGGACGACCATGGTACCAGTCTCAAGACCTGCTCTCCCGCTCTTTGGCCGAATCCAGCCTGGTCTCGACGTTGTTGGCGCACTTTCTTGTCTCGAGCAGGTTCCTGGGCGAGTTTCTGACAGACACGGGAGCGGAGAAGCCGACGGATAATGGTGCAAGCATCTATTGAGGCGTGGCCGGACCGATGCCAGGCTTGGTACTTTGATGACAGAATACATGCGCTGTTAGTGTTGTATAGGCGACAGCGGCACTAGTACCGAGTTTGAGCGGCAGGAATAGGAATGCCCCTGCGTCGTTGGCGTGGACATGGACGTATTCGGCATGTACATTGCTGGAATTGCTCATGCGCCGGCGTGTGATTGGCTGGTGGCTGCGGGCTCTAGTACGTGCGCTGCGCATGCTACAGGGGGTGGACCAGAATCCGGGGCACGAGACGTCATGGTCATCTTAATTTCAATGTTGTACGTACATCGGGGGGTTGGGTTTATAGTAGTTGTACATTGCATTTGCGCTCACTTTGATAATAATCCATGATACCGGCGTGCAAAACACGCACTTTGCCCCCTCGCAAGTAGCGAAACCCAGCTCCGCTGTACTCAAATCCCCCATAACTCCCCAAGGCCCAGATATATTTTGAATGCTACCCTCTCAGCCAGCTTGCGCCCCCGATTCTGAATTAGATATATATTGAAACACACCTTGATGCACCATAGAAATACATAAATCCGCTCCCGCCTCCTCGGCCCATGCGTCCATCCTAGCGACGCATTCGCTTGTTGGCGCGTTGGTTGTCTGGCTCGTCGTCGGAGAGGCGCCTCTTTTGCGCGACTGGCGCGACTGACTTTGGCGACAGCGCCGCTTCTGGGCCAGGGTCTCCGTACGTTGCACTGGAATCACCAACGTGCGGTAAATAGTGCATAGGGAATCCAGGTTGGAAGTCCGACTCGTCATACTTGGCATCATTTTCCATCTTTGGTGCCGTCTCCGATGGGTTCCACCAGGGTGGATGGCGCATGTAGCTTTCGGGGTCACTCTCCTCCTTGATTGGCGTGGCAGCCGAGCCATCTCCGGCTGGGTCGCTGGAAGGGCCGCCAGCATGGTGCCTGCTGTATCCTGCATCACGGACTTCGTCTTCTGTTGACTCTGACGGTACCTCTCCTCCCATTCTCTTGGCTACGCGCCTCCTTTTCGGCACAGGCGTCTTGCGTGGTTCGACCTTGTGCTCCTCTTCATTGGCTTCCATGTCCTCCCTGTCTCTCTTGGCTTTCATGGCTCTGGCTTGCTGCAGCTTGAGATCCTTTTCCTTCTTCTTTATCCTGCGCGCCTCGAGCGCCTTTTTGCCTTCCTCTCCCTCCAACCACTTAGCCTTGTTGACCCTTCTTTCTTCACGAAACGCCAAGTTACCATGATGGTAGTCCATTGTGTTTCGAACATTATCGGGTATCAATTCGTTGCAATTATCTCGCCTCATCTGCCTGGCCTTGTTCTGTGGTTTTGTCAACACCTCCCACTTGCCGAATCGGGGATCATCTCTCCCCAACTGCTTCACTTGCTGTCCATGGTAAAATGCAAGTGCGCACGTCAATGACCGGTAGTAGGGATCATTCTGCGCCCTCTCCAACAAACCGTCTTCATATTTGAGCCTGGGGTCAAATATGAGGACTTCTCCATCTGTGCTTGTCATCCAGCAATTGACCATGTCTACAACAGGGGATCCTGAGTCTCTTTGAAGTTTTGTAATGTTATGTCCGCCTTCGGTTTGGAGTTCGCGCTGGTCCATAACCAGGACGCCGTCTTTCCACATATTTACAATCTCGGCGCGAGTAAACATTTGTTCGAAGCAATAGCTATGCATGACAAATGTGGGCATCAGCGGGTCGACGAGTCCCTTGTCTACCCAGTATGAGTACACTTCGACTTGAACCCTGGTCGAACCTGATTCGATCGTGCTGGGGTGAAGGCAAGCTGAGTTCCGGCATTTATTGGTGTCACCTCCCATGCGCGAGGCGAATTGTGTCGGAGCGGATTGCAACAAGATCTTGAAGACCTGGAAAGGGTTGTTCGCTGCAGCCGCAGCCTCTTTCTTGACTGTGATGAACCTTTTGATAGCTTGAAGAGTGTATCTTTTTGACGTTTCGAGCTGTCCTTCATTATCGTAACTGAACCCAGGCACGTCTGATATTTGGGTGAGGCTTTGCCTGGCGGGGTGGTTGGCCGGGACTCTCTTTGCGAGAAAATCGCGGAGTTTCTTGATGCCTGGGTAAACCAATTTTGGGTCGGCCGCAGGTTGAACCTTTTTCTCTTCTAGCTTCTTATCTTCCCGTTTGTGAGATACCACCCCCGTGCCCCGTCCTTTTGTCCGTGCGATTAGAGGAGCATAAAAGTCGACATCATAGGGGTCCATGCAATCGGTGGGCAGGATGGGAATATCATTTATACGGTCTTCAGTTTGCGTGGCATCCACGGCGCCAGCAAGGTCTGCATTTTGGTGAGATGAGGCAAGCGTGACATTGGCATGAGCGTCCACTCCCTCCGTCGCAGGAGCATAGCGGCCTGCATGACCGGTGTAGCCAATACCACCAGAGCCATCACGGGAAAAGGGTTGCTGCTCTTGGTAGACATTGGCCTGCATCCCAGGACGACTTAACCAGTCCGGTGCAGTGTTTATAATATCAGCTGCACCATGGGATGGCAGCGCAGGAACCGAGGCTGGCACGACGGCTTGGTTTGATTCAAGGCTGTGCTGTAGGGTCGAGTTGTAATTGGAGAAAGAGGAGTTGTCATTGCCCAATTGAGCCGGGTGTGGCAATTGCTGGGCCATTTGCGAAGGCATGTGTCCCCTGTGCGGTTGTCGTTGTTGTCGCTGTTGTTGTGGTTGTGGTGCCGCTGGAGGTAAGTCAAAGGGGAGCGACGCATACTGATCCAACGCATAGGAGTCCTGCCCGGTGTCCTGCCGGTAATAGGGCTGTGAATGCTGCGCATGTGGATGCGGATATTGCTGTGGATATTGTTGTGGATATTGCTGTGGATATTGCTGTGGAAATTGCTGTGAGAATTGCTGTTGATGTTGCTGCTGATGTTGCTGCTGATGTTGCTGTTCTGGCACAAGCCCGTCATGTGGCAAGGCACGGTTGCCCTGCGGCCTGGGGACCGGAGCGCCTCCGGTCCTGCCAGCCCCGTTGTTGTCGGCGCCGTGGGGGGGCATCATGTAATAGCCGGAGATTGGACTCCGCGGATCGCTAGGCGGCGGGTCGGTTGAATGAGGGCGCTGAGGCATTGCTGGAGTGTGTTGGGTTGAACGTTTCGAACTTGGCCAGCCATCAGTCCAGGCGAGGACGAGTAGACCTTTATAACAAGAAAGGAGACCCGGTATCCAGGCCCTTCGGGTAGGAGGGTAGCCAGTTAGAAAGAAGGAATGTCGCCCATCCAGTTCACCCATCGAGTTCACTCTTGCCGTGGCATAACAATGACCAAAGAGACGTTGAACTCTTGGATGGTCAGGCACAAAGGCCCCCGCGAGCCTCTGTCGATTGTCAGGCGGCAAGGAGCACGACGGCCATGCTGAATGAAGATGGCCTGAACAGGCCCGTCGAACCAGCCAAGAGCCATTTGTTCTCCTGGTGACTTTTGTCATAGCTTTCAGCTCAGCTCCCGCGGCATTCTTCACCTGGGTGACAAGGCGGAGCCGCGCCGCTGCCGACGGTGCCGACTTCCACCAAAGCCCCCTTGAAGGACACTGAACTCGCCAAATCTTGCAGCTGGCACGGCTTTCAAGAAGCCATACGCATCCCCGGCCACGGGCTCATGGCCGGGTTCATAAGACGGTGCAAGGTCATCCGGGCTGCGCAGCCCGGGAGGCATGACTCGGGGAGTCTTGCACGAGCCAAGCTCCTCCTTGCTGTATGGTCCATGGTACCAAGGCATCCGAGTGCGTGCTGAGCCAAGGCCGGCCAGGAGCGTGCATGGTGCGTCTGGCATATCCGAGGCCATCTTGAGGAGACTTGTGCCATCACCGTCTAGCAGAATGCCGCTGGCCATTTTTTTTATTTTTTTTTTGAAGAACAAATTCTTGACTTGAAAGACAAGGCAGCAACGACAATGGCCATGAAAGCGAAAAGAGCCCCAAGCATAAGTTGCCAGAAAGCGTCAAGGAAGTGCATGGTCAAAGGGCAATGTCCCAAGGCGGATGAATGACGTTGGTGCCACGGGCGTCTGCCGTCTCTCTCTGTTCTAAGTTTGGCATTTTCATAAGATGCAAATGGCAGCATTGTCCGAGTAGATGGCGAGTGTCTGCAACAAGGACGGCCTTATCTGCAGCAACAAGGCAACCCGTGCGTCCCGTGAGGGCTCTGCACTGGACAACGGCCATGGATTGGTGCTTTCTTTGGACGCGGACGACTGTGTTTCGCTGCAAAGAGGCAACTCTTTCTCGCAGTCGTGAATCAACATGAACCGGTGTGGACTTGTAGGATTCATGGAGCCGACGGCGACAAAACCATGGCCACGACGACGGCCGGCCGCTTCTCTCTGGGTGCGAGACGATGCCACTGGGGGCCGGTGCCATTTAAAGCGCGTGCTTTGCTCTTTACCCAGGGCCTGGTGACCGTCATGTTTGCATGGATGCAGCTGTCGGACGGGTCGTCGTGTTCTCGTCATGAGGCAGCAACGGAGAGTGAGTAACGTCTGGTGGTAGATAGTAAGAAGGACAGGCGAAATCGGCGAGGGGCAGCCCACCCACGCTGACTTGGGACTGGAGGTCAAGTCGCCGCCACTGGCTCCGGCTGCTCACGCTCACCAACGGCCAGTGGCCAGTGGCCAAGCAGCAGAGAGACGTGCAAAGCTGCCCACGACCATGTCCTCCAAGGCAGAGTCGCGCGCGTGCGCCATGGGCCGATCGTGTGTCTTTTGCCGCAACCGAAAGATTCGGTGCAGCGCGCAGAAGCCGTCGTGCTCGTCGTGCTTGCGGCACAAGCGGCAATGTGTCTATGTGCAAAACGCCCCCGCAGCCAGGTATGTGTCGACTCGCCCGTGAGACGGCCGGTTGCGCGCGCCCGACGTTGAAGTTGTTGACGGAAAGCATCAAAGGCCAACCAATGCCGCCATCAACGAGCTGCGGGCAGAGAACCAGCGCCTGAGGGCCTTGCTGCGACAGTCGCGGGGAGTCCGAGGACCACCCGCCCGCTCCAGCGGCCCCGAGACGACACCAGGGACGGCGCCAGAGATGGCATCAGGCGTGGCATCAGGCGTGGCATCAGGCGTGGCATCAGGCATGGCATCAGAGACGGCGCCAGAGACGGCGCCAGAGATGATGGCCTCGGACCGCGACGGCCCCTTCGCCGACAACTCCCTCGACTGCCTCGACGAGCCTCCGTCGCCCGCCTTGCCATGGCCCTCTTCGACGCAGCAGCCAGCCGCGAATGGACCGGCTGCTGACGAGTCGCCATATCTCTGGACAGACGAGAGAGGCGGCCTCGACGTATTTGGCCCTTCCTCGGCGCTCCGGTCCGTCGACGCAGGCCAAAGGCAGCAGGACCCTGCCGTCTTGGCCCATGTCCAGAACGCCCTCGTGGCCAACGCCGTGCTCTCGCGCCAGCAGGAGTATCGCCTGTCGAGCCTCGCCGACATCGATGGCGTGCCCATGGAACTCGCTACTCACCTGCTCGACCTGCACTGGAGCCGCCAGCACCACACCTTTCTCCTCACCTACCGGCCGGCCATCATGCGCGACATGTTGCACGGCGGCCGCTTCTCCTCCACCTTTCTCCTCAACGCCATCTTCGCCTGCAGCAGCAAGTTCTCCTCCAGACCAGACGTGCTGGACAGCCCGGGCGACCCGAGCAGCAGCGGGGGCCGCTTCTTTCGCCGCTGCCAGGACCTGCTCGTGCAAGAGCATCTGCTCCTGGAGCCCACCATTCCCACCATTGTCGGACTCCTCCTCCTCGGCAGCACCTTCAACGCCAGGGGGCTGACGTCCAAGGCGTGGCTCTTCTCGGGCTACGCAACCCGCATGATATATGACCTCGGCCTTCATCTCAATCGCAGAGTAACCCTCGAGAATGCCGAGGAGGTGGAGATATGTCGCCGCGTCTTCTGGGGCGCCTTTGTGTGTGACAAGCTGCAAAGCCTGTACATGGGGCGCCCGGCCTCCATCAAGCTCAGAGACGCCGACGTGTCGCTCCAACTCCACGACGTCATGGAGGAGAACGAGCTGTGGGCGCCCTACACCGATCCGACTCTGCGCCCCCGCGAGCCGCACCAGCCCGTCTCTCCCGCCCCCGGCAGACCAATCCATTCCGTCTCCTGTTTTCGGCAGCTTTGCCTCCTCTTCAGGATTGTCGACGGCATCATTGACAACTTTTACGTAGTCGGGGCCACGGCTGCCGGGGCCCAGGCCAGTTTGGCGCCGCTCGATGAATCCCTGGCCCGGTGGGAGGCAGAGCTGCCCCGAGGGCTTCGCATAGAGCCAATCTCGGGCAACGTCGTCCAGGACGGCAACCATGCACCAAACTTGCTGATATTACACGTCATATTCAACGCCGTCGTCATCCTCCTTCATCGACCCCTCGTCGCCGGTGGGCACCTGCAGCTGCCTGCTGCGACTCCGGCGGCGTCGTGGAGGCGCTGCACCACCTCGGCGAGGAACATATCACATCTTGCGGCGGCATACCAGTCCGCCTACACTCTGCGTTCGGCCCCGTACCTCCTCGCCTACGGCCTGTACGTTGCTTGTACAATCCACGTGAGGAACGCTGCAGCCGCCGCTGAAAACGAGACGGAATACCACCTGCTCCTCTTGGCCCGGGGCCTTGGGTGCTTGGAAGAGCTGTCGGTCCCCAACGCCGGGGTTTCGCGCGTCGTGGACATCATCAGGAAGCTCATGAGCGCCAAGGACGTGGAGATTGCCCCTGGTTCCTCGCGGGTGGCCGACGACGGCGCCGCATCCAGCGGCCCTGTGCTTGAGCCGACACCCTCACCCAGCTACTGGTCCAACTTGTTCACGACCATGGTGGACGGGCCCTCGCAGACGTGGCAGGGAGCCTTTAGCGAGGACACTCTGTATGGCTTCATGGCTGACCAGTCGGGCTCGTTTGACATCATGTCCGATCTGATGGCGGCATCCATGCCAGACGAGCAGGGTGGCAGCAAGTAGCTCGCCCTGGTTGATGCGCGGCAACAATTATGTATTATTTATTTATTATTTTATATTTTTGAATATAGCCTGCGTCTACTCGGTACTTTTTACACACTTGCGCACAGCTTCGTGTCTGGAGAGGAAATATTCTTCATGCTGTTCGGAGCCATTGCCGTGCCAACTCATCTACTCCGAGATGAGTGCAACAGTTGCTTCTTCCATGACTGACCATGTGCTACATTTCAGCACGAAAAGACATGCATCATCTAAGAGGTCCGCCGCGGGGATCCAATCCTTGCCATGTTCCACAGCCACGTAGACCTTGCGGCCAAGGAAGCGCATCATCATTGCACAATGGGGACAGCAGCTGTTCAAGATGCATGTCCTTTGAATGGCGGAGAACCAGGGAAAACTGTACGGACAGACCAGCAACGAGGCTCGTATTTTGTCAAAGAGCCAATTGGCAGCCTTGGTCACTGCTTTGAGTCAATCTGCCCGCCCGAAAGACGCATCAAGGGCGCCATGCACTTCTTTGAGCGCAAGCGGCATTGTCAGTCGAGATGACCGTTCAGTACCCATTGACCACAAGGGAGGCTCCGTTGGGCACCCACAAAGGGTCGCGGCCCGGACTTCCCTTGCATCTGAGATGGTTGAACAAGCGCCATGCTGCCTCGGGTGATTGACGGTGTGTGCAACCTTGTCCTTGAACAGTCCCCGAGCACGGCGTGTCCCTATGTAACCGCCGCGCCCGGCACAAGACTCGAACACGCACCCTAGGCTGGAAGGTCTAGGATCGGGGTGTGTGCTCTTGTTGCCGTAGCCGTGTTTGACACGGATGAGGTGGCGGATAGACGAGACGTCAACGTGTTTTACCGGGATCAAACTAGGTAGAAGCTTCACAGACAGTGCTGTCAGAATGCGAGGCGGGCAACTTGGAATGCCCGAGGTGCCATCACATCGTTTATGCGCAGTAGCTCCCCGGATGGCGACGTAGTAATGGTATGCATTGCCACGCAAGTGAGTTGGACCTCGTTGCTCAATATTGCACACCACATGTGCCTCGCACGGTGTCTGGACATGGACTCGTCCATTCACATTGACAGCAGCGCATGTACTGAAAGCCTTGCAAATCAAGCTTTAGCTACGCCGCACCATTTCATGATGCCGCCATCCCTGCGCAAGGCAACTAACTGCCTGTAAGACCATGCTTCCGATAAAGCTCCACTTCAAATGATATCCCTCCATCCAGCCAAATACGATGGCATTGAATGTTTCGGTGTTGATCAAGATTCAATCCACCAATGATTGTGGTTTTGTGTCTTTCGAACCAGGGGAACACGCCAAATCTTGCCCGCCTGCCAAACCTCGTCATTTATGAAATTACTGCACCTTGAAAGGCTCAGCTGAAACTTGGCCTCAAGTTTGGGGATTCGATGTAAGCAACAGCGAGACAGGCGTGCATTAGGGCAGCTGGACCATCATGGTCATTACCGAAGCCGTGTTTACCGCCCCATTCCAGCACTTCATTCGGCGCTGCAAAATCATTTTGCCATTGACCGGGTGGTTGTTGATGAATGCCGTCGCATATTGTAGCAGAGACTCCCAGTCAACCGCGCCGAGAGAAACCTCCTTGTCAATGTCTGTAGTTAACCAGCTGAGCACAACGGGGGCGGTGTTATCGCACATATACGCACTCCTGTCGAGGATCGCAAAGAAGTGTGTGGAACGAGGCTGGTAGGATGAAAGGAGAAGCCCTATCTGCTGGGGCTCAAGGTTGTTGTTTATGAAGGAGCGATAGTGTACTCAAGTAAGTTAGGTTTCGGCCAATAGTGGGCGTTTAGGGAGATCTGGCTAAACATCTGACGGGTGGGCGTCAAAGTTTGGCACCCTCCATCCTCCCGCACGGCCCTGGTGCCCGCGTGTCACCCCACTAAGTAAAGTACCTAGTCCACCCATCAAATGTCCTGCCACCACGACTGATCAAGTGCAGTACTCTACTGTACTATGCTGTAAATAGTCACGCTGTATATTAACCCGGAGGCTCAGTTGCTCTGGTTTATTTCTATCCAACCAAGGCATGTCCTTGACTGGGGATTATACTCTAGACTGAACATGCAGCCGCGTCCAACTCTATGCTACAATCACACCACATATCCATGCATATCAAACAAAACGCGTACCATTCATGTCCTTGGCAACTTACATGACCAGCTTGTGGCCGTGGTACTTGTGCTGGGGCTTCTTGGTCGCGGCAACAGCCTGTATCGATCGCTCCGGGAATCCCTTCAACGACGACGCGTAGGTACCAACCGAGTGTGCAATCAGCTGTGGTACTCGTTAGCAGCGTCCAGAGTAGACGCGTGTCATGACGCAGGATGAACCCTTACCTTGGTGTTGACCTCCCATGCTGTCATGTTCACGTTGGACAAGTCGTCGCCAATCTGGTGGTAGTTCTTATCATACCACTCGCCTGCAACTCCTCCAAATTGCTCCGCCTCTTCCTTGGACTTGATGCCCTCGGCGCCTGTGGCGATGCCGCCTCCAGGGATGCCGCCGTTGATGAAGCCCTGGTAATCACTCCTGCCATCGAATGGGATAAAGGTGTAGTTCAACCCCATCTTCGTATACCAGTCCACGTACAAGTCCCTCAGGGCCTCTGACCCAGCTGGGTTCTCGGCATCGGTGGCGTTATAGATCTGATAGGCGAAGTTGGGGCTGGCCATCATGTCGTAGTCCATAAATAGTCTGATTTTGAGATTCTCATCATCGGACAGCGAAGCCACGTAGTGCTCTGAGCCGAGGAGACCTTCCTCCTCAGCAGACCACCATGCAAATCGAACGCAGTTGGAGACGCGGAACTTGGACAACTGAACGGCGACTTCGAGGACCGACAGCGAACCAGTGCCATCGTCGTTGATGCCTGGACCCTCCCCCACCGAGTCACTGTGCCCGCCGAGCATGACGCAGTTCTCGGGGTCGCCTTTGGTCGTCTGCGCAATAATGTTGTTCGTCTTTATCGTCTTGACAGTGGCGTCCATGTATGCTGATCCTTTAAAAAGCTTGCCACGGGACAGCTGCTCTGCAAACTCGGCGCCCTCCTTTCCACCGAGCCCAAAGGTCGCGACGTGGTGAGCTGAGGGCGTTCCCAACGTGCCACTCAATTCCCCAGCATCAGTGTTGTAAATCACCGCCGCGATAGCGCCGGCTTCACCAGCCAATTCGGACTTGTCGCTAAACGCGCACTTGCCTCTCTTGATGAGCGCAATGTTGCCCTTGACCTCTTTGTAGTCAGACTTGTGGCAGCCCGTACCGTGTACGAGAACAACGTTGCCAAATACAGGTTCATTGCCGGTAGTAGGCGGTGTAAGGCTGCTGGCCGTTAGCAAAGGGCATTCCAGGCCCATCACAGAGGAGCAGACGTACGAAAAGGCCGTGGTGGTGTTTGGCACGGTATTTCCAATGACAAGACGGAACTCTGACACGCTGGCGGCGTAAGCTCCAAACTCTTGCTCCGATACGTTGTAGTAACCTCCGAGAGAAGCCAACTCGTCCTTGATGTATTCCAGGGTCGCAAGGTGACCTGGCACAGTTACAGTTATCAGCATGACATGACGGGTCCAGCGGCGAGATCAACGGGAGAGCAGTGGGAGGAGCAAAGCTTACCCTTGGACCCAATTACGCGGGTTGGGTGGCCATAATCCTCTGTCGACTTCTCGGCGAGTTGATATAGCTTCTCGGCGCGCTTCCACAGGTTTTTCGAGTGAATTCTTTGTTGCAGCGCTTCCGTCAATAGCCGAGGGTCGTCCAATGACGGAGCGGATTGGGGCTTTGTCAGCAGTCGCTGTTGAGGCTCCTTTACTGCCGAAACAGCGGCAGCCCCGAGGAGGAGGGACAAAAGACGGACCATATCTCCAATCGCAACTTTAAGCTACTGGTGATGGTTTCTGAAAGAGAAGACGAAAGAGGTTGACGAGACCAGATAGCTGCCTGAGCTGTTATCCCTCACCTGACTAGCGCCGCTCTCGGTGAATTGTGACAATGGACCCACTTTATTCGCTACAAGCCAAATCTGACTTCCGAGGCTCAAGATCTCCCTACTTTTCTGGCACTCATTCTCAGGGCGCATGCCATGCAGCCTTTTTGTCCCCAATGGCGCAGCTCATCGCACGTGTTGGTCTCAATTATACATTGCGTTTTGAACGGAGGTGGCCTGTTTGCATCGTGGTCTGGCAAACGAGCTTCCCTGCAACCGGCCTGTCGTCTGAGACACTGGTCCGCTAACTGAAACATGGCGTCTTTGCTTATCCCACGCCAAACATTCGCAACCATGATGATGACGGCCAAGGTCTATTATGTATTGTATGTACAGAGTACAATCGGGATGCAAATCCATTGGCACAGCATGCGGCACGTTTGCTCAGCGGAGTAACACAGCAAACAAAACAAAGAATCTTCTGGCCATTGTTCACGGCCGAGTGTGACCTGATGATCATAATACTGAGTGTCATCAAACGGCGGCACTGCGCAAGTTCAACAGACCAAAAAAGAAAACAAAAGGTACAAAAAATAGTTGGTGTCGCTGGTCTATTAAGGCCATTCATGTTTCATTAAAACGCCGGTTGGTCGATGGGGGAACGATCAACAAAATGCAAGCCAGCCCGGGTGGTCTTCTTCGTTCTATCTGACGAAGAGACCCCAAAATGCATAATAAACACGAAACCCCAACCTCACAAGGGGTGGTCCGCAAGAGTTTGACAAAGCCATCTATCCGAAGGGTATCAAGACGCAAAAGCTCAAAGATTACTCCACTGGCAAATTCTTCTTCCAACCCGTTGTTGGGATCGGCTTCTCGAGACGCAGAAACCATAGCAGGTAGTCCTCAACTGGTAGAAAGACGCACAGGACACGATTGCACATGTAGCCAGCCAAAACGACGAATACGGCGGCGAATGCATCGAGAAAGTAGTGGTTGGCTGTGCTGACAATGGTGATGAGCATCCACGTCGGGTACCAGATGCCAAATGCAAACATGCACGCCCTCGCGAAGGCGCCCCGTTTGGCTTCTACGGGTTCGTCGTCCTCTTCCTCCTCATTGCTGGAGGACCGAATTGCCAATCTTTCGAGCCATGAAAACAAGCCCTTGACAACCCCGCTCTCGGCAACGAACGTGCAGCCGATACAGAATGCATAGCCAAAGTGCATGCTGGGCATGGCAGCGAGCAGATTGACAAAGTCACCCCCCATCCAAACAGACTCGGCATCCTCCAAACTGACTGAGTCGACAAACCCGTACTCCTTGGGTAGCAGTCGTGGTGGCATTGTGGGAACAAGGATAAAGATGATGAAGGCGAGGAAATTGGTCAATGTCATGGTACGACGAACGGTACAGAACCTCGCATGCGTCGAGGCCGTGGTGTAATAGTACGCAAGAAACGAAACGGTGCCCGGCAAATGCACAAGAGCGTAACCACGGTTCAGAAATGACAGGATCCATGCTCGATAATCGCCCGTCTCGGTGCCGTGCAGAAACCAACGCTGGATTTGCCATTCGAGCCATTTCTCGGGGGCCTGTCGATTTCCCCCCCACAACAGAGCCTCAAAATTGAGAATGGTCAAGCCGTGCTGCTGGGCCGAATCCCACAAGCCCTTTTGGCCGCCATACGTCGCCTGCGCGAGAACCTTTGTGTACCTGTATGCGCCGAAACTAACGCCCCAGTAAAACATTTCCATCAGAAAGGGAAACTTTTGCAAAATGCGAGAGTGGAGATTTGTGGCAAATCGACTCGAATTGGGCGTCGTGAAGCGCAGGCAACTACCGCAGGAGCGATACTTGGGAGGGTGTTGATCGCTTTGACGGCGATACAGGATCTCGCCAAATTCTTCGGAACTCCTGGGCGACTCCTCATCGGGAATAGGTTGGTATCGATCCCTTGATTTGAGAATGGAATAACTCTTCCTGCGGGTGAAGAACATGGCCAAGAGGAGGACGGCGACAGTAAGCTGCACAATAACAATACAACAGGGCTTCGAGTTAGCTACCATGAAAGCATGGATGAAGGGATGCAATTGTTTAAAACAAGGGTAATGGGCCGCACAATAAGTCAAAGCTGTGTCGGCAATTGAGGTATTGGCGGTGAGTGTGTGCTTACCACTGGTTCGACAAAGTCAGGCACTGGAAAGCCATTTGCAGCCTTCCATCCGCCTTCCGGAATATCGTCCAAAGCTTGAGAAATGACCATGGTGACTGAAAAGAAAGCAACTCTATGACATATTCCAAGGTCGCTGCATGTCCCAGAAAGAAAAGATGGAAGAAAGTATTGAGCTTTTGAGGCTTCGAATGGAGGTCGGGAGATTACAACGACTACCCACACTTGCTGCAAAAGCTCGAAACTGGCAGCCGGCAAGCACCTGGCGAGGTGCGGGTGTTACCGTCGTCTGACGAAACGAGACCTTGGCACCACCCAAAAGTATGTGTAGATAGGCAATTGACGCAAAAGTTGGGGAAATCAGGTGCTCGTATCGGCAACTCCTTGGGAAAACAACAAAACTATGTAAAGAGGAGGAAGGCTGCAGGTGAAGAAAGGTGGAGTGAAGGAGGGGAGCACTAGGTGAAGCCAAAATTCGATTGCGTTGCAGGAGAGAAGAAAGTGTCGAGGAGAATGCTCCATGCTGAACGACACGAGATGCCAGACGCCAGACTTAAGACAGATCCGACAGCCAAGACTACATACTACTTTGAGACGAGGGCAACAGATTGCTACGCACACATCCCGTCACGACAAGCCGGGTATTGTCGAAACTCCCGCTTGCACAATTACGTCTTCCCAAAGGCCTGTTTTTCTTCTTGGTTTTAATGGCTGGCCATCGGCGGCCGATCCAAGCCAAGGTTGTAGAGACGAAGCAACCGGTCTGAGCAGTCGGTTCCCACGCCGGGGGACGCACAGACAACCACAGCGTCCGTGGCTCCCACCCCTCGGGTGCTCCGTTGACTTCCACCCACACCCCCCTCTCCTTCCATGGCCAATGCCAATCTCGTTGCCAATGCAATTGCTCGATAAAATGGAGGCGCTCCACTATGTTTTGCTTGCCTTGCGTGGATTGCAAGGGCGTGGTCATTCACGGGATAGTCGTATGGCAAGTCCTTGACTCGTGGGGCGGCATCAAGACCGAACAACATGACGGCAATTTGGCCGTTTCAAGGAAGCCCATAGGCGCGTCATGCAACTGCCATCCGCATAGAGGAAGCATTCATTGAATGGTCAACAGCAAGATGCAAGTTTTGTACTCCGCAGCTTCATCTGAAACCACCCAACCTTCAATGCTACAACAAGCCTTGTTCTGCCTTGGCACAGCCCTTCCTATGTTGTCGACATCATGGGTTACAGACAGCTTGTGGCCTCGGAGGTGTTTTCCCCTGCATCGATTTGTAGCTGGTTTCTGTAAAAAAAAAAAAAAAAATTGGGCTGTTGCCATTGTTTCTGATATGCTGTGGCATTCGGGCTCATGTAAAACATTTGTTACTGGGGCTTCTGGAATGCGTGGCCGCCACGGCTTTCCTGGTCAGCTTCACCTGACGCCACAAACAGCCTTTTCTAGGATATGCCCCCGGAGTGCAGCGCCAAGGAGCTAAGGCGAATTGTGGCAGAGACTAATAGGTGTGGGAGACGGTCGACCAGTTGGCATTTGCAGGAATTTTGTTTTGTGCCAAGTACTATGGAGAAGACACCTGGTAGTGTTGGCTTTGGATGCCTGCTGCCAATATTCTAACCTCGGACCATGATGCGCGCGGAGCATGCAGCGTGTTGTTGTGACTGCTGTTGCCCAAAATGTCGGTCTAAGCTGGATCTCGCCGCACGTTGGTTTGATTGAGACATGACCATTGTGAGGTTGTACAATTCTTCCGGCATTCGTGCTTGGCGACGGGGGCTAGCAGACAGATGTGGATCGTCCCTGCAGGTTGCTCGCGTGACTGAAGGGCTGCCTTTAATGCCCACCTTTTCGCCTACTTAGCTTCTGCTCCCGCCACCTCTCTAGTAGTCGACGTCATCATTTTTCAGATGTCAAGAGCGACTGGGTAATACCAACCTGCCTGGTATTTCCTTTACACACCACTTGGCCACACCAAAGTCCATCATGAAGCAGCTCTATGCCCTCTGACCTTGTCCTTTCCATGACAGAGCACAATGGAAAGCGCGGGCGCATGCGGCAGACGTTCAGCCGGTGTCTGTGAGTCCCTTTGCAGCATAGGTTGACGCGCGTCAAGCGCAGCTGAGCAAGTCGTTGGTTGACCTGCTACAACGAGATCGGACATCGGCACATTGTGCAGGGCCTGGCTTGAAGTGCCAAGACCCGTCTGGGGCACAGGGCAGGGATTTTCGGAACGTACGGCGCCAACAGCCTGTGGCGACAGCCCCTGCGACAGCCAGCCACGGTGGAGAACAGCACTATTTATCCAGGACTCTCAGGTGCACATTGCCATGGCGCTCCACGGGCTATTACGGAATTTATGACAGCCGGTTCGGGGCGGACACTTTATGCAGGCCTTAACCGCCGTGAGCAGGGGTTTGGTTCAGGCACCTGGTCGTCGTGATATTATTGCAAGGCGAGCGTCATGTTGCCTGTGTCATGTTTCTTGCCAAGTGCCCTGTTTGACCAATGACACCTGTATTGTATGACATTGACGAGGCTAGGTACCTAGGTACTTTAGCCAAGACCGCCCATCTTTGGCCGTTCCTTCCGTCTTGGCAATGGCCGAGGACTGGCAAACGGTTTGCCGCCTCCGTCCAAGAAATAGCAACGCTGGGCACTCTTGGGTACGCAAGGAATTCCCGATGGCTGTTTGAGTTGAATCACAGCCAGAGGGCAATTGCCCTGCCTACACATTCCCAACCGAGCAAGAAAAATGCCAGTTGGTGCTGCGGACCTGCCCGCGAACGGTTAGCCATGTCCCAAGAAGAAACAGCAATAAAATTAAGGTTACTTTGAACACGAGCGGTGCGGATTCTGATTGTGCAGTTCCCACGCCCCTTGTATAAGACGAAGCTTCTTGGGTAAAGTATCGAGCAACATGTGCACCCAGATGGCGGGCAGCCACGCAAACCACACCACACCCTCAGCATTGACGGTGGATTTTTTGCAGCCCCATTTAAATTAAGATGCAGACACTGTTAACTCGGCGTGATCCATTTTTTGAAAAGGCCGATCCAGGTCGTCATTACTCCGTCGGGTTCAGTGATATTTGGGATAGGGTAAATGGCCATATCTTTCCATAGTGTTTTGTACGCCGTCTTGTTGGGTTTCTCGGAGAAACAATGTGGTTGCCATGTCTCAACAATGTGACCATTCAGCCTTCAATGTTCCCTTTTGTCAACCCCAATTTTTAAAGTTGTGCTGTCAGTCGGAGCCTCACAGCTACCCTGTAGGCGCACATGAGTCGTAAATTCCAAGTCACGTATCACGGAAGTATACAGGCCGGAAGCTAGATGACTGTAATTGCAAATGGTTGGTTTGGTCTATAATTTTCGGCTGGGCAATTCTGCGTCAGGTACCTAGGTACTGAACCAAAATACGGTGCCGGTGCTGCTGATGATTCACTACTTTAGGCAGTTGGGGCCGCAACGCAGCGTTGCCAAGCGCCCTGGATTAATTTCGCCTCCAACGCTAGAATTCCATTGAACCTAGCTTATTAGTAATGCGTGTTTTGACTTTCTCACATCTACGACGGTGAGTTGTGCCCGGACAATTTGTGCGTCGTCAATCAGGTCACTCCAGCATGCAACACAATATCAAAAAAAAAAAAAGGCAACATCCAACATGGAAGCCACTCTTGCCGATTCAAGTGTCTGCAAGTTGAAGAAAAATATATATTATCAAGGCAGGCGCCAACGGCCGTACACTATGCTGAATGGAAAGCCCATCATCACTCCAGATGGGCGTCGACGCAGCCCCGTGGTCCATTGACAGGATTGCACCGCGCAACCTTGCCGTCGCCGAGCTCAACGACATATTTACAGCCTCCGTACCGCTCGCTCAGCCCCGGCACCGGAAAGTCGGTAGAAACAACCTGCGCGCCCGACTCGAAGGCCCCGTCGCGCTGGAAGGTGGTGCAGTTGCGCACGGTGCCGAGGGCTGTGTCGGCCGAGGTACGCACCCAGTAGTTGGCCTTGACTTGTTTCTGGATATTGGCCACGTACGCGTCCGTCACGACGTCGTTGAGCTTGCGACAAGTCAGCAAACCAGTCCACGCAAGAGCACAAACACACACGTACCTTTTGAAAGGCGCAGTCGGCCTTGCCCGGGGCGGAATTGGTGAATAGCACCCTGCCCTCGAGGTTGGGCTTGCCCGCGAGGTACACCTTGTTGACGTCGTCGTCGGGCCCGTTGTCCATGAGGAACATGACGCGGCCCCTCGCCGAGTCGAGGTTGGGCCACCCGTACTTGAGCACCGATTCCTCCAGCGTCAGGCCCGGCCGGCGAATGTCGTCTGGGGTAATGAGCTGCTTTGCGCCAAAGACGGAGCGAATCTCCTTGTCCAGGCTGTCGAGGAGCTTGGCGTCGGCCCAGGGGATGATCTTTGCGCCGCCGAGCTGCTCGCCCAGGGACTCGGACTGCTTGAACTCGGTCATGATGGGGATGGGCACCGCGCGGGGGTGGGAGTCGATGAAGGACTTGATGACGCCGAGGCACGCCGTCAGCGTGGTGCAGACGGTGTGGATGTCCAGGTCCGGGATGTGCATCACCTTTATCGCCGAAGTGTTGTACTCGGGCCCCGTGTTGTAGGGCAGGTTGGAGAGCTTGCGGACGAGCGGCCGGGCATAGTTGCCGCCTTCTGGGTCGGCGAGGATGTCGAGCCTGCCTTTGGTCAGCGTGATTGCCGCGCCGCGCCGCGCCGCGCCAACGGCCTGCCTGGCCAAGGACAAGGACAAGGACAAGACACTCACTCCAGGTTCCTGACATGTTGCGTCGTCAGCTGCACGTCGAGCCGGTCGTGCGAGTACCACAGGTCCTCGACGTCGCCGCCGCCAAACTGCTGTATCAGAGCCTTCTCCTCCTGGGGCGCCTCAACGTGATAGCTGTTGTGCGTGCCCACGACCTGGATCTGGTTCATGCGGATCGCGTTGCCCCATACGAGCCCGTTCTTGGTATAATCCATGCTGCATGCTGAGCCGAGCACAGCGGGCACGCCGCCCAGGGCCAGAATACGCTTGAGACTCTGCCAATTGTTAGCCGAGCTGGTGCCTTTCGCGCGCCCATCAAGGTGGTGTGTCTGCACATACCATTGTTGCAATCCGTCAATCCTGTAGCCCAAGTGTCGATGTGGTCGCGAAAGGGGGCAACCCATGGTTATTATAGGACCCATGGCACTGAAGTCTGGTAGGCATGCCGGCGGGCACCAGGATGGTACTCCAGTGCCTTGCGCCGGCCTGGCAGGGGGCCAGGTTCCTTGCCCGGCCGGCCCTGTTCAACGGATTTTTGGCTCATTTTTTGCGTTTTCAACGTGCTTGCATGGGCCGTCAGTGATTTGGCAACGCCTTGAATGTTTTTTTTTTTTCCTTCACCACGTGTATGTATATACTTGCGCGATTCGAGCCGCCCCAGCGCGGTGCCAAATTTGGGCCTGACCCAAACCGTAGTCATCAATGATCATCAAAGTCCATGTCAGTCTTGTCAGTCTCCCGCAACATGGTCTGGTTTGATCAAGGCACCCCCAACTCTAACCTCTGTGGCCTCTTTTCCTTGGCATCTCAATCTCCTGTTTAGCGATGCGGATTAATGCACTTTATAGGGTTCAAACACGGGCTTCTGCCCGTTAAACCATGAAAAGAGGAGTCTGGATTTCTCCGAGGGCGGCTGTCTGGTTTCATAATGGTGTTCCCACTTGCTGCGCAACCGAGGTAGCCTCATGCCCCTTGCAGGCTGTTATTATTGGTCTTGCAAGCTGACACCGGTCTCCCCTGTCTACCTTACTTACCCGTTGTGGGCACCCATCTCACCCATCTCACCCATCTCTGGTCCGTGCGACCTGCCCGCATCGCCATGCGTATTTGCACCAAGACCAAGTACGACGACCTAATGCAACAAGGTTGAACTGAACTAGCACAACAACGGCCGCCAGTAATGGCACTCCAAGACCTAGTGCAACGGTTCAATTTGCCCAGCAATCACATGAGCGCCATCTCTTCAACTGAAAAATCATCTATATTCTTCACTTCAATAACGCAGTAATAGTACATGGTTATAGCCCGCCAACTCCAATCATTCGCTGCATCTTCAATCCAGCGTATTCATCTTCCAATCCCTATTGACTTGGCTGATTTGGCAGAACCACTATTCACCCAACTTACTACTGACCCTGCGCGGTCGACCACTTCGACGCAAGCTCGACGTGTCGGGTTTGATCTTCACAATCACAGAGTCCTGAATCTCGTCCCTGTCGACCCCCTTCTTCTTCTTCTTCTTGGCCGGACCACGCATTAGTCTTCTCCCTCTCTCGGGCTCAACCGCCTGCTCCGCCTGCTCCGCCTCCTCCGCCTCTTCCGCCTCCTCCCTGCCCGGGAGACACTTCCTGCCCCGCGCTTTGCGCTCATCAGTCGTGTTCAAGAATCTATGTATAAGCCTGTGATCCAATATTCGCTCCTCCTTGTCTAAAGGCCCGGCCTTCTCAGTCTTGGGCCACATGTAGCCATATAACTTGGAGTGTCGCTCACACCGGGGACAGGAGGACCGAGTAACATAAGCATTTTGCTGTACGAAATACCCGTTGCAAATCATGCACTGGATCCACGCCATTTCTGGCTCAGAGAGGAGCAGAGGAGTCAGAACGTAGTCCCCGGGTGTGCGTGTCTTGGCCCGAGGTGATGCCTCCCTGGATAGGCTGTGATGTCTGCCCTTTCGCCGACCTTGCTCTTCATCGGCTGCTGTGGCCACTTCGGACACGTCAACCGTCTCTATGCTCACGGATATTGGGGCAACAATGGCCGATCCAGAGCTGCTGGGGGCGTTGAGAATCGATGATATGGACATGGGCCGTAATTCCGTCTTCGGCGAATGAGATGACCTGTTTAATTCACACTCCTTGGATGACTGCGGTGATCTCTGACTCTGTACACTCTCTGGAGAAAATGGTGCCACATAACTCATCGCGTCTGCTCCCGGGTGGGCGCAGGTTTCGAGTAAGGGTTCGGGACTGTCCTTCTCGGGAGACGTGACATCTGTCTCGAGTATGTCCTCATTGCTTGACAATGTACTTCCGCTCACGGAGCTCCCCCGGGACACAGGGAGATGTGGCACAGGCTCAATCGTGTGTTTGAGCTTCTTTGCTGGCGTGATTGGCGGGGTTGCCATTGCCTCCATTTTCCTCTTTCGACCGCTAGGTGTCTCAGGCGTCGGTGATGCGGCCGTTGATGAATCGTGAGCGTTGCTGAGCCGCGAGGTCTTCGCCTTGGTCCTTGGCACTCGAGGCCGAATGCCTGGGGTCACAGAGGGAGTCCGAGATCCGCCAACACTACCCTCCCGTCGCCGTCGCCGTAAAGAATACACCTCGGGTCTGCCTTCCTCCACACTTGTCTGTACAATCGTGACGCCTTCTTCAGGCTCCCAGCCATTCCTCAATTCCTTCTCACACGTTCCACATAGACACTCACAATTATCTTCCCCGAAATAGCTTTCTCCATATGTGACAGTAATTTCCTCCCCTGATTCAATAGGCCGTATAGCCACAATCTCGATTCCAGCATTGCTTGTTGTCATTAGTTTAGCGTTGGCATCGCAGTCGTGGTTGGCGAATCGTGCGGGACCCATGAACAGACTCGTGCTCTTGCTGCGCGAGCTGACAACCATGCTGAAGTCCTTCTTACGCGCCGCAATCTCATGCTCCTCCTCAGGTGTAATGACGACTTGAATACCCGATAGATACTTGATCGATTCGTTGCGCTTAATGTAGCGTCTGGCCGTAATACTAGCCTCGTGAGAGACGATTGTGTACCGATTCGTGGAGCTGACTTCCCACGGACAATCGGGCAGATAAATCTGCAAATATCGTCGCAGGTGTCGTTTAAAGTCGTCCCTTTCCCTGTCCGTCTTCAACGAGTTGATGAACCTCCTCAACCCATCAGTGGCAAGCAGCTTATCCTCAGCCGCCGAAATGTCCTTCCACAAAACCACCTCATCCTGTATGATTTTGGTGATTACGCTCTCCGATACACCTCGAGAGGGATGATACGAAGGGCGATTCTTTGGGACAGTCGTCCAGTAATACACCTGCGTCAACAAAGTTAGCAGCAACCTCTCATGTCTCGTCCATCTGAGTTCAAACTGACATGGTCAACCAACGCATCGGTCAAGATGTCATCATAGGCCGAAAGTTGCGCCAAGGTGAGGCGATGCCTCGCTGGTGCCGCTACAGCTTTCGACGTTGGCATCGTTACCAATGTGCCTCAGTGAGACGGCCTGGGCTGCGTTTTGGGAGGCTCGGGAGGTGCGGGTTTGACCAGCGACACCGCCGAGCGGATTGCTCAAGCAATACACTTTCTCAGCTGAATTCGAGCTCTCCTCGTAGACCAGTATCCCCTCAGCCTTGGCTCACCTCCAGCTCGGACAGCCACAGTCGTCAAGTGAACAGATTTCAAAGTTTCAGCTCACAGCCCACTTCCCTTATTCACAACGTCATACTCGCCCTTCTCAAACAAGGTAGGAACAAACACCAGAGCAAAAACAAAGGAATGTTAAAAAAAAGGAGCGTAGAGAGGGAGTGAATGTAGGTGAAAAATTCGAGAAGGGACCTGCCTCACAGTCATGCAATTGTGTGCTCGACAGATCCAAACATGATGAGACTTGGGAATCAGGAGTGATGTTGGGTTGGCTCCTGTCACTTGCGCATTCCAAATGGCGGCTTCACCCACCATCTGGCCCTTCTAAGTGGGTCCCCCATAAAACGAGCTTGGCCCAGCAACCAAATTGCTCAAGCAAGCTGCCCAGTAATACAGGGGGCGCTTTCCTTTCTTGGGGAATACTGTGGCGTCGCCTGCACGTGACCTTGAATTTTCAAAAAGCGCTCTACACCACCACTGGAAGCATTCTGGATGTGGTGATGTCAAGCAGCTCTGAAGGCGGCCCAAGACAACCAACCAGAATGATTCAATTAAAGGCAAGTTATGATCGCTTTTTACGTCTATATCTGCACAGTAATTTTAATTAATGCAGACGATGCTTAACTGCATCGACAACTCGGGCGCCGCCCTCGTCGAATGCGCCCTGGTCGTTGGACAGAAGCGGCATGCCCGTATCGGTACGCCACTCCTGCCCTATCCCCTGGCCCGATTTTGGACGGAGCTTACAAATGCAGGTGACCGCATTGTTGTCGTTGTCCAGGAACAAAGAGGCGCATCCTCCTCCGGCATGGCTGGCATCTCGGCCGCTGCCAAAGTCAAACGCGGCGACATTCGACACGCAGTCGTCGTACGAACCAAGTACCCTACACAGCGACGCGACGGTTCCGTGGTCCGCTTCGACGACAATGCTTGTGTTTTGCTCAACAAGTCTGGAGATCCTGTGGGATCGCGAATCAACGGCGTCGTCGGGGCCGAGTTGAAGAGGAAGAAGTGGAGCAAGATTTTGTCCATGGCGCCAATGCAGGCATAACAGAGGGGACGAGTTTGTCGACACTTGTACGGCAAGGGGGAACCATGCGACTGCTCGAGAGGTGCGATATGAAGGACAAGAATTTGTCGAATTCTGCAGGCGTGTCAGGGTCTTCTTGTACGACGGGATATATTGTAATATTACATTTTGGCATTTGCGAGGCGTTAGACTAGAGCAGAAAGCTCAATTCCAATCTCATAACATTACGTCGCTTGGCCATTAACTGGCCCTCTGTGTCACTGCATCAGCTCTTACGGGAATTTTGACTTTGCAGGTGGTGCATTGCACCCTGTATTCATTTTCATCGTCATCTTCTCCACCTATTCCTGTCACAATAGTATATAAAACGTCGCCCAAGTGCAACAAAACCAAGTTTGCTCTACAAAAGTGATGCCCTGTATTCTTCTACCAATAAACGCCAACCTAAATTTGATCTATACCAGACCAAAACACACCAACCTCTCCCTCCTTGGACCCTCGGTATGCAGCGTAGCAAGTCGATCTGTGGGGTATCATAGCTCATCATCGACTACTAGTCGAAAATATGACCGCATTCGCAGCAGACATAAAACAATTTCTTCATGTTCAACCAAATTAGCAAGCGGCATCAAATCAAAAGCCGAAAGCGCAAACCAAAGCATGACCCCATTAAAGAGAAAGGAGTCCCATTCATGGTGAGCCTTACCATGCCAGTTTCAGCGCTTCGCTCTTGAGATTGGAAAAACACAGCTTCTTCGTGGTTGCACCTTGGGCACGTCTTGTTCGACCGAGGGAGCTGTAGACGAGAAATACAACATTGTGTCAGCAAGCAGTGTCAACGCCAAGGTTCACGAGTTCCAAAGATAAGGAGCCATGCATCTGCCGTCACTGCTAGCTTCATCTTGCGCGCCAAAAGTCGAAACCCAATCTAGTGGCCACCAGCAGTCACGAAAGTGTTGAAGTCGAGCGTCATCAGTAGGAGTCGCTGTCTCATGGTGGACAAGTGCTGATTGAAGTGTCCTTGACTCGGACCAATTCGAAGTCGCCAGAAGGCCCCAATACATGTCAACAGTCTCATCCGAGATGCGGTTGATGGGGGTAGGGTTAGTCGTTTCGGGTTCGAAAATATATTCCATGAGTTCGTCGTCGAATTCGGTAAACGGTTCGTCAGACTCGTCCGTTGGGCCGCAGCCGACAGGTTGGGCCAAGCCTCTGGCATTGTCCACCACAAAATCGTCCTCTTCGCTCAACGTCTCCCACTGAAGCTGAAGGGCAGTTCCATCCGTATCCATATCGCCACAGTTGTTGCAATAAATGAAGCAGCCACAGCTCGTGCAGGAAACAAACGGGGCATCACTAACCGTTGGGTCAGATCCGACGTCCTGGGTCACACCGGCGGTTTCACCAGCAGAGTTGTTCAAGACATTGCGGAATACGCAAGTGGATTGGGCTTCTTCTGTATACTGGCATGTTCGGCAGGTGAATTGCAGCTTGTGTGAGTCTTCATCTTCCTTGGGGTAAAGCATGTTGGAGCATTCTGAGCAGAATCGAAAGGTAATTTGTTCGAGCTTCTTCTGGCCGGAGCCCTCGTATGAGGTTGTGGATTGGGGAGTAGCCATGGCTTCCGTTGTGTGGAATTCCGATGACGAGGCAATTGACCAAGATGCTTCGGGAGTGATGAGGGCGGATGCGCACACGGAGGATGGCAGAGAATGTGTCGTATGCACGCGGGATAGAGCCGTCGAGCTAATGCGCAGCGGCGCTGGTGGACTGACTGAGATCAAGACGCTACGCGATGGGTGCGTCGATGAAAGAAAGGAAGCAAAGAAGCGCGTCGGTGATGGGAGGAGGCAAAGGGCTTTTTTTTGGTCGTTGGTGACAGTGAGTCGAAGGCAGCCTGAAAGTGGGGCAGGCAGAAATCCGCCGTCTGCTTTGCTGGCCGTGGAGATGGATGGTTGACAAGAGCATGAGAGGCGACTTCCTCAGTCATCAATCTATCCTATTATATATTGAATGCAGCGTCTAAAAGCAAGGAATACCCGGGCCACTATTCATTTCTATCCAAGATTGCAAGTTCAGTCAACCAACATTTTGTGCAAACGCATTGGCGTATCCGGATTCCCATTGTGCGAAACCCAGCGCCAAGACAGAGCTCTTCCTTTGATGAACTTGTACATAGAGAAGGCTGTTCATCAGGCAAACACCAGGCCACCGGCTCTCTGTACAGCGTTTGATGTCGCACTATACTACCTTTGCAGAGGAGTCGGGTTTGCTTTGCCGATATTGAACAACAGCTATTCCCCCGCATTTGTCAGAACAAGCCAGTTAAGACGACTCCCAACTCCGACGACGACAGCACCCTTCCTCGTGACAGCCACTTAAACTGCTCTTGGCCCAAAATACCTACCAAACTCAGCAAAATCAAGCTGCATCTGCTGCCCCATCCACAGCGTCTCACCACGTGTGGCCGATCATCCAGGCTTAGTTCAAGTCGCCCCCATACCACTCATGCAGATGACCTCTTCCAGGCCCCCAGCACGGCACCGCGATGCCAGAAATGGACAACAGCCAGCAAACATACCTAGGTACTTCTGAAAAGCAGCCGCTAAAACATGCAACGTGACCTATGCTCAACGGATACGTCGCTAGCGCCTGCCCTCTGGCCATAACTATCTTGGAACCAGCCTCGTGATGGGCGGCTGAGGAGAGTTCATTCGCCAGTTTGGCTGGTGGCCTTGCCAGAGATGCTGCGGTTTTGCGTCTTGTTCAGGTACGCTCAACACCCTGCAGACACCTGCATGCCGGCTGCCTGTTCTCCATGCTTGATGGATGCCGAACAGAGGCACAGGCATGAAGGGCGGGGGAGGACCCTAGGTACTAGGAACCTACGTAAGCAAGCAGGAGGGTTGTATCTCTTCTGCGCGTCGAGCCTGCCAGTTCGGGGCCGTAGTTGTATCATGTACTCCCTTCCTTCATGGTGATTCCTTGTGTGGCCACTCTTTGTGACATCTCGCCACCCACCAGACTCACGGCGACTGGCCCCCCCCCGTATCCAGGGCCAATCTCACATCTGGCCAGGTGCCCAATTAGTTCATCCCTCCTCTACTTGAGGCCTTGTCTGTTCGCGCCTCAAGAGCCCTACTCCTCTCCGGCGCGGACACACGAGATGTGGGGCAGAAGCACCAGACCCTGCCCAGGCACTTTGGTCGCTGATGCGAGGCAGGCCCGTCACAAATACTGGAGGTGCCTTCCTTATTGGCTGCTAAGCCAATGTCAATCCACCCTCGGCACGTCATTCCCCGCTATGGGCAACCAGCTGCGGGCGAGTAACTCGGTGCCACAGCGCAGTGTTGAACCCCGCCGTTGCTCCTCCGTCGCCTGGGGAAAGCTCTTTCCAAGCTGCCAACGAACCAGACATACCATCATCGTCGACCTAGTTGCGTGACCTTCACTTGTGCACTTCCGAGCTTCCCCAAAGTCTCTTCTGCTCCTCTGACCTGTCCCGAAACCCAGAGGGTGACGAGCCCATCGCTGCGACGCTCTGTGACCAACGACGCCCCGTCCATATATCTCTATTTACATTGCCAACCGTGCCTGTCGCATCTTTTCTCAGCCCCAAGCCAACGATAGCTGCCTCGCTCTCCCCCCCTCCTTTGGCATCCCCAACTCTTTACACAATTTCACATCATGGTGCGTCCAGCATACCCCCCCTTCTCCATGACCTCGCAGCTTTTCTCTGGCGATACTCTCGCTGAATTGCGCAGCGCAGCGCTCCCCATTGTCATGGCACGCCATACTTCATCACCTCCCTGAACAAGCCCAGAACGATTCTGCGGCTAACATTTCTCTTCACAGGCTGATACAGGTCTTCCCCCCAACTGGGAGGTGCGCCACTCCAACTCTAAGAACCTCCCGTACTACTTCAACTCTGCCGAGAAAGTCTCGCGTTGGGAACCCCCCCAAGGCACCGATACCGAGAAGCTAAAGCACTATATGGCTGCCCACCACAGCGCCGGCTCGCGGCCCGGAGCCGTTCCAGGTGTCCCCGACGGCAAAATTCGCGCGGCGCACCTATTGGTGAAGCACAAGGATAGCAGACGGCCCAGCAGCTGGCGAGAAGTAGGCGCTTCTCTTCGAATTATCCCCACGAATGGCAGGATAGAGTTTCTAATGGCACTGGAATGTAGTCCGAGATCACGCGCACCAAGGACGAAGCAATGGAAATCATCAAAGCGCACGAGGCCAAGATCAAGTCTGGAGCCATCTCCCTTGGCGACTTGGCTCCCACCGAGTCGGATTGCTCATCTGCCCGTAAGCGCGGCGACTTGGGCTACTTTGGTCGCGGGGATATGCAAAAGGAGTTTGAGGACGCGGCCTTTGCGCTCAAGCCCGGTGAGATGAGCGGTGTCGTGGAAACGGCTAGTGGGCTGCATTTGATTGAGAGGTATCTTTGTTTCTTCTTCTTTCTTTTGGCGAAACAATTGCTTACATTGAACACAGATTGGAGTAAAAGCCGTGGTTGTGCACATGATTCCCAGGTTGCGAAAATAGCTGGAAAATGGTGTGATACGTCGCAATGTGTCAATATGTTATACTGGAAAAGCTTCAAAATTCTATATTGATCTCAACAGCGATTTTAAATATACTTTGAAGAGCCTACGGCGCGGCCCCCTGCTATCGATATGTCTGGAAGCAATGTTTGTTCTGGGGATCTTGACTCGACCACTCCGCCCTTGTCTGCATCCCACTATATCTACTCAGCTATTTCTGTTGGTGCTTGTAAGTTCGTTCTTTCTTTGAGAAAAAGTCACGGCGAGCAACTGGTCAGACCATCACTTGTCCCCCTTCGTCCTCATCGTGACGCCATGTGCAAGTCGACTGTTTCCAGCCCCATCGTCCAGCGAATCCAATCGAGTAACCCTTGTCCAAATCTATTCACGTGTTTCTCGTTTAGCCTTGTACCTCGTGATTCATATCAGAAACATGTTAGCATCATCACCAGTAAGCCAGCTTTAGTGTGGTGGTTTTGAACGGCTCCAAGGTTGTAAATACAACGGTCATGACGCCAAACATGGTCATGGAGAGAGCCGCGTAGGGAGCGGCCCGACTCTGTACCTCGTAGAGATAAGATACACCCATGGCAGCACCGTTGATCCCAATGGCAGTCCCGGCTGCGACAGTAATGGCACTGTCTTCATGGGCTGGATCAGGGGAATTTTGCGCATTGCCATCCGACTCGGATTCAACCGTTGGCACGGAAAGCTTGTCTAGGAGAACAGGATACACGAGCTGCCCCAAAATACCATTGCTGACTACCAGTGTTGCGTTCAACGCTATGTTGCCTCCCAGGGCTTTGACCGAAGGTTTGGCGAGTGCCAGCGTTGCGCTTCGAGCGCTAAAGGCTAGTGCTTCCTCTGGCTGCAACCCAACGCCTCGGGCGAGTAGCACAGAAAGGAAGACATTGCCACAAGCCGCAATGGCTGAAAATAGCAAGGTAGAAATACCCGAAACACTAAACAGTTGCCTTCGGCATTCGTACAGTTTAAAACCCCATGTAACCATGCCACACTCGAGCAAGGACAAGGCAGCATCCCCAGCACCAAACCATTGCCGTAGATTTTGTGACGTTTCAGACTGAAAGACAGTGGCTGTCCAAATGCTGTATAGTGGGCTTCCGCTGCTAAAGTCTTCCAGAACCTTGGAAATGCCCCCACTTCTCCTGAGCCAGCCTTTGAAGCGAGTGAAGCCAAGCATTAACAGCGTGGTTATCAGGACCGGGTTGCTCAAAGTTGCAAGGGTGTGGCGACATCGTATGCTGGACCCGAACAGATGTGAGGACTTTATCTTGCGCTGTAGTCGTATAGCGACAATCCAGCAAAGCCATAGAGAGAAGCCATCCAGGGGTCTGCTATCGTGAAGTGCAATCTCCAGAGGAATGCCGATACATGTGATGCCAATAATACACAAAATAACATAGCCATTGCTTTTCAAAATATCCCAGTGGCTTCTATGTGGCTTGACTTTTGCTTCAACAATTGTTTGGTTCTCGGCAGCTCGAGTGACGTTGAAGGAGGATGTCTGGTCCTCTTGTTTGTCGACTGTATCGTCCAATGTCAGACACGGACGTTCATAGCGCTGGATTGTGGCCTGCCGCGTCGTTTCGTTGACATTGTAACTGGAAGGAAATGCTGGAGTGGCCGCTGACTTGGTCTGCCTACTTGTAATTACCCATGAGCGCAAAAAGGTGAACAACAATAAACCCCAAAAGGCAAGTAAAAACGCGGCGGCCCACGAGACAACGGCTGTAATGGCTAGTTGGCGGTCAGATGGCGGATGCGGGAGGCCTGAGGATTGAGGATTGAGGATTGAGAAAAAGTGCAACGTACTAGAAGTCGCAATAATATAGCCGACATCTCGGATGCCAAGGATATGATTCAGCATTATAATTGGCACACTGAATCCGACCCCGAGCTGAGCGTTGATAAAGGCCACCTGTTTTGCCCCGAATCAGTGTTAGCCCCATTCCACCAAAGTAAAGTACCGAAAAAGGAAGAGGTACAAACCTTGGACTTAATCCATCTGCGGTAGATTTTGTCGCAGCTCTGGCACACACAGCCAGCAGCTGTCATGATGGTGAAAATGACAACCATGCCGACAATGGATCCGAAGTATTGAAGTCGCGCCGAAGCTAGTACAAAGCTCCAGCCCCAAATCTTCAACTCAGCTGTCAAATAGATAGCCGAAACACATGCGACCCAAATCAGATGGTGAATGGCTTCGTTTCCTCGGGCTCGCCAAACTGATTGATCGGAAGCCATCGTTCTCGTCATGATGTTTGAGTTCGGATATCCGGTAATGGTGACGAGAGACAGATGAATCGCTTACGACTGAAACTGCTCTTAACACCGAAGAGGCTTGTGGCATGGCCAATACAGCACGGCCATTCGGAGCTGAGCATTATGTGTCCGGTTCACCGCGAGCGCTCTTTCCACTGTGCAACGGTATGTCTCTGGAAATAGTATTCGGGTCTGAGATGCAATGCGCCGGTCAATGCTGTGCGCGAGTCTGAGCTATACGAGTTTGTTACACTTGGGTATTGACTGGAGCGTCCAGGCTTTTGGCAAACTTGACATGACTCGAATATCACAAGAGTTCAGCGGCAATCCGTGTCCAACGCAAAGTAAATGAGCGGCTATGCATAGTGAGTCCATCCTCAGGGGAAAGTGAGAAGGCGGCAGGTCACAAGGCAAAATGGGAGCGAGAGCTACGCCTGACATGAGCATCAGCTTGTGCTCACATTGATTGAATGCGGTGCGATGAGAACCATACCAAGGCAAGCATCTTACGAGCGCAGTGATCTCGAGGATTGGCCTCCTGGAGAGCATCACATTACGCGCACCGCAGCTGACTGCCAAGGGGCAAGAACCTAACCCCCAATCCATGTGCCGTGTTCATCAAACGCGGTGCAGAGCTGGCAAGCGCCGTCAAGCCATTGTTCGTTTAATCGAAGCTTATGCCGCCATGCCAAGACCCGACGCGCCATTCTCACGGCAAGACTGAAGTTGTTGTTAGAACTGGCCGGCGGCATGAATGAGACCTTGGCCAAGGCCGCCCGTTTGTGTTTGTCTTTGTTCAGGGCATTGACGCAGAAACACGTCAGGCGGCCCTCAAGGTCAGCCCAAGGCTCGAGCAGGGCAGGGGCACAGAGCTATATGTGTTTCAGCAAACACTGGAGATGCAGCAACGTGCCGCAAGGCAAGCAGCATCTTGTGTTGTCATGCTGCGATGGTGCATTGTGGTCAGTGTTCCTGGCGTGCCATGTATGGATGGGCAAATTCATCCCCATTGTTCATGAAAAGGACGAGCCTTGATGAAGGTTCATTGTTAGACAATGAACATTGTATACCTTGACAAGTTGACGGGGACTCTCCTGTGTGCGAGGCACTGGCAGTGAAGAGGTTGAAGTGATTTGAGGCAAGGGCCTGGCCCCTTCCCATTGAGCCTCCGCCCACCCCGCTGGTTGGTCAATGACGACCAACCAATCAATGCGTCCAGGCAATATACAATAGACATGGACCTCAACGGCAGTGCCAGGCTGCCAGCCAACCCTGCTCCCTGCGCCACATCCGTTCTTTCCTCATTTGCCTTCAGGACCAATGCGTCAGTCTCCTCCATTTGAACCCCCCCCCCCCCCCCCCCCCCCCCCCCCCACAGGCTTTACCTTTAGGATGCAACTCATGGCAATGACAATGCCACAACCTGTCCATTGCCACGGGGCTGAAGCGCACGAGGTCGCAGAATTGACCAACACTTGACACACCGTACTCTGAATTTGCTGGGCCCATTTCGCTAACAAGGCGGTCAGAGGGGATGCTCTAGCTCAGACAAGAGCGTGATACAGATCGGATCCTATCCACGCTGGCAGCGAAGAACGCCACCTCGCTTCATCATACAACCACTATGGATACCGCACGAAGAAAGGAGGCCGAGGCCCTCGTTATGAAAGCATCCCGCACGCATGGCATTCAGAGCGGCAGAGCTGACGTGCAGTCAGCCCTGGATGACCCCCAACACGGGCCTGCGCTTGTCGAATGGGCATTGACGTACCTGGGACGTGATACACTGCTGACGGAGAAGGAACTGGAAATGTGAGCAAATTGAAAAGATGTTTTATTATGAATTTTTTTATGGACATCAAGCTGAACATGGAACCTAGGTATTTGGCACTGGACGAAAATGGGCGCGTGGACCAGCTCGCTGATTTGCACGACCTTGCCGAGGTGCAATCTGTGACGGAAGATGAGTTGAGGGCGGCCATTGAGGAACTTGGGAGATCTACAGAGACTGTATCCAAGCAAGCGGAGACACTGCGGCAACAGCAGGACGCCATGTCCCGACTGGCGAAGAAGCAGTGTGAGAATGCTGCTCGTCGAGAGGAGTTAGAGCAAGTACGAAGAAAGCAGTCTGAGCTCGAGCGTGCTCAACTTACCAAGGAGGTAAGACTTACGATTCAATCCTTCAGCTGGAGATTAGTAATTAACACTATTCAAGATTGGACAAATATCTCAGGACATTACCTTTCGCCTGGCGGACTTTGAACAGCATGGGACCGCTGTGAACGACAGTATCACAGCCGTGTTGCAGGGCGACGACAAGTTGCTGTCAAGTTTGCAAAAGCTAGGATGGGAACTCGATCAACCAGACCCAAATGAGACACAAGCCCTTGAGAGGCTCCAGGAGGCATGCATGCGGTAAGACAACGGTTAGCCATGGCGGGTGGCCACTTCACTAACGACATGGTCAAGTTTAATCAAAGCAACCGTGGAAACTGTTCGCACTAGACTCGACACGACATACCTGGAAACACTCGTCACAATAGAACGATCTGGCACTGCAGAGCCAGCCGCGAACGATGAAGTCAAAGATCTCCAAGAAGAGGTGGAGTCACTCTATTCTGAGATCCTATCTGTGGCGCAAATGTCCGTGAATAAACAACACCTTGAGCCAGCTCTCAAGGCCGTCGCCGCCCAAAGTGGTCATAGCATGCTGAAGACAGCCACTTCACTAAATTATGTGCGTCAGCTCTGTGTTACTTTCCGTTTCACGCTACCCACCCAATCATTAACATTCCGTTCAGGCCCATGAATGCCTCGTCTTCCTTCTAGATCGAATGACTAGGGTCTATGCGCACGTCAAGTCACACAAGTCGTATCAGGCCGCCTATGCGGCGATACAGGCCACTGCAAAGGCAGAACTGGCAGTGGAAGTAGCTCCGACGAAGCAGTTGCGGCCAGCAGCATTTTCTTCCCCAGTACGGAGGGCATCTCCAACTCGAACGCCCAGCACGCGCCCCAGACGAAGATCCTCTCCCGATGGAGAAGAGTCGCCAATAGAGACACTCCTTCAAAATTTGGCCGTGACGTTACCACGTCACAGCACCAAGCTTTGCGACCAAGTCGCTCTCCTACAAAAGGTGCTTGCCGAAAGAACCGATAAATGCAACGATGTGGCACAGGGAACTCAGGAGAGCTTCGAAAAAACTGCCCGCGCACAACTCGATGACACAAGACTAGCGCTCCAGCTTGCTCGGGATAGCCTTCTCGCAGAAAGCCCCTTTGCTGAAGTGAAACTGGTTGACCCGGACATTGAAGGCTCTATTCTGGTGCTTGGTCAAGAGGTAGACAAGGCTCAGCAGAAATTGCGATTGCTTGAAGGACAAAGTATTGCGACAAAGAGCGAGAAGAGAGAGGAGTTAATTCGGAGATGGGGGTCGTAGGATCATATACAATGACGTTGTTCATATCGGAGAGAAGTATGAGCCCTGGTCAGGTGTATGTGTATGTGTCGTGCCATCATGGAGCACGTTGTGTGATATTTTGCCCTTGCGTGCCATTGGGCTTTATTTCATATTAGATGCCAGGATAAAGTACATAGGTAGTGAAACTCTTTGCCGACTTGTTCACAGCGACCCTATAGCGGAGTGTCAGCTCTTAAGGCACTTCACCGTGATGACCATAGTCTCTCGGTAGAGAACAGAGACGAAGTAGATGATACCCACTGTTTGGGAATATTTGATCGAATGCCTCGTACCGCATCTGGATTACTTAGCTGAACAAATAACAGAATGGAGTTTAGTAGCTCAAGAACGCAGCAAAAAGGGACGGAGCCCTTGTAGGCTTTTCGGGGCTGCGATTCAGGTCCAGTTTATGTCAGCCAACTTGCACAGACATGTTGCTCTTAGTTTTGTCATGAGATGTATCATGTTGGGGCAGTATCCATAAAGGGACATGCATTTAAGTCGTGTTAAGTACACTCAAACTGTCTCTATCTACCTAGGTAGGTAGATGTCGATTCAATCCATCATTAAATTTCCGCCAACGACCGTGATTCTCCAGCTCAATCATGTGTCATGGTCACCATGGTTGCATCAGCTCTGATGGCCACTTTGAAAATATTGCTGTTATGCCCTGTTTCAGGCTCTGTTTCCGCTTCCGTGAATCCGGAGGGTACAATTTGGGAGGGTTTATTTAGCATACTTAAAATAGCCTGGGATGCTGCCGACTTCGTCGGTATCCTAGGCGCAGGCAAAGCGGCGGTAGCCAGGCTATTTTAGATTTTTTACGAAATATAAAGTAGTATTATGTGTTTTTTAAAAGGCTTGATTTGAAAGGCTCGATTTAAAGGGCTCGTTTAAAGGGCTCGATTAAAGGGCTTGATTTAAAGGGCTTGATTTGAATCTCTGCCCAGGCTCAATTAAAGGGCTCGATTTGCTCGATTTAAAGGGCTTGATTTGAAGGGCTTGATTAAAGGGCTCGTTTAAAGGGCTCGTTTGAAGGGCTTAATTAAAGGGCTTGATTTGCTTAATTTGAAGGGCTTGATTTGCTCGATTTAAAGGGCTCGTTTAAAGGGCTCGATTAAAGGGCTCGATTAAAGGGCTCGATTAAAGGGCTCGATTTGCTCGATTTAAAGGGCTTGATTTGAAGGGCTTGATTAAAGGGCTCGTTTAAAGGGCTCGTTTAAAGGGCTTAATTAAAGGGCTTGATTTGCTTAATTTAAAGGGCTTGATTTAAAAGGCTTGAATTAAAGGGCTCGATTGAAGGGCTCGATTTGCTCGATTTAAAGGGCTTGATTTGCTCGATTTAAAGGGCTCGTTTAAAGGGCTCGTTTGAAGGGCTTAATTAAAGGGCTTGATTTGCTTAATTTGAAGGGCTTGATTTGCTCGATTTAAAGGGCTCGTTTAAAGGGCTCGATTAAAGGGCTTGATTAAAGGGCTCGATTAAAGGGCTCGATTTGCTCGATTTAAAGGGCTTGATTTGCTCGATTTAAAGGGCTCGTTTAAAGGGCTTGATTTGAAAGGGCTTGATTTAAAGATTTATTTTTCATAGATCATGAAGTGGCATTGTGTGTTTTTTCCCTCCGGGGGCCCTGCCGGGGGCTCCTGCCTGCGGCGCTGCCTACCTTCCGTAACATCACAACGCGCCTGCTAAAAGCATCACTAACTCGGTACGTACCTTAAATTCCTGCTCGTCTAATCGCCGATGAGTATTCGATTTCTGACTAATTACCGATAAGTATTCTAAAAGTTATTAGCCTCACTATTAGATTTATTTTAAATAGGCAAAGCGGGCAGCTGCAGCCTTCGGAACTGCATCTTCACTTGCCTTCGTTCCGCATTTCACGCAAAACTCAGGCAAAGCGGCGCTTTGCCTGATAAGTACCTTCTGGCAGATTTAGCATCCCCTCCTGTGGCTAGGCCCTGAGGGCGCCCATGGCAACAAGGCGGCCACCACACAACGCAACAACGCAACGACGCCGCCAGTTAACTTATTTGAGCATTTGAAGCCATTCGCACAATTTTGACCTACAATGAAGGCTCTATTCAACCGTACAATTCCAACCTTCGAGGCGGTAAGGGTGGCGATCAACAGCGCTACAAGGGATATTGGGTATAACCTCGTTATTCATCAGCAGCGGCCAAACGCTACAAACCTTACCCGAATCATCATGCGATGCTGTAGGGGCCGTATTCAAAACGTCCCTTCGACAAATGAAGCTCATGATAATCACCGCCGCTCAAATGCTACCACGCAAAAGGCAGCTTGTAGCTTCAAACTCACGGCATTCGTACGAGCCGGCAGGTATGGAATCCAGCCCCCTCGGCCCAATAATGTACACAACCATGAACTTTCGCCGAAGGCAGCATTTGCCCGATTCCGCCGTCAGATAATTGAGAAGAGAAAGGACGAGATTATCGCTATGTATAATAGCGGCAACACCACCCTAAACATCCCATCTACATTACGAGCCAACGGCGACTCGCCCGAAATTGAAGCTATCACGAGGCATGATGTGTATGGGCTCCTTCAGCGGCATCGTCCAGGATTATCGTTTCGGAAAGAATAGAGTAAGCAAAAGGCTGACGCTTGGTGCCGATAATTCGGCGCCCTTCACAGTATTAAAACTCATCATGTCCAACACACTCCCCGTTCACGTGAAGCCGCTAGCTGGCGGTGTTTTCAACGGAATATCACAAATTGGTGATTCCGTTTGTCTGATTGTGATTTGGGCCATTGCTGCATCTGTGACAGAGCATTTTGACGCCACAGACCATCGAATTGCTTTGAAGGGTGGATTTTGAAGTGGCTCTGGACTGTCCTTTGTTATCGCTGTTGGAGGCGGTGTCATCTGTTTCCTTGCACTGAAGAATGGTGAGCTCGTCGGGAAGAAATGCGATTAACCGTGAACAATATCCCTGGTTGCCATAGAAGCCGAGAGCTGAAAGGAATGAATCCAGCGTCATTCTGTGATGTGACAACGGGAAGGGCTGGCCTGAGACAAGAGATACCTGGCGTCAGGCACTCGAGAGGTTGTGCCTGACACGTTGCGTAGATTACGACGCAAATATTACCACCTATGAGCACCCACTGGTTGGCGATGGTCCTATATATCCTCCTACAGCATATTGACCAAGAGAGATCAAGGTCAACGGCTGGATCAACTGTTATCTCCCGGTCTCCTCGCAACATCGATGCCCAAGATTGTGCCACCTCGCACAACGGTTGGTGTAATGGTGACCACAGAAGAACCGATGTACGGAGTACGGAGTACTGAGTACAACATGCGGGTGTATTGTAAGACCCAGGAACGGCTCGCAGTCTGGCTATTCTTGCGCCAAAGTCTGCAGTTGCGGACATCATCCAGAACAAAGTCTCTGCCGTTCCCTCGTATCGCGCGTTGGGACTGCCCGTACGACAAGTTTGCTCCCGCCCGAGTTCCGAGCCCATCTCCAGTGATGAGGAGGGTGGGCCGGCTTGTGCTCTTGGCCAGAGTTTGCTAGCATCGCTTGTGAAGTTGTGACCATGGCGAATATGCGTCCACGAACCAGAAGACATGTCCGAATTTCTGGTCTTCGCCTTGGGCTTGCCATTTTCCCTGTTGAGCCAAACCCTGTCAACTTGGTGACTGGTCTGGGGCCTTGGTTCCCGCCCGTTCCTGCCCGCTCCATGCTAGTAACCTAACTAAAAGTCGCTACTTGCCCGGTTGCGCACTGGTCTCCACCCACTCTTTTCCCGCCACTTCCTCCACCTCCCACTCAAGAGTTGCTCGTGCCTGGTCTTGGGTGAGCGTTTTGCCCACTACGTCACGAGACTGACTGACTTGGCCGTTGACCCTTTTGGCTTGCAACCTTTTTCCTCTTGTTCCGCTTTTTTGGACATGGCGCTTGCGCCAGATCATGTATAACTAACCGGCTCACTCGAGAAATTGCTGCGCTCGCTCATAGCTTCTGGCTCTCCTAACAGCGCAGGGTCAAAGGAAATTTGCCCGCCATGGCCGATTTCCACCCCGAGCTTCAGGCCAAGCTCGATGACTTGCAACGCGAGTTGGAGGTACGTCGAACAAAGAACTTGGCCATGGGCGCAGACTACGCCGTCCCAGGATTCTTTTCCTGCCTTGCTGATGCTGCATTCAAACTCTTGGATCGCTAACCTTGTCCCGTCAACAGGAGGGAGACATCACAGAAAAAGGGTGAGCACGAGTCAAGAGATGCCGGGTCCACGAGCAAAATCCTGCACCATTGCACATGGCGATTGCCCATGCGAGCGCCTCCTGATGCTGATACTGCTGCTTCCAGATATCAAAAGCGACGGGCATTGCTACTCTCCCAGTACGGGTACGGCGAGCCAAGCGCGCCAGTTCCCCCGCCAGCCATTCACGAACCTCCTCCCCCTCCCCGGTCCGGGTTGCGCATTCACCAACCCGACGACAGTCCGCCGCAGTCCCCTTACGATGGCCACCGAACATCTGGTTACAATAGCGCGGGCGGAAATGGCCTTGAACACGAGCCCCCAGGCTACCGGTCGAGTGCGGGCTACAGCCATCCCCCAGCAGCCTCGCACATGCCCGACTCGTCTCCCGCCAACCTCCTGCGCCCAGGCGGTCCTATAGCTGAGCGGTCCGTTGCTTTACAGCGCGATTCTCTATTCCTCACGACCACGGCTGCGTCCAGCGATGTGCCGTCTCGAAGCGATACCATGGTTTCCCGAGACTATGCGTTCAATCCCGACCAGCAAGGCACGTACATGGATGCGGGGCAACGACATCAACACCAACAGCATCCACAACACCCACAGCACCCGCAGCAATTCGATGGCAGGACTCGGACACTGCAGGATTCCCAAGGCTATTTTTCCGACTTTGCTGGTCAGCAGCATTATGACCAGGCTCAGCCGGGAGCTGAATATGGGGCGTCTCATAGATACTCATCTGGGGAGGCATTCTCTCCCACAGCCGCCATGCCTCCGCCAATGCTCACCGCCAACGATCTTCCTCCGCCCGAAGTGCTAGAGTACTTGCAGCCTCTTGAGCCGCGAGAGGTGCCGTTTGCCATTCAGGACCCGCACGATGTCAACATCCCCATGTCGCGATTCGAGAACCTGGCTGCTGTCCTGCGACATCGTGCGCGCACAACTGCCAAGGTGCCTGCCTATTGGGTTCTCGACAACAAGGGGAAAGAAATTGCATCCATTACTTGGGACAAGCTTGCCTCTAGGGCGGAAAAGGTTGCTCAAGTTATCAGAGATAAGAGCTCGCTATACCGTGGCGATCGTGTGGCTCTCGTCTACCGCGACAGTGAAATAATCGACTTTGCTATTGCTCTGATGGGGTGTTTTATTGCTGGCGTAGTCGCTGTTCCAATCAACGACCTACAGGACTACCAACGTCTCAACTTTATCCTGACCTCGACGCAGGCGCATCTTGCTCTGACGACAGACAACAACTTGAAAGCTTTTCAAAGAGATATCACTGCGCAGAAACTTACTTGGCCGAAGGGGGTTGAGTGGTGGAAGACGAATGAGTTTGGAAGCTACCACCCCAAAAAGAAGGAAGATGTGCCGGCGCTGTCGGTTCCCGATCTTGCATACATCGAGTTCTCTAGGGCACCAACAGGAGACTTGAGGGGTGTTGTGCTGAGCCATCGCACCATCATGCATCAAATGGCCTGCCTGAGTGCAGTTATATCGACTATTCCAGGTAACGGACCAGGCGACACGTTCAATCCGTCATTGCGAGACAAGAATGGTCTTTTTATTGGTGGCAAGAAAGCCGGTAGCGAAATTTTGCTCTCCTACTTGGAACCTCGTCAAGGTATCGGCATGATTATTGGTGTATTATTAACTGTTTATGGTGGCCACACCACGGTATGGTTTGATAACACAGCCGTGGACGTGCCCGGTCTGTATGCGCATCTCATTACCAGATACAAAGCAACTATTATGGTGGCGGATTATCCCGGTTTAAAACGCGCAGCATACAACTACCAGCAACATCCCATGACGACACGAAACTACAAAAAAGGAATGGAACCCAACTTTCAGGCCGTCAAACTCTGCCTTATTGATACCCTTACTGTTGACGGAGAGTTCCACGAAGTCTTGGCGGATAGGTGGCTGCGCCCGCTCAGAAATCCCAGGGCGAGACAAGTTGTTGCACCCATGTTGTGTCTCCCAGAACATGGTGGAATGGTGGTTAGTGTCAGAGATTGGTTAGGGGGCGAAGAGCGCATGGGCGTACCACTCAAGCTCGAACGCGAGGCGGTTTCCGAGCCGGATTCCGACGACGACGACAAAACCGCCAAGCCTGTCTCCTCGAACGGGTTTGGAAGCTTGTTGGGCGGTGGCACAACGACTACAACGGAAAGAAGACCCGGTAATACAGAAATGAATGAGGTTCTCCTGGATCGGGAGGCACTCAAGACCAATGAAGTGGTTGTGATGGCATACGGAGATGAGGTCGCCAAAAAGGCACCAAACGAGCCGGGAATGGTTCGAGTCGGTACTTTTGGCTACCCCATCCCCGACGCCACCCTCGCCGTGGTCGACCCGGAAAGTGGCCTTCTCGCCTCTCCTCATACTGTTGGCGAAATTTGGGTTGACTCGCCCTCCCTATCTGGAGGATTTTGGGCTCAACCCAAGAACACAGAACTCATCTTTCATGCGCGGCCATACAAGTTTGAGCCAGGTGAACCCACGCCGACCCCCGTGGAGCCAGAATTTCTGCGAACGGGCCTGCTTGGCACCGTAATTGAGGGCAAGATCTTTATTCTGGGTCTCTATGAGGATCGCATACGACAAAAGGTGGAGTGGGTGGAACACGGCCACCGCGAGATAGCCGAGTACCGATATTTCTTTGTCCAGCACATGGTCGTGAGCATTGTCAAGAATATCCCCAAGATCTATGACTGCTCCGCCTTTGACGTCTTTGTCAACGATGAGCATCTGCCCGTGGTTGTGGTGGAATCTGCCACAGCATCCACGGCACCACTCACGTCTGGAGGGCCGCCACGGCAGCCTGACGTGGCGCTACTTGATTCTCTTGCCGAGAGATGCATGGAGGTGTTGATGGAGGAGCACCATCTCAGGCTTTATTGTGTTATGATCACAGCCCCCAACTCACTGCCGCGCGTTATCAAGAATGGGAGACGCGAGATTGGAAACATGCTTTGCCGCCGAGAATACGACTTGGGCAATCTGCCGTGTGTTCATGTCAAGTTTGGTGTTGAGCATGCCGTGCTTAACCTGCCCATTGGAGTTGACCCGATTGGAGGCATTTGGTCTCATATTGCGTCTGAATCCCGAGCCAACATTCTTGCGCCCGCAGACAAGCAGTATTCAGGAATCGATCGAAGAGAAGTTGTTATTGATGACCGGACCTCCACGCCCCTGAACAATTTTGCATGCATCACGGATCTCATTCAATGGCGTGTAGCTCGCCAATCGGAAGAGCTCTCATATTGCACAATTGACGGTAGAGGCAGAGAAGGCAAGGGAATAACCTGGCGCAAGTTTGACCAAAGAGTTGCCGGTGTCGCCATGTACTTGAAGAACAAGGTCAAAGTACGACCCGGCGATCACATCGTGTTGATGTACACACATTCTGAGGAATTTGTTTTTGCTGTCCACGCATGCATCAACCTGGGCGCAGTCATCATTCCCATGGCACCACTCGACCAAAATCGCCTGAACGAGGATGTCCCTGCATTCCTCCACATTGTTGCCGACTATAATGTTAAGGCTGTCCTGGTCAATCACGAGGTGGACCACTTATTGAAGCTCAAACCTGTCTCGAGTCATATCAAACAGTCGGCACAGATTCTCAAGATTGCCATTCCCACTGTCTATAATACAACAAAACCCCCAAAGCAAAATCACGGGCTACGCGACTTGGGTCTGACGATTGATCCCGCATGGATTCGGCCGGGATACCCTGTGGTCATCTGGACGTATTGGACCCCGGACCAGCGGAGAATAGCGGTCCAGTTGGGACATGATACCCTAATGGGGATGTGCAAGGTCCAAAAGGAGACGTGTCAAATGACGAGCTCTCGGCCAGTTCTCGGATGTGTGCGAAGCACGACGGGCCTTGGCTTTGTTCATACCTGTCTCATGGGTATCTACATTGGCACGCCAACGTATCTCCTGTCCCCGGTCGAGTTTGCCCAGAATCCAATGTCTCTGTTCGTTACACTTTCAAGATACAAGATTAAGGATACGTACGCAACTCCGCAAATGTTGGATCACGCAATGGCAGCGATGCATGCCAAGGGGTTCACTTTGCACGAGTTGAAGAATATGATGATCTCATCAGACAGTCGTCCTCGAGTAGATGTTTTTCAAAAGGTGCGAATGCATTTTGCCTCGGCAGGGCTCGACAGAACAGCAATCAACACGGTTTATTCGCATGTGCTGAATCCGATGATTGCGTCGAGATCATACATGTGTATCGAACCGATTGAGATTTGGCTCGATACCAAGGCTCTGCGCCGAGGACTGGTTGTACCAGTCGACCCGGAAGCTGAACCCAAGGCTCTGCTTGTGCAAGACTCCGGCATGGTTCCGGTTTCAACACAAATCGCAATCGTAAACCCCGAAAATCGCATGCACTGCTATGATGGAGAATACGGCGAGATTTGGGTCGACTCGGAGGCATGTGTGAAGTCATTCTACGGATCCAAGGATATATTTGATGCGGAAAGATTTGATGGACGCACCGTTGATGGTGATCCGGGCGTGGCCTATGTCAGGACTGGGGACCTCGGTTTCCTTCATAACGTGAGTCGGCCTATTGGGCCAGGAGGAGCCCTGGTTGATATGCAAGTTCTCTTTGTGCTTGGAAGTATTGGCGAGACGTTTGAGATCAATGGCCTCAGCCACTTCCCCATGGATATCGAGTCATCGGTCGAACGTTCCCACCGCAACATTGTACCTGGCGGCTGGTAAGCTTTACCCTGCGGAAAGCACTTGCCTTGACTCTTTGAGTGCTAATCATCTTTATAGTGCGGTGTTCCAAGCTGGCGGCCTTGTGGTGGTTCTCGTCGAGGTTAGCCGAAAGCCATACCTTGCTTCCATTGTGCCCGTTATTGTCAATGCGATATTGAACGAGCATCAAATCATTGTGGACATTGTGGCTTTTGTCAGCAAAGGCGATTTCCCCCGCTCGCGATTGGGCGAGAAACAGCGCGGCAAGATTCTGGCAGGCTGGGTCACTCGCAAACTGCGCACGCTCGCGCAGTTTGCCATTCGTGACCTTGACGCGTCCGCAATGGGCGAATCCGGCAGCGGTCCGGGTGACGCTGGCGATGGCAATCGAACATCCACAGGAAGTATCCGTAGCTCGGGAGTTCCTGCTGGAGCATCAAGCTTGAGAAATGTCGAGCATGCACCGCAAATTCTAGAGCAAGAGGAGTTTGATATTCAAATGGACCACATGTCGCATATGCCACCGCCTTCGCTGGCTCAGCCAACAGCGACAGCCTTGCACGATGATCAAGCCACGCTGACGGGATATGCGCAGGGCATGTCATCTGATGCTCAGGATCAAGAGACTGTATATCGCGACTCCACAGGGCAGCAGGGGTATAGCAGAGATGATGGCGATGATGGGCCCCCGGCTGTTGGACCAAAGCCAAACTCACCAAGAGGCGAGAACAACACTGCCGCCCCCAAGATACGAATGACTCTGCCGGGTGTAGATGGCCGAGAAGGGTTCCAGTTTTGGGACACGCCCGCTGGTGAGGATGAAGAAACGGATTGGACGTCTGATGCAATTATGCACATGAATCTTGCTGGGGGTATGAGCAATAAGTGATGGAGGGTTAATGGGGGAATCGGCGCAGTTTGTTTGCCCTTTTGAGGAGGCAAACGTAGGCAAACCGCTACGAAAGCGCTCGGCCACATCAGTGGTATCTGGTACAAGTGACGAATAGGAGGCGGTGGTGGTGTCGCATTCTGGTTGGGTTGCAATGGATGGCCTCTCCCATATTCTTTTGTTTTTCGCCTTCATATTTCTGGATTATGACTACGCCCTCGGCATGCATCAATGGATCTCTACCCGTATTGGCACGGGGTCAAGTATTACTCCAAACGACTATTACTCATGAGCAAATGTGCCAGTTTCCGAATGTCGTCAATTCAATGTACACCTGTGAGAAAGATGTGATGCTTTAAGTTTTGCGAATCACCTTGCGCCAGCGTCGCATCCAAGTCGTATTGAATCTGCCCTGGCACTTATTGTGGCACAGGGGCATGCCTCATTTCATGAGTTTGTTCTGTATTCTTGGGTTCGTAGGGGGGGCTTTGCGGACCGAGGGCACTCTTTGCCTTGATATGATGCTCGCCGGACTCGTCATTGATGCGAGAATAATCATCGTGAGAATTTAACTCCTTTAAGGCGTCTTCAAAGAAGGACACCAGCTAGCGGAACGACGATGACGACTAAGGCGACCCCGACACCTGGGGAGAGGCCACTTGAAGGGGAAGACGAATCGGGGACAGCCGCTGGGCTAATGGATTAGGGGGGTTGTGTGTTACCTGGGAATGTAACGGCTGCGACGGGGACTTGTTTTGACAATGGCACGGTCAGTTTAGCACGAAAGGTCACTCTGGAACCGTGGAAATCCTACCTCGTTGAATGTAGTCAAATGGGCTCCATCGTTGATGTTGGAGACATTCGTCATCAGCCAGTGCTGTGCCTTTTGACAGGAATTGGGATCAATGTCACTGCTCATGTAGGCAGATTTCCAATATGCACCTCCATGTTGTACTTGGTACCATTTTGGATGCCTCTTACTGAAGAGCGCACGGCGTAGCGGGCTGGAATTTTGGCGTAGACGGGCATGAACTGCCAGTGCTGAGCAGGATTGAGGTTGCCCCAAAACAGCAAGGCGGTCGCCGTTGCTTTTGGCCATGTCAACAATTTGGAACATTGACTGAAATGCCGGTTTGTCCTGCATGGCGTCAATGGCCCAAGTCATATTTAGCAACGTTGATTGAAGGACGAACCGTGATACCACACACCGAGGTTGAGTCTGGCGAGTTTCCCGTCGTCGCCCATTTTAGAGCCCTTGTCCAATGTACAATGTGATGCAATGGTTGGTGATTATGAAAACCGAGAAATTAGCGCCGGACTGTGCTAATTTCTCGGTTTTCATAATCACGGGAAGGCAAATGGTTAAAACGGTAAATATATAGCCTCTAGTTTCAGAGCGGACGGCGTGGTGCTTGATTATTGCCCCTGGGGTGCCAAAAGAGTAAGTTGGCGCGGATCTGCATCGCGCCGCCCCAACTCTGCTGGCATGTCGTGTAGTGGCATCATTTTGCCTGCCATGGGGAATGGCGCCAGGAAGAGGGGCTTGGGGTTTCTTAGCTGGCCAAACACAGTCTTTTTGTTTGGGGAGGCACACGGGTAACACAAGTATTGAAGGGGCAGGAGCGATCTGTGCACACTCGTATCACAAAATCTCCTCCCCTTTCGATTGACAAGAGGTGTCGGAAAACAGTCTCCTGTGACAGACAGGTCAGCTCGATTGACATCTCCTGAAGCAGATCCTGCTCCCAAGGTACCCAGTGCCCACCCATTCGATGTCTCCAGTCAGCCCTACGGCCAGCCGCCTTGTCAAGTCGGAGTACGAAACGTTGTTGCCACGAGGCCTGGGCAGAATTTGAACCTTGTTTTAGCGCGTGGACTCAGCCCTCCTGTCTCAATGAAAGCTACGGAGTATAGCATATAGCAAAAAGCCAGGGTGAAGGGAACTGGGGTTGTTCCTTGCACCTTCTGAGACCAAGGCACAAGGACAATAGGCGATTGCATGGGCCGTGTCCCAACAGCAGACAGGACCCAACCAAAATTTCGGTACGCATCGTGGGCACTGGACAGCAAGACTTGGCCTGGGGTGAATGCTAAGCCTTTTCAATTCGCATTGAAAGAGTCGTTGGACCTACAGGGACTTTACCAACAGAAAACGCAGGACAGCCCGCCGAATACATGAAGGCTTTGTTCAATATAGCCAGTTCTCTACAAGCCTCTCCCATGCGGCTCATCACAAGTCATGGAGCAGCTTTCTATTGGACCAGCTCCATGACAGACTGAATGCATCCTTCACATCTGATCAAGCCTTCAACGTGGCTAAAATTATTTCACTTTTCAAAGCCAGTACACCGGAAAGTTCATTCGTCTGAATTTGACATGTGGTTTCGGCAAACGTACTTTGTCATGCCTGCTGGCTCGAAGCGCAAACCGAGTGCAAATTGTGTACAAATCAACTCTTGAGAGGACGAGGCTCATATAGCAAACGCAGGCTTGAGTAATTGGTAAGTCGACTCGTTTGAAAGGTCTCTGAATAACTGAGCCAGCGTTGGCAACTGGTGGCGCCTTGATGACTTGACTTGATCACAAGCACGCTGGCAACTCTCATCCTCACCCTCCGTCACCTCATCCTTGCCCTCACCACCGCCACATCTCTCACATCTCTCGCATCTCTAGCATCTCTCACATATCTCGCACCTCTCACACCTCTCACACCTCTCGCACCTCTCGCACCTCTCGCACCTCTCGGACCTCTCACATACACACCCACCTACACTCTCGTACCTGCACACTCGTACCTACACATTCACACCAACACACTTACACTTTCTTTCACCACATGCAAATTCTCTATACCAGTTCTTGATCTCCTTCATTCAAAACGAAGCCACCTCTGAACTTTGACCACAAATCTCTTCAATCCTCTTCTATTCTGAGTACCTTGCACTTGCATCCATTTGTCCCCATTCTTGATTCTTTGTGCATGCTCTTCAGCACTCTCTCAAACTGACACGCACTCAAGATGGAAACTTTAGACAAGAAACCACTTGAGTACTGGATCAATCACATTTTTCTACCTCATGGACTCCCAAACAAGCCAGATCGAGAGATTGTTGATGGTCATCTGCTCCAAGCGCTCATCTCGTCCCTCTCCATGTTCATCACGTGCAATAACTGCACCCAGAAGAGCATTCTCAACTTGGAAGCCGCACTCAAGGTCATCAACTATATCCATCTTGACAATGGATCGCTTGACGCTGATAAGTTGCGTACTGCACTTCAAAGAGTCATCGGCAGAGGTAAGCCAGTGTCGATTTCCATGCGTTCGCCAGCGGGCCTTTTTTTCTGTTTGGCTCATACTGTAACTAGAAATCCCATATTTGCCGCTTTACCTGCCTACTGAAAATGCCGCCATTCTTATCGAAGGACAAGGAGAAGCAGCAAAGTTCAACATTTGGGGGTTGGCTCCCGATAACGACACCATCAATAAATCTACCGGTCGCATCGTGCGACAGTTTCCTGAGCATGCGGCCTCTGTTTCAACAGAGGTTCTCAATACTTGTGACTTTCTCAACTTTCTGTCCAAAACATTAGCAACAATAAGCTGGCAATGCGCAGGTTATGGAGGCAGTCAGGTGGGGCCCGACGTGCAGCCGCCGACACTGATAACCGAACTGGTATACGCTTGGATAGCCATGCATGGAACGCCGTCAAATGAGGAGAGAATTTGCAAGTACACCAGAGAAGACGTAATATTCTCAAGTCGCTGTAATAGGCCATGGCGCCGTGCTCCATTCTGGCTTTTTTTAAGAGTCATTATGCAATTTCTCCTGAGCAAACAAGGTCAGATGACACACTTGTATAAGAAATTCATGATTCATTTCATGTCACAGGTTCTAGAAAAGGCATGTGACCACAAGATAGATGACGGCATCATCTACTGCATGCGCCAGAAAATTTGCAGGCGCGTACAAAAGCTTGACTTGACTGAAGGAGAAGCCTGGATGAGAACGACGACAGACGCATTGAACAAGGCAGACACGTTGCTGAAGAAGCATTGGGATAACGTAATTGAGAAAGAGAAGAAGCTTTTGAAGACTTTGGCTTTCACAACCTCCTCATTTGAACCAGACACTCTGCTAGAGTCCCCAAACCTGATTGACTGGGTCGAGGACGCTTATCATGGCCCGCCAGCTGAACCAGGACACCCAGATAACCTCGAATCGCAATTACAAGTAACCTCACCACATGATTTGCCTTTAATTCCCCATACTGATGAGAATACCGGGAGTGCAATTTTCCACCTCTTTGCTTTCGAGGACTGGCTAGATCGCAACTTGCACCATTGGCTTTCAGGGCACACACAGGATGACGACACATGTTCCATTCTTTACGCGCGAGCCACTGAGTATTTTCGCAGCGCGAGCAAAGTTTACCAAAATAATCCAAAAGAGTTGTCAGCAATGATTTTGAGGCTGCTTATGCTATGGGTCGCTTGCGATAAATCAGCTCTAGCTATACATCAAGAATTGCGGCTTTACAAGCCATCAGTTCCCCAGCGCGGATGGATGGCGCTACTGCTAAGCTCTCAATCTGAGATGAACCAGCTATTGGAGTGCGAAACCTATCTCAAGGATCGACATGCCGCAGCTCAAGCCGCGCCATCCGCCTTTGCTATTGGAAAGAAATCATTCCCCGCTAAAGCTTTTGATGCAACACCAGGGTGTCAGGAGCAGCTGCGAAATCTGATGAAAACATACCAGTCCTCAAGATCGCAAATCAAAGGAGAACTAGAGAAACAAAAAAAGAAATTTGATGCGCTGGTAGAACAGTACACTCACCAAATATGCGACAAAGAGTGCCCAACGAACTCAGACCTAGGATGTCACTTGGACAACGATTCCCAGGACCTGAAATGTGACAGATGCCAGATAAAAGCACTGGCTGAGAAGATGAGAATCGAAAAATATGAGAATCGATTACCAGCAGATGAGGCTGATAGAAAAGTATTCATCTTTGAACTATCGCCACCACAATCGATTGTATCTTGGAGGGACTTCACATGCTTCTTTCTAACAGATGTTCTTGGCAATCTAGATGATGGAAAGAAGAAAAAGGATGCTCAGGAAGAACTGACACTGCCACGGTACTCTGGTCACTTTAAACTGCTTGAGGCTGGCAGCAACGCATTTCCCGGTAACTGTCGGGTAGTCCTGTGCTCAAATACACGACTATCGTCAGAGGAGTATATTCCAATACATGCCGATTTACAAATTGGTCATGTTATAGCTGAGCATCCTCATAAATGGAGATACTATGACACGTCCACTGGTTGCGTTATCGACCAGTTTGCCCCTATAAATATTGTCAGATCATGCACCGTCAAAATGCCTCCATCTGCTACAGCTTTACAGCAATTTATAGACCCCTCGTCCAGGCAAATGCTGGCTGAGTTATCCAATTCTACCATGCAGGTCTTTCAGGATTGTCCTGAACACATGTCTCGAGAAGAGTTCAGGTCGCTTGCTTCATGTGCTCTTGGACATCATACGAGATGGGCCAACATCCTCCGTCAACTTGCAGGTCCCACGATTGATTTCAAGCAACCAGAAACGGCCCTGGTTTTATTTCAGGTTGTATGTCAAGCAGGTGACTCTGGAGATTTGCTGCATCGCGAGACAAATGAGCCCCTGCAGGATGCAGAATTCGTGCGCAGGCTGGTGGTCCTGATCAAAAACGAACTCGACAGAATCAGGAACAACTGGGAGTCCTTCATGGCGCTTTGGACACTAGCAATGCTTCTTGCTCGAGTACTTTCAATTGGCCATGAGACTGCGCATGAAAAGAGTTTGGCCTGTTTGCATGAGTGTCGTCAAGTTTCCAGGCGCTGGGTGGCTCAGATGCGGGAGGCTGCTGATAAACAAACCGAGAGCTCTCTTTGTGACAACTTGTTGCAAAAGGCAGCCTATGTGGCACTGGTATGCTCGCAAACATTTAATGTGGAGGACCAGTGGCTTTCCAAGATACTTGAAAGCGAGGAGAATGCTACAACGCTCTTAGAGTGTTCAATCTTGATTAATGAGAGGACACTCCGGGCCGACCCAGAGGACCAGCTGAAGAATATGCTCTTCGTTAACTGGAAACGAATCTTGCACACGGCATACCGACTCCTGATTAAAGTCATCATCAAGAGCAAATGCCTTGATGATGCGATCCGGCACATTTGGAAAGCGGACGACGTAATTGGAGACGGAACTTGGACGCCCAAGGCTACACATTGGGTTGAGTCTAAAAGACAAGTGTCTGACTCACCAACTCAACGAACGATTCAGTTCAACCTTCTCACAGCCGAATTATTACTGGATGGGGATCCACATGGAAAACTCCCAAGTGCCTTTGAGAGCCATCCATCGTACGGCATTTTGTTTGGAGCGTCGCGGCTTGATGTTGTAAAGTCTTGCGAATGGGGACCGCGGTATCGACTAAGACAGAGAGTACAAGGGCATTATGTCTTTCTAGATCAGTTGAAGACAAGGACTGACTCTGCCTGGGACCAACAATCTGATTTACTCGTTGCTGCCGAATTAGATGGCCATCAAGTCGAATTGATACCGGGGCGGTTGCTCGAGGGCTATTTGCCTCGGACCTTTAGGCAAGATTACATTCATTGGCTGGATAGTGACGCCAGAGAAAAGATATATTTCTGTCTAAAAGAGGCGCCTTGGAATTATGAGCGTCCGAGCTGGGAGCTTCAAAGGCTATCCGGGGGATGGAAACTTTGCGAACCTAACGGTGGGCTGCTAATATCTCCGTCAAGCGACATAGCGAAACGATTAGGTTCCGTATTTCATCTCTTATCGCATCAAGATGATCTTCAAATTGTCTACTTTCCAAACGATCAACACACGGAGATCCGCCTATCTAAATTGGGGTTGGACTTCTCGAAGCAACAAAGTTCTCCCGACTTGTTGTCAAAACAGCACCCAGGGATGAGAGTTGACCTTGGTCAAGACATAGGTACGCTTGTTGGCTTGAAGAATATGCTCGTGTTATGCAACGACAGTTCCGAGAGGATGGTACTTGTCCCAAATGGGGAAATTTCTGTTACACCATTGAAGAAACATGTCACCATAAGCATCGACATAAGCAAAGCTAACAAAACTTACGCTTATGAACTAAACCAATACTTGGGAAAGTTGTCCGGAAGGGATTTGGAAAGTCATCTATTTCTCGCTCTGCTGCACGCATACACATCGAGCTACCTGCCTGATCCATTCACAGGATACACGGGGACGGAGCGCGCACTACAAATCATGCGCTCGGCAGAGGTCCACTCTTCCACGATCTTGACAACGGATTCATATCAACTGTTAAAAGACATAAGTAGACTGAGCGAGAAATACAAACTGGAGGGCAGCTGGGGGTCCAAAAAGCAGCACATCACAAGGGTGGACGGACTGAAGCCCCTGTTCCACCACCCCGACTTCGAAAGGCTCGCCAAAAGTCTGGTTTCCAGATCCAATGATAATAATATATTTGGGCCACAGGGCTTGAACAGTCTTCCGAAGATTGCGGAAGACAGCTGCGAGAAGCTCTCCTTGAGGGCCGAGATTCGAAACTCAATCTTCCGCACCATGGATTTTGGCCGAGAAACGCCAACCTCGTTGCACGATGCGTACCACCACAAGTCATGGAGCGAGAGAAGAGAAGAAAAGGAGGAGAAAGCAGGAAAAACTAGAAAGTCTGATGCGGACCACCACAAGTCATGGAGCGAGAGAAGAGAAGAAAAGGAGGAGAAAGCAGGAAAAACTAGAAAGTCTGATGATGGGACGAAGTCATCAGAATCCAAAGGACGACCCGAGCGTTCTATTAAGGTGTTGATTGCATGCAATGCTCTGAAAGAGGGTCAAGGGGGGCGAGAACGCAGCTCATTTCAACACAAAAACAAGAGGGCGTTTGTCTCGAAACTGAAAACATTTTTCAGAGGATCAACTTCCATGCCAATCTCCATCGGCGCATCTACAGGCAAGGCGGGCTCGATGCTGACGTATTCTGCCACGCTCGTGCAGGACCCGACCAAATTCCTTCAGAGCCAATGGCTTCCCATATGTTCCGAACTAAAGAATAATCGAAAAGAAATCAACATTCACGAAGCCACCTTTTTCATTGCGGCTCTGGCATTTTCCCCGCACGTGCCCGAGGAGTTGGTCCAGATCCTCACGGCAGCGATGTTCTGGAAGACGGAGCGCTTGCCAGAAGTACCAAAGGCCAAGCAGTTTAATTTGCAAAGGGGCGTCAAATTCGATGGCGCCCCCTTGAAGAAAGCAGTGGAAGAGGGAATTCTTTCCTTTGGAAAATGCAGCACGTTCTCCTCCAGATATGCGAGCAGCGTAAACCCGGATGAGGCGGAAAAAGTCAAGAACGATTACGAAGACAAGAGGGCCAAGTGCCGTGAAGCCCTCATCACAGCTTTTGTACGTCAAAAAGCTAACGACAAGAAGCTCGAATGGCCCAAAGCAGGGGATCGATTCAAAGCGATAGTCTGTGTTGAAAAGCTCATGTCCAGTGTGCACCGCTACGAGGAGGATATTTCTAATAACCAGGAGCTGGAAGACTATTTTAGGTCATGGCATGAAATTCTAAATGCGAAGTCTGCGAGACAGACTCTCGCGTTCAATGATGACCATGTCCCATTCGACACCTCGACAAGAGCGAAAAACCTCCGGGGCGACGGGCAGTTCTTCATCTGGGACGTACCACCACCACCACAACCAATAGGTATAATGCAACCTGTCCAACCATTGAAGACGCAGAGTCAGTCTCTTTCACGCCCAAGCCTCGAGCCTCTCTTAGCAGTGTTAAAAATGAAGGTTTCCACCCCGTATCAAAGAGAATATGTGGAAAACCTAGGCCAGAGCTGGTCGGCATTGAAATATGTTAACCAGGCTGTTTTGACGAATTGGCCGGAAATTCGACGCGAGTTGTCTGTTCATCGAGAGACTCTCCAGAAGCTACTCGAGGAAGATCTGAAAAGTATTCGAGCTTCTTTCTTCCACAACGTCTCGAGACTTGATAGCGATATCAAAGAGTTAATGTCTGCTACTCTGGAAACTCTGATGCCGCGGATTGGCAATTACTTTCTTGTCCAGCAACTCGCCACAAATGAACGGTTGCCGCAACCCTGGAAAAGCCGACTTGTAATCTTTTCTCAGTGCTTAAGAAAACTGCAGACTCTTGATGAACTTGCCAAGTTGCCCAAAGACGCAGATGCAGATATTGCAAGAGAATCGCACGGCTTACAGCACAATACTTGGGATCCAATGCTACACCCTGAGTGGTTGACGTTTGAAGTCGACAATAACATCCGCATCCGCAGCATCCAGTACCAATTTGCAGAGGCAATGATGAGTCCCACAGATGAGACGAATTCTGTCATGCAACTTAACATGGGAGAGGGCAAGTCCTCTGTCATTCTACCCATCATCGCAGCAACCTTGGCGACTGGTGACAACCTGATTCGTCTGATTGTAAGCAGGCCGCAGTACGCGCAGATGTCTCAAATCATGACTTCCCGGTTAGGCGGCTTGCTAGGTCGACGAATTTACCATCTTCCCCTATCGCGTGCCGTGAGGTTGGATGCGAAAAAGGCAAGCATTGTCCATAATATCCTTTTGGAGTGTATACGCACAAAAGGGGTGCCGGTTACTCAACCTGAACACGTTTCATCTTTGAATCTCATGATAGCAGACCCTTCGAAGAAAATCCCCATGCTCGCGAGAAAGGCACTTTACGAGATAAAAGAGCTCCTAGACACCCGTTGCCGAGATATTATTGATGAGAGTGACGAGGTCTTCTCGCCCACGTTTGAGTTAGTATATCCACTGGGAAAAGAACAGCCAGTGGATTTTGCCAGAGAGAGATATCGCATTATTCCTCAAATCTTGGCCATGGTGAAGAGGGAAGCAGAACAAGTTTGCAAAGATGCCCCTGATAGTCTTGATGTCACACCACTCGGCCAAGGACGATATCCTCATGTCCTTGTAGTGACAACAAAGGGCTCAAGCCTTCTGGAGAAACGCGTAGCAGAGGAAATCTGCCGTGTCGGCCTTGATGGTTTTCCAATACCTCAGACTAACCTGTTTAAAGGCTGCAACGACATGATTCTGGATTATGTTACGAATAAGACTCCCTCGGAAGAAACAAAGCATATCGTCCTGGATCAGCTGCCGTGGACCCAAAAGACAAGGGCCTTCTTACACTTGCTTCGAGGCTTGCTCGCAGAGGGCGTTCTATCAGCGGCTCTGAGAGATAGATACCGTGTCCATTATGGCCTTGACAAGGCCAGAAAACCAGAAACTCGTTTAGCAGTTCCTTATAGCGCAAAAGACACTCCGAGTCTAAGTTCAGAGTACAGCAAGGCCGACACGGTTCTTATCAAGACATATCTTGCCTATTATTACCACGGCCTTGAGAATGATGACCTATTTGCCACACTTGAACACCTCCTTGAGTCTGATCAATCGCATATCGAGTACCAAAACTGGGTTAGAGAAGCGCCCGGCCTAGCCCGGTCATGGCATGACATCAAGAGCATAAATCTGGAAGACACCGAGTCCTGCAAGCAAGGACTATTCCCGCATCTCAAGTTCGTAAACCCTTGCGTTGATTACTACCTGTCTTGTATCGTGTTTCCGAAATATCTCAGAGAGTATACGGAAAAGATCTCCCTTTCCGGCTGGGACATTGGACGACGGAAGAAACTGCCACTCACAGGGTTTAGTGGCACGCACGATTTGCGCACGTTGCTGCCTCTCACTGTAAATCAGAGAGACGTTGATTGCCAAAGACATGTTGATGCTCTGGTCTTGGTGAAGATGCTGGCCGCCGAGAATTCGATTTTGCTGCTTGGCGCCCCAAAAAATGAAAACATCTCCGAGACATTTCTGAGAGAGGTGGTGGCTCACAAGCCACAGATTAGAGTTGTCATTGATGTCGGGGCGTACCTCGTTGACTTGACAAACTTGCAGGTGGCGAGAAAGTGGCTGGACATACTTGATGAGCAGAAGAAGGCTGTTGAAGCGGCCGTGTTTTGCGACGAGAAGCACCAACTGGTAGTGCTGGACTCTGATGGCAACGTCCAGAGCTTGAGACTATCACCCTTTGCCAAGAAACTGGACAAATGTGTCATCTTTCTAGACGAGGCGCACTCCAGAGGAACAGATTTGAAGCTTCCGCCGACTTACAGAGCTGGCGTCACACTAGGTTGCCGCTTGACGAAAGATAAGCTAGCCCAAGGTACGAAAAAGGCTGCATGACCAAAAGAGACCTGAACTAACCAAAGATGTAGCTTGCATGCGGATGCGGAGGCTTGGGGAGGGACAGTCTATCACGTTTTGCATTCCAAGGGGTGTAGAACATCAGATAAAAGCCCACATGCATCCTACCCGACAAGACGTGTCCATCCAAAGTGTCATCTGCTGGACGATTGAGCAGACATTCGCAGAAGTCACCAAGCTCATGCCCCTTTGGGCCCGACAAGGCTACGAGTTTGGGCGTCAATCCGAAATTTGGACAAAGCTACTCGAGCAAGAAGACGTGGAAAAGAGGATGCCATATCTGAATAAATTAAGAGAAACTGATGTACAGACTCTTGAGAAACAATACAATCCACGCAAGGCTACACGGTTCCTTGCACACACCAGCTCAGACAGCGAGCTGCAGAGTCAGATCCGTCAAAAATTGAAGGACTTTAAGTGCCGAGCTGCAGACGAAAGCCATTGTGATGAGAGAGAAAGAGAGCTGGAGCAAGAGCAGCAGGAGGAAGTGGAAATCGAGGAGGAAGACGAGGAACAGCGCCAGACGCAGCACTACCAGGCAGGGACGGCGGCCACCCATGCCCTCGACAAGGACGTCAGAGACTTTGTCAAATCCGGCAAGCTTGGGGTATTTGGACCCGGCATCACACCGGCATTTATGAGTCTCGGCGATACGACAGCGTCAAACGGCGCCTTTAGCGCGGATAATTTCCGGAGCTGGCTCAAAGCCTCTAGGGACTTCGTCACAGTGCTTACAAGAAACGCCCAGGTCAAGGACAAGAAGGACTTTTACAAGCGGGGCGTCCACCACGTTCTCACGGCGGCCAGAGGCGACGGCATCGTCACCGAGATGCTCTTGATAAGTCCCTTTGAGGCGGAGAAGCTGTACAACATGGTGAAGGAATCGGAGCTTGTCGCAATGCACACATACACGCCGCGACGCAACATGACGTACGCCCCGACAGACGACTTGAACCTCCATGTGGTTCCGGCATCGGCTCGAAATCGTCGAATCCCGCCAAAGCTCAGGATTGAACTGAATCTCTTTGCGGGTCAGCTCTACTTTGATTCGTTCCAGGAGTACACTGACGTTTGCAACTATCTGGGCGTGGCGTGGAACAGCTCCTTTTCGTTGGCAGACAGCGATGGCTTCATTGTCCGCGATCCCCAACCGGATTGTCTGAACGCAGAGAGGAGCCCTATAGCATTTCTGAAATCCTTCATCACAAACGTCAGGTGCCATGGCGGTAACATTGATAAGACGCACGTGGGCAAAATGCTCAATGGAGAGTTTCTCACAGAGAACGACTTTGATGCGCGCCCAAAGAGAAATCGAGAGGACGATGAGGCTGAAGAGGGGGCCCTTGTTGTGAAGCGCGAGCGGTTGGAGGAAGACGAGCACATGATCACGGCCGGGCAATTTGACGGCGTGGCTGTGAAAAGGGAAGAGGACGAGGATATCAATGGGTTCCATGATATTGAAGAATACGATGATATCAAAAAGCATGATGATATGGAAGAGGGCTATGATATGGAAGAGGGCTATGATATGGAAGAGGGTGATGATATGGAAGAGGGTGATGATGTCGACGAGAACAATGATGTCGACGAGAACAATGATGTCGACGAGAACAATGATCTCGACGAGGAAGATGATGTCGACGAGACCAATGATATCGAAGGGGGTTCTGCTGATGATGAGGACTATGACATGCCGGATCTCTCGGAATGATCATGGATCAAGAGAGGAACGCGATGCAGAGCTGACTGTGGACTTTTGCTCCTGAAAACACCTATACGCACAAATCAATTGCTTTTAATCTGGAAACACCACTACTGCTTTCGGGACAAGAAAATAAGCTCATCGCTCGAGATATTGATAGTTATCGAATCACTAGACTTTTCGACAAGTCGCAGTCAAAGGAACAGCGCAGCAGCGGCACAATCCGCTCGAGGCTTCAAGAGATATTCATATAGCACAGTTTTCATGATTTTACAGCTTGACGCAATGAACTAGCAGCATGTTTTGTTATTACTTCAATCTACATAGCATGCCACCCATAAAAAGTCCCGTGTCTACCTTACTGACTCTCACCGACCCTCTGTTCCAGAATTTCCGTCGCTAGAGCTCGCAAGCTTGCTGCTTGGGTAATGGCACTAAGAAGCAGCTCAACGCCTGTCTCTCTACGAATCCAGTTGCGCAGTTCAACTGACACGAGAGAGTCCAAGTTATATGACGCCACGGGTGCATCTGCCAGCACTTCGTCACGCTCCATAATGGCCATTGCCGCGACCTTGGTGATGAGTGCTTCAGTCAGCCCTTCCAACGGGTTCTCAGCCGCTGTCCACGAAGTCGAGTACATGTCTTCACCGGCACCTTTCCCCGATTTGTCTCTCTTATCTCTGTCGGCCTTGAGACGTTCCATGGCGTGCACGGGATGCAGATACTCCCATGGTCCATCGTGCACGACTCTTCCACCAAGATGCAGCTTGAAGACAGCAGCCTTGCCATTGTTGTAGTACAGCGGAGACTTGGTAACTATTCCCTTCACAATGGTCCGGACATTGGCCATTGTCAATGTTGCACCCAAGCTCTGCTGAAGAGTGTGAGATAAGCTCCTGTCAGCCACGTAACCAACGTCCAACACCACAGGGAGCGCAATAGAAACGGTATGTTGCCCGCGGGCGTTGCGATATTGGGCAAAGGCATCATAAAATGTCTGTTTGTACAGTTAATTTCTGCACCCAGCTTTTATTTGAGTCTTGTGCGGCCAAGGTACTTACCGCCGTGCCAGCGTATATGGCTTGCCCGCCGTTTCCAGTCTCACCGAGGAACGACCCGAGAGCAATGAAGAAGTCAAGGTCACGGGGCATTAGTTCATGAAGATTCCAGGCGCCTTGGACTCGAGGGCCCATGATGATCTCCCAGTCCTCGTAGGTGGTGTTCTCAAACAATTTGTCCTGCGAATGCAGCGTCAGTTTTCCGATTCGTAAAAGGGTGAGTGGTGTGTGGGTTTGGGGCATCTCACACTGAGAAGAAGAGCGCTGTGCACAACTCCTCGAACTGGGGGGAGGTCCTGGATGGACTCGACAACCATGGCGAGCTCTGAACGAGATCCAATGTCACAGGCCAAGGCTCGAACAGTAACTTCCGACCCTTTGTATTTCTCCAGCAACTTCTTGACTTGAGAGCCGGAAGCACCGCTGCGGCCCAGCACAACAACATTCCGTGCTCCGTTCTCAATCATCCAATACGCCAAGCTGAGACCAATACCTCGAGTTCCGCCGGTAATCAGATAGGTTGCATCAGTCTTTAGCGCGAATTGTGTCGGCCGCATAACACTCTCAGCCATAACTTGCTGATCCTGACCCAAGGTCACAACGTTCTTGCCCATGCTGTCGCCAGACCGAAGCCTGCGTAGAGTTGTGGGAAATTGAGAGATGGGCAGAACCGTGACTGGCTTGATGGGAACGACAACGCGTTGTCGGAGCAATCGCACGACCTCGCCAAAGATCTCTCGAATCTCTGTTGGCTTGTGCTGATATAGTCCACGGAGATCGACGCTGCTGAAGGAAACATTCTTATCAAACGTCTTCATAGGCAAATGGTTGTTTTGGAAGGCAGCCCTTTTGTCAATCTCGACAAACCGACCGAATTGCGCAGCCAAAGTCCAAGTGTCTGTCAGGAGCTCTCCACCTAGAGAATTGACAATGACATCTACCCCTTTACCGCCCGTTGCGCAGAGAATGCCGTCTCTGAAGCTGGATGTACGACTCGAGAATATTTGGTCCAAGGGAACACCGAGTGTCTTGTGTAAAAAGTCTCTCTTCTCGCTGGTGCCGGCGGTGGCAAGTACTCGAGCTCCCAGGTGCTGCGCGATGATCACACACGCCTGGCCAACTGCCCCAGCCGCTGAATGGACGAGCACAGTCTCGTTCTTTTGCAGACGACCAGTGCGAATAAGCGCCAAGACTGCGAGAGAGTACGCAAGAGGCATACTGGCAGCATCCGTGATGCTAACGTAGCTTGGAATTCTGGCAGCATGCCACGCCGGCATCTTTCTGTATGTCGCAAAGGCACTTCCTTCTAGAGCCAAGAAGAAGACACTATCGCCTTCTTGCAAGTCTGCCACACCAGAGCCCACTTTGACAACTTTTCCAGCCCCGTCGAAGCCGGGGGGAGCCCATGAAACAGCACCGAGAATGAGGTCAAGATCACGATGGCTTACGCCCACAGCTTCAACTTGCACCACAATCTCGTCATGGGCAAGCGGCGACTGCAAGTCGTCGGTTCTGCGGAAATATATCGAGTCGGGACTACCTGCAACCTCTATTGTCATCTCCAAGGCGCGGTCACCAGCCCACATGTTTTGTTCTTTGCGGAAGGAAATCCCTTGCTCGATGGCGAAATGCTCCTTGACATCTTTGAGCATGCGCATGCGAGGAAGATGAATGGATCCATTGTGCCACACAAAGTCCTGATCCTGGGCGCGTGTCATCTCCGAATTTAGTAATGTTTGAACTAGCTTGACGATTCCAGAGACACCTTGATCTGTGTACGGCACCTGGTCAAACGAAAGCAGGCTTTTGTTGTCAGATTCGATTCTAAGTGTGCGAAGGATGCCCTTTATGGATTTGGACTCGGGCGTGTCGCTCTCGGGAATAACCCACAGAAGCCCAGCGTTGTGTACAAGCAAGGCCTTGAGGGCTTCAAATCTCTCCGCAGAGACGTTTTGCAGGAGAAAATCATCAGGTGAGTCGACGACAATGTAGTATGAGTTACTGGAAGGTTCAAGCTCGGCAAAAGGCTTCATGTCAACTGAGTGGCCAAGACTTGAGATGGCATCGGCAATCATCTGGGCAAACATGACTTCTTCGTCGTCAATAAAAGGTCCGCAGACGGTGATTGATGCCGTCTCTTCCCGATGAGTCGTCTTGCTGGAACACATGATGCTCATTGTCCCATCGGCAGCACCAAGACCCCCCTCGATGCAAACGTCAATTCCCGAGAAACCAGTGTCCAAGAGCAGGCGGTTCCAGACGTTGGTAGGCATCATGGGCCCTTCTTCGAGGTCGCGATACTCATCTTCAGCATACCACCAGCCGGGGAGCAGGACAAAAGGCAATGCCAATGCGGGGTGATGGTTTCCTTCAAGAACGACAAGTTTTCCCCTGGGTTTCAGAAGACGCCTGAGGTTTTCCATGGTAGTTTTCATGTTTTGCGTTGCGTGCAGCACGTTGGCGGCGATGACGACGTCAAAGTCCTCGGCGTCGAATCCTTGGGACAGGGGATCCCGGCTGATATCGAGCTTCTTGTAAGTGATGCGCTGAGACCAATTGGCGAGTTTAGCGCGAGCATTTTCAAAGAATCCAGAAGAGATATCGGTAAATGTGTACTCGAGAAAGGCGCCCTGCTTTGTCTTGCTTGACAATGCCTGGAGAACAGGCAGTGTCGTGCCAGCTGTTCCGCCTCCAATCTCCAAGATGCGCAGATTGGGCTCCAAATTGGAAATGCTGAGCACCACATCGCCAAGTATCTTGCTGAGACGCTTATTTATCATGTCTGCCTCATAGTGACGAGTGAGAAGGCCGTCTGCGAGCATGATTTCGAGTGGCTCTATTTCTGACCGCAGGATGGGGACAAGGCGTTCGCCAACAGCGCACAGCATCTCGCCCTGGGCATCGTGTTTTCGCACCTTGTCTAACAACGCCGTCGGTTCAGCGTCAAATTCCACACGGCCCTTGGAGATATACCTGGCGGCCCAGTTGACAAACCGTGAAAGGTGGAATGGCAGATTGGTGCGGTCATCCCCCGCTGTCTTTGTCAATGCGCGGTAGAGATAATACGACGCAACGAGTTCCAAGTTACGCACATGCGTAATTTGGGATTCTTCGAAACGTCCCACCGGGAACTTGTTGGAGACTTGGTCAGGCTCCATGCAATCGATATTGGGGAGCAGTTCCCACACCCAATTGTCAGGGAGGCCAGCGTCCGGATCAAGATCTTCTTCGGTCGATCCGATGGAGCGAAACGTGACCGCTTCCCACTCTGCCACTGGAATCCGCGAACCCTTTGGTGTTGTCAAGAATGCCGCCACGCTGATTTGCATCCGGCCCCCTTTGACGTCGTAGTCCAGCAAGGTCGTGACAATGTCGAAGCGTTGCTTTGGGTCTGCGGGAATGTTGTTGGAGATGCGAAAGCGGCGAATATAGTTGGGCATCTGTGCCGGCCGCTTTCCGTCCTCTGTCTCTTGCAGAGGGCCACCGCCCTGGAGAAAGCCATCCAAGGTTGGCGGATCGACGGTGACATGGGAGCCATAGGGACCCGGTTCGCGAAGTGACGTGCCGAGGTCGCGAAGCGAATGCTCCAGAACCGTGAATCCGTCGCCCTCGAAGAAGCTCACCGAGTTGCGGAAGGTTGGGCCGTATCGTGTAGCCCGCACGCCGGCATAATCGTAGGCGGTCGCGATGTCGTGCTCAATCAGGTTTGCCCTTTGCTCCACAAGCGGCAGGGCAGCTGCCAGCGTTGGGGTGGCAGTTGTCATCTCTGCCGCTTCGGCTTCTATTCGGCCGTAAGCGTGTATCGTCCATCCTGCCGCTCCTTTCCACGTTGAAATCTCGAATGACCATGTCGTTGACGAGTAAGACCCTGTTCCGATTGCGCTGGGCCAAATCCTCGTCACCATGTCCACCTGTTCTTCTTCCTGCAGCTCGAGACTGGTGACGACATGGAAGTCCTGAATCAGAAAAGCAGCTGCTGGGCTGGACCGACTTCTCCTCGCAGCCTCAATAGCGCAAGACATGTATCCCGTCATGGGAAAGATTACAGCGCCGGCCACCACGTGGTCTCGAACCCACGGCATCTCGTCAAGACTGAAGACCTGTCTGTATACGCGCTGCTTTCCTCCATTCGTGGCAACTCTCCTTCCAAGAAGCGGGTGGAAAGGCTCCCCGGGGAAGAGCTTCTGGTGAGTGGCTCGAGGTCTGACTTCGTAGCTCACAGACTTATCCCACGCATACGCCGGAAGCCCATTCACCACCCGGGCGTTATGCAGGTTCGTTTGGTTGACTTCGCCCAGTGATATAGGAGCTCCAGCATTGAAGAGAGCACCAGCGAGATGCACCAAGGCATCAGCACTATCTGTTCCACGCAGAAGCGAAGAGAGATATGTGAAGGCGACCCTTGACCCACGCTCAGATTCTACCGTTTGCTTAATTGGAGTCCTGAGGGCAGCATGCGGGCCAACTTCCAAGATGATGGTGGGAATCTCATCTCTGGTAGCAGCTGGCTTGCTGCTTTGCCCAGCCGCGAACATAGTTTCGATTGCATTTGCAAACCTGACTGGCCGAACCAGGTTCTTCACCCAATACGAGGCATCGAGCTCATTCGGCTCCAAGACGTCTCCGGTAACCGAGGAAACAAATACGGACCGGGAATCGTTTTCATGGAGGCTGATTACTTGTTCGGCTTCACAGAATGGTTTGATGGCCTGCAGATAGAACTCTGCTACCTCTTCCATGTGGCGCGAGTGGTACGCCATCTGGACCTTTAATTTTCGAACAAACAAGCCTTTAGCTTCTGCCGCTTTCTGAATGTGTTCAATAGCGAGTTCGTCTCCCGAGATTGTGACACTTTGGCGACTGTTGATAGCGGCAACGGTAGCATAGTGGCCATTTGCGTGTTGCTCAATGAGCTTTGAAGCCTCATCAAAGCCGACACCGACGGCCAACATGGCGCCCTTTTGTTTCTGTTGGCGAGTCAAGACGGCGGCTGCTTTTCCACGAAAATATGCAGTTGCAATGGCAGCCTTGAACGTTATTAGACTTGCAGCAAATGCAGCGGCTATCTCTCCGCTTGAGTGGCCCGTCACTATCGCGGGTTTGATGCCCCAGCTCTTGAGCAGGAGAACCAGAGCAATCTGTACCGCGGTGCATGCAGGCTGGCTGATCTCAGCCTCATTGACGCGGGTGTCCGATTCTGGCTTTGCAAGCTCTTCTGTCAAGCTCCACGGCGCCCCCATTGATCGCAAATGCTCCTCTGCTGCGTCGATGGCATTGGCAAATACCTTGTAGTGTCGCAGGCCGGAGCCCATCTGGGCGTACCTGAATTTGAGCAAGAGTCAGCGTCTGGCACAATAGCACTCTTGAGCTGAAGGCTCATGACACGTACTGTGCACCTTGTCCTGTGAAGACAAACCCAAGGGTCTGATCCCGAGCTCGGGCTGGCGTAGCTGTTGACAGCTTCTCCTGGAGAGCACCTATTGATTCCGCAACTGCAGCGACACGGTATTGAAATTGGGTGCGGCGCTGGCCGAGAGTGTAGCCGAGGTCTTTGATGAATTCGCTGCACTCGGGAGCCTCGTCAAGATACTCGTCGAAAGAGGCAAGATGGGATTTCAGACTCTTCTCTGTGCGCGCAGACAGCACAAAAAGGCGTTGATGGCGAGACAATTGGCCGTTACTGCCATGTCCATTTGCGCCATTTGTTCCATTTACTTTGGTGCCATTGATACCATTGATGATGAGGCCGTCATTGTCATGGCTTGTACCGTCTGAGCCATTCAATTCGTTGGTACCATTGGCACGACTTGATACACGCTTGGATAGCCACGGTGACGCATCTTCCAGAATAATGGCAGAGTTGCTCCCGCCAAAGCCTAAAGTCCGAGGTAAGCATTTTCACGCAAACCATGTTGCCGAGGCCACGCAACGACTGTACGTACCAAAGTTGGTCACCATGACTCGTCTTGGCTCGTCGCTTGGCCACGGAAGCGGAACCGAGGGCACCACGAGCTTTTCTTTTCCTTGAATCTTGGGGTTCATGCTTTCGAAGCCTGCTGTTGGGAGGATTGTGCCGTTCTTCAGCATCAAGACAGCTTTGACGATGCCGAGAACGCCGCTCGCTCCCTCGAGATGTCTGCGTGAACAAGTCAGATGAGATGCAACAAGAGGGCTCGAAGCCTTGCCGGGACTGCTCAACCCACCCGAAATTGGACTTGACGGAGCCAATGTAGATGGGATTTGATGAAGTGCGGCCTTGGCCCAACACGGCGGCAAAAGCGCCCGCCTCGATAGGGTCACTGCGAAGTTAGTCTCGCAAAATTCGCGGCCTGCGGAACTCGGACGTACCCGGCAGCAGTACCAGTTCCATGGCCCTATTGAAAACTTAGCAAGGGTCTAAATATGGGCTGCACGCGGCACGACATGGTAGGATTGTACCTCAACGACCGGAGTCTCGGAGGGATCCAGCCCTGCTTTCTCATGGACCGCTCGAAGAAGTTTCCGGTGTGCGACGCCGTTTGGCATGGTAATTCCGCCAGAGCGCCCGCCGTGATTGCAAGCTGAGCTTCTAATGACGGCTTGAATTGGATCGCCGTCCCGGATGGCATCATCGACGCGCTTAATGAGCAGACATGCCGCGCCCTCGCCGCGGCCAAAACCCTCGGCCTTGTCATCATACGAATAGCTTCGTCCATGTGAAGACAAGGCACTGTGGTATTGCAGTACAAAGTCAGTTACGAAATGAACCAAGAGGAGTGAGTCGCTTACCCCGTCTTTTCAAGAGCAAGCCATCCGCCGGGACCGAGAGACAGCGCAGCTGCCCCGACAAAGGCAGCGTCGCATTCGCCGTTTCGAAGAGCCGACACAGCTTGATGCGCTGCATACACGCTGCTTGCGCAGGCAGCGTCCAGGGAAACGCTGGGACCGTCAATGTCGAAGAAGTACGAGAGGCGGTTTGCAGCCATGCAAGGAGCAACGCCGGTTGCCGAAAACGTATTTGCAGCGTGGTAGTCGTCCCCGAGACGCTGCGAGTACTCGTGCTGCCCAGAGCCCACAAAGACTCCAATCTTCTTGCCTGCAAGATCAAGCAGGCTCTTGCCAGCATCCTCGGCCGCCTCCAAGGCACACTCCAGCATCAGCCTGTGCTGCGGATCCGATGACCGGGCCTCCTCGGCTCTCATGTGGAAGAAGGCTGCATCGAAGGCATAAATGTCCTCGGGCAGGAAGTGTGCGCCTTCGGCTCTGAAGACGCCAGACCTGTCGCCGCCCGGCTTCCAGAACGCCGTTTGGTCAAATCGCTCCGGGGGGAACTTGGACCAAGCAGACCTGGCTTGTTCCAGATATTCCCAAAGGCCTGTCCTTCCGACACCTGGCGCGCGATAGGACAAGCCAATGATGGCAATGGGGGTCTCGTTGTCCATTTTGTTTTCTTGGTTGTATACCCTTGGGCCTGCTTGGAGTTGCAATTTGTGTGGATGGCTTGGGATATGTGAAGGACCAGTGGGACAGTGGTACGTATGGTTGTTTTCCTCTATTTATGCTCAATTACTTTTGAGCAAATGTGTACATGCTGGGGCTCACCACAAGTGCCTCGAGCGTGTTCAACAGCCGCCTGCTCGTTGCCACGGACCTTGTTTAGGCTGACTGAAACTGCAGTAAGAGGACGAATCGCTTGTCCGGGTCGGGGGTGATTCCGACTTCCAATAACCCAGATTGCCTCCCGATTCACCTACAGTGGCTTGTTCGAGTCTTGTCTTATCAATGGGGGCCGAAACACGTGTAGACCCGGTCAAGGCATTTTTACTAATATTGAGAGCCTCATGAATGTTCAGCCAACATGTGAAATCTCAATGAGAGCATCGGGAACTAGCGGAGTCATCTGCTGGTTTGTCAGCGTCCGTACATGGTGGACATCAAGCCTCGCGTAGCCGAGTGTATCGGCTCCATGCGTGGCTCAATATTCGAATTGACGTGTCACGGTACAAGAAGACCGCTAAGGTTTAACATCCCCGCGTGTACGAGTCCACGGGAGAAGACAAATTGCGGACGCTCCCACCGGGTGCGAGTGCTGGCTGTTGTTTCCGCCCGAATGGAGAGTCATCCATACGTTCAGGTCACACAGGTAAAGTTGTCAGCATGCTGAAGGAAATATGCATGGGGGGCCATGCAGAGGGCACCATGTGAAAGTCAGCACGCAGAAGACAGCATGCTGCCGTAAGCACTCATTGCCCGTGTCCCTTTTTGCAACTGTCAGATCAGAGTGACATTGTAACCGACCCTCTTGTTCTGGTTTCTGACACTTTTCCCTGCATACCAAGTTTAGTGGTTCAAAGTAGGCATAATATGCGAAACATAAACTTCAAGTCTGAGATTTAAAGGGTCAAACTTGAGATCTGGTATGGGAGTTTAATCAGCCATGACAGAGGTGCTGGCGAAGTGGAAGAGATTAATCCGACCAAGGCCAAAGGATGATGCGGTATTTACTGGCATGTTGTATATCTTGGGGCGTAAACAGCGATTGAGTCTTTTCCATGACAAACCAACACCGCGGATATGATAGCAAGTACCCAGGATTCATCAAATTCCCAGTTGTTCAGAGCCAAATTGAGCCCATTTACTTAGTGATTGCTCTCTCAAGTTACAAGAAAATGGTCATTACATCTCAATGACCAGCTTACCAAACTGTTTGCCGTCCTTGATGTCGTCAAACAGTCCTTCAATGGCATCAACACAATCAAGACCCTTGACAGTTCGGCTAACAACGGGCTTAATGTTTCTTTCCCTGATGAACTCGACCATATCCCTAAACTCCGTCCTGGAGCCGAGGGTACTGCCCTTGAGCTCAATATTCTTCAAGACGGCCTGCATAGGCCAGTCCATCAGCGGCCCTGCCGTCATTCCGTAGCTAGAAATGCAGCCTCCGGGCTTCAGTAGAGGCGTCGTCTTGATGACAATGTCTCCTCCTGCACCATCAATGACGGCATCCAGGCAAGGTCGCTGTGGAGGCAGCTTTTGACTCAGTTGCTTGGGCCAATCGTCATTCTTGTATATCACACCAGCCTTTGCTCCCAACTGCACCGCCTTGGCAATCTTTTCGCCTGACCCAGAGGTCACATAAACGTTGCACCCGAGCTCCAGGGCAAATTGGAGGGCCTGAAGAGCTACACCTCCCCCAATTCCAGTGATGAGGATATTGCGTCCAGGTTTGGCATTCTGCGACTTGACGACGAGCGCGCGCCATGCTGTCAATCCGCAGGATGGTATCGCAGCACCTTGCACTGCGCTGAGATGCTCCGGGCACAGCTCGACCTCGGACTCTTCAACCACGATGTAGTGCTGAGCGGCTCCCAAGTGGACATGTGGCTCCGTGCCGCCCATGGTGCTGAACTTGGCCCAATCCTCTGGGCCATCTGGGCTCTCGGCCCATCCGCGACATGGCGTGAGCAATACTGCCTTGTTTAGCAGACTGCGCGTGCAACCAGAGCCTTCTTCAATGACTGTGCCGTGGCCGTCCGACAACAGGGGAGCTTTGAATGAGATATTGGGGTAAAGGTTTTGGCGGATGAATACGTCGCGGTGGTTCAAGCCAGCTGCTTCCATCTTGACCAAAAGCTCACCAGGACCCGGCGATGGCTTTGGAACGGCTTTGAGTTGCAGTGGATAGTACAGTTTACCTCCCTTTGCTTTCTTCTCTCGCATCACCAGAGCGTGAGGCATCTTGATTTCTTGTTGAAGACTGAGAGATGCTCGCTGAGGGGACAGTAGTGTTGACCAGAGTTGAATGTAGTTCAAATGTCAGTCTCACACTGGCTGCTGTTTTCACGGCATCACAAAGTAAAGCAGCATACTTTGGCCAAAGACCCGTAACCACATGCGTCAACGAGTCGGAGTATCTTGTCTTGGTCATGATTCGGCTTACTGGAAGGCGGTGCTTCTGCTTGCAAGTCGCGTTAAAACTGCATTGGTTCGCAAACTGCGTCACCTGGGTCATCCGTCAGACACGGCGCGGCAAGTCCGTTCAACCTCATCGTTCATGTCAGCATGTGGCTTAATTCCATCACAAATGCAAGGGGCCACTTCTTGTCAGCCTGCGTGCTCTGCTGCATGTCAGCAGCCCATTTCGTCACCAGAAGGCGCGCGATCCGTAACGGCCCAACATTGTGGGCTAGTAATCTTGTTGCAGAGAAGCCAGCCAAATCTCCAGCTAGCTGGATCTCCTGACCGGTTGAGGAAAGCCGAGTAAACTCTCAAGGCAGAGGTACCGCTCGTTACTCCTTCGTCTTGTCTACACAATCCTTGGCAACAAGACAGTCGTACACCTCATTTGATGACTTGTAGTTGACATTTTTGCCGTATTCTTTGTGCTGCGCTACTCTTCGTGTGAATTGCCATCGAACAGCATACCCTACGCTTCTCCTTTTCTCAACCTGGTTCCAAACCAGCCATGGCGTATGTTATCAAGGCATTTATTACTGTGGTACTGATATACTTGGCACAGTTCTTGCGCAATTTCGTAAGAAATGTCGTCCATGGTTGGAAAATTGGATTGCCCATGATATTGATCCCGGTTGATCAAACCTTGTTGCCTTGGGTAATACTGGCACCGCCCAGTAGAAGACATCTCCAAAAAGTTCTGCCAACGCAGCTTTGGAATCGGCTGGCAGTTGCCATCTTTGGTTGGGAGTTTGACGAGAAGCTGCGACCGTTTCACAAATTCACAACCCATCAAGAAGATGGAAAGGGAATGTCGTTTCTCATAGTGGGATTGGGCCAGCTGGAACTTTGGACGGCAGATCCAACAGCAGTCCAAGATATCCTGCTTCGCCATCGCGACTTTGAGGTACCACACTCTCTCGACTTTGCTCTTGGCCAATACGGCCCCAATGTTTTAACAACGAATGGGGACTTGTGGACGAGACATAGGCGAATAGTCTCTGGTGTGATTGACGAGCGTATTTCCAAGACTGTGTTTGATGAGTCTGTACAGCAGGCAAAAGGATTGCTGGGCGAAATACAGCCCTCTGTGCACTCGGACAAGGATACTCTCCACTTGTTTGATATGCTGAAGAAAATCACCATTCATGTTCTTCTTACCACTGGGATGGGCAAAAGAGTAGCTTGGGACGACCAAGCAGAGCGGAAACCAGAGACGCCCTACAAGATGACTCATATCAAGTCTCTAACGACCGTTGTAACAAGTATCGCGGGATTTGGTTTACTCCCGACGAGCATTCTCATCCGTTGGCCACGGTGGATGCCAGGATATCACACCATGACCTCACTTGGGTGTGCCAAAGTCGAAGTTGAAAAGCGCAGCAAATCAATCCTAGACCAGGAACGAGCTTCCATGGCCAGAGGAGAGTCGTCGGGCTCAACAAACAACATCATGAGAAAGTTGCTGGAGTGTTCAGAGGACACCAGTGACTCCGCTCAGCCGCTATCAGAAGCCGAGATGATAAGCAATTTGTTCATCTTTACGGCTGCAGGCTTTGAAACGACAGCAACCTTGCTAGCCTATGCCACAGTTCTCCTGGCACGATATCCCAAGTGGCAAGATTGGTTGCTTGAGGAAGTGGACGAACTCAGCACAACCGATAATGGGGCAGAACCGATGGAGTACACGGCCATCTTCCCTCGAGCCGCACGCACAACGGCCTTCATGTACGAAACTCTGAGGTTATACAGCCCAGTGTGCCATGTGCATCGAGAAACTTTGTCGCCACAAGTGTTGCAGACAGGAACAGGCGTCGTTGAGCTGCCGGCCAACACTCGAATTTACGTGAACTCGGTGGCGGTCCATCTTCTTCCGACATGGCGAGACATCAATAAACAATCGGATCCGCCTTTTCATGAGCCCGGACCTAATGACGAGTACGCATTTCGGCCGTCGAGGTGGCTCAACGCCCCGGACAAGGCTCAAAGAATCTTTCATCCGCCGAAAGGGACATGGATTCCTTGGGCGATGGGACCACGGGTGTGCCCTGGACAGAAAATGGCCCAAGTGGAGTTCACCGCAGTTATTTTAACACTGCTGCGGCGACATCGGATTGATGCAGCCCCGTTGGATGGGGAGCGTCGTGGAGACACCGAAGAAAGATTGGATAGAGAGCTTCGAGACAGCAGTTGGGTGACGGTTTTGCAAATGAACAACGTATTCGACCCTAAGCCCAACGAGGGGCTGCCCATGAGGATCATCCGACGCAAGTAGTTGATTGGTCAACAATGCAACTGCCGTTACAGTCGCGCACTGGACGCGTGGCCTCGCGTTGGTTGCATTGCTGTAGAGCGAGCATCAGGGCGAGCGTCAGGGCAACGGGCTGCAAAGGGAGTGGCGGTGCAGGCAGGTGGCCAGACTATGATGGCTCTAGTTCTAGTCATCGGTCTGAAGAAGAGGGGGCTGATGACTGAATTGAGATTAAAAGATTACGTACTTGTCTGAATAGAGAAAAAGAGAGAGAAACAATCCAAAACTCGCACCCAACAGTGGTCTATGCTCAATCCTTGATGAGTCAGCAGGAGATCGGCAGCGAACAGGGGCTGGAGTTAAGCAACACGGCAGAGGGCTTAGCGTCTTGGCATTCATATTATCCTATTTAGGACTAGTGTGATTGCTGGGCTTTGTCTCAAGAGCCCACCAATCACAATGAAGCTTCACATGAGTACCGACAGGAATATGTGACAAGTGAAAGGAACGCCCAACATCATCCGCAGTTCCGACAACTTGACATCTTCACATCTTTATCGCGCAAAAAAAGCTTGCAGCAGTTACTATCGCAACGGCCAAACTATCACCAAGTACAGTCGTGGAAACGGAAGGCGAGGCCATCTAATCCGAAATGATGGACGGCGAGCCTAGTGAGTGTCTCCGGCTTTCTGTGCCTGGTTCGGCTGGCAAAACGTTGCTAACAAATTTTTAAGTCCTGGGAAGTCTTTTCGTCTATGCCCCTAACCAATCTGCTCCCATCTTCTTCGCCGTCGCGTTCGGCCTCTCGGCAATTGGACATGTCTGGCAGTGCTAGTGAGTACATTTTTCGCGGCTACCTCTCTATTGAACATGGAACATGTGTGACTTAGCTGGAGGACTAGTCAGTATAAAAGCTGGAAGCTTCTCGGGCTGCATCCGCTTTGCGCAGTACTTTTCACTGCCGGCTACGCCTTGCGAGCGTATGGATCCAAGAACTACCTCTTCAGCGACGAGAACCTCATGGTATATATAATGAGCCAGGTCTTCATCTTCATATGCCCGTGAGTACACCCACACCGGCCAAGCACGTATTTCCAAACGGAACTAATACGATGCGCCCTGACCTTTAGACCTCTTCTGGAGCTTGCCAACTATCACGTCCTGGGCCGAATTCTGCACTATGTCCCGTATTTCGCGCCAATGCCACCAGGAAGAGTCCTGGCCACATTTGGTGGACTAATGGCTATTGTCGAGGCCCTGAACGCTGTCGGTGTAGCTTTGAGCTCCAACCCATCGTCAGACGAGGCCCAGCAAAAGTTGGGGAGCCACCTCACAATAGCAGCGCTCGCCATCCAGCTGGCCGTCATTGTCATTTTTGTCCTGCTCGCCGGCATCTTCCATAATCGTTGCAGAAAGGCCAAGCTACACGTAAAGGCCGTCTCCACCACGCTAGTAGTCTTGTACATTAGCATGGTGCTGATCTTGATACGCTGCATCTACCGTCTGGTAGAGCATGTCGGCAACACGACGGTGGACATCACGGACATGGAACAGCTCAAGGCCCTGAGCCCCCTCTTGCGCTACGAAGTATACTTTTACATATTTGAGGCCAGCGTCATGCTGATCAACTCGGTCATTTGGAACGTTTGGCACCCAGGTCGCGCCCTACCCCAGAATTCTAATGTTCACTTGTCGTCGGACGGCAAGACGGAGGTCACGGACCTGCAGAATACGGATGACCGACCGCTTTGGGCCAAGGTGGCTTGCATTTTATCCTTTGGCATTCTGTTCCGCAGAAAGGCAAAGCATCCCTCGTTCCACCAGCTGGAGGAGTACCAGACCAGCCGCCCGTAGTGCCAAACATTTATCGAAAGCCAAGGCCCGAAATAATTATAATCAGGAAAAGCGCGAGGAAAGGTCAGCTGAGAACTCAGCTGAGAACTTGAACGACTGGCAACGTACCGGACTTGCAACACTATCAACAACTTATGCTTGGACTTTGGCTCAGCACCCAGTAGGGCAATGCGCCTTATGACACCGGTCCTGTGTCAGATCATTGGCTCCGATTCCTTGGTTTCTTTTGTGTGTTCATCAAGAGTGTTGTTGTGATGGCCTCTTTTATAGCGGATGTTTTCCGCCAATAGATGGGTGCTTTTATTTTGTCGCACCAGTCACTGGGCACGTGTGTCAAGAGCGCTGTAAATCTAGCACCCTGCGCTCGGATTATTGAGTCAGCGCGCCCGACGCACGGGCCCTGCGCCCTCTATAAATCGAGGCGCACGCAATCAATTCATATGTAGAAAATCAAGGCTTTTTGTAATATCTTTTGCACCTATCTTGGTGTGCGCCCCGAGCAGGTTGGCTGCCAGACGGGGGGTGGTGTTTGCACACCTCGGCGCGTCCACTAAGAAATTGGGCAGCGACAATAAAGTATGAATCAAAGTACTTGGAGCGCACCCAACAACGTTGTAGTTGAGACAGGCAGCACCAACCAGCTCCTTATCAAATTCTGCCTTGTGCAAGAACCCAAACCAACCACAACACAGCAACAGCACCATTGTCACCGTCACAGTATGTATATTTCTAGGCGTCTATTCTTCTACATGCGGCCATGTCATCCCCGAGTCACAGATGCGGTCATAATCCAGGCTCATTCTCAAATTCCGCAATTGGATGCGTCCAATGGGGGCTGTGGGAGTATCTTGGCAATTTCTGACTTGAGCGTCATATGGCATGCAATTGCTGACCGAACGGAATGTCCAGAAACCGTAAAATCTATGCATCCCCTCGGCCCATGTAACGCTGACATGCGAGTTGACTGCAGCTGCCAAAGTTGGACGAGCCATTTAGAAAATAAAATACCTCGGTAAATCCGAAGCAAACCGCCCAGGATGCGGACTCTGGGAATACCTAGCTGCCGTGCTCACTGATTAGATTACGATAACCTGAGACCTGTCGCAGATTCAACACTTTTGGTAGCGAGGTATTCGCGGAAATACTCAAACTCCCGAGTCACGAGACTTGGCTGGATTGATGCCCTTACGTTGGCAGCATCACGCCCGCCACGTCGGCTGCCACACACCTGCAAGTTTGCCGAGGAGGATATTAATGCACTGCCTGCGTGTGGAACCAACATATGGATTAATGTAACAGTTGGGTCCAAAGACGAGAGAACGAGGGTTGTACGCGCACAGGTAACCTCGCGCCGCACCTCGGAGCTCATCCGTGTTTGGACAGAGAAGCCCTTGAGAGCATCTACTGCGTCAGGAACAGGCAGTTGCGGAGCGGAGATGTTGATTTCGCGTCAGTCCCAGCGGAAAATGTTGAACGGGCCGGTGAAATTCGCACCTGGATTTAGTTTCGTGCATGGCAAGTGTCAGAACGCAAGCGACTGCACGGCATGGAAGCGTAGATGGATCTTGTGCCAGATGTCATGTATACAAGGGCACACAGCTTGTATAATGTGCGCCGTACCATGATATATTATCCAGGAAAAAAAGGTAGTTTATACATGAAACCCAACCCGTCACCCGCTGTACGAGGTTTCCCAATCGCCAAAGCCCAACCGCGGAAGAAAGTATAAGCACTCGCAGACCGTGTTTGTCGTTATTCGGAATCTCCATCACACGAAGTGTCGGTGTCGCTCGAGCTCTCGCAGTCTTCGTCCCTCAGAAAAGGCATCTTCTGGTACTTTCGCCTCATCGTGGTCAGATAACTCCGCACTTGGTTGTCCTTTTTCAAGAAACCGACTTTGACGCCGAGCTTGTAAAGCACTTGCACCTCCTTGATTGCCTTTTCTGCCCGAGATCTTGGCATGTTGCTCGAGGTTCTTTCAGGATATGCGATGGGTGGGTTTGTTTCCCTGTACTACTCGCTGCATTAGAACAACGATGCGATGCATACAATGGCTGATGCGAATGCAGCATGATACAGGCAGAGGAAATCAACTCACTGTGTTGTTTAGACCGTCATCTAGCTGTTCCTGCTGCACCTGCGACGAGCCATTCGGAGGCTGGCTACTTGGCATGGAATGACGGCTCATGTTGGACCCAAGTTGCGGACATGAAGTCGGACTCTGGTAATGGAATGGTGGTGATGAAATCATGTCGACGGCTGCGAGCAGTAACCTGTCAGATCCGGTAACATCATCATGGCTTTCTCTCTTGGAGCGGTCTTCCGGCTCGCTCTTGGCGAGGGGTAAATCGAAGCCTATTCGTGGCCAGCACAGCTGGTCATGTATTACATGGTCCTTTGGCTGCTGCTGAGACCAATGCTGGGCATCTTGCACAAGATAGCTCGTCAAATCTTGTGGCGCTTGCAAGTATTCGGGATAAGGTGGTGACGGCGGGAGGCTGATCAAGGGCGTGCCGACGATGGCCTCTTCGGGAGCGAGCATCTGTCCGGCCGATTCATTCGCATTTTCACCGGCGCCGACAACAGGCGGCTGTTTCTGGCGCTGCCCTAGGGTTATGAATGGTCAGCTTGGGTTGCGAATCGCACTTCAAGTCAGGCCGGCATATACTTCGGCGTTGTTGGGATTCGCGATTCTGACGTCGCCGTCGCTCACGAGATTCTTGATTAGGTGGCATGGGGAAGGGAGCAGCCTGTTTCCGTTTACTTTGATACAGGCAAATGTCGGTACAGGCAACAGCCAAGGGATATTCCAACGGGCCAAGGCTACGGATCACGGACACTCGGCATGGCGCTCACGTCGCCGGCAAGTGCACATTTCCCTTAATCAGCACCTCGGAGTGGCAATTTTGACATTTATTCGGAGAGATTAGACCATGCTGCTTATTGGGCGCGTCCCCAAGTGGCCTCGTTGGTCAGCTATTCCTCGAAGCAGCATGTATGTAAGACGATCCCCCGCAATCCCTCTTGACACAATTCATCTTGCAAACACGGCTTGAATCTCACCACAGCGCGGCCGAGAGCTAATGCAGGGTGGGCCATGGGCCATGGAACCATGGTGCCCGGAGAAAGTGAAGCAAGAGAAAACGCCACTTATGATAACGGACCCGGATGCAGCGGCTGCCGCATCACGTCCAAGGTAACGCCATACAGCCCCCATATGCCGCGCGCGATGGGAAACGGCAGACGGCAAGCTTCGCCAAAGGACCTGAGGTGTGACATGGGAGTCATTCGGTGGCAGCTGGATTTGCAACTTGCGGCATTGAGCCAGGCAACCGACCGTCCACTTAGTTCCTTTCATCTTGGATCAACTAGCGGGCCGAAGACATGTTGTTTTGCTGGTGAGACCGGGAAACCCATCAGAAACCTAGTCGCATCCAAGCGACGTGTGACGGCGAGTTGATCATTGCCTCATTCATGGTCCCCGGCTTTGTCGACAAGGATGGCAAACATGTCTCATTGTGGGCGCCACATGGCCTACAGGGCTGTACATGAGAACTGACCATCCCTTGTTTCCCTTTTTTAGTGCCAAGTTCACAAAAATACCCGCTGGTATATCACAGACCGGTTATGAACCCGACAGAGAAAAGGCGGCGTAAATGGCAGGCTGGTGATTGCTGTTATGAAGACTGCCTCCCACACGGGGCACTTGACACCGCCGAGACAACATGGTGTACCAAGTTGACATTAGATTTGTCTCTTTGACCCCGTTTTCTTCAGTCCCGCTCTTTGGGCCGGGTTTGCTCAAACAAATGAGTAATCCAGTCAGAGATGCAACCACAGAGTCCTGCAATCTACCTGCTTTGTCCCACCAATCTGACCTGTTCAAGACAGGACCGGTCATGTCTCACATCCAATGATGGCAATCTCGACCGCGGCTGAGCACGGCTTTGCTCGGAAGAGACCCGCCATCACAAGTGGCCACGGTTGCTCCTCGTGGCGCGAATATGCTTGTTCTCCTACACCTCGTGCGTCGATGGCGGGCTTTACTTTTGGCCATGGCAACACAATTCACAAATCATGGCCCTGTCTCAAAATCTCACCGGCATGCATTCGTCAGCCGATTGGCCAGATTCCCACGCCCCTCCATGATGGTCCTGAACAGGGGGTTCGGATCTCACTGGCATCAGCCCACACCCAGGCCACAAATTTGTCACCTGTCTCCTTGATTACAACTAAGACAAAGCCTGTAATGTGAAGACTTGTTATGTGAAACACATATGGCTTGCGCCGGGTTGATGAACAGCAAGTTAAGCATGACATTGTCCAAGATGCCGAGTCCTGCTCGTCATGCTCAAAACACTCTAGCTAGTTGCTCGATCTGCATCGGACCTCAGATCCTTGAACCCTTTGATCCACTGCCTAATTCTAGCCCGATCCAGGAGCCGAGAATCCTTGTAAGGCAGCCTTTCCACCACAAACCAAATAGTAGGCACGGCTTGAGCAGACAATTCCGACTTTGCATATTCTTCCACCGCAGTCAGACTTTGATCAATGGTTTTCTTATGCCCCTCATGCAGTCTCTGTAGAATTACCGATGAGGGTAGGCCGGAGTCAGCGAGGCAGGCCACAGCTACAACTTGGGTCCGTCCTGCCGAGATCTGGGTCAAGACGGCGGCGTCGCGTATTTCACGACTGTTGAGGAGAAGGCCTTCAAGCTGCTCAAGCTGCACTGTGCGTCCTCTGATTTTGAGCCGGTTGCTTCGTCCGCCGACCAAGGAGATGCTGCCATCAGAATTGCATCGTCCGAGGTCGCCCGTGCGGTAGAACTTTGTGCTCGCCACAGAGAACGACGCCGCCCATTGAGGAGGTGCGATGAAGGAAGCGCCCGTCTTTAGATGATCGCCCACGTAGCCTTTTGCCACACTCACCCCTGAAACCAGGACCTCTCCAAGACTCCCGATTGGGGCGAGGTGATGGACGTTTTGGGGGTGGACTATCCAAATAGAACACCCAACCGGCCACGCGACACATTCGGCCTCTCGAGACTCACATGTTACTTCGGAGATGGTGCTAAGAAAGGAAGCTTCACATGCTCCCCAGCCGTTGAACAGTCGCACAGCGCTGCCCCATGTTGTTTCTGCCTCCATCTGTAGTGGTTTGCCTACACAGAGGACGCATCGTAGGCTCGGGGTGCTGCTCGGCGATGTGTCCTGAAGATCACTCGACGAAAGTACAACGCAGTTCGACTGAGTGGTCTGAATGGCTTCAGAGAGGGTCTGCTCACGGGCGTCGGGAGGAATACAGATGCACCCTCCGGACAACAGTGTTCCCAGGACCTCGCAAACGCTCCAGCTTGACACATAAGGGGCGATATGCAACACGCGATTGCCGGGCTGCCAGCCCAGCTTTTGGGCCTGCGACCTCAGGGAAGAGAACAAGTTCCGGTGTTGAAGCATCACCAGCTGTGATTTACCCCCGTCGCCGGTGGTGGGGAGGATATAGGCGATATCAATGGGACTGGTTGTGTTGCCGGCACCTGCGCCTGACGCGGCCGGAAGTGAACGGATCGAGCTTGCACTGACGGTGAAGATGTCTATTCCAAGCTCAACAAACTGCGGGTACGCCTTTGGTGATGCCAAGATGAGTTTCACGTCCACCTGGCAGCACAGCGCGAGTTTGGCTTCGTGGCTGTCGTCCTTGTCGACTGGGACGCATGTACCCCCGGCTTTCAGGATTCCAAGTACTGCGACAACAGCCCAAAAGGATCTTTCAAATGAGAGTGCCACCGCCGTGTTGCGTGATACGCCGCATCTACACAGCTCACGGGCAAGCCGATCAGAAAGCTGGTCCAGGCCGTGGTAATCGGCTCTCCCGTCACTTGCGTCCACGGCCATGGTGTTGGGCCGCACCCGTGCCTGAGCACGAAACCCTTCATGAATGGGCTTTGGCGTCTTCTCGGGAGGTGCCGCGTTCCATGTTGAAAGACACTGACGGTCGTGCGGATTCAACAAGTTCAGGCCGCTCAGCTTCGTCTGGAGAGGAACCTCCGTCAGCAGCTGTAGGACATGCTCGAACTGGTCCAAGACCTGATCCAGCGACACTTCGGAAATGGCGACGGGATCGAACCGCGGGTCAATGTGAAACCCGTCATGATTCATCTTGAACACCAGGTGCAGCGGAAACGGGGCTTCGATCAAAGCCACGCGTTCCAGTTTCACGCCCGTGTAATCCCCCACTGCACTCGGCAGCTCAGGCAAGATGTTCAGCAGTGTCTGGTACGCCACAGCATGTTTGCACGCCTCACCGACTGCGGCAATCTTGCGTAAACCGCATTGGACAGCAGCGTGCGTCTGAAGTTGCCGCAGACAAAGAGCCCTGTCCTTGATCAGCTGTCCCACCGTCATGCTGCGTTGTAGGTCGACCTGAACGGGGACCTCGACCATGGTTGGCCCCAGGGCGTTCCGCAAACCCTCGGAGGAGGGACTTCTACCAGAAAGCACGTAACCGTACAAGACGCTGTCGCTTGCCGTGTAGATGCTCGACGTAATAGCCCAGGCTGCCTCGATATAACAAGGTACTTGCGAATAAAACTCGGCGCTGATGACGCGTTTGAACGCCACCTTTCTCGTCCTGGCCCCCCTGACTGGGCCGGAGTCTCCCGACTCGAATCCGGGAAAGGAAGCAGGAATGCCTTTGAAACGGGATGCCCAGAAGGACTTGACGGCGGAGTCGTCAATGGTCCTGCAGTGGGCCACAAAGTCTTTGAATGCCGGCCGGTCAGGCGGAGAGTGTCCAGAGTACGCAGCCGCAATGTCCTTGTTGAGCAAGGTGAACCATGACCAGTAGTCCATGACGGCATGATGTATGGTGGCGACGAACCTCCTGCCGATGAATGCCGCGCGAAACAGCGGCACTCCCAGCCACTGTTTGTCGGCCCTGCTGTCGTGTAGATACTCGTCAATGTCTCCATCAGGACGCTTGGGGATGTCTTGTCGCCCGAAAACGACTTGCACAGTTCCAAGAGGGCACTCGACGATGCGCGTGCGCAGCGTTGGGTTCAACGATATGACCCGTTCAAGTGCACTCTCGAACCCGTCAATGCTGGCCTCGGGCCCAAAGGAAAGGACAAACTGATACACCTCTGGCTTGATGTCATGCACCATGCGCATTTGAGATGGCGTGCACTCATACACGTCTTCAATACTGTCGATTGATGCATTGCATGCCTCTGCGATGGAGGTGAGACTTGTTTCATCGACATCAGCCTTTGACATGATGCCAGGCAGCGCCATTGGATCCATGGTTCTTGGAAAAGGGCGTATCCTGTCAAGAGTGCAGAACTGGGGTTCAAGGTTTTACTTTGTAAAGAGAAACATTTGGCGGATTGCTGGAGTGGCATAATTACGCAGCTTCACCCGCGGCTTTAGTTCAACACGAAAGCGTTGCCTGCCAGCGACATGAGCCACTGCTGGAAAGTAAGAGTATTACGAGGCAGTACCATCCTTGGCAACTTTCTAAGCGACTCTCGTCCGCTCCGGCGTTGGTGTTTGTCCATCGCCTCCGAGACGGCCAAGAATACACTATTCACACAGTAGTCAGCAGCGCGTGGGCCTCGGACTGCCCAGAAGAATCAAGCAAGGGAGATGGCAAGCTCGGCAGTCAACAGCAGGGGTTTGAGAGTAACCGAAGACTGCTGACTGCAGATGCTGACCAACGTCAGCGCGGGATCGTCGTGGGGGCCATTGCTTGCAAGTCGGACGGTCACTGCGGTCTTACTGTCATCAAAAGCAACAGTGCTTCCTGGGGTCACAAGATTGGGGCAAAGTTGACTTGTCGTTACGCCCCAGTGACTACGGCTTCCGGCTGTTTGAGGTCAAATGGTAATATTTCCCATCCGGAGTACGTACGACATCCGTGGTGGACTTGAGCTATGATTGGGATACACAGAGTTCAGTGGTGAGCTTTGGTTTGGACCGCCCGGCTGTCCGCGTGCCTACCAGATTTGAGTATTACAGACTGCTCAAAGATACAGATACACGGGAGGAGTATGGTGGTGCCTTATGTATGGGTCACTACACAGAGCCTAGACAGTCCAAGATTATTGGCGTTTTGCTGGCTTCCCAAAGATTGAGTATCCATACAGCATTGACGACTCCATCTCTTGAGTTCACCAAGGGCTAGTAAAGTTGAGTAATTGGTGTCATCATACGCGTGTCAAGTAAATGGATGACATGAGAAGACCTGTTTTGTCGCCGCAAGACGACTCTTCCGGCTACAATACTAGTGTACCCGTCGAAGCAAACAACACCACGGGAAAAGAAAATGCTACTGGCTTCAAGTCACTCGCCGTAGGTCATGGAGCCCACCTACGGAGTGCAACAATGTTGACATGATAATCAGCGCGTCTTTGCATACACTGACAAGTTGGGGTGGGCGTTGAATATCGTCGCTCTTGTTGCCATGATTGGCGCCGGCACTGCTCTTCCGCTCATGAATGTTGTTTTTGGAGGGTTCGTCAATGTCTTTAATGAGTTTGTTACTGGCAGGCTCTCCCCAGATGGATACATGGATGAAGTCGGCCGCTATACGTAAGACAACAATCTCAGACTCGCCGTTGCAATCAAACTGACAGGACTTTCTCCAAAGGCTCTACTTTGTATATATTTTTATCGGAAAGTTTTCTCTCATGTACACCTGGACTGTTTGTTCAACCCAGTGATGCATTTGCTGCCGTGTGCTAACGGTTCTAGATGCTCGTCAACGTCACGGCCATTCGCACTACCACAAATCTCCGAGTTGACTTTGTTCGTCAAATTCTGCGGCAGGAGATTTCCTTTTTTGACGCGCCTCTCCTATCTGTATCTGGGCAAATAACTGCCAATGGCAATCTCATCTACAATGGCATATCCGAGAAACTCGGGCTCGTTGTTCAGGCGCTTTCGATGCTCATCTCGGCATTTGTAGTAGCTTTTGTTGTGCAGTGGAAGCTAACGCTGATTACTTTGGCTATTGTACCGGCAAATACAATCGTTATGCTGGTATGCATATATTTCGATGCTGTATACGAGTATCAAATGTTTGACATTTACGCTGAATCCGGAGTCGTTGCCGAGGAGGCCATCTCAACAATTCGGACAGCGCACGCGTTTTGGGCATTCCCCAAGCTGGTTATACGCTTTAATGAGATTCTTAAAAAGGCACGGCAGGTTGGAAACAAAAAGTCCATGATATATGCAATCCTGTTTCCCGTTGAATTCTTCAGCATCACTGCCGGTTACGCCCTGGCTTTTTGGCAGGGCATGCGCATGTACGCAAGCGGCGAAATTAAAAGCCCCGGCACAGTGGTAACGTGCGTCCACTTGACCAAATAATGTTGATTTCCATTTCTCCTTCTTATACGCGTGCAGGGTTATTTTTGCGGTGCTGGTCGCTGCCCAGGCTCTGACGCAAATCGCGCCCCAAGTAATCGCCATATCGAAAGCCATGGCTGCAGCGCAAGACCTCTTTACTACCATTGATAGAGAATCTGCGATTGACTCGCTTTCGGCCAACGGTCGTATCCTTCAAGACTTCCAGGGTAACATCAAGCTAAGCCAACTCGGCTTCTCATACCCTTCGCGGCCCAGTGTCCCCGTCCTAGAGAACCTTGATCTGGAGTTTCCTTCTGGCAAGACAACGGCTCTGGTAGGTGCCAGTGGATCTGGTAAGAGCACCATCTTTGGCCTTTTGGAGCGATGGTACCCTTATTCCAGTGGCCGTATCACACTAGACGGACATGGGCTGGAAGACATCAACGTGCAATGGCTAAGAACCAATGTCCGTCTTATCCAGCAAGAACCTACCCTTTTTAGCGGCACTATATACCAGAATGTCGTCGACGGTCTCTGCGGTACTAATAGGACAATATCTGACGCAGAGAAGAAAAGCCTCGTTGTTCAAGCGTGCAAGGCTGCTTTTATACACGATTTCATCGAGGACCTCCCGAGCCGTTATGAGACTTGGATCGGACAACGCGGCGCATTGCTATCAGGCGGGCAGAAACAGCGCATCGTCATTGCTCGCACCATCATCTCCAGCCCCAAAGTGCTGCTACTAGATGAAGCGACCAGTGCGTTGGATCCCGCCGCCGAGAAGACGGTGCAAGCGGCACTTAACAACGTATCCAAGGGTCGTACTGTCATCATCATTGCACATCGTCTTTCGACCATTAGAAATTGCGACAACATCATCGTCTTGGCCAAGGGCCGGAGGATAGAAAGCGGCAGCCACTCGGAGCTCGTTAAACTTGGGGGTGCCTATGCAAGACTTGTCAAGGCACAAGACGTTGGAAAAACGTCAGACTTTATCCAAGATGATTCTGACGACGGCGCAGATCAGGTCCATGTGGAGGAGAAGTTGACGCAAGTCTCGACGGCGGGAACCGACAACAAGAGTCGTGGGGAAACCACCTCCAAGTATGGCTTACTTTACGGGCTCTTTCTCATCATCCGAGAACAGAGGACACTATGGCGGCCTACATTCTTGGTTTTCGGTAGCTGCATAATTGGAGGTGAGGCGCCCAATTCCGTCTCTCTACACATTTGCTAAGCAATACCCCAAAGGAATTACATACCCGGCCATGGCAGTATTGGTATCCAAGTCCCTGGAAGCGTACGAGACAGTCGACGTATCCAAGGCCAACCTTTTTGCCCTCATGTTCTTTGTCGTCGCCCTGGGGAACCTAGTTCTCTACGGCATTACCGGCTGGTTCTCGAATGTGATTGCGCAGGTATGTCTCATCAGCTACATGGCTGCTCAACATGCTAACCGTGTTCGTCATGCAGACCGTGATGGAGTTTTACCGGGGCGACGTCTTTGATAATACCCTCCGACAGGACATGGTGTTTTTCGACAGGCCCGAGAACAGCACAGGAGCCCTGGTATCCAGGCTTGCTTCTGAACCAACAAGCCTGCAGGAGCTCCTGTCTATCAACATGGCTCTTATAGTGATTTGCATAGTCAATCTCTTGTCTAGTTGCATTCTTGCCGTTGCCTATGGGTGGAAACTAGGCCTGGTTCTCACCTTTGGAGCCCTGCCATTTATCGTGGGATCAGGATACTTGCGGGTTCGGCTCGAAACGAGGTTTGAAGAGGACACTGTAGCACGGTTCGCAACCAGCAGTGCCATGGCCGCGGAAGCCGTCATGAGCATTCGCACCGTATCCTCGCTCACTCTTGAACGGACAGTGATTGAGAGATATAGCAAAGCGCTCCGAGGCATCGCGCGGCATGCCATCGGCAGTCTCGGCTACAAGATGCTTTTCTACTCGCTCAGCCAGTCGGTGTCAATGCTCGCCATGGGCCTCGGATTCTGGTACGGCGGCAAGCTCGTTTCACGGGGCGAGTACACGTCGAGCCGTTTCTACATTGTCTACCTGTCCATTATCTTCTCTAGCGAAGCAGGCGCAATACTCTTCCAGCACACGACGAGCATCTCCAAGGCCGGCACGGCAATCAATTACATATTCGGACTGCGCAAGGGGCGCGTGCTGCTGGACGACGAGCCCCGTGGCTTTCAACTCGACGGCGCTGGTGAGAGCTTGCACGGCGAAAAGGGCGTACAGGTGGCCTTTGACCAAGTGCACTTTTCCTATCCCCTTCGTCCACGACAAAGGGTCCTGGACGGGGTCAATGTCAAGATACAGCCGGGGAAAACGGTGGCCTTTGTTGGGCCTTCTGGCTGCGGAAAGTCTACGCTTGTGGGACTGCTCGAGCGATTCTACGATCCTGTAAGCGGAACATTGTGGGCGGATGATCGCGACGTCAAGACGCTCAGTCGACGCAACCACCGCCGCGACATGGCGCTTGTGCAGCAGGAACCGGTCCTGTACCAAGGTTCTGTCCGGGAAAACATTGCCCTTGGAATCGAGCAGGGCGGTGCCTCTGAAGCCGAGATCATCGACGCCTGCAAGAGCGCCAATATATGGGACTTTGTGTCGTCTCTCCCAGACGGGCTCGACACGCCATGCGGCAGTCAGGGCTTCTCGCTGTCCGGCGGCCAGAGACAGCGCATCGCGATTGCCAGGGCTCTCATCCGCAAACCAAGGCTGCTGCTGCTCGACGAGGCGACGAGCGCGCTAGACGCCGAGTCGGAAAGGATGGTCAAGGCAGCGTTGGATGGCGCCGCGGCGGGCAGGACGACAATTGCCGTCGCACACCGTCTAGGCACGATTCGAGACGCCGATGCCATTATCGTCTTTTCAAAGGGACGCGTGGTCGAGTCGGGAACCCACGACGGGCTGTTGCGGAACAAGGGCGTGTACTATGAGATGGCTCTGGCGCAGTCATTGGAGGAAGCAGTGGGTTGATCCACTAACTGACGAGGGCATCGGGTGGCGAAACGAATGCAGTGTTTTGGAGACTTGATCCATAGCGAATGGCTGACGGAGGGTGAGATTCCGTCGCCGGCCAATCGTCCTCCGACGCCGCTTTCCAACCCCAGCTTGTAATAAACTATCAAGAGCGAGACTGCTGAAATTGCGGAATGGGTTGGTGTCGTTGGCTTGGAGCAGAAGATTGATTTGAATCAGTATCCCAGTCAAAGCATGCAAGTCCTCTAAATGATTCCCTCGTCTTGCATCTCGCTTCTCACAACTACAACCACAACAGTGCCAACTTTCAACTTGTAAATAGCATCACACTTTTGCACAGAACTAGAGCACCATACTCTCAGACTCTGACTTGGCAACCTCGAGTCTCGCAGACACGATGAGCCAAGTTCACCAAAGCGGCACGGCCCCCCAGGTGAGAAGCTTGGCCGTAAAAGACGTACTCAAGTCCTGACTTTGCGGATTCGAGATGGAAGCACAGAGAAGCGTAAAAGCAGGCTTGACACCTCTGATAGGGTTCGCCTCTGGCGCAATCGCAGGCGGCGTGGAATGCACAATTACAGTTTGTACTCGTCCCCGTGCAGACATCCCAAGCCTAACGTGGATTGCAGTACCCCTTTGAGTTTGTCAAGACCAGCAGCCAGCTGCGCGGAAGCCCGGTTGCGAGAAACCCGATCCTGTTCATCCGCGACACCATTCGCACGCAGCACGTCGGCGCGCTCTACACGGGATGCAGCTCCCTGGTGATGGGGACCATGGCCAAGTGCGGCGTGCGCTTCCTCTTCTTCGACGCCATCAAGCAGAGGGTTTCCGTGGCCATGCCGCGCGACTACGTCTACCTGACGGGCATCGTGGCCGGCATGGGCGCCGGCGTTGCCGAGAGCCTTCTGGCCGTGACGCCCAGCGAGCGCATCAAGACGGCCCTGATCGACGACACAAAGTCGGGGAGCAAGCAGCTCCGGGGCGGCCTCCACGCCGTGCGCGTCATTCTGCGGACGCAGGGCCTCCCCGGGCTGTACAAGGGGCTGATACCAACCACCCTGAAGCAGTCCGCGACCTCGGCCGTGCGGATGGGAAGCTACAGCGCGCTGAAGGAGCTGAGCAGCGCCCACGGCGTCAAGAGCAACTCGCTGACGACGTTTGTCAACGGGGCCGCCGCGGGCGTCATCACGGTCTACGCGACGCAGCCGTTTGACTCGATCAAGACGCGGGCTCAGGGGCGCGCGGGATCGGGAACTCTGGCCGCGCTGCAGTCCATCCTCCAGGACCACGGCGTGCGCGGGCTGTGGCGCGGCAGCACCATGCGGCTGGGACGGCTTATCTTGAGCGGCGGCATTGTGTTCACCGTGTACGAGAAGGTAAACTCGGGTCTGCGGGCTGTTTTCGGTTGAGAGCAGGTTGTCTGTGCCTTTCTTTTCATGCACGAATAGAAGTAGAGTGTATTGAATACCGACTATCCTACGTACTCTGTGGCAGTTTGCAGTTGTTGTATGTGCGTCAAGACCAAGGTAACTTGACAAATGAGGGGCACGCGACGATATAGTCATTCTCTGCCCCTGCACAAAAGACGCTGGACAACCTCTCAACAGCTAGGAACGGATGGAAATGGGAGTCATGTTGCTACGAGTGCAGTTGTGAAGATGAGAGTCAGTTGTGGAAAGAGTCAGTTGTGGAAATCAGAGTCGTTGCTTCAGGCAGTCTTCACAAGAGAGCGTGCCCATTACTAACTTATGCTCACTGTTATGCTCTTTATGTTGGTGTAATCCTCAACCCCATACTTGCCACCCTCTCGGCCAATGCCGCTCTCCTTGATGCCGCCAAACGGCTGCTCACAGGCGCTGACAAGGCCGATGCGCACCCCAACCATGCCCGTATCCAGGGCCTCTGCCACGCGCCACAGGCGAGAGATGTTTTCCGTGTAAAAGTAGGAGGCCAGGCCGCTCTGGTACGAGTTGGCAATGCCAATGACCTCCTCCTCCGTGTCAAAGGGCACCAGCGGGGCCAGGGGACCAAACGTCTCCTCGTTCCCAAACTTCATGGTGCCCGGGTTCGCGTCGACCAGGATAGTCGGCGCGTAAAAGTTGGGGCCCAGGTCCTGTCTGACGTCGCCGCCGCCGGCGATGAGCCTGGCGCCGTTGGCGAGGGCGTCGTCGACGTGGGCCTGGACCTTGTCCCTTCCCCTCTTGGAGTACAGCGGGCCAAAGTTGACGGCGGGGTCCCAGACGGAGCCGAACTTGAAGAGCCTCTCCTGCGTGGCCTGCAGCGTCCGTGAGAACTCGTCCATGATGGAGCGGTGCACAAAGATGCGGTTGGCGCACACGCACGTCTGGCCCGACGAGCGAAACTTGGAGGCAATGACACCTTTGGAGAGAGAGAGGTCAGCAAAAGCAAGCCAGGTGCCGCGGGCCCGGGGGCACTTTCTTACCGTCGACGGCCTTTTGAATGTTTGCGTCCTCAAAGACGATAAAGGGGGCGTTGCCGCCCAGCTCCATGCTGGTCTTCTTCATCGACTTGGCGCACTCGGTGTTGAGGAGCTTCCCAATGGCCGTGGAGCCGGTGAAGCTGAGGTGGCGGACGGCCGTGTTCTGGCACATTTCCTCGCCGATGGGCGCGGCGCCGGCGGCATCCGTCATGATGATGTTCAGGGTGCCCGGCGGGTAGCCCGGGATCCGCTCAAAGAGCTTCGCAATGGCAATGGCGCACATTGGCGTCTCCGGGGCCGGCTTCAGCACCACGGTGCAGCCGGCGGCGATGGCAGCGCCCACCTTGCGCAGGATCATGGCAACGGGCGAGTTCCAGGGCGTGATGGCGGCCACGACGCCCTGGGGCTCGCGCACGGTAAAGATGCGGCAGTCGGCGCGGGCCGCCGGGATCGTCTCCCCGTACAGGCGCTCAATCTCGCCCTGGAACCATTCCAGGAAGCTGAGGCCGTAGTCGACGGTCACGTAGGACTCGGTGATGGGCTTGCCCAGCTCCAGGGTGCAGATGGCGGCGAGGTCGTCGCGGTTGGCGCGCACAATGTCGGTCCACTGCCGGAGAAGCTCCCGTCGCCTGCGGTGGGTGAAGTTGCGGTACTCCTTAAAGGCCGACTGCGCCGCGTCAATGGCCTCGCGAGCCTCCTGGCGGTCAAGGTTGGCCACGTGGAAGGCGACCTGGTCATCCTGGGGGTCTGCGTGCGCAATGATTAGCACTGTCGCTGCTCAAGAGTGACACCGACTCACATACCATGCACTGGAAATGTGGCCCCGGATTTAGAGTCGACCCATTTGCCTCCAATGTATGCGCGGCTGTCAAGTAGCGAGGGGTCTTTAAACTACACCATTACACCATAAGAAAAGACGCTTGCTTGGGTCCAATTTGGATATGCAAAACATGTACTGACCTCGTATGGGATGCTCTTGAGCAGGATGCTCTTGAGCAGGATGCTCTTTGCAGACGGGGCAGCCATTGTGGACGATTATACTTTTTTCACCTTTATCCCCGCAATGTCGAGATGTCTGCCGGCCCATTTCGCGTAATGTGCCACGGGCGCAGCATAATTATACGTCCGGGCCAGCGCCGGTGCGTCTAGTTGCGACATTGAGAGTTTGGGGAAACAACCCGATACCCCAAATCTTGCCGCCGCCAGGGGCCCCATGGCTGTGGGGAGCTGTGGCTGTTCGGCAACGGTCAGTCTCGCTCCGCCCCAACTTGGAGACGCCCACGGACAGAGACGAGCCGTTGCAGTTGGACTCCAAAATATGTTTCCCGTGTCCGCCCAAGCAGCGCCGCAAACCGGAGAGGATAGAGCCGCGGCTGATAAACTTGGTGCTGTCCATGTGACTGACAAATGCATGATGGCATGGTCCAGGATATTTCTCTCTGTTAAAGAATCTGTTGAAAATACAGTTTGGTCCGTGACGGCCTGAGGAACGCTTCCAGAGACGGTACAAGCGTCGTCTTACATGTTGGCCAAGGGCGGAGCGGACAGCCTTGCAAGCGCCTTGGCAACAACACATGTCAGGGTGAGGCCATCTTGAAGCCAAACACGGAAGAGTCATCTTGGATGAAAAAAATTCAACAGTGACGATACCACATACAGCAGACAAGTGCCGCACTTCACATGTTGACACCCTTAGGGCACTGGGCCTCGCAGCAAGTCGCTCGCACAAAGTTAAATAAACTCTATCTTTAGCCCTAAATTGGCATGTGCTAATATACTCACATAACCCATGTGAAAGAGTAGTGGCGCTTTTGCTTTCCGACTAGAGACTGGCTTTCAGCTTGGCCCAACCATCCAACGCGTCATTGACAAAACTCGTGATGAAAAGGGTAGCTTTCTGCTTGATCCATTCAGTGACTCATTCACGGCTGCAGTGCTCAGATACATGTGGTCCTCATGCACATGGCAAAGAGGCGAGCCATGTCACTCTTATCGCAGCATGCCTCTGTTGCGTCATCTCGCCATGCGGCAGATTCACTGTCGACGATACTTTACTGCCCTGGGTTTCAATGATGTCGTTATTTCCACGGAGTGAATCTAAATCTCGTTAGCTTGCAGACGGCCTCACAAATCTGAGCTTAGATCGAGTCAAGGTCTGCAAGCCCGGCCTGTGACAAGACCTGTGGGAGAGCATATATATCGCCATCCTCCCATGATTGTTTCAAACCAATTTCATTCCTTTACATCCCATCACACTGCCTCGCATTCAAGTCAAGATAGACATATCCAGTCATTTACATCCCTCACACTGCCTCACACTCAAGCAAGATAGACATATCCATACTTTTACATCCCTCACACTCAAGTCAAGATAGACATATCCAGTCCTTTACATCCCTCACACTGCCTCACACTCAAGCAAGATAGACCATTTCCAGTCCTTTACATCCCTCACTCTCAAGTCAAGATGGCAAACTTTTTCACATATAGCAAAGGTATGGAAAACAGAGCGCCAAGCCACGTCTTGACTAACAGAAACAGGCAAACAACTTCAAGTCGTTCAAACACGACAATGGTCTTCCGCTTCGATCGGGGCAGCACACTTTCAACAGCGACTCGCACCTCAGCATACCCGCCAGCCCAACCTGTCTTTTGTGCAAGCAGGAGCAACACAACCAGGGACATGTGCAAAACGGTCGGCCGACCGGGAGCCCGCGGAGCCGCAAGGCTTCCCGAAGCGGTCGCGCCAATGCACGGAACCGGAACCATCCCTTCGCAGGGGCCCTTTCATGGGGTTTGAGAGCATTGAAAGCACAATGTATGCAACCGCTCACTGGATTCAAGAGCAGAGGTGGCCACGAGAATACTTTGAAGCTGAAATGGATCGTCTACTTCCCCGTGAGCGGCCAAACTTTGCCACATTCTCAGTCCCCAGAGATCAAGGGCCTCATCACCACCCCGGTCATGAGACTCTCCCCAGCATGAGGGATAACCTCGTGACACAATCCGAGCCCGATGCCACCAATGAGAGCAAGACACTTTCCATGTCATTCCCTGACAATGAACAGCGTCTGCCGGACAACACCGCATTCCTAGACGACGCCTTTGCGCATACAAGTCACATAATCCGCAACAGAAATGAGCCACATGTATTTCAGGACATGTCGACGCTCATTGTCCCGTCAGCCGAGAGACTGGCGTATGAGAACCCTCATCTGCGAATCTTGGCAGAAAGCGTCCACAATGGCTGGAACTGCTCGATACCATTGACCGGGAAATGCGATCGACCAGACTACGCCGTCGGGTTCGCCATGGCAGCATTCACCGTCCACCAGCTGGTCAAGATGGCGCCCTTTGTTACCGACATCTTTGGCCGCGGCCAGTCTCTGTCCGAGACCAAATATTTATACTTTCCCTTCTTGTCGTGCGATTTGGGGAGCGGAGCTGGAGCGCTCGATAACGCGGATCGTCGCAACGCCCATAGCATGAAGCTTGCGGTTCAGGCCATGACGGAACTGTTTCGCGCCGTGAAGCGTGAGCATCTGTTGCACAGGCAGATGCTCGCCTATTCTGTTTCCCACGACAACAGCATGGCTCGGATACACGGGCATTATCCCGTCATTGTTGGAAACAACGTCCAGTACCACCGCCATCTGATTCACGAGCTTTCCATCACGGCGGCGGACGGCAGCGAAAACTGGGCCGCCTATCGTTTCATCAAGAACCTCTACGACTCGTGGATGCCTGCTCATTTCAGGGCCATCTGCGAAGCCATCGATATGTTGCCATATTGATACCATGACGCTTTGTCTGCACCGGCTGCGCTCTCTCAGAGTTTGCCAAGTCATAATATCACCCGTACGTGTCCTCCCATCACGCCGTGATGAAGACAAGAAACCCGACCAGGTTGCAAATGTCACATCACCGCATTGTTACTGTTTAGCCGTGGATAAGAGGAGGAAGGGGAGGGGTGCTGTCTAGATTGAATTAGTACAGCCTTTTGTATAAAGTAGCCTGGGATGCTGCTTGGTCGGCATCTACGGGCAAGCTGTAGTAGCCAGGCTGACTCTTTTATTGCTCTTTGTTTATTGTTCTCTCTCTTTCCATAGCTCTCTCTTTAATTCTCTCTTTAATGCTCTCTCTCCATCTTGGCTAGATTGGTGCGTCTAGTATAATGATTAATTTTTAATCCATCATAAGGTGGCATTCTGTTTCCTCTCCGGCTCTCCCGACCACCACCACGCGCCTGTTAGTATTATCTGGTACATACCTCGGGAATCTACAGCCTTGGTTTCGCATTCTAAGCAAAACTCGGGCAAGATGAACGCCTTACTAATACTGCAGTTAGGCTTTGCTTGCTGCACCCAATTTGTGGGAGATGCTGTGGAATGCACTGTTGGTTTTCACGGCCGCACGGGCAGTATGTAGTGGCAGTGAACTTGATATGCACACTGTATTACGGTCCATATCTTTGTGATGGTCATCCGCCCCATGCTGCCAACATGGTTACAACAAAGAGCTCATGGAGCGCAGGCCAGACGCCACTGATGACTGGAAAGTCAACAGCTGCTGGAAGCCGCTTGGCTAGGTCCATATAGTGGTAGATTTATTGGCATGACTAGTCTGCTTCAGTTGGGGCCGGACTTGTTTCAATAGAATCAATCATTTGGCGTTACAGTGGCTGTGTGCAGTTCTATTTTATGGTGAAAAACAGTTATTGAATATTTCATTCGGCATTGTAGGCTTGATAGTAGTTTGACGAGCATGTCAAAATTACACATAGAATGATGCATTGAAGCAAACGTTGAGGGCCAATGGTATTATTATCTGAACAACCTAACCTTTTACAATTCCAACGCTTTTGCCTGCGGCTCAGTCTCTGCAAATGACAAACTTATTCGCCACATCTATAGACTAGAAGTTATGCGCGACTCTTTCGCAAGCGCGGCAGCCGCACGTCCTGCACGACGGCCAAAGACAGCGCCAGAAGTGAGGCCGCTTCCTCCAGGATAATTATCATAGAACAAGCCGCCCAGCATCTCTCCGACGCAAAACAGGCCCGGGATGACCTTGTGCGTGCTGGATGAGATGACGCCAGTAGTTTCCGGGTCGACGTCCAGGCCGCCAAAGGTAAAGGTCACGCCGCAGGTCACCTTGATAGCCAAGAAGGGGCCCTTTGTGAGAGGCAAGGCCCAATTTGACTTGGCCAACGGCAGCTTCTTGGTGCTGGACTGGGTGGAAAGGCCGTCTTTGACCGCGGGATCCCATTCCACGTTGGGGTTCTCGCGGCCAAAGCTTGCCACTGCGTCGTTGTAGGCGTGGATCGTCTCGACGAATTTGGCCGGGCTGGCCAACCCGTTCAGTGCGAGCTTTTGCGCAAGCTCGTCAATGGTGTCGGCCTTGATCTTCTCGACGATGCCGTCCCTGTATTCTTCCGATCGGAGCCAGGGGATCGCCTGGGAGTCCCAGACCTGAAAGGCGAAGCTGCCGGGCTGGGCGAGGATGGCCTTGCCGAATATGGCGTAGGTGTAGTTCCGCAGGTCAACGCCCTCGTCGACGAACCTGTCGCCGTTGCGGTTGAGCATGAGGCCCAGTGGATAGCCCGACTTTGTAAACTCGTTGGACACGGAGCGGTCGCCGGTGTTGGCGGGCGCATTGGCGTCCCACGCCACGGAATGACACCCCGACCAGTTCCCGGCCTGCTTCGCCCCGGCCTCTCTGATTGCCATTTCGAGACACCAGCCGTTGTTGTACGGCGTTCCGCGCACCTTGGCAAAGTCCCACCCGGGCCCGAGGAACTGCGCTCTCATGCGGGGGTTGGCTTCGAATCCGCCGGCGGCCAAGATCACAGCGCCGGCCCGTACGACCTGCTCCGCGCCGTCTCGAGTCTGCACCACGAGGCCGGTCACGCCTCCGGTCAAGGGGTCCACCACGAGATGCTTGGCCGTCGTCGAGAAGACCAGCTTGACGCCGAGGCGCTCGGCCGCCTTGCGTTCGTCCTGGATCAGGCCTTTGCCGCCGTCTTCCGTCTTGAGCGAGAGTCCTCCCCAGAACTTGATGCGTCCGCCCACCTCGTAGGCCTGTCGGTTGAATGACAATTGGAAGCGCACGCCGTGCTTTGCGAGCCACTTGACCGTCTGGTTGGATTCGCGCACCAGCGTGTCCGACAGCTTGGGGTCGGATCGGCCAACGCAGATTCGCTTGATGTCATTGGCGAAATCTGCTGACGTGTATGCCTTCATATCAATCTTCTTGGCCTTTTCGCTGTCGACATTGTTCACAATTGGCAGGAGATCCTGCAAGCCGTGGTACACGGTTCTGAAGGCCCCAGCAGTAAAGTATGTGTTGCCTCCCGCCCAATCCTCAGGGGCCGAGTCGACGAGCATCACCCGTCGAGCGCCAGATTCGGCGGCGGAGATGGCGGCGCTGAATCCGGCATTGCCGCTTCCGACCACCAGCACGTCGACGTGACTTGGCAGGGCTGGCATGACTTTAATTCTTCTTCTTCTTTTTTGCGGAAAAGGGGATGGAGTGCGTGATGAAAGATTGGAAATGTATTTTTCAAAGCAAAAGCTATGCTCGCCTCGAAAGTTGGACGCACATTGAGGCTCACAGGCGGTTTTATTTCAGTCTCTTTGTAAACAGCCGCTTAACTGAACAAGGCAAGGTTCCTTCTCCAATAAATTACAAGTGGGTGTACCATGGTTCCAAGCCATGGGAGCGACGAAGTCGGACTCTCAATGTCCGCCCGACCATTCTTTTACCAGACAAGGTCTGACCAATGATGGTCGAGACGGAGGCTCTTGCTCCGTCTCTCCAACTTGCAAGGCACTAGCGGCTGACTTGTAAGTGGGGGTGGGGTATTACTGTGGAGACTGACAGGTCAGGAGATGGAGAGGCTCGGCTGAGTCAGCTACCCCAGGTGATGGAAGGTGACGTCAGCGGTTCAACCTTGAGGTCCTCATTGAACGAGATGGTATCCTTTAAATTTTAGCAACTGCATAGACTGGCTTCAATGCCACTGCATTCAAGCTACCTAGGCTCGACCACTGATCCGAGTCGTATAAATATTCCGCAAGTTTGCGTTCAAACGCGGTCAGGGTCGTGGTACTTAAAGGCCGGTAACGAGGGCTATCCTACACACTTGGAACTTGACGTGCTGTCATTCATCGGTCCATTGGATGCCGTGCTGAACACTGTAAAATGAGTGCCTCCAATCATCTCAATGTTAACCACAGGAGCATAAATATGGCGCTTCTGATGTGAAAATTATCGGGGTGTTTATGTAGTAATTGCCATTTCTCCCAGTCGCGCCACGTATCATGACTTTTGTGACCAACAGTAAAATCCATCATTAGGCATTTGAGAATGAGCGTGTGTTGCCTTGCCAGTAAACAAAGGAGCACCGTCCGTGAACTGAAACAGAGTCGCAAACTGCTTCTTCCGAGAATTATCGTGCAAGCCATTTCATTGCATGGCCTGTAATTGGCCACACCGGCTGCCCTTGCACCGACTTAGCGCCGGCACAGTCGCTTCCGCCGGGAAGCTGAACTTCCGAGAGGACAAAAAGTTCCACATTTCCTGGCTGGAGCGTTCCATCTTGGGCTAGTGTGTGAGATATCTCCCCAGATAATGATATCATTTCGCAACATTCTGACAGACTATAACAACAATGGGTCGACTTTATTCGAGGTGGACTGACTAAGCGTACAAGTATGACGATTTCAATGGTAAAGCATCCATGCATCCGCCCGAGGTCGAGCAGAATCTGGAGTACTGTCTCTGCTCTTGGAATTATTATGCTTACACGGCATAGTGGCATCCACTATTTGTCTCGATCCTGAAGATGGATTCTGGAATTATGTTGTGTTGTCATGGCTTTGATGCTCCCTTGAATCGTTCTTGCCCATTTCTGGCAAGGCATGTTGTTGATGTTTGAATGAACCAGTCCTATAGTTGGGCAAATAGTGCCAACGTATCCTGAGGCTTGCCATGATCCATATGAAATTAGACCCAACATATCGCCAAAAATAAACACTGTGCTCACCCGAGAGGTGTGTACACCATCGCCATTGCCCTCTACCGCTAGCAATTTCCTCTGGCTGGCTCGGACCACGAGCTATCCGGAGCAAGGCTAGCTCACCATTGCAAGGGTCGTTGGTCGCCTTATCCTGAAGAGGAGGTGACAAGCTGCCATGCTGAACTAGGTTTGTTGTGTCCGCTCTTTATCTATCTTGCGTCTTCCGTTCTTGACTTGAGCATCTGCCTAATCTACGAATAATATACCCAGTATCAGCACCACCACCGAATACCTCACACATCAGCAACAAGTCTCGCTAATACAATTCTCTCGGCCATTATGAGATTTAATAATCTTGTACTTGCAGCTTCTGCCTGCCTGGCGGTCAACGCCCAGCGCCCCAAGGACCAGAGCATATGCGACTACTACACGACAACCCTGCTCAAGCAGAACAATGCAACAAACCAGGCCACCTTGCTGACCTTGCTCGTCAATACCGTGGTCATTGGAAACTGTATGTCAGACTGTTTCTTTAGTTGAATACTTAATTAACAATTGTCGCAGACACCATGCCCAACAAGAACGCAGTGCCAGGTATTCTCGCCCCTGGAGAGGTGAATGGCAACAAGGTCAACTTGGCCCCCTATTTCAACGGTGCTCTGGCTTCCACAAATACCGGGGGAAGCATGGGAAAATCTGTGAATTTTCTCGACGGCGGCGGTGCTGCTCCCCTGAAAGAGAATAAACCTGCCAACGACACGAGCAGCCGCCAATAGTGAGCACACATGACCCAATTTACCAGCCGCAACGAGCTAATATCCATCCAGCTTCCTCCTCACCCACCTGTACCAGTTCTTTGGCTCTCTTCTGGGCTGCAGCATGCAGGGAATGCCCGGATTTGACGCGTACAAAGGCAGGGCCTCCATGTTCGAAACGCACAAGTACATGTTCCTGGGAAAGCCAGAAGTGGACTACTTCATCACACAGGTCGGCCTCGCGGCAGCCTCGTTTGGCGTGGACAAGGAAGACATTGCCGAGGTTGCCAACGCTCTCAACTCTATATTCAACGTTGCCTGCGGGCCTCCGACGGCGGTTATAAAGGCCCAAGGTCCCCAGCTGCAGTCCATCTGCATTGACAAATCGACCTGCCCCAAGGCTGCAAAGGACGCCCAATGCGACGCGTATCCGCAGGGTGTTGAGCCCAAGAACGCCACCATTGTGCCAAGCGGGACGACAATGCCGTCGAGCTCGAGCTCGAGCACTATGATGCCTTCCGGCTCTTCCTCTGCAACCATGGCTCCCACTGCTGCTGCTGCTGCCGCCGCCACGGGGTATAATCTTGCCGTGGTGGCCGCTGGTATTGCTGCATTCCTGTGGTGAGAGGTCGTTGGACATTTTGGTTGATGGAGTGTGTCGTAAGGGGTGATTTATGATACGGTCACGGAACACCTGCACGGGGGTAGAGGCAGTTATCCGTTACTCAAATTGAATATAGACGCTTGAAACAGAAAACTCTCAGACTGTACGGTCGGCAAAGATTCCCTGGCAGTGGACCAGTTGAGCCTCGTTGAGATGCAATATTGTTAAAAGTTCCAATTCGCTCCACAACCAGGTTCGCTTCGTTCACTTGGTTCGCTTCTTGTGAGGCACAAAGATCACAGAAGGGTCTCAAATCAGGCTTCTTTCCATTTTAATTTTCACCGGAGTACAGTGGTTACGTGGCTCTCATAGTTTAGCTTCGTCCATTGGAGGCTTTGATCCGCGGATCCAGCCCGGGACACCAATCTTGATCGTAACTACAAGAGTCCCTAAAGCTCCATTGCAAATTGATAGAAGCCAACAGCTCAGCCTAGGGAGGAAGGGATTGTAGTACGGCGTACCAGAAAGACCGGATGACGTCTGTTAAAAGGCTAGCCAAGATAAGCTATTAGAATTATGCAGGTAGTTGCTTCACCAGCAAATCAACTCGGCGAGCCATTTCCTTGATTCAGTTTGGAGTAGTGTTCCGGCACTAGTACCCGTTTTGTTAGATATTACTGTTTGTTCGTCTCGGAAAGCTCAACAGTCAGTCGCTACGGTGAGTCACAATTCATGTAGGCTGTTCAACGGCAACATTTCCTGGAGCCTTTCGGTCCTTCAATTTGACCGCATCATCTGCTCTGAGTCGCCGAGGTTTCTCTACACTGGCAAGGATTGTCGGCTCAAACTCCACCTCTTCATGCTATTTTTGTGCTCAATGTCAACTGTCAGAACAAGTTAATTATCATTATTGTATTTGGCCATGGTTTCAGCACGCGCTTTGTCTCTTTGTGGCCGCCGGTTCTCAGGGTGCAGATTGTGAACAAGCAGCGCTCTTGTTATTTAAAACTCGGCCAACCCGAAAAGAAGCTCTTTAGATATCGGCTCCCACAATCCGAATCCTCCCATGTCATCGGGTGTGCGCCGTCGCCACTATACCGCATGAATACACAAGCGTCAAGAGTCGCCTTTTACTGCATGTTCCCCTGTAGGTAGGCTGAGTTGGACAGAAAGCTGCATTTCACGGCCAGGCGCGTCCAGACTGGTCAGGGTCGAGAAGAATAGCGAAGCTGCCCGTCTCTCTTTCTGCTGCTTTGTGTATGACAAAAGGCCTTGAGAGCTAACTTGAGCTAATTTGAGCAAAATTCAGCGATGAGCTGCCAATTCAAGCACTGCTGGTCTACGCCCCAGGTTTAATATGCCGCGTCGGCGACCACCACACTTTAAAATGCTTAATTTGCACGTCTGGCACTAATACTCTCGTACCATACGTCTTCCCAGCCTAGAAAAGCACACGCAAGTCTTTTTATTATGCCCAATGGCCTGACATCAAGGACAACCAGGACTTCCCTAGCACCAGTACGGTACTGCTATTCAACTGAAACGTCTAATAATAGCATATAAAACCAGGCCGGTGGACGACACGGTGACGCACAGCCAAGTAACAGATATTTGCACTTGGCTTTCCAGGGCCGTCTTCGTTAAACGGGTAATCTGCCACCTGCTCCCAGGCAATTCTGACAGTATGCTCGACAGCGCAAGTGACTGCAGGCAACGTTTTTGTGTACTTTACTTTGCATCATTTCCATCAAAATGGGCTTCTCAGCAGCTCTTTTTGTCCTCCTGGTAACCTCGACCGACAGATCCGGCTGTTCCCCAGCGCATCCTTCAGCTGCCACTAGTTTCCGTCCCTCTTGAGAAAGAGACGATTAGCAGTAGCAATGGCAAGGGTCAAGCCATGGTTGATGCGTCTACTGTCGATGATCCTCGACGTCCCTACATGCCCCTCGCTGTGGAGGTGCAGATGGGCACGCCGGCGCAGACTGTCATGCTTGAGCTGGATACCACGTCCAGTGATGTGGACAATAGGCCATACCCCGGGCCGGAACCGCCAGGAACCCGTGTCTTTATGTTTCGACGGGGAGAAGAGCAGCTCGATACACGAGTATAAGGATTCAGCACTTGTGAAGCATTCGTCTGGACAAGTCAATACACATGTTTATCCTCGGGTAAGTTGCATGTAAAAAACACACAGAACAGCGCAGTTATCAATCTCGTTCCGTTCCAGGCGTGCCAGTGGGCAAAGTGCTCTTTGGCGTCGCCGAATCGTCAGCGAATAAGTCATGGCGCAAGATTAAATCGTTGGGTCTTGGTTGACAAATAGCAGTGGTCAAAGCAACCCTCACATTCTTTACAGACTCGGGGACACCAAGACTAGTTTCTTTAGCATGAGTCTATGATAAAGGTCATGGTGCGCTCATCTTTGGTGGTTATGACATTGCAAAGTTCTCCGGCCGACTTGAGACGCTGCAAACTCAAAGTACCATGCAAGACTTCAACAGCAACATGTGGAATGCTTGCGCAAGCAACTGCTAATCCCTTTGGGTAGCTACTCTTTTCTAATCGACTCACTTCAGACGTCCAAGGGCAGGCACCGCGACTTGGTCCTGCGGGAATGCCAATCAAGGGCCATCTCTAGTGATAGACACTACTTCTCCATCATTCCTCCTGGGGGGAACCAATTCTCTCAACTGAGGCGCCGGCTCAAGCCACAGTGTAGAATGAAGGCTTGTCGTATCTTGCGATGCTGTGACAATGTCGGCATAGACTTTCACATAACCAAAGAAACCGTCGTCTCGGTGCCGTTGGCCGACTTTGTTTACAAGCGAGAACAGGGGTTTTGCGTGTTGGACCTGGGGATGCGCCGACACTTGGCCGCTGGACTGCTCTACCCCAAACTCTGTCTTCTGACGGAGAAGCTTGGTTGACCTTGCGGTGTTAGCTCTGTCTATTGGCCATCGCTTTTTGCGCCACAGTCTGGTTGTCTTTGAGCCTGGTAGTGGCAAACTCCACGTCGCTCGGGGTGCAGATTGCGGCTCGAGAGTCATGGCTATTGTTAAAACCACACTGACCAGATGCGCCTCGCCGATCCTCCACAGTATCTTTACTGGAAAACGTCAGAGGCCTGTGCGGCAAGACAGCACCTTCACCAGCATCAGCCGGCGAAGCCCCCGGGCCTACTCCGGGAAGACGGACAACTAAGGGGCTATTAAAATGATACTGGGGCCCAGCGGATATGATGTGATGAATATTCGCAATGTCACTGCTTTGGCCTCGACTTTGCCCTCGAGATTGTTTCTTGCTGAAAGCCAAGCTGTGCCAATTTGAAGTTTGAAAGAGGAGAGGCGGCAGCCCGGGTATTATCGCACGGCCTCGGGTTACGGACCGATGCGTCAGTCTGGCAGGCTCAATTGACTTGACCGCTACATCGCAAACTCGCGTCCCAAAGGTGGTGCATCCGAGACTGGCATTGTCTACCTATTCCATAAACTAAAACTAAAACGTGCTGCTAATGCTTTACCTCCTTATACGCCGTGCCCAAACCAGAAGTGCGCATGCTCCCATGGCCGTTCCCAACAAGTCAAAAAGCCTTCCCTCCAATCTATAAAATGTTCCAAAACAGGAAATCATGCGCCGTTGTGTCCTTGTCGACTATTTGACGGAGCGGCTCGTGAGTTCCGGCACATGGAGGCTTGAAGAGTGAAGGAGAAGAAAAAAAAAGAAAAATATGCAACGGGGTGGGAAATGGCTATTGAACAGAAGAATATAAACCCAAGAGTGTTCGCTATGCTCGCCATCTGCGTCGAATTTTGAAACTGCGGAATCGCCATTTCTTTTGTTTGGTATCCGGTTGTGTTTGGGCCACCACTGGGCCGCTTTCATTGCTGCTTCCTGTGCTGCTCGTGCTTCCGCCATTCTCAATGCCAGTATTGGTCCGACCCAATATCACCCCCAGGCTCTGGCTCGTGCCTTGCCCGGCTTGGTACTGCATCAACTCGCCCAAGTCTCGGCTTACGCGCCGCGCGTACGCAAATGTGTAAAACTCGTTCCCGTCGACCAGCTCGCTGGTTGTGATGGGCACGGGGATGATGGACAGCACTGGTATGTCGGCCAGTGTATAGCCGGAAAAGGGAGATGTGACTCGCGGCGCATCTTGGTTGTCGGAGCCTTCATATTCCCCAGCAAAGGCGGTGCCCGTCGATGACGGCGACATGACTCGCTGAGGCACCCAGAATGCCTGTTGGCGGGCCGGGGGGCTGTAGTGCGGAAGCGACTCTCCCTCGATCCCTCGACCGTCAAACACATCCTCGAGTTGGCGCATCCTTCCAGACAGGCTGGCGTTTGCTGCCAATAATCTCGCCATTCGTCGCTCCAGACCCACCCTGCTATTCTGGGCATCGGGTTCGCCTGGGCTGCAGAGCAAGGTGGTCAGCACCGTCTCCAATTTTCGGTCGTCTGCTGTAACCCCCTAGGTGGCTTCCTTGGCATGTGCGCTAAATGCAGGACCGAGGATTGCCAAGAGCGACTGGCCAACGACACGTATAAAGAGGGGGAACGGGGGGGGCAAGGACGTACCATTTTAGAATCGTCATCATCATCGTCATGGAGAGGTTGTGCCAGCGAATTCGCGAGCACAGGGCATTGATCCTCCGCTCATATGGCGAGGAGCTGTGGTCTGGGCTGCCATTCTCTGGCCGCGGAGCCGCTAGACCCTGCTTCTCAAGGCTCAAAGTCTCGCAGATGGCTTGGAGGTCAGATACGGCAAGCACCGTATCGGTCAGTGTCGCTATAAGATGGTCGGCTTCGATCCAGACTCCGCGCTCGGGGAAAGGAAGCTGCGTGGACTCGACAAGGGACAGCGTCTTGTACAGAATGTGAACCGTCGACCGACATTGCTTGATCTCTTGCAGCGCCACGGCGAAGATGGAGTTGGCCTTGTTCGCGGGCGTTTTGAGATCCCACAGCGCATCGATAGTCTTGCCGCCCACGGCCAGCAGGCCAATAATGGCCGTCGTCACCGACAGCTTCTCGCCCACGGCCAGCGGCGCAGATGCCATGATGGCCGGCCGACGTTTCGGTGGCGGTTGTTGTCCGCTGTTGAACGTGCCGCCCTGGGACTTCCCGCCAAACCACCACCGCCCCGTCCCGCTCGTGTGTCGAGTTGTCACCGGCCGGTTCGTAGCTTGGCGCGTCGTGTCACCTCATGCAATCCAAGGCAGCAAAGCGCAGCTCTGATGCACGGCAAAAAAGAAGCCCTTTGCTCGGGTCGCGCAGGGTTGGCGCTGTCTGGAACGTGCTGGCTGCGGCCACTGTGCCGTGAGATGTGTGTGTACTGGGAGGTGATTGTCGGTGGCGTAGGCTTCGTGACGAGTGCTGACGAGAATCGACGGGCGTTGTCGACTTTCCCTCTTAGCGGCGATAGTCTTGTCCTGTCGTCCCCAATGTCTCACCCAGTCAAGATTCGCATCTGGGGATCAAGCTGGCCGAGATGGATTTGAGCAATACGGCGCAAGCGGTCGTGGGTCTCGCGAAAGGTGTTGGGGTGAGATCAGGACGGCACCGACAGCAACGGAGGACAGGGAGACACTTGACATTTCTACGGTTAAAAGACAGGCTGACTCTTGATGCTCTATTTGGAGCGCGGAAATGTCAAAGGCACTGGCCGAACGGCTAAGACGGCAAGATGTGCCCCACCCGCTGGCTTGTTTCGCTGGCCATCGGCACCCTTACACCGTGAACTGGAGTCGGGTAACTCGGCCTGGCCCAGGGTTGTCCAGGTCGACGACTTTGGGGCTTGTTGGAGCTCTAGCCCGTTGCTTGCACCCCGCAGCCAGTGGGTTGAGGGGCCACCGAGTCTATTGATTAGCCACGCATGTCAAGAGCGAGCTCGAGAACAGGCGCCGTAACCCCAGTCTAACCGCAGAGCCAAGGAAGAGCCAGACAGCCATGAACGGGCTGACGGGCAGCCACTGGCCATGTCTCCATGAGTCTTTTTTCATTATTACTAGACCACGCATGTATCTTGTATCGAATGTAAGTTTTTTGCACTCGAGGAGATTCGAGTGGAGCAGCCTGATGCTGCCGCCTCGTATTGACTTGGGTGTCGATTGGTGGTCTCGTGGCGATTATTTCCTCTTTATCTCCCGGATTTGCCGTCTGTCACAAAACATTGATGTCGACCGGCAAGCCGTTGCCGTTGCACAAGGCCCAAGCAGCGCGTCACAGGGCTCAACGGGCTCAACGCAGTCCACTCACTGCTAAAACATGCCAACTGACCAAGCGCGCGCGTGCTCTCTCTCTCTCTCTCTCTCTCAACGACGTGCGTGCAATTCAGATGTTCATCTCGAGCCTGTCACGATTGGCATTTGACACCATCTCTCCTTAGTTTTCTCACCAGCAAATTTCGTCCTGGCCTAGGGCCAAAGACAAGCAATTTGGCGCTAACGACGCCACCACCCTTGGGCGACCTTGTCCATCTCCAGCAAAATTCCCCCACCACCCGTCACAATAGTGCCCATGGCGTCTCACTGTTGTCTCACGGGGGGCCTTGTGCTTACCTACGCAACAGCGATAAGACCACTGCTGGGCATGAATACACCAGCAGCTTCCTCTCTGCGGGGAGGAATAGTTCTGTTCTGACAGCGAGAACCATGACGATTGGTCACGAACCCCCCCCCGAGAAATACTCGGGGGACAAGCAGAAAGATTTTGGTATTCATCTATCCGTCCTGTGCACACTCGACGTCCTTCACTATTCCAACACCTACAAGCGAGGCGGCAGCTGCCAGACGGCACCACCACATGGCTTGTGGCTTGCACCGGCGCCCATTGTGTCCCCCACTGCCACTGCGTGGCTTTTGGAGGACATCTGGCGTGTCCAGTTCCAATCACCCGGCATATCCTCTCTCGACTGAGGCTCGGCCGTTGCTTGATGCCCAAAGGTTCAAGGGTGCGTAGCTTGTGAAGCCCCTGCAGGCAAGTCGGGTGATGCAAAGTCGAGGAGAAGAAGGAAGAAAAACTCGGAACACGGCCGCCGGGATGTGAGGCGTGTGACGGAACAAGCAAATGAGTGGCAATACCTCTGACAGTTTCATGCCGAATTCCGGTGGCGTTGTGGAAGGCGGCGGCCAGTTTGCAAGGCTAGCCTGTGCCTTCTTGGGTTGGTCCTTGGTAGAGTGCCTGTGGCTGAGATCAACGAGTCGCCACAGGCATGAATACGGAGAGGTGTGCTCAGTCAAGCTTTTTGGAGACCCACACGCTCCAGGGTCTCATCGTTTCACATTGTCGATCAATCTCGGAATGGAAAATTGGGGCCTGGAGCTGCTCATATCGAGGTCAAGTCGTTGAGTGAAGAATAAGGATCAACGGAAGAATGGCTGTGTTGACAATTTACCCGTCTTGGCCGCTGCTGGTCAGCTGCGTCACTCGCTGTTCCGGTTCGAGCCTAGCATCTGCGATGGCTGTGCTAGCACAAAGCGAGGACCAAGCCCATAGGATGCATCGCACAGCATTGATCACCGCTTGTGAACTAGATGGAACCGGTTGGTCGCAGCTGTGTAGACGGCGGCATTCACAGGAATGTACCAGTGTGGGCGCACGAATACACCTTTTTCTAGATGTTTGGCATGTCGATGCCGGGGTGCATGGCGCAAGGTCGACATGATGTGGACGAGCTGCCTTGCTTACAGAGACATTGACAGATTCCCACGTTCCTCAAAGTCACTTCATGCCACCATACCTTTGCGAGCGGTCCCTATTTCTAATTGAAAAAACTCTTACAAGATAGCAAAAAAATCATTGCCTATAGAATAATAGTCTAATAGGCTGTCTCATAAGACCTTTTTTTTTGTTACTAGAAACAGGGACCGCGCGCGATGGTCTCCAAGGCAGCTATAAGTTTGGTACACAAGGTTGCGCAAATACTTGTGGCAACAGACTGCATAAGCATGATGCACCCTGGGAAATTGTGAGCCCAGCATAATGTTCCAGGCAATTTCAAGAGGTTGCATTGTACAAGGTCTATTCAGCCCGACCCGCGTAATCTGACAAAGGTTGGTGGAGAAGTGAAGCGAGACAAACGCGCCCAGAAAATCATTGAGACAAGTATGCCGAAAACGCCTGTCAAGCAATCTAGCCCTGTGCTCCAACGGCATAATACAAGCGCGACCGAGACCAAATGCGCACGTAACAGCATCCAATTCATAGCATCTCTTCGCATCAAAGGCGTTGTCCAAATCCATGTACATCAAAGTCACCGCGGCAGCACCTAGGTATATAGATCTCGTCAAGGTCAAACAACAGAGCCAGCCGTGCTACTGCTGTGTCTGGGGCGTTTGCGACCGCTCGCCGTGGCTGGATGCATCTTGTCGCTTCGTTCGCGCTTGAGCTTGTCGTCCAATACACGGGCTGTGAGGCAACTTGTCAGTCTATTTCCGGAGGGGGTGAGGGGGGCAGGAGAGCGGCGTACTGAGAACATCATAACCAAACTGAGGGTGCTCCAGGCACAGGCTCTTGAATTCGTCCTCGGCCTCGGCTCTGAGGGTATGCGACCTCGTGGCCCAGAAGCTGGCGATTGGGGCGCGGACCTTTGCGTCTTCGTTTGTGGTGTGCGCGTAGACGTATCTGGCGTATTCAATCTCGCCCTTGGCGGTCGAGTCGATGCAGTGGATCTTGCTTGACGAGAGCTTCTTCAGGTCTGGGATGCCGAACTTCTCGGCGAGCGTGTACACGCGCGCGTGCCTGAGGAGATGGACGCCGGTATCGTCAATGGCTGGCATTGTGGGGTCGACTTCGAGGACCCGCTGGCCTGGTATCTTCCTGGGGAAGTATTCGCCTGTGTATAGGTATTCGAGAACTGAGCCGATGGCATGCAGGTCCTCGCTGAGTTCGATTTGTCGCGGCTATCGAGAATTAGCTTCGACTGGGGGGGGGAGAGCCGTCGGCGTGGACAGCAATTGCAATGGTGGCGGACGCACGCTGCCGTCCTCGACGAACTTTTGGCATATTTCTGCGAAATATGGGCTCTTGCAGAGGAGTGCTTGGTGGGCGGTGAGCAGGCTCTGGTCCTCGTCTTGGCCAACGACTAGGGTGACAATGGGAGATGAGAGATAGAGCATGAATGACGGCCTCGTGGGCTCTTGCTCGCCTGCTGCGGCTGCTTCTGGTTCTCCCGTTTCCGGGGCGCGGGTGACTTGGTTCTCCTCGGTCATTTGGACGTCGCCGCTCTGCTGGGTGGAAACGATGTCTTCGGCGGCCTGCGCCATCTCGTCGTCAGCTACTGGCGGCGCCATTGGGTCAATTGCGACGCGGAGGCGGGAGTAGGAAGGCAGTGTGATGGCAGATTTGACTGCGATGCGATGGTGATGACAATGGGTGGGTCGCTTCGCGAAAACAACCGTGCATGCATGTATGTAGTTGGACGGGTGATGGCGCAAATACGCACCTACCCTACGCCGGGCGCCATGCAGATGTCATGCAGATGGCATCTTGGAAATTGCTCGTTGCAGCTTGGGATATGGTTGCAAAGTCGGTGCGAAAGAAGTAAAATTTCCCCTCAGTACGGTATAATTTTTGTTCAATTTCTCAATCCTCTTGGCCCTTTGTATCCCCAATTTGGCAGTTTACGTCCACGAGCAATATTTTCTCGCGTACTTTATGCCTTTCCGTGCTGACAAGCCCATTGATATTCCCGTCACCCAGGTTTCCTCCGACCGCCCAAAGATTGCGGCCGACGTCTTTGAGATGGGAGCAGTCAGTCGAATAAGATTACAAGCACACTCAATTCTCGTGTTGGTGTAATCCCGTCCCCATTGGTATAATCGGTCGTCCCCGCGCCCACGAATTAATGACTTACCAGATGGTACCTGTATTGATGGGGCCGATTTCCGGCGTGGCTTCCGATGTGGGACTCGCCAGACCCGACGACCCAACGCAACTCACTCGAATGAATTTCTTCTTCACCTCACCATCCCATCACCACTCAAACCGCACAACCCACCCGGCCACCCATGGCTGTCGATGCCGTCCCCCCCGAGGCGCCGTCGCAGGACGCAGCGGCGCGGACCGCACAAGTCCACGCGCTGATGCAGAGCCTCCTCGCCAAGTCGCCCATCTACGGCCTCATTCTGTCCGACATGCAACTGACCAAGGTCAATGCCGGCTCGGTGACGCTGCAGCTGGAGCTGTCCGCCACCCACCTCAACAGCAAGGGCGGCCTGCACGGCGCCGTCAGCGCCACGATTGTCGACTTTGTCACGGGGCTGGCCATTTGCTCGCACGACCTGCGCGACAAGACGGGCGCCTCGGTCGACATGCACCTCAGCTTCCTGTCGACGGCCAAGGCAGGGGACACGGTGCTTGTCCACAGCACCGCCGAGCGCGTGGGCGGCAGCCTGGCCTTTGTCACCGTCAGGATCAACAAGCTGGACGGCCACGGCAGGGAGACGCCCGTCACCCTGGCTCAGCACACGAAATACGTCAGACGGCCCGACCCCCCCGCGCCCGAGGTCTGACTCACGACGCTCACAAACGCGCGGAGTGCATAGAGTGGTGTATAAATCTAGACTTTGTACAGTATAATAGACAGCAGACTTGCTTATTCCGTCCCTTAGCCGAACCCGCTCGTGTCGTCCTGGAACATGTTGCGCACAATCTCGTCAATGTTGCTTGAGCTCTCGTCGGGGAAGTAGTTGACAAAGGGCTCGTTGCCAAGGAAGTCGTCGAAAAAGACGCTCGGCTCGACCATTGGCGTCAGAGCCAGTCCCAGGTCCACGTCTGGCAGCGAGACTGGGGTGACGTTTGCCCCCGACTGGCGCTGCAGAGCCCGACCGCCTCGTCGTCTGCCTTGCTCTTTTGCTGCCGTTTGAGAACCCGGCGCGAGGACTTGTTTGATTGTCGAGCGCCCCAGCTCGTCCAGTATGTCGCGGCATTTCCTTGCGCCCGACCAGTGCTCGCTGATGCCGCTCAGCAGACTCGAAGCGATGCTCAGGTCGCCCATGAGCTCCGCAATGTCGATTTGCTGCTGCAGATCCGGCACCGTCTTCACGCAGTACAGTATACTTAGCGCGCTTAGCACAACGGCGTGAAAGGTCAACCAGCTGTGGATGAGCATGTTCCTGACGTAGAGCTTGTTGAGGAGCCTCAGCGTTTCCCGAGCGCTGGAGTGGCACTTTTCCAGCGCGTCCCCGGTCGGCTTCGGAATCGCAGGGCTGGGGCGCAGGAGCACCATCCGCAGCGTGTGTCCCTGGATGCGACAGAACGTGTCCAAGTGTTGCGTTGTGCTTGAGCCGTCGCCGGCGGGGATGCGCTCCTCCCACTGCCCAATCTGCTCGAGCATGTTGGTTTGCCAATCGTAAATGTCAATCACGGCCGGATATGCGTAGACTGGCGTCTGCCGGACGACGCTGTTGGCCACGTACTTGATTTCCGAATTGAGCTTGGCGAGTCGGAACAGATGAATCGAGTACGCGATGGGCATGGACGGGGAACTGCGCGAGCGAGGAGTGCCAACCGTCGCAATGTCGACATCGTCCACGACCCGCGGTAGCTGCGCATGTCAGCTTCTTGGCTTCATCGCGTTTGACAGAGAAAACAAGACTTACCCTCAAGTCGCATGCTTCATCGCGCAGTCCGATGGGACGGCCCATCGTGGTGGCAATTATCCTATCCATCATGAAGACGACCCAAAAAATCCTGGTTCTCATTTCTTGCTCCAGCAATGAGATTCCCGACTGCGTTGTGACGTCTCTCTGCAGCCCCAAGTCGATGACTGCGGCAATCGCCTGGTAGTTCAGATGCCATATATTCACCCGCACGTGTGGATTATGCACGGTGAAGATGAGAAGCAGCAAAAGACACTGCAGACCCTGGAGGGAGCTCTCCACGTTGATCCGGTCAAAGTATCGCAGAGCAGACAGGCAGTAGCTCTCAGAGGGCAAGCGCGCTTTGAGCCTTTGCGATATTACCAGGCTGCCCATGGCCAGAACCATGTACACCTGGAAGCAAGCGGCCGGGTCGGCGCCCTGAAGAGTGTACATCTTGTCCAGGAGCCTTGTAAAAGTCGGCCGGTGCAGGACAGGGTACATTGCGTGAAGGCCGTCGAAGAAGGCGTCGCAGATCTGGTCGGCAATTTCCCTCGCCGGCAGACTTGCAGCACTCTGCACAGTCTCGATGAGATCGGTGGTAAAGGCCACATCTCGAGCCCCGGTCATGGCCTGCGAAGAGCCCTTGGCAAGCATGATTCTGGCGAGGAAGTAGCCGCTGGAAGGGCCAATGTATCGAGGGTCCTGGCTGCTCCCCAGAGACACCAGCCCAATCTCATGCGAGGCCGCAGATCTGGCTTCATTTTGCTCCAATCTTGAAGGAGCGGGCTCAACCTGTCGCGCCGGCGTCGATTCACTGCCCAGGACGGTCTGCATGTCCTGACAGTTCGGCCCCTGGCCAAGATCAACATGCGGGCATTTTTCCCGCACGATGCCCTCGAGCCACCTGACGCGGTCCTTGAGCTTGGTGACGTAGCTGAGACATGTTAGAATAGAAGCTGCGCACTGAGACACCGGGGCTCACTTACGCCCGTGGAAAGTCTTTGAGCCGAGCACTCTCGCCGTCTACACACTCCGACCCCGTGTTTCTGCAGTTCTTGCATTGGGGAAGCTCCCCGTCACACTGTTGTGCAACCCATCAGCGGCGGCGGCAACCGGGGAGGTACGGGACAGACAGTGACACACCTTGATCTTTCGCCGCTGACATCTCAAACAAGCAAGCCGCAGGCGTGGATTGCGGGACTGCTTCCTGCCAGACTCTTTGCTGGGGCTCACTGCGTGGCCCTCGGACTCGGGCATGATGCTTGGATTTCCATTATTGGATTACTCGAGGTTGAGCGGAGAGTCGAGGCGGCAATAGGCCGACGGGGGGGGGGGGCGAGAAGCGGGAAAACCCCGCCGATGGCGCCTCCGAAGTGCGGATAATCCCCGCTGCTGCAGCCCGACGCGACTGGCTGGCACTGATGTATTAAATGTCGGCTTTGCGTCAATTGCCGAGCCAGACGAAGAAGCAGCCTCCGTGTGAGTACCCCGATAACCCATCACTCACAATGTCGTCAGACGAGCAGCAACAGAGGCACGTCTCGGCATCCGAGGCAAGACGCCTCGTCGAGGACATTCTCAGGGGAAACGGCGTTTCTGCCGAGGACGCAGCCATTGTTGCAAGGTGCCTTGTCGCGGCCGACCTCCGCGGCGTGGACACGCATGGCATGAGCCGGATCCCCTCGTACATGGAGCGAATCCGCCAGGGCGTGCTCGACGCCGCGGCCCGACCAACAATCACGCAGGTGACGCCGGCAGTGGCGCAGGTGGACGGGCGAAACGGCTTCGGATTCGTGTCGGCACATGCCGGCATGAGGGCCGCCATTGAGTCGGCCAAGGTTTACGGCATCGGCATGGCGAGCGTCAAGCACTCGAACCATTTCGGCATGTCGGCGTGGGTGGTTCAGCAGGCCCTCGACGCCGACATGATGAGCCTCGTCTTCACCAACTCGAGCCCGGCGCTGCCGCCGTTCGGGGGCCGGAGCAGGCTGCTGGGCGTCTCGCCCATCGCGTGCGGAGCGCCGGGCAGCCCCGGCTTCATCCTCGACATGGCCCCGTCGGTGGCGGCGCGGGGCAAGATTTACAAGGCGAAGCGGCGCGGGGAGAAGATACCCCCGGGCTGGGCCCTCGACGCCGAGGGCAGGCCGACGGACGACGCCGACGCGGCGCTGGCGGGCGTCATGCTGCCCATGGGGGGTCCCAAGGGCTCAGCCCTGGCCGTCATGATGGACGTCTTCTCGGGCGTCTTGTCCGGTTCCGCGTACGCCGGGCACGTCACGGGCCCCTACGACCCGTCCAAGGCCGCCGACGTGGGCCACTTCCTGGTGGCCATCAAGCCCGACCTGTTCATGAGCCTGGACGAGTTCAGGGGCAGGATGAAGCATCTCTACGAGAGGGTGGTGGGTTCCGAAAAGGCGGCCGGCGTCGAGAGAATCTACTTTCCGGGCGAGATTGAGCAGTGCACCCAGGCCGAGAGGGAGCGGACGGGCATACCGCTGGTACAGGCCGAGATTGATGCCCTGAATGCAGAGGCGCTCAAGGTCTCTGCAAAGCCACTTGTTTTGATGGACTGAGGAACAGTCGTCGGCTACGTGTTGCACCGTGCTTGCCGAGCACATCTACAGGGTATCTAGGTAATTCGCGAATATGACAAGAGTCAAAGACATTGACCATGTGAAATCGGCAATTGACCAGCTTGTGATTGACACGGCCAAACGCCGCAACGGTAGCGGGGCCGATGCGGCGACGGAGCCGCTCCGTGGCACCAAATGGGCGAAATATAAATTGCCATGGGGCACCGCCATACAGTGAGTGCATTTGGTGCAAGCAGCGACAACATGGTCCTCGTTCACATAGGTCAGTCCCGCCCGTCGGAATTGAGCCAGCAGGCCTTGACAAACTGCAGTCTTGTTCAAGTTCCAAGCGCACGTCTCCTCGGAGCACAGGCAGACGTTCGCCAACGAGCTCAAGAAGCTGAGGGACCTGCCCAGTGTCCTGAGCGGACGCCTTGTGGTGGGCGGGCCCTCGGCCACGGAGCCGATTGAGCGGAGCAGAGGCTACCATCTGGCGCTGGTGAGCTACCACAGGGACAGGGGGGCGCTGGCAGAGTGAGTTTCCGGGTGCCGACTCCAAGCGTCTAGCGCTAACACACGCCAGGTACCAGGCTTCAAAGGAGCACCAACAGTGAGCCAAAATCCATTCTGTATTAATCATTGATGCCTGCACGCTAACAACACTAGCGTCACCAGCACGTATCTGTGGCCCTTTGAGGAACAAGTCATTCGCTTCGACTTTGACATGGATGCTCAAGACGAGGTCCTCTTCAAGTCGTTTCTGCAGGTTCCATGTTAGGAAGGGGGTCATATGCCGCAGGTCCATTTCATCCATCTTGTTTCGGCCAACCACCCATAATGTACCTTAGCCCCCTTTCAAGTTACATAGCATGAATCCCTCAAGCCGTCCGTTATCTAATCTCCGCCTGTCAAGCATCCTCCGGCACATTCAAGCATAACACTGTGGATAAGTCGCTACCATGTCCCCCCACATGAAAAGATAAGGCCGTCTTCACTGCAACCCTTTTGTGCGGGGCGAGAGGGTCTTTATCGCCAAATTCCCCGATGGAGTGGCAGTACAAAATCTGCTCGACGGCGCACACTGTCTGCTCGCAATGTGAGCTGCATTCGACACGCCGAGAAGCAGGCGAAATGAGGCTCAAGCTGCCGCCCAAACCGGGCCTCCTGTCCGGGGTGCCGTCCAACGCCATCTTCATCGTCGCGCTGCTCATCGCCGTCAACCTCATAGTTTGGGCCTGCGCCGCCATTGTCCTGCGCTACCACCCGGCGCTGATATCCGCCGCCGCCCTCTCGTACACGCTTGGCCTGCGCCATGCCCTTGACGCCGACCACATCTCGGCCATTGACCTCATGACGCGCCGGCTCGTCAGCCTCGGCCAGCGGCCCGCCACCGTCGGCACCTTCTTCAGCCTGGGCCACTCGACCATTGTCCTCGTCACCTGCGTGGTCGTGGCAGCCACCTCTGGCGCGCTGCGGGACCGCTTCGACGGGTTCAAGCGGGTCGGCAACATCGTCGGCACGGCGGTGAGCGCCGCCGTCTTGATCCTGCTGTGCCTGGCCAACGGGTATATCCTGTGCGCGCTCGTGCGCAGACTGCGCCGGGAGCTGGATCGGAGACGCAGCCCAGACGCTGCGCCGGCAGGGGGAGAAGAACAGGACGACCAGCTCAACATGGGCGGCGGAGGCGTGCTGGTTCGCGTCTTTGGCTTCCTGTTCAAGGCCGTCGACCGGCCGTGGAAGATGTACCCCCTCGGCGTGGTCTTTGGGCTCGGATTCGACACCAGCTCCGAGGTGGCCATCTTGGGCATTGCGTCGATACAGGCGCTCAAGGGCACCAGCATATGGCTCATTCTCATCTTCCCCATCCTGTTTACAGGTACGTTTGGCCCCCCATTCACCCTGCCTTCCAAGCGCGGAAGCAAACGCAGCCGCTGACCCTGGCCTTGGTTGAACAGCCGGAATGTGCCTGATTGACACCGCCGACGGAGCTGCCATGGTGACCCTCTACAGCTCCAAAGCCTTCTCCAGGGACCCTGTGGCACTGCTCTACTACCAGATTATCCTGAGCGGCATCACCGTCCTCGTGTCGGCCTTTATCGGCGTGGTCCAGCTGCTGTCGCTCATTCAGAATGTTGCCGAGCCCGAGGGCGGCTTTTGGGACGGCGTAGGCGCCATCGGCGACCACTTTGACATAATTGGCGGCGGCATATGTGGAGTGTTTTTGCTCGTGGGCATCGTGGCCATTGTCTTGTATAGGCCCTGGAGGAGACGCGTCGACCGCCAGGCTCAGGGGCTTGCCGCTGCGCAAGACCGAGGCGACCGCGATTCTGAAGCATCCACGTTGCCCCTGGACCACCCCGAGGCCCCCAAAGTTGGCACGGCAAAATAATGCTTACAACTAGCATATATAGACCGACGCTGAATTTCGCTATTGAATAAACTAGCAACATACTTGTTGTGCCCTGAAATAACGCAAAGGCACCTGCTCACTCAGGCTTGCATGCCCTCGACTTCCTGCACATGTTGCTCGGCATGCTCAAAGAGCTTGCAGAATGCCTTGTTCAAACAGAGCCCACAGTGTCTCTGCAGGATACCCCAAACCGGACGTCTCTGGAGCGGCACTTGTACCAACAAATCCTCGCATGTTTTCCTATTGGCCTCTGTTTTTTCCCTCAGAGTGCCCTCGCAGCGGGAACACAGCCAGGTACCTGGAACTCTTCTTTCCGGCGCTTTCCAGGGCCGCCTCCACACCAAGGCTGGCTCCGGTTCGGGGCTGGGGCTAGATTCGCTATACGACATGGAATAATAAGAGATGCCGCCCGAGGCCGTGGGACCCTCGTCGTGTTCGGATGGAATCGAGCCCCAGGCTGGTCCAGTGACAGCCATCTTGTCCAACTTTCCGGAAACCACTTTTTTGAGCGCGCCAAAATTTTCCGGTACCAACCACATTAATTCGCGGAACTTTTGTATCATGCCATCAGTGTTCGGAGCGGCTTCTTGGTACTGGGATTGCGGATTCTCGATAACAAAGGGGTCGGTCTGGAGGTTGACTTGACCAATCTTCGCCGTTGCGACAAGAGATGGATCTCGAGGCTCGCCCAGGTTTGCCTAAAATGAAGCTGGTTGTGATGCCGAACAGCTCTTACGGTTCTCAGGGTCCGTGCTGCAAGGTGTTGAAATACCTTGCATCTCGTCAAAGTCGGTGACTACAATTCTTGGTACACCATGCTGGCCATGGAACGATTGCATGTGGTAATCTAGCTTCTCCCGGCTAAACTCCAGATGGCTGCAGTGCGGACAAAAAACCAGGGTCAATGTGCGACCAAGAGATTTGCGTGGCAGAGTTTCGGTTTGAGAGACAGTCTCCTGACTTCCATCACTATCCTCATCGATGGACGCAAGTCGAACCTGAGATGGGGGTTTGTATTGGCCGGGCAACTTGCGAGCAAGTCGACGGCGTTTTCCCTGCTCGCTTTTGGAATAGTGGCAGGGAGGCGCAGCAATCTTGTCACTGGGGACTGAGAGACGTGGCCCTGGCCGGAGGACTCTGCGCGGATATCTGTGACATGATGAAGGCGTCACCATCTTCACCATCTCCGATGCTCGCGGCACAAGGTCTCCATGGCCAGCGACAGACGAGCCCGACGAAAAAGCGCGGCTGGTCGGGCCGTCTCTGAGCTGGGAATCATCCGTGCTACTGTCGGCTTTGGGTTTGGAGACTCGATCGTGACTTGACCCGAACCGGAAGATGTGGCCTCCTCGTTTGGACTTCTAGGGCAATCTGAACGACATCTCGAGAAGGCGCTGGGTGACCGGATGACGGGTAAGCTCTATGCTAACCACTGTGTTGTGAAGCTAAAAGATGATGATACGTGGCCCGGAGGATTAAAAAACGATGGCGTGAAATGATTTGGGGTTGAAAGCCTAGAGAATCAACCGAGACGCTGGAGTGTCATGGCCCAGCCCTAGTTGAGCCCGGCCCAGTGCTGCCATTCGTAGGGGAGGTGCTTTCAATGTTGCTTCGGAGCAGCGACACGTGAGGCCCTCTTGCCTGTTTCCGGCTGGTCGTTTCCTTTCAATCGAGGAGACGCGCGTCCGATTCATGGCCGCTGTTGTCTTGACGTCAATGAGCACATGCAGCACATACAGCACACAATTTCAAAGTCAATGGCACCTAGTCTGCCTCCGTCCCCATGCAAGGCGAAATGGGCTTGTCAGAGGGAGACAATGGTGGCCTTGTGCACTCAGTGCCAGAATACAGTGGCCGCCGCTTAGCTGCGATGACCGGAGTGCGCCAGCCAATCGTTATCGCCCTTATCAGAGCTTGATAGCTCCCCAGTGCCGACCCGACAGCCAATCACCAATTCATGTTCCCCCGATCAACACTGCTAGCTGACATGTTCAAGCTCAGCTCTTGCATCATCCGATTCCGTCAACGTAGTGCCTGGTCACACTCTATTCCACCTCATCCTTTCCTCACCGCAGATTCTGGGCCATCAACATGTAGCCCCTACTAGTTTACTCACACACTGCCACAGCCCGATCATACACACTGACACCTATTGCCTGCACACTCCAACATTCGCCTCTCTCTCCCCGCCCCAAATCGCCATCATGGCTGCCTCGCCAGCGGCGTCATCCCGGCGGAGCGCCGCCTCTTCGTCGGCATCGCTGAAGCACTCCGATGACCATCAGCCCAAGGCCCCGACTATTTCCATCGATACCCTCGTCAATCATTTGCTTGTTGCCAAGCGCTCGCTGTCCTCTATGAATCATGTCCTTCGTGCCAATGAACTGGCCACCACAGCACGACACTCGCACGAAGAAATGTTGCTGCTGGCAGCGCAAACCGCCTTTGTCCGAACCTACCTTCGCGATCAGAATGCTATACTAGTGCGCATCAGACGGAGCCTGCAGGCCACATATGAATGGGGTAAAAGAGATTTCAAAAAACTCATCAAGGCCATGGACGAAGCCGACGCCACCTTGACAGGGACCATGGATATGCTCCGAGAAACAGACGTGCAGACTCTCTTGCAGCCGAATGATGGAGAGAGGAAGAACCTGCTAGACTTTGTCGACGAATCCAGCGTGCATGGCATGCGGGACGTCATGAAGCAAAGCATACAGGACTTGCAGGTATTGCCCCCCCACCCCCGTCTTCCTGACACCCTCACGTGTCTTGCGAACCCAGCCCTGATCCATCACCAGAACATCCAACAGTCGTTTGACTCTGACCTGCTTCGCCTCGAAACGGACATTCGAAACCTTGGACAGCGTATAACCGAGGCATACCCGCAGAAAGCAGGCCGCGAGGTGCAAGTCGCCTCCTCCGTGGCCCTCTTGCAAAGTCTCGACGACCACTCGGCAACCATGGCACAGCTGTTGGCGTCGCTAACCAAGCATTTCGACATGTGCGTCACCGCCATCCGTACCACAGAAGGCGCGGCAGCCCTCGCTCGCAGAAAGGCCGCCGAGGTGACGCAGTCGCAAAGCAGCGATGGGGTTTCAATATCAGGCGTCATTGCTGAGCAAGAATCACACATGTCGGACCTCGAGCCTGAGACGGCCCAAGACCGAGCCGAAATGCTCAGAGTTGTTGTCCAGGACGCAGAGGAAGTTGAAGACGTTGTACAAGAGATTCAAGAGCGCCTCACGGCCATGGAGCAAGAATACACCTCATTACAAGAACATGTAGACCTATCAAAGGAATCCTATTTTGGTATAATATCAGCGTTTGAATTAGTTGGACAGATTGGCGATCGTATCGACGACTATCTTGCGGCAGAAGAAGACTTTCGGCAACGATGGGAGCTGGAAAAGGAAGCCGTTTTCGCAAAGCTCCGGGAGATGAAGGAAGTGAGGGACTTTTACGAAGGCTACGCAAGTGCCTACGGCAGCCTTATTCTGGAAGTCGAACGACGGCGGGCCGTCGATGAGCGAATCCAGGGCATCTGGCGAAAGGCGCAGGAGTCGGTGGACAAGATACTCGATGCAGACCGAGCCTCGAGGGAGACCTTCCGGCAGGACGTTGGTGAGTATCTGCCAGCAGATCTGTGGGCCGGAATGCAAGGCCCCGCAAAGAAATGGACAGTTATTCGTATCAATGACGACGATTCTGCGGCGGCCAGCATGGTGGGCAGGACGGATTCGGGTCAAGGGTCACGAATGGCTGGCAGCGCTCGACAGGGTGCCGAGTAGACATCAGGGCGTGCTGTACATGGCACTGGACCGGCGCCCGAATATACTTGACGGGGTCTGGGTTGTATTCTCGTGTATGTAGCTGTAAACAGAGGTTCGTTTACAGATGCCCGCAGTGCGCCATGCAGCTGACGAGGAACGTGTTATCGCTTGTTGCATCCGCATCTTCAACTTCCTGTTTGGGCCTAGCCTCTGCTCCAACAAGTCGGATCATATCCCAGAAGATGATGCACTTGAGGAACGGGTACCCCAACCTGATGTTGGAAGCGGGGGCCGAGACGGGTGAAAACGACGGTCAAGGCAGCGACATTGTTGCCTTGATTCCATCCAAAGTGGCCGAGTCCAACAGTCTGGGACGACGTCCAAGGTGTCGAAGCGCTCCCTCTGCTTGACAATTCAGAAATGCGTCTCCAAAACGGCTACATCGCCGCCTTGGCCGCCACCTCTGCTGCCCAAGGCGATTTCGGCGGTTTCAGCGATTTCGACTGGGATTCCATAATACCGGCTAGAGATTTGCAGTACCATGACTGCTACGCGGCCTTCAAGTGCGCCCGGCTCACTGTGCCCCTCGACTGGAAAAACACGACCGACGCGAGAACAACCTCCATTGCCATTGTCAAGCTCCCGGCCAAGGTTCCCGATGACGACCCCAGGTTCGGCGGATCCATCTTCACCAATCCCGGCGGCCCGGGCGGCTCAGGTGTATCCCTTGTCGTCGGGAGAGGGCACTACCTGCGTGACTATGTCGATACGCCGGGCAAGAAACACTACGAAATAGTGTCCTTTGATCCCCGCGGAATCGCAAACAGCAGACCCCTGGCCAATTGCTTCCCCGGACAAAACTTGGCCAGAGATGCGTGGATGCTCGAGGCGCGAGGAAACGGTGCCCTAGACAGGGGCTCGACGGCCATTTCCTATGCGCTGGCAATGTATGATGCCTTTGGCAAGAAGTGCGAGGAGTCCGACGCCCAGGGTCTCAACGAGGGCGAGATCTTCGAGTACATGGGGACGCCGAGCGTCGCGCGCGACATGGTCGCCATGGTGGACAGCATCGACGAGCTGAGGAAGAAGGAGGCCGGGCGCGACGAGAGAACGGAGCTGAAGAGGAGGGACCAAGACGTACCGAGGCTGCAGTACATTGGGTTCTCGTACGGCACCGTCCTCGGCAACTACTTTGCCTCGCTCTTCCCAGAGCGCATCGGACGGCTCATCCTCGACGGAGTGTGCAACGCCGACGACTATGCCACCGGGGCCGTAAGCGTCCCGTCTCTTCCCGGTCTCAAGTCTGCCCAGAGCTAACCGACGCTGCAGGGATGGCTCACGAGCACCGTTGATGCCGATGCCGTTGTCGACGGCCTCTTCGAGGGCTGCTTCAGCGCCGGCCCGGCAATCTGCGCCCTCGCCCGCCCCGACGACAGGTCTGCCTCGGAAGTTGGCGGCCGTTTCTGGGAATGGCTCAGGCAGCTCGACGAAGCACCCGTCGCGGGCGTCGGACCCTCGGGCAGCTCCGTCATCCTGACCGGCGGAGATGTGCGCGCCCTCGTGGCAGCGGCCGCCTACACTCCCATAAAGTCATTCATCCAGCTCGCCGAGCTCCTCAACAACGCCATTGTCCACCAAAACTACGACCCCATCTTGGGTGCCATTGAATTCGTCCTCGGGGCCCCCCTTCAAAACGCATGTCCTGCTGCAAACGTGACCCTCAAACCAGACCAAGGCGTGGACCCCCTGACCGGAGTTCTCTGCCTCGACGGCGAGGACGTCCGCGACAAAAACGTGTCCTGGTGGAAGTCGTACGTTGAGAAACAAGCCTCTCAGTCCTCAATCCTGGGCGCATCCTGGGCCGGTGTGCGCTTCCCCTGCTCCCGATGGCGCTTCAAGCCCGTCTGGTCCTTCCACGGACCCTTTACGTCGCCTGAGCCGACCGAGTACGGCGAGGAGCCGGAAAAGGGCAGGCCGGCCGCCCCCATCTTGTTCTTGTCGAATAGACTGGACCCCGTCACGCCGCTGGTGTCGGCGCGAACCATGGCCAAGAAGCACCCTGGTGCAAAGGTGGTTGTACAAGAGGCCATGGGGCACTGCGCCACCTTTTCGGCATACAGCGAGTGCACAAGGAGGATTGTCGCCGAGTACTTTGACACTGGCAAGGTGCCCGAGGACGAGACCGTGTGTGAGGCCGAATGCGGGCCGTGGGACGAGGGCTGTGGGAGAGTGCTTGCCGAGGCGAAGGGGCTGAGCGACGACGAGTGGTTTGCGAGGAAATTCCCCTTGGGTGTGTAAGCCGTTGCCTTAAAAAGGTGGTGATTTGGCCGTCGTCGAACCGTGTATTGTCGAATGGTGGGCAGGGCAAGTTTGACATGTTGCTGGACAGAAGCGCGAGACAGGAGGACAGGGTACCTTTTTCATCTTTATTGACACGCGATTGCAGAATTTTGACGTGCGTGGTGGTTTGAAGCGTTTCGCACCTCATGAAAGGGGGTGCAGTGTCAGGTTGATATCATATATATATATATATATGTGCAGTTACAGGTTGTGTGCAGTGGGAAGGCAGCACTTGAGCTGCAGACGGGTTAAATGGTGCATGAGACTTGCATGGATTGTATTTTTCTAGTGCCTTGTAGGAATACAAGACAAGACCTGCATGTGCCTTGGTTGTGAATAGCAGCCTGCAACCTCGTGCCATAAAGGTCAACCCGCACCATGGTTCTACAGTGGATGTACACAGTGGATGACTGCCCAAGACATGATTCCCAAACTCGCACCACTTGAGCATTAATAACACAAGATGATGCATGCTTCACTCTGCCGTCTCTACTCGCAAGTCGCCAATCTGCGCTGATTTCCAGACTCGGGACCCTCCGCCAAGCCTCACTAATAACGGGATGCAATTGACTTCGAGAACGAGGATACTAAATAGCTGCTACACGGCACTGAATTCGCACAGGGCGTAGTCAATCACGATTTAATCAGCCCATTGGCCACCTGAACTCCTCGGCACAGTCCAAGCTGATACATGGTGCCAAATTCCCCTCAGAGCTCCCGCACCAGTCGGATGCCAAACATGTTGGTAGCGACCTCGCTGGAAAAATATGCGCTGCGGTAATTGATGCGCAAATTCTGCGGCTGGTAGTTCCACGCGCCGCCGCGCACGACGGGAAACGGCGCCGGCCCCGTGCGGACGGAGCCGTCGCTGGCGGCCGAGCCGAGGTTCCGCACCCACGTGTCCGCCGTGAACTCCCTAGCGTTGCCGGTGACGTCGTAGAGCCCGAAGCCGTTCGGCCGAAAGGACGCGACCGGGGCCGTGTGCGCAAACCCATCCGTCACGTTGGTGGCGGCCCAGGTGAAGTTGTTTGCCGCCCTGGCCGTCTGGTCGTACGAGTTGGCGTACAAGTCGACGTGCCGCAGCTCGTGGCCCCAGAAGAAGGAGTCGCTGGAGCCGCCGCGGGCCGCCCACTCCCACTCGTCCTCGGACGGGAGCCGGTAGACCTTGCCCGTGGTCGCGGACAGCCAGCTGGCGTATGCCGTGGCGTCTTGCCGCGTTATGGCCACCACTGGCGACTCTGGCGTCTGCGGGAAGCCCGGGTTGCGGTAGTCGAGGTCCGGGTTGAACACCATGGCGCTCCGGTCGTCTGGGCTCCACCAGCGGGCGCCGCCCCTCGGCTGGTAGTTGGTCTGCTGGACAAAGGCGTCGAACTGCTTCACCGTGACTTCGGTCCGGCTGAACGCCAGCGGCTTGGAGATGTGCACCTCTCGACGCGGCAGTTCAAAGTCGCGGCGGTTCGCCGGAACCTTCCAGTCCTCGTGTTCCTCGCGAGAGGACCCGGCTGTATACGACCCGGTCGGTATGACGACCATGGTTGGCCCCGACTCGTGGTCCTGGAACTCGGTCCCGGCCGAGCTTGTCTTTGAGATGTTGTTGGCTGTGCTTTTACCAGGCTGCGGCGGGCGGTACACAGAGGGCCGCGTCAGGTTGGTGCACATGAGCTTGATGGCGTGGTGCCACTCGTTGACGCTGCCTGTCAGGTGCGAGACGGTGTCGAGCGCCCCGGGCGCGTAGTCTTTTGGCCTCGAGAGCCTCGAGAGGTACTGGCTCTCGGCAAGCAACCGGGCAAGCGTCTCGGAGAACTCGGCTGCCCGCGGCACGGCGTGGGGTTTGGCTGCTGCGAGTGAAGTCAGAGCCAGGTGAGCCGTATGCACCGCTTTCTCAATCGGAGCATAGGTGGCATGCGCTGTGCCGCCCCATCGCAAAGTCCCCAAGAGATGGTGCAGCCGTGTTTCTAGCAGATCAATGTCCCCTGTTGTCGCGACGGCTAGTGTCGCGGAGAACATCAGAACAAGGCCGGCGTATATCGAAAGGAACATGGCGGCACTGGTGCTTTCGGTATTGATTTCTATGAGTGTGTAGTATGCTGGCCTGAGCAGATGGTTCGAGACTTGAATAGGAAAATCGCAAAACTTTTGTAGCAGATGTGCTAGAACAGTCCAGGTGTTATTGTTGCAAAACTTTTGCAGTAGATTTGCCAGAACAGTCCAGGTGTTATTGTTGCACCAGCAAGAGACCCGAGCTGTGGGACAGGCGGACGCTCTCGGTGAAACACAATTTCATTATACGAGTTTCTCATTTCGATGAAGCCGTCTTGTGCAAGTCACTACACATCGGCAGTTGGAATGCGGGAGGCGGCTGTTCTCCCCGCCACATCTGGCGAGAACTGTCGCCGCGATTGGTGGCTTCGGACGTCAGGGGTCACCCAGTGCTTGACCTAGGACCAAGCCTGCGAGATTAATTGCTGCCTACCTGGAGCAGAAACAATGATGGTCGGACCTGGTGTAGCAGCCCGTCATGGCAAGCACCATCTTCACATGGTAACACCTATGCGTAGGGATTCTGGCACCTAACATTGCCCATTTCGACTCGCCCTATTCCTATCCGCCCCAACTTTTGCAATAGACGCCGAAGCTCACTGGTTTCTTATCGGGGTCATGTGCCACAACCCCTGTTGGTAGAGATGTACACGACTCACTAAGACGTGGCAAGGCCAGGCCGAATTTTTGCCTTTTTTCTTTAGTATGACAAGATTTATGCGTCTGTTATCTAGTTCCTTATTTGAACAGTACGAAAGGGCAAAGCAGAAGCATTTTCTACAATTTGGCAAAATACGCTGCTCTGCCTTGTCATTTACAGTGCCAAGAGTCGCTTTCGACTGTCCTTTCCTAGATCTCCTCAAAGCCCCTTCATTCACGCGCTAGGTAATTTCTGCTTCAACACGCTCATCTTTTGCGTTGATCTGCTCTCAATAAACACGCCATCGTCTCTTCTTTTGTCCACTGTCCAGTCCTTTACGAGCTAGTGCAACCCTTGGACATCTATTAGGCCCAGGCACTATTCACCTCCATGTGAGTCTTTTGCTCCAATGTTGCTAGTCAACCCCAATGCTACTGTGCAGCATGTGCATAATAATCACTACCATAGCCACATCAATGGCAGTTAGGCAGTCGAACTGTGGTGGCGATGAGTCGACGACAAGGCTGTTCTTTTTTTATCAGGATCCACTTTACCGGGAGGCCCCGGGGCTAGCTGGCACCCTGGCAGGACAACGATTAAGGGCTGAAAGGAGGAGAACACAAGTGATTGGCAGCTTGGCAATTGGCTACGGTTGCATTAGGTAAACGTCTGGTGTCTCCGCCAAGTTGTTGTGTTCGAAACTAGTGCAGCTTCGCTAGGACAAAATTGCAACTAGTTCTTCGATTGTTCGCTATTAGCAGTGGGAGCTTTATTCATCAGCACAATTGACATCAAATCGGCCATTTTGTGAATTTGCAGGTCTACTTTGATTCGGCACACGCGCCGAGGTGGTGACCCAAGGCTAGCCTCATTTAGTCTGCCCATTCTTCGCACGCATTAGCACGTGATCATACACCAATTTTGTGCAGTGACTCTCAGACCCAAGTCAGGAAAGCCAATCCCATCATAAACCAGGCACAACGCAAACATGATTGGCGTATTCAAAGCTTTCCCCAAGGAGCTCTTTCGCGTTAACAATGGCCATCATGTCCAACTGCGCCAGTGGTCACCAACACGACGTGCCTTTGATATACACGCCAGACAAGGCCTCGTTCAAGCAAAGGCACTTCAGCGGCCGTATCAAGGTAAATGCCTGGGAATGATGGTATGTGTAGAAAGAGCTCACTGACCAAAAGCCAAGCCCCAAATGGTGCGTCTATGCGACCCAATTCACCCTACCAACAGCACATTGTGTCCAGGCTGTTCAAGGGAAGTGATGTCATTGTATATGCTGTGCCTCCAGGTAAGCGGCCCTCATAAACTTGGGCTTCATGCACAACCTTTGCTCGCAGTAATTATGCCAACATGCTCAGGGACTCCTCTGCCCGATGATTTACTGCTGGTGCATGAACGCTCAGACCATTTCTCTCTGCAGCCAGCTCGGGACATGTCCCTCCAAGGTACGTCGACTATGAAATGAAGCATTCGGATGTAACAGCGGATGTAACAGCAAAGCTAACATGCATGCTAGACTTGAATGACAAAATAACGCGCTTTCTTTTCAGCCATGGAACACTCTACACAAGACAACAATGGCTAGATGCCTACTCAGTGGCAACAGACTTTGACCATGTCCGGAACTAGGCAAAGGTTGCAAGGTCCAGCGAATTAACCCAGTCTATTTGGCGGTGCAACCTTTTTATTTTACCATCCAAGTACTATCGTCATCATCCGAGTCTGCTGCAGGATACGGATGCTTGTCTAGCCAAGACTCTACATCTTCCTTCAATGCAACCCTATCAAAGAATTCGTCCAACGATTGATTAAAGTCTGCTTAAGTTTAGCATGGTACTTGAATAGCATTTAGGAGAGGCGTTTATACCCTTGAGAGGCATTCCGCGCGATGGCTGCAAGCTAAACCTGGAAAGAAATTCCTGGATAAGGATGAGATTGGCCGGAATCGGTGTCCCTAAATACGCATGAGACCCTGCAGAACAAGCTTGTTATCATGTACCTACCCTTGGCTATGGTGTAAATTTGGGGTACATCGATATTGGGCTCAATTTCCTGGCGATCGGCAAAATCATCGTAGTATCTTCGGGTGTACTCCTGCATGGTCCATGTATTTGGGAACATGGTGGCGCCGTTGGACACTACAGGAGTCATTACTCGGATCATCCCCTTCACATGAAGCGCCACCCACCTGTTTTCTCATTTACTCCTGGGTATACCAATCCATCCTTCGCTATCACCACGCCTTCATCGTATAGATCGTCAGGGCGGCTGTCGTTTTCGACCTGGTCGAATAGACTTGACACTTGCTTGGGTCGGTAATAGAATAGCGTAGCTGGAAAGGAGGAGTATATGGCCTTGACATTGAATTGTCGCTTCTGCAAGCCGATTCCTCGGGATATGTTGGCCAAACCGACGCGCCCAATCACTCGGAACATGCTGTCAGGTGTGTAGGGAAAAAGGTTGTTGGGTTTGCTGGTTGAAGGCTCAAGTTGAAACCTGAGGTGAGGTGGCCTCGGATTAATTGATGTTCCTAAGCTAGAAATATTGCCGTCTTCAGGGTAGGAAGTCTCCCACGTGCGCCAGAAAAGCTGTGCGCCGATAATAAATACAGCGCGAGCCGAAGCATGATGTCCCGATAAAAGGGGCGGAAAAGTCAACTAGTTCACATGGTCAGCCTGCAAGGATGCTGTTCGTTTGATGGTTGATAGGTGTATAGGGGGGTCTAGCGACCACTAGAATTGTGGCGTGGCCATGCCCAATCTTTTAGCATGACATCACCCACAAATTGTACACTCTGGACGCACACAATGATGGATATGAAAGATATTAGTAAAAGCATTTGCCTATAAATGAGATTGCTTACCTCCATATGAAGTGCGCATGCCTCCTTGTATCGGGCGCGCTGTTTCAATTATCCACGCGCGGCGCTCCTGAATCATGACATTTTGTTCCCCTTGATTGGTGTATAGCCGCCAAGTTCCTGGCGAGTCTAAACAGGTATATCGTACCTATATAGCTTACTTAAATTGATAATGTTCAGCTTATTCTTAGACTAAATTAAACTAAGCAATTGGATATTAGATATTAAAAATGATTTGAGATTAGGTTTTCTTCGTATGCTCGTCAAATGTACTTTCTTGTCTGTGTTCAAGTCTTGTAATAGGGGTTTATGCCTGCTGCACAGAGTCCCCTTTCCTTTCCTCAAACCAGGGAGATATATGGACTAAGCACCATCGTATCATCTATCTAGGCACTGCCATAGAAAAAGATGGAAGATTGCGCAGCCCGGGCGAACAGGCTAGCATGCTTAGGTTTCTCGGGACTGTTGGCTTCTTTATTGTGGTGTTGAACCCCCAAAGCCTCTCATTTAGCGGCCATAATCTCTTACCACATAAAATGTCTGAATAATTCTGATATGACTTGTCCAAAGGGCGACTATAAGTGGAGGACCTAGCTTTTGGGCAAAGTAAACTAGCACGTTGAGATTAATCCTTTGCTTGGTAAATAAATATGTTTCTGCTGCTAAACATTCTCTGTTCTGTTGCGATTAGAACTGCTGTTGTAATTTTGGATATTTGAGTCGATACTACCAGCTGTAGAATACGGTCTGGAGGATGGTTCTTGTCATGGTATGATGCCTGATGCTAATGTGATCTCCGAGGGAGATTCGCTGCGCACCATATCCGAGGACATGGGAGACCTTGGTCAGTCACACTACAAGCCATCTTATTCACAATATAATGGTGCCTCTCGTCTGCAGCCCTCTGGTTTGGAGACAGAGCTACGCATCGTTTGGAATATGTCTCGGCTGTAGCAGTCTCGAAAGCGTTTTTGAACTAATCTAGTATCGATTTGGCTTCATCCCAATTTCTTACATGGCAGCTGACAGGCCTTGGGGCACGCAAGATTGAAACATGAAGTATTAAAACACTCAGTTGATTCAGTGGCTATTGTAATTGTGTTCCCCGGCCTTCATGATCATGCCAATAATATCCAAGTCGTTGCGCGCATCCGCCACCGACGTTTTGGGTGTACCGTTGGTAACAACGCACTCGTAAAAGGCCTCAAACTCTAAAGTGTACGCGTCCTCATATGTACGCCTTATGACCCTCTCCTGGAAGCCGGTAGTGTTCGAGCCAGGCCGGCCATCCACCGTCTCTCGAATGGTGAGAGTAATTGGCAGTCCCTTGACATACGGGGTATCGTAAGTGACCTTGACCGACTTGTTGAGAGAAAAGACCTCGATGCAGGCATCGAAAATGGGCATGTGGTTGATTCCAGACTCGTAGCTCACAGAAAAGTTGTCGTACTGAAGCAGCGCAGACCAGAAGCTGGGTGGTCCCAGGGAGGCACCAAGGCAAGCTTTGGGTTTGCCAAGGATTTCTCGCATGGCGGAAAGGTCGTGGGTTCCCAGGCTGTGATGATTGTTTAGCAACTGAGCTCCGAGGAGAACAGAGCAGTTCTTTACTCACCCGGCGAGCAACCGAAGCATCATTCGGGATGCAGGTGTTACTTGGACACCGAATTCGGCTTCCAGAGCCTGCTGGGTCATATCGGCGTCCCGTTTCGTGAGCTCATCAATGTCCGCCTGTCCAACATCACTGAATCTCTTGGGGAAAGTGCCCGACTGGCCTACAAAGGTTGCATTCTGGCCAATAATGTCTCGAACTCGTGCGTAATGTATTTGGCCCAGGCCACCGACTTCTTTCACAGCCTCTAAGAATGCCGACGCATATCTCCTCATATAGCCGACAAAAACCTTGCCTTGGGACGATGCTTCGGCGGCAATGAGCGAGTCAATGTCACGATAGTTTAGTGCCGCAGGCTTCTCAAGCAAGCAGTACTTGTTGTATTTCAACGCCAAAGTGGCATGGGGCACGTGAAATGCGTCAGCGTTGGCAATGAGGACCACGTCGACCTGGTCGGAAGCGCAAAGCTGCTCAGCATCCCTGGTGGTTTCCACGGCCGAAGGTATTTTGGCGGCGCAGTGAGACAGAGCATCCTCGGAGACGTCGCAAATGTATGAGATGATGAACTTGTCGGACAAGAAGGTCAGGGTCGGAATGTGCACGACCTGGGTGATTTCTCCGCACCCAATGATGCCGACACGAAGGGTGCGCTTGGCATCGCGATTGACACCGTTTGTTCGACCGCTAACTGTCATGTTGGAGGCTGTGAAGGCAGGTGCGAAACTATGCACTCTGTAGGTTACAAAGAGCAGAGGTGAATGGCGATGAGGAAGCAAGACCGAATAATTAATTCAAAGGAAAACGGAGAGAGGGGTCAGTTAAATGAACCCCTAAAATGTCCATCTTGGCCAGTTCCAGCGACGGGAGCTAGCACGGGCAAACTGCTGCAGAGCACGAGGGACTCTACATGAGATCGGGGTAGGGCGCATGCATGGATGCTTCTTTGATGAGTCTAGTCTCTTGACTCTCTTCCCCGCCATCAAGTCCCTGACCTGAACTTGCTGGCGTTGAGTGGAGCCAGACTGACATACCGGGGAGTGTCGGATGACGGGGAGTGCTGGAGTTATGTCCTGGCAAGGCCTGGACCGCCCCACAGCATCAGCAAGTTGCAGGTCAGACATTCCTTGCTGCTTGGGTTCTTAAACCCGTAAGTCCACGACTCCCCAACCACTTGTCCTTGCAGCTTCAATCGAAGACGAAGAGCTGCATCTTTACCGCTGCCACGGCGCTCATGACATAGACCCTCCTTTATTCCCCGGCATTGTTCTTCATTCGCCACATGGAGAGCCAGTCGCCTGCGAGCTCCTCCTCGAAGCCTCCAAAACGTCCATCCGAGTCGGCACGGGTCTTCTATCCTCGCAAACGAGCCCTCGTGGCATGTCAGGTTTGCCGCAAGAGAAAGACCAAGTGCAATAACGTTAAGCCAACTTGTGGCTCCTGCCAGGAGCTAAAGATTCAGTGCCACTACAGTGACTTCAAATCTGATCATTCCACGTGAGTCGTGCTGGCCGATTGACCCTGCAGCTCCCCTCCGTCAGCTGATCTCTTCCAACCAAGATATGATCCTGCAAGTTTAGAGATTCTGGAGCAGATAGGTCACGTGGCTCAGCTCCTGGAGTCGCAAACGGCCCAGCTCTCTGGTCTGGTGCCCGCTCTGCTTTCCGCCAAGAACGCATTCTCTCCTCCCCTCACAAATGGATTAGCAACTGAAGGGGGGAATTCGCCATTTGCATCCGCAATTGGGGCAATTCAGTACCCTAATGACACATCCCTCCACTACGAAGCTCAAGATGAGGCTTCTCTGCTCTCCGAGTCCCTCGAATTTGCTGAAACTGCCGTTGGGAAGTGTGAAGATGTGCTCGCGTGGCCCATATTTGAGGACAAGTTTCACCGCTCGGAGACGGAATCCTTGATATTTAATCCTGATCTAGAGCGTGTAGACATGCCAAACTCCGTTTCGTCCATCAACTCTGATCCGGATCGAAGATCGACCCCTGGCCATGGCATTCGCGAGGAAGATGCGCTCGCTCTTGTCGACAAGTTCTTCCTCAATGTACACATCAAGAACCCCATTCTTCACGCAGAAGACACAAGAAATATGGCAAAAGAGGTCATGGAGCACGGGTTTAAATGGGATGCGCCCTCATGTCTCGTGGTGGGTGACTCGAAAGGCTCCCAATGTTGGCTTTAGGCCTTGTTTCTGATGCACATTTAGCTTCTTGCAAACGCCTTGGGCTGTTTGTCATCGCCATACAGGTCAGATTTTGTTACGGCGGACCTAATGCAAGGCAACAATATCCGAACAAGCATCGATGATGCGCACGACTACTCTACCGCCGAAAGCTACTACGTCGCTGCCCAAAAGCGCATTGGTCTTCTGAAATGCTCCATCTTGACTTCGCAGTGTCACTTCTTGTCTGGAATTTACGAAATGTACTCGTTGCGGCCGTTGCGTGCCTGGTATTCCTTCAACAGGTCTTGCGTAATGCTGCAAATATATCTAAAAACAACACCGAGGACCAGGCGAGGAATTGACGAGAGGTTAGAGCGCCGCCTATACTGGTCTTGTTTGAAATCAGAATGGTAAGTGCGCTCCGCTGATGTGCTGGTACAAGAGCAAACATCTCACAAGAAGTCAGCGAAATACGTATGGAAATCGGCCTTCCCACATCCGGCCTTGCCAAGATCAATTACCCAGACGCTTTTCCTTCTCCCCCAGTTGGCAGCCCTGGCCCGATTGACGACTCTGCGGCAGACGCGACAGCCCATCAAACCGAAAGCCCGCCCTCAGTTCTAAGTCCGGAGCTGGAGAATAGTTGGAGCTACTACTTGTCGGATATCGCTGTTCGGCAAATCACGAATAGACTGGTGAATTCATTTTATCAAAAAAGTGAGGCCTCGTGGCTATCAATTCCCGTCGATCGAATGATTCGAGTAGCAAGAGAGCTAGAGTTGCAGCTCATGCAGTGGTTAGCATCTATGCCCCTTTGCCTTGGCCGTAACAACGAAACTGACACACTTTTAGGTATAACCACGTTCCAGAAATCGTCACCACGTCGGATCGTTCTACTTCAAGCCACCAGTCGGAAGAACTACTCAACCTGGTTCAAGTCCGCCTCACGGAACTCCTCGAACGCATCCATCGGCCATTTCTTTATCTAGCAATCCATTTGCCAGATTCAAGTCCGGCCCAACAGGTCATTAAGCCCTATGTAGAAAAATGTCTGAATGCTTGTTTAGAAAGCGCCATGAGGGGCAGTCATCGTCATCGACATCACGGAACTTGGTACCAGAACCGCGCAATCTTTTGCCAGTGCCTTTTACTTCTCGCTGCCGTGAAGAGCCGACGAGTTCATGTACCAGTCGGCTGGAGAGAGGCGGTATACGTGACGATTGTAGGGCTTAGATTCTGGGAGAAAGAAGCGCCGGATCTTGGAAAGGCCAGAGAAATATTGGAAAGAATATTTCACGGCATTGATGGAGAAGGCGAATAATGTAATATGCGTCGGTTAACTCCGAGCCGCAATGGTTCTACACTTGCAAGAGTTCATGGGATGGATTGATCCCATTCGCTTGGATTCAGAAGTCATTACGAGAATTGATGTGCATATATGACATCTGCTAGTTATGGCATTATTCGAGCACATGATGCGGGTTCGTGGTGCATTGGTGTGTTCAAATCCTTAAATCGCCCCTGAAATCCCCAATCCCCTGCTCCTTCACTTGCTGTGCGCCCGTGGCTACAATACACACGCCCACAGGCCGAATTGGCTCTTCAAGACCTGGCGGATTCGCATATCGCAGCACACCTCCACACCGACACTAATAAGTTTGCCCTGGGCGATTCCAAGCCGCGTGATCCGGCGAGAATGCCGTCCCGAAACGAATGCGCCATGCGCCGGGTACTGTTCAAAACTCTGTCTTAAGAATAAAGCGCTCAGTGTGGACTTTGCGTTGATGTCAGCGAAAATGGGACCAACTGATAATTGCTGTCGATTGACACTCCAGCATCGTCAGTCCAGAAGAGACGGCGCCTGTCATGGCTGTTCTGGTGATGCAGGAAAGACGAAGCGCATTTGTGGCAGGGCGCGCCGTCAGTCCACTGCGCTATTGCCCATTGGCCCTGGAACGCGGGGAACGCTAGTCCTAGGCTGGCACATACACACGAATAATTATCTCCGCGACTCCCCATTTGGCGGTCTGTCGCGTGCGGACTGAAAGGATTTTGTTGCCAAGGTACCCCAGATTATCATCTTCCCCCAGATCTCCCACACTCACGAGCGTGACAGGTCAAGCAATGACGGTGGTCCGGGGTCAATCTTACATCGATATGCATCAACTATTTCTATCCGGCACTGGGCCTCGCTTTTTGGTGCTCACACTCCTCCTGTCCCACATCCTCTTTCCTTCAATCCAACTCCGAGTCTCAACATGGTCCTCAATCATCTGAAAAGCGTTGGGCCAGAACTGGCGGCCGTCCTTCCTCAGTCTGACGTCCCCTGGTACAAGAAATCCCACCTTGGAAGCTTGAACTACAGCATTTTCTGCATGTTCCTGCTTGCCTCGGCCAACGGGTTCGATGGCTCCATGATGAACGGTCTGCAGGCTCTGCCGCAGTGGCAATCCTTTATGAACTACCCCGACGGGGCCTGGCTCGGCTTCATTAATGCCATCCAGAGCTTGGGCTCTTTCCTCAACTATCCCGTGGCTGCGTGGTCTGCCAACCGGTTTGGCCGCAAGAGGACCATGTTTGTTGGCTACTTCTGGCTCTTTCTCGGTGTCGGCCTGCAGACTGGAGCGAGGAACCCAGCCATGTTCGTCCTCGGCCGTCTTTTCATGGGCGGCGTCACTGCCTTCTTCGCCACCGCTGCGCCCCTCCTCATCACGGAAACCGCATATCCCACGCACCGCGGCGTCCTCACTTCCCTGTACAACACAGGCTGGTATATCGGTAAGGCTGGCGCCTGCAGAAAGCCACGCTGTTTGGCCCAGCATGCTAACCTGTAATCAGGATCAACCATCGCAGCGTGGGCTACCTATGGCACGAGGAACTACTCCGGCAGCCTGGAGGATTGGTCCTGGCGTATCCCGTCGATTCTTCAGCTCCTGATTCCCGTCATTGCGCTCCCAGGTCTCTTTGCAGCACCCGAGTCGCCTCGGTGGCTCTCTGCTGTTGGCCGACAGGATGAGGCTCACGCAATCATGACCAAGTACCACGCCGAAGGAGACGGGAGCTCGCCCCTCGTCGCATTTGAGATGACTGAAATTTCTACCACGCTTCAGATGGAGGTTGAGAGCAAGAATGCAAGCTCCTGGCTGGACCTGTTCCGCACCAAGGGCAACCGTCATAGGCTTTTCATCTCCGTCACTCTCGGAATTGCCGCACAGTGGAACGGTGTTGGTGTTGCTTCGTACTATCTCGCTCCTGTCCTCAAGACTGTCGGAATCACATCTGTGACCCAGCAAACCCTCATCTCGGGTTTCCTCCAGATCTGGAACCTGATTATCGCTGTTACGGCCGCGCTCACGGTCGATCTCGCTGGCCGGCGCTTCTTGTTCTTGCTTTCATGCTCGGGCATGCTCGCATGCTACATTGTTATTTCGGGTCTAGCTGGATCTTTTGCCCACACATCAGCGGCGGCCACAGGCGTTGCTGTTATCCCATTCCTGTTCATCTACTATGGATTCTACGACATTGCCTTCACCCCCCTCCTGTATGGTTACAGTTGTGAGATCTGGCCGGTAAGCACGAGACGTCTCTATTTCAAGCCATTGACTAGAACCACATGGGCTAACGTATTTCAATAGTACCACCTGAGAGCCCGTGGTGTCGCCGCTTTGAATGTCTCGACCCAGCTGGCCGTCTTTTTCAACGTGTTCGTCAACCCAATCGCCCTCGAGAACATCCAGTGGAAGTATTACATTGTTTACGTCGGTCTTTTACTCATCATCACGGCCGTTGTGTACTTTTTCTATCCCGAGACCCGGGGTCACAGTTTGGAGGAGATGGCACGGATTTTCGACGGCGAGGACGCCGCTGTTCCCGATCACGGCGTGGCCGCGGGTATTGACACGAAGGAATCCGTCGTCATGTCTGAGCAGGCGTAACGGATGGCGATTGATTAATGGGCACAACTGGGGATCTGTCAATCCCCCAAAGTTATGAGTCGCGTTACCCAATCATTTATAATATTTGCCATGGTGTGGATTGGCCGAAGCGTGTCATGTAACTGACCTTATTTTGCATACTACTGCTCTTGCTCCTATTATTTAGCAATATCCAGTTTGTCATTCCAATCCTTTGTCCAAATTCTATAATCTTCCGCGATGTCTCTTGAGAAGTGCCCTATCTCTAGACACACTTGAGCAATGGCTTTTCTCCCAAAAACTTCCTTCTTGAGCGGACTTCTCCTAATCAGCATTGTGTTCTTGCAGTACTTTTAACTTGATCCCGTTGACAAAGTTCAACTATGATTATAGATTGTCATTGGAGGTAGACGTAGGGTCAAGGTGAAGCGTTCAAGAGCAATAACACCATGTGAGTTTACAGTGGTGGAGAATTGAAGCCTCACTGCATTACTGCAGCTAAGCATTGAAGTAAGAGCGTGAGACCGAAACCAACATCTGCCACACATCCATTCTTACACAATACGGCTGAAGTCTGCAGGCAGATCTCCAGGGCTCCGTATCGCCCCTGTTGGGATGCTCACATGCCCCTCAATTTCCAAGTCCGTGGTAATTCCACACAATATCCGCTCTGTCATTCACATGGTTGCATTCTTCGCCCTATCCAACCTCTCAAGCGGTGTGGATGCGTATCCCAGAAAGCCATCGATATTGATTGAGGAAAGCTTTAGTTGACATGAAACTGCATTATATATGTCCTGGAGTCCAGTCAAGCTGTATAAATGTTCGAAGTTGACTCGATCGCGGTCCAAGTCCAGGCAACTGGCTGATCTACAATCCCTTCCACCAGACAGATTTATCTACATTATAAGTGGCGACGAGTTTCTCGCCCGCGCTCGAGGTACCGGCCCTGACTTCATATGACCCCTTCTCCATGACGAAGCTGTTGGCCGACTCGTCCCAGTAGCTCGAGGCATATTTCTTGGAGACTGGGATCTCAACTTCCAGGCTTTGACGCGCCCCCAAGAAGACCTTCTTGAACCCTTTGAGTTCCTGAAGAGGTCGCTGAACAGTTGATGATGATTGAGTGACATATAACTGGACCACCTCTGCCCCAGCCACTGATGACGTGTTGTGCACGGTGATGGAGGCTGTTAGGGTGTCTTGTCCGTCGTCAGCAACCTTGAGGTCGCTGAGGTTAAAAGTCGAATAAGACAGTCCGTGGCCGAACGGGAAGAGAACACCCCTTTTGGTCTTTTCGTAGAATCGGTACCCAACATAAACGTTCTCTCCGTACAGCACCTTGCCATTCTCGCTTCTATGGTTCAAGAAAGCCGGGTTATCCTCGAGCCGTTTAGGCCAGGAGATGGGCATCTTGCCGCTAGGATTGACCCTGCCAAACACGACATCTGCGATGGAATGGCCCGTCTCGTTGCCGCCGAACCACGCCTGCAAGATGGCAGGCGCTTGGTCGGCCCAAGGCATGGCAACCGGAGTTCCGGACTGATTGACAACAACCACGTTCTTGTTCACGGCGCATACAGCAGCAACAAGTTCGTCGGTTCCAGGAGGCAGTGCCATGTCCGGGCGGTCGTAGCCCTCGCTCTCCCACTCGTAGCTGAGGCCGACGCAGACAACGACTTGGTCCACACTTTTTGATAGCGCAACTGCTTCTTCGAGGAGGTCTTGTGGCGTGGTCTTGCGCGTGCAGCCGATACGAAGGCCGCCGGCACCATGTTGAGAGCCGGACGCGCTCAGTTTCGACGTCGGCGAACTGCCGTATTTGACGAGGACGGTGTACTTGTGGCCCTTCTTGACCGGCATCGTGCCAGTCTCCTCGACTGTTCCGAGGCCAAAGAAGGACTCCCCACGCCGTTGGTTTTCTGTATTGTCGACGATTTCCTTGCCATCTACAAAGAGCTTGGCGGTTCCATTCACACAAAGGGAAAATATGTACTCGCCATCTTCCTCGGGTGTCACGGTTCCTTCAACCTCGAACCAGAACAGAGTGCCCTTGATATCTGGGTGCTCCCATCCATCAAGGAAGCAGTCGGTAGTATTTGGGTAGAGGGTTGTCACCGGCTTCCGGTCAGTCACCTCGGGGGGGTCTACATAGACACGAACCTCGACGCCACTAGACTTGCCATCTGGTGTGCGGGAGATGACGGACAGCAGAGGGATTGACTTGTACCCGGTGCTGCCCAGGGCGTATTTGATCTTGTCAGACACCGCGCTGAGCCCTTGAAACGGGGTGATGGCGTGATATGGCGTCAGTTTGGCAGATCCGCCGCCACTAAAGGCGGCGAACTTGGCATTTGGACCGACAACGGCTGTGGTCTTGTCCTTGGAAAATGGCAGGACTTGTCCATCGTTTTTGCACAAAACTATTCCTTCTGCCCCGATTTTCTGCAGCGTGGTTGCCGTTTCCTTTGTATCGATTCTTTCCTCCTTTTTGCGCTCGGGGATGTTGAGTGGCGCCACGCGGTTAATCAGGTTCAGAACATTTCGCACCCGGGCGTTGATAGTGTGGATTGTGACCTTGCGAGAGGCAAGAGAAGAGGCAAGTAGGCGGCTCCTCCAAAGACTTGGTCCGGGCATCTCAATGTCGAGACCGGCATTGATGGCTTGGGCTGTAGAGTACGTTCCCCACCTGTAATAAAGAATGTTAGACTATTTGCACCGTTGATGGTGAACCGTGGGCCGTTTTGGGAAAATACAACTGAAAGAGAAAACATACCAATCACTAATCACTACACCGTCGAATCCCCATTCTTGTCTCAGAATTCCATCAACTAGTGTTTTGCTTTCGCTGACATGCTTCCCATTCACCTTGTTGTATGCCGTCATGTAAGCTCCGGGCTTGGCATCGCGCTCGGCGATTTGAAATGGCATCGTGTAGATTTCTCGCAGCGCTCTCTCGGAGACGACCGAGTCCACAGCCTGCCGCTCGTGTTCCTGATCGTTGCACACGAAATGTTTGATGGTGGCAACCACGCCGGTGCCTTGGATGCCACGAATAGTCGCTGCGGCGATACTGCCCGAGAGATACGGGTCTTCACTGAAACTCTCGAAGCCTCGGCCGCCCAATGGGCTACGCTGAATATTGACCGTGGGACCGAGTAGCATCGACGCGCCCTTTGCAATGGACTCTTGGCCCATCAGAGTGCCCGCGGCCTCCATCAATTTCGTATCCCATGTAGCACCAAGAGCAGTCCCGCATGGGAAACATGCTGCAGGTGTGCCATCAAAGTACTGCGTGCCCCGAACACCATTGGGCCCATCCGACATGCGAATCGAGGGGATGTGAAGACGAGGAATGGATTTGGTATGCCAAAAGTCATCTCCTGTAGAATTGTAAGTCCATGTATAGAACTTGGGGCGGGAGATGTGTACCTGCAAGCAGACTGCACTTTTCCTCAGCAGTGAGTTCTAAAAGGAGACGTTCAACATCCATGATGGTTTAATGCTTGAAGACGTGTTGATTACGAGTGTGGTCGAAAGGGAAGGCAATGTCCACGATGGACAGGAAACTGAACAGCATCCATGGCTATATACGGGTTTCTGGAGAGTTGCATGGTACAGCTAATGTGCTTGTCTTGGTGGATGAACTCCGGCACGGGTGGATTACGTGCATGTTGAAAAGGGCAACTGGCGATTACCGCAAGTCCCCGATGCAGAATACGACGATTGTCATGCTGTTGCGCGTGCTATATCCGCTGTTGGTCTCAAAGAGCCGCCAACAGACGTCCGCAACCCCGGGACTTCCCGGACCCCACAAATGCCAAGCCGCGGGCCTCCGGATATTAGCTTTGACTCCAAACCCCAAATCTACCCCGCATGTCCCGAGCTCACTGAACCCTGGCGTGAACCATTGAGCCGAGGAGCCTTTGGAACGGGGAGCGGAAAAGGTACTCTCGTCTTGGCGTAAGTCTTGCTTGATGAGGTATAAAATGTACCCCCCGTCAAAGAAAACAAGAAACCATTCCTCAGCCCTGGCAACATGTCTTCATCAGAGCTTCCAACCCTTCGCTGGGGTATTATAGCGACCGGTCTCATCTCCTCGTGGTTCGTCGAGGATTTAGCTCTTCCCCGCACCGACGCCAAGGCACACCATGTAATCCAGGCCATTGGCTCATCATCGGCGGAAAAAGGGGAGGCCTTTGTCAAAAAGCATATCCCTCAGCTTTCACCGACCGTCTACCCCAGCTACGAGGAAGTCTACGCCGACCCGTCTGTTGATATCGTGTACATTGGAACCCCACACGCCTTCCACGCACGCAACTGCCTTGACGCCATTGCGGCAGGGAAACATGTCTTGTGCGAGAAAGCCTTTGCTCTCACCGCGGCCGAGGCGCGCAGAGTCTTTGCCGCTGCTGCGGAGCGTGGTGTGTTCGTCATGGAGGCCATGTGGACTCGCTTCTACCCCCTGATGCGGTCGCTTCGAGAGGTTATCCATGAAGAGAAAGCAATCGGACGCGTTCAACGCGTCTTTTGCGACTTTGGGCTAGACATGAAGATTGAAGCCCTACCGGCGGACTCGCGACTCAAAAACCCCGCCCTGGGCGCGGGAACGCTCCTTGACATTGGAATTTACTCGCTGACCTGGGGCCTCATGGCACTGGATCCAAATGTTGGCAGGGAGGCTCAGAAACCCTCCGTTGTTGCAACTCAGACGCTCTCCGACGGCATTGATGTTGCCACCGCCATGATCCTCGGCTACCCCAGTGGCGGTCAAGCCATCCTCACCTCGACCTTGTCGTTTGAGACTGGTTCCGAGTTTTGCCGAATTGAAGGCACAGAGGGGTACATGGTCGTCCAGGGACCTGGCACTTCTGCGCCGGAGTCGTTTGTTGTTTACTCCAAGGGGAAGGCGGCGGGAGGCAAGAAGTACGAGTTTGAAAAGCCCGGACGTGGATTTTACTACGAGGCAGACGCCGTGGCTGTGGACATTGCGGCCGGGAGGAAACAGAATGCCATTATGCCCTGGGATGAGACTGTCCGGGTAATGGAGATTCTTGACGAGGTGAGGCGGCAAGGAGGCGCCAGATTCCCTCAGGATGAAGGGGATTTGTAATATAGATGGACCGTCCTTGTTCTCTGGCGGGGAATATGAAGCTTGGGACTATACCAAGCATTTGGCTACTTGGGCTTAATTTGCATGAGATGGAAAGATAAGGTCTGTTAGACTAATGCGACCATTTTGAATACAGTCCTGGCTGTGAAGTCTTGATGGCTCTCGGATGTATCGTTGACTCTTGGACTCAGGAATTTGCTCAGCTTTATTTCTTGATTGTTTTCAACAATGCAAATCAATACTATAAATTCCAACGCTCAATTGTATCAATAGTCTATGCTACTACAAAATAAAGTTATCAATGCAAACATGTAAATTTAGTGACTGGGCCACTATACGCACAAATATACCTCGAGACAAATCTAAACACAGGAAACAGTCTAGTCGCACCGCTTGATTATTGACTGACGGATATAATCAGACAGCTCGGCCATGCTCGGTCCCTTCTCCATCATGGTGAAATGGTTCACATTATCCATGACACGCACGCCGAGCTTGTCCCTGCCCACCAGCGACGCCCAGCCGTCTGCGGAAAAGTCGGTCCTGTTGTTGATGAGCCAAATCATTTCTCGGGGATCGTCGGGTCTGATTTCCGGCCGCGGCACGCTGTCGTCTTTGCATATTCCATCCCGCGCATAGACAATCATCGTGGACGGGGCAGAGGGCAGCGGTCTGGGCTCGTAGTCGTCGAGAAGTCTGATAAAGGCATCAAAGTGCTTCCGCAGCCACGCTGGGATGCTTTTGGCCCCGCCGCCGAATATGCCCAGGCTTTCGAAAAAGTCGTACATGCGTGCTGGAGGATTTTGAAGACCTATCGGGTTCGGCGAGTCGATGAGAACAAGGCTCGCGACCGCCTCGCCCGCCTCGGAGAGCTGACGGGCCGCTTCAAAGGCGCAAATGCCACCGGCCGACCAGCCGCCTAGGTGGTATGGGCCGCTTGGTTGATGCTTGCGCACTTCAATAATGTACTTTGCAACCAGCTGCGACATTTGAACGTTGGATTGAGCCATTTGATCGGGAGTCGTGCGCCACGGACAATTCAGACCGTAAACTGCTAGTCCGGGATCGAGCCTGTCCAAGGTCGCATAGGAAGATGCGGAGCCCGAGCCGTCGGGAAAGAGAAATAGGCAGCCTTTGCGCGGACTCTGCCTGGGAGCTTGTAACAGGACAGAGGTGGCGTGAGGGGCGTCGGTAATCAACTTATCAACAGGAGGTGCGGTGCGGGTGGTAATCAACTTATCAACAGGAGGTGAGGCGCGGGCGGTCGATTTGGTCGACGGTCCCATCATTCTCTTCAGCGCCGTTTCAATCTTGGACACCGTCTCATTCTCCACCAAGAGATTGTTCTCGACCTCGGTACCCAAGGCTTCCGTGAGCGAGTCAGCAATGGTGAGACTTAGCAGAGAGTCTACCCCAAGTTCCGCGAGGCTTGTCGAAGCCTGCAACCCACTCAGGGGCACTCCGGTTTCCTCGGCAAGAACCCGCTTCAAAAGCACACCGAGATCCAGATCGTCCGCGTCACTTGCATTCCCCGGGTCGTAACACTCTTCTTCACCTTCGGACTCGGACGTCAGTTCCGGAGTTGACAGCGGTGTTGGGCTCGATGTGCTGACTGCATACGCAATCACCTTTTCAAGATCTTTAACCGTGGGATGCTCCGCAAAGAGAGTTGACGGAAGATCAAGGCCGACCTCTTCATTGATTCTTGACGTGATGGTTAGGGAAAGCAACGAGTCAATGCCGTAGCTGGCAAACTGCGTGTCTGGCTGCAGCTCCACCAAAGGAACTCCCGCTTCATCCGACACAATCTTGAGAACTCGGTCGAATCCGGCGTTTGACGCAATGGATGTAGGCTTTTGCTTGCCACCGAGTCTTGGAGCGGCGCTGGCAACTGGTCCCGACTTGCGAGACAACGGCGCGGTGTTGTTGGCGGCCACGGGCGGACTGGGTTTGTCATCGTCTTTGGCGGCGGGGAGTAGATTGTTCAGGAGCCTTCGAGGAACGCCTTGGAACTACGGGGATATCAGCATGGACGGCAGGTTGGAAATCGCACTCCCCTTCTTACCGTTACTTTCTCGTAAATTGCAACAATGCGATCACCGTCGAGGATGAATGTATCGCCAGCATACGTGGTGCCGGAAACGAGCTGCATCTTGTTGTAAGTGGTGTAGACCTTGTCTTTGGACAGTGGCTCTCCGAATCGCATCCGGCCCCAGCCATGGTTGATAAAGACTTGCTTGTCCGAGTCCAAGTTTTCATTGCCATTCATAATGAAGCCCGCGATTTGACCTAGGCTGTCGATCCATCGAGGGTTTACCATGAATCCTTCATCGTCGGCCTGAAAGACGACACTGGCCGTGGCTTCAAGTTCGTCTGTATCAAGCATCACCTCTGCCATGCCCTGATAGTCTGGACTGTACCTGACAATGGACTGGAAAAGCTTGTACACCAGCCTTGGCCCAAGTCGGTGCGTGTTGCCACTGGTGATGCCTTGCCGGAGTGCCTTGACGCGGCCGTTGATGAGATATGCCATTGTCTTCCACTCGTCGAGCCAGTGGGAGGCGTTTGCGGAGAGGCCGACATTGAGAGTGGCATGGCTTGCTTTACTTTTGCCCTGGCCATCAACGCTGTAGATGGAGAGGGCAATCATCGACAAGGACCAATCTGCTCTGGCGGAAACCCTGAAGCAGTGCGACGTCTCTGACGGCAGTGCGATGAGAGGGTTATTCACCTTGACATTGCAGACGTCGAAGCCGTCGAAATTGACGGATGGCGTCTTGTCGACGAGGCGGCGAGCAAGCGTCAGGGCAATGTCACCGTATAAGCTCTGTCATCAGATTAGCAGCTGCCCTGCGTCGAGGCTGGGGGGATTGTCTTACAGAAGGGCAGAGGTAGGCGCCGTTGACGACGTGGCCGCGCAAGACGCCGAGCAGGTCACGGTGGAAGATGTCCGACTCGATCAAAACGCGCGAGGACAGCGCATCGTAGCTCTCTTCAAGGACTCGTTGGATGCTCGGGCTGATGTAGGCGTACTCGGGGGCAGCTTCTGGCGCAGCCGCGGCACCTTCACCTTTCGTCAGGCAAAAGTTGTTCTTGTACATGATCCAGTGATTTTTCAAGGCCCATTTGTATCTGGGCAGAGGTAGAACAGTCTTGGTCCCGGGGACATCGCGATGGTAGTTGTTCCAATCGACGTTGAACCCGGCCAGATACACAGCGGTCAGCGCAGAGGTCATGCTCTTCCAGGGATCAGCAGACTTGCGGAGGCTCGCAAAGGTCTTTGACTGTGTCCCAAATACACCCTTGACCATCCCGGAGCACGTCGGATGAGCTCCGAGTTCCACCCACACGGTGCTGTCGTCGACAATGCCCGCGGACTTGGCCGCTTCCAAAGCTCCTTGGAAGTTGACGGGTTCCCGACAAGCCTGGACCAAGTAGCCGGCATCAAAGCCATCTTCACCGGGGGCCAAGACCTTGGACAATAAAGGGGAGAGAACATGCACCTTGGGCGAGCGGTAGCGCACACCAGCCGTGGCAGTTGCAAACTCGTCCAGTATGGGATCGACCTGAGCCGAGTGGAACGCAAACGGTATTTCGAGCAAGACGCACTCGTAGTTGTCCGCCCGGAGCCGAGCAACTAGCTTGTCCACATGAATCTTGCTGCCGGCAATAACAGTGCCAGTGGGCTGGTTGCGACAGGCAACTTCACAGCCTGACGCCTCGAGGAAGGGCCGGATGCTATCGACTTGCCCCTTGACGGCAACCATGGCGTGCGTGTGAGGAGTACACTTGCGCCGCAAAATCGTGGCTCTCATGCCGACGAGGTGAATCGCCTCGCTCGCGCTGAGGACCTCGGCGGCAAAGAGCGCAGCGTATTCGCCCAGACTGTGGCCGACGACCAGCGACGGCGACACTCCCCAGGACGCCCACAGCTGGACGAGGGCCATTTGCAAGCACACGAGCGCAAGGTGCGTTGCGCACACATCAAAGTCATCCAAAGCCTCTGCGGAGCCGTCGACCATGGGCAAGAAGGACGGGTATCCCTGCTGTTGGGCAATGGAATCGAACCGATCGATGCTGTTTCGGAACTGGCTGCTTTCGGCGTACAGTTCCTTTCCGAGACCGAGGTACAGTGTTCCCTGGCCGGTCAGGATGAATGCCAGCTTGGGCAACTTGGCTGTTGCGGGAACGGGTTTGGCATCCAGCGTGGCCGCTTGTCGCCTGAGTTCCTCTGCTATCGAGGAGACAGAGTCGCCGGAACACGCGATTCTGTAGGGATGCTGCAGCCGTCTAGCGGTAGTGGTGTATGACAAATCTGCAACCGAAAAGGACGGCTGCTCGTCGAGCAAGGCAGCCAACGCCTCCACGTTGCCTCTGAGGGACTCGGCTGATCTCGCCGTCACCGCGACTGGAAACACGCGTCTGCCTCCGGCTGCTGTGTCGGCCGCTTGTCGCTCAGGCGCGTCCTCGAGAAGAATAGCAGTGTTGCCTCCGGCTGCGCTAAAGTTGTTCAAGAAGACTCTGCGCGTCCGGTTCGCGGAACCTTCCCGTGGCCAAGGAGTGGGCTGTCGCGCAATGTGGACGTTTCTGGCGGCTAGATCCGTGGGATAGTTTCTGTTGATCCGGTTCTTAATGCCGCAGTGTGGTGGTATCTCGTTGTTTTGCATCATGAGCAGCACCTTTATCAGCGACGATACTCCGGATGCTGATTCACTGTGTCCAATGTTTGCCTTTGCTGAGCCCAGGTACAGCGGCTGTTTGCGCTTTTGTTCCGGGACAAAGACTGATAGTACGGATCGCATCTCGGTGGCATCTCCGGCTTGAGTGCCTGTGCCATGCATCTCAATGTAACTGATGTCGTGAGAGTCAACATTGTGATACCTCAGTACTCTATTAAAGACGGAAGCCTGGTCTCCTTCATGGGGCCTGGTGATGGAGTCTGTCTGCCCACAGTGGTTGGTGTTGGTGCCTGTTATAACAGCAAAGATGGGGTCGTCGTCGGCAACGGCGTCTTCCAGGCGCTTGAGAATGATGCTGCCGACGGCATCCGCGCGGCAATAGCCAGAAGCCTCGTCGTCGAACGCATTGCAGTTTCCTATATTCACATCAGCTTCGTTACGATAAAAAGAAACGCAGGCTCACGCACCTGTAGTTGAAAGAAAGTGGCCGCGGTCCAAGCCGGCAAAGTTGTCCGGGTTTGTCAGGACATTTGTTCCGCCCGCAACTGCCGTGTCGCATTCGCCGCGCCACAGGAACCCGCATGCGGTCTGGATTGCCGCAAAACTTGATGAACAAGCTGTATCGATGCTCAGGCTGGGACCAGAGAAGCGGAAATAGTAGCTGTAACGTGGGTCAGAAGGGTGGACGACGGAGTTGTCTCTCTGGCCACGCACCTGATTCGTCCAGGGACAAACGCTCTGTTGCCTCCGGGGATAAAGTAGGTATCGACATTCTGACCGCTGTTTACCTCTCGCCAGTCGTCGCTGGTGACGCCGAAAAAGACACCGATTCTGTCTTGCTGAGTCGAAGGCGTGCGGTTCGGTACGAGACCGGCCCTCTCTATTGCTTCGTATGTTGCCGTTATTGCGAGTCTCTGAGCCGGATCCGTATTATCAGCTTCTCTGGGTGACATGTTGAAGAACCTTGCGTCAAATAAACCCGGCTCGTTAATAAAGCAACCATATTTCACTTTGCTCGTATTCTTTCTTTTCCCAGTGGGATCGTAATGCGCTTCCCAGTCGAACCGGTCCTCTGGGATTGTGCGATGAACATCCTTACCCGCTCGGAACAGCTCCCAAAACTCGTCGTCGTTGGTTGCTTCGGGGAATCGTCCAGAATAGCCGATAATGGCAATCTTTGAGTGGTCAAACCTTCCAGTCTGACGTTGTTGGTCATGGCCAGTAACCAGCCTGGTATTTTGAACCAAGGGCTCGACCTTGCCATGCTTGGTCAAGAAACTTGCAAGCATGGCTGCAGCGGTACAATAGAAAGGAAAAATGTCACATCTTTCGTGTCCCTTGTCGGCCAAAAGGTTGGACAGCGAGCAAAGGGTGTGTTCCCAATTGACCAAATCTCTCAGCACTTGTGTCGATACCCTTGTCAGCAACCCGGCAAACGAATCTGCCTTTACCAAGGCTCCATCCGCTCCGGAAAGAAGCGGGATGCGTGGTCGTTTTGACAACACGGCACTGTCCAGCTTAAGCGTCACGCCACAGGCAGCGTTTTCCTCAAAGGCATGCGGTGCGTGAAAGGGCGATTCGATGGGCAGCCAGTGGCAATCCAGCTTGTGAGAGGCAATAAAATCGGACAGCAGCTCTGGTGGGCCGCTTATCGTCGCCGCCGAGGGCGACATGGCGCTTATATAAAGCTTGGACATGGCACTCGTTGCCGCATCCTTGTTGAAGGCATTGAGCATATCCTCCACTGGATGCTTTCGCCCAACGATAGCCGACCATGGCTGTTTCAGGGTTGGTGTGATTTCATTCTTGCGAAGAAAAGAGATGAGTGCGGTGCGAAACGAAGCTCGTGCGGCTTCGACACCGGTCAAGATGACATCCGCCATTGAGTGTGATACGCTGACCGCAGCGGCGGCAAAGGAACCGGTACATATTCCCAAAGCATATGCATTCTTGGCTGCCGGAAACGGCCGTGAACGGAAGAAGCTGCCGCGCCTGTTAGCATTGTGCACATAATCCACGCCGTGGAGCGAGTAACGTACTGTATAAACTGGGATAGTTGACACACAGTCAACAAGAAGAAGCGCAAAACTGGCGTCCCCTCTGTCTCGCCCAGCTTCGACAGAATATCTATAATAGAAACAAATCTAGGAAAAAGGTTCTGAACCGCCGCCGGCTCATATGACAAGTCGTGGCGTAGAGCATGGGCCACTCGATCTAGAAACGATTGCAAGGCTTCATCCTCCCTGGTGTGAAGCAAGCAGCGGAGGTCCTCTTCAAAACTCAGGGCCAAGTCACCAAAGACGACCAAGGAGGCGGGTTCTTGGTTGGCGTCTTCTCGACTTGCTGAAATCATGGTTGCGGCTTGTTGCGTCGAGGTAAACGAGAGTCGTCTTTGGAGAGATGGCAGGTTCAAGATTTGTGGTCTGGACCGAGGACCTGATATACCATGTATCAAGTCAACATGGAAACAGACCAACGTGACGCTTTGAGGCTTGGCCGTCTCGGAACAAGATTAGAGAGGCTTACCTGAAATGTCAACCTTGGCATTTCAAAAATGGAACCCGGTCTTCGCCGCGCCCCCCGGACCCCGGCATGCGGCACAGGTGGCGAGGTTACAATCTCGGCGGCCGAGGGCCTTTATTTTTGGTTACGGAATCGCCATTTGAATGCGCCACGAGTAATCAAGCCTTGCGGCTGACCCGTTGCTCCGGTGGCCGTTGAGAAAGTTACGGGATGCATCACACACGCTAATTTCAACGTCAAGATGCCGACTGCTGCAAGTTCTACCAAGATGGCAAGGATATTTCTTGCTGAATATTACAATTTACGGAGTACATTTACCATTTGCCACGAATTGTTACTTGAGATGGCAAAGTAAAGTAACTTGCATTTATGGCTGCGTGCCTAGATACATTCCCATCATCCACCTCAAACCATCTCCCCCTTGTCAATGTGCATCTCGAGCCAGCCAGTCACCATGGTGGTCCTCTCCGTGTCAGCAAAGTTGCCGTGGTCGGGCAGCACAACCTTTTGGTAATGCGGGTCTTGCTTGACATTGATAAAGTCCTGCGGGTCATTAAAGGCAATTTGGATGATGCAGTCATAATCAGCCTCATTGGCCTTGTAGAAGCCGCCAAATATCTGCTTCAGCATCGCCCTGTCCTTGGTGGTGTTGTGTTGCTTCACAAGATGAGCCACTCCATGTCGCCGTGGATGGGGACAAGATGTCCAGACTCACCATTGAATAGGCGACAATCTTGTTGTCCACCATGAGCTGCTTGACCGACGCGGCGTGAACCTTGCTCATGTACTCGTAATACTGCTCCTCGTCCATGCCAGGCTTGCGGTAGGCGCAAATGGTCAGAGCAAAGACCTTTGATGTTTTTGCCATTTTTCTTGACTGGGTTCAAAGTTGAATGGAAGCAAAGGGGACAAACAAGACAGCGTCGAGAAGATGCACGGGAGGTTTCATTTATTACTGCACAGGCGTACGAGCACGAATTACTCGCTAGTGTCTGCTATCGGGGCAATGGTGCAACCGGCATTGTTGTGCTCTTGATGCATCTGCACGCCGGACTCCGGGCGGCAGAGCCAGGGACCAGGCATCTGGGACAGTTGCTCTTGTCTAGCGTTGGCCAAGCAGGGCATAGATGTATAGACCTGTCTAGATATCTCAATGCGGAGCAGTCCTTGGCAAAGAATTGCAGTATATCGACTGGGGGAACAAAATGGGAGCTACGAATACGATGACCCTGAGACGGCAACGGGCGCTCGCCATGGAGCTTTCCAAGACATGCTGACACCATTGTCTTCAATGCGATGTTTTTTGCCCGGGTGAGACCATGTACAGCCGTATGCGTCCGGATTAGGCACGATATTCGGCGCAGAAAGGCTATGCCGAACTCGACATAAGCACTAGCCTAGACGCCCCGTCACTCGCATCGACGGGTGGAGACTAAGCATGGGCACAGCCAGATTGAGTTCATCGAGGACCAGGTCTAGAAGCCTGCCCCTGGTCGGGCGCCGGCAGGTCAACCGGGCCGCCACCATCTTTCCACGGCCAAAGCGATCCGGGCGCCGGGCGGATAGACAAGGAGTCTGCAGCCACTTCGGCGGCCGAGGATGCCAAATATCGTATGCTGCCTGGCATCAGCCTGGGTGACATGATATCATGCCATAAACTGCACTCGAGCCTTCATCACCACGAGTCACCCCCTCTCATCCGAGTCGCCCAATACGTGATTCGACACAGCTGCTATCAAACCGGTTGCTCATCATAAGTTCAAGTAGCTTTGCCAGTGGCAGCGAGTACAAACACTTCGCAGATAGAAGAGTTGAAAGGTCCAGAGCAAGTTGTGACAATGACGGAATCAGCAAACACCCAGTTTCACGTCCTCATTGTTGGAGCAGGTAAAACACGTCCTCTCTACCAACGCAATACCCTGCGCCAATTCCAATTCATCCTGCTAACCTTGTAACTGTCTAAAAGGCATCACTGGATTACTTCTGGCACAGGGACTCAAAAAGGTCTGTTTCTGCCCGCTCTTTACACTGCCCGTGGCCCTTGTCTAACTCTGCTCAGCGCGGCGTATCCTTTTCCATTTTTGAAAAGGAAAAGCAGCTAAACTACAGGAGCAATGAGTGGACCATGGCCATCCACTGGTCGCTCGACCGCTTGGAATCGCTCCTCCCGCCGCACTTGTTTGCGAAACTGGGTGAAATCTCGTGCAACCCGGCCATCCCCATAGAGGCAGGCGGCAAGTATCCCATCATCCACGGCGAGACTGGGAATCTGCTGGCCGGCGTTCCTTACGCCAAGGGCCTTCGTGTCCCTCGCAGCCGCATGCGGGCTCTCTGCGCCGAGGGAATACATGTTCAGGTACGGCCTCGCAGTCACAGAGTCAGGTGAACTCGACTGACACTTTTTGGCAGTATGGCAAGGAAATCGTCGACATGGCCTTTAGCGAGGGCGGGAAAGGCGTCATTGCCGAGTTTGGGGATGGCACCTTGGCAAAAGGAGCGCTGCTGCTTGGATCTGACAGCCCGCGGTCAAGGGTTCGACACATGATATTTGGGTCAACCGGCAAGGCCTCTGTTGAAAAGTTTCCCATTTTCCACACCAACATGACGGTGTGCTACGGGGACGCCCAAAAGGCCACGTACCTGCGTCAAGCGTTTCCCACCAGCTACCTTGCTCTTAGCGACAGATCTTTCCACGCTTTCCAGTCCAGTGAGTACAGCCCCGAGAACAAAGTACGTGAGCCTGACACAGTTGCGCCAGTCTCGAGCATGCCCGACGGGCCAAATCACCCAGAATCGTGGATCTTTCATCTCGCCATGGCCTGGTTGGGCGAGGTCGACAACAACCTCTCCTACCCGGAGCGCCTGGCCTTGATCAAGGACAAGGCCAGGAGCCTCGGAGAGCCCGCGAGGTCGGCGTTTGGCTGGATTCCAGAGCAAACGCTGGTTCACAAGGCCGACATTAGCTTCTGGATATCCGAGCCCTGGGATAACCGAAACGGACGCGTCACCCTCGTTGGCGACGCCGCGCACCCCATGCCTCCTTGTAAGTTGACCCCGGGGCATCACGGGCGGTAGCTGTACGCTGACCAACCTAGACCGCGGCCAGGGCCTGAACCACTGCATCTGCGACGCGTCAAACCTGCTGCAGAGCTTGGACGATTATCTCTCGGGGAAAAAGGACCAAGGCGCGGCAATTGCCGAGTACGAGCGCGAGATGATCCCCAGGGGTGCAGAGGAAGTTCGGTGCTCCCTGCAGAATGCGGAAATGCTGCACGACTGGGACAAGGTGCTGCAGAGCCCTGTTTTCGGCATTGGTTTCAAGCCCATGGACGGCCATGACAGGGGTGAAGGGCTGAGTGAGCATGCCCTCGTTCAGCGCAAGAGAGAGGCGCAGCTCCAAAAGGCAAGTGCCGTTTAGACATGTAACTTTGTCGTGTAGAAGATGGAGAGTTTAATATGAGCCGTCTTGACGAATGTGTATCTTGCCTGTTTCTAACGCTGTTGAGAAATTAGCAGCCATGGCTGGTTTGATGACCGTAACAGCATGACTTTTAGGGGCTAGATTGACCCAACATGTCTTCATGGCCAACTCTAACTCACTTCGTCATGCAGGGAACAATCTCGCAGGTCAGCGTCAAGGTATTGAACATGTTGCCTAGCCCAATTTCATTCCGTGTGGTAATAAATTAAGCTGCTGGTGCAGATTCAATATTCAACCCTCTTCCAGACGCAAGCTTCTCGGTAATCACGGTGCAAAACAGCTCGGTTTAACCAACTGCCGGGCGGGACGGTTCAATGAAATGTCTATTCTCAACACCCCTGTACTACGTACTTGAAATATTCCACGGCAACCCTAAGCGTGCTCAATTCCATTAGCCTGTCCATTGGCCTGCCCGATGGCTTGAGACTGTCCAACCCATCGGAGCTCCCACAGACCGCGAAAGCTATGGGGCGAAAAGGCGGTAGCAAGCGTCACCTATTCCAGTCAGCCTGAGGACACTGCTGTTTTGATCTTGAAGCTGGGGATTCCTCCTACCTGGAGACCGTCGTCGGCCTTTTTGAACAGCTCAGCCCACTGCGCTTCAGTCCGCTGTCTGGTGTTGTGCATCGTCATGACGGTGACGTCGCGGCGACGGTAAGGCTTGAGCAAGTTGCCGCTCATGGCCTTGTACACTGGCGAGATGCCGTCGTTGACCAGCAGCACGGCGCCGGGCGCCTGCTTCAAGACGGGCACAAACGTCTTGACAATCCTGACGGCGTCCTCGTCGGACCAGTTCCAGAGCACATTGCGCATGACGTAGGCAAGCACCGTGCCCGTCTCGGCCTCGGGCCGGGGGGCGAAAAAGTCCGTCTTTTCAAACCGGATCCTCTCCTGCAGAGCCTCGGAGAGCCCCTCGCGGCCTTGGCTCAGCAGGGTCTCGGAGCTGTCCTGGACACTAAACGACAGAGTATCAAATTGCTACCGCGCGTCAGACCCGGCGCCCCCGTGGTCTCGAAACAAAAAGCCGGGTGTAAAACGTACCTCGGCGAGATACTTTGCAATGTGGCCGTTGCCCCCGCCGACGTCAACGACGAGATTCTTGCCCCGGCCCTCGTGCTCCTTGAACCAGTGGCAGAAGAGGGCGTTTCCGGGATCCAGGGCTGTTGCGTCATTAGTCCGCGTGGCCAGGCAGGATGCGGTGCGACGAACGGTGCGACTCTGGCTTACATTGTGCGACACCCTCCATGGCCTTGTCAAAGCGAGCCGACTTTTCGGGATGAGTCTTGTACCATTCGTACAGGGGGACGCCCCATCTGTCGCGCCATGTCAGGAACTGCGCCGCCTGTCGCACCCGTCACGCCCCAGACCAAATAAAGAATCTTACGCGTGTTTAAAGGCCGATTGGCCGGTTCTATAGTCGTTAGCCTTTTGCTTAAGCGAGTCTGCGAGGTGTGTGCTTGCGATGCGGGTCTCAAAGAGCCTAATGACACAAGTCTTGTGAGCAAACAAGCGGCAGGGCTATGCAGCCGGCGAGCAACGTACTGGAACCCGATAAAGGCTTTGAATTTGGGATCCGTCAGGAGGGCCTCCGAGATGGCCGTGTGTCTAAAGATGCCCTCCTGCGGCTCCTCGAGGATGTCCTCGGACGCAACCAGGCGCAGAATGCGGAGGAGCTTGTCGGCGGGTATGCCGGACTCTTGCGCCAGCTGGGACGCCTCGGCCTCGCCATCCAGGGGAATCATTTCCAGAATGTTGAATTCCAGAACCGTGTAGAGCGCGCCGAGGTCCCAGTTTGGCGACACAAAGTCGTGCAGGAATCCACGAGGGCCGAGGAGCAGCTTGGCGAGGTCCCTCGTGTGCCCGACCAGCTCGGATTTCAACTTGGTCATCTCATCCGAGGACGGGCCCCATAGACCCGACTTGGCCCCGGCGTGTAGAGACGGCTCAGAGATGTGGTTTTCCTGAAGATGGTCGACCAGCTTGGCGGTTTGCCGTTGGATGTCCAACGCCGTCTTGAGCAGCAACGACTCGCACTCGCAAGGCATTTTGGGTATGAGAGGTGCTGGAGAGTTGCTGGAGAGTTGCAAGTGGGATACTGGAAGGATGAGGAGTTTTGTTTTCGAGGTCAGATGGCGTGGCATCTCAAGTCGTCTTTACACGCACAAACAGAGCTATTTACATAGTCCTCGAGTCTTGCAGCTGTGACCCCGGAGGTTCTTTGTCCAGGGCGTCGGGATTCCTGCGCCGAGCACGCGCCATCTCCGGGGGGTCTTTGTGACGACGGCATTCTTGCAAGTCTTGCACCGAGACATTTGCCGTATGTGATTACGCCCTTTTCTGCGGCGACTGGGATTCCTTCGTGCAGCAGTGCCGGAGAACGGATTCCGTCCAAGGCACGCGGGCGCATCTGGCATAAGCGGATGATGTTGCCTGCGGATTGCAAAGATACGAGCCATGTGTAAGACGCGGGCCAAACCGTTTAAAGGTCAGCCCGTTTCCATGACATGGTCCGGCCGTCCTCAGCCCTCTTCACTGCCCTAGTCGATAAGTGGCTCTATTATGGGGTGAGATGAGCCGTGTCCGATGCACTTGGGGGTCTCCCGCCTCGCCCGGACAAGGGTTGATGGAAGCTAGTTCGCGGATGGCCTCGGATGAGGTGGTCCAGGGTCAAGGGGCATGGCGAGATGCTAGGCCGGATTTGGGTCCCGGGCGAACAGGGGCTTGTTCGCCTTCCCAGATGGCGAGCAGCCCTATATGAAGTTACCATCTGGCACACGGGCAGTACGAAACCGAGCCGGCGGCGACGTGGGCGGCGACGTGGGCAGGGGCGCGGGCACCGGCTTCTGCTCGCTTGGCTCGTCTTCGTGGGGGCTGAAGAGCACGCAACGCAGGCGCATAAGCACAGCGTTCCAATTCGCCTGTCAGAACTGCAGAGATGCGAATCGGCCTTGTATTCATCCAATCTTACCTCTGCGCGGGCCGCTTACGTAGTGGGATGGAAATGTGGCATTGCCGTCTGTATAAAGAAGAATACTACGCTGGAATCGCCTCGCCGCCCCCCGTCACACCATTTGCCCTTGCATTTGACTTCTTGATGGATGAGATGCAGCCTCATGCCGTCTCGTGGTTTCAGTTGACAGCTGGCCCTTTCCTTGATAACTGATCCAATGCCCCGGCCCAGGCGTAACGAGGTGCGTGCGATCCTTCTTCCGCCGCTTTGCCACGAGGTTGTGTTGCAGTACAACTCACTCACCTTGCCAAGGGTGCCATGGGCCTGCAAAACCTGGCATGTACCCACTGCCGATCGCGAAAGATCAAGTGCGATCGTACCCGTCCTGTCTGCGAGAACTGCCAGAGAGATGGTACGGAGTGTAAATACTCCAACCCGCCCACGCGGGTGAACCACATGAAGCTGCTGTGCGTCCAGAAGCACTCCCCCTCGTCCCTGATCTCGCCTTTATGGTTATGCTGACTTGCCATGCAGATATCAAAGTGTCGAGGCCTTGGATGGCAGGCTGGCCGATTTCGAGGGGCAGATACAATTGCTGACCTCCATGTTGAAGTCTGGACAAGTCAGCGTCCGGCAGTCAAATCTTCTTGCTGCCGCGGGGGCCAAAGACGCCGGCGCATCTGCTCCCAGGAGAACAAACAGACCCATTCCCTGTAGAGACAGATATATTCTGCGGAACCCGTCGCTTGATTGCAATTTGTATTATGGCCCAGCCTCGCTCGTTGCTTCATGCGAGTCTCTCAGCCGCGATTTGCAGGACATGCAACAACAGGGGACTCCCAACACCATGGACGGGGATGAAATGGATGGCCTGCTTGCAGCCATGCGCTCGGAAGTCAGAGTTGACGGCCTCCCTGAGAGCAACCTTGGCCTCGACGCCATTCAACTCCCGCCGCGTCGGGTCCTGGGCATGGTTCTGGATCAGTTCATGAGCCAAACCAGCCAAGACAACACCCTGGATGTCTTCATTTCCGACTCGCTCAAGCAAAGAGTGGCTACAGCTTACTCGCAGAGCCAGTCACAAGATACCCTTGCCTGGGCCGTGTGCTTCAATGTGCTCATCTTGCTCAGCTTGGGGGCAGAGCCTCCGCAGGGCCGAAGCATGGACCTGTTCCTTCGACCCTATGTCGACACATTGCAAGCAGCGGTTGGTCAGCTCCAGGCGTTGATGGTGCCCAAACTGGTCTACGTGCAAGCTTTGGCACTCTTGGTGCGTATAACCTCGTCTCCTTGAAGCCTCGAGCCTCGGGCGCGCATGGCAGCTAACAACTTCTCACAGAGCGTTGCTGCCCAACAATACAGCACCCCTCAGGTATCAGACAACGTTTTTGCCCAGACTTGCGTCCTGGCCAAGACAATGGGACTGCACCAATCGAGCGTTTCGTCTGAGCACCTGCCGTCTCACGAGGCGGTTGAGAGAAGAAAGGTGTTTCGTTCTCTGTACATCAGAGACAAGGCTCTGGCAATCTCTCGCGGATCGCCCTGCTGGCTTCCCAGCGTCGAGTGCTCATTATTCGTCGAGTCCAATACGTTGCAACCAGACCAAGACCCGGCTCTCAATACTCGACTGGAGCTGGCAGACCTTCAATTCGAATGCTATCGACTTCTCCATTCCAACCAGTCTCAGCACGAGGAAAGACACGGCGACGAGCTTCACTCGCTGCACGAGCGCTTGAATCGATTTGCTCGTCAACATGCCCTTCCAACCAGTGCGCCACCACCCAGTCTGGAGCATCACGACCTGAATCTAAGCTTCTTGGCCACCAGGTTGTACTTGCTGAGCTCGAAAATGCAGCCGGACAAGATGGAGCGGGATCAGATTCTGCACGACGCACGTCTAAGCTGCTTGCTGTTGCTCCCACTCAGACACGCCGATTACACGGGCTTTCTGAACATGTTTGAGGTTACGGCAGCAGGCCACGCCACGAGCAAGATGCCGCTAATGACGCCCGAGAACATTCCCGAGCCGGCGGGCGCGGACGAGCAGCCCAGCTGCTCGCTTTACCGGCAGGCTCTTGCCTTTCCCGCAACAAGCCTGGTGCACCTGACGCGGCACATCATATTCAGCCCTCAGAGACCAGACACGGCATCAAGCAACAGCATGGATCTCGCGCTTCTCCGCGCATTGTACGCCCTGTTGATGAACCCCGAAACGTCAATCAACGCCAGCACCCACGTCCATGTCATCGCACAAACCCTGGAGAAGCTGCTCAAGGTCGCAGATGTTTACAGGCCAGGCTCCGGGGTGGCGCAGAGCATGTCAGGGGAGTCGTCGGCGGCATGCAGCACGTCTGGTCTCAACGACGTGGCCAGCCTCGATTTGGCATTTGCTTCGTCTCAGGGCTGCGACACCAAGTCGCCCAGTGTCCTCACCACGTCCACGTCGGACTCATTATTTGGGTCCCGTCAGCAGGCCACCTCGCTGTATTACTCGACGCCACCGCTGACGGATGGCTTGTCGCTAGACGGGGAACCTTGCATGCCTGATGTGGACAGTCAGTGGCCGACTATCGGGATGATGGACCTGGAGAGGAAGCGGCGGAGAACCGTAGCGGATACGGGGAGCGAAATAGACGGCATGGGAATGGACCTGGAGCAATGGGATGCCGGATTGTGGTCGCAAATGTCCAAGAACTTTGTAGAGCAATAGATGAATCAATTCACCCCGCTTTGAAACTCCATCCCTGTGGTGTACCGATCCGTAGAGGTGCAAAGGATGACACAGAGTCGGTAATGGAGGCTCACAGAGTCCGTAACGGACGATGATGGGATTTACACGAGTCGGCTCGTGACGCAAGATGCGAATGCGATCAATGTGCTAACAAGTCTGTATGTGAAAAGATGAGGATCGTGATTCGTAGCTCAGAACGGGAGCGGAGTCTGCGCTAAAGGTGGCACCGCTCACGTGACACCTAGCAATCTTCAGTCTAGCCCCCAAAGCCCCTTTTTACTCGGATATCGACCGATTATTAGCTTATCCTTATCTCAGCCATAGATTGGATAGTCAAACCCTGGCGCCACGCGCCGTCTTTGCCCAAGCCCAGGGGTCCAGATTCATCAAGCCTCATCTATTCAGCGGGCAAATAAGCAGGCACCAGCTCGCCTCCATGAGAGAATACCAAAGGGCGGCTTTCCGCTCCGTCTGTTGGTCCAGCAGACCTAGTGCGAGGTACCAGTAATGTCATCTTATTTTGTGCCCAGGTGCTCGCGCGGCATTTACTCAAAGTAGGATGGACCCGGGGTTGTGATGCGCCGGTTGCAGTCAGCTTCGCCATGCTCAAGTGCAACGTCCTCTTTCTCCTTCGAGTATGGTCCTGATTCTATTTCCGAGCCGTGTGACGAACTGCACAGGTCCGAGACCTGCGTGTGCTTCGGCCAACCGCAGATGTGTCCCAGCTTGAACCGAGGAGGGCGTTGTTATTATATTTGCCCGCTGCTTCCATCTTGGCAAGGCCAGGAGCTATTAGCAAAGATCTCTGAGACCTCGACGTAACTCGTATTGATGGCAGTTTGTGGGTCGCTGAGCCGGATATGCGACAAGACAAGGCGGCCACGGACTGTGGTTGCTCCGCTTATGCCCTTCGCCTCTTCGCTGCCTCTTCAGCGCAAGTCCTGCTCAGAAATCTGGCTCAGCTTCGTGTTCGGCGACCGGCATCCGAGCCGTTACAAGCCTGAATTGGCCTGAAGATTGGAAACCGGGCGCTGACATGCGGCCTTGTCGGCCTGCACCCATGGCCGTCAGCGGAGGGACTTTCTTGGTTGGCGCTGTATTCGTTCAAATCCGCATGAAATCGAGCTGAACCGCCTCGGCTGCGCAATTGAGTAATGAAGCTCCAACCATGGCTCTGTTGCCGTGGTTTAAATACCGTCTACGTTACCATGTACAAAGACTCCCCGTTGAGCTGATATATCGTCATATCTCATCTGTTTCCGCCCCGACCTGAAAATACCCTCGTCGCGGAGATTTAGGCGACATTCCCGCTAGTCTGGTCTCCTTGGTGTAGGACTGCAGTGGGCGCGATGTGGTGCGACCGTCTTCTGCGTCTGTCTCAGTTCGTCACTGCAGCGGCTGCATTAACCAGTCACATACATGATGCGAGCTTTGTTCCCAATGTAGTTCTCCGCATCACCAGCAAGACGATTGGCATAGGCGGTATCCAGCGTCTGTCCGTTCTGGTCAATGGAACCGTGCCTGGACCGCCCATCGTCCTTCCCGAGGACAAGGTGGTCTGGGTTAGGGTTTACAATGACATGGCCCAGGAGAACGTCACAATGGTAAGTGATGTGCCCGACATCCGAAACTCTAACCACTGGACTTGGCAAGCTAAATCCTTCTTATGCGCAGCACTGGCATGGCCTCACGCAGGCCGCCTATCCCTTCTCAGACGGCTCACCACTTGCCAGTCAGTGGCCCATCCCGCCCCAGCGCTACTTTGACTATGAGCTGAAGAGCCCCAATGGAACTGCCGGAACCTACCTTTACCATTCCCATGTCGGCTTCCAGGCCAGCAGCGCCAACGGGCCTCTGATTGTGCGGGACACGGCCGCCGTCCCCTACAAGGCGGATGGGGACAAGACGATTCACCTCGGCGAGCTGTTCGCCGCCACCGACGCCGAAGTCGTGGCAAAGCTGACCGACACGCCGTTCAGATGGCCGGGCGACGCGCTGGCTTGGTTAGTTAATGGGCAAACCATTCCGGCTGCGGGCGTCACGGATCCTGCCTCGGCCAGGCTTCATGTTATCAATGTTGATCCAGGGAAGCTCTACCGCCTCAGATTCATCGGAGCCACGGGGTTGGGATATGCCGCCATGGGCTTCCAGAACCATAGCAAGCAGTGGATCATCGAGGCAGACGGCCACTACACCAAGCCCGAGGAGATCAGCACACTGCAACTGGGCTCCGGACAGCGCTTCAGCACCCTGTTCAGGGCCAAGTCGTGCACGGAGCTCCGTCAGCTGCGCAAGCTCGACTACTATGTGCAGATCGAGAGCCGAGAGCGCCCGGTCAACGTCACCAGCTACGCCATTATCAGATACCGAAACAGCTGCAAGATAAACAGCACCTCTCTGCCAACCGACGCAAACCCCTCGTCGCCGCCTCTGCGGCTGCCGCCCACCATCACCGGATACCTCGACTACAAGCTGAAGCCGCTGTATCCAAACAACTTCCCTGCCGCCAGTGAAGTCACGCGGCGGGTCGTCATCAGCACCCAGCTCGTCGGCCGCGGCTACTACGTCTGGGAGAGCAACAACGCAACGTGGTCGGAAGACAGCCGTGGCTCCATCCCCCACACCACGCCGCGGGAGCCGTATCTCGTCTCGCTGTACAAGAACCAAACCGCCTTCCTGCCCAATTACACCGCAGCCGTGGCCAACGGCGGCCTCGACCCGACCACCAGGACCTACCCCGCAAAGATGGGCGAGGTCATTGAGATTGTCATCCAGCAGCTGGGCTCCCACACCTACGACGGCCTCCCCGGCGGCTCGCTGGACACGCACCCCTGGCACGCCCACGGCAAGCATTACTACGACATTGGCGGCGGCGAGGGCGCGTACGATCCCGTGGTTGCCGAGCAGCGCCTCCGGGGCACCCAGCCCGTCCAGCGCGACACCACCATGCTCTTCAGGTACACCAAGTCCACGAACCCGGACCAGGTCCAGGGCTGGCGTGCCTGGCGCCTGCGTGTCGAAGCCCCCGGCGTGTGGATGATTCACTGCCACACCATCCCTCACATGATCCAGGGCATGCAGACCGTCTGGGTCTTTGGCGGCGCCAGCGATCTTCTAAAGGTCGGCAGGCCCGACGTCACCGGGTACCTTGATTACGGGGGCAACGTCAACGGCAACGCGACGCATCCCGCGCAGGTCCTTCACTTTAGTGAGCTGGATTAAGTACCTAGACTTGTCTTGTGTAGTCTCTGGGCATGTGGTTCTTGGCCGGTCGAGCGGCTTCTGGACGCCGTCGAAGACTGCAGATGACCAGCATTTCATGTGCGCATCGTCGCTCTGGGAAGCACGATTCTTGTGTACGTAGACGACATGACCAATGCCAGGATTGTGGTGGGTGATGGTACGTAAATATCTATACAGATGGCACTTTCCAACCCTCATGCAATATCTATATATTCCGTGTCAATCAAACAAAATTATTTGACATGTTCTACTGGCGAGTCGGCCGCACCCAGACTTGCCTATGCTGATATGCTATCCTGACATCATTCCTGCTATCATGCTGCCTTGACGGGCGCCGTAAGTCGTCCAAGGGGTAATACTCCGTTCATAGTTATGCTGGCCATGTTTCGGATCCTTTTGTTGTCGATGAAACCACTTGCCTTGCTCCAATGATTCAGCAGTTATTTTCCAGTCACATCCGCACTTGCGGGGCTTTCGTTCTCTAGGACCAGAGCTTTCTGACGGCTGACGTTGCCCGAAGCGGTCACATTGAAACGAGTATATAATTACCCGCCCCTTATAAGAATGTCAATTTCGTTTTGATGGCGTCCTCGTTCTTACACGGCTCGGAGACGAGGGCCAAAGGATGACGCTTTTTTTTTCATGGAATCGAGTCCACGTGTACGGAAAGCGACGATGGTATTGAATAAGAGATATCCAAGAGCACAAGGAGGAAGGAATAAATTGGCTACCTATCTTGTTGGCAGCTTGGCCGCTCGGCGAGGCTGTAACAGTGAAGCGTATCTGACACCATTTCAAGACACCCGCATTTTCGCCTTGTTCCACAACTGCCTTGGATGACGATGCCTCAAAAGGCCTGCCACTTGGACATGGACATCTGGAACCGTTTTTTGTCGGCGACCAATTAATGAACCACTCTGTTTGCCGGGCCGCGTGAAGGCATTTGCTCCGTGACGGTGGGCACACGCTCCGTGCTGTATGATGCCATCACAGAAGGTCGAATTTGAAGTCGGGGTCGACATGCCATGCGCCAAGACTCAGCGCGTGTATTCAGATAAGACGACAGAGCCGCAGGTATGAAATTTAGCGCTGTCATGTCGCTAGAGCTCGTCTCTATGATGATACTCCAAGTCCTCTGTGACTTTGCTGTCGCTTTTATAATACTCGGCACAGTAAGAACCATCGAGTTCAATCCGTTTGGAGAAGGCAGCTCCAATAGCAGCTGCAAATACTGGCTCTTGGGATACAAAAACTTTCATCTCAGGTCCGGATCCTATCCACTTAGATTTGTGAGCTTCATCAGCTTGAAGACGCGCCACTAGCTTTTTAACCGTGTCCAAGAACTCCTTGCTCCCAGCAGCTTCACCCGCCAGAAGTATTAGGTAGCTTTCTCGCGGGCGAACATCGCTTTTGACGTATCTTTGCGCTTGGGTAATCAGATAGTCCTCCATGCTGCGCCAAAAGATGCTGGGATTGGCATGCTGTTTTTTACGGTTATACCCGAAATCGGGGTCAATGGTACCATATCTGGCGCCGATGGGTGAATGATAGAAGCAGGTAGCGCGTTGGAAGGCGGTATATAGAGAGTTATTGGTGAAGCTAAAATGCTGCTATTAGTGAACAATCCTCTGTTTATCTTGGCATTCTAGCCATTAACAACAACCACATGAAACTTGCCCGATATAGTAGACTATATCTTGGGTAAAGAGATCCTCTTCCGATCTTTCAGGACCGTAGCAGTAGCGATCTTGACATAGGCGTCGGCGATTGGCCGCAAGCACCGAGCTGGCTTCTGCGAGGTAGAGGGGAGACATGGTTTCAACAGGGAAACTCTTTAGCCCGGCCAATTCGCGCGCTGTCCACATGTAGCTCGTAGAATCCGTTTCTTCATCCTGCCAAGCTAACATGTAGGGCGCGGTGATGGCGACTGTAGCAGGGAGGTCTCCAAGTACAGCTACGGATGCTTTGCGCAGCGAGACTAGCACCTCGGCGAGGAGGGTTGCCCCATGCGATTCACGCACTTGTTTCGTGCGACGGACGACATTTCCGTCAACGTCTTGCTCCTTTTGCAGTTCGCTTTGCAAAAAGCCCTTGTAGCCTGCGCTCGTCTCAATCTTGGCCAGCTTGACAATGGTTCCGTTGGATAGGTGCGCAACTGCCGTTCTGACCACAATGTGTCATGTTAGACGACGAGGGGAAAGCATTGCCAGAGGAGTGCAGCAAATGGACAAAACTTGCCCGTAGTCCTGGCCCAAGTGAAAGCCGATGGCGGGTCGCGGGTCATCTGGGCGTGCCAGACTCAAAGGCGGCATGGCCAAGTACCAGAGAATAATGAACACCGGAAGGCTCTTCAGCCTGGAGCTGTATCCTTGGTGGATCATGCTGCGTTGCGAGCCTCGGCTCTATATTTTTGTGAGATGATATCAATGAGCAATCATGTCACGTGTCAGCAAAGTTTGGACTTGGGCAGGCTGCGACCTGTTTACATGCTCACGCTCGTTAAAAAATGATTTGGTCTGTTGTTTTGTTGAAATTTGTACAAAGTTGGGTCTTGTGCGTGCCTTGGTCATTGGAGGTCTCATGGGGCAAAATCCCGTGGGTGCCTAATTCATCATGACGCTCCCCACAATAAGTCGGCCAGCAACAAGGACAGGTGGCAAGTTTCATTGCATTCTTCCTGGCTGCTGTCATATGGTTCGCTGCTTGTAGTGATACAGATGAGCATCTCTCCAAAGATTTGGCTAGAATAGTTTTGGCACGGGCAGCTGGGGACAAATATCTACAAGCCGTTGATTTGGCAGTGGAACTTGCAACATGGCTCAGACTGTTACTCCGTACTAGAGTTGCCATAACCTTGTTTCGGTTAGCGCGTGAATGTCTAGGCTAATTCAACACTAAAACCTAATCTCCATCCATGTCTTTTGTATCGTCTCGTTAGCGAGTCAAATTCTCCACTATGAAGCCATCTGTTGACGCGAAGAGGGCAGCTCACAGAACGACCCAACATTTAATTGTGAACCTGCAGATGGCCGTGGCCACTGTGTAAAGATATGGCGCGTTCCCCATACACCAGGATGGACTACGCAAGCTGTGGGCTTTTAGTAAATGGCAACTTTGCTGGCCCCAACGTTGGCACCAAGAGTCCAATATCAAAAAAGACTCGTGACAATCTGCCGAGACAAGTAAAAATGACCGTTTGACCCCTCGTAGCTAGATTAGTAAATCACAATCTCCTAATCAGCCTCTCAACACGGAAGACAGAGGCTTATGCAAAACAAATTACTTTTAGCATAGCTAGATTCTATAGCCTGTATATAACTCTTGGCGAATACATTTTTGGGTACTTACCAAGGTGTTTTTCAATCTAGAACCTCTTCTTGTACTATTTGTCGCGTGGGTGCTGGACTCGTAAACAAGCCATGCATGTGCTCCTACTCTCTGTGCTGGAAACATTAATGCTATGGGATTCGTTTAGGACAAGTCGTAAGTCAGGCCTATAGACCTTCTCTGCTGGCGTTTGTGGTCGCTAATGGCACTACTGAATCAGCTTGTGCCAAGGAGGCTGGTGAGAGACGTTTATCTCTTTGATACCCAGTCGAGCAGCTGTTTGTTGGAATTAGCACTTGAGCCTCTACATGGTTGGCCAAGCATTGCACTTGGCAAACTGCCTCTGGCATTATGCGGTACATCCTTGTTGGCAGTGTCACTTGGATGCCTTTCAAGGATGCGACCCGATTTGTTGGGAAGGTGCATGTCTAAACATCGCTGTCCGAGGATTATTGCATCTCCAGCATGGCTTTGTAAAGTTTCCCGCCAGTCACAGTCCAAAAAGGCACAATCAAAGAGTACACAACGCCAAAGTCGCGAATAATTTTGGATTAATGAGGTATAGTGTGCTCATACCAAGCTTCGAATCCTGAGGAGGTTCCATTTTGTGCTGTCGAGGGTGCTCAGTGTGATTCCATAGCAATAGCGTTTCACATCATCGTCCATTGAAACCCTGCACAGAGCCATGTTCAATGATTTTACTTTCATCTCTTACTTGACTTGGATTATAAGGAGGGCCGGTGTGAAGGCAGGCTAGCAAATATTAATGCCATTCAACACGCAGTTCTTGAATACCAACTCATCTTACAGTCACTCTAACTGTGTTATTCCCTACAGCGCAGAATACTACAACTGTCATGCCGATGGACATCTTTTTACCAAGCTTGACATTGTCTCCGAGTGGCAACTAGTATCATGGGCTCTTGTTTGTGCTTCCGAGTATATTTGGCAAAAATGGGTAGTATTTCCCAAAGATTTCCGAATAAGCTTTAAAGATCTTGACTTAAAACAAAGTGAAAGCACCTGCTTCTAGAGCTTTCAGGGTGGCCTCAAATCTGCAGCTAATGCCGATGACCCCTTTCGCAATCGCCTGCCTCACATAGAGCGGAGAGGAGTTGGTAATGGAGTGAGGTGTTATGTAATAAGGTGATATAGTATTGACCTTGATTAACACCAGGATTCTATACTGACATCTTGCAAGCCAACTTAAACAGAAGTTACAGTAGTTTAGAATGGGGGTTATCAAGCCCACCTAAACCTCACGCATTTGTAAGTTCACTTTAAAGGTATCGGGCTATGCCTGATATGGGAACGATAGGCCCATAAAGGATTCTTTATCTTCATCTTTATTAAAAGCTTTACTAGTTTAATGGATAGAGAATAGGATGAAAAAAAGCCGAGGAGCCGCCCTGAGTTGCATCTTTATTCTTGGGCCGGTACATTTTCTTTCGCCTCCACAATATCAATCTTTGCACGCTTTCCCTGTTGGAGGCTGACATGTTGGTTTGTCATTTTCCTTCGCTTGAGCAGCCCGCTTGCAGGCTTCTGCTTCTGCTCCGGTTGTCCCTCTGGCTGGGCCGCTTCGACGTGGGCGTGGTCAAGGTCGATGGCCATGACGCGCTGCAACTCCTCGTTCCACGTCATGTTGTTGTTATTCACATCGTCGTGTATCACGCCGTACGGCTCCAGCTCGCGAAGCGTGCGCAGCATCTCATCCTGATAACGATTTGGGTCATCTGTCTTGCGGCCGTGATGCCACAGCGACTCGCCCGCAAAGGACATGAGCATCATGTGCGAAATGTGCGCGCCGCACTCGGTCCAGTATTCGTCGGCGAGCTCGATGAGGCCGAGGTTGACCGGCACCAGGCGGCCTTGGCAGGCCTCTAGGAAGCTGTACATCGTGACCTCCTTGGCGAGTAGCTTATAGTGCGCCTTCTGCACGCCCTTGCCAACAAAGCAGTAGCCGTATGTGCTGAGCGCCATCTTGAACAGCGCCCCGACGGCCCCGTACATACCGAACCGCTCTAGGCTGTGGAAGTCATGGTCCATATCGTCGGCCAGCTGCTGCACTAAAAGCCGGCGAAACTCCTTTGCGGAGATGGGGTGCCGCCCGTCGTCATCGCCGCTGGCTGTGGTGGTTGCGCCACGCCGTTGGTGTAGAGAAATATTAGGGCAGTGTAAGTCTTTAACACCTCCCATCTTCAGGCCTCGGAGGCAAGCTTGCGTGCAGTATTGGAGCGAAGGTGAGAGCGGCGCATTGACCGGAAGCGACCATACCGACGACGTTACCGACTTTTGTCGTGCGCCTTCTGTTGTAGCCGAGCCCGATGATGACTGCGTCGTGCATGTCGTGTGAGTCTTGGCCGCTGTGAAAGACGTAGATGCTTGGGTGGTACCACTTGGCCCGGAAGACGGACCTGGGTCATTGTTGTCCTCGTCGTCCTGGTCTCGCCTGTGGTTGGTATCCTGCTTACGAGGGTCCCCGCAGCCAGCCGCCGTCTGTTTTATCTTGTGGCGAGCCAAGGTGACCACCGTATTTATACGAGATGTATTGTCCGGTGTCACGTCCATACCGTCGTATGGCGTGGGCCATCTCGGCTGCTCTTTTTGCAGGGTCTTCTTCCACTGATTGGTCATGTACCGGCCCGTCATCGCCATAAGCACGAAACCGAGGACAAGGGCGACGGCCGAGTGCTTCAGGTCTTCACGGTCGCTAGAACGAACCTTTAGCTTCGGCTCTTCCATGTGGTAGTACAGTGTCGCGGGTTGCGCCGGGTCGAGGTAAAGGAAGATCAGAGCGTCACCCGTGGTCGCGTAGCTGTACTGCAGTCCGTAGTCGACCATGTAGTGGAACGTCTGCACAAACACCTTTGCAATGTCACGCTTGGGCATGAGGTCTTTGTCTTTGTCCGTGCTCTTGTTAGACAACGCCCGGATGGTGTCTTCCATCAAGGACGCGGCCGCCTCGGGCTCGAGACACTTGCGTAGAAAATCCCTGTCGATCTTGTGTGCTGCTTTGTACTCGATAACGAAGAGCGGCCGCGTCGTGCCATTAGCGCTGTGTCGGAAACACCACTGATCAGGGAAGACCTTAGTCCGCTCGGGCGACGGACGCTTACGTGGCGGGCCGGATCTCTCACGCTCTTCTGCTTCGGCCGCGGCCCGTTCGATCGCTGCGTCCATGTCGCGCTTGGCAACCCCAAGCGCGCCAATGTACGCAGGCCGGTTTCTCTTAATCTTGAGTGGTTTTTTATAGCTGTCGCCGCCCAGGGGAGGGCGGGTTCGGGCCCGTCCCCGGGCAGGGCTCTCTGAGGGAGGGGTTGTCTCGTCTTGGTCCGGCTCTGCCTCGCTTTCTGCCTCGTCGGATTCGGTCGCGACAACGCCAAAAGGATAGTTGTTAAACGAGATGGAGCTTGGAGCATCGACATTCGGGATCGTCGCCACGTCGTTGTGGACAAGCTCGAGAAGTCGCGGCAAAACGTCGAGCGCGCAGCCCTCCACGGCCAAGCACTCAAAGTTCTTCAGGTCTTCCTCACTGGCCAGCCTCTTGTCGCTCAGCTTAGCAGCCAAGTAGCCCAGGCCGGCGGGCGACGGAAACAATGGCGGCTGCTGCTGGAATGCTTGTTCGAGAGTCGCGAAGCTCGCTCTGTGCTGGGCATCGAAATCCGGCCACGGCTTGAGGTAGCGGGGGTACAGCTTGCCGTCCACGCGTGTCAGGCCGCCGGTGGTAGAGAGTAGCTTGTTTTTCTCCACGTCGAGTTTCAAGAAGATGTTGTGGTGGCAAATGTCGAGGAAGTCGAGAAACGTCGTGTTCGCCAGTTGCTTCTCCGCATCTCTGCGGGCGTTTTGTTCTTGTTGGAGACGGCGCTCTGCATCTTTGCGAAGCCGCTCTGCATTTTCATAAGACGCACGGGCGGCGTTTTGTTCTTGTTGGAGACGGCGCTCTGCATCTTTGCGAAGCCGCTCTGCATTTTCATAAGACGCACGGGCGGCGTTTTCTTCTTGTTGGAGACGGCGCTCTGCATCTTTCCGAAGCCGCTCTGCATTTTCATACAACGCACGGGAGGCGTTTTCTTGTTGTTGGAGACGGCGCTCTGCATCTTTCCGAAGCCGCTCCTCATTTTCATATAACGCACGGTAGTCGATCTGGTCATCCATGGTGGCTGTTACTGAATGCTGTAGACCAAAAAGTGGCCTTGTAGTTGCCCAGAGCGCTACGAGGCAAAAAGGTAGGGGGGGGAGACAACAAAACTTCGGGGTTGACCCAGAAACAACTGTGCGGGGTACTGTGCGGGAAACTGTGCAGAATACTGTGCAGAATACTGTGCGATATGACTAAACACAGTGCGTCTGTACAGTATACAGTACAGACATATATCTTGTGAGGTCTCACATACACATGTGAGGACTCGGATACACCACAGTTGGATGCAACAATGTGATGAAATTGAATAGCAAGTCTTGTGTAGTGTGTATGTGAGGGGGGGTCTCTGTAGATCCTGTAGCAGTAGCAGGGTCTGTCGGATCCGCTGTGTCAGCAACTGACGATTGTCGTTGTCGTTGCTGTTATGCCTTTTTCTGACGAGAAGTTTGACTCGATTCTTGTGTTAGGCTCAACCTGGCACCCGATCGTGTGTGCCTAGGACTAAGCTGTCGTGGCTCTTCTTGTTCTTGCGATCTTCTCGATGACGGTCGGACTGGCATTCTCTCAATCTTCGTTGATTTTTGTTGAGAACGGAGCTTGGCACTGATTCATCGCCATTTGTAGCTCATTTGAATCAGCCAAGAGGTTTAACTCAACAGCTTGCTATCATCAACGATAATTGGTTGTGGTATTAAATCGTTCGTTCGCTCGGAATCTTTGATTTAGTCGGCTCGGGTTGTCGTACGATCGTTACTAAATCTTCAAGTTGCCGAATCTCAGTTTAGGGCAATTCAGACAATGTCCCAGCTAGCTGGTTTAGGGTCTGCTGCGATGTCCTGAGGTTCGACGAGTTCGAAGAATTTGATGAAAAAAATTACTACCATGTGAGATCTCACATATACATGTGAGGACTCGGATACACCACAGTTAGATGTAACAATGTGATGAAATTAAATAGCAAGTCTTGTGTAGTGTGTATGAAGAAGGAATAAGGTCTGTGACGCGGGACCTGATGTGGTGTGTCCACATCAGGTGACCGCGTCATGTGACCTTACATATCTCTACCAACGGACTCGGCCAAAATTTCACAATTAGAAGAAACGCCAACTTTCCATCCAACATCTACATGAGAAACATGGCGCCGAACAATGAAGGGGTTGTTTTTTTTTTTTTTTTTTTTCTCATTTTCTATAGATGATGCAAAGAAATCTTTGTCCGAGACTGGCGTATACGTCACGGAAGATGTCTCGGCAGGGTGCCGGGTCAACGAGTTCATCAACACCAAACGACTTCCTTTTCGGCAGGTGGAAGGCTTAGCCTTTTGCGCGCAGAACAGTTTTTATGACAAGATTAGTTACTCGGCCGATCAGCGTCTCGCAAATACTAATATCTTCAGGGCATACGAGACGTGATCGATGAAGCATCAACCGACCTCATTGGGGACTGGCATGATGTGGTCACCTGATGTGATGGAGCCGCTGCCGCCCACTAGAGCTTCTTCCTCTGCATCATCACACTACACAGACCTGCTAGCAAATGCACTACATTCGCATCAACCTGTGGTGGTACCGTCATTTCATCGAGTCATCGTGGTTATGACCACGATACCTCATACTTCCTTCCGATACAGCCTGCTTCTTTCTAGAAGGACCTAAGATACGGGCAGTCTGCATCCTACTATTCACTCTAAACACACGATTTCTTCTATTCAAGAGTTAGCACAACAGAAAAGTACCCGGCAAAGTGATGTCGGAGTTCGTCTTTTCACATTGCCACACAATATCGCGTATAGTATTACGGAATGAAGTGCCGGATGTACAAAGATTAAAGAATAAAATAGCCTAGGATGCTGCCGACTTCGTCGGTATCCTAGGCGCAGGCAAAGCGGCGGTAGCCAGCCTATTTTAGATTTTTTACTAAATATAAAGTAGTATTATGTGTTTTTCCCCCTCCGGGGGCCCTCCGGGGGCTCGATTCGAAAGGGCTTGATTTGAAGGGCTCGATTTGCTCGATTGAAGGGCTCGATTTGAAGATTTATTTTCCATAGATCATGAAGTGGCATTGTGTGTTTTTTCCCTCCGGGGGCCCTGCCGGGGGCCGCTTGTAGCGGGTTCCTGCCTGCGGCGCTGCCTACCTTCCACAACACCACGCCCACCTTCCGCAACATCACAACGCGCCTGCTAAAAGCATTACTAACTTAGTACGTACCTTAAATTCCTCCTTATCTAATTACTAATAAGTATTTAATTTCTAACTAATTATTAATAAGTATTCTAAAAGTTATTAGCCTTATTATTAGATTTCTTTTAAATAGGTAAAGCAGGTAGCTATAGCCTTTAGAACTGCATCTTTACTTGCCTTTGTTCCGCATTTCACGCAAACCTCAGGCAAAGCGCCGCTTTGCCTGACAAGAGAGTGCATTTCCTGGATTGTGACGACTACGATGCTCTTCCCAGCGGTCTACTCGCCTCGTATCAAGGCCTTGGGTCTTGTCTACTATTGTGCCGAATGTCCCCAACGTAGACTAGTGATGGGAGCGCGTATGCTTGCTTTTGCCCTGATTCTTTCCCACAACCTGATACCAACGACAAGCAAGATCTGCTTCAAGGTCAATGAGGATTTGCCCATGGAGCTCCTGTAAAACATGTGTGACTGTAAGGGGATGCTCATATTGTTTTATTGAGAAGATATCCTGGAGACATCTATGGCCAGGTAGTTTCTTGTAAATATACGTATTTCGCCGCTGACCTTGAAGAAACGCAAGAGATGTGCTGATAAGACTTTGCCAACCGTTATCGCATTAGGTGCCCTCAGTGGATGCAAAAAGTAACCTAGTTTCATGCACTGTATGATATGCTTTTGTATAACATGGTTGTCAGGCCAGAATGAACAGGCGAGCTGGGCTCGACCTATAGTGGTCCAGAGAAGTCAGATGTCTTTGCTGTGGAGTAATATTGCATGCAAGCAGGGATAGAGCCGGTACATCCCCGAGACCCAGGGCTGGCCAAGGCCTGTCTAGAACAACTGTCCGGGCAGCTACTCCGTAGATGGATTGTTACTCTGTACTGTGACGTCATATTTATGAGCTTCAAGGGGCTCGTTCTTCTCGTGGTACGGATTACTTCCCGACGCCATGTGACAATCAAATCTTCATAAACCGAGACAGTTCCCAGGTACCAGGCATCATTAATCATTCCAGATTCCATCAAATATTCCAATAAACCCGTACCAGAACAGCCAACAGTTTCTAGTTAACAGTCATCAATATCAAAGCGCGTACTGATTTTGCAAGCTCTGGTTCCCAACTTATGGTCCCATCAACGGTTTATGGCGGAACCAGTGTACAATGTCCAATGTTTCCTCCAAGTGGCCAAGAAAGTTAGTCTTGATGATGAAACTTGAGCATGCTTAATCCCTTTCTCCGATCACACCACGTCAATGGCTGTGGCGACATTGTTGGTGTAAGTTGACGTGATGGACGTTGTAAGATGGGTCCTACCAGGCTAACAAGTAGCTACAGAGTTGTATATCCCGTGCTGCTTTAACACTCACAGAGATGATGAGACATTTCACTTACGACATGCTTGAGATGCTCGCATTTAGCGCTACTGCTACCTCGCATGCGATACTCTACCATCTCCAGCAGAAAATGCCGGGTTTCCCCCGTCTCTTACACTTCTTGGCACATTGTCGTAAAACGGTCTTCTCTCCGGGAGCATGATTCCGTTTGGCAGAGATGGTAAGCTATAAATGGGCCATTCTGCCCGCCGCACCCTTGGAGATTGTAGACATTAAGGCTTTATCAATACCGCCCTTGACCCTATTTCAAAATGAAGCTGTTGAACACTATTCTCGCCACCGCCGCTTTGGCATTTTCCTCCGAGGCCTGCCAGTGCCGCTCGTTCGGTGCCGCCAATGAGCTCGCCACACAAAGCTGCTGCCGTCAAGTCGGCGGCTCTCCCGACGGCAACCAATGCCCAGCTCACGGAATTAGCGAGCACCTCAGCAACTTTGCCTTTTGTTGCAGATCGTACAGCGCTCGCTCCGACTGCTCCTGCTCGCTTGGCTGCCTTATCCCGGAGCTTGGTGTTCGAAGCGAAGGCGACAAATCTCCCCCGGAAGAAAGGATGTCAGGTGACGAGCATGGTGGCACAGCTATATCTGGAGACTCTCCTTACAGACGATTAGTGCTCTCATCGCGCCGTGCGAGGACTAGGCATCATGGGCTGGGAAAGAGGTATGCAGATTCAGGCTAGAATGTCTCTGCTATCCGGCACAGGGAGAAGAAACGCGTCGTGTTTCTTGCTCTATACACTTTTGTGCTAGGTTGTTTTGTGTATTACCTGTAGTCCTACCACAGCAATGCCCAATTTGACCAAGCTCAGTCTAGGTATTTCACTCGTTTTGCATACCAGGATATGATGTTGCGTTTCCTTCCATGGTTAATGTAGATGAATCATAAACACAAGAGATGTCCCTCAATTCTTGAAATAGTTGGCCGGGATCGATCGGTATATATCATTGACAGCACGGCGCTTGCCTTGATTACGCTGATGGCAGTATATGACAAGACAGTAGCCATGTCGCGCTCTGTGGACATGAGTTGGCAGGCAGTCCTCTTAATCTTCATCAACCATGTCAAACATGTCCATGAAGAAGAAATCATGACGCATTTAACATGGTCCCACCCCGCCAGAGTGTAGCAGCAGCGGCGAGCTGCCGACGTCCGGGTAGGAAGAAGGACCCCAGAAGGTTTGGGATGAAGCAGTGCGCTCTGCAGCGCTTTTTATAAGTCTCGGCAGCATCTTGGATAGGCGCTTTATGCAACCTTCCGTGGCAGAATATAATGGAGCTCAATGGTTGTTGGCGGGTATGCTTGTACGAGATCCTCTGTTTGAAATTCGATGCAGAGCTTCGTAGCTCAGCGTAGATGACCATCTAGCTGTGCGCCAGAGAGCCTGATTTCGGTAGTAACTGTCTGGTGGCCTAACCTGCGTTTCAGCAGCAGGTGGAGTACATTACAGTGCCTGGAGAGGTTACTGGTACCCAACAGATGAGCAAGACCAAGGTGCAGCTAGGAGGCCGCGACCTCATTGCCAGTAATAAAACCGGCAGAGCGCCAGTATCAAATGCGACCAAGGTACTGGTGGCCAGGTGTGCTGGTAATCTCCTGCCGCTGAAGCCGCTGGTAACCCCTGAAATTCAGCTGCTGGTAGGCGGGGTGCGCCCATAAGCGCCTCGAGGTAACTACAGGCTGCCAGTAATTGCCGCACACCAAGTAGCAATAAGGCGACTGGCATCTCTGGCGCACATGATTAGTTACTGGAACCCAAAAACTATATTAATTGCTACTGGTACTACTACCATGCTTTGCAGTTCGCTACTGCAGCATGGCCCATAAGTTGCCAGTAGTTTGACCCGCGCGTCTCGGTGCCAGCAGCCAAGCATCAAGGGCTGCCTGAGGGTTGGCGGAACATTCGTTGTCCCGCTCATGTGAACACCGCCGTTGACGTGTCACACTCTTTTCTTCTGCATGCAAGTTGCGGCAATGACCAAAAAGTACCAATGCCCAGCAACATGATGAATCTGGTAAAAGCAACCTTGGCAAACGCTCGCGCTCGTGTTTCGAGGCTTTTTGTGCCACCATCGCCGCTGCCATTTGTCGAAGCCCGCTAGCCCTCGTCAATTCACAGAAGAACCAGACTACTACAATCGTGGAGGTTTTCATCCCGTCTCGCTTGGCGATGCTTTTCATTCCGAGCGATACACTGTCCTGAGAAAATTAGGTTATGGGCAATACTCTACAGTTTGGCTTGCCAGAGATTCAAAGTACGTTGTCTGTCGTCCTGGCATACCGAGTTACTAATGACGCAGATGCCAACGATATGTCGCGCTAAAAATGTTGAGGGCTGATTGCTATGGCGGCCCTCATGACATTTTTGAGCGGGAAATTCTCTCCAGGGTCTTGGAAGTATCTAGGAACAGTTCTCATAAAGGCCGCAATCATGTATTGCATCTCCTTGGGCAATTCAACCACTGCGGGCCAAACGGAGACCACGTTTGCCTTGTTTTTGACGTGCTAGGGCACCATCTAGATTTCCAAGCCGCCAAGTTTGAAGACGGAAAGTTGCCTGTAAAGGCAGTCAAGGAAATTACAAGGCAGATTCTCCTGGGGCTGGACTTTCTTCACAGGGAGTGCGGCATCATTCATACAGGTATGCTGCAATACATTGAGGAATTCCTGGCTTTGTTTTACTGCTAATATAACCAATAGATCTTAAACCCACGAATATACTCTTGGAGTTGGAGACCCCAAATGACACCATTTCCAAGTATCTCGACTCCATTCCTCCACGTACGACCGATGGTCAAAATGGTGCTATAGTCCCACTTCGGGAGGTCATCACGACTCCGCTCGTCTCTGAAATGCCATCGCTTCACGTCAGGATTATTGACTTTGGCGTTGGTACGTAACTTGCACCTTTTTGCTGAAAAGCCTACTTACCTCCCCCTTAGCTTCTTGGAGAGAGCGTCATCTCTCGGATCTAATCCAGTCGCCCGCGCTGAGGGCACCAGAGGTAACTGTCGGCGCTCCCTGGGATACGGGTGTCGATATATGGAGCCTTGGATGCCTTGTAAGAATAGTAGACCGCCATGCCGTGATACATGCCAACATTTTCCCTGACACAAACAGGTTGTGGAGTTTGTTCAAGGCATAGTTCTCTTCTCTGGCAAGGCATCGGAATACGGGACGTGGACTGCCGAAGATGATCACTTGGCAAGAATTGCTGAAGTCCTCGGTCCGTTTCCGTCTAGCCTGCTTAAGAGGGGACGTCGCTCAACAGAATTTTTTGATGAGCAAGGTACAATGTGCACATCCGTCGCACTGCCACTTGGTTGACATGCTAACGTATTTGAATCTCCAGGAAAGCTCATTCGAATTAGTAACCTAAAGCCTACGAATCTGGAACGCTTGCTTAATGGCAAAGTGAAGCCCTTCCTTAAGCCTTGTGATATGCCAGAAGCTGAAATTGGTACCTTTATCGATTTCATTAAAGGCATGCTAGAAATCGACCCGACGTCGCGAAAGTCCGCGGCGGAACTGTTACAGCACGAGTGGATTCGCCGCGACTCGCAGATGGGCAATACGGTTGCAGGGAGAAAACAGTAGCCGGGGTCCTTGTGTAGAGTGCAGTTTGATGGTTTCCTGTGCCAACAGCAATGTTGTTGTTTGGGCATGGTTCGACATGGGAAAAAATGGCATTGTTACGCCAGCCGCTGAGGAGGCCAATAGCTTGCTACAAATTACAACAACGACCATCCGGGATACAATGAAAGAGGAATGGAACAAATCCCGGAACAGCCAGGCACGGAAGAGACCTCTTTCGACTCGGCGTGCGACCGGAAAGGACACTCTGACCACCCATACAGGCAAACACAGAGCAACATCTCAGTAATCACACAGATGCGGACGGGAAATATTGGGCTTCTGGCCTACCTCCACGGAATCAACACCGACACCAACAAATGCCCTTGCAGATACAGCACCCAGACGGTACGACATATCGTCCTGGAATGCCGCGGCTGGATCAAAGAACGACACAAGATGTGGGCAGGCAAGTTTCCATGCGTAGGCATCACAGCCAAGAGTTGGAACTCCAAGATGCTCATCAGGACTGGGCTGCTCGGACATTCCGGGCAGTTCCATCCACACTCAAATATACGCAATATGCGCAACGTAGACGAGTGATGTTGTCAAAAAGAAGTCGAGGAAGGCCGGGAAGGACCCAACAAGTTCAAAGTACAGAACTGCATGAAGACTGTGTACAAATAGTGACTGCGTCTGAGGGAAGGAGAAGCAATTCTATGGAGGAACGGCTTAACTCTTGGAAGCGAGAAACGGACGCCCATGTATGTTTAGTTGAACGCTGCATAATCGCCCACAGGGCGATGGGGACCGTCGATGGATTAAAAAAACAAGATGACCTGAAGGAGAGCTGTCAAGGTGTGCCAGTAATGGCTCCACAGCTGCTACAGCGCTGAAGACCCGTGAAAATGAGGTTGGTAGTATTAGCGTACCTTTTGACCGAGGTGAATATTTCCCTCCAATAAGACTTCAACTTGAACAGATCCGTCTAACGCTCGACGCGCTTCTCTCAGGTGCAAATACCAGTTTGAATGTCTTGGCTACAAAGAACAAAGGGGATGCTTGATGACATCCCCGAGTCATGACACACATTCGAATAACATGAGGTTGTTTTCGTGTCTGTTCCAACTATTTCTGTAAATCCAGGTTCCAGATGCCCAGTCCAGGCCTAGTTCATCTCTCGTGGCTCGTTCCTTATATAGTCAAGAAAGGGATGCTGAATAAGTTCTTTGGCAGTCTTCCTCTTCTCAGGCAGCCATTGCAGCATGGAAGCGGCAAAATCTAGAAACTGTTCTTTGTCTTCCCCGACCAACTCTGTCACCGTGTCGGATAATTTCTTCCCCTCAACCAAGTCCTTGCGGAAAATGGAGCCTATCGTTGAACAGTCAGATTCAAGTAGCTTTGCAAATATCGTGGCTGCATCAAACGTACCATTTTCGTCAAAAAAAGGACCGCCCCAGAACTCGTTCATGGTTTCGCATTTCTTGCCCTTTCGGTTCATAATGACATTGCCAAGTTTGGCCTTGCGACATATGCGTTCCCTTTGGATCAAGGCGTCCAGCGGACTGCCGAGCACGGACACCATTTGGGCAAGATGGACATGTGCGTCGTACTCGCCATCCTCGCCTGCGGGGCGGTTAAACAGGCTGACATTTTCCAAGAGATTCCACATCTGCTGCAATTAGAGCTAGTATTTGTGCAAAAGAATAAGGGGGGTTACCATTAAGCCAAGGGTCCATATATCCACGCTATACGACCATGGACATCCGAGAAACACCTCTGGGGCACGATATCGATGAGATTGTATGGGATGTAAATGGCCCCGGTTATCAGGTAGTCCAGGGAAACACAGGTTGAAATCAGCAAGCCGAGGCATGAGAACATTGCCCCGGAGGCCACCAAATTCGTCATGTGACAAGTAAGTCACGCGTCCGTCTTCCTGTCTAATGTGCATGGGCTGGGAGTGAGTAGTGTAGTAATATACAAGATCGTTTAACACTGATTCGTCCTCGATTGTGACCATGATATTGTCATCTTTTATATCTGATGAAATGATGAGCGATGCTAGTAACACAACAAATAGTATGAATATGAGTTATACCTGTGTGAATCAGATGGCACTCCGTATGCAGGTAGTCCAACGCTTGAAGAAGGCAAAATATATACGCTTTGAATATCGGCAATCCCAGTCTCTGTCGTGGCAGTCGTTGCTGGAAATGAAAAAGAGTCTCTCTCAAAGGCTCAAATACTAGACAGGTGTGGGTTCCCTCTCCAGACTCGCTCGCTAGCTCAAACATATCAATTGGTGTTCGAATATATGTGAGGCCATCGTGTGATGGATTGGCCTTGGAAATTAGCTTCATCCATTTCATCTCATCGGAAGATTCTGTGTCCATGGCAGGTATCTTGATGCTAACATGGCGAGGGGCAGATGACTTGGCCCATGGTTTACTGAATTGAACATGAGAATACTGTCATTTTGACGAATATTTGGACTTCTTACAAGGCTAAATTTTCCGCCAGCCAGACCGTGGAGCCATGGCCAAACCCGAGCTTTGCAATCGTCTTGAACCTGCCACCAAGAATCTGGCCAGGCCTAGTGGGATGAAAGTATTTCAGGCGATCATGCGGGAGCAACTCTTCATCAACTGGTTCCTGGAGGACATGCGGCGTTGGTCTTCGTGAGGAATGGTAAAATGAGAAGGGCCGCTTCCAAAAGCCCGGTATTTTCAGAGATGTTTTGGGCCATAGGGGTCCCAACTCGGTGGCTAGCGGTGAACGAAACATACTCGAGATGCAAAACGAATTTGAATCTGAGTTTGGTTGACATTCGCAATGTTCGTCTCCTGTTTTGGACAGCTCTAATGCTCCCATCCGCCGTTTAGCCGCCATCAACCATTGAGTGGGGCACATGTGGAGGCAGAGTGGCCCCTGTAAGGCACGATTCGATGTCAATCCCGATTAGGTTGCGCACCAGCAACCGCTCAGACCGCCGGTGCGCCACAAACTCCCGCCATGGCTCAACCTCAGTGCACTTGATCTCTGCCACAAAATCTACTACCCTTTAGGCCATCACCATGGGAAACGATTCTACGGACGGAGCGGGCGACGACGCGCTCGCGCCTTGGGAAGTCATCAGCTTTACATTTTCATGCCGCAACACCGACTCGCAGATTGTCATCATGTGTAACTGGGTACGCTTTGTCCTCCAATTATCGAGATGCAATTTCGAGGCATCCCCTCGACTCCTTCAACGATATCTCTTCTTTTTGCAGGTTGCTGAGAACTTCGAGCTCGATGGTTGTACCGTTGATGACTTTTATGATTGGGCGGCCGAGCCTCTTTTCCCGATATTTCATGGAATGAAGCCTTCACCCTACCCGTTCAAGCGATCTGTGCAAGATTTTCTTACCCCCGAAACGCACCACTACAAGATATGTGGCATCCATGAGAAGCTGGTTGCAAAGCCCATGGCCCTTGACCGAAATAGCGGATCAAGATATGGCACTCGATTAAGCGAAGAGTATCACGGGCAGTGGCCTACCCATCTCCCGTCCGAGGTTTGGATCGACGACGGAAATCGGGGCAGAGTTCCGACTCACGTACCAAGAGGGGTTCTGTTACCGGATGGCACCAATGCCTTTCTTAAGATGATGCACCTGGGAGACAATTGGAGTCTCAGGCAAGAGCTTGCAAAGTACCAGGCCATCAGAAACGCGTCAGTCGATGCGTCGCTTCGCATTTCGCGGTTATTGGGGCTGGTCAAGGACGGAACTGGGCTCGTATATGGTCTCCTACTCACCAATGTGGACTGTGGTGGCACGACGCTCTCATGTGCGGTACGGCCAGAGACGCCAGACGCGCTAAAGGATCGATGGATGGGACAAATTCGAGACACGCTCTGCCAGTTACACTCTGCTGGCATATCTTGGGGTGATGCCAAGCCAGCCAACGTACTGGTTGACAGGAATATGGACACATGGATTGTTGACTTTGGTGGTGGACATACTGAAGGCTGGGTGCCAAAGGAGCTGGCAGACACAGTTGAAGGTGATCTCGTGGGCCTTGGAAACATAGAACAGTTTATCAAGAATCCTAAAAGGATGCCATTTCAGTAGAGTAATGCGGCAATGGCGGGGCGGCATGATGTAACATGATGCATCTATTCCGTGTTCTGCCTCAAAATAGTGTGGGCGGAAGGAGTCGACACAGCCAGAGATGGGACGATGTTGGACGGTTGGGGTACGCCCATTTCGGCTACTGCTTAGAAACACGGGTGAAGTAAACGCAGGTTTATAATTTATTATATTTCTCACTTCAAACCAAGGTCCATGAATCGGTAGCAAGACAATGTTGAGGCATAAACCGGATGAAGTAAAAAATACCGTGATGCTGCTGACTTTGTTAGCATCATAGGCGCAGACAAAGCTGCAGTAGCCAGGCTATTTTAGATTTTTATTAAATATAAAGTAGTATTATGTGTTATTTCCCTCTGGGAGCCGCTTGCAGCCGACTTAATTGAAGGGCTTGCTTAAAGGGCCTGATTTGCTTAATTTGCTTAATTTAAAGGGCTTGATTAACCTCTGCCCGGGCTTCATAATAATCCGTCTCTGACTGCGCACTACCATCCGACACCAAGATCACAATTATGTATAAAGTATGCAAGCAATTTGAGGAGGCCATCAAGTTCGAAGAGAGATACCTTCAACGAACCATCTGTGGTTTCCTATGTAAGTAGTGGCTGATCTTTCCTTGATTCTGGCTGTCTGTGACTGATCCCGATCTTTAGGTTGGGGACTGGCACGCCCGGGTTATGCCCCGTCTTCGGCCGAACGATGTTAATTCGAGGATTGGAATCTCGCCCTGGTCTGTTTCAGGCGGGCTCTGGCGGCAGAGCTACGTACTGCCTTTTCGGCTGCGACTGTGACGAACATTATGAAATCCTTCCCAAGGGGGCCGGAGCCGAGTCCCGCTCCTGCTACTCGGGCGGTTACGCGCGCTGTTTCTGCGGCTGCGTCAGCGAAAAGGCAAAGGCAAGGCCTGATGCCCTGTCGTTTCGTTGGGGTTTCTTTGGTTCCCCATCTAAATAGTTAAAACCTACCTAGAATAGGCCCAACTATAAAGAGTAGAATTCTATTAACAAGCTTAGTAGCTATTTAAGAGAGAAGCCCTAGTATAGTATTACTGGTACCTTAATAAGGTATAAAGATGGTAGATAATTAGTATAATAAGAGGTATATTTAATACTCTATAAAAAGAATTTAGCCCAAGATTATAAGAAGCTATAGAATAGCTAGATAAGGCTAAATTTAGTAAGCAATTTTCGCCCCCTTATAATAGCTCCAACGCCTAAAAGTTCCTCTATATATTCTAGTTAATCCTGTTATGGTGTAAATCGTGATCAGGTCCCAAAGGGACCGCACGTGACTGAACCTAACGTATAAATGGTCAGCTCTGACGTCCAGATAGAAAAAAGGAACAAGAATTTTATACCATACAGAATAGTACCTGCATATTGTCTTTTATTACGTATTTAATAAACTTGACCTTTATTACGCCTAATTTAACTTCAAGTACGTCAATACCTACATCCATACTTGTAGGGATTCCGGCACGTAATAAATCCTATAATAAGAGGCATCTTATTCTATTAGTATATCTATATCTATGCCTAAGTTCTATAGGAATCTTAACTCTTAACTAATTACTAATAAGTATTTAGAAACTAACTAATTAGCGTAAAGCTACCTACCCTTACTAGACTAAATTTAAAGAGGCAAAGCAGAGTTTTATCTACATAGCAGCACTACATGCTTGCCCGTTAATTTCCGCAATTCGCAGACAAAGCTCCGCTTTGCCTGATCAACCGCAAAGATCTGGTCTAATATTCACAAGGATTATCAGGGATACTGTTTTCTACGTATATGATCAACATTATTAAATATTTCACTTACTTGTGTGCTCATTTACAGGCCAATGGTCTATTCCTGGTAGTATTCGACATGAAGTGCCTTGCGGATCATGTTCTCCAAAGTCAATTTCCAAACACCAGACGAAACGGTCATTTTTGTGGTCGTGCCAAACAATGTGAATTATGAGGCAAAGTTACTGATCAAAGCCATGTAAGTATTATGAGCTGGGCTTGAGACAATATTTACGTTGCCATGTATAACCCCGTTTCAGGATCAAGCCACAGGTCGCCGCTGGGAAGCTCTTGTTCCGCCGGGGTGTATTTAGCATTATCAAACAGGTCTTTGATTTGTTTGTGAGGGAGGAACAGAGGAATGATGCTGCGTGCCGCCAATGAGTTCTTCCCAAGCCTTCAACCTCCTTGGTTGGTGCTCCAACATGCACCGGGTACGTGCAGGGCGATAAGTACGTGGCTGGAATTAAATTTGAGGCTTGCATCAAAGTGAGCGGTGTGCAAGCCGGCATGTATCTCTTGTTTTGCCGTTACTGTCCCGAGGCTGTTGGAAATGGCACACGACGCATGTTGTGCGGTGATAGAATTTGAATGCCACTACCTGGGATCTATTGCCCAATGACATATGCCATAATGCTAGAGACATGCCATGCCCTCCTTGTTACGTTTTGAGCTTTACGTGGAGACTGCTGTTCGTGGTCCGATCCCCTGTACTCCTCTCAACTAGCCAAACATCTTCCAAGCGTCATACAAGAACCGAACGGCAAGATTATGTGCCTTCACGTCGTAGCCGGGCAGCAACTGGGTACCAAAAAGCATCATGCGCCCCTTTTCGCGATTCATGGTCCAGATGATATTAGGCAGCCCTTCAAATGCGACTGTCCCTTGAGGGATGCCTGAGCCTGGGAGAGTGCCGTCCTCTTCAACAAGAGCGCCCGCCGCGGTCCAGTTCATGGCCGGAGGTGGTATCAACGCCCATGATAGCTTGTGGGACACGCCCTGTTCGAGGGGGAGCAGGAAGCCATAGTTGGTGGTTTCGGCCAGCAGCGACTGGTGTGCAGGGCCGCCGGGCGTCAACTGCGGCGTGAACAACATATCACGGTGTTCTTGGCGCTGGAGCAGCTTGCAATCCGGCGACATAATATCGCCAAAGAGCCGGGCGATATCGGATACACTGCAGGTCAGGCCGTACGTGTCCTTGTCACGGGCCACGAGGCAGGCCTTGCCGTCCGGCGCGGAGACGTCCACCTGACGCTCTACCATCTGCAGGCGACGCTTCCAGACATGCGGCACCAGAGCCGGTCGGTAGGTGGAAGCCGTCATGCCAAGCGCGCCAAAGATGTGGTGGTCGACGTACTGGAAGAACCGATCCTCGTCGCCAAGCCGCTCGACGAGCAGCTGCACGCAGTAGATGCCCCATCCGTACTCGAAGCCCTCGCCGGGCTCGAAGAAGAGGTGCGTAAATTGATTCTTGGCTAATGGATGGGCGTCGTCGGGAAAGTCTGGCGGCGGCACCCTATCCTCGCTGCCAAAGCGTTCTTGGTACGTATCGGGGGTGCCCATGCCACTCGTGCTCAAAAGCAGGTCGCGCAGTGTGACGCCGCGGATTGGGGGGCGTAGCCGTATCTCCTCATCCACCTCCTCGACGAGCAGGCATTTCTCAATCTCAGGAAGATGCTTGCTAATCGGCTCGTCGAGCGTCAAGATGCCGCGTTCAACCAATTGCAAGGCCGCGATATTGGTCAAGAACTTGCCTGCCGAGGTGAGCGACATGGTGCAATCAGGATCCAAGGGCGGCGAGTCGCTATCAAGTAATTGGTGTCCAGCTGCATGTCGGTATAAGAAGTTTCCTGCTCATGTCCCACAGCATGAATTAGATGCCATCTCCCTCACACGCATTTCAACACTCGCAGAGACACGCTCCGTCTCACCGTTGTTGTCAATGACCATGGCAACGGCACCCAGCAAGTCCCCGTCACCAAGCTTTGTTGCTTTGGCCAGCTCGGCTTCAAACGCTTGCATTGCAGCAGTTTTGACGTCTTCGTCTAAACATGCCTGAGCCAGAGTAGGAAAGGTGATTTTGACTGGGTGTAGATGAGGTTTCCTACCGCGGGGAACCTTGGACGTCATCGGCCAGCGCAAATTTCTTACGTAATAATCCTACGAAAGTCGTAGAAACACAGCTCACAGCGTACTTTTGGGGACGTAGCGACATCTCTCAGCCTCACATTGGCTTAAGCAATATATGCTGATAAACGGAGGTATGTTGTAACACCAGTCCGTTGCCCCTACTGCCACCATTGCCAGCTGCAGCACCAGAAGAGCACTTTCGAGAGCTATTACTGGCGACGTGTTGGAAACTCGTCTTTGTTGCATGTTGCCTGTGCTGAAATGATGGCGTCTCCGATATCAATTCCAATATCCGCGCTTTGGTAGCTTTCTACCAGCCATTATATATTATGTGCTCTGACTTCCACGCAACTTCATTTCTTCCCTTCTGCTCCGTGTGGCTTTGTCCGCGTATTCCGGTGTCAACTGGCTAGTGCGTACCAGTTGCAACCTCAAGATGCGCCAAGACGGAGACAACGATGACCGCCTCCCAAGGAGCTCGGACTTGGCGGACCGAAGCCTTGTGCCGTACATGGCAACAAACCCAGCTTGCTGCATCATTCGTATCTTAATTACTGCCCCGCCGCTTTCTTCTGCCAAGTGTGCAAGTTGTTTCAGGCACAACAAGCCTCTTCGCTGTGTTTGGTTAGCTGCGAGCGCGCTAGCTGCTAGCTCTCTAGGGATGTGAAGCCTCTTCCCGCTCCTATTTCCCCACTGAGCCGTAAGTCATAGGTACAGACCTGGTCTCTTGCGCCAGTCTAGATTCCTACTTGCTCCATTAAATTCGTCGGGATGCCAAGTCTCAGCTGCAACGCCATTGAACACGACAACAACTGCTGCGGCTCGTGGTAGAAACCATCAGACAACCAGAACTCTCCCCGCTCTTCACCCTTTTGGGCCAAGTTTATAGCGGCAACCCACTGGCGAACCGTGGACGTTTTGCACGGTGACGTCACTTCCATCGCCTGGCATTGGCATGTTACAAGGCAAGCAAGTGCCTTCAATGTCTGACTACCGCCCCTACAAACCGTCAAACATGTCGAGAGTAACAACTAAGCATAAAACACGTCTCTGGACTGGCCCTGGGGGCTTTTTCAAAGGTCCGGGCATGCTGCGGGTACTCAATCCGACATTGGCGGCGTGATCCGTGATGCGCGCTCATTCAATCACTGCGTTATCAATGGCACAATTAAAATCAAGTCGCCAAAAGAGGGCCAGAGTGATTGAAGCGAAAATAATGACGTAGCATTACATTAAAAGGATACTAATAACCCCTCGGGAAACACAACTCTCCTCATCATCTATGGTATCATTGCAGTTTTGCCCTTGCAATCTCCATTGCATGTATTCATCCGTTTCAGAAACAGGCGCCCCAGCCTCGTTTACCTACGCACCTGGATGGCCTGCTGCACCTTGGGATACAACCTAACCATCTCCTGATACAACTCGGGGTGATCGTTAATCATCACCTGCGGATCCCAGCCAGCCGCCACGAAAATAGTGTCGATGCCACTGGAAATGGGTGTCGTGAAAATGAGCGCAATCTGAAAGCCGATGAGGAAAGCAAATGCCATGATGACAGCCGTAAAGCCCCCGTTACTGTTGTAAGCCGGGTTCGTGAATTGCAGGTACAGGTAGGCAAGTAAACTGGTAGCGAATGCGACAAACATTGCGCCAAAAGACAACACGGGCCCAATAAGACATTCCTACGGCACGCGTTAATGGATGTCACGGAGCAACGGCAGGAAGCAAGTGTACGTACGTTGATAAGGGCATCAATGCCGCGATCCTTGATCATATTCCAAGTGTCCTTGGCCGCGGGAATGTACGCTTTTCCATACAAGGCAATGTGGCAAAAGGCATATCTGTTCAGGAACTGCAAAGCCCACTCCAGCAGGCTAATCAGACAGCCGAGGATACAAAAGACGATATATCCAACAGCACCGCCAATTCCGCCTTCTTGGCCAGCCTGCTGTCTGGCTACCGAGCACATTTGACGCAGAAACTGGATAATGGCAACGAGCAAGCTGCCAAAACTGATGGATCCGAAGCTATAGGTGAGGGCACGCTTGGCAGAGCCTCGGGTCGCTCCTTTGGGGAAATTATGGACGCAGAAATACCAAGTGCCGTAGACGCCCGAGATTATGGTATGAATCGTGTTCTTGAGCCACTCGGAAATCCAGTACATGGCAAAGGTGATGAAGACTGACAAGCCAATAACCGTGGCCTTGCTACAGCCGCTGCCATCGGCGCCACACTTGGGGTTGTTGGCAGAGGGCTCGTAGGTGACGTAAACGGCCGTTAGGGTGACCGAGAACCAGGCAGCGAAAGCGGTCGCAATTATGCCGCCAATCAATGAAACCAAGTATACGTGGCCATACTTCTTGCTGATGTTGATGCTAGTCTTGAGCATCAAAGCTGAAAAGGGAATGCGAGGGATCCAGGTATAAAAGGCAAAGGCAGTAAAAAGGCCAAATATGAGGAAGACTATGCCGGCCGACCAGTACTTCCTGTAGAGGTAATAAATGGCAGTCCCGAGAGCCCAGCAAATGTTGAGAATGCCCGTGATCCAAATGAATTGCTTGGGGAACACGCGCGCAAGAGTAACATAGCCCCAGGACAGGACAAAGGCAACCACTAGGCCAAAGGCGAATAGGATAATGGTGTTATTGTTCAGAGAGAAGGTGTTGTTGCCACCGTAGATTCCATTTCCCGGCGAGCCGGTGACATAGCCTCGAATTGAGATGGCCGAGACGACGACGAAGCCGATAAAGACGAGGATGAGCTGCGCATTGTCAGCCTCGGGGATCCAGCAACTTGGCCTCGGGGACTTACCAGAATGCCAGCCCAAAGATCATTCCACTTTGGCTTCTCAACCTTGAAGGCCTGGTCAAAGGAGTAATTGGGGTCGTTTCCCTTGGGCGGGTTGAAGCTGTACGGTGGCGGCGCGCCGTACTGACCGGGGGCCGGCGGCTCCTGTTGATATCCGTTCTGATTCTGCGTCTGGTTCTGGTTGTAGTATTCTTGCGGCGGAGGCTGCTGGTATTGCTGCTGTTGATGGGGTTGCTGGTAGTATGGTTGTTGACCATAAGGCTGCTGACCGTAGGGTTGGCCATACTGTTGCTGCTGCTGCTGCTGCTCTCCCCATTGCTGTGGGGGGCCGCGTTCGTTGCCGCCGTTGGCGTAGCTGTCGGCCTCGCCCATGTTGGCTCTATGGATAATCTGTCAGGCTGCGCAGGTGTGATGGCGCGGATGATGGACGAGATGAGTGAATGTGGAAGTTGGACGATGCGAAGTGCGCAGAGGCCACACAACAGAAGCTGGAATTGGCAACTGGGAAGGAGGGGCCAGTTTGTTTTGAGTAGGGTCAGAATTGGCGCTTGGCGATGGAATGCCAAGTGGCGGGTGGGGGGGTTGCAGATTAGCAGGCGCAGGTGCACCAGACTTGTGCGCCAAGAATGCTCTCGGACGGGTGCGAGTGAAATTGCGCGACAGGCTTTGTCTCTTATTTAAAATTGCCCAAGTGGTGAGGTCATGCAGCCACCAACCAGCGGAGACAGTAGACATGGCCGCCCACAGATGATCGCCCTCCATCGCCCTCGGCTCGGCACTGCACGTTGCAGCTGCCACAGCAATCGTTTGTTTCGATCGGTGGTGCCCACCTGCTGCTGGGGTCATCGTCATGATTGGCCAATCAGCTGGCCCGACTTCCCCACGTCCCGCCAGCTCGACATGGGTTTGCGGTGAGCTTGCATCACCGAAGAAAAGATCTCCCAAGAGAGCCATGTCTCTTTAACCTGCTGAGCATACCACGATGTGGGCTTGAGTCGTAAACTGCCTTCACTTACTGTTACTTAGGTAAAGCCCAAGTTGCCAAGTTTCTTCTTTATGTTGGTTAATAGGAATTATTATAAATAGCTTTATTTCATTAGATACGAGAGATGCATTGTTATGCAATATCCCTGCAGGCACTAAGCCTGCGCCTTCCACAAATAGCCTACTTTGGTGGTGTCTCTACGATGCAGAATCAACGCACTTAAATTACTAACCCTAACCTAGCCCCATACGGAGGTAATGCGGCTCACAAAGAAAACTCAGGAGACCCTCGATGGTCATTGAACGTGATCAATTGATCTAGCAAGTCTGGTGTGTAATGCATGGAGGAAAAGTGATTGTGGGGATGGCTCATAAAGGCCCACAAATGTAGTCTCCCGGTCATGTGACCTAGCACACTTTTTCCATCTGATATGGCATCTTCACAACTGCGAAACTCCGCCCACCAATCAGCCGTTGGCAGGCAATCCTTCACTTCGCCGTCACTAATTTTGCTGAATGAGCTCGCTGGCAAATTTTGCCAACACTCTATAAGCTTGAACAAGAGATTCTTGTCTCATGCCAAGTCGGAGCCTGCTGTGTTCTCCAAAGTGCAGGTTCGATTTATGGCCCGCATCCGAGTTTCCGAAACGCCAGGTCAACCATTTCGAATACGGCGCGTACTTTTCCATTGAGGGGCACAGATTCATCCCATCTCGAACTACCCATGAGCCAATATGGGCAGACCCGAGTTCGCTGCCTGCATCTGCAACCCTGGGCATTAGGTGCTCTTCCTCGCTGATACGCTGCCACCCCGACGCGAGGAGATGGAGCCACATGTCGTGAGGATACCAGCAGAGCTTATCTCGAAGCCGTGCAAGTTCTCCCAGGCCGTCGTGGTATACTCGGCCAGCGACCACTTCTCCTATCCCTGGGTAGCAATTGTCAGCCAATCGGTTGGCTTTAGGCTCTTTGTGACGTCGAGCCCGAGATGCTTGACGATAAATTTGCTTAGCGCTGTAGGCGTGATACGATGCTTTACTGGACCTGTAAGTTCCTCCAAGGCTCGCACAGAGGTCTCGGGGATACATGTAGTGTTAGGGGCGTTGTATACACGGGAGAAGTGTGCTTGGTTCATTGAAACAACGTGCTTGATGCATGGAGTCACGGTCAGTCACATTTGAGCTCTTCATTGATATCTTTCATCGGGTGCGCCCAGAGCATGTGTTGGCACTGTTGGCTACGTGCAGGCTGAGGCTCTTCCGAATGCCTAGGCACCTCGCATACCAACAAGCATAAAAATTAGATAAAAGCACATGGCCCCATAGGACACGGTTCACCTACGATTTGATTGAGTTTAAGCAGTCACCCTGGTCCTTGGTACGCTGCTTGAAACGTAGGGTAGCAACCAGTGCACGAGCCCTACATGAACCCCAGATTCTTGACGGCAAACCTTTCTGCCAGGGCGACATCACACCATGAATTAAGGAACCAGAACATTTGCATCAAATTCTACCTCTGAATGTCAAATATTTGAGTGCGTCGCAAGGCAGTGCTGGTGGATAAGTTCGCCTTACTTGCAAGACGATTCCTGCACGGCAATGTGAATCTTGTTATTTGTTACAAACTATGCGATGGAACAGACGCAACTGATTTGACAAGCACTGGAGACTTGACCTTTTGGATGTTTTGTAAACTCGGCCTCGGCGCCGATGTGCATCACATTGGCGGAGAGCACGGAAGCCCTAGTAGCATCAAGGCTAGTTGGTCATGGGGCGACCCCTGCGCCTCGCCATGCACAACCGCACACGTGCAAGGGAGGTGGGCGACGTCAACATAACTGCATCTGTTCCCCGGAAAGGTTAAGCATGCCTTTGCTAGATTGAGTAGCCGGAGGGACGACCGCGGGTTTCGAGTGTAGATGCACTTGCAAGCCACTACTTCCCCACAGTGACGCCCTTCCATCTACAACCCACTGCCCAAGTTCGACGATGGTCGAGCAACTTGGCGGTCGAGGGGAGAAGCTGCAGTAAGATGGGATAGCGTGGAAACACGTCGCCCTCTGTGTCAAGACTTGGCCGTTGATATCCGGGCAGCAAGAGGAGGGCGACCGCAAGTGCAGGGTGCGACAAGTCATCGAGTCGGCCTCGAACATTGGAGAGGTCCCAACTTGGGGCAGGTCATTCGTATGGCGTCTTTCAGATGACCAATTATGGCGTCATTCCCCTGAGAATTCAAAAACGCTACATGTCGTCGTTAGGGCCAAGAGACGGTTGATAAGAAGACCTGGAACGTGAGCAATGGTGTTTGCAGAGCCAATCTCGGGGCCATCTGGGGATACCCGAGGTCTTTGTTGTAAGCTCCGGCCTCGGGCCATTCGAGGCACGGCTAGAGAAGCTGGCGAATTCCCAACGAGCCGTCCAGTAGGCAGATGAAGTCGGCGCCGGTTGATGCCCAGATAATCTCCCAAAACGCGGAGCTCTTGGCCGGGGCGTAGACTGCATTTGATAAGGGCGCCCGTGCGATAATGTCACGGGCAAAGCCTCATTAAATAAAGGCTGGGAAATGACGGAGCGACTTGCCAGTCCAGAACGCGCCCCATGGGCCATTATGTGACGAGGCGGGCGGATGCAGCCGATGATGTTATCGCGGTGCCAGAGTTGGGCGGATATGTCGCCCTTGTTAGCGCATTGAATGACTCGCAGCCAAGTCGCTTGGCTGACTGGTCCCCAGAGACGGCATCCGGATGCATGTGGGATTGGCCTGCGCGGCAATGCTCGGCCTTGAAGATCCGCCTGGCTTGGATCAGCGCCTGCCCACAGAGCACCAGAAGTAGACCCAAGGAGCACTTGAGCCTTGGAAGGGCCGAAAGGGCTACAGCCAAGCTTGGTTCCTGGACCTGGACCCGGACCCGGACCCGGAATTCCGAGTCTTATCTCGTTGTCCGATGGGGTCGTCTCGACGTGTAGCCACGGGTATGGGGGGCGGCAGACAAGCTCAAGATTTCCTCGTGAATTGACTCTGGCGACGCAGCGAGCAAAGTGAATTTTTTCCTTTCATGTTTTTTTTTTTTTCAGGTGCAGCGCAGCCACCCCTGCCCCTCCACCAATTTCTCCCTTCCTTCCCTTCTAGTCCGTTTCTTCAGCGCGGGACGGGATGTGATTGGCAGGCGGGCGGGCTGCAGTTCCCATCTGAGGAAGAAATGGCGTGTGGCGGCACAGGCAGGTCGCCGCAGATCGGAATCGCCGAGCAGCGGCAGATTCTGCAGGCCCAAGGACGAAGCCGGCGCACTCAAGGTTGTTTGGTGGCGGCGCTAGCCCACCCAGCATGACGGCGAGTACTCCATGACGGCACTGGGGGCTCCCATGCACGCACACAGCAGCCTTGCATGCCTCGTGTCCTCGGGCGGCCGGCTCCAACAGGAACGAGGACCCGACCCGACTCCCGCCATTGACGACGAATTTGCTACGATTGCCGTGGCATTGCGGAGTACGAATAGGCAAAATTCTGCTTGAGCCGACGGGGGGCGACAGGGCGACAAAATGGCGGGCCCGACCCCGTGCGCCTGCTGATAACGGTTGCCAGCTGCCTTTTTCCGATTCGCATTAGCGTTGCCATACACACGACATGATGAATCAATTGCCTTTTTGGATGCTCCTGGGGACATGGACCCAGCCGAAAAAAACCTACGCTCCGGGGGAGCTAGTCATGCCACTCCAGCGCGTCGCAATAAAAGATGCTTTGACCCCATCGATTTGCAGCACGATGCTCCGTCCTTTGAACGCCTCTGCTGATACAGATTCTTCACAACCCGGTGTTGTCAACAGAATAAACCTGCAAACTCTTTTATCGCCAGTCTCGAGTGATTGAGTGTCGACACTGACTGGCCCGTCAAACTGATACCTTCATGGTTCCCACACCAATGGTCGACGAAAAGACGCCCCGGCTCAGCAATGAGCAGCCCGTCGAGAACAAGGGCGCCGAGGATGTAGAAGCCGGCCAGACGGGCCTCACCCGTTCCCTGCAGGGCCGTCACTTGCAATTCATCGCCATGGGAGCCACGTTTGGCACCGGCCTCTTCCTCGGAACCGGTGCCGCGCTCGCCAAGGCCGGACCGGCGTCTCTTCTCATCGGCTTCGTCTTCATCGGTCTCGTCGTCTACTCTGTAATGGTCGCCCTCGGCGAGATGGCCGCCTACATGCCCGTCGCCGGAGCCTTTACCGTCTACGCTAGTCGCTTCGTCGATCCGACGCTGGGCTTCGCCATGGGCTGGATCTACTGGTTCAGCTGGTCCATCACGTTTGGCCTCGAGCTGACGGCGGCAGGCCTCATCATCCAGTACTGGACCCAGGCAGTCAGCATCGGTGTCTGGATCGCCATCTTCTGGGCCATCTTCACCGGCGTCAACTTCTTCCCCGTCCGCTACTTTGGAGAGATGGAGATGTGGTTCTCCATGATCAAGGTCGTCACCGTCGTCGGCTTCATCATCTTCGGCATCTGCATCAACGCCGGCGCCGGAGAGCAGGGCTACATCGGCTTTCGGTACTGGACGTATCCCGGCGCCTTTGCCGAGTACGTCGTGTCCGGGGCCCCGGGCAAGTTTGTCGGCTTCTGGTCCGTCCTCATCACCGCCGGCTTCAGCTACCAGGGATCGGAGCTCGTGGGCATCGGCGCCGGCGAGACGGAGAACCCCCGCAAGGCCATCCCCCAGGCCATCCGCTGGACCTTTTGGGGCAACTTTGTCCTCTTTGTCGGCACCGTCTTCTTCATCGGCATCAACATCCCCTACGACAACGCCGACCTGCAGAGCTCGGCCCAGAACGCGTCGGCCTCGCCGCTCGTCATCGTCGCCAAGCTCGCCGGCGTCCACGTCCTGCCCGACATCCTCAACGCCGTCCTCCTGACCGCCGTCCTCTCCGCCGCCGCCTCGGACGTCTACTCGAGCACCCGGATCCTCTACGCCCTCGCCGACGAGGGCCTCGCCCCGGCCCTCTTCAAGCGGACCAACCGGTTCGGCACCCCCTACTGGTCCGTGGCCTTTTGCTCGCTGCTCGGTCTCCTGGCCTTTCTCAACCTGTCCGAGAGCGGCGAGACCGTCTTCACCTGGCTGCTCAACATCACCGCCGTGGCGGGTTTCATCGTCTGGGCCCTCATCAACGCCTGCCACCTGCGCTTCATGAAGGTCCTCGCCAGCCGCGGCCTGTCTCGCGCCACGCTTCCCTTTGCCGCCCCCTTCCAGCCCTACCTGTCCTGGTTCGGCCTCTGCTTCAACATACTCATCATCCTCACCAGCGGCTTCACCGTCTTCATCGAGTGGAACACTAGCGACTTTTTCGTAAACTACGTCAGCATCCTCCTCTTTGTCGTGCTTTACATTGGCCACAAGATGGCGTTCCGCACCAAGCTTGTCAAGATTGAGGACATTGATCTCAGCATGGGCCGAACCGAGATCTAAGGGCCGCCGTGGTGTTTTCTTGGCTCTTTTTCGCACACGGCGTTGCGTGCATGCATGGCGATTGTTTTGTAGTGTAGTACGAGAGGCATCAGTTTGGATATATCTTTATAGTCATGATACCCATTTTGGTCAACCGTGTTCCGAATTGTGTCGTGTGGCGGGCAGAATTATGCACCGAGCGCCAAGCCAGAATTTAAGTCGTGCTTCCATTGTGGAATGTGTCACAAAAATTGGGCGCATTTCTAGTGGTCGCAAGACCCCTATACCAGTGCGACAGAATGAATCGCTGGAAATAAAGCGGAAATTACTCAAACTGCCTGGCCTCTCTACGCACTCGCTTCATTTCCACACAAAGGCGGTGGTTGCGTGTCGACGGCCCAGGAGATGAAAACGCAAGGAATTTGATCATGCGCTGCATCAAGTGTCTTGCCTGGTCGTCGCGCCTCTAGGGTAACTGTGACGAACGTCTTGACCCAAGCTAATTTGCCTCTGTTGGTCCATGGCAGGAGTCGTCTTCTGAGTGGTATTGTTTACCAATAGAATTTCTTCCATCTCATCTCACTGAACTTGGACTTGACATGAGCAACGCTGCCACAACCTAGACTGGCAAAGGGTTTACTTTTGTCTATAAGGCTGAGTACTTTGTCAGGGATGCGCCACACATGATGAAAAAGCCTCAATATGGATCCATAGATACAACAAGACGAAAGGAAGTCTGTGATGATGAGGGTCCTGCATCGGCAGCGTCATTCCATCCCCATTTCCTCGTCACTCTTTTCCACAGGAATGTCTCCGTTATTCACATCTATTCGTCCATATGTGTCATTGATGGTTTCTGTCTGTCATTTCCGCTTGCGACGAGAAGTTCCAGCCTTGCCCAGAGAGTACCAGGCGGGCCTTTTCTTGGGATAGCGGTGCTTGTTTGATTTGGGTTTTTGGGTGGCGTTGCTGTCGGTTCAACGGCTTCGCATACAACGGTCGACGTTATCAAGACGAGACGTTCTGTCTATATGTCTGGGGTTGATGACCTGAGGGTTATGTATCGATGTGCGTCATGGGTGTGTCTGCCCTTGTGTTTCGACACACAAACACATTGGCGTGACGGCGGATTGTCAAGTTGCCACATGGGTTACAAACGCCATTCCATTTGCCAAGTGAATCATGGCCAGCGTGGACCTCAATGAGCCTTGATTCAACTCGGTGTGACGTATTATATGGTAGCAATTGATCTAACAAGACGATACACAAGCGATACGAAGTGTGTGTGATGAGGCCATGGTGGGCAGATTGTCCCAGGTGAAACTCCAGGATATGCTATCAAAATGGACACCAAGTTCGCAAACTCAACAGAAGGCAAGGTAGGCCAAGGCATGTGACTGGTGATGTGAGTGCAACCCTAACCCTAACAGGTCAGCTGGCGAAAGATGAAAGATGAACTTGGATAAAACTGCGCGCATCAGCAAAGGTGACGGACAAGAAATACTACCTGAGGCGACGGAGTCGAGTGCCATGAGACATGCCTGGCTGCAGGGTTGGAGTGTCATGGTTACTTAAAGTGCTCTCAGTTCCTTTCACTTCAAAACTCACACATTAGCATTAGCAGCACCTTTGGAATTACCACAGCTCAGCTCTTCCAAAGACGTCCGGATGCCATATTTTTATACCTCCGGCTCTCGGCCATCAGCGAGGTTATGCTCCAAAAGACTTGCCGGTGTCGGCTCATGAGACCATTTGATACCTTGTACAAAGCACCAGGAAGGCTTGAGTGCTGTTCTATCCAACTCGGAAACACGCTGTGACCAACCAAGTTGCTTTCAATGTGAAAGGTATGCAAAATTACACTGTTTTACCAGTCTGGGCAGTAAGCATCTGCTATAATAATAGTTCTATCCTAATTCACGAGCCGTAATTTATACAAGAGCAGCTGACAGCCACCTCATTTCCTATTCTTCACCTACAGTGGCAAGCCTTGACATTGCTTCGCCTCCAGAGCAACACAAATTCATACAAGTTGTTGATACTTTTCAACCCCGCATGCGCATGGACATATTATGCGCCAGACAGGCAATGGAACAAGTTGCTCGGCAATTCTCGGCTGCCCCTTGTCTCAACGCCCCGAGCCTAGCTGCCCCAAGCGGGGTCAAGTAAATCACCGTGCCAAAAAGGTACCGTCAAGTAAATACTTGTCGCCGGCCGAGTGGGTCCAACTGCTCGCAACATGTTGTTCAGTATAATCGGAGATTAGGCTAATTCCCCGCTACAAGCTTGACAGTCCCGCACGCATCTCAGCAGACATGACGCGAGTGAAAGAGGTTGCCGTCTTGGCAGGAACCGTGGGCCTGGAGAGATGTGTTGTTCGAATCACCCAGAACCAGGCGTATATCTGCTGCCTCCTCACGTCCGACAGCTCCCATTTTTGCCATCAGCATTCCGAGGGTGAGGATATGGATGATCAGAACTAGCTGTATGGTGTCAAGAACAGTCTGCTACTGGCATCACGCATACTGCTCGGTCCATCTATGTCCGTGGTGGTGGCAGGTTGATGCAACTAATCAACTAGCCACTCAAGTGCTCGGGCAAGTGCTTTGAAATCACAAGAGAACATCGGTCAGTGTAGTGGGATAGCTTCTGAATATTGACCAAGTCCTGGCTTTGCTCACCTCCTCCCCCGCTCGCCCTGGGCGCGCTCTCGCCCATGGTGCAAAGTTGGAGCGATACTGAAGCCCGCAGACGTGCGTGGGATCCACAAAATCACCGAGAACCAAGCTGTTGACAGGGATGTTACCCCGCATTGGCAGGTGTCTGGTTCCGCTCCGCCAGAGCCAATGATATTTTGCCGACTTGCTCCTTTGAGACATCAAGATGAATACCAAGCTTAATAACAACCTCAGCAAGAAAGCTTGATGCACGTATTAATCAAATAACTGGAAATGAGGGTGCAAAACTAAAGCTCAAAGCTCTTTAAGAGTAATGCTTAACTTATACGTGGAACCTCTTGACCGAAGCTCTGCCAGTTTGTCAACAATTGTGTAAATTCTCTCCGCATGTGCGCCCCCTGTATCGGCCCTATACCCTCAACTTGTCCCCCTTAGTTTATCCCATTCGTCAAAATCATCCTAGTTGCGTCTCTCCGCACTCGGGTACGCGATGTTGAGCAGCTCGACCATTCAACTTTGTTCAATGACATTTGACATGTGGAGAGCCAATCCTTGACCAGGCAGGTAGGAAGCAATGACGGAGACTATAAAAACAGAAGGGCTTCCCTTTGAGGAGCTGATCATCTGCAAGCACACAACGATACTCATCTCTAGGAGCAAGTTCCATTGCAATCATGGTTGTCGTTCCCCTCGGTCTGCTGACCGGCCTCGCCGGCCTGGCCATGCTTCCGGGCAAAAGCTCAGGAGCAAACGCTCAGGATGTCATTGTGGATGATGCGCATTTCTACGGGCAATCGCCGCCTGTTTACCCCTCCCGTGAGCCTCCAGCGGCCGTCATGTTGACCGTGTGCTAACTCCCTGCCAGCCGAGATCAAGGGCACCGGAGACTGGGCCGCGGCGTACAACAAGGCCAAGCACATGGTGTCGCAAATGACGATTGAGGAAAAGGTGACGAGCAAAGTGTTGCTGTAGACGGCGTCGTGTCATGCTTACACATCCCAGGTCAGCCTGACGGGCGGCGTTAGCTCGGGCACTGGCTGCTCCGGAAGCATCCCAGGCGTCAAGCGCTTGGGCTTCCCGGGCATGTGCGTGAGCGATGCCGGACAGGGTCTTCGGGGGACAGACTTTGTCAGCTCCTTTCCTAGCGGCATCCACGTCGGCGCGAGGTACGGCTTGCAGGATTTTGTCGGTCATGCCGTCGCTGACGATTTCTTCCAGTTGGAACAGGGACCTCACCTACAAAAGGGGAGCTGCCATGGGAGGCGAGTTCAAGAGGAAGGGGGTCAACATGCTCCTTGGGCCGGTTGTGGGACCTGCCGGCCGTGTCGTCACCAGCGGCAGAAACTGGGAGGGCATTTCCATTGACCCCTACCTCTCCGGGGCGCTTGTATATGAGACGGTCGCTGGTGTTCAGGACAGCGGCGTCATTACCAGCACCAAGGTACGCAGAACACCGAGACGGGCACAGGCAGACAGGGAGGCGCTAATGCCATGCAGCATTTCATTGCCAACGAGCAAGAGACCAACCGAAATCCCAGTCGTAATGTCTCGTCTGTCTCGTCCAACATTGACGACAAGACAATGCACGAACTGTACCTTTGGTGAGCTGATTCGCCCCGTGCTTCTCACGACCCAGCTAATGGTTACGCCAAGGCCGTTCCAGGACGCTCTCAAGGCTGGAAGTGGAAACATCATGTGCTCCTACGAAAGGATCAACAATAGCTACGGGTGCGCCAACAGCAAGACGCAAAACGGCCTGTTGAAGACGGAACTCGGGTTCCAGGTACTTCTTGTATCATGCCCCAAGTTTGCGCGGCGCACTGACACTTTCAGGGATTTGTTGTGTCTGATTGGGGCGCCCAACACGCCGGAGTGGCCACGGCCCTCGCCGGCCTGGACATGGCCATGCCCAGCGGCGATAGTTTCTGGGGCTCGAACCTCGTCGCGGCCGTCAAGAACGGCTCTGTGCCAGAGGCGCGGCTGACGGACATGGTGACAAGGTGAGTTGCACGGACGTCTCGAGCCGGGGCCCGTTGAAGCACACGCTCATGTGTGAAAAGAATTGTAGCATCGTGGTACCAGATGAGACAGGACAAGGGCTTTCCTGCTCCCGGAATCGGCATGCCGCAGAGCGTCACGGCTCCCCACCAGGTGGTAGAGGGCCGGGACCTCAAGGCCCGTCCGGATATCCTCAAGGGCGCCGTCGAGGGCCACGTCCTCGTGAAGAACACCAAGGACACCCTGCCCCTGAGACAGCCCAGGCTGCTCTCCCTCTTTGGCTACTCGGCCAAGTCGCCCGACATGTACGGGCCGAGCGGCCGCAGCATCGGCTCCACAAGCCCGATATTCGGGCCCAGCAACTCCCGAGTCGCGGCCAACAGCACCATCATCAACGCCGGCGGCTCGGGCGCGACCAATGCCGCCGTCTGGGTCTCGCCCTTTGAGGCTCTCAAGATGCGGGCCTACCAGGACGGAACGGGCATGTTCCACGACTTCCTGTCCGCCACGCCGCTGGTTCACCCCGCCTCGGACGCCTGCATCGTCTTTGGCAACGCCTGGGCATCCGAGGGCTACGACCGCGTGCAGCTCCGCGACGACTACACCGACGGCTTGATCAACTCCGTCGCGGCCCAATGCAGCAAGACGGTGGTGGTGCTGCACAACGCCGGCACCCGCCTCGTCGACCAGTTCGTCAACCACCCCAACGTGTCCGCCATCATCTTCGCCCATCTCCCCGGCCAGGCCAGCGGGCCGGCCATCACCTCCCTCCTGTACGGGGACGAGAACTTCTCGGGCAAGCTGCCGTACACGGTCGCCAAGAACGAGTCCGACTACGGCGACCTGCTGCTCCCGGATCAGCCAGTGGGCGAGTACCAGCTCTTCCCCCAGTCCAACTTTGACGAGGGCATCTACGTCGATTACCGCCTCTTTGACAAGAAGGGCATCGAGCCGCGCTACGAGTTCGGCTTCGGATTGAGCTACACCACCTTTGCCTACTCGCGCCTCTCGGTCCAAAAGGTCTCGCGCGCCAACACGCGCACCTACCCGACCGGGGCCGTCGTCATGGGCGGCCAGCAGGACCTCTGGGACGACGTCGCCACCGTCTCCGCGACCGTCTCCAACACGGGCCGCGTGGCCGGCGCAGAGGCTGCCCAGCTCTACGTGGGCATCCCCGGCGCGCCGGCCAAGCAGCTCAGGGGCTTTGAGAAGCCCGTCTTGAGGGCCGGAGAGTCGGCCGCCGTCCAGTTCAAGCTGACCCGGCGCGACCTGAGCGTCTGGGACACTGTCGCGCAAAAGTGGAAGCTGCAGAGCGGGGAGTACAAGGTCTATGTCGGCAGCAGCAGCCGCAAGCTGTCGCTGACGGGGTCTTTGAGAATCTGAGCAACAAGGTAAAGGCGGCGCATTCTTGCAGAGGGTGCTAGGGAATGCCAATGCAATCACGTTTGCTCGTCGTTGCATGGATAGTTGAGTTTCGGTACACGTTTGATGCAGGTACTTGGAGTAAACATTGATATATATGAATGAATCAAGCCAATGCCACTGCGAATGGTCTACTCATACGTGTCGTGTCAGGATTGCCCTCTAGATACCCTCACGCCATGCACGGACCGTGGTTGTCCAATATCTGGCGCATTCGAGTCTGGAAGCACCAAGAATCTAGTTCAACTGACCGGCACTGCCTGCTAAATACACTCCACTAGTCTACATGATTCGTAAGACTATGCCACTTGGAAAACATGAACCTCATATATCATTAATAAACGTCTACTCCCGTTGTAACAACTCCATATTCCGTGAGGTATATGGGGCATGGCCAACAGACCATGCTCATCTAAGAAAGTCAATCCCAAACACAGCACTCCCGTTCTTCAGTCCAGTATCAAGATTCGATAGTTGATGAAAGGCGGAATAGCGGTTTCTCTCCTCGCTTTGCCCGCCACTTGTTCGTGGACCGCACAAGATCCCAGCACCCAGCAACCACCCAGCCCCAACATGTCACAAACGAGTCCGTCACCTCCCAACCGCTCGGATCCCAAGGATCACGCCACACAAGCATGCCGGGGTCGAGGCCTGGCGTGCGGCCGCGAAGAGCATGGCAGAGCTCATCCTCGTCAAACGAGTCCAAACCTTTTCGGAACAGGTTATCTCGCAGCTCGGGAATGGGTATCAGATCGATCCACGGATGGTGCATCGTGGCGACTTGGAGTCGGGTTGACCGAAGGCCGGGCGGAAGGTGTGACTCCAACGGCCCGGGGGCCGGGGAATTGAACGGCGACAGCGCATCGTCGCTCAACTGGTCCGGCGAGAGACCCATGACCCTGATATTCTCCTGCAGGGCCCTGACGAAATTGAACTGGGATAGGCTCGGCAGGAGCGTGATTTGCGGCACGCGAGCTCTGTACAATCGGCACGCAAACTCCTCGAACCGCTGGATAACGGCCCGATTATGCTCCAACTTGGGATCAAGGACATTGATGCTGCTAACAGCGTCGGCGAGGGCGCTCATATCATGGCTGCTTGTGTCGGTCTGCGACATTGGGGCCAGATAAGTGGACATTGGGAGGGCTAGTAGATGTGGTTGAGTGCTCGGGATGGTATTGTTACAGCCCAAGCCTCTTCGCTTTCTCGATCCTGGTGGGTAAGAGGTCAGATTCCGTACCAAAATGACACGGCTCATTTCGCATACTGTGTCTCCGCTGGTTGCGGCGGTTCTGAATTGTCCTTCGCTCCGTGGAACTTGATATACCCGACCAATCATCTTGTACTCTAACCCAAGCATGCGCCATGCTGTGCTGGTGTCGACCAGGGATTGTGAGCTCGTCCATGATGGAAAGTTGTGCTCTAGGATTGCCGTTGGATAAGAAGGCACATGAGTGGCAGACACAGGCAAGGATTTAAGTCTGAACAATGTTCCCCATTTATATCTCGGCGATGCGCGGATCCACTACAAGTGGGAGGGTGGCGCCGCGCTAATGCAGCAGTCATCAACCTGCATTAGCGGCCTTGGTGGACCAAGACCCCGAAACCTCCAATACCGCATGCATCTACTCCGGAGTCCGTAAACACAAGGCAACCAGCTACGATTAAGTCGCAACATGGTAAGCGCATCTCAATTACGATAAAGTCCCGATTAATGACCAACCATTGATTCATGGACGGCCGAGAATCTTTCTCCAGTCGGCTTGGCCTCGTCCACAAGTTTCCGCATTGCCCTCTGTTCTTCTTCTGTAAGCGCAATGACCCGAGATGCCCAGTTCTCCTCCAGACGTGACGCCTTTGTGGTGCCCGGGATGCTAATCAATCCCTGGGCGGCGACCCATGCCAACGCGACCTGCGCTACGGTGCAACCTTTTCTGTTCGCCAGCTTCTTGATCTCGTCGACGATTGCCTTGTTTTTATAAAAGTTTTGGCCCTGGAATTTAGGGACTGTCATGATGGCGGGATTAGTTCACGTCACGGGCATGTTCTCTCCGCTGCCGACTTACCAGTGCGTCGAAAATCACTCGGAGCAAAGTCGTCGGGGGACTTGTACTCAAATTCGTCCACAAGCCAGCCATGCCCCAACGGACTAAAGGCAACGAACGCTATGCCTAGTTCCTTGGCCGTCTCCATGAGGCCGCTGGTTTCGTGTAGGGTCTCAAAGGCCGAGTACTCTGCCTGCACAGCGTCGATTTTGGCGACTTGAACGTGTCAGTATTTTCCCAGTTTCATAGCTTAATGGTGTACCAACTCGCATGTGCCTTGCGCAGGGTCGCAGCAGAGCATTCGGAAAGTCCAATGAATTTGGTTTTGCCAGCCCGACGAAGCCCATCCAGGGCACCAATTGACTCTTCGAGGGGGGTATCTGTACCGTCGTCTTAGGGGTTGTCCAATCAAACGTGTTCCAGGACTCTATACGCACTAGGATCGATTCTGTGGAGGTAATAGAGGTCAGGGGTGAATCCGAGACGACTGATTGTGCCCTCGATGTATTCCTTGATGTGAGATGCCGAGTTGGTGACTACTCGCTGGGGTCCGAAAACATCAAATCCGCATTTCGATGCCACTGTGAGTCATATCATGTAAGTCATCAAATATTGTAGGCGCACGCAGCATGTTTCTTACCAAACAGTTTATCGCGAACGTTGTGCTTCTTTATAAAGTCTCCGAGCAATTTCTCGTTTTCACCATTCTTGTAGGCAACCTGTGACTCGACACGTGAGAATTGCGGCTTTGTGCATCCAGATCGAGGCTTACCGCAGTGTCCCAAAATGTGCAGCCCAGCTCGACCGCCTTGAGGAGGACTGGCTCTGCCTGCTCAAGGTCGAGGTCGCTTCCCATGGACGAATTCAGGCCCATGGCGCCGAAGCCGGGAATGGGGACTTGCTTGTCGCCAAATGGGAGTGAGTTGACCATTGTGGGCGTATGAGGTATCGCGTAAAGGATGGTTTTACGGAAGAGTCTTGGGGTGCCAGGCTTAAAAGAAGGCGGCGGCTGAGACGAAGAGCAAGTTGTGAATGAGCGAGCTTGCACCAGAGCTGTGACGGAGAATAGCTTCCATTTTAAGTGCACCAGACTGTTTGAGGCGGCAAAAGTCAAAGCCGGAACTTCTGGCAGCGAATTATCGCAAGAATCCCTGTTGAGCTAATCGCCGGTAAATCCGCCACACTTGTCATTCGGCCTCTGCCACCCGAACGGGATCTTTCGTTGTTTGTAGCGCCTCGTCCCCTGTTTCCGCTAATGCAGCCTGCTGACGGCTGCCGCTGGCAAAGTCTGGTGGGACCGGACCTACGGACCCGCATCAAAGGTCCATGTTGGCTGTTTGGTTGTCAGTGACTTGACTCTCGACATCACAGCTGGCGAAGCAGCCCGCCATTGAATAAGGTGAGTATTTTCTGTATGTATCCCACTTGCTGAGGTGGAGAGGCAGCGTATTGTAATTGTCCCAAGTATAATTACACACCACGGAATTTAGCCGTGTATTCTTGTCTGTTGTTGCGCTTCTTACAAACCACTTCTACAGCCAATTAAATACAGCAGTTTTCTTCACTGCCGTACAATTGTCTTCTCATTCTGTGCCGACACCGGCTAATATTGTGATTATACTTGTATGAGAATTGTAGTATAATGGAGCATAGTTTACCAAGAGCCGGAAGTAGAGGCAAATAATGGGAGGGGAAATTATGATGCACCCTGGAGGTGTGTATACACGTGTGCGAGTATGTATTTTATCCCGTCATTGGGTCTGCAGCACTTTGTCAAGGTCCTACGACTCCTTTCATTGACTTTATCTTTGTACACACCGTATCATCCGTTGCTGATCCATGTAGATGGTCGAGGTGATAGGGCCAAGTGAGGCCTTATTAACCTGCTCTCCGCACATTTCCAGGCCGCTGATATCGAAAGAGGGACTCCGGTTTGCGAGAAGCGCACATTGACATGGTGGGAATCAGATATCGTGCGCTACATGACATTCCCTGTCACACCTCGAACCAGTAAAGACTTGCTCAGGACCATGTCAGCAATTGACAAGACACAACTTCAGAAGCAGCTTAGGTATAACGAGTACCACATCATAGGTGAGAAGAGTATCTGGGCTATATCAGCTGTCACGGATCGACGACTTGATCAGATACACAAACTCATTTCGGATAGTTGGCGTTTTGTAATTCCTTTGCCCATTCAGCTTGAATGACGTTTATCATGATCCACCTGACAATCTACATGCCCGTTTAACTAGACCTGATAGAAACATCGACCCAAGTGTAAAGTTGGCGCTAGAGACACGGTACATGTTGCATGCTGGAATGCTACTCCGTATACGGAGCCGAATTGCTGCCACCTAACCGTAGTTGCGGTCAAAGGTGGCTTGGCGCCGAGACCTGGGCCCACTTCTGTATCGTAACAAGCGCAGAGCAGGGAGTGGCACTGGGGGCAATTATAATTAGTTTGGGCGCAGGAAGCGCTGGTCAAGATTGGGGGAACGAGCCTCTTTCACATGCCAAAAAGTCGTCTCATTTACTGCCCAGACATGGGCATGGATTTTTGTTGAGGCCCCGTGGAGAAGAACTAAGCCACAAACGGCAACGGGGAACGAAACATGTCCCGATGAACCGGTACGTACCAGGCCAGGGGGCAGTGGCCAAGCACTTGGGCAGGTCTGGAGGAAGTGAAAAGAAAGATGCAAGACACCCTTTGCACTTTTGAAAAGGCCAATTCTTCCCAACGGAAACGGGAAATGACCAAGAAGAAGGAAAAACTCGACGCGGACATTAATCATGCCATGCCGCAGCCGCAAGGGCCAAGGGGCAGCCAGGCAACCAGACCACCCCGCCACACCGCCATCCCGATTGGGAGAGGCTGCGTGTGACCGCTTGCCGGTTTCGCTGGTGGAGGGGAGCCATTGTTGAGTACGGAATACACTCGTCTTCAGACAAAGTCTAGGTAGTAATTAGGCCTCGTCAGATGGGAAAAGTGGATGCCTGCCAGACCGAACCCCAAACAAAGACTACTGAACCGTGATAGGCCCGTCCATCTGGCCCCCTCGTCACATTCACATGGCGTCCTGTCCTGACTGACTGTGGGGGTGACCTTGAACCTGCCAAATAAAAAAAGTGTCTGGTCGTGTGTCCCATCACCTCTCCCCCCTTGGTATCGACGCCGTCTCCTTCTTTTTGAGTTGGGCAGGTGTATTGCGTAGGCCGCCAAGTTGCATTTTCAGAGTCTGCCCGTCTTCCATTCCGTCATTGGAGGCAAATCCACCAGGTTGGTGCTGATTGACCCACGACATCGAGTGGCACCGTGAGCAAACACCACAAAGCTGCCTCACCATCCCCACGTGGTGCTCGCTGCTCACCCACGCACAGCACGGCAACGACAGCGACACGATATCCCAATCGAACACACGTTTTCAATTTTCTGGGCAGGGAGTGTGGCCTTTTGCTGCTTCTTCGACATCTCGTCGGCTCGTGGCTCCGTTTGCTCGCCCAAACACCCAACACAGCACACCGCACTCGGTGGTCATTTTGGGGCGGCAACATGGCGACTATAATCGACACCACCAAGGACCTCGCGGCGCTGTTTGAGAAGCAGGCCCGGGCTACCCCTCAAGCAATTGCTCTCGAAGACGAAAAACGAACCCTTTCATATGCCCAGCTCGATAGCGAAACATGGGCTCTGGCCGAGCGTCTGCGACAATACGGCGTCGGGCGAGACTGCCTGGTTGGCGTGCTCATGAACCGCAGCGCCGACAATGTCGTGGCGTCTCTGGCGGCTCTCCGCGCCGGCGGAGCGTACCTGGTCCTCGAACTGGCATATCCCACCGCCCTGCTCCGCGACGTCATTGATGACGCTCGCCCTACCGTCATAGTGACGCAAAAGGCACATGTCAGCAGTCTCCTAGAGGTGGACATTCCCGTCATTGTCATCGACGAGCCGGGCATGACGGTTGGCGCAAACGAGCCAATTCTGGCAGAGCACAAGCCTCCCCTGCCGGCAGAGGACGATCTCGACAGGCTCGCCTTTGTGTCGTACTCGTCCGGGACCACGGGCAAGCCCAAGGGCATTGCCAACCCGCACAGAGCCTCAGTCTGCTCGTACAACCTGAGATTCGGACTCAGCGATCTGAAACCTGGCGACAGGGTAGCCTGCAATGTCTTCTTCACCTGGGAAATGCTTCGGCCGCTCCTCCGTGGAGCGACCACCGTCGCCGTCCCCGACAGCGCAAGCTACGACCCTGAGGGCCTGGTGGAATTCCTCGCAGCCCGCAAAATCACCGACACCCTGATGACCCCGACTCTCCTGGCCACAGTTCTCACGCGCCATCCGTCTCTCGCCGACACCCTTCCTGACCTGCAATCCCTGTGGCTCAATGGCGAGGTCGTCACAACAGACCTGTGCCGCCGCGCTTTCGCCGCGCTCCCGGCTGTCCGACTTCTCAACGTGTACAGCGCCAGCGAGACGCACGAGGTTGCTGCGGGCGATGTTAAAACCTTCATCGACTACGAGACAAGAGTCTGCCCCGTCGGTCCGCCAATGGATCCCGCGACAATCTACATTCTCGATGAGGCGGGCAACAGGGTCGACGTTGGCACGAGTGGCGAGTTGTACGTGGGTGGTAACATGCTCGCCAGAGAGTATCTCAATCTCCCCGAGACCACGGCCAAGGCCTTCCAGATTGACCCATTCTCGCCAACGTTGGACGCCAGAATGTATCGCACCGGAGACATGGCCAGGATTCTTCCCTCTGGTCTTCTGGAGATTACCGGTCGAGTGGGAGGAATGATCAAGACCCGTGGATACACGGTGCAGCCCGGGGCCGTCGAGGCCACCATTGTCAAGCACCTTGCCGTTCAAGATTGCGCAGTGGTTGCTCGCGGCGACGGTCTGGAGAAGCAGCTGGTGGCCTACGTTGTTCCTGACCAGGGCGAGATTCGCAACCGTACCGTTTTGGTGATTGACGAGTCTGGATACAGCCCCGTTGCCCGGAGAGCACTGTCGGACCATCTCGCCCATTACATGATCCCTACTCTCTGGGTTGAGCTGGACGCACTTCCCACCCACGGCGTCTCTGGAAAGACGGACCTCAAGGCTCTGCCCCCGCCGCCGTCGCCAAAGACGCCAACCATCAATGCCAAGAGGGAGCACGACACCAGGATCAAAATGGACACCATCATCAAGATGTGGGCTCTGTCCCTCAACATCCCCGCCAGTGCCATTTCTCAAAGCCACACCTTTTTCGACTTGGGTGGTCACTCCCTTACACTGGCCGACCTGGCTGGTCGTTTGACCAGAACATTTGGCTTCCCGGTCCCTCTTGCTCCTCTGGCCGGCACGCCAACGCTGGAGGGCCACCTGGAGGCGGTGCGAGCTGCTCGAGATGGCCACACGGCCGCTGTACAGGCAGACCTACCCTCGGTGCTGCTGGCCGACTCGGCCCTGCCCGACGACATCACGTCCAACGGCAAGCCCATGTGCCGTCTCAGCGACGCAGAGACCATTCTCCTCACCGGTGCAACGGGCTACCTCGGAGCCTTCCTCCTCAAGTCGCTGCTGGAGACCACCTCGGCTCAGATTCTCTGTCTCATTCGGTTCACGGATCCAAACATTGACTGCCGTCCGGCTGGCATTGCACGCATTCGCAAGAATCTGATTGACCAGGGAATTTGGAACGACTCTATGCTCGAGCGAATGGAAGTTGTGCCTGGCAACTTGGCCCGCAACCGTCTCGGTCTCTCCCCCGAGGCGTTTCAGGACCTCGCCTCTCGCGTAGACGTCATTGTCCACGCCGCCGCCACTGTCAACCTGGTCTACCCTTATGCGGCGCTGAGGAATGCCAACGTCGGAGGCACTCGGGAGATTCTGAGGCTGGCGTCTCTTGCCGGCGCTACCATGCACCACATTTCGACCAACGGCGTCCTGCCACCCTCGAAAACTGCCTGGACAGAAGAGGCCATGCTGGACATCGAGGACGTGCCCACCAAGATCCCCGATGGCTACGGCCAGACAAAGTGGGTTGCCGAGACGTTGGCCTACGAAGCCGGCCGGCGAGGCATGCATGTCAAGGTGTATCGGCCCGGCACCATCAGTGGTCACAGTGTTACCGGCGCGACCAACACCTACGACCTCCTGAATGCCCTGATTGTCGAATCTCTCCACCTTGGATTCGCGCCCGAGGTCGACGGCTGGCTGGCGGAAATGACGCCCGTCGACTTTGTCAGTCAAGCCATTGTCACCCTGGCGAACCACCCCTGCACAAAGCAGAAGCTGTATCACCTGGGCGACCCTGCTCCGGTGTCTGCTGAACAGGTTTTCCAGGATCTAGAAGCCCTCGGGTACCCCACGAAGCGACTTGCCTGGGATGACTGGGTGGCCCTGTGGAAGGAGAAGCGCGGCTCAGGCCGGGGCGGTGACGATCCCTTTACCGTCGACATTCTCCGCGGCGGCATGCCCACGGTCGACACACTGGAGCTGGTCACCATTCTCAACGACGGCGCCACCCAGCCGGCACTGGACCTGTATCAAGTCTCCCGTCCCAAGATCGACAGAAACCTGTGGGAGACGTATGCGCGCCACTTCTTCGCCCGCGGCTGGCTGCCCCGTCCTCCCCTTCGGCTCAAGGTCAACGGATTCCACCCCCGCGCCGGCAAGGGCCGCCTGTCCGGCCGCGTCGCCGTCATCACCGGCGCGTCCTCGGGCATCGGCGCCGCTGTTGCCGCCAAGCTAGCCGGCGAGGGCGCTCATGTCGCCCTCGCAGCCCGCCGCACCGACGAGCTGGAAAAGGTAAAGGCCAAGCTACCCATCCGCGGCGGCAAGATCCTGGTGCACAAGACCGACGTCACGAGCAGGGAGCAGGTCGAGTCTCTGATGAAGACGGCGGCCGAGAAGCTTGGGCCCATCGACATCCTCGTGAGCTGCGCAGGCGTCATGTACTTCACCATGATGGCCAACTGCCAGACCGAGGAGTGGGAGCGTACCGTCGACGTCAACTGCAAGGGGCTGCTGCACTGCCTCTCCTCCACGGTCCCCGGGTTCCTGGAGCGGAAGCGCGGCCACATTGTGGCCATTTCCTCCGACGCAGGCCGCAAGGTGTTTCCCGGGCTGGGCGTCTACTCGGCGAGCAAGTTCTTTGTCGAGGCCACTCTTCAGAGCCTGCGTCTGGAGACGGTCGGGTCCGGTCTTCGCGTCACGTCCATTCAGCCCGGCAACGTCGACACTGGCCTGCTCAGCATTTCCACAGACGCGGAGGCTTTGAAGAAGTACGGCGAGCCCACCGGGGCCAAGGTGCTGGATGCCGACGACGTTGCGGGCGCCATCTTGTATGCTGTCACGCAGCCCGAGCATGTCGCGGTCAACGAGGTGCTTATTGAGCCTAGGGATGAGCCGATTTAACCGTGCAAGCGGCACATGTGGGTATAAATGGAACATGGCATTTAGATATTCTCACGATAATTGTATAATTATTTTTACGACTTTTCCCGAACTGTGCAGCTGTGACAGAGCAGGTCACCTACTGACGACCTGAATGATGATGGCGTGATCAAGTAACATTGCTTAAAGAATGCCAAATATCTCAATTATGCCTGGATGCCTTGATGCCATGTAGTTCCTATGAATGAATGCATGTAGGTGAATTTTCCCGTATCATAACCCTGTGCGCAACATCACAAGAAATGTCGGGATATCAACAAGAAGTCACGGTACCAACCCTGCCCGGAATGTAATTTCAAACAAAAAATGACGCATAGTTCCAAAGCAATGCCATATCCTAGTCGCCGTCGTCCTCGTCCTCGTCCTCCATGCTCACATCTGCTTGCTCATAATCAAGCGCCAAAAGGTCGCTGGCGGACATGTGATACCTGTCTGATGTCAGTAGCCGCCCCGCTCGCCTGGCCGCGACAACCCTCTTGTCAATCTTCAATGCTGCGTAAATTTCGGGCCTGACAAAGCCTGTAACCACGCCCTGCGTGCTCTCCAGCATTCTCAGCTTCAAGAATGCCAGCTGCCGCCCCGCCATCTGCCACACAAAGGAGCTGCCTTTTTTGTAGCACAGTTTGAATGCAAAGGATGCTTTCAGGAGTTCCCATTGTGAGAGGTCGCGGTCGTTGCTCCAGTCATCGAGAAGCGGTTCAACGAATTCGGCCGTCCTTGGTGTTGTCAGAGGTTTGATTTGGCGCCACACTTGGTACAGCTGCCCAACTCTGACGGTGTACTCGCCGCCGGCAGCCGAGGGGTTGATCTTGCGAGACCATTCGTCCCTCACATACTCTATATCGTGCTGAAGCCGTTGCTTGAAGCTCTTCCATGCCTCCCGTGACGTGTGCTTGCTCTCAAAGCTTTTGAAAAACTCGAAAAGGTGTGCATCCCATTCATGAGCTTCACAGGTTTTGAGAAATGCTTCAAGGTCGGCCAGAGTCTTGTCAATCTCTGATGCTGCGATTCTGTGTTTCAAAAAGTCCAGTATGTGCGGCTTGGCCTTCTTGGCGGTGGCGCGGGACGGACGATCCTCTTCGTAGTCTGGTTTATTCAGGAAGAGCGGCATCTCCATGGCTTCACGAAACTTTTTCCAGTCGGATTCTGAAAAAATGAATCCTTGCTTGGACTGATCCACTAGGCAGCCCAGCAATCTGCTCAGCAATACGGCTTTATGGGACGAAATGCTTTCTGTAAAGTAACAGTATCGCTCTTTGTAGTTGGTGCATATTCCAAGCATGGATTGCTGCATGTTGAAAGAAAACGCCTCGTAAATAAACTGGGCGCAGACGTCGTCGTCTCCCTTCTCCTCTTGCCGAATTTGAGCCATGGACCGGTCCAACTTTTGCAACAAAGGCAAGGGGTCGGTGTCGTCCGTCGGCATTGGCGCGGTGCGAAAGTTTTGAACAATGTCAGGGTCCCAGCAAACCCAAGCCTTGTCTCCATCGTAGTCCCCGCCAGATAGCTTGTCGGCAAGAGGTATTTTGCCCTTGATCGGAAAAACGACAACATTCTTGAGGTGTCGAAGTTTGGGTATGGACACCACCTTGACTTTTTGAACGTCGCTCGGCAAGTGGCTCGGGTTTCTGGCCACAAGTGCTTCGACGCCCTCCAGAAGAGTATCACAAAAGCCATCAACCTGGAACTTTGTTGAAAAAGAAACGTGGATCTCGTCTTCTTCCAGAGAGGATGAAAAGTCCACAACCATGAGCATGACGGCCGAACATGGTATGTCAATATTCAACCTGTCCTTCAGGCGCAATGCACGCCGCTTAGCTTCTTCGTAGCAAAGATGCTGCAAATACCTGCAGTTCTTTTGATCAAATCCAGAATCCAATAGAAAGGCAATCGTGGCCGCACGATCTCTTGGCAGGCCACCCAGCAAAGGCAAACACCCGCTAGGCAAAATGTCATCTTTGAACCCACCGTTTTGCTGCAACCAGAGTCTCATGTCTGTCGGGTGCTCCATGGCCACCTTTTGCTCTGCAAGTCTCTTTGCCAGGCCGCATCGCAAATGGGCTGAAATTACCTGCCGCATCCTCGTCGCATTCACGGCTTGTTCCTCTAGGACTGGTATGAACTGTTGATTCAAAGTCGCAGACCTGGGTTCCTTGGGCCAATCCAATACTTCAAAAGTGCGGTGGTGAGCGTCTACATCATCGCATTTCCATTTTCTTTGGGACGGATACGTTACGATCCAGTCACCGTCACCAAGTCCTGGATCAATGTCTATAATCCACATCCCCTTGGCACTGCCGAGCCGTGCTTGGAAGCCGCACGGGACTTCGGTAAGGCCAAGCATGTCGGCTATTCTCATTGCCAGGCTTTTCGACATTCTGCCGATGCCATCATTCATTGCACAACGACCGCCTACATCACTCTCAGCGTGATGAATCTCGTGCCGATTTAGCACAACCGTAGGCCAGGTGGGAGATAGACCTGAAAGACACGTTAGTACTCGGCTAGCAAACCGGTGTTTCGAAGCCCAGGTTCCATACTTAGGCTGATTCTGGAGAACAACTTGGTGACTTGTTGATCAGTACTCCCAAAACTGCCAATAGCCCACTGTATCATCTTGTGGACCTCTACTTTAGTTCTCGTCTTTATGCTTGTGGCTTCTGTTTCCGGGGGCAATGAACCGTCAAGGCAAGGTTGAAAGCCATCGCCCTGGGAAGCAAAGAGAAAAACCCTCCACCGCGTCTCGGATTCCTCCTTGGGGCCTGTTTTTTTCTTCTCTGCGGGTTTACAATAAAACGCGGTCCATCGCCGACCAAGAAAATAGTGCTTTTTGCTCGTCAACCAGCGAACAATATCGTCGGATGAGATGCCTTTCTCTTTGCTCTTTGCACGTTCTTGTATGGATGTTGGGTAAGGCATCAAAAGTTCTAGAAATCTGTCAGCCCCGAATCGACGGCCAAGGCGATGACCCTTTCCAACTACGAGTGGGGAAAGTTTTAGCGAAAAGAGCGGGCCACTTGATCCAGAATTTAAAACTAGCTCTGCCGAGAGCGTGACGGCTTGATTCGAAGACTGAAACTGATTCAAAGCCAGGTGCCAGGCATCACGGTTACTGGGTTGCGGCAGCTGCTTATGTTTGAACTCTGGCAGTTGTTTAAGCAAATCTGATATTTTGGATTGCTCGTTCCATTCAGCTATACTGTTGCAGATAATATTGCAGTTCGACAACTGCACGCCGCAATGTAATGCGATACGTGCAACTTCCCAGGTGATGGCGAGTGGCGCCTCGTTGAACGTTTGATTAGGGAACCTGGCTGTGGAACGAAAGGGAAAGTTAGTTGAAGGTACGAACAAGCTGTGGTAGGATATCATACGCCAAACATCCTTCAGTCTCTTGTCAAGAGTTTCAGCTTCCAAGGCAATATTTGCGTCCTCATCCTCAGTTTCCGACGGTGACTCTTGGCTCGTAAAATAGTCGGTCCCACTATCATCGAGGGGCGGGCCGTATTCTGACGAGAAGGATGTATGCTTGGATGTTGCGGCGGATGCTGTAAAAGAACTCATGGCGTTCACAGATGTTTGAAAATATGGGAGTATTGTTCCCCTGCCAAGTGAGCTTGAGGCGGGCGTTGAGAGAATGGACTGTCTCCTTGGTGTAGTCCTCAACGGGATGGAGTCCACTGCATCGAAAAAATGAGACTTTTCCCTCTTCCTCTTTTTTGTGGCACAAGAGGCGTCATTGGACACCCTCTTGGGCATTTTTGGGTAAGCGAGGCAAAATGGCCAAAACGTCGGACTGTGACAGCTGAGGGGCAATTAAGCAAGGAGGGAAGCGAGGATAAGCCGAATATCCATTGAACAAAAAGAAGCAGCCACTTGAAGTGCCATGCCAGCCAAGCGCCAAAACGACCCAAAAAAAAAGGTCAGAGGATGGAAAGATTGGCTTGGCCTCCTCTCGCTCCTCGGGATGAACCGACGCTAATAGCTGTTGGTGTGGGCCAGACAGTTTGTTTGAGCCGGCACGAAACACAAAACGTTGAAGAAGCGGGGGCTGACAAAGAGACAGGGGCAAACGGAACATTTGCACTGTGTCTCTTGTTGAGGTTCAATCGATAAATACAGTGCATATAATGATGTGTACTGTATTATCACGTGACTGGAGTCTGTGCCCACTTCCAACGGCTCGAGTCCACATTCTCGGTGTTCGGCATTGACGCTGCAACCTGCGTGTCTGGAGCTTCTAGGAGACCATCGCTTGTGTGATTGATACATTGGGTCTGGAAATAGCTTTGTGAAACGAACATCATCTCATTCTTGCCAGCATATGCGAACCCGGTATCAGCTGCAGCCGCCTGCGTAATGACCGAGACTACCGAGCAAGAGGACATTCCCATTGATGAGCTGACGCCCGAGGAAGCAAGTCGCATTATTCACTCTCATCGCAAAGTTCGATATGGTAAGCACCATTTGTTCTTGGTCGGTCCTTAGCTTCATAATCACACGCGCCCTGCTTTCCCTCTGGCTGCTTCTCAGCCTGCCCGCCGGATGCTGACTGAAGCCCCCCATCTAGGGACTGCATGCTGGCCGTGCCGACAAAGAAAGGTGAAATGTGACAACAAGCAACCATGTGAAAACTGCGTCAAACGAGAACACCCGCAGCTGTGTTCCTACAAACCAAATCGCGCCTCCGCCACCAAGAATGCCTCTGCACCTCACAATGGCCAGGCCAAGAAGCGTGCTCGCTCATCCTCCCATGGACTGGATGAAAGCCGACAATCAGACCGCGGCGACAGCTGGCCACGGACTATAGGTCAGTTTTTGTCTTTTGCCCAAGCATGTACCGTGTATCTGACTCGCCTGGGCAGGGGTATCAACAAGTTTGGACGATACCGAGTCGGTGGGCGACCGCTACTTGGGCCAGAATAGCATCCCGGCTTTACTCCGAGAGCAGTCATCGCCAATTGAGAAAAGCGACAGCGTCGATATCCGCCGCGATATGCGCTCTATCCTGGGACTGGATACCTCGGCTCCATTTCCTCTCATGTCTTCTCATCACTTGCACCGGTTGGCCCAGGATATTTCGGCCGAACTCCCGTCGGACCGCGAGGTCATGAAGTGAGATGCTCTGAATTGCGGCCCCGTGGCACGGCTAACAGACTGTAGATTATTCCGCACCTACAAAGAGATTCCTCAGCCCTTTTGGGGATTCGTCTGCGACATTGATGATTTCGAGTCAAAGCTCATGGTCTATCTAGAGGATCGTTCGCGGAACGCCTCGACCTCCATGAAATCTTCAAGACCAGTCGCGGCCTCCTGGCTCGCTATTCTTTTTGCCGTCTTGGCAGTCGGATCGCAGTATCATGAGAGCCCCTATCACATTCGAACCCGTGATTCTCAAAGATATATACAAATTTCATTTCATTTTCTACGATTGGGCAACTTTTTGCTACGGTATGCACAGACGCTATTCTCTAAAGACGTTCCCGCTGACCATATCAGGCCTTCTTTCGACTCTATCCAAGCACTGCTGCTTACGAGCTTCGTCCTCCTCAATGACATGAAGGCAGAAGCATCATGGGCACTGACCGGGCTCACATGCCGCTTGGCTCAATCGTTGGGCCTTCACCGCACGACCAGCTTGGACGGTCGTGACAGCGTTCCTCCAGATGCCAAGGCAAAAGAAATGACGCGGCGGAAGCTTTGGTGGACATGTGTTTGGCATGATACCTTGACATCGCTGTCTTTTGATCGGTATGTTATTTCACATGGTCCTTTTGGGCGTCGTTTGAGCTAACACAATTATGGAGTTGCCCAATGACAAACTTTCCAAGCTGCGATATTCCTGTCAGCCCCGAGGCCGCACCCGGCAAGTTCACATATCTGGAGATGATGTATCACCTCATTGAGATTATATCCCGACGACTCAACCCCGACGCGACGGCCACGTCATCATACGGGCAGATTGTGGATAACTGCGAGGCAGTTGAAAAGCTTCGTCGTCGCTCCCTGCCGCACATGCAGGATAAGGAGAAGTGCAAGACAGCTCTACACCGTCTCCAATACTACGCAATCCGACTGCACACATCGTTTGTCATCTCGGTAGCCTGCCGCCCTGCCCTGAAACGCACTTGCGATTTTGACCCCAAACAAAAGAAGGAACTCGCCGACAGATGCAAGGACAACCTGACCGAGACTGTTCGCATGTTTCTGGCCATGCACCAGCTCTCTGTGATTCCAACCCGCAGCTGGGCATTCACATATCACGGACTGTCATCTGCTCTGCTCCTCGGCATCCTGTGCGAGACAAAGGCGGACCCGGAAATCCGCCAACTTCAAGGGGACCTGATTGCTGCTCTCTCCGCCACCGCGGCCAAGGAAGCCAGTTCTCCCGAGCCGCACATCGCTGTGAGCGACAAGGACATTGAGCTCTCGGGACCGCTGTGGCGAGCCCTCACCGCTCTCAAGAACATTTACGAGCACGGCACCATCACGGGAGGCGCGCTCAAGCGAGAAGGCGATTCGTCGGCCGGAGGAAGCGGTACCAGGACGCCTCTTCCACCATTCATGCTGAGCAATATGAACGCGGCAAACCTAAGCGCTCAGCTACGAGCTGCCCAAGCGGCAGGCGATCCTCGAGAAGACGCCGCGCTGGCCATGGCCGAGATGCAAAACGGTGCTTCTTTACAAGACTTTTCAGGGCAAGTTGAACTGCGCGCGGGATTGTGTCTCGCATGTCAAGGCTAACTTGTGTTGCAGTCTTCCGTATTCACAACCTTTACCCATGAATATGAACCTCGATGCCTTTCCGGGCCTATCAGTCGATCAGACGCAGTTAATGGCGCCCATGGATCTGTACGACTCCATATGGGGTGGTAAGTGTGCCTCTTTTCCAAATACCCTTTTTCCCCATGGTGACAGTTTATAGAATCCCCTGATCCATGGAACTCGGGAGTCGACGCCATGAACTTTGACTTTATGGCTCAGCCGCCGCCGGGACAACCACAACAGCAATTTTATTTTTAAGTGATTTGCTGCTTTGGGAGCGATATGGAGTTGAGGCAGACCCTGTATGATGTCGATGGAATTGAGCGGCTACGGATGGTTATTGTACGACGCCCAAAAGTAATTCATGTGATGAACCACCATGATGCGTGTAGCTACGGGGGGAAAGATGCGTGAGCATGTGCAGTCGTCAGCGCTCTCTTTGATCTCCAGTATCTCTACTATTTAAAGAGTCAGATCAGCCAAGGTTACACGCCGCGGGGGACCGCAGGCGATAAACACATGCCGACATCAAGGGCTCATCATCCGACTGTGCTCGCGCTCTGGTTCCACAACAAAAAGAGGATACGTGTGGGCGTAAACCGTGGGAAATGCCCAGGCGGTCCCTTTTGATCTACTTTATTTTCTTTTGCTCGACTTTATCCTCTACTTCTTACGTCGTGAGGTGCTAGCCACAATCTTCTTCTTCAAATGCTTTGGCATCTTCTCCAATCGCTTCTCACGCTTGGCCTCCTTGACGGCTTGCTTGTGTTGCTATAAAGGATGTTAGTAGCCAATAGTATCTGTGGAAATTTGCACCGACGTACCTTCTTTTCTTCCTTGTCTTCAAACTTGCGACCACGAGGAGGGCCCTTTTCAAAACGGCTCTCGTCGCCGGATTCGTCGTCGGATAAGGACACGCCAGAGCCTGACTCGTCTTCCGAACCATCTTCCTCTTCTGCCTCGCCTTCCTGTGGTTGCACGACCTGGTCCGCCAGAAGATTCTTGTAGACAAGGTCGCCGCCCTCTCCTTGGCTGAGCTTCTGTGCATCCTTCTCCATGTTGTAGACTTGCTCCAGGGTTTGGGGGATATACTGGTTGCGGAAAACCTCATTGTCGACTTCCAGCGCGGCTGCTTCGTCTTCGTCTGCCGCCGACTCTCGTGTCTCGTACAACTTTTCCAAAGTCTCAGCCAGACCAGGCTCCTCGACGGGTTCTGTGAGGGAGGTGATGAAGTTGAAGATGGCCCTGTCGGATAGTGTGTCCACGCCCTTGCGTCTGAAGAAGTCGCCGACATTCTTTATGTCCATTCGCAGGAACTCGAGAGACCTGGGGTGATCTGGCTCCACACTCTGTGATACGTCGATGATGTACAGCAGACCTTTGTGGTATAGAATGTTGTACTCGCTAAGATCGGCATGAACCAGGCGACACACTTGGTACATCTTGCGCATCAGACCAAGGAGCTGGATGTACAGGCTTCTCCACTGCTGTTCAACATCGTCGCCGGAGAGGGTCGCGTCTCGGAGTCGCGGATAGGCCCAGCCCTTCTTGTCGCCGAGAAAGCCCATGACAAGCACGTGCAGCTTGAGAGTGATGGGCTCCGGGCAGGGAATGCCGGCATTGTAAATTCTTCTCAGGTTTCGGAACTCTTTTTCTGCCCAAAGCTTGACCATTTTGCGGTTGTTGCCCTTGTCGAAACCACCCTTGAATCTGTGCTCGCCCGTGATGTATCTCTCTCGATCCTTGAAGACCAAAATGGCCGTCTTGTAAACCTTGATGGCTTTGTGCACTCCTTCGCCAGTCTTGTCATCAACAAGCATCGCTCCGTAGACATTGGCTTCTTTGCCGGTGCTGATGGCGCCGTGAACTTCGCTGACGAAGCCCCGGTTGATCATCTGCAGCAAGATCATGCGAGTCCTTTGATCAAGCACCTGATCGCTGGTGGCGCGATCGGCCTTGTCCTTGTCCTTGTCATCGCTCTGCTTCACCGTGTCTAGGCGGATCTTGGCGGCGTGTTTTGAAAGCGCAGAGACCTGGTCGTCGACGCTGGCAAATGTGTTGGCAGTCGGTTTCTGCTGGTTGGATCGCGGGGCAGCAGCCGCTCCATTCGTGTTGTCCTGCAGTTGACGCTGTCGATTGTATGTTTTTGTGAGATCTCTGGCGTCTCCGGACCATTCTTCCTCATCTACATCATCATCCTCGAAGATGTCATCGAGATCGTCGTCGTCTTGGTAGTACTCTTCTGGGTGAGGGGCACCCCGCGGCATGCGGACTTCGGGAGGGACTTCCTGGGACGTCTGGACGTAGCCTTGGTTGGTGGTGAATCGCAAAGGCGGTTCGTGGGGCGCAGCCGGTGAGGCTGTTGATGTGACGTCTTCCGGCATGGCTGGCTCCCTTGCACTGTTTTAGAAAAAGCAAATGTGCCCGTTTGATTGTGTTGGACCGTTGTGAAGTTGTGGTTGATGCCGCTATCTTATCTAAAAATTTCAAAGTGGCGGCAGGCGACTTTTTTTCCTGATCGACCCCACCAAAGCTTGTGTGTGTGTCAGCACTTGACTGGTGAGTGAGTGAGTCACGGAGGGGCAGGAATTACTGGACCGGGGCAAGGGCCTTGGCCCAACGGCCCCAACCAGTAGTGTCTGGTTGTGTTGTCTGGTGCATGGCAGCATCTGCTCGTCCCGTGTTGGCCTGTGCCTGGCGCTTGTTATTGTTGGTGTTGTTGTTGACGTCCGTCGCAGCTTCCTGCTCTGAAATGTCCAATGACTCAGTCCCCATCTACAAGCAAACAGGTCAGATTCTAGTCTCACGTACTTGGTCATATTAATGGCTCCTCGCCATGAGCATTATCGTGACTCTTCCACATCTCCACCATGATGTTTGTGCACACTGCAATTCACCCTGGCTGTTCACCCTGGCCGCTCCCTAAACCCACCGCCGCCAGGGGCTGGGTCCGACGCTGCTGGCCAAGACACCAGAACTCGTGTCCGATCCGTGCCAACCTGCACCGCCATCATCGCCATATTGTACCGTTGACATGTCCGATGCGGAATTCGGCATCCTTGTGGTTTAGCTGGAGAAATTATCGTCGCCCAATCCAATATCTTGCGACGCACTGTCTGCCGTTGCCAGCACCGACTCCATGTTGTTCTGTTCCTGAGACACGAGGCTGACTTTCATTTCAATGTCTCACCATTCCGCCCCGGCATGCGCTCCATGTGCTCACCATGGGTCTTTTGACGCCATCTTTCTTCTTTCAGCGACACATTGCCCCCTGGAGGAATCTCGCACCAAGATGACAAGCATTCCACACGCTGTACGAAATTCAAAGGTCAGCGTAGATCTGTATGTGCCCTCCATCTTGCGGCCTGTGTCAACATACCATCCCGCGAGACAAAACAATGTCCCTCGGTGAGACCGAGCCGCAAACCTTATGTTTGGAGAGTATTAGTATCCCGTGGCTGCTTCCCTCTGTTGCAGAAGGACCTGAGGTGAGCTTGCCATGTTCGATCTGAGAGACCAATCGAGCAGCCAGCCTGGATCACAATAGGTGAATATCGTTCCATCACATATCCTACCATGAAGGCGACACTTGTGGCGGTGCTTCTGGCCGCTCTGGCAGAGGGGGCCGTCGTCGATGGAAGCGCTGGCCCCTTGCGACGGGACCAAGTTCCGAACCCCAACGGAAAGACGTTTACACTGAATCAGATCGTCAACAAGAACTTCAAAGGCCCCGATGGACCCTTGTCATACATGAGTGCCTTCTTGAAGTTTGCTCAGAAATTGCCAGATGACCTTCTCGCGGCCCTGGAAAGCGACCCGGAGTTACGCGTCAAATTTGGTGGTTTCATCCAAGGTATGGTCTCTTGACAATTCATCTTGCCAGCAACACGGAGCCTTTGCTAATGGAAGTTTTAGGGGATGGGCAAACAGGATCTGTTCAAGCCCTGCCGGCCCAGGGAGACTCGGAATACGGAATCCTAGTTGATATTGGTACACCGCCACAATCTATTCCTCTCAACTTGGATACCGGATCATCAGACCTGTAGGCCTGGCATTTCCACACTAGCTCCCCATCTTTTACTTTCCCCGTGACAGCTAACGCATGCTAGTTGGACCTTTTCGATCGAAACGGACAAGACCACCATGCAGGGCCAAGTGCTTTACTACCCGAATGCGTCGTCGACAAGCTCTCTGCTACAGGGACAAACATGGGACATCAAGTACGGCGACGGTGCTCGCGCAAATGGCAACGTGTACACGGATACAGTGCGGATTGGGGGGACTTCTGTTGCTCAACAGGCCGTCCAGGTTGCAGTGAATGTGTCTGCCGACATTGCCAAAGACAGCTTTGTATCCGGGATTCTTGGAATGGCCAACAGCGCCGCCAACACTGTTCGCCCGACGCCACAGAGGACGTACATTGACAATATCAAAGACCAGCTAGCCTTGCCCTTATTCACGGCGAATCTGCGGCGGCAGGCGCCAGGAAACTACAACTTTGGCTACATCGACCGTTCCGAATATAGCGGCCACATCAGTTACGCGCCAATTGATCGGACGCACCCCCTCTGGATGGTGGCCGCTACAGGATACCAAGTCGGCAACAATTTTCAGCATCCACAGGTAATTACCACGATTGTTGACACGGGTACTTCGTTAATACTGCTTCCCGAGAACGTCGTGGCCAGCTACTACGCAGGCATCCCTGGGCTGCGCCGGGACCCCAAGCTGAATATGCTCCTTTACCCTTGCAGTATTCAACTGCCCAATTTTTACCTCTTCATCGGTGGATATCGAGCCAGGATCCCTGGCAGTTACATAAACTACGGGTCTGTAGGCGGTGGTTACTGCTTTGGCGGCATCCAGTCCTCGGCGGCGCTGCCGTTTTCTGTTCTGGGCGATGTATTTCTGAAGGCGCAGTTTATCGTTTTTGACTACGGGAACGCCCGTGTTGGTTTTGCGAATAAGGAATTGCAAACCTAACGGGCTCACGACTTGGAGCGGGTGTAAGATAATTTTTAGAGGGTTTCTTTTATTGCATTCCCGGGTCTTTATGTGTAGATGAGGGGATCCGGCAAGGCTTGTACAAGCCTACAAAGTCTGGTTACATTAAACCTATATATTGGGTGTAAGTGGTTTATTGGCCGACGTTATTTCGTAAATATATATTTCAAATGTTTCTCACCTGACTGTTACAGCCACGTCGGCTACTATCCTGTCAAGAGAGCCAATCCACCACCACTTGTCGCCACCCCACCCTATACTGCTTCTATCGCGGGGTATCGCGGGTTACCAACCTGCGCTTGACAATGTCGCCGTGGAAATAGACAACACCAATTAATTAATCAGCAAGTGTAGAAAGCCATTCAATTCTTCAAATACGATTCGACGGTATCCAATGCAACCATTTCACTCGCCCAACGGCGTCCTGCACCCCTGGGTCCCCATGAGCACACCTGGCATTATATGAAGATGCAACTCTCCGAGGCCAACCTCGCAATGCTCAACCGTCTGAACAAAGGCCAAACACCCACGCTCACACGCACCACGGACAGCGTGCTAGTCATAGGCGCAGGCGAACTTGGGCTCTGCGTGCTGGAATCTCTCGCAGCGCACCGCAAACGGGAACATGTCAAGATCTCGGTGCTCATGAGGCAGGCGACACTCGACTCGGCGGCGCCTGCAAAGAGACGACTGATTGAGAAGATCAAGGGCCTAGATGTACAGTTCGAAGCGGCAGACGTGGTGCAGGCAAGCGTTGAGGAACTGGCCGAGGTTTTCGGCAGACATGACACGGTGCTGTGCTGTTCGGGCATGGAGCTGCCGAGCGGCACGCAGACGAAGCTCGCAGAGGCTGCCTTGCGGGGGAAGGTGACGAGGTATTTCCCCTGGCAGTACGGGATGCGCTACGACGTTATCGGCGAGGGGAGCTCGCAGGACCTGTTTGACGAGCAGCTTGTCGTGAGGAAGAAGCTCAGGGAGCAGCGCGGAACCGGGTGGGTGGTTGTGTCCACGGGCCTGTTTACGAGCTTTCTCTTTGTCCCAGAGTTCGGGGTGGTCGACTTGGACAAGAAGATGGTTCGGGGCCTGGGCAGCTGGGATAACCGCATCACTCTGACCACGCCGGCGGACATTGGGAGGGTTGTGGCAGAGCTTGTTCTTGACCCGAGGGGCATTCGGGACCAGGTGGTGCTTGCGGCGGGCGATACCGTGTCCTACGGCCAAGTGGCAGACTTACTCGACGAGCGTTTCGGGGTCAAGTTCACCAGGGAGCTGTGGGACTTGGAGAGGCTCAAGGCGCAGATGGCCGAGGACCCCAACGCCATGGTCAAGTACAGGGACACGTTTGCGCAGGGGAGAGGCGTCGCGTGGGATAAGCAGGAGACGATAAATGCCGAGAGAGGCATGGATATGGTTGATTTGAAGACATATTTGGAAAGCATGGCCGGCGAGTAAATGATGAACAGATCAGGGCCAAGGATGGACATGGCATGCAGCCGAGATGTCATGTGTGCCTACCCAAACTGAGTCAATATTAGCGCCGTGGCTAAAAGCTCTGCATTGGTGCCAAAAGAGAGGACTTTGTGACAATATGCATCATGGAGCTCGTATGGCCATGGCTGGTGAATACCGCTTGAACTCGAATACAACTCTGGAGCATGGCTGAACCTGGCTGCGGGGCGCCAGGGCTCATCAGGCAGCAGGCAGACTCGACCCTGTGTACTCTGTACAGACTCCAGATGCAGAGCATATGAACTCGATTCAGCCTTGGACAGACAATCTGTATTGCCAGTCTTGGAGATGGCCGTCGCAGAGTTATGCAACCAGACTCGTGACGAAATTCAAGCTCGCCCCAGTGCCCGAATGTAGCGCCCAAGTATGCCAGCAGCCATCAATGCCAGCAGCATGCCGGCAGCCCAGACGCCGCCACATGCATCAAGGGGGACCAACTACGGGCAAGACTTGTCCAATTCTGCCCAGCTGCTGTCACAAATTGGCACCAAGACCGAGGCTGGTGACGCGCACCAGTTTGCTTGGTTTGATACAAGGCCAGAGTTCCTCAGCCTTGCAACTGGTTCCGGCTAGTTCAGGCGGGCTTCCGCTGGGATGCTGGAAACAGCCTGGGAGCCAAGTCGGAGCTTGTTCTCATCAAGTAATTCTCAGGGCCAATGAGGGTGGCCGGAGACTGGGAAGAGTGGGTCCACTGCGTCAAGGCTGACCACGGCAGCCCAGAGACTTGGGCATGGCTGATAAGCAACCCCAGATCTGGATGGCTGACGCATTCAACGCCCCATGCACCATCAAAGCGTCCCATGACTCACACGTCATATGTCACACAATGGGCCAAGAGATGCTGAACTTGCTGAGATGGAACACAAAACAAGGCGCAGCCCGGATGACTCCATCGCCAGCCAATCAGCACCCGGCCTGGGCAAGGCAGCGCGGCACCGCTATAAGTCATCGCCACGGCCGTCACCAGCTGTCTTTGTCATTCTACTCTGCACCTGCACTCGCAAGTTCCAGAAACTGCTGCCTTTTGTTGTCCCCCTAGACCGACGAAATATCTAGATTTGTTTCGAAAGGGAGGGCCCATTTCGACAAGCAGCTGCGACGCCCTTTCCTGACAACTTACACCCGGTGACCATTTCCAAAGCCGAAAAGGAAACCCTGACCATCATATCGACTCTATCCAACACGTTGTCATCAACGATTCATACGAGCCATAACATATACAAACACCACCACACATACACCTATAAAGATTGCCGGAGCCTCCCAACATGACTTTGCTCGGCCTCCACATGTCACGGAAACGACACTCTAACCGTCGTGGGCCTCTCAAGAAGCAGTACCGCTCCATCAACCGCATCGTCCGCGTTGGCGCCAAGCGCCTCATTGAAAGTGGCCAGACAGACATCTTCTCTGAGTGTGAGCACGATCACAGCCAGCTAGACAGGGCCAGTCTGCGGCCTCATATTCAGCAGGACCTGCGCAACCTCTACTTCAATCTCGGCAAGTCAGACTATCGAGGCGACAGGCTTCCCAAGCACAATGGTCCTACGCCTCGCAGAGTGGAAAAGGACGACGACGGCATAGATCTGGCCTACAGCGATATTCCTCTGCCCTCTGACCGACTTGGTCGTCTTGTTCGATGCCCAACTCTTGAGAGGGAAGATGCCTTTTGCGATGCATCGACTTCAAAGGTGCACGTCCGCCGTCACGTCGAGTCCGTCAACGACGAAGACCAACAGGTTGCCCACCTCTACGACATGGGAATGCTCTACGACGAGGAAGAGCAAGACCGCAGCGGTGGCGACAGCTTCAGCCTGAACAGCATCCAGCATGACGCACCCCTCTACTCGATCCGCCCCGCCAAGCGGGCGCGGAAGCACAAGGCCTCCAAGGCTGGTTTCCCAAACCGTGCCCTGGACCTGGAGCTTTCCTTCTCCGACCTGGGCCACGATGTAGATGAAGCCATTGCTCCGTATCTCATGGCGCTGAACCGACCGGACGCCGACGGGGCCATTCAACATGAGCTCCGCCATTCTCTCCAGCGGCACACCCCTCTGCGTGTTATTTACGAGCAGGACAGCTCACTTCCTTCCTTTGATGTCGACACTTCGCAACCTCCCGACTTGGTGGTTGACACGCTTTCAGACTACGACTGTTTTTCGGATGGGGAGCTGGATGATTTGCCCTCGCAGCGGGAGGTGCAGGAGAATACGGGAATTTTGCCCGCAGACGCCTGGGTCATACTGGGTGACGACTCGTAGCAGGTCCGCCGATGGGACCCCCCCGTGCGCCGCCGGGATCTCGGCAAGAACAACATGTGTAATATGGAGAGGTTCAAGGCTACTTGGATCTCTTGGTGGGAACGCCCCGCCTCGGACTGGTCTCCAAAAGCCCGGTATGACTATTTCGTTTCCCCTGTTGGAGGATGAATTCGGGCTCTGCGCGGGATGGGTTTTGTATTCTTTCTTGTTTCGATCATCATCATAGCGACGGTTTTGGATGGGCGTACGAATCCTGCGGGGCAACTGTATGTATTGGGTTGCAATTGGTGCTGGCAGCTGCAGACGCGAGCATTATCAGCATGATTACCTTGTATATACTAGCTTGGTCTTGGTGTACAAGCCAACCCGTCCGAAACGAGGACTGTTTCTTTTCTGGCATAGAATGCTGGTTCGAATTTCTTTAGTTGGTCCTAGAAATGCACGCATTCTTAATTGATGCTACAAATTCGTCGTGAGACGTCTGGCAGCAGCAGCTGAGCCGTACACGTTCCTTTCCACAGTGACCAGAGCAACAATGCAGACACGGCTTGCACAGTCGCGTGTCCATCCAGTCCTACCAGTGCTTCTCTGAAATGTCGACGCTGTTGACGTCGACGCCATCCTTGAACCAGCGCTCGTCCTGCGCAATGCGGACGTTGTTTGCGCTCATCTGCCGCTTGCGCATCAGGCCGGTGTCTGCAAAAGTCCAATCCTCGAGGCCGTAGGTGCGCCACCACCGGCCCTCGGCGTCGTGCCACTCGCACCAGAACTGGACGGCAATCTTGTTCTCCCAAAAGGCAAACAGCTCCTTGCGCAGCCGGTACCCCTGCTCCGCGTCCCACTTCCTCCCCAGAAAGTCCCGGATCGCCTCGCGCCCGCACAGGAAGGCGTCGCGGTTGCGCCAGACGCAGTCTGCCGTGTACGCCATCTTGACCACGTCCGCGTTTCTGTCCCCGGGCTGTCAGATGTGCCTCGCCGCGCAGTCGCCGGCGCCGTGCTTACCTTGTGTTCCAGGCGTCTTGGGCCGCCTTGACCTTTATCCTTGCCGTCTCGGCGTTGAACGGCGGGTACGGCGCTTTTCCTTCTTGGTTCATTTTCTTTACCGAGTTTGTAGTGTATTTTGTCTGTAGTGTATGTTGTTGGGGTAGCTGGTACATTGTTGTGGTTATATTGAGATTCGGTGGCGACGGGACCATGGAGATGATGCGGGATTGCACCCGGGCGTGGCTTCGTGGCTTCGTGGCTTCCTGCGCCAGGGTTACAATCCCGAGTTATGATGCGGGGGCGTCGCATGGATTGTGCATTTACACTTTAGTTCCGCGTTTGGTGACACGTTCAACACCGGCCAGGGCCGAGAGCACATGAAAGTCATCAACACACTTTGCTGATGACGCGGGTCGGGTAGCAAGTACTTTGTCCCCTGTCCATTCACTCCCCTCCGTTCTGGAATCTGTGGCATGCTTACCAAACGAGTTAATAAACCGGCTTCTTTACTCCCTCTCAAGGCTACTAGGCGCTTATTGTTCTTGAACCATGTCAGACTTGTAGTCCATTGTACGAGATTTGGGAATATAATCTATATTAAATAGACATAATTTAATGACGGTCTAGATGAAATGGGAATAGTAATCATAAAGCATAGCGACAAGGTATAGAATCGGTCATGGAATATAGTAATACATAAAAGGTTATCCAGTCTGGCCTGGCATGTATTGTTCGAGAAAGTCTTCCAGGCGTGGTCATTCTAGGAAATGGACAGTCTGGGGTGAATGATTTCGAGGTAAAACCCACATTGCGACAAGCGCAGATGATCAACTTTGTTCTATTCTTTCAAATAGATTACACATTCGGAGTAAAGCTATATGCCCAACACTTTATACGAATAGTTGTGAAATATGTAGGTGAACAAATAAGCATGTGATTAAGTTTGGCATCCATCTAACGGCTTAGATGCTCTTCTTGATAAAGTCAATCATATCCGTGTACGCAGCCGCCGCGTTTTTGTTAAAGTTTAGACCATGCCCAGCGTCGGGGACAACTGTGGCCTTGAAGGCGGATGCATTCTTGAAGTTGCTCCTGGAGTACGCAATCAGGTTGGGAGCAGAGCCATTGATGGCCGTGGTGTCCATGCAGTTGCCACCGCAGAAAGGGATGTCGCGATCTAAAGGACCAGTCAGTTGGTTGGAGGCTTGAGGAGATGGCCATGTGGAAACGTGTCAGTCACTCACCACCAGTGATAATCATCACAGAACCGGCAAAGTCGCTAGACTTTGGCCCTGAACCAACAGTCAACAATTCACCCACGGCTGCCGGTTGACCCGTCACTGTAGCGGCCTTGAGCAACTCTGGGTCAAAATCTCCAGGGCCAAAGAAATTCATGTGAACGCCAATGCTGTCCTTTGGAGCAATGTAGCCGACTGCGTACGTCTTGGCAAGCACCTCGTTGTCGCTGACAGGAGCAAAGTGTGCACCCAAAGCAAAATAAGGCATGAACTGTGGAACGTGGCTAAAGCCCGTGAGAACAATCCCGTTGGTAATGTTGGGATAGGTGGCGGTGAGACTGTAAGTCATGGCAGAACCAAACGAGTGTCCCACGTGTACAGTTTTGCCGAACTTGTGTGAAACGCCGCCAAGATGTCCGTCGCGTGCAATGTCGGTCAGTGCTTTCAAGGCGGAAATTTCGAGAAAGATTTGAATCTCGTTGATGGGATCGCCATGTGAGGAGTGGCCAATGCCCAGGCGGTCCCATGTCAGTGTTGAGTAGCCAGCATCGAGAGCGCGATTGACGTAGCTGTACTCATAGTTTCTGAATGGAAAGTCCCAGTAACTACGATCGAAGCCAACGCCGTGGGTGAGGATTTGGATGGTGTCGCCGGGGCCCTTGTCTGGCTCGCAATATGTGGCAGCAAGCTTATAGCTTCCCGACACGGTTGCGTACTGGATATAGTGCCCTCTTGGTCAGACATGTTGCGGACTGCCGTTGTTTTACTTCAACGGCGCGGAAATGATGCAACTCACGTCTTTTAGAATGTTGGCCGTGGCATTGTTTCCAGGCCTGGCTATTTGCAAGAACAGGTTGCTAACTTCAATCTCAGTCGAAGGAGGCTTCAAGTCGAATACCCCGTTGCGCGAGCTGATTGACACTGGGACTGTGATGTTCTGGCAGTGACGTGCAGAGGCTACGACACTTAATGCTAGTAGAAGCTGCACCTTGTGCATTTTCTTTCCCATTCGCGTCTCGTAAAACTATTGTGTTGTGCGAGGTATGACGCCAGGTCTACTCAATTGGAAGCTAAGAATGTACCGAGTAACATGGGCTGCTGTTGGAGGAGTAAGACGAAACCATTAAGAGATATAGAAACCGGCAGCATCGTGGACAAGGGTAGGAACCTGGACTGTAGGGGCATCCTTTATATAATGCATGCAGACTGTTGACTTGGATCTCAAATAGCCGTCATAGACAGACTGTTCTTGCCGTCAGCCAGGGTCAGCCCAGGGTTTGAGCCAGTTCCCACTGTCCGAGAGCGTGGTTCCTTGAACTGGGCCAGTTGAGACAGGGCGGAAACTCGACAGAGACAAGGGCCCAGGCCATTTTTGGCAAGAGAATACGCACGACGCACGACACCAACGTGCATCTGAGAGGTGTGCAATTTGTGCTTGCCTCGATGTCTATAACCCGAGACAACAACCAGGCTTAAGAAGATGGTTGGTACGTATGGCCAGACTTGGATAGCAACCTGAACACATGAGCATGGGCGGCTCTCATTTATTGACGCAATGTCCAGCGGCCGATCCAATACGCCTTTTCTTCTTTCCCTAGTCAAATTGGGTAGATTAATAAAAAGGTCTCTGTGTTGTTCATACTACTAACAAAGAGAAAGTGCGCTAAGATCTTGTGGTAATGTGACGAGTTCATGCTGATTCCAGGCTTGATTGGCTGGACCATGGGTTTGCCGGAGTCTTCGGCTGGTAGATCGCGATCAAAAGCAAGCTGCAGATCATGGGCTGACCACTGTTGGGACGCCACAGTTGGCCAGGGTGCTGTAAACCCCAGCAAGTAGCACTGGAAGTTTGGTGCATTTGGAATCAACTGACGTGGCCTGAAAAGCCGTGGAGGGTCCAGTACATGATGCAACTCCTTCTTCTAGGAGCCCTCAGCTGGTCTGTGACACGGACTTGGTGTACTCCGTACGGTAGAGCTGGTAGCTTCGGTTAGTCGCAGGCACGATCGCTGTGTAATTTACTTTGGGCGAACATTAGATCAACCGGGAGTTGTGGTTGGACAGGATGGGGGTCATTTGTGCCTCGACCGTCTGGTGAGCCAGGCACATCAACAGTGTCTCAGCTGGAGTGAATTGCTGACTCAAGAGTCTTGTCGGGATCAGCATCTGCGCGTGTTGGCTAATAAGCCGATCGTCAGATATCACTTCCAGAAACGGCATTTCCCAAAGTTCGCAGAGTTGATCAACAATGCACAATGTCCATGTTGTTGGTCTGGAATTGCGTACAATGTGCTCCGTATATGTATAGTATCGACGGACCGAGCCACACGTCAATTCCAAATCTCGGGCACTGGGCCATGGGCTAGAAAGTTGTCCATCGAGGGTGCTTGGGACCGGCAACATCACGTCCTGGTAGCTTGCGGAGTCGGAGAATATCCCAGGACAAAGAGTCAAATACTGTTTCTCTGGTATTACGGAGCATTCGGTTGACTGCACCATAGAACTGCGGCCTTGTCTTAATTTGACCTGGTACTGCTCGGGATGGTTAGCAAAAAGGCTAGATATGTGCCCAATTGGCATGGCACTCAGACACATGATTTGTCCCAAGGCTGGTTGGTAGCTGTACCATTGAACACGACGCTGTGTAACATCCAAGCTGGCTTCGGTGACAAGTGGGAAGTCGAGGCGCAGCCGCCCCCTTCGCCTAGGCGACGGGTAGTTGCTTGTTGATGCGTGCCTTGCGAATGCCAGCACCCATTGTTACAGTTCGCGGACAGTGTGGGCGAAGGAGGGAGTCGGGTCGAAATTCGCATCGTCCATCAAGTGGTCCACATGTCGGATGGTGGAGTAATAAGTCCGCAGTCGTGCATGCAGCAAAGCAGAAGAGAGATGGATCGACATGTCATGAGTGCTAACAATCGTGTGCTTGTGCTTGGGCTCGCAGTGCTCCTTCCTCTCTTGGGGCCAAGCTTCGCGGGGTAACGATGGCACAGTGAAGGAGCAGGAACCCACCAGACGGGAAGAAACGAAACATGGGGAATCAATTCACATCTTTGGGCTTCCATTTACAATTTCATCGACGGCAAGATCAATTCCCCAAGCCTTCATCCCTAACAGGTTTTTCGCCTTGTCCACGATGCTTCCTTTTTCGCATCAGAGTTTCTGTTCTTTTTTCTCGCCAAGAGGTCTGAGCTGAGTCAGGTCAGGTCTCTCAGCCAAGGTCGCCAGTGTCCACTTGAGGGCAGTCGCCGACCTCTTGATGCGCATCATCCATGATACCGCCAGTACAACGATGCACAGCAACAACCCCAGCCCCCACCCCTCAAAATTGAAAGCCTGAACCTGGCTTGTGCTACCCTATCGAAACTCTCTCATGCTCCGACAGCTCGTCTGCGGTTCCAGAACTATTGTCCAGTTGGTCGGGTGTGCACGGCAAAGGAGGGAAAACCACAATCGAGGAACCGTCGATCGCTCCCACAACTGGCCCATGCAAGTGGGCAGATGCATGACGTTGGTGTCTGGCTTGTCACCTATGAGGCTGTACTTCCTCGCATCCCTTTTCCCAGGACTCCGCACGCAGACCACATTGACAGCATGGCAGCCACTGATTCTGATAAACCTAACCAGCTTTGCAGGCCAGCGTCTCCATCACCCCCATTGTTCAAATCGCTGACCTGGAGCAATGGTCGGTGCTCCTGCAGTCATCTTGACGTCCACTGCTGGCCCATCTGAACGCGGATACGACGTGGCTCCTCCAACTGCCATATCCACCATGCGCAACTCCACCTCCCGGCCGCGCCCGCTTTAGTATCCTTCTGGCCCATGGCTTCAAGGCCCTCAGAGCGATGTCGCGGCTTGGTTCAGCACTCAGTGGCACGTCGTAGCTCCGAGTGTTGCCACAGGCACTTGTCCTACTGTCAGTGATGCCTTCAACGCCCACAACCAGTTGCATGGGCCAATGTCTCGCGCACTTGTCACACCAGAGCAGAGGGGACTGCCAGGGCATGCACAAGGGCAAGGGCCAAGGTCGGTGGTTGAGTCGTTTATCGACCTCGTTTCAATTTCACACGAGTTTACACATCACTATCACCGAGCGACATTGGAAGAATGGCCCCGCTCGACACCTGTCTTTGCGGCCGATGTAGCGGCGAAACTCATACGCACTTGGGGACACTTCCATCAAGTCATCACGACACCCGTATGGGGTGATGGAGTGGATTGGGCCGGGCTCACGGTTGGTCCCGTGCCAGATTGGATGGCCATTGGCCGCATTACCACGTCTGGAGATGCGCTGCATTATCACGCTGCTACGATCATGTGTTTCCATCTTGGAGGCGGCCATGGCTGTGAAGCTGTTCTTTATTCACCCCATGGGATTGAGAGCCACGATCTGATGGGAATATAATTGTCCCAAGTAAAGACACTGGCTCTGCTTCACGGCTTGCAAAATGTACGAATTTGGCTCACCAAGCAGTCGAAATGGGGGCTTTAAATGGTATCAAAGCTGTCAAAGCTTGTGGTGCGAAGTACTGGGTCGGCACACACGACGAAGTTAAAAAAGGGGGTGGTTTTATTGCTCCGCTCCTCCAGAGGACTTATACTTTCCAGGAAGCTGTTTCCCACGAAGAAGAAAGACTGAGACATTATGGTGGCGACAAATCACGGCCTTGTCGGTTTTTGGAACTCGGTTCGGGCGAGGGCATGATTCTCGTATGAACACTCCCAAACACTCGCACTTGGTGGGAGTCGACCGTGTATTATTGCCGGAAGGTCAAGCAATGTCCATGTCCAATCCGGACTGACGCTCTCTATTGGATGTACAAATGCGAATCTCTTGATAACAACCACAGTACTTCCCCAACCGACCAAGTCCCGAGCCCCTTGTTTGAACGGGTTGACTGCCACCTCGGTAATGAGCAAGGTACTCTCTACCACTTATTGTCAAACTCCTTGCCATTGACAAGGTTAAGCAAGGTCTTGACGGGTCGTAGCTTCTCAGTAGCAGACCCAAACTGCATTGCCTTGTGCATAAGACATCTGTAGTTGTTACCTGGAGAGATCTTGCCCAAAACCTGCTCCCTGTCCGTTTCGACTCGATCAGGCACGAGTATCGGTCGGCCGATGACTGCCTCCATACCTTGCCAAGCAAAGGTGACGGCTTCCTTGGCATTGGCGGGTATGCCAGCGTCGTCCATCATCAATATTCTGGTGTTTGGATAACTCTTCTGGATGTAATCAACAATGTTGGGATTCCGTGCGCCGCCGCCACAGAAGAACAGCTCGTCTATACCTTGTGAAGGGCCAAATCGCTTGTAGTGGTCAACGATTGACTGCCCTGTGATGCGTGTTATTGTCGCGACCACATCATCTGGCGACAGGCCCTTCTTTTCAGCAGCGGCAATCAGCTGTAGCGCCAACGTGTCGCGGAAGTCTTCACGACCCGTTGTCTTGGGTATACTTCTTGAGAAATAATCGTGGCCGGACAGGAACTCGTCCACCAACTGCTGATCAACTACACCACGCTGTCCCATTTCTCCATCCATGTCGAATTCTCGTGCGCCATTGGTGTAATGGCGCACCGCCGCATCAATGTACACATTTCCTGGACCAGTATCGAAGTCGTAGCACGCATCGACTCCCCCCTGGCTGTCTGGCGGAATAAAGCATACATTCGCAATGCCACCAATGTTCTGACATGCCCGCAGCTTCGTCGGATGATGCAGCAGGAGAGCATCGAAGAAGGCAGCCAGCGGTGCTCCCTGTCGTCCAACGGCAACCTCGCTGATACGAAAGTCCGTGACGGCCGTGATTCCCGTCCTCGCTGCAATAATTGCGCCGTCGCCCATGCTTAATGTTGCTCTGACCTGCGTTGCGGTGGGATTTGGGGTATGCCATATCGTCTGACCATGGGAACCGATGACGTCCACGTCGTTCCTGTCGATGTTGTTGTCGGCAAGAAAGTCTTTTGCGGCGGCTGCGAATGCTTCTCCAAGGAGGACGTTTACCTGGGCGATTTCCTCCGGGGATGTTCGATTGTGGAGGATCATGTTCATGACGCCGGCTTTCAGCGTGGGGCTGAGTGGTGTTTCGCCGTACTTCAAGAGCTCCAAGACGATGGGTTTGGTTTGGTCCTGTTGCTGGAAGCGGCATAGAGCGCAGTCGATGGCGTCCTCGAGCATGGTCAGCATGAAGATTGGTCATGATGCGACCGCAAAGACTATACCATTGATGTTCCGCTGTTCATGCCTAGAACTGTCAGATCCAGACCCGACTTCTGCCAGGAGGTTGAAGCGTTCTCCATTGTCTTTTCGCCTTTGACAAAGTGGTCAACATTGCGGAGTAGCGTTGATAGATTTGATGTCGCACAGCTACCTGGAGAGGAGGTCGAGGTGACACAACAGGCCGGAATAGCTCATCGCGTCAAGTGCGGTCACGACCAAAGCAATATTTGACGCACAGGCATCGAGTTTGGCCGCAGCCACTTTATCATGTCTTTTGGTAGCCTCTTTGATCCAAGGTTGACCAGAGATTACGGGGTGCCGGGCAGCTGTTTCTCAGTCGTTCTCTTTCGCGCTGATTCATACTCGGTTTAACACGAGGCCCAGCTCATAAACGGCTAGACGTAAAGAACGACAAGTAACCATGGCGTACGCCAGAGACGGACCTACCTTGGGGGCGCATGTAGAGAAAGCATTTTGTTCCATGACTAGCAACAAGCACGACGGGAACAAATTCGACGCCCCGGACGATTCGGCCGAGGAAGTACTTGCATTGCAGCATCTTGATCCATCTATGCATAAAAAGATGCACTTGATAAACAATGTGAGCCCCGTTATAGCACAAAGAAGCTGCATCTAGGTATGTATTGTTGGCTGAGTGAAACAGACTCTGGACGAGTTGGGATGGACCAACTACCACTGGAAACTCTTCTTCCTCAGCGGATTCGGGTACGTTGCAAAGCCTGGAACTGTCCACAAGGCTCACAAGGCTCAAATTTGCAATTCAGATACGCCGCGGACGCCCTGCAGCTCAGTCTCCAAGGCATCGTGTCTGTGCAAGCAGTTCTAGAGTTCCAGCCCTCATACGAAAAAGGTCTGACCGTGGCACTGTATGTCGGCATGCTCATCGGGGCACTCTTCTGGGGCCTCTTGGCAGACATTGTTGGCCGCAAAATTGCCTTTAACACTTCTCTCTTCATTTGCTCCGTCTCTACCATTGTGGCAGGGGCAGCACCGAGCTGGGAATCTCTGGGCTTCCTCATCGCATTGGCCGCCTTTGGTGCCGGCGGCAACCTGGTCCTGGATACGACCGTCTTTCTCGAGTATCTGCCGTCGAAGAAGCAGTGGGTTCTTAGTTGGCTGGCCGCCTGGTGGGGAGTCGGGTGTACGCTTGCCGGCCTGGCGGCATGGGGATTCATGTGTAAGTATCCGCACGTAGAGGATTGGCATACGGATGCTTTACGTCTTGATTAACTATCTGGGGTTGCAGCCAACTTTTCATGCACAGACGCGGGCAACTGCACCAAGGCCAATAACGGCGGATGGCGATACCTCATGTACACCATGGGCGCACTCATGCTCCTCCTCGGCGTCCTCCGCGTGACCGTTATCCGACTGCGCGAGACGCCCAAGTTCCTCCTGGGACGAGGCAAAGATGCCGCAGCCGTTTGTATACTCAAAGAGCTGGCCGACAGGTACAAGCGCCCCTTCTCCCTTAGCGCCGAGAGTCTCGAGGCCTGCGGTGTCGTCAGCTCTGCCCGTTGGCGCAACCGCTTCTCTTTGGGCGAATTCACGATTCACCTCCGCAGCCTGTTCCTGACCAAGAAGATTGGGGCGACGACGGCACTCCTCTGGCTTTCATGGTCCATCATCGGCCTGGCTTATCCGTTGTTCAACGTCTTTTTGCCCTACTACCTCGCCAGCCGAGGCCTCGAGTTTGGGGCGGCCAGCACCTACCACACATGGCGAAATTACGCCCTGGTCCAAGTCTGTGGCATCTTTGGCCCCATGGTCGGCGGCCACATGGCAAACTGGCGCGTACTCGGACGACGATGGACCATGGTCATCGGTGCCTTGGTCACCATGGCCTTCTTCTTTGCCTTTTCCCAGGTTGCGTCCCAGGAGGCCAGTGTTGCCTATAGCTGCGTCATTTCGTTTACGCTGGAGATTTACTACGGTGTTTTGTATGGATATACAGCCGAGACGTTGCCGTCTGCTCATCGCGCGACAGGCAGCGGCGTTGCCGTGGCGTTTTGCCGACTGGCCGGCGCCATGTCTGCCGTCGTGGCGACGTATGCCGATCCGACCACGGTTGCGCCAGTGTTTATCTGTGCCGCTTTGTATGGTGGGTTGGCTGTTTGTGCCTTTTTGCTACCATTTGAGCCGTATGGCAAGCGAGCTTCCTAGCCGCGGCTTGCTGCGAAGGGTAGTAGAAGACGAATGGTATCGAGCCACAATTGCTCATGGTTGCAGCACGGCCGAGTTCCCGGGCCGCTGCGTACCTATGTAGTCGAGCTTGTTGGCATCCGAAACATGCTCAATGGCCTCCATCTTCTCCAGCCGCTGGGCCAAGCGCAGCATGATGGAGCACATGTGTCTTATTAATGAGGGCTGGTGGACATGGGGGAATATGGGAGTCATCATCAGCAACATTATGTTTTTCCTCATGAGAAACAACAAATGCCACCCGCTTGGCAAACTCCAACTCTACCAGGCCAGATATTGTTAGGGAGCTAGATCCGGAAGTGGATTTGTCGGCTTTGTACAATTACTTTTACCATGTATATTGAATACTATATAGAAAGCTTTTCCATAATATGCAGCCATGCTCGCATTCGTTGTCTGTAAATGTCGAAATGATATAGACGTCCTTTGTCGTTAATGATGCTCAACCACAACGGTCAAAGCTCTGACGCTGATACATTTTTCATCAAGGTAGCCGCCATCCAGTGGCGTATCCTATGACGCTTGTTTCTCACAAGGGGCCGCGGCGTCAACTGCTCCGTGGCGCATCATGCTACCATCTCTTTGAGGATCGCAGCGCTTGTGCAAGCTTGCACGCCAGGCCTCGTCTACCTAGGACCCTGACAGCAGCCGGACTGCATGATTATTGCAGCATAGGGGGGGACGCAACGCCCTGTCAGCTTAGCAAAGAAGGCTGACTCACTCGCTCAATTGCACACCAGTCAACCAAGTGGCCAGGCTGCGTAAAGAGCGGACCTTGACGACGGGATGCTCGGCAAACAGGGCATCGACAGACTTGGGCGTGCAATCCTCCAGGCTAGGAATCTCTGCAGCTGTCCCCTCGGCATCCAGAAGCACCGGGTTCCAGCCTGCGTTGACGGCGCCCACCACGTCCTTGGCATACTCGTCACCCACGTAGACCTTTTGCCAACGATGCAGGTCCTCGGGAGCTGCGGACTGCGCGGCCACGGCACGGCGCAGCATGGCCTCGGCAGCGCTGAATATCCGCGTGTCCGGCTTTTCGAAGCCCACGTCGTATGACATGCAGTGGAAGTCAATGTCATATTCGTCGTCCAGGCGCAGGGCGGGCTCCTCTGGCACACGGTACCGCAGCGGGCCAACCCTTAACCCGAGCGAAGACAGAATGCTGGGCACCCGGTCGTCCGAGTTTGTAACCACGCCAATGACAACCTTGTTGAACCCTTGACGCGGTCTGTGTTGGCGGAGGGCCCTCAATGTTTGAACGAGGCCCGGCTCGGCCTCGTATCCCTCGCTAGAAGAGAAGCGATGCATGAGTTTCGGGACCAGGGCTGGCGGAAGAGGCATGTTGTTTTTCAGCAGTGGCGTGAATGTTTTGAGAATAACCTGTTCTAGGTCATCAGAAGGGCTGTGCATGTGTCATGTGTCATGGAGAAACAGATGACAGATCAACTCACATTTGTCCACCACGCGGTGGCCCCGAGCCCAGTGGCCTTGCCGTAATTGGGGTTCTTGGCTCTCTCCTCCTTGATGGCCGCCAGAAGATGGGACTGCAACTCGCCGTCGCTGAAGCCGTCGAGGCCGCACTGGCGTGCGACGTCGGCGTACTGCAGCGCAACAGAGGACTTGGGGCTGAACAGGGTGCCAAAGGCGTCGAAGCACAAAAGGAGGTTCGGCTTGGGCACGGCTGCTGCAAGCGGCCTCGCCATGCTTCACACGCGTCTGGTGCCGTCAGCCTGCTCCCTGCGGTGCGTAGATGAGTGCTCGATGCCAAGGGTCGAAAGAGGTAGATGATGACTTGGAGTCGCGGGGCAGGAGTCTCCACCGCCAAGCCAAAGTTGACATGAGACGATGCCAGTCAACAAACAGAGATTTGACTTTTGCAGATTTTCTGCAATTTGATCGTCTGCAAACTCGGCAGCGTGTTGGACATGCAAAGGGCACTCTGGCGGGTTACTTCACTATGCGCATGTTGAATGGAAGCTCCAAACCGACTACAGCCCATCCGCGCGTGGTATAACTCGTGACTCAGGAGCCACTTGACAGCTGGTCGGATCCAACCGGCCCCGCGATTTGGCACAGGCCTTGTCTACCATTTCAACACCAGGCACCATGTTGTCCAACAGCATCGCGAGCTATTTAGAGCTCGGCAGGAACGCCGTCATTTGCACCCCAGCGCACGGGCGTCGACGGCCATGCGGGAAAAGACTAAAAATATAAACAAGACCAGCAAGAGCAACTCGGCTAGCGCAAGCAACGGTCGAGCAACTTGCCCCAGTATCTGCAACACGTCCCGTTTCGCAGGCGTCTGAAACCCGTCGTCACAATTGACCCCGCGATGCCCTCCTCAAACATGCTGAATCAACCCCATGCCGGCCTTGTTGCTGAGCTTATTCGCCGCGCAGCCAGTCACAGTCCCCGGCAACGTGAATCCGTTCCCGTTTTGATCCCCCTCTCTTCGCTGCTCGCACGCTTGGCACGTTCGAGGCCGCGCAGGTCATGCTGCACCATGATGTTTCCCGTCAGCTCAGTCGGGTACATAGACGCCGCGACCGCGTCGGGCTGCCGTGTCTGCTCCTTTCAACATTGGTGAACTTGGCGCCAGCGGGCCTGGAGACGTTTCTACGCCATTGTTCGTTCTCATAGATGCGCAATGTGGTCAAGACGACACGCCCTCGTGGCACAGTGGTTGGAGGATGCGGTCAACGAGACGCTGCGGCAGGGAGGCTTGGAGATGCGGGCAGACAAGGACAAGCGGGCGCCTCAGAGATTGACGCTGACACACGCCATGCCCGCCGAGGCCACGAGCGCGGCCGCGACGACGTCGTCGATAAGGATAACGCCGACGACTCTTTCCACAACGCTGCGAGACGCACCGGCCAAGACGCCGTCCCTGCTGCCTGTACCGACGGGTCCGCCATCTCTGCCCCCCGTGGCGGTGAAGGAGCCAGATCCGCAGCCTCCCTCTCCGACGGCCACGCTGGTGGTGTCCAGCACCGCAACGGTTGTTCAAACTCCGTCGCAGGAGAGTGTCAAGACGGTCGTGGCGAACGAGGTCGAAGCCGCGAGCAAGGCGCCATTGTCTGGTGGAGCCATCTTTGGTGGATTTGGTGAGCGCTCTACATGAATTTGCCCCCGTCGAGTTTGTCAAGTTAACGCGTGGATAGCTGGATTCGCGGGTATTATTGGTTTCGCGGTGTTTCTCGGCAAGTACCGCAGGAAGAGCAAGGCCGCCGAGGCGTGAGGAGGGAGTAATATGGAATATTCATGGTCGCCGTGCCTAGTTGCCGCCGCTTTTGCAACGGGGGTTTGGATATGCTGCTTTGCACTTGGCTTCAATGTTGGTTGCGATGCCGTGCATGTACCTTTGCCGGTCGTCCAAGACGAGCTCTCTGCATTTTCTTGACAGTCTTTGACAAGGGCGTTGTTAGTTATAAATGTATATGGCGCATGTACACATGTGCCAGCGTTCCCATGACTTGTGTGGTTTAGAGGTACCAACCATGGCCAATCCATCAGTGTCCAGCATTTGACAAACAACCAAGACATGGGTTACTACCTAGGTAAGCATACGCCCGCAACCATGGTGGGAATCTCAGGCCCACAATCCGTCTGTACAGGGTACACTATCCGACGGTGGGGTGCTGCATGACTAACAAAGATTGAATCTCAAGCCCAGTACTTTTTTTGGAGTATACAGTAAATATTTCCCCCCCCCCCCCTGAAACATCGCAGTGGATCACTTTTTATGGGGAAATGTTGCACCCCTCCGAGGAAATATTACACCCCTCCGAGGAAATATTACACCCTTTATATAAAATGACCCTACTTATATAATAAGCTTATATAATATATAAAAGAGGAAGGCGGTAGTATATATTAAAAAAAATTTTTTTAAATTATAATTAAGTATAAAGGAGTTAGTATAGAACCTAATCTCCTTTTACTTATAATTAATTCTAAACTAGTTTAGAATTAGTTTAAAACTAGTTCTAAATCGGTTCTAATCTATAGCCTCTATACTTCTTCTAAAATACCTTTATATAAATCCTTACCTAGATACTAAGTATATATATAGTTAGCTTCTAAAAATCATCTTCTACCTCTATATACTAAAGAAAATATAAGTTACTTATTTATTCCTAATTCTATTATATATACTTACTATAATCTAGAATATAATTATTCTTTATCTAGGTAAGGTTCTCTATTATTTTAAATATAGTAATAACTAAGGATATACTAGCTAGATATTTAGTACTCCTATAAATTTATATAAGTATTTATAATAATATAGGCTTTAACTCTTAAATAATATAAATAGAAGCCTAAATCTATAATTATAGGATAAGGTATTTATTTAGTATAGCTAATTTTCCTAGGAGGTATCTCTACCTAAAGTAAGTTTAGAACTAGTTCTAGATTAGTTCTAAACTTATCCTAAACTAGTTCTATATTACTAAGCTTTTTATAGGATTTCCCTTAAGCTATACTATAATAACTAACTAAATAAGTTATATCTTTAATAGACTAGTTACTTATAGAATAAAGTAAAGTATAGTCTTTAAGTATATTAAAGCTAGTACTTAAAAGCTCTTAGTCTCTACCTAGTAGTATAAATATAGAGAAGAAATTTACTATACTATTACTTAAAGATAGGAAAATTAATAAGGATAAGATATAAGAGTTAAGTAGTTATACTAAGAAGTGCTCTAATTATACTAAGAGAAGGAAAGGTTACCTACTACTATATTATATAAAGTTTTATAAAGTTTAGGACTACTTTATAGATAATTTAAAATCTTAGTAATTAGGGTTCTAAACCTACTTAGATCTAGTATAAATTTAGTTTAGAACTAATCTAAAACTAGTTCTAGATTATATAAGATATTATTTTATATTTAAATTATTACCCTACCTTTAACTCTTAAATTCCTTCCTATTAAAATTCTTATATTAAATAGATTCTATTATTTACTTATCTTCTCTTATACTCTATTATAGTAGATAATATGCCTATAATAGACCTAATATTTAATAATAAATTTACTCTTCCTCTTAAATCTACTACTCCTTTATCTCCTACTAGTAGTCTTTCTAGTAGTAATTTACCTAAGATATTATATACCCTTATAAGAGAATCTTTATTTCCTATACTAGAGCTATCTAGTATATTTCTCTAAGAGGAATTTACTAACTAAGTTTCTATCCCTCTTAGACTAGTATAGTAATATTACTTTAAGATTATTTAAGAAGTTACTAATATTTATAGTAATCTATTAATAGGTAAATAAATCTACCTCTATTAAAAATACTTATATCTACTAACCTAAATATATTTTCTAGTACTAGCTAGGTAGCTAGCTATTTAGTATATACTAAGATAGTACTCTTTAGTCCTTTTATTTCTAAGTATCTAAAGATAAGTAAGGATAATATAGCTTATATTATACTAACTAAAGCTTTAATAAAGAATAAAATTAAATAGCTATAGATAATAGTATACTATACCCTTTTATTATTATAAACCCTTTTTAAACTAGTCTAGAACTAGTTTAGAACTAGTTCTATAAGCTAATAAGTAACTAGATTTAGTATATATATAAGTAATATTAAGTTAAGTAGTAGAGCTCTATATCTCTATTTAGTAGTATTCCCTATTATTAGTCTACCTTTATTTATACTAGTAGAAAAGCATATAAAAATATTCTAGACTAATAGAACTATACTAAGGTAACTAAGAAGCTATTCTAGTAACTAAGTACCTTATATATAGAGCTTAGTTACCCTTTAATTTAATAATAAGTAATTAGGTATATATATTAGTAAGTAATTTAAAACTTATTTAAGACTAATTTATTTTTACTATTTAAAGCTTTATACTTATAGCTAGGCAGGCTTTTAATAGTTAGTAGAGCTATATAGATTTTAATATAATATATTAGCTAATACTCTAGAATTCTAGATATAGTATATATATAATTTCTAATAAATATTACTTTATATTATATACTAATATAACTAGGAATTAACTAGATAAGAGTAATTATATATCTTATATATAAATATACCTAATATTAGAGAAAGTTATTATACTTTATTTTGCCTATTAAAGTTTAAACCCTTTTATAAGGAAATTTAATATATTCTTAATAATAAAACTCTTAACTATTATAAGGAGTATTATTTTATTAGTAGTAATTACTATAAATAGAAGGATTATAGTATATATTATTAAATATTATTTAATAGTTTTAAATTAGTTTAGAACTAGTTTAGAACTAGTTTAGAACTAGTACTAAATAACTTTAGCTATTAACTATCTATAGGGCCTAGTAAGAATAGTCTAGAAGACTTATAGTATAATATTCTACTTCTTTATGCTAGTAAACCTAGATATAATAAAGTTTATTATTATAGTATCTTAGGGTATATATTAGTATCTACCTCTTTTACTATACTAAACGCTATATTAAATTATAAATACCTTTTAGGATTTACTTAAAGCTATATAAAGGCTAACTACTATACTAAGTATATATATAAGCTCTTATAATTAATAAATATAATACTAATATATCTCCTATAGTCCCTTTCTTATATGCCCTATAAGTCTAGGAATTCTATATAAAGTATAATAAGAAGACTCTTATAAAGATCTATATAAGTCTTACTAATTAGGATAATATATAAGTAATTATTAATAAGTATAATCTTATTTATTATCTAGAAGGCTCCTTAAGACTTATAGTATTTCTTTAATACTAGAAATCTTAGTATAAGACTACTAGAAGGTATATTTAGTTTATAGATAATAATAATATAAACTATATTATTATATACTTTTATAAGAGCTAAGTAAAACTCTTTAAGTAGTAATCCTTTAAATTATTTAAGATTAATATAAACTATAAGTATATTTAAGAGAAAAATAATATTAAGATTATATAGGGTTAGTATAGCCCTATATTTAAAAAAAATATATTATAAAACTAATTCTAAACTAGTTCTAAACTAGTTCTAAACTAATCTAGAACTAATTAAGGGCTAGTTTTAAACTAACTATATATTAAGCCCTCCTACTTATATAAGTATTTATAAATTAAGATAATTACTAGCTTTATACCTTTATATATTATAAGGTATTTAGTATTATATAAGATACCTATAATATTATAGTATTATAAAGGTATTTAGATAGGGAGGGATTAGCTAGCATAATACTAGACTAGGATTACTAGAATCTATATAGTAGGTATATTATACTTAATTACTATTTCTTCTAGGCTATTTACTAAGATTTACTATAGGGTTTAGCTAATATCTTGCTAATATTAATCTATTACGCTAGCTATAGCACTAGTATACTAGTTAGATAGTACGGTTTTATAGGGTATATTTTATAAGAGGGATTAAAAAGTAGCTTAGTTAATATTTTCCTTAGGGGCTAGGATCCTTATATACTTAAATAATAGCTATCCTAGATACTATATCTAAAGCAGATTATCTTAAGCTACTAGATAATCTTAAGGGTAAGTATTTCTAGTACTATTATTAAGTATAAAATTAACTTATAGTTTATAGAGTCTGATCTATATATATGGTTTTAGGTCTATTATAAGCACTAAATACTAATTCGTACTAGTCTTAATACTATATATAGTAGTAGGCTAATTTCTAATTAGAATATCTTATAAGACTATATAAATATTATTAAGATACTTTATTAGGTCTTATATCTCTAGACTAGTTACTATATAATACTACTTAACTATATTATAATATAAGTTCCTTAATATTAATTTATAGATTAGTTTTAAACTAATAAGGAATTAATCCTATTTTTAGTTACTAAGATTTTAATAGAAATATACTTTTATTAGATAACTTATATTAAAGATATAGTATTCCTATAATATAGAGGGATATATTAATAACTAGACGTTTCTACTATATAATAGAAATAAATAGTATATTATATATATTATTAATATATTATAGATACTAATTCCCTACTAGAAAAATCATAAGCTTAGTAACTTTAGTAAATATGCGAATATATTATAGGTATTACTTAAGAGGAACTTTAGAATTAATTTATAATTAATTCTAGTATAGAGATACCTAGTAAAGTAATGCCTAGTAAAGTAACGCCTAGCGAAGTAACGCCTAGTAAAGTAACGCCTAGTAAAGTAATGCCTAGCTAAGTAATGTCTTACTAAGTAACGTCTTACTAATATAGAAGATATAGAGAAAGGAGTATAATAGCTAGATCTAGCACTAGAGTAAGTAGTAGGTCTAGCTCTAAAGTAATATCTATTAATAGCTATAATACTCTATTATAGGCATCTTTATTAGGTATATAACTTTACTCTAGATAGCGCTTAAACTAAGCTAGAAGTTTAAGTATACTAGTAAATACTAATAATAAGCTTATATTAAGAGAGGCTCTTATAGAGGCTAGGTTAGCTCTATTATAGTAGAGAGAAACTATATAATAATATAAGATTAAATTACTTAAGGCATAGCTTAAATAATAAAGACACTAAAGATAGTATATTAGAGTTTAGTTATAGTTTAATTATAATAAAATACATTATAAACTAGTTATAAACTAGTTTAGAACTAGTTATAGAATAGTTATATAACTTAGAGTAACCCCTTATTTTAAACCTAGAGTAGGGTATTACTAGTAATTAAGGTACCCTATATCTTATATATATAATATATATATAGTATAGAGTAGGATAAAGTAAGACTAGAGTTATAGACCTTATATATAAGTAGTACTAGTAATATATCATATGCTATAAATTATTAACTAGAATATTTATTTTATTAAGAATAATATAGTAATAAACTAGCTAAGCTATACCTTAAATAGCTATATAAGAATAAAGGTAGAAGTCCTATATAAAGGGATAAGTAATCTCCCTTTTAACTAAGGTCCTAGGAAGAGTATTTCTATTTTAATCTCCTCTCTTAGGGAAGAAATAAATATAATAGTATTTAGTAGCTATAATAACTATAAACTTTAGGAGGGGGGCTATAGTAGCTATTTAATTCTACTATTATAGTATATTAGGTCACGTCCTAATTACTAGATATTATTATAGTACCTATAGATAGTAAGCCGCCTCTAGGCGTACTATATAACATATTAATACTAATAATTATAATTAGTCTATCCCTAGGGAAGTAGGTATAATTACCTTTTTATAGTAAAAGAGTTTAAGAGGTTACTCCTCTAAGTATACTATTTACCTTTATATAAGATAAAATTAAACTCTAAACTTATAAACTAGTTCTAAATTAATTTAAATTATTTTTACCCTTTTTTTTAAAAGAAAGTAAAAATAACTAAGACTAAATTAAGAAGGAATATAAACTAGTTCTAAACTAATCTTAAATTTTTTCCTTTTTTTTTTCTTTTTTATTTAAAAAAAAAAGATAACTAAGACTAAAATAAATTAAGAATAAAGGTAAACTAGTTCTAAACTAATCCTAAATTTTTTAATAATAAAGTACCTAAATATTATAAAGATTATTATCCTTTAATAAAGGATAGTAGCCTATATATTAGTAGTATATTAGTTTCTAGGTACTACTATATATTTTTAAGGAAAACTTATAACCTAACTCTATATATAAAGGGTAGTGCTCTTTATTACTAGTAAGGCTTACCCTTTAATATATTTCTATGATTTTTATTTTCCCTAATTTATATTAGGGAATTAGAAGCTATACTAATAATATATTAGTTAGGAACTAATTTTAAACTAGTTTATAATATATACTAGATAGATATCTTTATTATTATTATTATTATTATTATTATTATTAATAGATATTAATAAAATTTTATTAGAACTAGTTTTAAACCTATTCTATTTATCTTTATTAATGTCTATATTATTATTATTATTATTATTATTATTATTATTATTATTATTATTATTATTATTATTATTATCTTTATCTTTATCTTTATCTTTATTATAATTATAGTTATAGTTAAGGTTAAGGTTATTATTATTATTATTATTATTAGTAATAAAAAAACTATTTTAGTCTAGCTTTAAAAATATATTAGAACTAATTTATAATTAATTTATAAAATCATATACTATTTATTATAATAATATATTAAGTTAGGCTATTACTTATTTACTAGCTATAATAGTAGCTATAGTATGATTTAAAGAATTAGTATGTAACTATATTATAAGCCTAGTTAGGGGGAGGAAGAGAGGGATTAGAATAGGGGATAGTAACTAGCCTTAGACCTAGGGCTTTTAGAGAGTCTAATTAGGATAATGCCCTATAATAAGATCATAGTACTATCCTAGAAATAATTATTAACTAGTTATAAAAGAGTTAGGAACTAGTTTAGAATTAGTAACTTATACTATATCTCTATATTAAGATTACCCTAATTAGCTCTAGATCTATAGTACTTAACCTTATATTAGTGTTTTTTTTTATAATACTTCTTTAAGTTAGACTTGCTTAAAAATTTAATAGCCTTTATAAAAATAAGTTTAGAACTAATTCTAAATTAATTATAAAGTACTTATATAAGAGTATACTATTCTATTCTTATAGAATCTATAATACTATTTACTAGGCATAATAATGATTTTATTAATCTAGAAAATTATTAATAGATTAGTTAGTAACTATTTTAGAATTATTTCTAAACTTATACTATATTAGTCTTAATTAGAGGTAATAAGTTATTACTTAGCTAACTACTAATTAAGTACTACTAGTATACTAGAGAGTCCTTATATATTTATACTATAGTTACTATTATACTTTTTTATTTAATTAGAATTAATCTTAAACTAGTTTAAAATTAATCTTTATAATAAAGGTTAGAATAGTTTAAAATAGGTTTAGAACTAGTTCTAGATAAGTTCTTTTATACTTAAAAAAAAGAGGCTAGGGAATATAATATAATAGTAGGAAGAATTTATATTATTATAACTTTATAACTATAATAAATTAAAAGTAAAGATATGCGCGTATATACATTTAATTATTACGTGATTATGAACATGCGTGTGTATATGCATTTAATTATTACGCGATTATGAACATACACGCGTATATACATTTAATTATTACGCGATTATAAAGATGCGCGCGTATATGTATTTAATTATCGCGCGATTATAAATATGCGCGCGTATATACATTTAATTATTGCGCAATTATAAAGATGCGCGCGCATATGCATTTAATTATTACGTAATTATGAAGATACGCGCGCATATGTATTTAATTATTATATAATTATAAAGATGCGCGCGCATATGTATTTAATTATTACGCGATTATAAAGATACGCGTATATATGCATTTAATTATCACGCGATTATAAACATACATAAGATTTTCCTAGTATTATAAGCAACTTTATATTAGCTAGTTTATAACTAATTAAAGATCGGTTTAGAACTGGTTTGCATAACCTTAATTATATAAGATTATATAAAGGGTGTAACATTTCCTCGGAGGGGTGTAACATTTCCTCGGAGGGGTGCAACATTTCCCCACAAAAAGTGATCCACTGCGATGTTTCAGGGGGGGGGGGATGAAATATTTACTTTACACTCCTTTTTTTGCCCATCTCCAATCGACAAACCCCAGGAAAATAGGCGTCAGTTTCAATCGCTCCTAATGGGTCAAGTTTTGGAGCGTGCTGAAGGCGGTTTAATTGGTTGAAAAAAGGCGTCTCCGCGGCCAGGCCCGTCATATCCTCTCTTCTGCTCCTGCGCACGCCATGATGCCTGGAAGATCGAGCCGAGCACACCAGCGAGGCGTCGACCGCCGTGCCACGGAAAACACGCCCCTTCTCCAGGACGACGGCAGTTCCATCTCCAGCGTCTCTACGGAATGCCCAGACCGCCTGGAAAATGGCACGGCAAAGCCCGACGACGCGGACAAGCCGCTGCCCAAGGGCCAGATTCTCCTGCTGTGCTATGCCCGGGTGATGGAGCCGATTGCCTTCTTCTCCATCTTCCCCTTCATAGCGCAGATGGTCCAGCGCAACGGAAACCTCGCCGACTCGGACGTCGGCTTTTATAGCGGCATCATCGAGTCCATCTTTTCCGCCACCCAGACCCTCGTGCTCATCTTCTGGGGCCGGCTCGCGGACAAGGTCGGCCGCAAGCCCGTCTTGGTTTGCAGCCTGTGGTGCATGGCGGCCGGGCCGGCGCTCTTCGGCATGGCCACCAGCATCGGGGAGATGATCCTGTTCAGGTGTCTGGCCGGCGTCTTCTCGGGCTCGGGCCTCATCATTCGAACCATGATTGGCGACCACAGCACGCCCAAGACCCAGGCCCTCGCCTTCAGCTGGTTTGCCTTTGCCGGCAACCTGGGCATCTTCCTGGGCCCAATCATCGGCGGTGTCCTGGCAGATCCCGTACACCAGTACCCGGGGCTGTTTGGCGGCATCGACTTCTTCCAAAACTACCCGTATGCCCTGCCCGGGTTCGCTGTCGGCCTCATCAGCGCCACGGGCGCCCTGACATCGATGCTGTTCCTCGAGGAGACGCTGCAGAGGGACGAGGTCGCCGCCCAGGGTCCCGTCCACCCGCCCCAGGTCCCCGATGCTCCAAGAACGCCAATCCGGCAGCTGGTCAGCGCCGCGGGCGCCCTGACATCGATGCTGTTCCGCGAGGAAACGCTGCAAAAGGACGGGGTCGCTCCCCAGGGTCCCACCCTCCCGCCCCAGGTCCACGATGCTCCAAAAACGACAATGCGGCAGCTGGTCGCGGCCCCGGGCGTGGGCGCCGTTCTGTGGATCTACTGCCACGTCATGCTCCTCGCCTTTGCCTTCACCGCCATCCTCCCCGTCGCGCTGTTCACTCCCGTTGCAATAGGCGGCATGGGGTGCTCGGCCGTCCAGATATCAATGTACATGGCCGCGCAGGGCGGCAGCCAGGCGCTCTGGCTGCTGCTCGCCTTCCCCTTCCTGCAGCACCGGCTGGGCACCAAGGGCGTGCTGCGCATGTGCGCGCTTGCGTACCCGCTCTTCTTCGCCGGCTACATTGCCATGAACACGCTGCTCCGCGACGGCGGCACGGCGGCCATGGCCTGGTTCTGGATTCTCGGCTCCGCCGTGGCCCTGGTCGGGCCCGGCGTGTCCATGTCCTTTACCGGCGTGCAGCTGGCCCTGAACGACGTCTCCCCCGCGCCTCACATGCTGGGCACCCTCAACGCCATCGCCCTGACCTGCACCAGCGCCATTCGCTCCTTTGTTCCCGGCGTCGCCACCGCAGTCTATGCCGTTGGTGTTCGGCACCAGATCCTGTGGGGACACTTGGCATGGGCGATACTCGTGCCCATATCGATGGCGCTGGTCGTTTGCGTAAGGTGGCTGCGCCCAGATAGAGACTGAGTGCTTGATGCTCCCAGGCTCTAGTCTGCGGGTGAAGTCTTGACCATGGAGTTGCCATCCTCCAAGTTTTCAGTGGCTGTGTCAATACACCAAACCAGTCTAGCACTTTATACCCAGTGTGCCCTTGAGCTTCCGCATGTAGGCAGAGCCCAAGCTATTGCGAGGGTTGGTATTGTGCCATTCGACCTACCGCCTTGCGGCGCATCAAGTGTCGGTTGCTTCGTGCCCCGGCGTCACATGAAGAAGCTCATTCCGCAGTATAAAGCGGTGTATTCTGCACGGGGTGTGATACCGCCACATACTCTACTGTGACACTTGGCATGAGCTGCCAGACCAAATGGGCTAGTGGCTGAAGATCAACCCTGCCGCCAACGTTGAACCTCTGTGCTCACGCCCACACCCAAGTGCACAGCAGTGAGGTTTAATCACAGGCTGTAGGCTGCTTTCAGGTTGTTGAAAAGCGTCACGTTGCGTTGCCGGGGGCTTGGTTACAATTTCTCGAAAAATGGCCATGCTGCACAGCTCAAAGGGGCCATGGATCCTTGGGAGATTGTCGCCCTGTTTCCGTAGCCAAACCACCAATGCCGAGTGTGATTTTGTCGTCTAGTTCTAAAGGCTAGTGCGTTATTACAGCGGGCACCATGTGTGATTCAAGCGGCATCGGTACATGGAAGAATACAGCGGCTGACAAACGCGTGCATTTCCTGCAAATATAAATTTTCCTCTACCTGATATTACCTTGGGAACAACCTTGGCATATATAGACTCCCAGAGCCTCTTATTGCGCTGGCTGTCCTCCATCTATAGAATTGCGTGAATAACAGAATCAATTGACCACCATGTGTTGTGTCATCGCATGGGTTGGCCGCCAACGGAAATTGGCAATCAAGACCCAAGGCTTTAAACAATGTGCTCGGGTAGCTTGTTATTAGATCCCGGATGTTGGTTACGTGCCCTTCGCCAGTTAAAGGTTGTAACAGGTTTCGTCCTGACGGTTTCCCTGAGTTTCTCCTCACTTCGGTGCATCCAGGCGCCGGCAGATGCCGTGCTAACCGGATAGAGAGGCATGCTGTCTGGGCTCATCAGGAAGCCGCTTGGGTTCTGCATGTCGTATGAAGCAATTATGTCCAACTCGGCAGCAATCTGTTCGCAAAAGCCGTCAAGCGGCAAATCGTTGACGTCTTGTCCAAAGGGGTTCTCAATCTCACGGCCAATAAGAAGCAGTCCCAGAATGATATACGATGCTGCTAGAGTGGCGGGGATTGTCACCCATCCCACAGACTTGACCAGCTGAAAAGGCAGAAGCACCACGTAAACCCAGGTAATTTGGCTAATGGCAATGGTATATGCGATTGGCAGGGGAGTGTTGAGCACACGCTCACAGCCAGTCATGACGTCGTTGAGGGCACTCAAGTTGTTGTAGGCCAGGGTCTGTTGCATAGGCACCTTCAGCTGGTCATTCCTGACCATGTCATCGATTGCGACGGCGAGGTGATTTAGAATTTCGAGTGGCAGGTTGCCGAGCGGACGTGTCGCCTTCTTCAGCGTCTTGCGGGGGTTGCTGGCGGCAAAGGAAACACCAAGGTACTCCCCTACAGCTTTGAAGAGGTTCTTTTTGGGCACCTCGTAGGACGATGCGTCCTCGGTTGTGGCATCTTTGGCAAATGTGTTCAAGTGCCCGACGAGGTTCTGCAAATCGGGGTATGCGGTATACGGCTCGAATCGCAGCGAATGTTTGAGGGCAACCGCAAAAGCAACAATCAGGTTCATGGAGCTAAGCTTCTTCAGAGTCGACTCTCGAGGGTCGGCGTTGGGGCGATCCAATCCGTGAATCCAAAAGATGCGGCCTAGAACCTGTGATGACAAGACCAGGGATGCCCAGTACTTGCGGCCCTCGGCATAACGCTCATATGCAGTTGAATTTCGGAAAGAAAGACCAAGACCAACAACGAAACCAGTAATGGTCAGGAGAACCGACTCGACGCCTAGAAAGTGAACCCTCATGCTAATGACGGTAATGGCTGTTGACCATATGGCCAAAAAGCCCATAGGGAGGATCATCTTGGGCAAGATGCTGCCGTGCATCTGAAGGAATAAAGGCCATTTTGAATGCTTGGAAGTGTCTCGTGGGCCAGTGAAATAGTCGTCGATTTCGAGCGAGGTTCGGCGTTGAAAGTGAAATGGCGAGTAAGGAACGCTTGGTGAAATTGGAGATTGGATATCTCCAGGTTGTGCCTCAACTGTGAGCTTCTTCTCGGGAGCTGTCTCCTGAGAGACAGACTTGGACGTGTCCAGAGGCGTCACATCAACATAGCCGTCTTCTCCCATGGTGTCTCACACAAACTCTAGGGGAAGCAATCTCGAAAAAATAAAAAAATAAGAGGGGAGAATGACAAGGTTGAACGACAGTGATGGGGTGGATGATATTAGGTCAACAACGGCGGTGCCAGATTGCAGGTCAATTGAGGACCATAGCGAGAGAATAGGCCGCGTAATCAGTCCAGAAGGTCAGGAGATGGGAGCAAGGTAAGAAGACACAGGAAGAAAAAAAAAGGAAGAAAAAAAATACTAATCGATGTCGGCAGAAGACAAGGAGGCTTTTGTCCCAAGTGCCATTGTAATAAGAATTGTCAATCCTCGGGCGCTAGAAGGCAGTGGCAGGAGTAACGGTGGTGCCTTCCCAACTCAGCCAGTCAGGTGTGTGTCCTGGACTCCTGGACTCCTGGACTCCTGGACTCCCGGACGACTCCTGGTCGCCTGGGTCCCTCCATCAAGGTTGCGGCCCAGTTTCGGCCTCCTTGTCGCAGCCACTGCCAGCAAATCCACATGGGCTTCAATTTTTCACCAAGCCAACAAAACTTCGGGCAAATCAGTGCTTTGTGCCCAAGACGGACCCCGCTGGGGCAGGGGCGGCCTGCAAGTACCGGCCGTTGCCAGCAGCCTCACGGGCCTCAGAAGCGACGGTTTGAAACAAGTGGCGGATTCTAAAGTTGACATCGAGTGGCAGAATCCCGACGCAGGTAAGCCCGTTGGGCCCGCAGCTCGTATTCTGTCCGGCACCAACCTCAATAGTAGGCAAAGGGCATGGGTTAAGATTGCTCAATGCTACAGATTAATCACAAGCCGCAGCGCGTTTGGTCATGCATATTGATTGATGTGGCGAACAGCGTCAACATGGGACGAGCGCCACCTGCCAAGCAACAAGACCCTAGCTAATTGATGATTTCGCAGCAGGTCAATGTCCTGAGACGAATCGCGATGACGAGTAACGTATCACAGACGAAGTGATGCAGCCAAGAGGAAACAAGCATTTTAGCCCTTGCGAACCCAGAAATTGAGCTACTAGCCCACGGCTGGTCCCGCGAGAGCAAAAAGTCAAGAATCATGGAGTCTTGCTGCTACGAATGAGGTGTAACACTGCAGCACTCAGCCCGGCCTGGACTGTACATGCAATGTCCATCAAGGACGGCCTCGAACTGGCATTTTCCCAATCACAGCCTCAAAATGCATGAGAGCGACAAGTCACAGAGCGACAAGTCATGAGCTGCCCAACGCTCCGTCACAGCCACGGTCAGGCCAAGATCCACAAGGCTATACCGCTGGTGACGTGGCGGCCATTCAAAACATGCCTGGCCCACCAAGGCCAAAACCCCTGAATTGGGTTTTTATGGCTTCAGGCGGTCGAACAGGATGTGGCCCAACTCGCTTTGTATTGCACCCAAGCGTATTCCCGGCATGATGGAGGACGGAGTACATAACAGGGTGTACAATGTCTTGGAATTAAAGCTTAATTTAACTCTGATCAATTTCCAGAACCCATGTTTCTTGAAATGCCAGTGGCACAATGCCGCCGCCTGTCAGACTTGGCTTCTCCATTCACTTGGTCATTCTACAACGGCGTCTACAACATGTCACATGCCCCGTGTCTCTTCGGCTGTCAGTGGCGATGTCCTGAGTGCCCCTATTACCAGCCAATTTTGTTATCGCTGCAGCCATCCCCAACGTATCACTTTCCAAGTGTTTAACCACAGACCTTGGAGCTGCCCACCGGTCAAATTGTGGACAAAAGCATGTTGGTCATTTGTGCAGGCGAAAGCTGCTCCTCAATTTTTACACGGTCAAATTCTTTCGCAGGTCAGGTACGTGACAAACTGCTGGACCGGTTTCAACGTAACCGCGACACCTCGCACAAAACTTGGGTGCACTTGTGTTGACTACTTTGTCACCTACAGTGTGACTGTACCATGCGACAATGGTTAAGAGTTTTATGTTGCATTGCCCGAACAATTTAGCGTCGCGATTCGTACGCCATTTCAGAAAGCTTTGTGGTGGCTTCCGTCACTAATAAGAAAATGACATGAAAAGGCAAACATGGGCCAACCACATTCAGTATTTCCCCTCTGATAGCTTCTCCAGTGGCGCATTCCACAAGTTCATGGAAAGGGTGCTTGGTGACTAACCCGCCAAGTGTGAGGCCTCGACATGGAGGAGGGAGGGCTCATGTCATTTGTCCCCCCGAACGACATTCCTCTTTGGACCATATCGCTTCTTTCTCTGACGGACGAGTGCCACTCTGGTACCTGCACCCAAGATCCCTCCCCCGCGTACCTGCGACTCACCGAGACGCCAGAAGCAGGCACAAGAACATTTAAAGCACTGCCTGTTCCCGCTAACGCGCTGGAACATGTTGACTCTGATGAAAGCTGTTTCCCCTGGACCATTGTAAGTTCCAAAGCTTCAACAATTTTCAAGGTCCCGCCATTCTGGATAGCAATTCGGCTAGGCGCGTGTGAACTGTTGCAGCTTGGCAGAACAGGCTCGTCATGCTGTCAGGCGAAAGAAGCAACGACTACTCGACCTACTAGTCTTCCAAACACAGACAAGCGAAACGGGAACCGGTCGGAGACGATTCGGGAAAACAAGGTCTCTGGTCCGTCCCTGCTTTGACGGCCATGGAGCGCCTTCCACACTTGGGTTCATGACTTAAACTAAGCCCTGCATCCACATGTCCCTTGTGTGCAATTATCACGTCCCGTGGCACTGGCCCAAGGAGAAGTTGGCTCCATTGGAAAGGAGGTCGTGTCGTCTCCATCTACAGCGTCACATGCTTCTACTAGGCGGTACTTTCACCTCTTGGGACGACCTCTTCAAGGAGATTGTTAATATTTACTAGAAAAGAAAAAGCTCAATATAAAGGTTACATGCCAGGGCTACTGGTCATATGATACGACGTGAAAGCAAAAGAACTAATACCATTTCGATGATGCAGAGGTGCCGACAGACGGTGAATCTAGAGGGCTCGAAGCCGGCAACTCGACGGGCTCGAGGTAAGGGGTATAGGCCATGAGCTCCTTGATCTCTGTGCCTTGCAGCTCGGCTTGCGGTTTGGCCACGGGTTGGGTCATGGGTTGGGTCACCGGCTGGGTTATCGGCTGGGCTATCGGCTGGGTCATCGGCTGGGTCATCGGCGGGGTCAGCGGTTCGATCGGCGATGTGTGCTCGCTCGGAGGCTGCTCGCTCGGAGAGTAGACCGACTCCGCAGACCGGCGCTTGCGTCGTCGCCAATAAAGGAGGGCCCCTAGCAGGCCGGCGGCCACCGCCACCACGGGAATGGTGACACCAACGGCTGCCTTTGCGCCCGTTGATAAGCCCGAGGCTGGACTCGGCTGCGGCGCTGATGTGGCGATGTTGTGGGGGCCGCCAGAGGTAGAGCCCAAGATGTCAAAGATGTCCGAGCTCGTTTGCATTGTTTGCATTGATTCCATCGTTTGCGTCGTTTGCGCAGTTTGCGCAGTTTGCGCAGTTTGCGTCGTTTGCGCTGTTTGCGCCGTTTGCGCCGTTTGCGTCGTTTGCGTCGTTGCTGCTGTTGATGTCGCCTGGAGATCCGTGGATTCATAGACCATACGAATGCCAAGCGCGTTCACGCCGGCCGGGCTCTTGAATAGGGCGGTGCTGAGCAATGTTTTGCCATTGACGACCTGCGTCACGGGCAACGTGGTAGCGGAGCCAGGGGGGCCGATCCATGTGCAGAACAAAGTTGAGAAGGTCCCTCGCAGGGTGTTTGTATCAAGGCAGCCAAGCGTGACATCTTGATAGGTCGGGCAGCACGTCACTGTCGTTATTGACGACACTCCAGTCGTATCCTGGCATGCTGATAGGTATCCAGAAGGGCAGATGAGACCGGGGGAAAAGTAGGCGTCGTTCTTGAAGTTGGAAGGCAGACATGATGTTTGGGCATCTATCATGGCCAGGAAGCCCGAGAAACCGATGCCATCGCACTGGGAACTGCGAGAGAATGTAGTGGTCAGGGGCCGGGGAGCGAAGGATGTGATGACAGAAGGAGGCTTAGTCGATGCTGACATTGTGTAACAAATGTGACGAATTGCAGTGCGCGGAATGAGTTGAGGTCGGCTCGCGACTTTACGTGTGACGATGACGGTTCCTTATCAGGATATCATGCACAGGAGGTATGATGCGGTTCAAATGGCAACTCCAAATCAGCATCAGGATGAAGAGAAGGAGGAGGAAATGTCTCAACAGAGGCGATCCCTTTTACGCCTGAATACGACAGTGACAAGGTCGACATACGCCACGACCGGATATATCAGTTTCTGCACTCCGTAGGGCCAGGCTTTTGTCGTCCCTGAGCAGTTTTCTCTCCAAACCCACCATCCTGTTTAGCCGGGCTTACTTGCATGCTGACGATTTAGTGCGTGTTGAGTGTGGAGCAGATTCATCCACGTGTGCTTCAGGTCGCAGGTATAAAGGAAGGAGGCAGGCCACCAGCGGCAAGCTCGTCAAAAGCACCAACATGACGGCTTCTTCATTGCGCTTGGTTGACTGGCTGCCATGCCACCACTTCCACAGGCATGGAGGCGGGCATACATAAGCGCTGAAAGGCAACGCAACCGAGGGCTGCCATTTTTGTCGTCCATCGGCCCGCAGTGTTCTTCCGATGTTTCTCCAGGGTGTAAGATTGGTCGGATTGGTCAGGTACAGCCGTTGAGTGGCTTTGAGGCGCCAACGTGCAGCCAGCAGCCAGGCACACTGCGCCTCCCTCTACCATGATTGCCTCGGTTTGCGAAACATGCCATTGTCCTCGGCCATTTCTTCAACGACGGCCAGCACAAGGCGGTTCGCAAGGTCGGCAATAGATGCTGCTCAACTGTGGTTGGGTCGCGATATGAGTAAGTACATTGTGATCCGATGTGAGGATCACGCAGCGGGAATGGGGTCATGGCGGATTGACCCGGCCAGCGAGGTCTTTGCAGGTGATGAGGTATTAAGAGAGAGAGAGCGTATGGGACACCCCGGCACGCGTGACTTTGCTTCATAATGGGTGGAGCACCTAACCAAATAAGCACCGTACCGCCACGTGATTTGTTGCCGGTGACAGACAAATTGCGGGCCGCAAGTGGGAATTGACAAAGGCCTGGAGTTGGCATTTGAGTGGAGCCAATCTCATTTCCTTGAAGATTGAAGACCCAAACCTCCTACAAGTTATAAACATCCCCTCCCATCATGCCGCCCACCGTCTCCGTTGTCTCCATCCTCTTCTTCTTCTTACTCATTTCCCAAACCCATATCCGGCTCTTCAAATACAAGGCCGTGTTCCCGTTCCGGCAGGACTGAGCCGGATGTGCTGTGCTTTATGCCCTCGCTGTCCCTGGGTATTTGTAACTGATGTGGTTATCCCCATAGAGACATGATTACTAGCAAGTGCAAGCCTTGCCGTGAGCTTCTCTTTACCATGTATGCTCGTCAAGGACACACAGAGCAAGTTTATATGGGAGAAGCCTGCCAGTCCTAAGCATTCATTACATGACAATTAGTAATCTGCAGTAGCCAAGAGTATCTCAGTCCACGCTAGTAACATGTCGCTTTAGTCTGGCCAAGCGTACGCTTTGACCAATATACCAAGTTTCATTCATCGATGTGCCTTTGATTTGCCGCTTCTTTATTGACACTTGACGTAGTGTCACACTAAAAAGTGGACCTTTTAACGCTCTACGGACGTGTCCCAACTGGACAGTGAGATGTGATGCCAAGAGACTGCTACTCCCAGCAGGTACTTGCGTCTTTGGACGATTTCACACCTCACTCAACCCCACTCTTTGCCGACATCACCTTGCCAAAATGCAAGGCTTAGGTGCAAGACTATTAATACTGTCGTGTCCCCCAGACGAAACACAAACAAGCAATAGGTGAATAGCTGAGAGTGCAATATGTCGCAGACAGAACCACTGCGGCACTTCCGCGGGTTCGTTGGGCCCACCGGTCTGGAGGGATTGGCGCAAAAGTGCAAAACCTAACCGGTTACGAGTCTAGTGCTTATACGTGCTGTAAAAGGTGGATTATAGGTGCATCTTTGGCTGCATGTGCATCTTTGGCTGTACTACCCTAGGTAGTTAACCATTAGCAGCTAAAATTTACCACCACACTAAAGAGCATAAAAAGTAGTGCATATTTATCGCATGCCTCTAGTGACTATATTTAGTATAGTCTTTTTTTTTATAGAAAGCGCTATAAATTAAGAATGCAGCATTTGCTACCTTTTAGTGCCTTTTGGTGGATTTGTTGCACGTCCCTGCGCAAGCCAATCCGCAACCTAAACTTTCTACTCTTTCCGGATTGCTGCATCATTGGTACTAGTTGCGGTTGCGGGCCGCCTAATCTTATCCACCTACTGCTAGGGGTTCTGAATTAGAGCGCCTTGCTGGCCATTAAATGTTAAACTTGACAAGGTGTGGGTACGAATCGTGGCTGCTTCCGTTTCCTGTGGCATGCCACGGTTCTTCATATCACCAACGGCAAGGATCGTATATGCGTGTTGGATGAATGTCACAGAAGCTGCATTCTTGTGATGCGTTGACTCTTTCCTACAGGACTTCAGCATAGCTTTTATCGCCCCCTTGGCTGCCACTACCGTTTACTCGACGGGTACAGATGAGTCAAGAATCCGTCCGATACAGTGCCAGACGTGTGGGAATATGTAGATGATAAGTGACGTGCTCAGCCCGTCAGCTCAAAGACAATGTAGGGCAGCAATACCCGGCATGCTTTTAACAAGACCATTACCGACTCCACGATGGTCATTGGTAGTTTCCGAACCGGCCTGGACGAGAATAAAATCCAAATTGAAAAAAAGGCAACGGCAAAGAAATGATATACAAGGGTCAAGGGCTCTCTGGTAATGCCACCCAGCAAGCCTGCAGGCCCATCCACGCAGATACCGCCTCGTCTAAAATACTCGAAGCAGCCTTGTCGAAGGACCTCCAGGTAACAGTCGTCGGCCGCGAACAGGGAGTACAATGCTTGAGCCAAGATGTTGATCACAAAGGTATGCCATTTTCGCCGCCAGTGGAAGACGGTCAACTGCTGAAGAACCAGAGTGGTATTCTCGAAATCTGGCGTCCGCGATGGGTCAAGTAATTCGCTTAACAAGACTACATCGTTCAGCGCGACCGTCATGCCTCCCCCAGTAAGAGGGTGGCGCATATTCAGCGCATCTCCAGCAATGATGAGACCCGGTGTACGATTGGGAGCTGCTGGCAGAAACGAATTCGGCATGCAACGGAGGTTGTCTTTTTCGAGACTAATGGCAAAGGTTGGTTGGACAGATGCGGGCAGGTTAGGCAAAACCCTGCGCTTGATGTAGTTCAAGACTCCGCCGTTGGCCGACTTTGCATCCTCGAGGCCCTCGGGAACGTTGATGAGCGCTCTCGTCTCTCGGCTTCCGATTTGATAGAGAAGGACGGGAGAGAAACTGCCAAGGAGAACGTGACCAAAGCCCGGCGATGGCAGCACGGCATCCTGCAACTCGAGCGCCCAGAATCTCGAGTGGGACTCTGCTTTCCGCGAAGCCTTGGCGCGAAATTTGCTCTTATAGCCATCTGCAATTATAGAAAGAGGCGCGAAGAAGCAGTCGGGCCTCCCTTCGGTCAAGGACTTGACCCCTAGCACCTGGTCGGTGTTTTCAGCCGTGACTAGACCAGTAACCAACGTCTCCACAAGCGTGATGTTGGCCTCCCTTGCGGCACACTCTCTCAACGCCCGAACAAAGCGGCCATGGTGGAAGGAGCGGCCTCGGGGCCTCTCAGAAAGAGAGGTGCATGTCGAAGAAGTTTCGACGGGGTAGGGAATGGTGACGGCTTGACCATGGTAGAACACTTCATAGCCCCTGACGGGAATGCTGTCGATGCCATCAAGACAGGTTCCAAGCCCCAAAGTCTCCAAAGCCCGTACGCCACCCGGTTGCAGTAGTTCTCCAACAATCCGAACCGGCTCCTTGAGCGAGCGCTCAAGCAAGAATACCGAGCGATTCTGTCGAGCGAGAGTAATGGCGATGGCAGTTCCGAATATGCCTGCCCCAACGACTACCACATCCGCATGCTGGTGACTTTTGCTTCGTGAATCGGCCGCTTCCGGTTGGGCAACGACCATGGCAAGGTTATTTAATAGACGCTAACAGACGTAGAGGCAGCTTGGATCAATTGGTTCTCGTGCCGATGGGGGACGTGAATGATTGGATTTTCAGGGTGAGCTGTGTGAAGATGATTAGGAGGAAATGTTGGTAGCACCTGCAATAAAAGGAGTCCGTAATTTAGAGGGATCTACTCCCGCCCTGCCCCACTTTATTGACGCAGATGCAAGTTGGATTAACATGTGATCAACGGCAACAGCTGGCGGGCCAAGTGACATGATCAAATATTACATGAGATCATCGGTTAATGAAAAGAATTTTCGTATCGGGACATTTGTGACACAATTTGGCACAGAACTGTGGCCGACACCTTCCAAACGAGCAACTCACTTGGTCTCACTAATCTGACCTCTGCGTGTGTTTAGACATGGCGTCATGCAGAGCTTACCTCGGTTGGTGTATTTGTTGACATATGGTGACCCCCTGACAGGCGTTAGCGGACGCGAGAACATGATTGCCGGATAAGGCTGTCAAGAAGACTTGACGTAATTGCTGCATGTCATAAAATCATTCATATCAGAAGTCGAAAGGCTGGCCAGCCACCCTGATTCAGCCTTGTAAACTGAAGATAACATCATGAACCTTTCTCAGGCACCCAAGTCAGCTGGCACAAAAGGTGACTGAACCGGCGCCCGGATCTCAAAGAACCTCAGAAAACCGCCTGATAAATAAGAGCCTACTGCCGTACGAAGCAAGTGAGTAGTCAGAATACTCTTAATGAAGCTCAGTACATGGGCCAGTGTCTGGGCTGTGGTATCAATTTGGAAGGCTCACTGTATACAGATCACTGAGCAACTTCAGTATTGCATCCCGAGGCCATTGACTTGCCATTATGTCCTGCGATGGGGTAGGGGGCTTTCCCCGCAAGATTCAAGTACAGCAAACGTGGGAATTCGCGCTGATTTGCCTCGGTCTACTGGTACTGCCTTTGTCGAGGTCTGAGAGCACACGATTCCGAGCATGAAATTGGGATTTCGCTTCGTTTATGACAGTGGCAAATTGCTGCTCCAAACTTTGCTTCAAGGAGGCACTTGTTCCCCTTATCAATGCACTGCTGCCCTTTGTCTCAACGCGTCTGCACTCTTCCAAACTGAAGAACTGCCTTTCCGCCTCGTCTCTTTCGTCACCCGAGATTTTCCATCTGCCGGAATCACACTATCATTCTCGAGCCCATTTCGATTTGTCAGAATAAACCATCCAAAAGGCAATTTATTGGCGTTGTTCTCATTCCGACCAAGACTGACGTAGTATACTAGTTATCCTATTATATAGGTGATCAACTGGTCAAAATTGTTTCTTTGCCCCCATCTCAGTGCCGGCACCACACTTCGCGCCGCCATTGCCCGAACCAGGGGCTTGGTTCTGATGACGATCTCCGGCAGATTGTGCCACGCCCAATTTTGTAGTGTGACAAGTAACCTAGCTGGCTTATTATTAGGGCGTTTAATAGGCAGATAGGTTACTAGTTTAGGGTCCTGCTACTGGGCTGAGGCTGGGGCGCATTGAGCCTTCAGCGTTCTTCAAGCCTCTGACCATAAGATGATGCACCGAGGACATTTGAGCAAAGCGAGAGCATTATAGCCTCGGTAATGTAAGCTCAACGACGGCTATTTCGCACCAGAAATACATATCCAGCGTTTTCCATCTCATGCCGCCTGAATTTCCTGCCCTAATCTGCCGATAAATCTTTCAAACACTTCCTCTGAAAATAGCCATGGGAGGTGAAAAGTCTCCCAGGGCTATGAGTAAGTAAACTTGGGGCTCGACTCTCACATCCCCATAGTCATATAGTACTTTACAACGAATACGACTCTCGCAACGTGCACCTTCACCTCACCATTTCAGTAGTTTGGTAATCCTAGTCATGAACTTGGCAGCAAGTCTGTGTTCCTGGGTGTACCTACTAGATACCTCTGATATTGATCTTGTACCACTTATAAGCAACAAAGCTGTCCTCGGCCCTAATTCGCAAGAAATCGTGTCGAGTATTCGACCACATCAAGACCCTATTGAGCTTGCACCATGGTTGCCCTCGGCAACACACAGTATTGGTAAAGCCCAAGTTTCTTATACGCTTCTTCATCCTAAACACGCTCAAGCGAGGCACTACGTAGGGAACAGCGATGATGGGGAGCAAGGGGCTATTGCAAAGCAGACTAGAAGATGTCGCATTCTTTGTACTTGTTCACTTGTAGTTGACCTATGGAATTTCTTGCTTTCAGCCAAAGGGTTCATGTGCTTGGTATGTACAATGACATGAGATTATGTAGAAAAGTGCATCGTGCCCAAGCCTCATCAGCCAATCATGGACAAGATGCAGAGCCCATGAGAGTTATAATTCTGTCAGCATTTCTCGCTGATGAAGCAAGCCCAATTCGCTCGACGACCTGTTACCTTTGGCCGCTCGTCAGCCTAATTAAACAGGAGATTGCGAGTTCGTGTTTCCAGTACGCCGGACTGCACGAACTGATGATGGACAGTAGAAAGTTGCTGTATGCGTCGCTCAGTGTCTAAACCTTCAACTGATGCTTCATTCGGCGCGGCGCAAAGAGTAAAGCCAGGCTTCGACTTGACCAAGATGCGGTTTATTGTTTGCATATTTTATAGGCCAAGCAAGCGGCATGATGTTACTTGACCCGGAAAGTTTCTCATGTTTCGCCATGTGTATTTCGCCAAGGGTTCACCTTGCAGCCTCCTTTGTCAATCAAACCTGAGCATCATTGAAGGTATCAGAGATGTTGACAAATTAGCATAATCTTCCAAGAGCTGCCTGAATTCCTTGCTTTTCCAAAGCTCTTCCACGTGGCACGTTGCATAGTGTACCGCCAGTCGAGTCAGTTTGTCTGGAACGAGCTCCTTGTAACAGAACCTCAACAGCTCGACAAAGTCGTCACTCGTGCTTTCGCAAAAGTCCATCAACACCAACGCTTGGTGAAGTTTCTTCAGAGACAAATCCATCAGTCGAGTGATGCCATAGCGGTCTCCAAGGACATACACTCTTGCGTGGTGGATGAATATGTCTTCGTACGTTTGGCAAATGGTCTCGGCTGCGCGGGAGTCACTGTTGACTTTGGGCGCGGGGGGCTCTGAGCACCAAGAGTCCTTGAAGTCAATCCACATCCTTTCCCGTTTTGACACCTTCTTCTTCTTCTTGGGCTTCGAAGTGGGGAGCCAATCGTCCTGTGGCTTTTCGTCGACAGCAGGCGCCACTTCCTCGGCTGCCTTGTCGTCGGACTTGTCAGAATCACTCTCAACGGGCTCATCTCCGGGGCCCAGCTCTGTCGGCCAGTCGTAGTCTTGAGTGTAGACGTACTCCCAGAAGCTGATGAAGGTTGCCTCGTCAATGTCGTCCCATTCCACGCATAGCTGGGCAGATTCCTTGAATTTTCCGTATACGAGTGCTTCGAGCGCGTGGGACTGGCGTGCGACGAGAGCGGCATGTATCGTGAACTGTTGCTTTTCCGTGCCGACGCAGAACCGAAATAACTGGGACGTTGCCGCGCTGCGCATTGCTTGAGACTCTGGAAATTGCTGCCATTCTGGTGGACAAGACTTACCTTTTACATGCCAAGAATTGCATTTCTTTTGCACCCACGGAACTGAGAAGCTACTTGGTGCGGATTGATCTTCTCGCTTCGTGTTGCCAAAGGTTGAGGAGGGAGAGAAACTGAGGTGTGCCCTGGTGGGGCACCTGAGGTGTGTACCCCCTTTTCGCTACGGGGCTGAGGTGTGCTCGCGGCCCTATGATAGCTAGAAAATAGAGCGTACCTCAGGTCTCGTTAGGCGTACTTATTTAGTATGAATAGGTAGGATATAATGCATTGCTAATCTACTATAAATAATTTAGAGTTTAATGCCTTTATAATGTATTAATATTAAATACATCAAGGTATGCTCTGCTTTAAAATTTCACGTACGAATGGGCACACCTCAGCCCTGTAGCGAAAAGTAGAGCACACCTCAGGTGCCCCACCGGGGCACACCTCAGTTTCTATACCGCTATTCGGTAGTCTGAGCGGGCCGTGCCGGCAGGCCAATCCGGACAGGTCAATCCGGACCCTGCGCCACACCTAAAGCGACCCAGTGGAGCCGATAAGCACCACGACGTAATGGCAAGAAAGGTTGTAATATCGAACGTGCTGTGGAGACAGTTGGGCATTGCACATTGCCCAGCACATGTCTGCAAGGTAAATACAAAGAATGCTAAATGACTGCTCATTGAACACTGCCGAGGCAGTAATCTTTCCACAGCGCTTACCCAAAGCACAGCCCGAGCCGCCAACTCAAGCTGCTGACGGCCCCTCAATAATCTCTGAAATAACTCCCAGCGCTGTGAGGCTATTTTCATGCTTCGGCATGTCAATAATGTCAACCATTAATATAGATGACGTACGTACCTGGCTCCAGTAAAATCCAGTAATAGTGGATCCCTCAAAAATTGTCATGGGCTTTTCGATAAGCGAGCTATTCGCAACTGCTTTTTTCTCTCCAAAGTGGTAACATCTTCCACGATTCGTCCAAATCTAAGTTATTAGTACAAGAGACTAAGCATGCCGCAATTTCCAAAATATAAACTGCTTGCCTTGAATGATTCCAATTGGCCCGTTGTATAGAACCAAAACACCTCTTCGCTAGCGAAATGCGCAACATGTACCTCAATAGCATCGATAAACTCTCCCCCAGGACCGTCAATGTCAAAGTGCATGATTTTGGCGTACTCGGAAGATTTGTACCTCCCCAGCTTGCGACTTGCAGCCGGGATGTCATCGGCATTGAAATGAAACTCGATACAGCGCAGCGTACCCTGGCTGGTGACAGACATGCCGGTCAAGTGACGGAGATACACCCCCTTGGGCCCTCCGAACAAAGTCCAACAAAGGGGCTGGTACCTGGTTGATGAAGTATCTCTTGCTGAGAAATAATCGTCGTTTAGATGCAAATGGTTCTCTGGAATTCGGGGGTACCAAAAGGCAGAGTCTCGTAGTGAATGATGTTCGATAATCTCGTCTTCGACACCGGGCCGAGTGCATTCTGCGATGGCCAAGCTAACCATCTTGAGTCCCTTGATTCTTTGTCAGAAAGATGGACGAAAGGATTGGCAAATAGGGCAAGGACGAATTCAGCTGCGGCCAACTCACGTCAAACCCGGCTCTTATGGCTACTATTGGTCCTGAAGCTTTAAGACGCCTTGTTTGTGGAGCCTCGTGAGTACATCCAACCCATGGCGACATCAGCCCATCCCCAAGCCTGCACTGGATACCTTGTATGCCTCTCGACCCCACAGCCAGGTTAAATCCCTCGAGGGATGCAACATTCAAAACTGACTCTTTGCCATATGTCCTGTATCCTAACTCAATGGCTCCACCTTCCTGAGGAATCAGCCTCATTCCGGCAATATATTCAATGTCTCCTAGCCGAACAAGAGAGAATGCAATTTGAACAAGTTGGCCGGGAACAAATGTCTCAAGTCGGTGGAACAGACGGCACCCCTCGTTGAATCCGCGATATGGCCCGGTGTGGACCTCCTCACGCAAATCGCCAGTTGCCTCTACCCACTTTAGACTGGCCGAACTCGGTCGGGGGGAAGTGAGGGCAGATGGTTCGTTCCATCGCACGCCTAACGTCTTCTGGACCTGCTGAATTAATTTAAATACCCTCGCTCGGTTTTCTAAACCCCCGTCGCGATGAACCTTGTTGGTGAGATGATATAACCACCTCCAGTCAGTCGTCTTGTCCCACTCCTGTGACTCAAATAGCCAACAACGGTCAGCATCAGCCATAAACCTGGAAGCCCAGAATTGATTACTGTAGAAGATGGGCATAAATGATCGCGACGCTCGACGTGCGCTCAAAGCATCTACTGTGGGCAGGTAAGACGCAATTTTGATGCAAATCTCCAGCGGAAGCGCAGTAAAGCAATCTGGCACCATGGTTCGCGGTTGAGAAAAAGTCGTAAACTGCGGGCTCTCTGGGGCTTCCAAGGGAAGCAGTGAGATCTCTGGGACACAATAAGGATCATGTCTTGCAATTTCGCATTGTGCCGAGTCTCCATCTCGACTGACGAACCGGTCTTCCCAAGGGTAGTGGTCCTGATTGTTTATCACAGCCAGACCCCCGAAACTGTGGCCCCAGCTAAGGCCGGTTCCTTCAGATGGAAATGGCAGCGACTTGCAAACTTGGAAGAGAGCCCTACAGGGGATGGGCTCAGGAGAACAGACCACGTCGAGAAGTGACCAGCAAGCTTCGTGAAAGGGAAACCCGTATCGGCCGTTTATTGGGAGTTGACGAAGTATTCCAACAGTGTCACGAGCTGGAAAGTTGTATCCCGCGTCGTCCCATCGTTTGTTAAAGTCTAGGGGGGCAATCCAGTCGCCGGCGTCAGCGTCAGTGTAGATTCCGACTCCCGTCACTGTAATCCTGTTTCGGTTGGTGTAGACTATTGACATCAGGTTAACTGTTCCAAGTCAGAAGAGCAGGTTTCACACTCACGAATACGGAACTGGTTTATCCAAGACGCGGAACCAGGGTCTTCATAATCATAGATGAGGTATCCGCAAAGAACACAGGAGAAGATACGAGGGCTCATTTCTTTTAGCTTCCCAGGAAGGTTAGTTAATGATAGCCAACAATATTGCCCATGAGCACCGAGGGTCGACTTTGGACCAAGTTTGCGGTACCTGGTCACCTCCTCAGTCTATTGACAAAAGTCATTCAAGAAACAGAACTGAATGAGTAAACTCGCGGGATCGCACAGCTGTTCATGCACAACATGAAATGAAACTTGTCGTCGGTTAGGGTAGCATCAGTGCAAGTAGCTGCTAGGCAGCAGCATGCGTGACTTGTTGGAAGCTGAATCCATTCGCCCGTCCCAGCGCTGCCCCACTTTGGCAGCGTCTCGGGCGCCAAATCCCGTCCCCTAAATGCTGGATTCTGTACGGAGTATCGCGTTGGCAATATAAAAGGGCACGCTATTGTGCGGGAGACCGCGCTCACTAGGATGGAGTGGAGGTAAAGCCAAGTCAATTATTGCGCAAAGGAGTAATTTGATGAGCAAATCCAGACGGAATGACAGTTGGAGCATGGGGTTTTTGGGAAATGGCGGACTCGCGGGGCTTGGACAAGTTGGACATACAGGCACAGGCACAGGCAACGCAGTCTCTATTTTTGGTCTTGCATGTCCATTGTGCGTGTATCAACGACAAGTAAACACCTTTTCGTACATGTCGCGAGCACCACACATTTATCCTTCCCGCGTCTGTGACTACAGAGCTTAGGCAACTTCACGTAGGGAGGACTGGATGAAAATGGTGGTTGGGTGTCATATAAATCCCCTATTGGAACTTTAGAGGCATATTAATAAGCTCTAGGGCAACAGTCCCTGCATTGCTTGCTTCCCAGAGTCTAATGGACCCCCTGCATTGCGGAAAATGATTCAAGTACCCTTCCCTAGAAAAGACTTGGTAACGGCGTGTGAAAAGCTCCGCAGGGAATCCGTGCATCGGATTTTCAAGTTCGAATTGACAGGCTCTGCAAGAAACACCATGATCCGTCTCAGTCGTTAGCGGGTCAAATAGTGGCAACGCCGTTGAAACCATGAACCTCCCTGCGTTACACTCGTCGACACTGGAGACAACAGAGACTGCGCGCTCGAGAGAGAAACCAAGCGTGCATAGGGCGTCAATGGCTTGTTCATGCGATACTACTGCGATTCTGCGTTTCCTGATTTGCTCCATCTTGTACGCTCCGCGTAGCGTGCGCAACACTGGCAAGATGCCATGCAACTCTTGGCGCGAGATGCGTGCAGCTTTGGTGAGAGCTACGGCTGAGATGACGCGCAGACGAGATGATGATGCAATGCACGTAAAACAGCAGCGAGTAACAGAGGGCAGAAACAGAAAGCCGCCAAATTCGGCTTGGCAAAGCTCGCAGCCTCGAGTGCAAAGCGCCCGGTAGAGGTCGGATATGCCAACGTAGGGACAGATGCCCGTCCGGAGCACGGCACGAATACTTTCCAATGCGTGCTGGGCCACGGCCCGATATTCACGCAAGTCGGAAACAGCTTGACGGGCCCGCCGGTTCGTCTGGCGGAAATTAAAGCAGGAGCGTACGTCTAGCTCGAGGTAGATAATCCTGAGGAGCTTCATGGGAAGGCGTTCGAGGAGGCCGATATTTGAAGGAGCTGTGGAGGCAAAGGCTTCGACCATGGAAGAACGGACGACATCATGCTCGCTTGGAGGCGACCGGATGAGAGCATCATCCAACTCAAAACGATGGTAGGCAGCGACGCGGATCACATCGTTGCGTTGATCATGTTGGAAGGCGGCATTCATTGTGGCGCTCCAAGCTGTGCTTGACAATGAGGCATTTGATTGATCCATGATGAAGCTTGAGCTTGCTGTGACTCATGCTGCTGGGCTAAGCTGCAGGCCCCTGCTGGCTTACGTGAGGTCGAGCAGCAATCCATGATGCAAAAGGGTCGTCAGCAGCCAGCACGAGGTACGGCCAGCAGCTGCTCCACCTCTTCTGCGCCACCAGTTCATGGTGTGAGTGGACCTTTGAGTCGTGTTGTGGCTTGGATGGCGGTATTGCTGCCTGCCTGCAAGACCGTCATCGTCATACCTTGGACTTGTTGGTTTGGTGAGGATTTTGGTGAGGATGTACCTCTCTCGGTGGAGGGGAAAGAGACCCCGTTTGACGGTACATTCTGCCCGCGATTTCGTCCAAGCATCTAGTTGACCACCTCATGTGACTGCCAGCTGTGAGCAAAGCTCCTTTTCGAAGAGGGAGCATGCGTGACTTGTTAGAAGCTGAATCCATTCGCGCCGTGTGGGGTGGGAAAGTTGGGGTTCCAGCCGATCTCAGGTCCAGGTAGGGCACTCATATCGCCTAATTAGGTAGGCGGTCAATACTGGGTCCTCTCAATTTATGGAGTTGCAGGTGCCGCCTGGACCCATGAACTGCGCAACAGGTTGGGCGTTGAGTGCAATACAAATAGGAATCACCCTTTGTACATACTGCACCGGTATTAGTAATTACTATCAATACAAGATACGATTGGGCAGATTCCTCGAACGAGTGCCCACCTCTTTATGCACTCACACGCCAAAGAATACATCCATCTCTGTTGGGGGGTGGTCGATGTTTCGCAGGGCGTGGAACTCACGTGAATTCGCGCCCCTTGAGTCTTGTTTGCATCTCCGTCCCTTCCTTCCCAACGCCACACCAGGAAACATTTGCTTCTACCCGTCTTTAACATGACCCTTACGGAGCAACACCGCAGGATTATATCAGAACACCCGATAAATGATGCGCTAGATCATCCCCGGGAGAAGCTACGCCATCTCCAAAAGTCCGACATTCCACGGCACCAAGATGTTGTGTGCGTTCTGGGGGCTTTGATATCATCTCCAGCAGCATATAATCTCCCTTGTCCCGACGGAAGGGGCAATGTGGCGATAAGGCTCTTATCTATAAATCAGCATGTTCCAGGACTGAGAGGCGAGCTGTTCAGCCCCCTCGTTCGTTGCGTCATCAAGAAGGCCCCAGACGTCGATGTCTGGGAAGCTGTTGTCAGTCTCATCGAAACACTCAGGGCCCTCACTCCTCCCTCCAGCATAGCTCCGACATTCAAAGGAACGCCTGTTGAGACCAGCTCGAGCCCTCTTGCCGATAGCGAAACGCGCGATATTGTTCAAGGGGAACTGTTTGAGGAAATCAAAAACTGCACCTTTCGCAATGTGAAGGGATTCTGCGACAAGTTTTTTAACCCTAAAAACTGGCGCGGAGAACAGAGAGAAATGCTAAAGGGGATGATGGCAGCACATAATGGAAAGACATGGACAGATTTTCCCTCCACTCCTTACGAAAAGCCCGTCTGGGACTGGCTTCGCTCACTTGAAGAACGCTTCTTGGCTGATGCCCCGTATAAACTTCATACCACCAGAACTGCCAACCAGTTTAAGGAACGGAAAGGCCAGATGGATCTCTTCTGGCAAACGCCAGTTACGAACGCGAACAATACATTCGAGTACAAGGACATCCTTGTTGTTGGAGAGCAAAAGAAGTCGTACGACACGGGCAAGTTCAAGGCGACCCTCCTCCAGCTTGCGCGCTATGTGCGAGGCGTCTTTACTGACCAGCCGACGCGCCGATTTGTCCACGCCTTCTCACTCTGCGCTTCCATAATGGAGCTCTGGGTCTTTGATCGCTCAGGGCCATATAGCTCAGGGCTATTTAACATTCATGACGAGCCAGATAAGTTTGCGCGCGCTCTTATTGGATATGCTACAATAGATAAGGAGATGATGGGCCTAGACATGTTCATTAAGCAAGAGGATAGGTGCCATCATGTCACACTAGATGATGCAAGCGGTAATGAAATAAGGGTTAGGTTAGATAAGGCCATGGTCAGGCAGCGGGCTATTGTGTGTCGCGGAACTACCTGCTATGAGACCCAAAACAGTCAGGTCACGAAGTTCTCGTGGGCATCAGATAAGAGGAAGCCAGAGGCAGAACAACTAAAGTTGGCTGAACAACAGGGCGTCAAAGGAGTGGCTAGACTGGTGGCGTATCGCCGGATTACTACCATTGCAGAGCTACGGGATGGCCTGGAGTTCCCAGAGCGCCACCTATTCCGGGGAGAGACTGTTCACTTTACACATCCACTGTCAGCCACGGGAAGCACGAATACATCAAGCCAGAAGCGCAAGTCATCGTCTACTACCACCTCGGACAATGCGTCCGGACCCAAGAGGCGGCGGTCCAACAACAGTCAGAAGTCGAGTCTGGCCACGGGGTCTAACGACCAGTTATCGATCAGCAAGGCCAAGCCGAGCCTGTACATGCCTAGCGAGGACCCGTGGGAGAACAGGATTTATTCCTGCCTTCTCGTCTCACCAGCCGGCCGTGTTATAAGCGAGTTTATAACGATCAAGGAATTACTAGAGTCAATGCGCGATGCAATCAAGGTACACCAGTCTCTATATATTACTGGGAACATTCTCCATCGCGACATCTCATCAAATAACATTATTATTACAAAGCCTGAGACTGCGGAGGGCTTCAAGGGCATGCTCATCGACCTTGACTTGGCGAAAGTAAGAGATAGCGGACCAAGCGGAGCGCGAGGCCAGACTGGCACGATGCAGTTCATGGCAATCGAAGTGCTACGGACAGCGGATCATACCTACCGCCATGACCTTGAGTCGTTCTTCTATGTCTTGCTTTGGATGTGTGCGCGCCAGTCATGGAATAATGGATTTGGTGGCAAGGATGAGCCGCCTAGGGACAGCATCTTGCGGAAATGGGAGATTGGAACCTTTAAGCATATTGCGAATGCCAAAGTAGGTCACATGACCGTAAATGGTCTTGAAGAGGTCATGGACGAGTTTCCAGACATGTTTGATGTCGTGAAGACTCTTTGCCTGAAGATCCGATCTATAATGTTTGGAGACACAGCAAAGCTGAACACCGGAACCCCTTCTAGTCACCCGGACGAACTCTACGGGGCCATCATCACAGCTTATGACGAAGCCGTGGATGCGTTGGGAAAGAGTTAATACAGACCGGCCGCCAGCCTGGTATCCGCTCAGTCGTTGACTTGGAGGGATGTTGATTCCATGATCGAAATCTCGTGTGGGAGGGAATCCCTTGCATTATAATATTTGAAGAATTATTACATTCTTGGACAGGGTAACTGCCCGTCGGCTGGCGGCGTCGGCTGGCGCGCCGAACGTCGCTTGCCTGATACTCCACCATGGCGCCAAAGGGTCCGTTTTATGAACCAGTCACCCACATGGAAATATTTCTTGTTGGCAAGGATAACCGAGCAGCCAGGCTCTCGACGGTCATTTAGTTCTCGGTTCGTTACCATCTTTAGAGTCCTGCCAGCGTGTCGGCTCTGTACGTACTGATACTGCTAGCTTCCTTGTCAAAGGTTACATGACATGCAAGTAGGCTGCGTGCCCATTCTACCCGCCATACAGCCAAAGCTGAAATGCAAGCATATCGTGACATGGTATCGGGGATGGAACAATTTCCAAATCACCTCCTGCAGTGGCTTGTCGAGAGGGCTTGTATGTGATTTACTACCAATACATGTACACCCCAAGCCTCGGAGAACTTCATCAGGATTCGGTACCGGTCCCTCTTGTGAAACTTGACGTTGCCAACCAAAACATTCGGGACGCACATCACAATCATCACGGCATATCTCATCTCCAATATGGCGGGTAGTAGTGGCAAAAAAAATCCAGCGCGTCTAGCAGCAAAGCTTCAAATGTGAACAAGGTCACTGTCCAAAAGGCAAGGCAGGCGAATCTCCTCCGGGGAAGCCGCGCAACGAGTTCGAGGCCAAGGAAGCAAAGAGAAAGACGAGGGGTGGAGGAAATGAAATGGTGCATCCCAACAGCTCCCAGCCAAAAACAATCATCAACTTGCCAGTTTATGACGCGGAGCGGAGAGCGCAACGACTTGTACTGCAACAGCATCCAACATATCGCCGTCTGCCTGCAAGACTGTAGTAATTCGGGGTGCCTAGTTCGGCCAAGATGTATCCCTCTAGGTGGAAAATCAAGACCCCGTTGCCGAGTGAGATGGTATATTCTGCCCGCGAATCAGTTGTACAGTTGACGACAGCATGTGACTGTTACTTACGAGGAAAATGGATACTCTGAGTCTTTCAAGTTCCTTATCAAAGAGGGAACGGAGCTCTGCCTGGTACCTTTCTTCGTCATGAACCTTGGCTTGCACGACTTGCCCAATATCTTGTTGCCAAAACGTCGAGACGTTCTTCACGTCACGATTTATAGACCTCCCGAAGGCCCAGAACCACACGCTTTTGGACTCCCACACATCTCTCATGCTTGTGATTTGAACACGTTCAATCTGCATATTTCTACTTTCATCATCCAAGATTGTTAGCAAAGTCTGCCGCACTTTATCAAAGGTGTCATATTCCTTGTTAATGATATCATGGATACTGCAGTTCGTAAGCCAGTAAGGTACTGTCCTTTGCTTGTACCACTATGGCCAGGTACCTCGGATTACAGTGGCATGGCGCGTAATCGACTGCATCAAGGCCTGTGCCTCGGGATCGTCAGGCTTAGCTATCGCTTCCTATAGATCGGCGCGTCCAAGGGCCTGACGTCGGCCTTTATATTGCTTGACCAAGTAGTTGCTTTGCTTCCGGACCTACGCACGTAATAGCGTGTCAAGGGCGACAAAGGGCCATGTCTTATGGCGGGAAAAACGTCCATCTCGCCATCTCATTGCATAGGCAAGGTAGTCCTAGCACGTCATGGGCTCCACAAAGTCCGCCTTGCCATGAAACTGTCGCTCTTGGGGCTGTGAGTCTTGACGTGTATAGCGGCCACGGCGACGGCCCTGTGGCGGTAATGAAGGAGTGGGAGGAAGCGATTCCTTTGGCGTACGTGTACCTAGTACAACAACAGGAGCCGTACAATGAGTGCTTGGAGGCATCGGTGTGCCCAGAACCACAGCTGGCAGGCTGAGCGTAGGAGTGAGAGAGGGAGGGCAATCAACAACGCCTGGGGTAGACGGCCCCAGCAGCAGAGGTCTAGGAAGGTCTGGGAGTGCGGGGGCTACATCACGGAGTAAAGCAGGCGTCATAGGAGGCTGTAGGCTCTTTACAGACGGAAACGTTGGTGCAGTCCGCCTTGGAGGCGCCAGATCGGCCAGCAAATTGGTCCTCTTGGTGGCCTTGCGTGGCGATGGCCTTAGAGCGACATTCCGCAGGCTGGCAACGGCGGCTCGGGATTCGGTTACGCGTTCCTTTTGGCGTGCCCTACAGCTCGTACACCGTCCTGTAAACGTCGTAGGGTCCTTGACGCTTCGAAGTTCGGCGTCCGGCAGGTCTTGCTTGTATGTATAGCAGTTGCGGACTGTCTGGGGCGTGTTCACCCTTAGATTAAATAATAAGGGAATACCTAAGTTCTCGCGCAATACTATTAATTGCCTCTCAGGTAGCCTTCAAGATACTAAATTAATAACTATATAGAGACTCTATAGTAATGTCAGAATTAATAGATTTACTAGGCGTAAACAGCTTCAATATTCGGCGTTGTGTTACGGGCGGTCAGGCGTGACCGTCAAAGGCGCCTTACTAATTATATGTAAAGTCCGACACCGGCCCTGGCCACAGAAGGGGGTGACAACCCATCCAGAGGGGACGATAAACAACACCACCCTTATTTAATTAGTGTCGTACTTATGCTTACAGGTATCGGCAAGTTCCCGAGCGCTTAAAGAGCTAGTGCTTACTATGTAAGCTCTAGTAAGAATATTAAATTAAGATCTACATAATAGTGGCTTCTCTTTAATCTTATATAAGAAGTTTTTGATTTTTTAATTTAATTAATATTGCCCCCTTTTCTACATTTTCTTAATTAAGCTGTAAATTTCTATAAAGTCTTCTATTATTCCTTATACTGCTTGGACTTTTACACTTCATTTACTGTTTTAAAATCCAAGTTACTTTGCAAATTTATTATAATGCGTGCCATTTCCAATTTCTTTTTTCTTATTGCACTCCCAGCTACTCTAGCTGATTGGAAGAGTCAATGCCTAGAACCTTGGGTTGATGGCGGTTCTCTTCTCACTAGATGTGAGCAGTATCCTGGTGGGCCGCGCGATCCACCAGAACAAAGTTCTATAAAACTTTCTACTATTTGCTTGAATAACAACAATGGCGATTTATACCAAGGAGGCGGCGGCTTTATGGATAGTTGCGGACAATGCGGTTATTTTACCGATATTCAACAATTGCGCTGCTGGTGCCGAAGAGCAGATGGTTCTATGAATTCAGACGCACATGTTTCTATTGTAAGTTATATTCTTATGTTTTATTATTTTTATTAACTAAATTTTAGGATAAATTTCTTCGAGTTGAAAACGGTAAAATAGCTGTACAATGCTAGAATAAACGTTTGGGACTACTTTTGTATATCGTTTGGCAAACTGTAACTTATTTAGTTTTAACCAATAAGTTTGTATTTTTTACTTTTCTGGGTTACTATGATAATATATTTTTTGCACTTTATTAGTATATTATCATTTTGACGTGATTTCTTTTTGGTATTTCTAGCGTTGATATAATTTTTAAATTTAGTGGGTTTGCTTTATTATATAAAAGGAAAATATTGTATTTTATTTAGGACCACTGAACGATAACTCAATCGGCCTAGTCATTACAACAGTGTCACGACGGCATTAAGCAAGTTTACTGAATGACGCTATTCCTACTCTTAGCCATGAGTTGTGTTGCTGAAAATGTCTAGATATCTGTTTCTTTAAGACGATTACCTCTCTGTCGAATTTCGCCCATGTTTTCGCCATCTGTCAATAGGGGCAACCTTTTTTGCCATCATACGAGATTTCTTAGCAATACTGCTACAAAAGTCAGAATAGGTTATTTTGTACTTGGCTTCATATACCAGCTTTAACCCGCATGTTTTGCCTATTTAATGCTCCTTATAGCATTGTTCGCAAAAGCCTCCCTATCTCTAATAGCTATAAGCCTAAACTATTTGCTTAAAGAAACACATTCTCAGAATGTTTTAAGAACAAGATATGTGGATTATAGGTAGAGTAAAAGAGGGGAAAGAGGGTGCTATGGCTAATTCTAAAAGGAACTAAAGTGCAGAAGCTAATAGATTAATTACGCTAGCTAGGTCGTGTGCAGAGCAGATTAAAGACTGTTAGTTTGTCTTTTCTTGGGTGCAAATGAGCACGCCAGTATTTATAACACTGGTTACAGGTACCCCGTTCCTCATTTATATGATGTTAGCTACAGGGATTTTGCAAGGCAAATTCTGTTCTTCGTTGTGCCGCAAACAGGAGCCTATAATCTACAAATAGATACTTCACGACTTTCAACACCAGGCGTCACCTCCGGTCAGTTTTGCAACAGTGCTCTGAAAGAAAAGTAAAGAGCATTATGTGCCCCGCCTGTCAATCAGTTATGTCAGGAGTGGCATAACTGGCCATCTTACCATGATGATTTTAGAATATATGGAAGCGCTTCGCAGTGTGATGAGTTGTATTACGACTGGAGGCTCAGAGGTTAGCAAGACAGGGAATTGTCAGCTTGCATGCCCTCTGATTAGCCAGCTAAACGTCGTCAACTAGTGGAACCAATAAAAAATGCAATCCTACAGGCATTGTCACACTGCCTAAAGCATTTGAGAGAATGGCCAGGGAAGGGCTTTTAGAGACGAGGATATGTAACGGTAAAAGTCAATATGTTTACTGTTGTGTTGCTATTTAGCCCGACTATAGTCTCCAACCAGCAACAAGTCAGCACTTCTTGACTTGGCCAAGCACCCGAGTGCATAAGCCACAACTGGGGTAAGACCATTAGCTTCATGTTAATTGAGGCGATGATACATGGTACCCGGGTTGAACGCCTGATTTCCGTTGTGCCATGACTACTCATCAAAGACCTTGGGCGATGTGAATGACTCTGGAAGGCCGATACGTTACCACTCACAGGAAAGCACAAAGCCACCGTGCGCAAAGTTTATATGCACCAGGATTACTTTCTTTCTGCACAAGCGACGTACTCGATTCGCGCCTAGTTAAACATACGACCAGGCGCCACCAGGGATTATCGAGTGTCAAAGTGATGTCAGTCACACTTGTCGGCTCAGCGGCTCTGATACCCCTGATTCCGTAAAGAGCGGCTTGTCGTAGCGCTAGCTTTCCAGACCAATCCCAATCTAGCTAATAAATAACTATAGTTAAGCTCTGATCTGCCAGGATATAGTTACTAGAATCTGCATTTTAGGGAGCAAGGGTTACACGGACTTTAGCCAGTAATAATATCTAATAGCTAGACTATTTCTAAGTCTATAGTAGATTAATATTATATTAGGCTACTCCCTATACTAACCATACTAAACAGACATTTATAGGGCTAAATCTATATTTATCCTATTTAGTAACGTATAGGGGTGTTGCTAATAGGGTAGCTTTCTAAGTAATAAGCACCAGTTTTAATCTTTATATTCCCGCTATTTCTGACTATACCTAGGAGAGTATAGCAGCAAATTGTCACTAATACCACTTAGATTACATAAGGGCGATGGTCCATGCTGTTGCTTAAGCATAGGTAGGGCTATGAAAGCCAAAAGTGAAGCGTTTAGACCATGCTATCTGACAGTTAACAAAAGTTCTAAGTCCACTGCATAGATGCCTGTATAGGTCTTATGAGATAAACATGTGTGGAACGGAAGAAGCGAATTTAGCGCATTTAACCTAATGTTTGATCTATTCTTTACCAGTGAGTCGCTACTCCTAGACTTTAGTTACCAACAACCATCTAATCCTACCAGTTACCTAGTCAGTAAGCCGGGCAATTTTCGCTAACTGGACAGCCTGGTGTTGGGCTAGCTACATGGAATTTTAAAATAGTATTTATGCTAAATTTTAATTAGAATTATTTCGTGTTCGATGGCAGATAAGTGACAGTTGAAGCCGTTGCATAAATTTTAGCCGTTTCGCTTCAATGTGCCTACTAGTGATATTAGCCGGTCGCATCTTTTCTGTGTCACGGGTTAGTACACTTTAGCAGAGCTTTGCACCACATTACACATTCTAATGTAGTGAATGTAGTGTAGTTTACTACACTACACTACATTCACTACATACTACAATAATTACAGGTCTCTTATCAGGCAAAGCGCCGCTTTGCCTATTTAAAATAAATCTAATAGTAAGGCTAATAACTTTAGAATACTTATTAGTAATTAGTTAGAAATTGAATACTTATCAGCGATTAGATGACCAGGAATTTAAGGTACGTACTAAGTTAGTGATGCTTTTAGCAGGCGCGTTATGATGTTACGGAAGGTAGGCAGCGCCGCAGGCAGGAGCCCCCGGCAGGGCCCCCGGAGGGAAAAAACACACAATGCCACTTCATGATCTATGAAAAATAAATCTTCAAATCGAGCCCTTCAAATCAAGCCTCTCGAATCGAGCCTTTCAAATCGAGCCCGTCAAATCGAGCCCGCTGCAGGCAGCCCCCGGCAGGGCTCCCAGAGGGCCCCCGGAGGGGAAAAAACACATAATACTACTTTATATTTAGTAAAAAATTTAAAATAGCCTGGCTACCGCCGCTTTGCCTGCGCCTAGGATACCGACGAAGTCGGCAGCATCCCAGGCTATTTTAAAAACTATACTACATACTACACAGGCGACCACTTAGATAAGTGCCCATGTACAATCTGGCTCCTACAGCCTCATGGCCATGCCATGCAACGTGCTTTCCTGTACTTCTGGAGGGCCGGGTGACGAGAATGTAGAATGTAGATCCACTGCCCAGCTTGTGTCGCAGGACCGAGATATTTGTCAGTGAAAGGGTAGGGATGGCAAGCTCGATGGAGGTGTGGCTGGGAGTGGTGCACACACGTTGTCATGCTCGGCGACAAAGCCATGAGCGGCTCCCCAAGCCAATGGGTTACTTTCCTTGCTTGTTCACTGCGAGGGACTACAGAATCTTACGATTCGGCCAAGATGCGCGTTCTTGTAGCGCCGATCGACAAGGCTATTCTTAATAAATTTCATGCAATGATGGAGCCAGGGTCTCATATTTCCTAACGGCCGCGAACAATTTAGGTCGGTCTACTGAGCCAAACTGTTGACCAGTTGGGAGAAAGCGCCAGCCGAGTCGAGGAAAGAGACAACTCGTGTGGTTGTATGGGATGGCCCGACAGTCTGGCTAATTAAATTGCGGGTTGGTCTGTAGATCTCCGAAGAAGACCGCTCATTGGCCTGTCCATCGCCTAAAGCAGCCCTTGTAAACCTTGGAGGTTCTCAGGTTGGCGCCAGGTTAAATCAACAATACCACTTCTAGGTAGGCTGGCTACTCTTGCATCGAGTTGAATGACCTGTGCCTGTGCACTGTATTACGCAGACTCACATGTTTGGCAGCGAATTTGGTTCCATATTAATGCTGTTTGCCGAATGACTCATAGCCGCATTTTTACTGCTTGCTCAATTAGTTAAGCAGGTTATCTGCACGACATCTTGTAGAAGACCTGCGGGAAGATAAATAGCGTAGGGAGCCCCAATATTCCCACATCTCTAGCAGGCCAACCATAAGCGTAGCCATTATATCAACTAAATTAAACAAGACAGAACTTTAAGCGTAGCTTAGTAACTACAGGCTACATCTAGAGATAACCGGTATATCCCTGCGAGCCATGTATAGCGACCTAGGGTACTTTCAAGTAGCATTTAATAAAGTTAATACCAAGGTTAAGTAACTAAGTCAGGATAATAAGTTACCATTGTCTCTCTTAGACCACTTTACTAATAGGAATGAGGATATGGAGGAATGCTATACTCTAGAGACCCTAAAACCACTAACCACGCTAACCACTCCCTATACTCTATAGAATACGCTAAAGGAGGAGAATAATAAGGATCCAGGGTTAAGCACTAATAATAAGAAAGATATTATAGTAGCTATCTTAGGTAAGCCTTAATAGACTGAGAGTGTTTCTCTTTATACTTTAGTTGTTACGATACAAACCGTGACAAGTACACTAGAGGTGGCCCACGTGACTAGCTCAGCGTATAAATGGTCAAGTCTGACCTCTAGATAGATGGAATTAACAAGAATCTTATAATATACAGAACAGTACCTGCACTTTGTCCTTTATTACGCATTTGATAAACTTGACCTTTATTACACCTAATTCAACCTCAAGTACGTCAATCCCTACAACCATACTTGTAGGGATTCCGGCACGTAACATTAGTACCCTAAGGCGGCTAATAAGTGCTATGGTGTGAATTCTATAGTTAACTGCCGCTTAACTTGCTTGAGAGATTTATTATTATAGTAGGTATTGATGATTAGTGAAGTAGCATCCTCTGAATTTTATAACAGTATTTACTCTACACTTAGAACGGGAGCTTTCGATACGGACCAGAGAATTAGTTTAACTATATGTTATTTTTAGTTTTACCCGTATTTACCATCTTTTAGGACACCATCATACTTTAGCAAGGTATATTTGCTAGTCTTAATGACTAATCTTATTACTTACGTTTCTGGACCTTACGTATCGAAAAGATGCTGCGCTTTGACTTTTGCCTTATGCGTCCTATTTTAATCATATATTATGCAGCTTTAAATCAGGTTAGTGACCTAAGAATCTTTGTACTTCTTAGGTCAGGGTCTCTATTTATGGTCGAGGTCTGTGTTCCGGAACCACCAGGCGCTAATAATCGCCACACACTATTTATCTTCTAGTCGGTTCTAGCCAATGACGTTAACAATGCATTTAGCCCGAGCGTACCCCTTCCTCCTTAGACTTACAGGAGATGGTGTAAATTAGTATTAGCATTGTCACTTGTGGTAGAATGCGTTCTTATAGAGTTGGTTCAGACTCAGTGCATGCGTGTGTAGGTGCGACCGTGGCTATGGCATTATCGCCTCTGCACTCTGATTTACTTAACTCTGCCTTGCCGACCAACCATATCCCTCTTCAATTACGTGGCTCTTAATAGCGATTTAACTTAATAGGCAAGAGATAGCAGTCTAGCCTAGAGCAGAATAAGCCATAGGCTGATTATGTCTTTAGTTAGAAGCGGCGTAGTGCCTTGCCTACTCTCAGGATAAACAGATCAATCACCCTTTAAACAGTTTCGGGGCATGTTTCTCCGATTCCCGGTGTTATACTTTTTAGCCACCAATTCCTTTAGCTAATAACCATTATCCCTTGCGTATCGCGACGTGACTGCTCCTCTTCACCATGTCAATTTGCGGCGGCAAATATCGGGCCCAGCATCCATGAAGGATCAAAGCCTCTCGGATGTCGTTAAGAAGCACCGTATAGGGAATAGTTCAAGGTTTTTTCGCGACTCATTCACAACAATCTGCCAAGACACGGGAGTCTGTCACAAAGGTAAGCTACCAACGTTTATAAAAGCCATTCCTAACTAATGCTTTATAGAGTTTTAAAATTATATTCTTATCCTTCTCTTAATGTTACAAATCTATCTAGCGGCTTAACTCCTCTTGTTACGTGCTGGATTTCCTACAAGTAAGTATGTAGGGATTGACGTACTTGAGGTTAAATTAGGTGTAATAAAGGTCAAAGTGCAGGTCCTGTTCAGTTATGTATAAGATTCTTGTTAATTCCATCTATCTAGAGGTCAGAGTTGACCATTTATACGCTGTGTTAGTCACGTGTGTCGCCTCCAGTGTACTTGTCACGGATTGATCGTAACAACTCTACTACGCTATATCTTCCTTACTTATTATAAGCTTATATATAAGTAACGTAAGTATACGGTAATTAAATTAGTTATTATATATATAGCAGAAGTTATAGGTCTTCAGGCTTAGACTGTAGACCTCTTAGGCTTATAACTATTATATATAGTATATATAGTTATATACTTGGGGGTATATAAAGATAGGTATAAAAGATATTATAAAAAGCCTCAAGTTTATATCCATGAAATTAATTACATATGCCTTGTTTTATAGAGAGCGTAGGGCCCTACATGTTAGGTGCGCTGATTTAAGAATCCGAGCACCGCGTGCTGATTCAACAGGTGCGACATTTGCTCCCTAGATCTCGAAGTGGAGCTAACATTGTCAACCACCAGACGAGTTGCAACTACTGCCTTGCTGCTTGTACTGTTATTGATGAGCTTGAGAGAATGAGTTTGATCCCAATGCATTTATTATACGACTCAGATTGCAACTACGGATGCACATGCGTGCTCAACTGTCACGGTGTTGGCAGTTATTTGTAAGAATAGTTGCTTTATAGCCTGAATGACTTTATTCACACAACTCTATGCTGGCGAGCTCTGCGCGTTGACTACATGGACCATTGCAAGGCATAGGGATATTGGAAAATCCACAAAAAGAAAAACCAGCACCAATATTGTGAGAAACCCTCCTCGGGGATTTTAGTGCGAGAGGTTGCCAAGGTAAGAGCAGTCCTGCTTAATATCACCCCACTGCAAAGGATCAGCACATTGTAGTTGTAAAAAACCGGCAGGGTAAACCGGCAGGGTATACATACGTTCTTGGAGCCCTTGATGTTGGCGCCAAATTGGCAACAGGCGACCTTGGCAGTGCACTGCTCCTGGAGCAAGCTGGGGTTGCTGACCTCTGTGACGGAATTAGCTGTGTCCCAGTGTGAAGATGTGGAGAGCAGGGCGGTACGTACTGCCCAAGTCGACAGTTGAGCACTTCTCGACCTTGTCGCAGCAGACAAGGTTCTGCTTGGCATCGCACCTCTGGCCGGCGTCGTGGACGGTCATGGCACTGAGAGCCTCGCGGGAGAAGAGAGGGGCGGACTGAGCAGCCACGGCGGTGGCGGCGAGGAGGAGCGTGGGGATGTAGGCAAACATTTTGAAGGTTTTGGTCTTTGAGAAGCTTGGTAGATTTCTGAGTGTGTGTTTGAGTGGTTGCGCGGTTGTGTCTGGCCAAACTCTACTCCGGCAAAGGATACAACAGTCCTTATATACCCTGAGCGGTGACTATTACTTGCATCCGTTTGGCATAGGGCTGGTATTCGTCCGCTGAGGCATGGAAGGAGGAATGCTCCGGCCTTCAAACATTCACGCAGATACACTGTCTCAGAAATTCTCCTCGGATATTATGGGAAAAGGGGTGGGTGTGGCTTACACCGCGGGCGAGGTCACAAATGTGCCGCCCTGGTTGATGAGACATTATCCACCTATACGCCTTGCCCAGGTACGCAACACATACCCACGCATGCGAAGCCGTCTCAATCTGTCTGGTTGCGGCACTGGCAACGCATGCCATCATAGGTCGTATGACGGGAGCTCGGACCTTTGGAGCCGGTGGCGGGAGTCGCGGGACGTTGTTATTGGATCGATGCCCATAGGGTCGACTTTTTTGGATAATGTTTTTCTCCGAATGTGGCAGGATGCAGCGACTGACCAGATATTCGATTTCAGACTGACACCCACTAATAGCACAAACTGGCAGCTAGTCCAGCACACCCAATGTCCATGAAAGATGTTGGTAAATTTCACAACGTAGCCTCTGGAGACGCTTGCCAAGTTATTGCACTGCAATAAAGTCACCTTTATCATCACATGCGTAATTGACCCAGCGTTGCTAATGACAGACGGCAGATGGGAAAGATGCAATATGTCAAATATGCGGGAGCACCCTGCTTGGGCCACCTTTACCTTCATGTCATTTTCATGGGCCATGATGCGAGCCGCCCCGAAGCCGTTGAGCCAGCCCTAGTGGCAAGGCTTATGGGCCAACTCTAAGCAACATAAACTCCTGACACCGCTGCAGCTGTAGCTTGTTCCGATTGGATGGCTGTGCCTATATTGTCAATTACTAAAGAAGGGCGGTAAACAGTGGTCAAAACAAAGTGTGCATTAGGAATAGTGTTGCCAACAAGATCGAGGCAATTCCAGGCGACACCAACTGACAAGTGGAAGTGACGTGTCAAGACGGACTTTGCAGATCGTAATAGATTATGGCAACTTGAGATCAAACTCGAGCATGTCGACGTCACAGAGAGAGCTACTCTCCATGGCAGCGTGGCCCCTCCATACCGACATGTTGTTACTAATCACTTAATTAATACCAACTTGTAAACACCATCTCCATTGCAGCCTACCCTATGCAAACTGCATGTCTCAACTTTAGATGCATGCGAGGACAGAGCAGAGCGGCTGGATGGTAGATAAACAAGGCTGTCTGTCGTGGCAGCAGACTCGAATTACAAGCACCGGGATGCTGCTGACTTTGTTAGCATTTTAGCGGTAGCCAGGCTATTTTATTTTTCCCTCCAGGGGCCGCTTGCAGCGAGCTCCTGTAATAACGGCCAGTTACCCGGCTTCGTAATAATATTAACCCGCCTCTGACCGTGCACTTGCCATCAGACATCACCAAGGTTATGAGTATGCAAGCAATTTCCTTACCCCTTTCATGGCTCTTATAAAAGAAATTTCTCTATATATTATAGCTATACTATGATAAGAGGCATCTTAATCTATTTAGTACATCTACCTCTATGGCGAAGTTCTATAGGAATAACGCCTCTTGACTAATCGCCGATGAATTTTAAAACTACCAAATCAGCTCAAAGCCACTCACCCTCACTGGACTGAAAATACAGAGTCAAAGCAAAGCTTCATCTGCGAGCAGCGCACTATTACATGCTTGCCCGTCGCTCGCAAATCGCAGACAAAGCTCCACTTTGCCTGTGAAGAGGCACGCAAACTAAATCTGCTGGTGACCAGAGTCAAACTCATCGCAGCCTGGCCCCACTCCCGCCCCACTTTCAACTGGTATCAACTCCGTCACCACTCAGCGGCACCCTCAGACTCGGGCATCTTTGCAACAAAAAAGCATCAAAATGGACCGTCAGCAGCCCTCATCGTCCAATCTGATGGGTACGCAAAAGTCTCCCCGGGCCCAGGCACCCTGCTAACGGCGGCCGCTAGACAACCACAACCGCCTGGTGGCCGACATCCTCACCCGATACCGGACGCTGATGATGCTGGCTACCGTCCAAGCAGAGGAGGAGCAGAACAACGCCACGCCCGAGACCATGGCCGTGAATGGCATATCCATCAAGATGGAGTTTGACGGACTGGTAAGCCCCCCCTTCGTTTCGTTTCAGCCCGGTCCAGCCCTCACTGACGACGGCGCCCAGAGCTCCTCCATCAAAGACCTCTTGTCGCTCTCGCGCAAGATCAAGGAGCTGTGGGTCTTTGGGCCCCTTGGCCAAGACGATCCTGACCGCAGAGCGAAAGAGGCACAGATAGAGGAGGATGTGGCGCAGGCGGCGGCCCTGCTGAACGGGCTCGAGGGCCGGAGGATGCGGGACTTGGCCGAGGCGTGCGGCGGCTCGTGGCAGGTGCTGGGCAAGGACGATGTCGCGGCCGCCGCGGCGAGTTGAGTTGGCAATGGGTTGCTTTGCTTGGGTTTTGGGCTCGCCGTGGCCCTGTTGGATGGCGTTTTGTGCTGCTGGATATATACCCCATGGAGGAACATGCACGTTTTGCAATACATGCTCATTCACCCGACAGTTTCGTGAAACAAGAGGAACACGCCGCCTTGCTAGTCGAGGCGCGGAGGTGCTTGCGAGAACAAGACTCATTTGATGCCCTTTTCAGCAGGAGGCCGAGTTTGGACATTTTAGACACCATTTTATCAAGGGGGCGGCAAGAGCAACACAACGCGGGAACAACAGCCAACTGGATTCCGCTGTCCAACGACAATAGCATATACAAGTCTCGCAAAACGTCTAACCCTCGCCGCCCTCGGGATCCTCATCCTCGTCGCCCAGCGCTTTATCAACCTCCTCCTTTTCAGCCTCCTTGTTCAACTCGGCCACCTTGGTTCCTCCCGCCGTCAACCAGAGGAAATGGTTCGACTTGAACTGGTCAATCTGGTTGTAGAAGCCATGGAAACTGCACACCCTGTCGTTAGCACGCCAACCTCCCACAAAACTTGGCAGTGAGACTTACGTGTTCTCCTTTTCTTCCACCTCGAAAATCCTGCTGTAAATGTGCTTTTGCTTAAAGGCCTCGAGTCTCTCCTCATATCTTCCAAAGTCAATCGTCGGCCGGCCCAGATTGTCGCTGGCTCTACGGTTGTAGTTCTCAAAGACGGGTCTTTCCAGCAACAGCCCCAGGCCCGGCGCTTTGGGTATCGCCATCTTTTGCGCCTGGTACGAATCGCCGACTCTATCCAGCGTCGTGCCGCAGCGCACCATGAGCGATGCCAGACCAACCATCTTGCGGATCTGGTGCATCATGAAGCTCTGGCCGTGGACCTTGAGCGACAGCCACTCCGTGTTGCCAATGATGACGGGCTTGGGGTTGACGACAAACGACTTGATGTGTCGGCGGGCAGAGGGGTCCGAGTAGGTCTTTTGCACCGTGTAGTTGTGGAAGTTGTTTGTGCCGGTGTACTTGTCGAGCACGGCTTGCAGGCGTTGCAGGCGCTCGGGGGAGATGCGGTAGCGGCGCTTGGCGGCGATGTAGGTCGCCTTGATGTCGCGGAGGGCAAAGTCTATGGGGCCGAGATCGCGGTTCTTGGGTTTGTGGGATTCCAGCGTCGCCTTCTTGGGCGCGTCCTCGGACTTGTCCGCGGCGGCGGCGTCAGCTTCGTCCACATTCTCAGCCGCTGCGGCATCAGGGCCATTGTTCTCCTCGGCCGCAGCCTTCCTGTTGTTCTCATACTCTTCCGCCTCTTGGGCGTGCACCCGCTCCATGACGACGGCCCTCAGCTCGGGGTCCAGGCCGGCCAGGATGGGCTTGATCTCCTTCTCCTCGACATCTGCCCAAAAGCTCCTGACATCCGCCATGACAGCAGCAACTTCCTCCTCGGCACCGTACTCCTTGTTCAGCTCGGCGCATCTTTTGGCGAGATAGGTCTGCGGATGGGGCGGCAGCAAGCAGTAGCTGGGCAGCAGGTACTCGTACCAACGCGAGTCGCAGTACTGATAGCAATTGAAGCTGTTGTTGGTCCTCTGGATGCCCCAGACGCGAATCTGCTCGGGCAGGAGCGCGTTGATCTTGTCCACGATGTCCTCGTCCTCGATAATCAGCTTCAGGCTGATGACGTTGCCGGCCGCATGCACACCCTTGTCGGTTCGGGCGCACCGGGCAAGGCTCGACTTGCGGGGGTCGTCGGCGTTGGCCTTTGAGATGGCCTTGGCGTCGATAAAGGCCTTGAAGAGGTCCCTCTCAATCGTGGGCTCATCCCCGTTCACCTGCATGCCCTTGTACCCGGTGCCCGAGTATCCAATCATGACGGCGACCTTGCGCTTGGGACGACGCTCTTCGGCGTCAATTTCCTCCTTGGAGAAGGGGTTCCTTTTGTCGACTTGGCCTGCTTCGCCCGTCTTGTCGCTCATCTTGCGGCGCTTGAATTCGCGCCAGTCATCCTGCTTCTGGCGCTTCTTGTCATTCTTGAGTTGACGGCTACAGTCTGGTCAGCGTCAGGCCATGCGCTGCGCAAAAGGGTGCAAGTAGAATGCCGATTGCGGAATTCCTCACCTCTGTTCTGCCCGTCCCTTTTCTCCTCGCTTCTTTCCGCCGCGATTGTCACCAGATTTCTGACGTGGTGTGGCATCGCCAGCAGGGGCAGACGTGCCTTGGTTCGCAGAGGCATTGCGCTCGGCAGCCGGGGCGCTGGTCTCAGCAGAAGGTTCATCGCCGACTGCCATGTTTGCATCGAGGTTGGCAGGTTTGTTGTCTCGCGCCTAGGTGCTCGCTGCCTCGTGTAAAGCAGACAATGCGGACGCACCTGTTGTCATTTGGCACATTTGAAGAGAAATTTCGATTCCGAGTTTTATCAGTGGGGCGATAAGAAGCCACACCAGCTCGACCTACCTGCTTACCCTATACTCTTGCATCTCCGAAACCTACATGCTTGAAGCCAGCACTGACAAACATGTCTGCTTCTTTCCTGGGGGAAAGAAAATGACGGCGCATATCACCCCACCGTCCATCTACAGATTTCAGCGCGGACGAAATGACAAGGCTCTCCCACCTACGTATGTATCTTATACGGAGTACGGAGTTCGGAGTAACAGGCGCGGAGTCTGATCCACTCTCCTGCTCGCGGAATGACCCCGCCGCATTGTCAATTGCTCTAGTCCCTTTCAGTGAAGAGTAGACTAGTGTAATCAACGTGATTCGTCTCAATAGCACCACCATAGTGACCATACTATGCTTTAGGTGTGGCCATGGTTAAAATGTCGGCAGTCGAGCTAACGAATGCAAACCAACAAATAAAGAAATTTAACATGGTGCCAATTACATAAGCTTAGACCAGCAGCCCGCCACGACAGTGCGACCTCTTGACCACGGTACTTTCTTTTCCACAGGCTACCAGACGTCAGGTCTATAACGTCTGGTGGTCTGCTGTCCTGCGCTGCCTCGCCCTGCACTGATCAACCACGGCATCACACCATTTTCGCAGCATTCTGCCACCATTACTCCAAGTCCCTCCGTGACAAGCGTTAAAAGGACTAATCTCTGCCCCCGATTTCGTCCACCTTCCCCAAGCCACGAGCAGAACCACGCGACTGGACGCCCACAAACGTCTGCTGCCTCCGTAACTGTCAACTCCCCAACCATGGCGGCGCCGAACCCCTTGCCCAATGTTATTTTCGCGGTGTTTGCACGACATGATAGTACCTTTACGGTGCTGTAAATCATGATACAACAAACGCCTGCCAATAGCAAAATCCATGAACTCGCGATTGGAAGAACTAAAAACACTTCAACATCTCCGAACGAATTCATCTCCCCATCCTTCCCGCCCGTCATCATCTTGGCTCCGCACCTCGTCGCAATGTTCTGTCCTATTGTACTCCGTAGAGTGGACAATAACAGCCATCATTTCTCAGCTAGTGAATCAATGCCATGCAGATGCCTGTCGCGATATGAGAGGCGTACCGCGTCCTTGAATCGCCTCTTCGAATTATTGTGCCAAAGAAAGGTCAGTGTATTATGTAGACCACTTCTCCGGTTTCCGGCCGTCTCTATTCATGTCGCCGCAACATCTCATGACTAAAGGCAGACCATGAGTAGCATTCAACTATACGAAAAAGTCCTCTGCCTGTGGCTCGACAACTTGCACCCGCCAAATTTAGCCCAAGTGCAAAACTAGGGCGACATGTATCGCACATTACGACTAGACCTGCAATGATGAATAGGCAGATATCTAGACCGCTGTTTCATCTTGGCGTATCAAAGTATTTTATACGACACAGCCAGCATAAACCCCGAGACAAATGTAGGAATTGTCTTGCCTCTGTCCCCATTCGTGAGACACCAAGGTCGTCGGCCAATTGAACGGCCTCAATCAAGACTTACGGCGTATTGTGGCTGGCTGTCCGTACCCTTTGGGCAAGGAGTAGCAAAAAGCAATTGCATCTGAATCAAATAATTGCACAGTCCTGGTAATTTGTAAACGATAGCCAGCCCGTTAGAGTAAGGAGCGACCAACGTCAGTTTTTCCATGGCTCAGATGTCTTTTGCCTGATCTGTCTTTGTTAGATACGCCTAGGTTCTAACTTGTAAGCTTCCAGCGACTCCATTGTCCAACACATTGTGCTCGCAGTCACAAGAAGTAAGCGCTAGTCTTCTCACCAGATGTTGTTTCATTGGCGCATTTAATCCTGTGCCTTGGCTTCCTGGTAAATGAACATTTACATGCGGTCAGATTTTTATATTTTATATTTTTGGCTAAATAGACCTACCTCTGCTATGTAGTCAAGCCCTCATGCCGAGTACTTTTTGGGTATCTGATTCCCACCATGTCAATGTGCGCTGCTCGCAAACCGGAGCTGGAGGAGTATAAAAGGGTCTGCTGCTTCCCGTGCAATTATCAATGCACACCTATATCCCTATACAACTAAACCAGAGGTACTTGTTCCAAAAACCGCACACCACAGATTCAGTTACGATGCATTCGCTAGTGGTTGTCCTTGCAGCGTTGCTTACCAGAGCAGTCGCGCGTATGTTCCCTGTACTTGCATCACCGGCAGTTTACTGACTTGCCCAGTTGATCAGCTCGCCCCGTGTGGGAGTTACAAGAATTGCATCAGTCAGTGCTCGTCTGGCGACTTCCGTTACGCAGACAGAATTCAGGACTCCAACGATCCATTCGGGAGCGGGATTATTATCCGGGGGTTCGTCTGCAACTAGTGGATGGCAGTTTGGGGGCATCCATGCAGCCAAGTCACGCCGAAAGAACCCTAGATGCCTATTTTTTTAATCAATCAGAGAGGAAGAAGATTCTGCAGCGTCAAATTGCGGCGTACTGGGTAATGACGAGGGCAAGATTATGACGAGTACTATCTCAGGGCACTTCATGTTGGGTTGAATGCAATGGTGGTGCTTCTCAGTACATATATTGGCTTTATAACAACTATAAAAATTACCATCACCATGTTTCGCTCCAGCTGGCGCATCGCCACGAAATACGCCCATGTTTGGATGATGGAACTTTGTTTCCGAAAATTATGCCACTTGGCGGAAGAAGCATCAGACTACGTTGGTCATTAATTTTATTTAAAAGAGTGTAAAACAGGAAGCAACATTGCACAAAAGAAGAAAAGAGTGTTACTAAGAAGCAAAATTGCAACATGATGGACTAATTTCTCTCATTTTAAACTTCATCTGTAACTTGGCATAAACCTTGTTATATGGAGCAGACAGGGAAACCCGGGCAAGCGCAGGGCACCAAGACAAGTGCTTTGCAACGTGGAAAACGTCTGTTCACACGGTTGCAAGGATTCCTACCAATTTGGGGACTGAATTGCAGGCCTTGGCGACGGAACGAGCTCCGCAACCCGCAAGGCGCAATAAGCTATAGTAACGTTGCAAAACTCTACTTGCCACGCCGTTTTATGGGGGCATCCATCCATGTCTCAAAGTTGATGTGTTGGCCAGCGTTTCAGTTGTGACGCCGGCCCGCAGCAACTAGGGACTGAGCCAGATTAGGGCCAGTATCACTCATTCCGTTTAATGAATGCAGGAGCCAAAGAGGTTGAACCGACAACGGTTGGCCCGCATCAAGTAAGCAGCTGCTGTACAGGTTTATGCGGATTTGAACATGTCGCTATACATGGTTAATGGCATAATAAGAGTGCCACTTTCATCTTCATCGCTATTCGGTACAGAATCTTGCATCGTGACTTTGTAGAGCGATGAAAAACGTAATGTTGCCTTGTTGAGACGGTATGCATACACCATATCGGTTCAAATGTCCTTGTAATAGAAGACAATGTCAGTTATTTCCAACATGACCATTTTCACTTGGATAGAGACACCTGTCAAGAGAATCACTACCAGATCTGAGAATGCTTATCCACGGGGAACGATATGGGAGCTACCAACTGAGGCTCGTTTTAGAATGCATCGTCGCACAGCTCCCTCCGCCTCATCATGTCTACCAGTGCAAGTGTTCTAGGAGCGCCTGAATAGTTTGGGCATAGCCGTCCATGGCAGCTAACTAAAGCCGGCATCCAACACCTAGTCGACGCCTTTACACCAGAGAAGAAGACGGACAATTTTGGCCCGGCCAAGAGAACCGCGAGCAAGAACAGCTGTGTTGTGATACTGGTAACACAGGTCAACATCATTACACGTCATCAGCATCTAATTCCTTGGCTACTCCTTTACAGGGCCGCCTTGGTTGTTCGGGATGCGGAATCTCTCCGGAATTAACCAATGTGTTTAATTCCACCTTGTCACTCCACTGCTCGAAACAATCTCGGTATGCATGAAGGAAGCTCCCTATTATTTATTGCTTGGGCTAGATTATGCACCGCCCATGATAGGTTTCAAAACCCGGCATACCCCAACCAATCAATGCTTTGACTTTAAGAGTTTGCGGATGAGGTTGGCCCGCGAATCGTCATGTTAGAACACGTACTTGGGCTGATTTAAGGGGATAGTCTCCTGATATTTCTCGCCCTTTTGCGGTACAACAGGACTAAGCAGAGAGGGTGACAGCAAATCCATCAATACCCCGGCTTTGAGAAGGCTTGGTCTTGGAATTGGTCAAGGGGTATGCCTCTTATAAGCTCTGTAACTAACATCTCTGGCCATCCGGATGTTCTCCTGCTTAAGCAATTTCAGCACAAGTTGAAATCATCATTTTCTAATAAACTAGCATCAAAGGTTAGTAATGTTTATAGTCTCTATTAAAACTTGTGGTTAGTACAGTAAGATATTGTGACAAATTTTAATTACCTGCGGAAATGGACAGCTCTACCATCAGGGTATGCGTCATTGGCGTTGTCTCGCTGGGTGTTGTGGCTTCATCTCATTTGATCGTGCCTACTTGTTGATTCCTTCATCGCCCGTCAGTGACTCGGAGAGGCCATTCTGCCCATCTCGACATCACCCTTCGGGCCTCGGTGGACCGATATGAGCAGACTGTGGGTCTTTGACTCTTTGGCCAGCAAGGGACATGGAGTGATTTCCAGTCCCACTATGGCGAGCGGCGTGGTGCGTTTCTGGCCTCACCAAGACGTCGGGGTCCGGGGATCATCCCCAGCTGAGAGTACGGCACCGTAAATCATACGACGGGGCAAAGGGTAATGCCTTTAAAGTGTTGCCCCGCTGGCCTGCATTTCTGCTCGCGCGCCAAAAGGGTCTTGACCGAGCTCCCACTTGCTGGCGAGCATCTACCTTTTAACCACCGAGCTGACAACCTACGTGACATGATTTTGAGCAGGCTCGTCTCCGAGTTGCATCTCCGCGTTCAGCAACGAGCCGTCTCAAATTTTCGCATCTTCCAATGACAAAACTCGGCATCGAGGTGCTCGCTGCGCTGGCTGCTTGGGCATTGACATCTGGCTGCAATACCGTGCCCGCGATTCGCAATTTGGTCCCAGGAGTCTGCCCCGGAGACATTGCCGACGCGGGAGACCTGCAGAAATGCTTGTCGGCTGGTGCCAAGATCTACCGCCCCGGTGCTCCAGAGTTCACGTCTGCGTCGACGCGTTGGTCTGAACTAAGCACTCCTTCTGTCAATGTCGTTGTTGTCCCTGCAACTGAACAGGACGTATCTGAAACAGTGAGGAAGCTGAGATGCAGCAGCGGGACATTGGCAACGCTAACCACGGCTCCGTCTAGGTCAAATATGCAAACAAGAAAAAGATCCCCTTTCTGGCCTACAATAGCGCCCATGGAGCCATCACCACCTTGGGAAAGATGAAGTACGGCATCGAGATCTATCTGGATCAGCTCAACACTGTCGAGGTCGCCAAGGATGGCAAGACGGCCAAGATTGGCGGAGGCACCCTGTCCAAGCATGTCACCGACAAGCTGTGGGCTGCTGGCAAACAGACGGGCAAGTCCATACAAGCGCGTTCCGGGGCGTCAGGCGTGCAGACGAAGGCGCATATCCCGTTGATTGAAAAGACTGCAGGCTAACCAGTTGAATCGCCCCCTACAGTGACTGGAACTTGCGAGTGTGTCAGCTACATTGGCCCGGCTCTTGGCGGCGGCCACGGCTGGCTTCAGGGCCATCACGGCCTCATTGGCGATCAAATCGTTTCCATCAACATTGTCCTGGCCGACGGACAGCTGCAGACTGTAGATTCCAAGTCGGACCTCTGGTGGGCCCTGAACGGTGCTGGCCACAACTTTGGCATCATCACGTCGGTGACTACCAAAGTCTATGATATCCAGCACAGAAATTGGGCCATTGAGACCATTACCTTCTCCGGGGACAAGGTGGGAGCCGTCTATGACGCGGCCAACGAACACCTGCTCAAAAACGGCACCCAACCCACAGATGTTACCAATTGGTCCTACTGGTTGAATGACCCAACGGCTGATCCGAATAATGTAGGTGCTTTGGCTTGCCGGCGCCCGCGGAAATCTGCAGCTGACTTGAGCCATCACAGCCCATCATCATTTTCTACATCATCCAGGAGGGAGTCAATGCTGTTGATTCCAAGTACACCCAGCCATTTCACGATATTGGTCCCGTTGCTGTGCACCCCGCCAGCGGAACGTACAATGACCTCGCTGGTTGGACGGGCATCGCCTTGACATCACAACCTTGCCAGAAAGCCGGGCTCGCCAACCCTCGATTCCCCATTTATCTGCAGTCCTATAATGTGGAAGCACAGGAAAAGGCTTATCGGGCGTTTGCCTCGGCCACTCAAGGCTCCTCCCCCTTTAATGGCTCGCTTTTCATGTTCGAGGGATACCCTCTCCAGGGTGTCCAGGCCATTGACAGCAAGGCCAGTGCATTTGCTTTCCGCGATGCTCGTCTGTTGTCTGCTCCCTTGATCACCTACAAGCCTGCCGGAGCAGCCCTTGATAAGAAAGCGCGGGACTTGGGCAACCAGCTCCGTGACATTCTCCACCAGTCAAGTGGTCTGTCTGATGTCCGAGCATACGTAAATTATGCTTACGGGGACGAGAACCCAAGCGCGTGGTATGGTGGTGAGGAATGGCGACAAGACAGATTGCGCTCCTTGAAGAACAAGTATGACCCCGAGGGCAAGTTTAGCTTCTTCGGACCCATTGCCTAGGAACTCGGGACAATTAGTTTATGATTAGGATGATTAGGTACGAGATGGCTATGCGCTCAAATGTGCAAATTTGTGTGTATAAGTCTTTTTGGCCTTTACTTTGAATCAATGCATCTGACAAGTCCCTTTCAATCGAGTTGCATTGCTGTCAATGCAGCACTTTTATATCTCACGACACTAGCCAGAGAAGCCTTTGTTGCGCAGGCATGTCAGCTCTCTGTCCAAGCAACGTAATACAAGCAGGGTGTCGTCGGCCAATCATTAGCCATCCGCCAAGTCGCGGGTCTCGGATTCAACTTGGTGTGCTATAACAGAGCACCATGCCTTTGATCCTTGCAGCTCGGCGACTAGAAAGACTGCTAGCAAACCAACGCCTCAGTCGCGCTTGAGCTTGCTGAAACGGAGGTTTCCGTAAAATAGGTGTGGCTTGTCCCAGTCTTTGAAATGGGGCACAATACTCTGCACATGGAGACATCTTCAGCTGCGGCAAGATCAGTGGGTCATGATCTACCAGGGGCATGTAACGAATTAAAAACCATCAATGTGAGAGTGCGGAGTACGTAAATTTATGCATATGCCTATAGTTATGCACCCACAGTTGACCTTGAAGACGCATCAACGCACCTTGGGGCTGGGGCATACACACCAAGTTAGTTTAGGGCAGTAGCATTCTGCTGTTAGGCTCTTCCAGCCAGGAGGCCCTTGTCTTGACTCGCGCGATGTCGTCAGAGACCAGACCTTGCATTCGGGAGGGGAAAGTCTCCGGCCCTGGGGGCGAAGACCCAAATTTGCGCCTTTCTTTGGCTGTTTGATGATGCTCGGACGCAACTCCGTTTCGCAAATTAAATGACGCCTTTTTCTTGGCAAAGGAAGGGGCAAAGCCGTACCCTTTTCAGGTATGGATGGGTTCGACAGATGCCTGTACAATCAGTTTGTGGCAATGCATACTCCGTATTATGCCACCCCTTGACCAAGCCGGCGTAGTGCGGAGCAGAGAAAGGCTCAAGTGCCTTGGAAGAGCCTCGGCACTCGGAGGGATCCAAGAGGCGAGGTTGTGCTCAGAGTGGCTAAAGAGACACCATCTGTAATGGTATTTCTCAAATGCGCCCTTGGGTTGGCAGGAAGGGGAAGTAGCCCTGAAGTCTGCTAATGATGAAGATTCTAGCTCTGCAATAGTTGCTTTTCCACAAGTCTAGGTGTATGGAAATTTTTGAATGTCCCTCGGCGCAATCGCAACACGCATCTACTGGGAGATTAGCAGCCATGGCCTCGGTGCAATCATAACACGCATCTGCTGGGAGATTAGCAGCCCATGGCATCAAGGAGGGGTCGGCAATGGGTGGGCTCGTTGTTTCCACCCTTGGTACGCTGGTGGTATTGTGGGATTTGGTTCCTGTCGGCAGCCGTGACTGTTGGGAGTCGTCGCAATCGTCCCGTTTGGTCCGCGCCAGCTCAGGGCGCCGCCAGACTTGAACTGCCGACGAGAACTTGCAACCAGCCAGTTGTCAGCCTGATCGATCCCCATGGCGTTACAATAAAATCCACCGCGGGCGCAGTTTGCAGCCGCACGGGCAGCTTCCGCGGGAAATGCTTCTCGGTGGGGATCAAGAGAACGTGTTTCGATTGATAGCCATGACGCTACAAGGCCAGGGTCCCCCCATCCACAGAAACCACGTGCATGACAGTATGTGCCGCGTCTTTTGGGCTTTGATTTGGCTCTTATTGTCCCGCGATGCGGCGATCTTATCGGACGATCCCTTGGCCAAGTCTGTGTTGGAGACTGTGTCTGTTCGGCTCGTGTGCTGTGAAGCTGAGTTGATGTTTGACTAGTCTTTAATAGTCAATCCTCTCGTCGGCAATGGGAAACCGCGCGTACATCGGAGACAGTGGCTCCAAGGAAACTTGTATCAGTCTCTCAAACGTCTAAAAAGTCCTTGTTGCACCCGTACTTTCCCGCCTTTCTTCCCGAACCTTTAATGTCGCTTCCATCTATCGGCTGGAGGAATATATGCCTTGACTGGAATGGAAACCGATAATTCGTCTGACCCGGCTGTCCAGGCAGCAGCAGAAGCGGCAAAGGCGGCTGCCTATCGCTTCACCGTTGAGCTCTGGACGCTTTACGGGATTGGTGTTTTGGCCACTCTCCTGAGAACCTATGCTAGAATCCGCGCTGTCGGGGCTAGGAATCTGAGAGCAGATGATTATTTGGTATGGATTGGAGTTGTATGTCCATTCTCCCAATTTTCAACCTTCAGCCCTGTCTTGACTGACTTATTTCTACTCCAAGATCTTCTATACTGCCCAAGCCACCCTTGGTTACAGTATAGGAAACGTTGCCAATGGTCTGGCAAACAACGGAATGACTGATGCTGAGCGCGCTGCACTTTCACCTGGCAGCAAGGAGTATCAATTAAGGTGCGTCAATTTGTTGTAGTAGAAAACGCCTCGTTGACTGAATTGTCTTGTTTGTACACAGGGTGATTGGTTCGAGGATACAAGTCGCAGGCTGGACCGTCTACTCCCTGCTCATCGGGTTTTTGAAGTTGTCCGTGCTTTCATTTTATATTCGATTAACGGCATGGACATTCCCCGACCCAGTATACCTTGGTACGCGCTGTGATGCATGCTGACTTGTTTAGGTAGGATGGACTTGGGCGCCGGTATACCATTCGTATTATAATTGGGTTTATCCTTGTTATTGGAACAACGGTAGCTTGTCTCCTCACAAATTTTCTTGCATGCCGACCATTCAGCCACTACTGGCAGATTAATCCTGATCCCGGCAGTAAGCGACTCGGTTGGCGAAAGGTCACATGTCTGGCCACAATGTGCTAATGATCAACTCTAGATGCTTGTCAGGGGGCCATCTCGCGACCCATTATCTGGGTATCATTTACAGCAAACGTCTGCACCGATGTGTACCTTATTCTGATTCCGCTGCCCATGCTATGGGGCTCCAGCTTGAAGATGATGAAGAAGATTGCGTCGAGCATCGTCCTTGGGGCGGGCATTTTTGTTCTCGTCTGTGCGACTCTGAAGAGCATCTTCGTTCTTGTAGTAAGGCTCCGTAACACATTTTTCAACGTGGTTCGCTCTGACGTATTATTTCTTCTTCCGGCAGGATCCTGTCCATGGCGCTCAACAGGCTGGATCTTGGGGAACAAGAGAGGCTTTCGTTGCAGTCATGACGACCAATCTTCCCATGTTATTCCCCCTGCTTCGAGTTTGGCTCACGCCTCTTTGCGGAAGCGTATTGCGTTCGTCAAAGAAGTCGTACAGAACGCCGACTGGCTTCGTCACGTTTGGAGGCGGTGGTGGAGGTTCGTCCAGTCTCCGTAACCAACTGCGGACAGTCAATCCGATGACTGCGAGCGTGACATTTGGCGGGAGCGAGGAGAGAATCGTGGACGATATCGACATGGACAACCTAAAGGTGGGACAGAACACCAATGCAATCATGGTGTCGAGTCAGGTTGACGTCACGCACTCTGACCGATGTGGCCAACTAGACGCCCACGCTTCTCGACAATGTAGCCGCGACGACTGGTGACGGGTGCGCCATATATTGTACGTTGCGGGCAGGATCTTTGGGATGAGAAGGTTGCACGGGTCAAGGTGCGGAAAAGTAGAGATTATCTAATCATACTAGAGGGTTTTCTTTGTAAAAAAAAAGAAGGAGCACCAAAAAGGAAGGAAGAGACGGATGAACAAGCTGTCTTCCTTCCTCTCCAAACGAGATCCCTTTTCTCGACAGAAGAGAACCAGCCATTATCATAATGAGTCACGGCTTGTGCATGATGCGCTGTCCTCTCAGCGGACGGCCTGCAAGCAGTCAACTCGCATCATTGATCGGCACGGACTGGCAGTTACGGGTTGATGATGGCTCTTGCAGCGCACCCTGACACGCCGTAGCTGAATCACGGCCGAATCAACTCCTCACAGGCATCAAATTCTGCTTCCCTCAAAAGTGAACAAAACGTGACGCGACCAGCGCCATGCCTGGTCTACTACAACATCGACTCCTTAGCCGACTTCTTTTCAAACTTGTCGAAGTCTGCAACGATGGAGCAGTGCGATGAATTTATAAGCAAGCATTTCAGAGGGCCTGTTGAACCCGTTCCGCTTCAGGGTGTGAGCAGCCACCCTTTGACAGCAGCGGGACATGACAAGGTAGATGAGGCAACTATGCTAATACAGGGCGTGTTGAAATTTACACGTTAATGCACCAAAGATGCACCAACATACCACGAACATCAAGGCCCTGTGCTTCTTTTCTGCCAGTTTTGGTAGTGACGTTTTCGATTCTCCTTGATACCCTTTTCCATCGGCATACAGCATGGCAAATTCAATACACTGAAAGCCTAGTGTCAATCTTCGGGATGAATATTGGCCGTGTCCGTCTTTGAATTTATCCGCTCTCGCCAAGCCAACTACGACTTATCCTTTGGGCCTGGGCCTGGTTGCCTTTGAGCCTACTGATGCCTCCCAGCTGATCAGCTGCAACGTAACCTGCCAAGGCTCGCTGATTTTCGTGTCGTTGGCACCCATCATGACGGCAATATTGTTCTCCCCAATGACAAATTCCTGTGGGGTCCGATAAGACCGGCACGTCTGGATGGTTCAGTGGACAGAGCAAGAAACACGACAGTCTCTCAAAACGTATATTAGATGGTTCCGTTCTCGGAACGGAACCCATCGGAGCCAGCGAGGGCAGACAGCCACAAAATACTAAAGCAAGTAACTATTCACTGCTTAGCGTCGCGTCTCCTTACGCCGCCGTGATATACAGGTCACATATCAAAGCATGAGCCATTTACAAAACCCTTACAGTCCCGTTCTCTCCAATAGACTCCAGCGCTCTTTCGCAGCCCACAATGTTCATACCGTTGCTCGCAAGCCAATTGAAGACACCTGCATAAACTCGTTACTCAAAATCATGAATCCGGGCTCCAAGAACCCGCAAGTACACGTCAAATCTTAGACTCCGTGCCTCCTAACCACAAGCGCCCCATTCATCGGCAACAACGTGCCGAACTTGGTTACTTTCCCACCGCTTATTCGGGCAGGTCATGGAGCATCGGTATTCCGGGCTGCTGTCGGAAGTCTTGTACAGGGTTCGAGACAGCACACATCCGTTGACGGTGTACACTGATACGCCAAGCACCTGTTCCTCCTCATCTACAAGCTGGTGGACTTTTCGTTTTCGCATCGTAGATATTCTCTGAGTGGGGGCAGGCGAGATGGTCGTCACCAGCGTGACACCGACGAATACACCCAGAGACGGACAGTCCACTGTTGACGTGGCTTCCGCCGTGGTCGTCGGTGTAGAGAGGGTAGTCGGCGACTGGGTCTTGATTCCCGGCAGCGCCGTCTCCGCGGCCTGTTGTGCCGACTTTGTGGCAACCGTTGTGGACGGTACCAGGGTTGCTTCGTTGCCTGATTTTATGGTGAAGCTCGTTCCATTTGTCCTATTGACTGTCAGAACTGGCCTCGTTCTCCGCTCACTGAAGGCCGTACTCACTTGTTTGAGGAAGTCTCATTGCTGCCCCAGTCAGTGTTGATGTTGCTGTCGAATATCCTCGCCACGACAGCGGCAATAATTAGGCACACGATGACGGTGATAAAGATGGATGTCATGAGCCGTATGCAAAGTGTCCGTCTGATCTTGCGCCTGGCCTTCTCGGCGTCCGGGCCGCCCGCTTCCTGATACTTTGGCGGTGCCCCCTCGGCACCGTACGCCGGAGGCTGTCGTGGGCTGGGCGGCAGGCTTCCTGCCAAAGTCGTGTCGTCGGATGCTGAAAAGGGCGAGCCGCTGTCACCGGCGCTGTTGTTCCGCGTTTCGCCAGTGCTTCCGTGTGGCTCAGGGCACTGCAACGGCGGACCCCGAAGAACCATGGTAGCTCTGGAGACACTGTTGCCGCCTAGCGAAATAGCCCGGGGAACTGTTTTTGCAGTTATTTAGGAAGTGTTGTCCTGGGGTCGTCCGCCATGCAACATTTTGAAGCTCATGGTGAGGCTTTGGCCTGACGCAATAGTTGCAAGGATGCAGGTCGATCATGCACCGGACAGCTGGGAAAGACTTTCTCTTTCAGGGGAGCTATGGCCTCTGATCTGTGACGGGCTTTCCGAGCTCTTCTCTCCCTCTCCTCGCAGAGCAAGCGCTCCGTGCCAGCCAGGAAGCCCGCGGGTTTTCGCTCTCCAAGTGGCCGTGCACTGGAATGCAACAACTCCTGGAATGTTGATGCCTCCCAGCCCACCAACCACAGCCGTTCTCGAGGATCATTTTCTCCTGATAAAGCATGGAGCGTGAAGCTACTAGGCGCCGATGCTCTAATCTGAATCAACTCGTTTACGTCAAGGAGCGGTTCAGACATGGGAGAAAATGACGGGTGACATGTTGGGAGGTGGGAGAGCGAGGGACAGAGCTCTTTTCATGGTCAACTGATATCATACCTACATCATTGCTGCACGGATGATTTTTGAATAGTCGACTCACAGAAGCTCTTGAAAGCTGGTCATTGCACCTTCTCAAATCGCTAGACGATGCCATCCTTGAGCATGCTTTCACCGCGCAAACCTCCACCGCCAAACCCTGCTAGTTTCGGATCAAAAAAGTTTCTGTAAAAGATTATGAACACAGACCACTGTGAGACACGGTCAGATTTTGCCCAGTAGTTTTATCGAAACGCGTGGCGGAACGCATTTTGCACCGTCCACCCAACCTGCGGCCGGGAACAAGGGCGTTGATATCCGAGGAAATATGGTGTCGTTATTTGCCCCTTGAAGAGGAAAATACACACGTTTTGACCAAAGAATATCCCTTTTCAAAGAAGATGGGCGTGCCGTGTTGCCTCTACAGCATTGCGTGACCATTGTCCGAGTACGAAGCGGTCTGTGTAAGCATCCTGTACATTAACGACCGCAGCTAGTCTTTTCTAGAGCAAGCACCATGTCCCAAGTATAAGACACTTTTACGTTTTGCATTAGTTTCAACTGAAAAGATAAGAAGGGGGGCATACAGTTCCGAATCTCCCGTCTTGATAACACCAGACACGACTCAAAACAATCTTGCAAGATGTCAAGTGGGAATAAAGTTGTCTTGCAGCAGCCAAGAACCGGGCCAACAGGACGGCGATGCCAATACTGCTTGTACAGCTCATCAAAGCGCTTGTCCTTTGCGCTCATTCTCTACACGCCATGCATCCTTGTTCAAGTCATGGACTTTTACCTTGATGCAAGCGCGCTGTATTAAAAGGGGATGCGTGAACCAACAAAAATATTATAAATGTTCCTGCACCGCGTCAAAGAAGTCCGTATACGCAAATTATGATGATGATGCCCGGGCTGCCAGACGGCTGCATGGCGGTCTGCCATCATCCAAGACAGTCGAAATTACATCTGCGTCGCAATGGGTGCCTTGGACTTGTTCCTGATGGCACTTTGGATCCACAGGCAATTGATTCTCGGTCACTACTAATCAAATAACGGGCGGCTAATATAGGTCTGTAACTGATCCCTGTTTGACCGTGGTCATTTAGTACGGCAAGCAATTCGGGTTTCAGGCACCTTACAACGCCCAATGACCGAGAGTCACTTCCCTCTGGTGGCAAGGTTGTGGATGGAAGAAGTGGACCTGTTCAAGGTCAAATGAGAGAATGTTGGATGGTGCTCTTGTTGTTGTATATTGTCAAGGTCAAGGCCACTTTCTAGGACGAGAATTGAATAGATATAGGGAGGGTTGTTAATGATGGCGAATACTTTCGAAGCGTACCAATTTATATCCCTTGTAAGCCCTTGTAAGCCCTTGTAAGCCATCTCGTAGCTAGATTTCAGGCCACGATCTTCCCTTTGCTCTATTTCCACAGGACCTAGGATGCCTAAATATGAAACTCCTACCCGGCATGTCCGAATAGAGTCCGGGGGTTAACTTGGGCACTCTCTTAGTTTGACTGGTTTCCGTCTTCCGCTCGTTTTGATAACTGCAGCGCCATGAATAAATAAAGCAACTAGCGCGGATTGGTTATCCTATGCTTTATATAATAACCAAATCCCTGTCTGTACTTGAATTGCCCCGAGAAAAACCTGCAATGCGAATAATCTCATGGTAAATCCAGATGCGGACAGTCATTCGGATTGGCATAGAAGACGCCGCCCAGCTTCTCAACCTCGCGGCAACTTTCCTCCATTGTAAAGGCATCCTGAATCCTTGCAGCGCCCTTTTCCCAGGCCTCGAAACTGTGCAGCCCCAATGCCAAACGCCACCATGAGCAGGCCAGCCATAGGTGTTATTGTAAAGTTGGTTTCACCTGGCTCCTCCAAGTCCTAACATGTCGAGTTTCAATGGCACGCAACCAATCTAGCTAGCAGGCTGGTGAATTGGGATGGCTGCGACACACATGACCGTCGAATGATCTATGCTGGTTGGCAGCAGTCATGGAAGATTATGAACCTGGTGTACGAGGAAGCATCAGGTATGAATTTCAATGCGGCTGTGGCAGTCGGCTCTAAACCAGAATCAACAAAGTGCAATAAAAGATGTGTTCCAACCCATCACTTGTATAGGGAAGCAGACTGATTAGCTCGTTGCACACATCTTCCGGAATCTGGCCACGGTTCAGCCCGGATACGTCCCAAATCTCTTGGACTGGAGAGTCATGCAGAATGCCGATAGCCCTGCAATCTATGCAATGGCGCGATTGTCTAAAAGGTCATGGGAAGCATCTATCTCCACCTGCCTCTCGCACCAAGTACACCAATGGCAACGCGGCCCAATGGACATGACATGGCCATGGCTTCCATTGGTGATTTGTTCCCCCTTGGAGCAGATGGAAACGCAACCATTATCAACTCGGCCGCGGTTCATGATCCAAGTTGGGAATCCAACAGTCAATGCAATCTTGATGGGAATATAAGCCATGACGCCGTGGTGATTCTTGGCACCGATTTTGCACCCGCTTCGTCCTTCTCTGCCGCTTATACCCAACAGTATGCCTGCATCAAGACCAAGGCGTATTCACGGCGCATGGTGTGCTTTTATGACATGTTGTGCAGAGTTGAAAAAGGTAAATGTTCTGGGGGCATTACTATTCATCAGCTGCTGGGCACGGAATTCCACCCCCTTGGTGTACCGAGCTTGCAACCCTCTCTGCCGCGCGTTTGTAGAAGTCAGACTTGTAATTTGTCTCGTCAACAAGCGGGCAAGGACAGCGGCTTATCCTTGTGCTGCATCGTGCATGGCTTCGGGCATACTCTTTGGTGGCAAATGACCGATGGCAATCATATTCATCCGCAAGTGGACACGGAACTATTCGGACATGGTCCTCAGTGTATAGAAGAGACATGCTGTGCGATTTGCTGAGGCTTCCCGGTGGTTGCCGCACAAGGGCACACCAATTACCAATGTCCATCTTTGGTCTTTTGGTAAATGAGCTGGTTGGTGATGCTGTCATTGGAATCTTCCACACCAGGATGCCTCAAGTTGCGATCTCAGCCTATCAATCCTCCACCAATGACGGCTGAACAATCTCAAGCTGGACCATCTCGTCACTGGCGGTTGGTCGCAGACGGCAGCGGCTGAAGCTGGGCGACTCTTTGGCTCGGAGCGTCTGGCCTATTCCGCCTCAAATCTTCGAGTATGAGGCTATTGTCAAGAACAATAACCTCTATAATACACTCGGCATCTTTGAGTGAGTGTACCCCTCTCAATGCAAGATTTGAACTAATTTTCTTCAGTGTACATATTGCGGGCCAGGTTCTAAAGAGGCTGATATCACAGCATCCCAAAGTGCAAGGACAGCAGGCCATCGCCGAAGAAAAGGATCAACTCATCTACAAAGCTCTCGAGGCCCATCTGATATCCATAACATCATCCCTGATAAGACGGCACGGCCACGTATGAACATTTGCCTCAGGATCGAGGGTGGTGATTCCGCAGATGCGGCTTTATTGGGGGAGGCTACTGCCCTGGGGCTGACTGGGCTGAAAGGCCACCGTCCCGTGGGAGGAATCCGAGCGAGTAACTACAACTCCATCTCTCCCGAGGGCGCGGAGAAGCTTGCCAAGTCATCGGCACCTTTGCCTCGCAACGAGGGAATTCCAAGCATTGAGGCCGGAATGGCCGGCTTGTATATAGTGTCATGTGAGCTGCCTAGGTCTTGCCCTGGCTGCCTAACGCATACGCAGTTATCTTGAAACACCACGGTGATGCATCTCCTGTGTTGGCTGTGCTTTGGGGCAGTTCGCCAGATTGCAGACAGATGGTCATTCCCTATGAGGCACTCACTATATCTGTTCCGAAAGCGTGGTTGCTGGCTGCGTTGACGCCAATAGATTGGTTGCGGCCCGGACGTCATCAGCATCATAGCTCAGCAGCGGTCCATCAACGCGAATCAGCCTTGCCCATCATCGGGTTATGCATGCGATCAAAGTTTGGGCTGTTCGTGTAATGTCATCTGCTGACCAATGCAGGTCTTGATCCGATTATGCTGGAAGAGGGACAGGGACGAAAAGGTCAAAGTTGAAGGAATGCATAGGCTGGTACGATGCCAAGTTGAGTGCATGTTTTAGGGTGGCACATAATATCACAATACGCCAAGGATTACAACACAGTATACGATACAGTACATCGCGTATGGTATAATAGGCATTGCAGCACATTGCATAATGCATAACATGGCATTGCAGAAAATACCATATGACGATGCGGGCTGGATATGTAGAGTCGGTTTAGCCACTAGCTCGGTGCTTCATTCAGCCTGTCCAGCGGACCGATGGCAGAATGGTTCCAGCTTCCGGTTTGGAGTGGGTGAATGGTATTCGTCTTCATGTCAAGTTTATCCTTGCGCGCGTCTTGATGGGATGCGAGTATTCCCTTTAGTACTGCGGGTCGATCCAGAGTCACACATCATCTAGCAGCTCCGACAGGGGGTTCTGCTTGAAACATACAAGGCTCTATCCCAGATCTGGGACACTGTGGGATCTGTGGGATCTGTGATTCTAAAAGTGTGCTCTCCTTACCTTGACCTCTCAGCTCATGTTCTGGAATGCTTGGCCCTCGCTCAGCGGCAGGTCAGCCTCAACGGAAAGATCTTTGTGTGCTCAAGTTTCATCTCCGAGTCATGGTATACTTTGTGACCACGGGGTGGAGCGGTGTGAGCATGCAGGTCCTTATCAGCATTACACGTTGTGTACCTTTGAACTGACGCCATCTGGTGGCTGGATACTTCAGGGCCTGTTAGGGGCCAAAGGCCAACTACTGGACAGCAGAGGTTATGAGGGAACCTGTCGCAGTCGACTCCCTGTCTCAATGGTGAAACTATGCATCCATCAGTACGGAACAACGGCTAATAAAATGCAATGTGCTAGGCCTGTTTCCTCCAAGCGTGCCGTCCAATAGGGGATGGCAAGCCGCCAGGGCTGAAAAGGGTCATGCATGTGTTCTCTCGAGATTTGACATGCGGCATTGCAGGCCTGCAAGTGGCCATCAAAGGCGGTGATGAGCAGTGTCAAGGGTATCTGTGACTTGGAATCTGCGTAGGTTCAAGAAACAGAAAGTAGGCTTTTGATTGTGCCGATAGCAACGGGTTGATCGGCAAGTCTCACGACGGTCGGAAGCGGGTTGAGGCAGTCTGTTTACCAACAAGGTTGAGACAGACGGTCATCTTGTACTAACGAATTTTAGACCGTTTCTTGCTTCTCCGGGAAAGCGTGCGCTTAGGGGTTCAGCTTCGGCTCTAGTACTCGGTACACAAGATCTAAGACCATCGCCATTCGGCGCAGCAGCTAAGCAGGGTGCCAGTAGCTACGATCGATGAGATTGAGTAGGCCAATTTGAGACAAGAAAGCCACTAGATTTCGCAATGGCAGGCTTCTACAATCAAGGCTCGTCCGGAAAGCAGAGGCTCAATGGATTGGCATCGACCTCAGCCTTGGCTTCGTCATGAGGAATGGGTCGCAAGTTGATGCACAGTAGGTGTCTTCTCAGATGTAAGCCCTTGCAGGTTGCCGAATAAAGGGCCGGCTCCGAAAAGTCCAGGGAATTCGAGGCAAGCGTATCCTGGCCCCTGAGTACACGTCGGCGGTGTTCGAGCCCTGTCGCTTCACATGAGACACCGAGTCCTGTTGACGACGTACTCAAGAGACATTTATGGTCGACCGTCTGCATGCACATGAATGTCGGCCAATGATACCGGGTACAATGGCATAGCCCCGGTCATGGTCGACATTTTGCTCGGGAAGCACGTCTTGCCAAGGGCAGAAATGAAACGACTGAGGCTGTGACCGGGCGACGACAGCGACGACAGCGAGTCGACCGGTTCCTTCGGAAGCCAAAGGAAGAGCATTCCATGCAAACGCAAAAAGACTCGGCATACGCAACTCATGTTGTTTAGTGCCATGGAGAGGCGACTCTCAAAGTTCAATGAGTTGGGCCATCAAGAGTTCTTCTGTCGAAGTGATGAGGTCTTGCGCCATGGCCATTTTCAGCATCGTCCGCGATTGTGATTGGCCTAGTGTGTCAGCAAGCCCCATAAAAGACCCGTTGCAGACTAGCTCCGTGGGTGATATCTTGTTTGCCCTTGATGGCGCAATTTGGATGGCAGAACTCACAAAGAAGCCCAGGGTTTGAGGGCTGAGGGGGGTGCAAAACAAAAAAAAACCCAACAGACCACAGACCACACGGATCACGCCCCCAGCAAGTGGCAAAGGGCTTGATGAACAACCTTTGCTCCCGCGCACGTCATCCGCTAGCGTGCATTTTGTTCGTCTCCAAATGGACTGGCTCTGACTTGCTCTGCCCCAGGATCGAGGACTGGAACCGGTCCCTGCCTGGTATTGGCATGCATGCAATATTTAGCAACGAGCCGTGGGCAGGACTCCAACGCAGCCATCAGCCCAAACCTTGGCCAGGCTTTGTTAGTGCTCTCGGAGACACACTCATTTGACCCTGCGGAAATGCTGAGTCCTTCTGCATGCGGCGTCCAGGTCCAGATACCTCCGACCCTGGGCCATGTCCTGCCTACATCTGACGCAGTGGCATTGTGAATCTGTCGGTGAAAGGCTGTTGGGCGCACACAGTGCGACGGAGTCGTTGATCACCTTTGGACAAAGGAAATGACCCTCGCACCGTCTTGTGCACGGTGGCAAAAGGGTACGTACCGCGCACCAAGCGTCGACGATTTATCACACGGCAAAATTTGCCAATCCGCTTGTTGGTGTCAGTCATCAACAAAGAAATAAGCGCTTGGCTCGTGTCGACGTAATTTGTTGACGGCTGTCAGGCGGTTCGGCGGCCGGTGGGGACCCGAGAGCCGTCAAGTTGTTTTCCATGCTCCCTCCAGTGGGCTCAGCGACTGCCTGCCTTTTGCACCAGTGGCCTCTTGCGACTGCCCACTGTGGTATGGCAATTTGCGGCACCCCCGCCCCGCTATCCGACCAGAACCAGACTCGACTTGCCGCCACCCGCTAGCGACTCGCAACCTCGTGGGCCCCGCTGTCATCATCTGAGCAGGCAAAACTGTAATCCTGTGCCACAGACTTCCATCGACCCTCCCGAGTTGTTCTCTCTGCTCCCTTCGCTTACGTTGCAACATTTGTTTGGAGCACGCCATCACCCTGTCGGCACGCATCAGTCACTCGAAACGGCCCATGCGTGGCAAGGTCCTGAACAGTATATAGTCATTTCCTTGCGTGTTTCCTCGCACGACTCTCGCCATGGAAACTTTTGCGCATATCAACGGCCACCGTCAGCATGAGTCTGCGGCACTGAATCCAAAGAATGACCAGCAACACCTCTCTCCGTCCGATATCCGGGACGATAGCTCGCCTCAACCTGCCTTGGAGTCGGTGATAAGCCACTCCCCTGACCGCCCCTCTGTACAACAGCCATCACGAGACAACTGCGATCGGAGGAGACCTCAGGAGGAGGATAACACCCGCCTCAAGAAGATGGCTTCCCAGCTCGTGGTCAAGACTGTCAGCCCATTCCTGAAGGAACACATCCCCGGGCTTTATGCGCCGGTTGGAAAAGAAAACACCAAGACGGGTTCCAAGGGTCCCGCAACTTGGACCCGCGTCAAGGACCCCAATACCAGGTTCTGCTATCGACATCGTCCCGATTCAAAGTGTCGCCGGGCCGCGGACGAGACCAAGATGGGCTTTATCCAAAGTGTGAGTTGTCCGGGGTGCCTGACCTGCGGGGAGGCTTATTGCTGACTCTGAATTCTTCCAGGAACTCAACAGTCTCCCGACCGCTGACCAAGAGGCCATCACCCACGTATGGTCTTTGTTCTCTGCTGCGCCGTCGAAGCAGCGAGACCTGATGCTGCAGGGAATCATTACGCAATGCTGCTTCCCTCAGCTGTCAACCATTTCGCGCGAGGTTCAAGAACAGCTCAAGATTGACTTCCTCGCCGCCCTGCCCACCGAACTATCATACAAGATTCTCAGCCACCTTGACACCGTCTCACTATGCAAAGCTGCTCAAGTCAGTCGACGCTGGCGCAGCCTGGCCGACGACGACGTTGTCTGGCATAGAATGTGCGAGCAACACATTGACAGAAAGTGCACCAAATGCGGATGGGGTCTGCCGCTCCTGGAAAAGAAGAAGCTCATGGCCTGGAGCAGACATCAGTCCGCCCACCATCGCGACGATCAAGCGGAGCGCGCTGAGCCGTCTGTCGAGACAAACGGCCATGGCCCAAGCTCACCAACCGGCTCGAACAAGCGCTCCAACTCCGGCAACGAGGAGGGGCCATCCAAGAGACCCCGGCTCGCCGGCTCTGGTCATTCTCGGTCCCATCTCGACAACGAGCGCAAGTTCCGCCCGTGGAAGGACGTCTATCGCGACCGATTCAAAGTTGGCTTCAACTGGAAGACGGGGCGCTGCACAATCAAGACGTTCAAGGGGCACGAGAATGGTGTCACCTGTCTTCAGTTTGACCACAACGTTCTGGCGACGGGCTCCTACGACACAACTATCAAGATTTGGAATATTGAGACGGGTGAGGTCATCCGAACGCTGCGCGGCCACACCTCGACCGTCCGATGTCTGCAGTTTGACGATTCCAAGTTGATCAGCGGCAGCTTTGACAAGACCATAAAGATTTGGAATTGGCAGACTGGGGAGTGTCTGAGCACTCTGCAATGCCACACCGAAGGCGTCTTGTCTGTTCACTTTGACGGCTGCACACTTGCCTCTGGCTCCATCGACAAGACGGTCAAGATTTTTAGTTTCGGCAACAAGGAAACCTTTTCCCTGCGCGGCCACACAGACTGGGTCAACCACGTCCGAATCGACTCGCCATCCAGGACAGTCTTTTCTGCTTCCGACGACATGACGGTGAAGCTGTGGGATTTGGACTCGAAACAGTGCATCAAGACATTCGACGGCCATGTCGGCCAAGTTCAGCAGGTGCTCTTGATGCCCCCGGACTTTGAGCCAGACGAGATCCCACCCAGCAACGACAAGACCGACTCCGTCTCGGTGCACAGCGACCGCAGCACCACGCCGACGCCAGTCGCGGAGCAGGCGATTGACGCGAGGGCCTCGTTTGGCTACGGCTTCACGCACGACCCGACAAGGCCGCTCCCCCCACGATATATGCTGACGGGTGGGCTGGACAACACGGTCCGACTCTGGGACATTACCACGGGCAAGTGCATCAGAAGCATGTTTGGCCATGTCGAGGGCATCTGGGGTCTCGTCGGCGACACGCTCCGCGTCGTGACAGGCGCCAACGATTCCATGACGAAGATTTGGGAGCCTCGGTCCGGCAAGTGTGAGCGAAGCTTCACGGGCCATGCCGGACCCGTGACTTGTGTCGGCCTCAGCGACAGCCGGATGGCAAGCGGCAGCGAAGATGGCGAAGTGCGCCTCTACAGCTTTGAGGGCGAGACTCTCGAGGAACGTGGAACGCCATCATGATGACGTCGACGCCGTAAGAAAATTATCTAAACGACATGTTATGAAGGACAAGGGAACGACCAAGGTGTTTTTGCCGCTTTGTTTTTGGTTCCATTTTGGTTACATTTTTTTTTTTTTACTTGTTCGCTCTCTCAGCCCGTCTGTTTTGGGCATGACAGGCGTGCGACGGCGTTTGGTTTGAGATACCACCTGCAAGCAGATGCAGATGCAGACGCAGATGCTTTTACTTTACATGTATAATCCTTCCGACTGGTGCGAGCATATATCTTGTCGTGTATACCGGTGGGCTATATTGGACAAAAATTTAGATGTCATGCGGGATGGCGTTTTTGGGGTGTTGGTCTGTTTCATGGGGCGCGTAGATGGGTCGGCATAGACAAATCCAGGAATATATGCGTGTCCAAAACTGGTGTGTGCGTGTGCCTGATTTCGCGAGTGATGTACAAGAGCAACAAGTTGGAGAGACAAAGTCTACAGCAGGCAGCCAAACCACGTGCCTGGTGAAGTATGATTGGAGCGCATTCCAGCGACGGGTTGCACGATGCCAGTGCTCTCTTTGTGACTTTTTTCCCAAGCAGCGCAGGATGGGTTACACGTGCAGTTGTAGTAGGCGACGCATCGTCTATATTGATTGGTGTTGGGGGGCTCAGTCCATGACGGAGATTATCTCGGTCACCGGCGTCTCTACCGAGGGAGAGAAGGTTGGCATTACTCCCGACGGACTTTTTGGGTATTGACAAGCCGTGCTGTTTTAGCCACCAAGTCTGTCTGTTTTGTCAAGGTCGCAAGAAGATGGAGCAGCGGCAGAATTTACACGATTCGCTACTGCAAGGTGAGTGAGGTTTGTACCTCGGCAGAGGACGGCAAAGGGCCTTGGGAAAGGTGCGGCCAAAGGACCGGGCTGCCGGTACGGGTCACCCGATCCCTTCCGGTGCAGAGACGAGGCTTCCGGCATGGGCATTGCCCACTGATGGGCCAGGGGTCTAAAGAGTACTCAAACGGCTGGCCCACCCCGCAAAATCACAAGCTCGGCTCACGGATGTGGGGGGGCTGTCGGCTCTTGAGGCATTGGAGAAGCCCAGAAGAAGAAGAAGAAAAGAGCCTGATCAGGGCGAGATGTGTGAACAAAAGAGTCGGCTGCATCATCTTGCAGCATTGGCATCTCTGAAATCTGCGCGGCAGGGCAGGCCAGCTGCCACAAAGCTCCGTCCGTCCGGTACTGCGACCACGAGAAAAAGGATGGTGGGGACCCCGATGCGTCACTCTCCCACAGCCGCGGGACACAGAGCTCTTCTCGCCAGCAGGTCACAGGACCAGGTACGGAGCAACGCTCCAGGCCAATTGGCTCAGACCGGGAGGGAAAGTCACTCGCACACCCGACGGCGCCCGGAGAGTGACACCAAGCCACACGGCCCCAGAATCATATGTCAAAAAGAGCACACCGCGAAACACCGACGCTGGCGCCTGTGACTCTTATTTGGTTTCTTGGTTTCGTTTCGCGGCAAAAACACCTCTTTTCAATCTCCTCTCTCCCTCTCCTGTCGTGGGTATTTTCCGTAAGTGCTGCCTCGTTTTCCGCGCCATTACGCCGGAGCTTGTTGGCTTTGGAACGCCGAGTGACGGCATTGGGCGACTTGCACGTGCGATTCTCTCGGCCACGACAAGGCCAGGCGCAAGCCGAATAACGCCGCCACGAGGCTTCAATTCCCTTCTTTCCGCGCGCAATTGGACGCTCGGGGGCGTCTAGAGTCGTTTGAAAATGCCTTCCAACGACGGTAATCGGAAACCGCCGACGGCAGCCGTCAACCTCGTCGGTTTGTATCCTTCCTCTCCCAAGTCGCCCAAGCAGACGGCTAACCGGTCAATGTGATGCCGCAGCCGGAGGCGGTGCCGGCATGATGGAGGCTCTGGCCTGTCACCCCCTCGGTAAGGCTCCTTCCCCGGCTCATCCTGGCGCCCGCTGACGAACGCCGCGCGACAGACACAATCAAGGTCAGGATGCAGCTCTCGAGGCGGGCGCGGCAGCCCGGGGCGCCCAAGCGCGGCTTCGTCAAGACGGGGGCGGAAATCGTCAGGAAGGAGACGCCGCTGGGCCTGTACAAGGGCCTGGGCGCCGTGCTGACGGGCATCGTCCCCAAGATGGCCATCCGCTTCACCTCGTTCGAGGCCTACAAGCAGCTGCTGGCCGACGAGGCCACGGGCAGGGTCTCGGGCCGGGCCACCTTCCTCGCGGGCCTCGCCGCCGGCGTCACCGAGGCCGTGGCCGTCGTCACCCCCATGGAGGTCATCAAGATCCGCCTCCAGGCCCAGCACCACTCCATGGCCGACCCCCTCGACATCCCCAAGTACCGCAACGCCGCCCACGCCCTCTACACCGTCGTCCGCGAGGAGGGCTTCGGCGCCCTCTACCGCGGCGTCAGCCTCACCGCCCTGCGCCAGGGGACCAACCAGGCCGTCAACTTCACCGCCTACACCTACTTCAAGGACTGGCTGAAGCAGTGGCAGCCGCAGTACGGGGGCACGAACCTGCCCAGCTGGCAGACTACCCTCATCGGCCTCGTCTCCGGCGCCATGGGGCCCTTGAGCAACGCCCCCATTGACACCATCAAGACCAGGCTGCAGAAGACGCCCGCCCAGCCCGGCGTCAGCGCTTGGGCGAGGATAAGCCAAATCTCTGCCGACATGTTCAAGTTTGTCCCTCTTTTCCCTGCTTAAACCCAAATATGACAATAAAAAAATTGAAAAAAGGAGTACTAACCATTTCTGCAGGCAAGAAGGTTTCCACGCCTTTTACAAGGGCATTACCCCCCGTATTATGCGTGTCGCCCCTGGCCAGGCCGTCACTTTCACCGTCTACGAGTTCCTGAGGCAACGTATTGAGAAGAGCAGCCTGTCTTTTGCTGGAGGCAAATACGAGGAGTAGCATGACATTTAGCTGGCGCATATAAAACAGCGGCACGGTTGGCTGCCAGGCAATCTGGGAGGGGGCAGCGCCTCCAAAATGCATGTATTTAGACGTCGGGGGTGCTCTGCGCATCTTGCAGGTTTTGGTATTTGCTTTTGTCGGTCCATGTTACTATCACACCTTTGCATAGGAAGAGGACGGCAATACGGTGGATTTTTGGAATTTATAGTCTACATCTTGAGTCGGGGAATGCGTCCGTCATTTAGAGCAAATTCTTGTCTTTTTTCTCATCTATTCATCGCCATGGTCGTTACTGTCAAGATTGAACTACCAAATCGTCGGGAAATCTACCGACCAGGGCGCTTGGGTCTGCTGAATGCCGTCTTGGTCGTCGTCTTGGGGTGCAGGTCGTCTATGACGGACTGCTCAGTGATTTCGCTCGGCTCTTCCACCTCAAACTTCTTCTCCAGAGTCAATCCAGCCTCCTTTCCGGCAATATCCAGCACCGCCCGCTTCATTAGCGGGTATAGCATGCGGTTCTTGATCGACTTGCTGCCAGGCGTTAGTGGGCACGTGTAGAAGAAGAGAATCGGCGTCTGCTCTGTGCCATTGTGGGTGTGTTTGAAACGGTAAAAGGTGAAGCGCGGCTCTTCGCTGGAAATGGCCTTTGCCAGCTCAGTGATGGTCGATGGACGCGGTGAATCGGGAAGCAGCTCGACGATTTCGCTCTCGGAATTGATCCTCTGCAACAAGGTTAGCCTGACCTCCCTCGGCCATGGCTGCTCGTCAGCCTACCAGCATAGTCACCACGCGTCCTCCGTCCTGCCCCAGCTCCTTCAACGCAGCTATAGCGTCCTCGGTCATGGGCATGGCAAAGTGCTTGCTGAGATGAATCTCCTTTGTTCCAGTGCCAGAGCCTGCTTCCTGCTCAGCACGCTTGACGTCTCCAAGGGTGCGTTCCTCCTCCGTCAGGGGAGCGGCCAGTTGTGTATGGGCATCGTGCTTCTTGAAGCCGCTTTCGCTTATTTCGTCCGCAGTCGTCGCAAATATCGTCTCTCTAAAGTGTTCCGAGCCCAGCTCTCGCACAAGGGTCAAACGTGTCGATGCGAAAAGCATTTTCTGTCGCACTTTGGCGGAGTCAGGCACGTACGATATCGCCGTCAAGCGGGGAATGTCATCATATCGGCGGAGCAGGATGTAGAGGGCAACATCGGGCTGCAGGTGGCTTTGTAAGCTCGCTAGGTTGTCGGAGAAGGAGGATCCTCGGGATGGAAGAGTGGTTAGCGGCACTAAGGACTCCTTCTCGATGCCCACGATGAGCCCAAAGGTCGACGGAGAGGAGAGCAGCGAGTTGAACTCGGCCTGAAGCTCTTGGGACGCTATGATCCTGGTGGTCAGCAAACGAGCGCATGTCACACTTGGTCTTAAGAATGTGTACCTGAGATTCCAGACTGCATCTTGAGCTGGCTTCGATTGATTATTACAAGCTTGGATTAGCAAGCGTCCCAATCCTGCGGTTGTCCGAGATGAATGAATGTGATTGTTGATTACGTAGGTGGGGAAGGGAACATGAGCTGTTGCCCCGCTAACTGCGTCAGCCACCCCGACCACAAAGCTGTTGGGCACCGTTCCTACCCTGCACCACGCGAGGAATTTGTTCATTTTTAAGGCTTTGATGCTTGAAAACTTACCCATACTATCGTTTGATGGAGACTTCATAACATAATTCCTATTGAAACTTCTGAATTAAATGCCCATCACTCCTATTGGGGTTGGGCTTTTACGCCATGCAAGTCTCATGGATTCTCTCCACTCAAACACCAGTGCTCTTCACCGGGTTCTTGCACAGGCAACCAGTCACCAAGGGCAGTAAAAAGTACAGGATAGATATATTGTTGGATTTTAGATACAATTTTGGACACACATTAGAAAGTGATTTCATAACAACATACTTCATGACCGCTCCCGAGGTACTAAGTGGCTTACAACCTCACTTCAGCTATTAGCCACTTCCAAAACTGGCCCAAAACGACTTAAACGAGATGCGTACTGTGGAATGCCTGCATCATCAAGACGACGCCCCAATCTAAATTCTTGCTCTTTTTACATGATTATTGCCGCAATCAGAGCTAATCCTCCAATGGTCGCCAGCGGAGGGACCATGCTGTGGATGGAGTCTGACCCCGGCACCTGGGCCGGCACTGGTGGCTGTCCGGTTGGTTCAACATGATCCGAAGGTCGAGACCGGACGGAGTTTGTGGAAGAGTAGTTCGGCATGTCTTGGCTCGGGCCCGGGACACTGCTAGCTGTGGTCGCAGGCTCCCGATCTTGCTCTGAGTTATATGCATTCGAATACGACTTCAGAGATGATGCCGGTCGAGGCACAGGTGGGGCATCCGGGATAGAACTGTGCGGGAAGACGTTGGTTGTCCCACGAGACTCAGGCGGCACAGAACTTGGGAAGAAACTGGAAGGTTCCTCGTCACATGTGGTACTTGGTGGTGGCGCATTTTGCTCAGTTGTCGAGCTCTGCTCTTCAGTGCAGGAAGTTGTCGGCCAAGTTGGAGCTGGAGGGGTGGCACTAGAAGAGGTGAGCACGAAAGTAAATGTCGTAGGTATTTCTGGTGCTGGCTCAGCAGGCGTGCCAAAGCCTCCTCCGCGCTGTCCAGTGACCGAGTCCGACTCCGATGTGGTGCAGTCCTCCGAGCTGATTGAAGTGACGGGCTGTGCTAGGGTGGGTGTAGGTAGAGACTCAACCTCGGCATTTTTGCTAGCCGATTCTATCCTGGAGTAGACATTGGCGATTCCCGTTCCTTCATCTGGGAAATTGCCACCACACATTCCATGTTTTGGGTCTCCGAGACATGGATAGTTGCAACGTCTTTCGTCGAGGGGGATAACCACACTGGCATCATCTCCACAACGGCAGTCCCTGCAAGAGTTAGATCATGAATGGCGTGTCCAAGCCTATAAACGGCGGACCACTCACTCTGGCAAGAGAGCAGCAAATTGGTGTCCTTGGCAGGCCCGCTGGCACATCTCTGGAGTAAGAGGATTGCCATTCAGATACGCGGGGGGTTGAGTGAAGCATGACATATCAACAGAAGAGCATCCTTTGTACGTGAAAGAATCGACAGCATGGTCAGCCTGAGCCAGCACAGAAGTAGCCGCACCAAAGGCGACAAGGAATACCGAAGGACCCATTTTAGGTTCGCACAGGGAAACAGTCTGGTGTGGAAAGGGATTCAAGGGGCGAGTCGACAGATTGTTCCAGGAATCAAGGAAAGAGGCTATAAATAAGGATCTGAGGGAGGCCTGAACAGGAACCGCAGAGCTGGGAATAGATATGAGATCGGGAGAAGACGAGGTTGAGGCACGAAGCCCATTAGAGACGAAAGAACGGGAGCGTTTGTCAAGCGCTCGTGCTTTCCCGAAAAGTGAAAAGATGCCGTTTGAGCCGATATCCTCAGAGAAGGAGCGGCACTTCATGACGACATTTTGCCATCCGTTGGCAGTTGGCAATGTCCTGCTCCTGCACTACCATTGTGGGAAGGCTTCACGGCCAGGCGAATGCAAAGTCTCCAAATGTCGCAGACGGTCCTCGCGAATCACTTGGATTACATTGGAATACCCATGTACTTGGATGCGCGTGCCAATCTGTCCATCTTTCTACTTTGCTTCATGAAGGAACTGTTGAGACGTAGCTGAATTTGTTTCTGCCAAGGGAAGGGTTTCGCCCTTGTTCAAGACCCATTGTTGAGATTTGAGCATCATGGGTTGGTGAAAATATTCATTAGTTGTGACTTCGAAACAATAAGCCACTACAAAATAATTTCCAAAGGTCCAAGACTTCCTCAGATTGGCAGAGGCTCGAGGTTGGGTTCAAGCAACATCCCGTGTGGATACCACCAGCTCGATTCACCTTAGTATGGCTGTGGGCGACTACGAAATTTGAGGAACGACAGGGGTCGGACCACGGCCACTCACGTGAAAGGTCTCGTGCAAAATATCCAGCCCCAGTTCTGGCCCCACCTTATCAGGGCACGAAAACCCCAATTTAGCGACCCATCTCAATTCGCAAAACTTCTGACCGATTCTCACCACTGTTGTACTCACCATCATCGTTGTGCACCACCAGTCAAGATGAGCGCCCAGGCCCTGAACAAGATCGCCCCCAACAGCCCTTCGCGGCAAAACCCCTCCGAGCTTGAGCAGAGCATTGCTCAGGCTCTCTTCGATCTCGAGACCAACACTGCCGACCTCAAGGTTGCCCTGCGACCTCTGCAGTTCGTCTCTGCCCGCGAGGTGAGAACATGAACCAACAGACAAACTAGATCCCGCCTCTAGGCGCCTTTCAAGATCCTGTTTCCAAAGGAAAAATATACAATGGCTACGACGAGCGCTCCTGGGAAATAACCACGACGCGACCTCCCCCGGTTATGAGAAGGACAGTATTGGGCTAGAAATAGTCTGTTACGGGACTCTTTGACCTTGGTTTCGGGGCGCTCGGCGGAGCCAGCGTACAATTGACTTCTGGAGCAGGACGGGAAGCGGTCCAAGGCTATGTCCTGGAGCTCGCATGCTGACTTTGGGTCTTGATTAGATCGAAGTTGGCCACGGCAAGAAGGCTGTTGTCATCTTTGTCCCCGTCCCTTCCCTGCTGGGCTTCCACCGCGTTCAGCAGCGGTAAGTTTCCTCTCGTCGCCGATGGGCTTGATGCTTTCGAGGCACCGGTACTAATTCCTGGCAGCCTGACCCGTGAGCTCGAGAAGAAGTTCTCTGACCGCCATGTCTTGATCCTCGCCTCGCGCCGCATCCTTCCCCGCCCCAAGCGATCTGCTCGCTCCCGCAACACCCAGAAGCAGAAGCGCCCCCGCTCCCGCACTCTGACTGCTGTCCACGATGCCATCCTGGCCGATCTCTGCTTCCCCGTCGAGATTGTTGGCAAGCGCATCCGCACCAAGGAGGACGGCAGCAAGCTCCTCAAGGTTGTCCTTGACGAGAAGGAGCGCGTTGGTGTTGACTACAGACTCGACACCTACGCCGAGGTTTACCGCCGCCTTACCGGCCGCAACGTCAACTTCGAGTTCCCCCAGACCGGCAACGCTGAGTTCTAAACTGTGAAAAGTGGAATTTTTTAAGCATTGGCATGGCAATCTTGGGGCTCGGGGGAGGAGTGCTGGGTATTGTTTTTTTCATCTGTCGACAATTTTGATGGTTGGTCAACAAAAATTGGGGCTCTGGCGTCTTAATGAATGATTCAGGTAGCTTGATAATGATACAAGCTACTCCATGATATTTATTGATCAATCACTCGACCACTTGTTGTCGTGCCCATACAAAAACTACATTTTTTCGGGGTATCTGCATCTACCTGTGCCATGCTGTGTATGCCGTTTCATTCGTGACTGATGCGTCCTACGCCGAGAACACACCAATATGCCAGCTCCCTCTTCTCCCTGGTCTCCTTGTCCTTCCCAGGGGCCGTGCCCATGTCGTTTTGAGCTTCTGCCTCCCATTCCATCCGAACAAACATGGGTATCTCCAAAATGTCCTCGTCCTCCTCCAGAGGGCCATTGTCGACCTCGTCCTTGTTCTTGTGCGGCAGATTTTGGTGATTCGATCGCAGAGATGTTGGGACAACCTCCAGTATAATACTGACCCAGTTCCGACCCCTTTCCCAAATCTTGGCCACCTCGCCTTGACCGGCACCTTCCTCTCCTTTGCGGCTCTTGAGCCTCCCATCATCTTTCAAAGCATCGTCCCACATATCCGTGTTGGCGTCGACTTCAAATTCGGGGCACAGCACGGTAACTTTGCTTGCAAACCTTCCGGGTGTTGTGTTTGGCGTAGCCAGAGTCACCTTGATGGTATCAAAGAGTGGGTTTTTGAACGTCACAATATATTGGTACGGCTTGAATGGTTTCAGCGGAGGCTCTTCGTTGATTGATGGCCGAGACGTGACCGGTACTGGCGCTGCAGTGGGCTGCATCGGGCGGATGGTGATGGTAGGGATGTAAGATTTTGCCACAAGCCGAATTTTGAACCTGGTAGACGTGACTTTGTTCTCTGGTTTGGATATGATGTGACGGCAGGCGGGGCAGCGTTTGGAGCGCTTGGTGCGAAGAAGGTATGGTATAGGCCGTAGTTCATCCTGAAAACGTCCTGACGAGACATGAGTTTGACGTTGTTCCGTTGAAGTGGTGGCATGCCACCCTCCGTTCATTAGCTTCTTGATCATGCTTGACTCGTCTAATTGGGTGAGTTTGAGGCCTTCTTCCGAAGTTGATGCTTCACGCATAGTATCCGCCGGACCTTGTTGCAGTCGTCCTTGGTGACCTCGACCCGTGTAGAGCGACATTATCCTCGATAATGCTGCGGGGGAAGAAAAGCCCACGGTGTCATGCAACGGTACGCCACTTAGAGAAGTATTTGAATCCGCCAACTGCTCCTGATAAAAGGCTTTCAAGCTGGCGAACTGTAGATCACGGTCGACCTCGTCGTCTGGGAGCGGGGGGTCGTCAGGATTATCCCTTCGCCTCTCCTTGACGTCCTTGACGGTGATTTTTGGGGTACCGCCATTATTCACCTTGCTGAGCTGCGAATATATGCCGCTCGGTCGGTCGAATTCGATTCCAATCTCGGTAGAGGACCAGTTACAATACTGGCAAAAGAGGGCGTAGGGACCACCGTTTGAGCTAGGCTGACCCTCGGGAGCGAGCAGGTTTGCGTCGGAAGCTGGCTGAATTGAACCAACCTGTAGCGGTCCGACACATATCGGACATTGATAACAGCTTCGTGTGCACCTTGAACGCGCAATTAGCTTTCAAAACGAGACAACAACGCTTGGGACTGCGCCCATACCTGTTGCCTTCACTGCGCAAGTTGCTACTAGGCACCTCGAACAAGCAATTGGGACAGTAGTATGTCACAGTCTCCTCCGTTACACATTTCGGACACCGTATTTGTTGGCAGTCCTCACAGTACAGCAGATGCTCCAAGGGGTACAAACTATAGTTTGATCGCGGGGCTCTGGGGTCGAATGTTCGCTCGTCGTCTTCGACTTCCGCGCTACCTGGCGCCAATGCGCCATTGGCAGCTGATTGATCCGAACAAGGGCATTGTATATACGTGTATGGGGTTGAGAGCGCCATTTCTGACACTTATCATGCGCCGTCGTAGGCATCAATTATGAGGAAGTTGACATTGTGGTTCTAGCACCAAGAAGGTGACGCCGCACATCGGGGTCCCTACGAGGACAAGCGCTCACCGAGTACCTCCACCTCGTTTGGTGGAGGGGCTTCAAAGGTGAGCATTGGCGAGTTCCATGTCAGGTGACCTGTCTGTGCTCAGGGCCCCCATGAGGCTGGATCGAGCAATCGATCCTCGTATCTAATGCTAGTTATGCCAGCATGTCGATTTTAGCCATGGATTGGGCCATGATTCCATAAATGTTTTCTTTTGGTCATCATTTAGATCAACCAGCACCAAGGCAATACGCCTTGGTCTCGGCGACTTGGCAAATTGCTGATCACCTACAGAGATGGACAATTTGAGCATGTCGCCAACACCGACATTTGCATGCAAGACATCTGCGCGACTTGACGAGAGCTTATTTTGACAAGCATCAGAAACGTGGCTCGGTTTTGCTAGCGGTTTGCTATTGACGCCATGGACATCAGAAACAGCTTGACCCTTCTGAGCGAGACAGCTTCTGCTTCTCCCTGCATGTCGCCGAAATCGACAAAACGTAACAAAACCCTCTCACCGCAATGAGGCATGACTGCGGATGTGACGATTCCGTGCGTCAATGCGCTGGCAGCTTCGATCAGCCCAGGGCTTGTCTCGGCATGGAAAGACCAAGCCAGACTTGCAGCATCCCTGGTCGCCAGAGTGCCTGGGTATTGCATGATTGTCGGTGAGGCGTCTTCTGGCAATCCATCGACTGCAAGCAAGTTTCGCAACCTTTGCCGACAAAGCTTGGCCGAGACGCACATTTTGGAGGACAGGAGCGCTGATGAAGCAATCAGCCCGGGTCCTCAAACGATGGACTTGGCTTCGCTAAAACTGGAGTGCATCAGGTGAAATGCGGACAGGTAATGAAGATCATGAAACGTCATCACTGTGGGTGGTACTCCCAATTGGGTTCAACGCTAGGCTAGACATGCCACTAATAACACAAGCGCAGACAATGGGAAATGAGGGTCAGCGCCAAATTGATCTTTCAGCTCGCCCAACCGCCCTCGTGGGTCTCGTCTCTTTCTCACTGGGCGTGTTTCTGGGGCATCCTGGCAGCAGGCTTGCGTGCAGTAGGGCCTGCAGCAGGACCCCCTGACAGACATCCTCAGATCTGTCTTGCGGTGAGAGGCAACAGCTTCTGTCTTCTTCCAACCCGACTTACGGAGTAGTTTGTCATGAATGGACCACACAGCATTATAATCCTCAATTTGGGTTACTTCCATATCCATATGATTCTCGGAAGATGCCGCGCCATTCGGAGATTACGAGATAAGTTGTTTTGTGACTCGGGCATGACGAAATAAAGGTGCGACGCACCACTTGTAATACGGAGTAGTGCATCCGTTCAAGCCGACAGTGCAACAGTGGCCGCCGACATTGACGAACCATTCATAAATTGGCACCCCAATATTGGCAGCTCTCCATCTTAGCGCCAAACAGCTCCTCAGAGCTCACCTCACCCCCTGGATCCTCGGACCGGGCATGTGGATCCTCCTGTGGCGGTATTGAGCAGTTCACCAGGACCAGAAGCAGAGAGAGAGAGTGAGAATGCCTTGGGAATCCGCAAAGTCTTGTGACTAGCATTGCTTCTTCAAACAGGCACAGAAAAATATAACAGCCGGATGCTTGTCCAAGACCTGTTTGCCAACTCATGGTCTTCTCGACTGGAGATAGGCAAGGATGAACCCCATACATACCTCGGTGGCTTATCAGGCGCAAAGATTTGGTGGGTCGGGACTTCAAAACAACTTGCATGGGCCGGGCATGGACATCACGATTTACCTGGGTTGGTGAATTTCAGCCAAGGATTGCATGTGCACTAGGCGCTGGTGGGATTGAGTCAATTTGGCACCACGTTCTCGAAAGAGGATAGCAAATTTCCCTGATAAATCTGGCTCAATTGCCGGCCGGCCGCTTAGCGCTCGGGGTGCCAATCTGATCGGTAGCCCCGGCGTGTGCTCTCGACACGGGTCCCTTTCTTTCTCGATTACCCCAAGCTGTCCGCGTCCTTGCATCGTCATCGGCGCAAGATTTCAAGCCAGCGAGGCACAGGTTTCGAGGCTAGGAACGCCAATTGCAAAGCAGCAACTGGCAGAAGTCAACTTACCTGCCATGGCGACTGGTGGGATGCCACAAGCCTTCTGTTAAGCTTGGTGCACTTGCGTTGGACCTGAGTTTCGAGAGCTTCACTCTACTTTGTGGTCTGCAGCATTACTGCCCTCACAACAATACTGGCGACAAAGCGACATTGGGCTCGGAATATCATGCCTTTGTCACCAACGGCTGCCACAGCTGCGCCAAAGTCGAGCAGCCACCGGAGCCGCAGAGGTCGTGGTTCTAATAGGGATGTCTCTGGCCACGTATTTCCACCCTCTGGCTCCAAATTGAAGAGATGGGACGGGGCGAAGGGTTCATGCACGGTTTGGGACAGCCTCCGAAAGGTATGTTCTCAAGCACATGCTCCTACTTAATGGTCGTCTTTGCATTGGGTTCCCATGGGCCTGGGTCAATCTTTTGCCGTACAACTGCCTGAACTAACCGCGTACCGTATATCTGTAGGATGATGAGCTCTGGGTGCGCAACGGCAATTGTCTGATATATCTCCACCAGACTGAGAGCAGCAGCTGTCAACAGTCAACGAAAACGCCGGCAATCAAAGTGCCCTTTTGCCTGCTCCTCAGGTCGCGATGCTATCCCTTGATTGAGCGATTCTTGGTGATTAATCCCCGTGAGTGTGGGCCAAGAGCTCCGCGCACTCTTTGTGAGATTCAAAAATGGCATCGTTCAAATCCGAAAAGGATGGTTGAACTCCACATACCACCGCCGCAGGTGGCAGATGCGAACCAAATCCGGCGCCATCAATTGTCAACGAGAAACTTCTTTGCATGGATTCTCCGGCGGTCACTCATAGGGGAGACGCTCGGGGCGGCCTTGATTGGATTGATGCACTGCATGCAAGAGTATCGAGCCGGGGAGAAGGTGGATAATGCTGCCGATATGATGCAGTATCTCGAAGAGAGAGGGTATCTGCGCTTGGCTGGCCAACCTGATCACGCTTTGGCGATTTTACAGCTGGCCGAAACCTTTCGCATGAAGGATCTATACCTTGAAGCTTTGGCGCATTGCGTGGGGATGAGGGCCATGCTTCCAAGCAGACCCGATTTTGAGGCAAGTTGTATACATCAAGACTTTGTGCCCACCTGCATCATAATCGCTAACATCCGTACAGCAGGTTAGCTCGGTAACTCGAAAGATGATGCGTGACAGCGAGAGAGAATTGCAATCTCGTCTCAAAAAGACGTCGGCCATGCTGAGCAACTTCCTCGATCAAGAACTTTCAGAGACACATCTAGGCATTCCGACCGGTATCCGTGCCCACCTGGAGCGCTTCAGAAGCTTTCTATTATCATTTTATACCACAAAATTGGGCTACTACCCACCGCGCTCGATTGACGGAGCCGTGTGCCGCGCCATGAGCAGAGATTTCAAAGCCTTGTACAACCTCTTGGTCGACGAGGCCTACAACTCATCTGAAGCCATGCCCTCGGCGGCCGCAGGTGGGCTCTGCACTCTGCAACTGGTACAATCCTTGGACTTGCGCTGCGGCTTTGAGCCCATGAAGCATCCGCTTCCCAGGCTCCCACAATCTGAGCAGCAACAGCGCAACAAGCGCATGTCATGGCTTCCGCGGAGCCCAAGACAGCGCGCCGATGACCGTCAGCTCGCGTACGTGTCTCTTGTCAATGCGTCGAACTGGAAGGAATCATCATTTCAAAACAGCCTTGTTCAAGCCTATCGAGCCTTTGAGGAGAGCTGCGCAATGGCGGCGAAAAAAGTCGACAGGAGTGAACGGGTGTCGCTAGTCGACGGACGCAAGATCCGCTGGATACTCATTTACGCCGTGCACCAGACGCTACAGTATGCTATGGAGAGGCCACCCGGCGTGCAGGACGATCCAAAGGCGACATACCTGGTGTCAATTGCAAAAACCACCTTGCCGCCGTGGGAAGACAGAGGTCCCATCCAAGGAGTGGTTCGTAGCCAGACTGAGCCGGCTTTGAACCATTTGGCCAAACTCGATGACGAGGACGCCGTTGCTGCGGAAAAGTTTGAAATCAAGCCAGACATTGACTATTTTGCACTGACCCATAGGGAAGATGCTGGTCCTCCTACAAGGCCAAGGCGAGCATCTCTTCCAGCCCCAACCGAATCTCCCACCACCTTGTCCAGAACAAGCTCCTTGAAACAGGTTTTGAGTCGCAGCTCCACGATTCGGAGATCAATGCGGCGACTCAAACAAGGAGCTGCACCAAGAGCTCCGCTGCCGCAGCCCGTGCCTCCAAGCCCGCCCCGATATCACGAGATCGTGGTGCATGGCTATGGCAACGGCACCAACGACGTCCACGTGGATGCTGACGCCGTCCTCGCACCACCGTCGGCCGACGTGGGCAGAAGCGCATCCACAGCGTCGGAAACAGGCTCAAGCAACATCAGCACAGTCCCCAGCTCCGTAAGCGTCGCGGAAACACTGGAATCATCGCTCAACTCCCTAATCCCGCCCGACTCGCCCCTGCAAAAGACGGCAAAAACCCGTCGCTGGACCCTTTACGACACAGGCACGGGCAACAGCAGCAGCTCACCATCTTGTTCGCCCAATGCCATGTCAAAATCTAACTCTGTCCGTCGAAGACCCATCAGTTCAGCCCTGGAAGGCTACAGCTATGCTGCGGCCAAAGCGTTTGGGCAATTCGTCGAAAACGAACGCAGCATCTTTGCCAGTCGCCAGAGCTCGGAGCTGAAGCGGAAAGGATCCAACTCGCAGAGTCGCCCGATACCGGTGCCCATCCGGGAGGACGACATTGACGAGGAGCCGTATGTCCTGTCGAGAGACTCGGGCGACTGGACGGCCATGCAGGAGTTTCTGGACGGGAAGGGCGCCGACGAGGAAGGGGCACATGCGTGGGAGCAGTACGCAGATTTGGGAGGATTAACGGAAGCTGGGCAGAGATGATTACGCAACGAAGCACATTTTGGCTTGGCTGATGCCGGGCCCAAGGAAACAGGCAGCACTCATTGGCATGTTTTTTTCTTGTCTTTTCTGCTTTTTGGGATTTGGTGTTTTTTTTTTTTTTGCCTCTGAACATTCACATCTCGATATTTGGGACGTTTTTTTTTTCCTTTGTGCCTCTAGCAAGGCGATTGATACCCAGTTGTGCCACCGGGCATACAAGTGAGCGCGAGACACATATCTAGGCACATCCATTCTGTTGAAACGCAGGCCGACGGCGTGTTCTGGTCAAGAGTTGGGCATGTCGGAGCAGACGGCTCTCATTAGTTAATAGCAATAAAGGGGGTATTACGTAAAGCATTATACACATGTTTTCATGCATTCCCTTTTCCTTGTCCAGCCTCCAGCTCCCCAACGGACCCTGCAACCCTTGAGTATCCTCTGATGCCGGTCGAAAGGACACGCAAAATATACAAAGGTTGCGACGAAAGGGCGAGGATTAATCCTTCTTATTAGGCACCGCGACCTCGAGGCCGTGGATGATTTCAGCGCCCAGCGACCAAATCATGTATGCCGACCCGACGAGCCACGGGCCACTACACCCGTTAGAAGGGGACGCAGGGAAGGGGGGGAAAGGGACGGACGTACTTGGGGATGATCCAGAGAAAGATGAGGTTGAATGCGGAGTTGTGGCCAATGTTGCCAAAGTCGGAAAAGTACTCGTTGGCCCCTTGAGCGCATCACGTGTCAGCAAAGAGTCGGCGGGCGGCAGCAGATCCACGGCACCAAGAAACTCACAGTACAGAACCGTCTTGCTAAAGGTCATGACGGCGGCGCTGAAGCCGACGAGGACGGCGACGGCGGCGACGCGTCCGCCGACCACCCTTCCCCGGCTGGTGACCTGGCCCCGGGAGTACCACAGCCACAGGTAGACGGCGTACATGAGGGTCTCGACGGCGTTGAGGAAGCCCTGGGCCGAGGTGAAGCCGTTGTTGGCGTTGAAGGCCTTCCAGCCGTAGATGTAGTCGACCTCGCCGTAGAGCTTGTAGGGCAGCCAGAGGGGCCAGTGGGCGGCGCCGCCCTCCATGGTGTGCGGGCGGCCGAGGACGTAGCCCGTGTCCCAGACGACGAGGGGCAGGGAGACGGCCATCCAGAGCAGCGTCCACGCGGTGGGCGTGTGTTGAAAGGAGGACGGCGGGCCGGGAGCGTGGCGGCGGACGGTTGACGGCGCAGAGGTGGCCGACTTGCGCATGCGGGGCGGCGTCGAGGGCGGCGGCGTCGACTCGGGCCCGAGGCTGTCGCCGCGCGAGGAGGAGGAGCGGGTGCTGACCATGTTGTTGCGGAAGGGGGGCAGGATGCGGATGCAGACGAGGGGATTCGTGAGGAAGAAGAGGAAGCGTTGCTGCTGCGCGCTGGCATAATGCTAGGTGGTGTATGGGTGGTTGCCCAGCGCGGCTTAATGTTGACGGGCACCGGGGCGCCAGTCGAGCCGAGCGGACGCATTCATGCAGCGGCGCATCTTCCCTGTTGGGTAGGCACGGAATTGGGGATAACTGTCATTGAATTCAATATTGATAGTGGATGGAGGCCACAGGAGACGGCACGGGCCAATGGGGTGCTGCCTCTAGTGCGCGCGACCGGGCTTGCCATCATTTAGTCCACCTGACTAGTTGTGCAAGCTACGGGATTCAATCCAACCCGCAGTTGTTGAAAATATACGAGCGAGGCTGTCGCCGCGCAAAAGGAGCAGGTGCTGACTATTTATTGAGGGGAGTTGCCGAGTCTTGAAGCAGGATGCAGAGGGGATTTATAAAGAGCATCTCGCACAGCACAGGTGTAGTGGCCTTTTAAGGTGCTTACAAGCCAGCCAGTGGAATGGCCGCAGCACGTCAGGTACCAGATATGATTCAGATTACTATTCCTACGCATCAGCACAAACTGCTCCTAGTGGATAAATTTTCTCCGATTGTGCTTGACCCCGGCTCGCCATCTGTGGATCTTGCTGCCTACGATCTGCGTCGAGTTGAATCGCATGGCCTCACGCTGACGTGAGATTGTGGGGATCCGGGGAATGTGTCATACGGCGAGTTGCACAAATTATGTTGTATTTAAGCATCTGCTTCGCAGCTTGGGGAGACACGAGATGCTGCTTCACGCCATCAGCAGAGGAAAGAAGAAGAAACACCAAAAAACAAAAAGCCACCGCCAGAATGACCCAAGACGCCCAGTCCATCGTGCAAAACGGCTACGACGCCATGGCAGAAACATATCTGGCCTGGGCGACGCACAAACCCACCCCGCGAGAGGCGCAGGTGGACGCGCTCCTGGGCAAGCTGCGGGATGCCGCCGACGCGCACGTCCTGGAACTGGGCTGCGGCGCGGGCATCCCGGGAACGCAGCTGCTCTCGCAGCGGTGCCGCAGGGTCACGGCAAACGACATCTCGCAGGCCCAGATCCAGCTGGCCAAGACGCGCGCCGGCCTGCGAGACAACGTCGACTTTGTGCAGGGCGACATGACCAAGCTGGCCATTGCGCCGGGCTCGCTCGACGCCGTCGTGGGCTTGTACTCCATCATCCACCTGCCGCGCGAGGAGCAGAGGGCCTTTTACGGCACCATTCACTCGTGGCTCGCCCCCGGCGGGCTGCTGCTGTGCAACCTGGGCACGGGGGATCAGGAGGGCTCCGTGGCCGAGTGGCTGGGCACCAAGATGTACTGGAGCCAATTTGATGCGCAGACAAACGCCGAGGGGATCAGGAAGGCGGGCTTCACCATTTTGCAAGACGACATCATAGAGGAGGAGGAGCATGGCAGAGTCATTCCCTTTCAATGGATCCTGGCGCAAAAGGAGCCGGGCCCCGCTGCATAGAGTAGAGTAGAGTCAATGCCCATCATGACTGGCCAAACGTCTGGCCGCCGTTTTTGAGATATTCCGCCTCCCGGGTTGTTGCCTCCCGCCCCAGCGCCTCGTTTCTGTGCGGGTACCGGCCGAAGCTCTTGATGATGTCGTAGTGCATCTGCTCGAAGCCGAGATTGCCCTTGGCCATTTTGGCAGCCGCTTCCGCGTCGGCCCTCACGACCTTCAGGGCCCGCGCACGGAAGTCGTCTCCTGCTGAGACAGTTCCAGGTCCCGCGGCCAGCGACTCCACGTCCGCAAGGGCCCTTTTGAACCCCTCGAGGGCCTGTTCGTGATCGGCCAAGTCCTCGGAGTGCATGAGCGGCATGTAGAACCAGTTCCGGTAGCCGAATTGCCAGCGCATCTCGGGCTCATCCGGCACTCCCTTCTGGATAGCCGCGCGGGCCACTTCCCTCGCAAGAGGGTCGAATTCCTCAAACACCACCGACGACGACGTGCCGCGGTAGCAGTTGCGCGGGATTTGATCCAGCAGAATGAGGAGACTCATCCAGTCGCAAGGGCTGGCGGGCTCCACGGCGTCGAGAATCTCCGTGCCGCCCGCCACGCCCGTCTTCCTGAGGCCCTCGAGGGTGGGCAGGAACTTTTCGCTGATGATGCGTCAGAATAGCGAAGCAGCCGTGCAATCGCAAGGGAACAAACATACGTGCACGCCTTGTCCAGCGCCTCCCCGCCCATGAACCATCGCTTAAAGTCTTCCTGGGCCGGCACGACGCACGACTCTGCCGTGGCATTGGGGAACCAGAACTCTTGGATCTCGCGCAGCGTTGAAGGCTGGATGAGCGCCTTTATCGAGTGCGCCATCTTGACTTGCGACCCAATGTCAAAGGGGTTGGGATGCTGCCTTGTGCGGTGAGAGGTGAGGCTTCTCCGGTGAGCCAAGGCAATCGGCGCGCGCGAGATGAGAGTTGGGGCTGAAACTGGCGGGCCACGCGCACGACGGACTTTGGGCGTCAGTTTCAAGGGCAGTGATGCGCGGCCGAGTGCTGATGAGATGTGACGCAGACTTGAAGGTGCAGGTGTCATGCTTGATGTCCTGCCGTGCGTCTGCTATGCGATTGTGGTCCAGGAGGGCCGATTACGGCTGTTCAATATGTTTTGCGTTGCCCGTATAGAGAGGAATTGAGGAGAAAGAAAGCACGACAATGCATGCCGATGCTCTAGTTGCAAGTTTGTTTTGGAGTCTGTTTTTCATGCGCTGGCGAATGCCAAGTAAAGGCGGGTCAGGTGGAGTGGATCCCAACTGGGCCTCTGAGGCAGGCACGCATTCGCTATCTGTGCAAGCTTGACACGATCTAGAGGACCACCAGATGATGTTGGATTTGTATTGTTCTGTGCAAGCCTTTGCTTCTCGCGCGCTTGTCCATTAAACTCGATTCCAATCTCCATCAAAAGAGCCTCCACCTCGTCAGATGGAATATTGGCGCCGTGTCATCTCCCTGATACTCCAGTTGCCGACATCCACTAGACATCTCTTGCTAGGTGTCAGACTGGGGCACCCATGCAGGCACATTGGGTGCATGGGACATGCTGCGCATTCGGGCTCATCGGTTGGTCGAAGCGAGTACAGAATGCACAGAATCTTGTGAGCAATCTCGGTGCTAATTGGCAGCTGCGCATCATGGAAGGCGGCCAAACTCTGGCATCCGTGCTGCCAACCTCCTACTGCTGCGCTTAGCGGGAATGCCTTCAATGCCGTCGGATGCTATTTCTTCCAAGTGCGATGCTTGTTGGTGGTTCCGAGCCAAAGGTCTCAATCCTCGACCTGACTGGCGCATGGATGCACCACCACTCTCTGCCTCGGTGGCCTGTGTATTTCGGTCCGGCTGTTTCGGCGTGATGGCTGCTTCTTGGTAAGGAGCCCTTTGCGCTTGAGGTGTTGATGCTCGCGGGCTGCTAGTAACAGCATTGCGTGCAGGCGAAACCTCAGCGCGTCTACTTTTGTTTCGAGCATTCCCTTGTGCAGATTCCGTGCTACCTCGCTTTCTTTTTCCGTTTGTATTAGGGGGGCAATATCTCACAAAGCCATCTTTATTCTCGCCATTGTTGGCTGCATGGCGTGCCAAATCCGACTCGGGTCGATCGACTACAGACGCTGCAGCGTCAACTCTGTTGGAGGACGGCTCGAGAAAATCTAGCTCGAATTAGCTCGCTCGATGATGCTCGAATGACTTGAAACAAACCCAGGGATGGTTCCATTCCATATATATTAGGCCCGAGAAAGGCAGCCGAAAACGCAATCAGGCTGTCCAAGCTCGCGGTGTGACAAAGCTGGACAAATGCCTTCAGCTGGGGTTCATCAAGTTGGTTGAAGCCCGTTACAATTAGGGTTGAGACCTTTTCGTCAAAGTCTCTCAGTTCCTCCAAGCGCTGGTTTCTACGCTTGCGAAGTGCGGCGATGAATTCGTCGCGGGTTCGGGCCTCGCCAGCAAGCTCGGACACATCATGATGGAACGCGTCTGGATCTTGGATGAATATTGGGGTAGTATTGAACTCGTCGTGCAGCTCGCCAAACAGATCCTCCAAGTTATAGCCAACTCGCCAAGCTGGCCATCGGTATTGCGGCTGTTCGTCAAAGTCGACGCGTGGAGCGCTGTGCCAGGCCATGACAGTTCCGCGCCTTGTGGTCGGAAGGATGAAGCTGCCCAAGGTCTGGCGGGTGGACTGCTGTCACTGGACTGGCTGAGAGCACTGTGGGTCTCACAATCACGACGAGTTCCATGCCGCATGGCACCAGACATTATGCATGCATCCAGCTCAGTCTGGCGATTTTTGACCAACCAAGCGGTCCATTCACTCAACTAATGAACCTCGGCGCTTAGGGGAGATGCGTGGCCGGCTGTGCCGCGAAACTTGAATATCCAGCGAGGGCTCCATGTTTCCACGGCATGCCCGCCTTCTTCACGAACCACACCACATTGTACTAACAATGCGCATGCAGCGATCCTGAGCATGGAGTCCCGAACCAACTCCTTGACAGAAGCTTCTCAAGCTCGTGTAGCAGAGAGGGTCGAAATCGAGCTTCAGAAAATCGAACAAGGTCACCAGCTGCTTCTGACGCCTCTGCAGCAGCTATCAATTGGCGACATGCCTCACGACGCCCGGGTCCTTGTCCCTCCCACAGCTCATTTAACATCCAAAAACTTTGAATCTTGCTCTAGTGCGGTTCATGTTACAGCTGAAGACTTGATTATCATTCAGCAGTCTTCCAGAGAGGCCTGGTTCACACTTACCAGTGGTCAGCAGGTTTGTCGCTTCTTCTACGATCCGGGGAGCGATAATCTTGTCCTACAGAATATTGGTAATAGGATGCTCAATATTGAGCCTATTGACCCAGGAAATGGCGGCGATGTAGCCACCGGAACGGCGGTACATGTACGCGAAATCTTGGTTATAAGTCCAGGCCCCTGGCGAATATGGTCGGCGTCAGAAGTCCCAGACATCATCGTCGAATTTCTGTTATTGCGACGCCGTTATAATCTAGACGTGAGACTCGCAGCGCCAAGCGGGGCTGGCTTGAAGAGAAAAGGTGCATCAGGCACTGAGAGCTCACTCAAGAGGCGCACAATGGCCATCGGTAACCCTCTGATTGAACTTGAACTAGGCGCTAGACTAACCATCGAGATGGACGGAGCCAAGAATGACTCCAGTTCCGCTCGTCAGGACACGACTGAGAATTACTCGGTTATGAATTTGCGCAACATTGCTAGGAGCAATGGCATTTCATCGGTTTTCCGCGCCGAGCATTCACTCTTTGGCGACGCCGTGGTCAAAGTCGTCACCAAGTCGATGGAGCCGGCCTCGATTCCAAACATGGCGCGATGTTGGATCAACGAACAGCGATCAATGCGCACTCTTGATCATGTAAGCCATGTCCATGTTTCCATTTTCTGCAGATTTCACTTTTAGATTCTGATAATACCGGTGCAGCCCTCGATTATTAAATTCTACACGTCAGATGCCCGGCTGTATTCCATATATATGGAATACTTGCCATATCCCCATCTTGCTGCATCAACCTGGATAGATGGGCAGAGCTATTTTTGTGGAACTATTGACGATGCCACCTGCATTTTTGGTCGAATGGTCGATTACCTCCATGGCAAAAAGATAATCCACAACGATATCAAGCCGGCCAACATTCTTTATGACCGCGAACGGGGCCCTGTTCTTATCGACTTTGGCCTGGCTACTACCGCCGGCGACCCGCCATGCCGAGGAGGTACCCCTTGGTATATTCCACCGGAACTAATGCGCAGCTCTGTCAGAGGCTTGCAGAGCGACATCTTCGCATTGGGCGTGACAACCTTGTACTTGCTGCGAAGGCTTAGCTTGCCTGAAAGGACTAAGCAGCATCCTGAGTGGAAAATTGCGGAAATTCGGGCAAAACCAAAACCAATGGAAGTTTGGGTCCAAAATGTCGCACTCATCCAACAGAATTTAGGATTGACGCCGCTGGAGAGCATAGTCAGAGAAACCTTGCTTCCGCTGCCAAGCAAAAGGATATCGGCACGAGCCATCTTGGACAGACTAGGCGCATTGTCACCACAGTCAACAGTAGAAGGTCCATCGGCATTGGAGTCCACGTATGTTGGAACCCCAGCACATCTTGTCTGATGCTAACAAGTCCAGGTGTAGCAACTTACCAAGCTTGCCTTCAACTCGTGTCCCATCATGTCACTCTTTTGAGGAGAAGCCGTCTAGTTTGCACAACTCCAACGAAGAAGCTGGCCCCTCCTCGAGGGGCCAATGATCTGATGCATCCTAGAAGCCTTTAGGTGCGAGGGGAATACTCTCCTGGATTTTCAATCAAGCCCCGTCGCCACCGTGGGCCGGACCCAAACGGGGCTGATGGCTCCGTCCACGAGGTCACCGCAAGAAACATACTGAGTTTGGCAATACAGACCATCTAGAATTCTCGATCCAATCTTGTCAAAGAGGCCAACTGATGGACCGCAAGATGGCCCAGATTCTGGCTTCTCACATTCGGCCGTCTCCCATCTGAACCTTTGGACCTCTGGACCAACCTTTTTAGTCCAAATGATTGTCTTCCCGCGACAGTGGACTACGTTACTCTGCACTATGGACAGATGCATTCTTCTCGCTCGATGGGCGTGTTGATATCGTCCCTTTTTCAAATGAAGAGATATTCCCCAACGGTCTGGGAGCTGACCAAACCCTGGGATTGACAATCTAGTTGCGGAAGGACATATTCACACACTAGACACCCCCAACCGCCTCATGCCAAACTAATGCACAGGCAGTTATTTTATAACAAGTTCTGAATCGGGCATGTTGCAGAGTTCTTGCGTAGGTACTGTTGATGAGTAACGCTTGTTAGCTGCATTATTATTGGGAGGGCTGCGGTAACGGATCTAATCTTGGCAACATCTTCACCTCAATGGCCAACCAGATGCCCATGTCTGTCATAAAAGAGACCAACTAGTGGACATTTCCCAAATCATGTCGCCGTCTAGTGTGATCGGAAACGAACATATTGCTGCACCTTGAGAAGCATACACAGCTACGGAAAGGGCAAGCCAGGGCTATGCGCCCTTGATGCCATTTTCGCTGGCGACAAGTGATGACGCACACCAGTTTGGAGAAAAGGCTTAAGAAGTTGATATCTGACTTTACCTTGTACGTGTATAAAGCATCCAACCGATTGTAAAAAACCGTAGACTTGACTGAAGAGGAAGCCATCTCTCCAGCGTTACAAATGGGTGGCCTTGCCAAAGGTTCAATGCACAGCCGCCTTGGGGTAAATCCGGACAAGGCAAGAGAGTCGTAGAACAATTTGAAGTCAAAGGCAGTGCTAGGAATGGTCAGAAGTAAACAGACTGCTAGACCATCTCAACTGGGGCGTAACCCATAATTTGCTTGACATTCCAGTCTTGACAATCGTTATTCTGTCAACGAATGTGCGTGGCTATTTCTCAGCTCAGCACTTCCTTTTTGACAGTATGGAATCAAGACAGTATCCTATTATATATCCCATCTAGCTGTCTGCCGCTTGGGCACGTGTACATTCACAAGTGTTGGCAGCGTCGGAGGTTGGCATTGATCAAGCAGTTGGCTAGTGTGCAGCACGAGAGGCTGCAGCAGTCTTCTATAATTGAATTAGTTGTACTCCTGAGAGTGTTTGTTTTGGCGACGTATATACTCGAGGTTCTTTTGCAAACAACTCTACATTCGAATACCGTCGCAGAGTCTGCACAAGGTTCTTTTGAGCCCGCGAGCAAGTCGTCTACCGGACTGATACAGTGTCAAGCATGGGTTTTTTCAAGAATGGAATGGAACATGGACTCAATTAAGCCTACATCGCCTCAAAAGTCGCTAAATATCCCAATCTGCATGCGCGATCCAAGCGCCAAGATGGCGTCAACTACAAGCTATGGGTCCTCTGTATGCTCCCCAGTCGCCTTGCGAGCAGCCGGGATATCGATTTGGGTATGCTTCTTATTAAAGACTGCGAAATGTTAGCGAAAAAAAGAGCAAGCGCTTGTACAGAGACACTCACTCAGCTCCATTTCCTCGAGAGATCGACCCTTGGTCTGCAGTTTTGTCAGCGGAGAAACAGGCACAGGCAGGGCACCAGCTAGACGAACCTCCTTGATAAAGAACCAGGTGTAAAAGACAAGCGCCCAGTTGAAAATGGCAAACATTAAGAATGTCTTCCAGCCGAGGTTATTGATTGCGTGGGGCGTGATTTGGGAAAAGGTAAAGTTGAACAGCCACTGCGAGGCGGCGCCGACAGCAACACCACCCTCACGAATACGCGTGGGGAAGATTTCGCTCATGTACAGCTGACCAAAGGGCGATTAGTAAACTTTGTTCAGTTGAATGTGTCGCGGCTGCTTACCCATGGCACGGGGCCCCAGGAAATGTTGTACGTCATGGCCTCGAGGTAGATCATGGTGATGGATGCAATGGCGGGCGGCGTCAGGCCAGCCTTTGGATTGGCAGGGTGGTATTTTGTCACGAGGCCAATGATGAGCATGTACGTGCCCATGAGCAAGGATCCTATGAGCAGAGAGCCCTTGCGACCGATTCTTTCAACGAGGAAGAGGAGGAAGAAGAGACAAGCGACGACTTTGCAAAGGCCAAAGAAGCCAGAGAGAAGCAGGGCGCTGTCGCCGGCACCGACGGCAGCGAAAATCTGCGGAGAGACTGGGAGTTTGTCAGCGCCAGCGACGGCATATACAATAGATTCAGGGATGGATGGATGGATGCGCACAGTATGCCAGGCTCGTGTTGCCAGTGAGCTGCGCGCCAATCTGCATGGAGACGGCGATGAATATTCGATAGCGGTTGGCGGGCAAGAGATACTCCTTCCAGGTAACGCCGGCGGTGAGACGGTCCTCCTCCTCGATGCCGGCCAAGATGTCGCTGTACTCCTGCTGGACCTCGGGCGAGTCGCCGCCGCGCACCCAGACGAGCGAAGCCATGGCGTCCTGGTGCCGGCCCTTCTTGGCAAGCCATCTCGTGCTCTCGCGGGTCAGGAGCATGCCCAGGCCCAGGATGCCGCCGGGCACGAGCTGCAGCCCGACGGGGACGCGCCACTGGGCGCTGGTCGAGGCCATGTGCTCGGACACGGCGTAGTCGACCCAGTAGCTGAAGAAGACGCCGAGGGTGAAGAAGAACTGGAAGAAGCTGCCGACGCGGCCGCGGATCTCCTTGGGCGCCATCTCGGCCGAGAACATGGGGATGATGACGGTGGCGATGCCCACGCCCACGCCCGAGATGACTCGCCCCGCGTACCACGTCGCCAGGCCATGCGAGCAGAAGAGCTGCAGGACGGCGCCGATGTTGAAGACGAAGGAGGCGAGCACGATGGACCACCGGCGGCCGAAGCGCGCGGTGAAGGGCCAGACGAAGAGGCAGGAGAAGAAGGCTGCCGACTCGTTAGACGGCGACGGGAAGAGGGCGGGCCGGGAAACGGCTGCTCACCTCCGGCTTGGAGAAGACTGGCAGAGAGTGAGCTCACGTTGCTCTTTTCGGCGGCGCTGAAGCCAAAGTCGTCCTGGAATGACTGGAGCGTCAAGACGCCTCCCACGATGCCCGTGTCGTACGCGAACAGGAAGGATCCTACGCAGCACAGGGCCACGAGGTAGGTTGCGCGAAAGGTCCCAAGCCCGGTCATGACGGAGACGGCGCTGGCAGCAATTCTGTTTCCAACGTCAAATGCCCAGGGAGCTCATATTCCACAGCGAATCCGCGACCGTTGCGCGAATGGCCGAGGCTCGCGACGACGGCGCATTTATATCCGTCCATATCCAAGCCAAGGCTGTCGTCGAGATGGTCTCAGAGCAGGGATGCAATGGCGAATCATTAGTGCCGGGGCATTGGGAAGCTCGATCTGACATGTTTTGTCCGTTTGGGTCGTCGACATCCGAGGTTTTTTTGGTGGCGCTCTTTCTCCACGCCACGACTCGAGAATGACTTGGGCATGTTGTCAATTATCTCAGGGCAGTGGAATTGATATTGGGAAGAGGAGGAGGAATAGAAAATAGCCGTTACCGTTTCGAAGTCTGCGTCTGGGAATTGCTGTGGCTCCCTTCTTCGGGGGAGCAATGATGCTCCACTGGATGTCGTCGGTTTGCCAGTTACTACCCGGTGCCATGTGTGCTGCTACCATGATTGCTCCTTGAATGAGTCTTCTTGAATAAAGGTAGCATCAACACGTCACCAACGCGCAGGATCTGCAGGCGCCCTCTCTGCTTCCCCCAATATTTGAAGCAGTCAAACGCGCCAACTGTCTGTCAGTTCCGAGCACTACACGGCACTGCACGCAGCTGTTGTGCCCAAGTGTGCCGGATGTCGCGTCGGATGTCGGACGCGGCCCCTTCCTTTTGGCATGGATGGACTGACATGGCCATGGTGAATTCGGCAAGGATGATTGCAACTTCAATGCTCTGTACCCGTGATTGGAATGCATGCTGTTACAGCGGTAATTAGAGCGAGTTATTCTGAGGCTTCAGCCATGACTCGATAGCCAAGGGTAGCTTTTGCTGGAGTTTTGTAATTCTGACACATCATGTATTCAAGGTGCCAAGTCCTTCAGCCAACTACTGGTATATGAACCCAAGTCCGACCCGGGTTGTGTAGATGGTGAGTGACTCGCGCCCAGATACCAATTGCTTTGACATGTCTTGTGTATTCTCCTTCCACTGAAACACTACCCACAGCAAAGGTTAGCCGTCATAGATAGCCCCATTATCTAAATAATGAACAAATTTCTTCCGAGGATGTGATGAAGCCATTGTTCACTTTGTAAACGCTCGAGCTGCCCAGTCAAAAGCTGCTGATACCACTGCCCTATACTTGGATGTGACCATGTTGAGAAACAACAGAAAATGACCCCTGATGCCGGCCATGAGATTTGCAAGTACGACTCGGCGATACATAGATCTATGGGGATCATTCCCCGGCAGCGAGATACTCCAATGCCAGAACATAGTGAGAAGCGTAATAAGTCCGACCGTACTTGAAATAACCGAAACATAGGAGCTCAGTTCGTGGGCATCCGCATAACCCCAGATGTATAGTCCTGAAGTGTCGTATGTGGTTGTTGTATTGCCCTGGTCGTCCTGCGACAATTGTACCTCAAACAACTGTCCCACTGTAACAATGAGCAAATTTGGATTATCAAATAGACCGTGACATGCTTTGACGGACTAAATTTTGTATTAGTCACGTGGATATCAGCGAATTAGAACTGGCTTACCATATTTCCAGAGCAGAGGGATAGCACCGCGAGCTGATTTGCCAATTTGGCTAAATCATTTCGCTTGACCAGCAAATGAAAGAGCTGCCACTGATGTAACTGAGAAAACCAATGGCAGATAAATAACTGCGAAAGCTTCTTTCACATAGGTCAGACCTAGAGAGACCCTGGCGCGTTTCTTGCTAGCTCGAGTGGCAGTACTGGATAACAGAGGCTCTGTGGAGGATGCATCTGTACGGGGTGCCGTGCGCCCAACTTCATCTCCAGATTGAGAGCTTTCCATTGAACCAAGGTGAACAGAAGTGAAAGGTTTGAGTATGTGTTTAGGAAGTCAGGAGTGAGGCATCTTCTGGCATCCGAAGTGCAGATATGAATGTTCTCAACGGGGATATCCCCAGCTGGCTCGAGTCAGGTTATATATCATGATCCAGTCAGCGAGTTGACCGCCAGATGTCGACAGCTTACAAGGGTAACGTAGGCCGTGTGTTGCAACATCTCCGAGGCGGTACTAAATTTACCAAATGCAACTGCAAGCTATGCTGTAAGATGTAGGAGCACTCCACCAGGAATTGGGATTCTTTTCTTGACTGGCACCTCTGAGACCATTTGCAGCAACGGAGCAACGAGCCTGCTTCGCCACCTGTTGTGCAACAGCAAGATGACTACGTCCAAGTCAACTCATTAGCCGTGGTCACAAGCTCGAGGTGATGGCAGAAACCGATTGGTCTCCTCTAGAGCCTTGTATAACCGTGTGCGAGCCTCGCAGTATTCTAACATGACATGTTATATCCAATGTCACAGATGCAGGTGACTGCCTCCGTAGTCTAATTTCAAACCTGATTGTTGGAGGATACGAGCCGAATGTGTCATCTGAACCAAGGTACGGGTAGGGGCTTGCATATTCAGCTCTTCAGCTCTCAGCTTGTCGAGCAGCAACATATCTTCAAGGGTAGGAGATTACAAGCCTGAACCCAAATTGTGATGACTGAGAATTGAAAGTTTGAATGTGATGGCACCGAGTACTCGCCTCTTGCGGAGTACTTCCAATCTCCATGTTGCGGCAAAAGCGTTGCGAATACAAGTCTAGGAGGTGTTGTTTGTCCAGACTAAAGGCAGATACTCTGGTCTCCCTAAAAACATTCTTATCTACCATAATAGAGTTTCTAAGGGCTAGTATGCCATGGTCGTCTTATAAGAGCTCCCTTAACTCCACTACGCATGCGAACAACTTTACCTAGTAGCTAATACTAAAAGAAGCCTTCCGTACTTTACCATCATAATCTGCAGTAAGCAGCATAAAACGAGATTCTACCCTACTACTAAGCAAGACTATAATAGGTCTGGCAATACTAAACCTAGAACTATCGTTAACAATGGGGTAACTGAAACATAGAACTAGGATTTTTTCTTATAGGCACACGCCGCACTTTAAGGCACTGCATAGCCATGTTATTATTATATTATACATAATAAGATTTTCTAATAGATTTATACTAAGTTAATTCCCTCCCTATTCTAGAGCATTATAGATATTATTAAAGATCTTATATATAATATATGCTATTTATTTAGTTACGTGACTAAGGCTATTAGTTTATGCCCCCTGGCGTACTACGCTGATCTTGCTTGCGAGCGGGCGAGATGCTACTTAGCTAGCTTGTTTGATTTGCCGTCACAGAGTGTGGCACTATCCGTGACTAGAACATCTGCTGCTGTAGGAACCGTGCCGCCTGGTGCTGATAATGTGCAGATCCATCTAAAGCTGAAGGATACAATGTTCTATATCTAGAGTTGGGTATCTTGAAAGCGCTCATCGCGCGTTTACACCCACTGAATTGCAAAGGTGATCAGTGAACTGTAACGGAAGAAGGGACTGAGACGCAGCACCGGAAAGAATCCGAATCCAAAGTATTAAAGTAACAGTATGACCAGCTGGAACAGACAAGAGGTCGATGACTGAGAACGGTGAATGATTGTGATTGAGTGGCATTGCTATAAGTTTGGTCATCAACCGTGGCTGCGGGTGGCTAGATGCTAAATGAAGAATGCGTTAGCTACTGTACATTCATTGTCTGAGATGATGATATTCTTCAATCTTGACGTCTGTGTCGATCAACTGGGCGCTCCTGCAAGGTGGCAGAAGTGAGGCACTGCGCTAGTTGCTCGGCGTCAGCGTGACAAATGTCATCGATCATTGTACAGGGCTAAACGCCTTACTGTCACAAGCTATGGAGAATTTGTAAGTGGGACGACTTCCTGCTCTCTAGAGTCAATGTGTGAGGTCTCACGGTTACACGTGAGGACTCGATGAATGAATCACCAGTTGATGCAAGTGGTGCAACGTGATGTATTCATAAGCAAGTCTTGTAGTAGTGTATGAAGAAGGAAGAAGGTCTGTGACGCGGGACCTGATGTGTGGAGTATTGGTGTGTCCACATCAGGTGACCGCGTCATGTGACCTTACACAATGTCTGCTACGCCTTCTATCAAGTACGAACAAGATTAGCTACGACCAGAAAAGCCGGTTCTGATTGGTGGACTGTACGTCCGGTACCTGGCTGACTGCGTGCCGCAGAGCTTCGTTGGGGCATTTTAATAGGCGGTCGAGGTCCTGAACTGGACGCAGGCCATCCCAAAATAACCAACCTCACACGTGACAGCATTGACACGTCTGAGGGTCACAGACAACAACCTCTCGACTTCAGTTTACGTCCGCATATAAACGCGGGCTTCGCTTCGTAACGGCGTCATGGGTCGCCCTATAACATATCGATTCCTCTTCCAGCACTGTAACATTGCCTCTTACCTTTTACCCATGGTGCCCCAATCAAGGATGTCGACGTCGCGCTTTGTCTACCAACCCATCGAGGAGGTGGAAAGACTGGAGAATTACCGGCCTGGGGGGTACCACCCAATACAAATCGGCGACTGTCTACATGAGCGATATCGCGTAGTGCACAAGCTTGGCTATGGGTCATTCTCAACGACTTGGCTGGCTCGAGATGACCAGTCATCGACTTTTGTCGCCGTTAAAGTAGGCACCGCAGACTCGGACCACCGTGAGGTCGACATCTTATCACGCATCACCGATCCTGCTCTTGAATGCAAAAGCCCCAGCAAACCCCCCTTGCTCCCGGAAGTTCTTGACCGTTTCAGTGTTCGTGGTCCAAACGGGATGCACTTTTGTATCACAACATATCCGGCAAGATGTAGCCTTGCCGATACCAAAGAGGCCTCCAATTCTGGTCTGTTCCAGCTCCGAGTTGCCCGAGCTCTTGCTGCTCAACTTGCCATGGCTGTCGCACGGACTCATGAGCAGAAATATGTTCATGGAGGTTAGTACTCAACAGGGTCTCCCTCCATTTGATATACTCATTGCTGGAATGTCCGTTTTGACCGTCTTGGTACAGACCTTCATCTGGGCAATATCCTTCTGCATTTGCCATCAAGTCTTGACCATCTCTCAGAGGAGCAGCTGTATGATAAGTTCGGAGCACCAGAGCCCGAACCAGTAATCCGGCTAGACGGAAAGCCACTTTCACTCAATGTACCTTCATATGCCATCTCTCCAGTATGGCTTGGTGAACCCAGTGAGAATATTGTACTATCAGATGCAAAGCTCCTCCTTATAGACTTTGGGGTGGCCTTTCGACCTTCGGAAGAGTTGAGGCTCCATTCTTACACGCCGCTCGAGATCCGCCCCCCCGAAGCTCGATTTGAGCCGACAACGGGCCTCTCCTTCGCATCGGATATCTGGAGCCTTGCTTGTACTATATGGTCTATTCTCGGCCAGAGATCGTTGTTTGATAGCCTACTGGCGACTCCGGACGATATTACGTGTGAACAAGTTGATGCTCTTGGCTGCCTTCCACTGGAGTGGTGGGAAAGATGGGCGGCGCGGACGACGAAATTCACCAAACACGGCAAGCCCGTAGACGGCCGATCCGTGTGGTCGTGGAATCAGCGTTTCGAGGACAGCATACAGGAGCCTCGTCGTGAAAAGGGCATGGCGACCCTCGACGTCAAGGAGAGGGATGCTTTTTTCGCCATGATGCAATGGATGCTCAAGTTCAGACCGAATGATCGGCCGACTGCCAAGCAAGTCTTGGGAACGGATTGGATGAGGTATTGGGCTCTGCCCGAGTGTGAGAAGCTTACACATTGCGGAATGGGACCAGAAATTCATGCAGGTTGACCAAGAGATGCTCTTCGAGATTATCCTCGCAGCGAACTACCTGGATATCAAGCCTCTTCTCGATGTGGGCTGCAAGACAGTGGCCAACATGATCAAGGGGAAGTCACCCGAAGAGATTCGGAAGACATTCAATATTACCAATGACTTCACTCCTGAGGAAGAGGAGCAGATCCAACGAGAAAATGAATGGGCAGAGAACCAGTAGGCCACAGGGTCAGTCAAAAGCGGGGTTTGCCCATATCACTCCTCTCTGTTATAACCAATCAAATGTTGACAATCCGTGACGACTGTTGCTTCTGCTCAGTCTTGCACCTACATCCCACAAACACAAATCATCGCCATTGCCATGGCGAGATTACCCAAGAATGTTGCCACGACAAGACTCAGGCTCTCAAAACCGCCACATTCTTCCAACTTATTATCAAGGACTTGATATTCACACAGATCATGGTCCATCTAAGAAGCAGAAGCTCTGTCATGCAGCGTTCCCAAGGAAAGAGTTCTGGGAAGGCTTATCCCAGATACCCTTGACACGGAACGCGCTTCGGGCATTTGACGAGCAAAATTTTCAAGCATCTCAGGTCACGCCACCATTTCAACATTGCAAAGTCAATTGGCGACGCCGTCCTCCGTCTTTCAGGGGCGACCTTGGCCAACCTGTTGGTCAATTCGTGGACGCCCAGTCACCACCGTCGTTGGAACGCATAAAAGCCTTTGCAGGGCAGGGCGGGCCGGATCTGAGCGATTTAAGAGGGGTATGTAGAACCTTGTGTGAGACAGGCTTATCCACAACTGACACCGAGCAGTATCGTACGCATTCAGAGACAGAAGTCGACATGAGCCCCGAGCGGTCAAGCCTTGGGCGTCGTAAAAGGGGATCACAGTCACCAACAAAACGGAGCTCACAGTCTCCCATGGAAAGCAATGCAACCTCAAATACATTGAATACGAAGAGTACTGGACCCTACGATGGAGCCTTCCAACAACACCTTATCGATCACAAGATTTTCCCCCACGGATATGAGTTTCCCGACGGTCAGTTGCTTCAAGAACCTAATAATATGGGCGAGATTCGTCGGGCTTTGACTCATCCAAGAGCATCTCTATCTCCATCCAAGTTCTCAACTGATGACTTTCACAAGTTTGAGCGAGCAGATGCGCAGGCGTCAAAGGCAAGAAAAGTTCTATCGACTGTAATCCCAATAATCGAAGGAACTATCAGTGACATGAAATGTGTTTCTGGTGAAGTTCCATTTACAAACCTGGAGCATTTAACCGATGGCAACTTGGTACCTGGTAGCCCCGACTTGTATTATGGCGCGCGTCCCGAACAACTCGATCGCAAAATCCGGAAGCAGCTTAGTACATATATTGTACCGTCCACCCAAGATGACCTCCCGATTGTGCCTAATTTTTTCGTGCAAGTCAAAGGTCCCGATGGGTCTAGTGCCGTAGCGAAGCGGCAGTTGTCATATGTCATGGCGCTTGGGGCCAGGGGATTTGCAGCTGTCCAAGCTCGGGGTCACACGAAGCCTGTTGATGACAACCAAGCTTCTACCCTAGGCTGTACATATCAGGACGGCACACTCAAGATGTATACTGAACATCGAGTCTTACCATCAACGCCCGAAGAAAAGCCATCTTATGTAATGAAGCAAGTCAAGGCATGGGCTATGACAGGTGACGTTGAAACCTTTCGACAAGGCGCCGCGGCGTATCGGAATGGCAGGGATTGGGCAAAGCAACGGAGAGATGAAGTGATTAGGCAAGCAAATAGCGCCGCCCCTATGTCACCAGCTGACGGCTTGGGAGTAAGGTTTGAGACTGATGCATCGCCGGATGACACTGCTTCCACCAGCCAAGACACGATTGCCAATCCCAACTCAATAGCTCATGCCTCGTTTGACTCGGAGACATCCGCGGACGAACTAGCACTAGATTTCCGACCCCCTATCAAGCGTACCAAGTCGCCTCGAAAAAGGCATTGAGAATAATCCCATGTTGCAAACTTGGACAATGATAACATTGGTCGAGCGGGTTTGGAAAGGTCTCCGAAGCCACAAGCAGCAGAAGAACTTCCCACAAGGGTCATTCAGTGTCAGTGAGCTCGTGCCAGCTCTTTTCCTATGAAGCAGCATTAGTACTTTGGTATGACAGCCAGTTATCAGGTGGCTGAATGGGAAATCTTTGACTTTATATTTGGCGGTTCAGACCAAAAACTAGAGGAAATTACGGCCGAGCAACTTGACGCCCTGGGCTCTCAACTTTTTTTTGGATGGTGGCAGAAAACATGGGAGCAGCAAAGCAAGCAAGAAATGGACATGGAGGAAGAAATTCGTCTGCTGGTCAGGAGACGCGACACTCACTTGAAGAGGCGTTTGAACATTTTGTGTAAAAATACAGAAGGAAGCGAGTGGTGGGTGGTTGGGAGTTTTGGAGACGAGACGCAAAGAAGTCTTGGTTTATTGCGAGCTATGCTTAGTTTCCGGCTTGAGGAAGAATGGACGATACATGAGGTGCTGAAGTCTGAGTGCATCATCAAGTTGCCTCAATGCTGGCGAAGTGAGATTGCGCCAACACTTTGCTGCTCAACCACAGAGGACCACTTGGACCACCAAAGCAATGCACCACGATGAATACAAAATGAATTCATCAACATGATGAGTCTTTGGGGGGTTCTTGCAGAAAGGCGCATTGGAATGGACATGGAAAGATGCTCTACCAATTTCTCCCTCTCGGGTGTAAAGTTGGTGGTTGCACATTGGCTCAGCATCCTCCTGATCGAGACCCTTGGCCATTAGGCAACAATAAAGCCCCGCTTCTCGCAGCAACTCACCCACATCCTACCCGTAAACTTACACACAGCATCACGGCAAGTTTCATCATGAATCCTTACATTGCGGACCCCAACCACATCCCAAAGCATGATTTGTATGCCGACATGCCGCTCTACGGGAGGTACTTTCCCCGGCCGGACGACTTCCGTGTCAATGCCCAACACGTCAACTCTAGCTCTAAAGAGTCACTACAATATTGGGCAAGGGTAATTAGACTCTGCACGGAATTAAACATGATTTTCCCCGTGGAAAAAGGTTGTGATGTTTTTGCTATTGGCAGTGTTATTATTAAATCAAGCTACTAACACAAAGAAGAGAGGATCGACTACTCATATGCCAATGCTAACGAAGTCCAGGTAATTGCTATTGCTAGGAGCGCTCTCAAAGGAGTCAGGGTTCCAGCTGTCTATTTTTCAGGCAAGGTATATTGCTTCTCCAGAAGGCTTTGCATAATTCTTACTTAGGCGCTTAGATTGATGGTCGCGCTGTCTTAGTCTAAGAGAGACTTCCCAGCGTATGCTTAAACGTTGCCATGCAGTACCTATCGGAGGACCAGAAGAAATCTTTCAAACTGCAAGCCCGGGAGATACTTGGACAGCTGCATGCCGTCAAGGCTCCGAGAAGCCGCCAGACCCGCGACCATGTTGTCCCAGACCCGAATATCCTGACAAATGGACGCTTGAACCCCCAAGAGGCACAAATCCTCTTCTCGAACATTGACCAGGATATGAGCTTTATGCACAATGATTTCACGCCATCCAACTGCATTGTCAACGACGACAAGATAGTGGGACTTGTTGACTGGGAAATGGCTGGCTATCTCGGCTGGAAAACGGCTGGGCAAGTCCACCTCGAGATTCGGTCCCCTCGGAGACAAGACTATGCCAATGCCAACTTGAGTGAGGAGAAGCTCCAAAGTATGATGTGGTGGAACGATCTTTATGACCATGACTGTTGAGATTGAGAGGATTCACCTGCAGACTTCTTTCGTGTCTCGTAGAGAACGGCTGACATCATCTGTCTCATAATGCACGGATGGCTTCTCGCGTCGAGTAAACTCACAGAAGGAGGAACATGTCTCGCAGGGACGGGTATAATGCCAAGACTAGGCGCGAGGCCCAAGACGCTGGCAAGCTACCCACGGCTCAGATGTCCAACACATAAATAGTACAGATGCGCTTAATACTGAGGCACAAGTTTCAAATTCTTCTTCTTATTCACTCGGCAGTCAAGTTCATCATATAATGGCAAATTTAATTTTACCAGCGGAGTCTCGATATAAAGTAGCCGTAGTGAGCTAAGGGTCGGTCATTGCTCAGGACCTCAGTCTGTACTCGTTAATCACACGCCTCCGAAGCCGGTAATCCGACCTAGGCACAAGGCACCGAGGAGCTTGGCCTTGTTATTAATGGCGCAAGGGGTAAGCCTCGTGTCGCCAAGACGGGTGAAATCTGTTCATGTCTGCTCAGAGCTGGTCAAGTGGCAGAGCAGGCTGGATACGGGCAGAATTCGAATCGGCGTACTACCTCAACTACTGATGATCCCTCGTCATTCATCCCGTCTTACCGGCTATTGTCTGCCATCAGGTCCACATGTCACTCTTCAGGCTTGACAGCCAAAGGGACTGGTTTGGGTATTCGTCCAAGGGCATGCGCACGTATTCATGGGAAATTGCGTGTCCACGGTGAGCCAGCAAGAGGAAGAAGGAAGATGAAAAAAGAGGAGGATCAATAATTTGTCACTGGGGCGTCTCCATGTTGCCGCTGCAAGTAACCGCTGTCGCCGATATGGCTTTTGTTGTGGCTGGTTTGATTTGCTCGCTCGTCATTGCCATCAGATCTAGGGCTAGTTAGTAACTAGATGTTGGGCAAAGGGGCGCGATAGAGATCAATGCAGGGATAGCATGGCTACCGCAGCTTTGCCCGCGCCTAGGATGCCGACAGCGTCACAGGCGTGTGTTTGAAAATTGTGTATTACATGTTGGTCCTTACCAGTCATGTGGGAACAACGAGTGCTTTGATCCAGCAGGTAACCTCCAAGTCGGACTGCTTTCACGAAAAGTCCCGCTCCATCTAGAGCCCGGTGAACATTGCCTTTTTACAAACTCTGACTAGATTGTTATGGGCTACAGAGAACGGACCGTTGGCACCACTCATAGTTGCCCCCCAGGAGCGCCCCTCCTTGTTGCTCTCTATTTTTAGTTGTTCTCCTCAATACGTCTGGTAGTATTTACAGCGCATTACCTGCATCACGCACTTTATCAGGTCTCGCTCACCCTTGGGTCGCATTCGATTCAGGCCGCCGGCCACAGCGTCCGTCTCTCTCCATTTCCGTACGTGTTTGTTTGGCAGCGCAATTTGCCCTCATCCACCGCTTCCAGCCCAATGCAACTCTCACTCGGAGCGTTGCCGCCCAATGCAACGGTGCAAGGTTCAAATACCCTGTTATTCGGCCAGCAACTCGGCCCATCGTATCATGGCCACTTTAATTCCGCCAACGGAATCACGACACGAAACAGCCGTGGTTCGCCAAGGCGGCCTATTCCTATCAACCCTTGCACATTAATTGAACCTCGGACATTTCCTCATAAAAACAAGCCGATTGGCCACGGAAGGTCCTTGCGCACTCGCGGGGCTTCAATACATAACTGACGCTCTGCGCCATCAAGTCCCCGAAAACTGTCATTGCATCAAGAATGCCCATGCCGCAAAGCACGCCAAACGGACCATATGGCACCATCAACCATGGCATCTACCCTCCTCATTATACCCATCCGCATCGCGAAATCATGAGCCGGGAAACCCATTCGCGAGCCACGTGTTCAAAATCCACGCCTCGCACTGGGGCTCACATGCAGAATCCATCGCCCTCCCTCTCCATCTTCTTCATACAGTCTGCGGCACATGCAAGTTTTGCGACATGGAATGGCCCCATGATGAAGAAGGCGACAAGGTAGCGATGGACCACTTTATTGAGCATGATTGCACTTGCGAAAACTGTCAGATGTTGGGCTCACGACCTGGCGGCAAGGTTCACAACAAGGAGACGGGCAAGTCTGAGAAATGTCAAAATGTGACCGGACGCATGACACCCCCAGACTGCACCCTCGTGGGCAGCCCCAGATGTCTCTCATCACTGAGCAACAAAGGGTCACATACAACCTGCTGAGTTGATATTTGGTCTCTGGGGCTCGTTGTCGCTTCGCTTGTGTGCGCACTTGCATAGTTTGATGGGCGGTGTGTCACAGACTCCGAGGCTTGGATAACGGCGGCGCAAAACACCAGACACGTCTCTCGCCATTGCCGGACGTTGCGCCAGCGAGCTTCTCCGGTTCATCCTTGACGGCATGTTGTTTAAGACGCTGAGAAGACATGGTCAACAGATCATTGACAAAGAAAGGCAAACGAATTACTGAAACTCCTCACCAAGAGTCAAATAAAGACATCAAATGGTTCCACAACGCCAACATGTTGATGCATTGGGTAATCCAGATATCCAGCATGCCTCTTCAGGCAACAGCAAGCGTATATTTACAAGGACAGTACAAGGCACCCATAACAATTCAGGAGCATCGCTGCATTTAATCAGGGGCATATCGGACCTCCGGACTTGCTATTACGATGCAAACTGTTACAGGGTTCCAGGAGGAACAGCACACGACAACCCCAGCCTACAAAGGTCGAATATCATCTCCAGCTAGAGGGGAAGAATCAAGAATCTAGCACATCGCGTAACAGCACTTTCATATTGTCCTTCTCACGACTTCATGACGTCAACCTAATACATGCCTAATTCAACATCAAACTGCGCTGATCCTCCATCTCCAGAATCATATATAGGGATTCCAGCACATGGCAGACAAGATTTAAGCAACCTGCGGAGCTTTTAGGCGTTAGAGCTATTATAGGGGGGGAGAAAATTGCTTGCATACATATAATTATGATATTGATGTCAGTTGGTAGTGCACGGTCAGACGGATTATTATGAAGCCCAGGTAGAGGTTTAAATGTGGCCCTTTGATCAAGCGAGCCCTTTAATTAAGCCCTTCAATTCAAGCCCAATTGAGCCCGCTGCAAGCGGCCGGCTCCCAGAGCGCCCCCAGAGGGAATAAACACATAATACTACTGTATATTTGATAAAAAATCTCAAAAAGCCTGGCTACCGCAGCTTTACCTGCGCCTATGATGCTCACAAAGTCAGCAGCATCACGGTATTTTACAACCGTAAATGGAGGGTTCTGCTGTCAAGGCCAATAAGGACTTTAACTATAAGCTTTACGGATGATGGGAATAACAACTACATGGCATTATATAGCATACTGCTGTGGCACTTGTGATGCGCCATGTGAAAAGACTGGGCTCAGAATAGTAAAGAGATGACTCTTGTCGCAAATTTCACTCTTCAATTCCATTTACTAGCAAGGGAAGGCGAACCCATGTTGCCCACCAGATTGTGAAGCAACGCTTTAAATTCTCGACCAAGCAAATCTCAAGGTGTCGGCTGGCGGGCCGGCGGCGGGGCGGTAATTACCTGCTATGGTCCTGGGGTTGCGTGGGGACTCGGGAGTGTCTAGATGGCATCTATCTGATGTCATTGTGAGGTAGGGCGGAGGACTTGGGTTCAGGGCAAAGGCGACGCTGCTCTTGAGAGACGATGATTGGACTCGTCACAGTAAAAAGACTTGATCTGTCGCTCATGGCAAACTAGTCTTGGCCGTACTCTGCATGACGAGGAAGCCGGAGAGTGGTGACAACGTGTTGGACCCCTGCACTTTGCAATAGTGGCGTCCATGATTCCTCATCGTGGAGTCTCCCCTCTCCGCTCCGCAGGCTGGCTGAAGGTGCTGTAGTTGTGCCCAATATCGGATAATCAACCGAACTGAGTTTAATATCTTGCCTGATCTGTTCCAAGTTGCTGAATACGCTCCAGCTGCTGTGCGAATACGCCCCAACTGCGTACTCGTTGTATAAAAATAATGACGTTTCTCACAAGGAAAAAAAAACAATAAACAGAAGAAAGGTCATGACAATTCATTTGGACCAACCGGTCTAAACACTGCCATGGCTCCCGCACACCCAACCCTCATCGGTGGCGCCTCGACCATCGGTGAATCGTATAATTCTGTGCAAGATGTCACCGAGCTTCTCAACGTCTTTAAAGCCAAAAACATCAGGCAGATTGACACAGCTGCCTTGTATCCCTGGACTAACCCTGGCATGTCCGAGGTGCTCCTCGGCCAGGCAAACGCAGTTCGAAATGGCTTCGACGTGGACACCAAGATCCTCGTCATGAGCAGGGATGCCAACGGCACTCTTGAGCCCCCCAAAGCACACGAATCAGTCGAGACCAGCCTGGAGCGCCTCAAGTGCCATGATGGCACGGGCAGGATTAATGTTCTCTACTTCCATGCGCCTGACTTTACCACGCCGCTGGAAGATCAGCTTGCGACTCTTAATGCCCTGTATAATAAGGGAGTATTTAAATCCGTGCGGTTCTGTCGCTGCTCCAACTCTTGTTGTCTGTGGCTTGCGTGCTAACGGATGGTGCTCAGTTCGGCGTGTCAAACTTCCCTCTTGATATGCTCGCGGAAATCGTCGCAACTTGCAAGGCAAAAGGCCATGTGCAGCCCACCGTCTACCAAGGCCTGTATAACGTGGTTAGCCGTGGCCATGAGCAGCTCTTTCCCTTCCTGCGTGAAAACGGCATCAAGTTCATTGCGCACAGGTGAGATGAATCGCAAACCTTGTGTCAGTGGCCTCCCCATGCTAAATCGAGCCGTGTCTCGTCGACGGTTTTACAGCCCTCTCGCAACCGGCTTCCTGACTGGAAAATTTACGGCCGGAGACCACGAAAACACTCGCTTCGGTGGAGATGACCTGACTGCCACCTCTCTTAGGGCGCAGTGGGATAAGAAGGAATTGCACGATGCCATCCGTGAGCTCAACGCCATCCTCGAGCCGACTGGCATCACCAGCGTTGAGGCTGCCCTGCGCTGGATCAGCTACCACTCGCAGCTCGGCCCGGAGGACGGAATCATCCTCGGCGGGACCAAGCTGCGCTACATTGAGGAGAACATCAAGTATATTCAGGAGGGTGCGCTTCCCGACAATGTCGTTGCCGCCATGAACAACCTCTGGGTGACAATATCCGCGCGATAGATGCAGACTGGCAGACACTGGATGTCAACGGGTCGCTGTGGAGTGCCAGCTTTTATTTGGGGAGTCTGGTGCGCCACGCAAGCCGCCTGAAGCACTGCTAGGCTGGATTGGGCCTGGTCAGGTACGCTGTAACATTGCACCTCGAGCCTCAGTCTGGTGAATTGGCAACATGCTCCGTATTCATGATTTTCTACTTTATATCTCCATCAACAGCAACTGCCATTTATACCAGCCATCTACCTAGGCAGTCAACGAATCTACCCAGATTTCTCTCACCACATTTCCATACATGGTGAAATTGAGCTGCTGTTGCGGGGCCAGCGAACGGACCAGACGTTGCACGAGCCACGTGATGATTTTCTTCCAAAACTGCAGTCATATTGGAAAACGTCACGTCGGCTTCTTTCACTTCAGCCAAACACTAGGCCAGTCACGGGAATGACGCATCGTGAACATGAGCCCCTCCAATCGCGTCGAAACCGATGTCCTCATTGCCATACGTCCCGAGCACCTCGGAAATATCGTCAACAGGTCCAAGAATCACGAGTTCCGGAGCTACGAGCTGCCGCATGGCATTGAGCGGCTGTGGCTGTACGAGACCCTTGGAAAGCCAAAGGGCAAGGGGTGCCAGACAATAACGTAAGTATTGTGGCCCATGCGCACATGGCATCGACTGATGCTCAGTGACCGATGGACTGACCGGCGTCAGGTACATTGCCACCATTCCGCCCAAAATCCGACATCAGCCTGGTGCCGTGCCCGAGGAACCGGCTGGCATAGGCAATGCCGACTTTAACGCGGGCAAAAAAAAGTCCAAATTCGCGTACCCCATTCTGGAACTCTACAAACTCGACCCACCGATTAAGCTTACGGAAATGAAGAGCAAATGGGGAATTGCGTCCCCGATGGGGTGGTCCTACATAAAGCGACCCTTGTGGGAAGATCGATGGGCGGACAAGAACGGACTGAGGAAGCCATTGGCGGTCGTCTTTCAGAATCTACCGATACCTGCTCAAGATGGGGAGGAAGTGGCGTGCGCAGAGTCGTAAAGTTCAGGATTCGGCATCAAGGGCGCATAATTCGACGAGTTTTTGTTTTTGTTTTTACTTGTTGACTAGAGGCTACTCGTCAACACGACCCATTTGCGCTGTCCCCTACGTCCACTGAAACCCGTTCAAGATCCTATGAAAGTATTCTACAGAGTAAGAGCGGAACAGCATCTCTGGTTTCTCAAACCACCTTGCGACCTCGTCCCAGAGACGAACAAGCCCTTGATCTCCATGCCGAGACTTGAGGACATGGTAGCTGAGTAGCCCATCCATTCCGAGAAGCCTCATCGCACTGTATCCATCTTTGCGGATGTATAGGCTTTTCGACAGCTTGGCGCCGCTCCAGTCAGTTATGAGCGGGGCGTAGAAAATGTGAGGCGTTCGACCCAATCCGAGGCTGGTCAAGGCAGACCACTGCTTCAGCGGGCGATGCAGCAATATCTCCTGATAGGCCCCGGCGTAGTCTGCACCGGTAACGCGGATGTGATGCGAATCCTGGTCAAGTAGATGGGCCATGGAGCGTATGAGGTTGCGCGTTGGAGCGTTTGCCTCCAACCTCTTCACCTCCGAAGGCACCGCCAAGGAAACGCGGTGCTCGCCATGGGAGGGACACGAAAAAGTCACGCCGTCTGCCGTGTATCTGTTCAGCAGCCCGTGCTTCTCGGCAAGGCCACACTTGGGGCAAGCGGCACGCAGCGCCAGCGCATTGTGCTCTGGCGATAGTTGCGCGGCCAGCGCCGCCCGATGCGCGATGATGTACCGGAGCAGGTTGGGAATGTGAGGATTCGAGAAGAAATCGGCCTGGTACTCGACTGCGAACGGGACCCGGGACCACTGTGACATGTGCGCGAGGACCTCGTTGTACGCCGCCATGTTGTCACGAAGCTCATTGGGGAAGCTCCTATACGATCGCTGATACCGCACGCCGTCAATCTCAACAGTCTTGTTCTCAAACGGCGCCGTGTCTATGGCCGTCATTTTGACAAGTATGTTCTCCCCTGTTTTATTTCCGGGAAACAGACTCGGCAACTGATGGCGTAGAGCGGCTGCTAGCAAAAAGGCACACGCAAAGACGGCCAATGTGCCTGCGTGCGGCGAATTGTTGGGCTGCACACCCATGTGTACAATGATGGGCCGCGTCGGACCGAGGGGAGAAGCTTGACTTCCAGCCCTGTTGGCAGTGAAGTTTTCATCATTCCCCAGTTCAAGTAGAATAGGCTTGGCAAGGCCGGTTCGAAATGCGTACGAGGCGCCACCAAGCGGGTGGTGGACCTGGCCGTCGTGGAAAGCTGCCAAGATGGACGGGTTAGCATACAAGCTTGGTAAGAGGTCTTGTATGGCCACGAGGATATCAGCTCGAAGCTCCGAGTCTAGGCAGTCTTTGTTGTCCGGGTCGCTGAGCTGCTTGAGCAAGTCCGTCAGCTTTTGGGCGGGGCCTGACTCCGTGGAAAGTGTATCGCGCCCCGGCAGAGTAGATGCCATGGCAGCGTCTGTTGTCGTCACGCGTGGAGGCGGACAAGATACAAGACTCATATTAGTGTCGAGGTTTCAATTTTTTCTCGCCATGTTTGCCCAACGCCCGTCGGGTGCGACCAGATCTGCTGTGCAACGACTCTCGTATTCGCGATGGTTGACGACTGTGCAACCTCATGGCTAGCCGTGACTTTTTGTTGATGCTATTACATCGGTGCTGGCGAGTGAATTGGGCTTGCGGGAGGGCACTGTGTCATCAAGGTCTGTAGCATACAACATCGGAGCGCTTCAGATTGTTATCCCGTCGCTGGAAAGAGTGGCCGCGTCTTATTCAAGTACATGACCAACATCCGACCTGTGGAATTGCCGCCGCAGCAAAGAGGTGACAGAGCAATTTGGTTTGTAACTGGGTACTAATGGATGCTAGGTGAGTTTATCAATTACCGCTGCTACTTTACTGCTCTGGCAAGCCTAGATCATCCCTGTGGTTCAATTGGGCAGCCCTGGGCAATTCTACTCTGTTATGCAACCACGAGCTATCCGAATTACGAGGGCACTACCAATCCTGAGTGGACGATGAAATACAGACTCGATTCAAAGTAGACAGTATTATAGACAAAGTCGGGCATGTTTGCCGAGGACAGGCACACTGCTCTCTCTTCAGAGCACCAACTCCACGCCACGCCAGGAAGGATGTAAATGGTTCATAAAGGACGTCGTCTACCCGCGAGGCATGAACCGACGCCAAAAGCTCCCCAGTTCTCAAAGTCACCCCGAAAAGACAATGTACGCCATGACGACCGGCCAAGCCGTCGACAAGACAATGGCCACCAGAACCGATCCTGCGCCTACCCGTATCTTGTCCGCGGGCCCCTTCCAGCGATCGACGAGTGTGCACGTGGTGAAGATCATGGCGCAGGCGTAGAGGACCAGTCCCCATATGACGACGAGAATAATGTCTGCAAAGGCGTCCGTCTTGCTGAGGACCACCTTGGAGGTGTCGGGGACAAATGTCGACGAGAGGTTGTTGCCCATTGTCGTCGTGGTCGGGGGGGAATGGCTCGTGGTGCGAATTCGGATAGATGTCTTGTTGTTGTTTCTTGGTTTCGCCCAAACTTGATGCCGCCAAACAGGAAAAAAAGGCAAGTTGTCCAGCAACTACGCTCGCCAGCGAGATGCGCAAAATGAACGTGCCAATGCCACCGACTAAAAGAAAGAAAAGGAAACCGCCAAATTCTGGAATGGACTCGTCAAAGATGCGAGAAGAAGAGGAAGCGAGTTGACTTTGGTCTTGGCAGCGGCTTCATACATCAATTGATGCCACCAATCCGCCGTAGCGGCAAGCGACAGGGTTCAAGGCCCCAACAAGGACGGGCAGGGGTCTTGCGGCCCCAAAACGTCGCAGCCCCATGCACAAACGCCATCCTTCTGGCACCGGCTCCATCCACGTCACACGAGTGCCCGTCTCAAACATTATGACGTCTTGACTCTTGTAAGCTGCAGTCCACGGTCCGGTCGGATGAAAGGCGCCAGAGAAAAAGGCAGTGCCCGTGGCCGCAGGTGAGAAAGCCACGCCAGAAGCTGGGACGAAACTGCGCACGCTGAGACGGAGGCGCTTCTCCCTCTTTTCCTCCCTACAATTGAAGTGCACAGCGTTCATCCCGACAGCCGTGGCGCCGTCTTCAATTATGTGGGGGTTCGACATTCCGAATGAGGTTGCGTTTTACTGCCATCTTTTGCAGCCGTGAGTCGTTGCTTTTTTTTTTTCATTCTCGTCTTCTCCAGCGACGGTCGCGTGTGAAATCTTCATGCGGGGCAGGTTGATGATGCAGTCGGCCACCTCAAACGGTTTGACCCGGGCTGACCTGACCCTTGTTTCACGATGGCCTCACATTTTCGCCTGCCGCGCCACACGCCTTGGTCACGCCCGGCCGCGACCTGGGTACAAAACAGCCTCTTCCCACCCTCGCCCTGCTATCCGTGCGGCTGCCGCTGTCATCTCTGTTCTTGTTATTTCAGTCCGGATGTTTGAGCGACCCTGATTGGTCACCCTCCAAATGCCCGGACACTGTGATGGCTCTTGCGAGGACAGGCAACGCTGCCAGCGGCTGTGCACCTCGCCAGCTCGTGGCGGCTAGGCGGGCGCCAAAGGCCTTGCCACATTGTGTCTTTGCAACCTGCTCATGGCCAATGTATCGCGTAGAGCTGCCTGCACGACCAGTGCATAGCCGCAGCTGCCCCAAAGTTGCCTGTCGCAAACTCAAGTTGTAGATACTCGAGGTCCGCATCTCAGGGCACACAGCCAAGCTGCCGCAGTACTGCATAGAGTTAGCACGGCGTTTGCACAGGAACATGTGTTCATTATCGAGTTCTCACGGCATGAAACATCCAGGACGTGGTTCTCCATGCCGGTGTTCCATATCCATTCTCCGGTCACGGGGTCGTGAGTAGTGCCAGGATGCTAACTGCTACATCGACAAGCGTAGCCGCGGCCTTCAAATTTATCGACTGTTACTGAGTCGTCTCTTCCAGGTGCATCGTCAGGGTGTCGATAAAAAAGTCGACTCGGTCCTTGTTCGACTTGTGAACTGATTGCAAGAGCTCGTTTCGCAGATCATGGGAATGCGCCGAGAGCCATGACCCAGCGCTTTGTGGGCTGCTCCCAAGGATCATTTGTTGATAAAACAATACTGATTCATGGAACATTGGAGGCTGGCCCGCGTTGGAACATCCACAGAGCCTGCCTGAGTCGATAAGTGCCATCTGCGCCAGCCCCTGGATCGGAAAGACTTGCGACGCCAGTTGCATTTCCGAGATTCCTTGACTGACCAATACTGTGATTGTAGTGTTGCAATGGTCTTGCAGTTGCTTAGATGGAACCAAAACGCTCATTTATTCATACATTAAAAGTACACGTGGCCATCAGCCATCGTCGTCGCCCTCTACCCGACCAGAGTATTCCGACGGCTTCGGTCGCCGCGGATGTCCTTCCTGCCCACAACCGTCTCCAGCGTCTGTCCCAGCGCCGTCGCGTCATAGCGGCCGCCGTGCCCGAACTCGTCCTTGGGCCCGTACAGCCGTGTTGAATCAATGCCCAGCTGCGCCAGCTTCTGCTTGTCCACCCTGGGCGATCCTGCGCCCTCGAGGTGCACGACATGCGTGACGTAGAGATTATAACACTCCTCTGCCGGCTTCGGCCACCCCCTGGAATCGGCACAGGCGTTGGCAATGGCGCCCACAAAGTCCAGGGCGGAGAGGGGGTGGTGCGAAGGGCCCGTCTCGCGGTCCGTCGTGCCGTTGAGTATGAGGATCTTGTTGCGCACCATGGGGTTGGCAATGGCCTCCCCCACGCCCCTGAGGACGAGGTTGGGAACGAGGGACGTGAAGAGCGATCCTATGCAGTAGACGACGGTGTTTGCCGTGTTCACGGCGTCGAGCACGCGTGGGTTGGCGGGGATGCGAATCTCTTGTCCGTAGGGGTTGATGTACCATATCCTGTCGATGCGCGAGGGCAGATCCTCGTCTTCCGCCTTGGAAAAGACAATGGCCGGCCTGCGGAGGGCCGGCAGTGACCCGGGCAGATTGGCGTCTTCAATCTGGTCGTGCTCCTCTGTGCCGGACAGCGCGGGAGTTGCCATGCCCGTGGACACGATGCCCGCGCCCGGGACCGCGGCAGTGGGATAGCTGGGGTGCGAAATGTCGTTCTGGCCCGTGATGACGGTGCCGTCCTGCAGCCCGGCGGCAATGTGGTGGGCAAAGTTGGTGTTGAGCGCCGGCAGCACCGAGATCTTGTCCGGGACGGCACATATCGAGCTCAGCAGGTAGATTGCCGCCTCGAAGCTCCCCGTGAACAGGCGGGCTCCCGTGAGAAACAGGTTGCCGATGCTGGCCTTGGAGTAGTCGAACCGGCTGGTGGGCCGCATGCGCTTGATCACCTCCAGATTGAAGCTGTTGAGATGCGAGCGAATCAGCTCCCGCTTGGGAGAGGAAATGTCTTTCCAGAGAGGGTGCGTGGCCTCGAGGATGTCGAACCACTCCGCCCTTGCGGCGTCGTAGGTCCTGGCAAGGCGGTAGTTGAAGAGGTGCTTCATGGCCACCGTTTCCGCGTCATTGTTGTCCGGGATGAGCCTCACGAGGCGCGACCGCACGTCGCCGATGCCTGCGACACATGGTCAGCCACGGCGTTGGGCGTTGCGGGGTGGTGACACTTGCCTGGTCCTCCAAACACGCGGATAATCTCGCTGGTGCTGCCGCCATTGTCCGAGATGGGAATCACGTAGCTCAGAGTCGCCTTGTTGGCTTCGCGTACGCGCTCAAACACGTCGACGAGGCTGTTGGCCGCGCTGCCGCCCGAGAAGACGACGATGCCAGTGCGGGACGCGGTTGCAGAGCCTGGTGTGACGGGTCGGTTTGGGGTCGACGACACTGGCAGCTGCAGCGCGCTGGGCAATGCGGAGGCCATGTGCTGTGCGTGTGTACCTTACTGCTAGCGATATGCGAGATGCCAATCCCAGGCCCGTCTGCTTGGTGATTCTCCCATCAGGTCCTCCTTTGCCTCTGGGTCAGGCTAGTCTGGGCACAGCCACTGAAGCTCTGGTTGAGTCAGCCGGCCAACATTGACGATTGAAGGCATCGAGGTGCAACATGCTCCGCCTTAATAAGCTGCCGACAACAACAGGGATCCGCAGCCACCGCAGCTAAAGACAAGTGGCCTTTCCAATCCAGTCTAGTACATCGGCAGCCACTGTACAATACGGAGTACTCACTCCGTACAACCTCTGAATTATTGTAACTTTACATGGGTAATTTACCTGACCAGGTTTTAAATCTATATTTGTAAGGCGCAACACAGGCATCGACCGATCCGGAACCTTGCCGCAAGCGGGCATGGAGAAGTGCTGGCAGTCTCGTGCACAAAGAGAACCCATCAATTGACTTTCATCTTCCGTACCTAATCTTGCACTTGTCTGACTGTCTTACAAAATTAAAGCCTGTATACTTGAAAGCTTAGATTCTTGTTGTTAAAATTTTAAATCATATCTACTCGTTTCCGTAGTAGTACCGCCATTAGTAAAGCCTCTATTAGTAAGCTACCTGAACCCCTGTAAGCCCTTGCTTTTCTTGGCCATGACAAATATACAGGGACCAACTGTACGCAACGAGACAAACTTGGAAGCTCAAGTGTTAATTGGCGTACGTGCCGTGAAACCTCGACAACATTATCCCAAGACACGGCGCATACCGGCTACTAGAGCAAATCGAGTATCATAACGCGGCGCCCATCTTGGGTATTGCTGGTCCTGCGACCGCTCCACCTTTGAAATAGGGCCACTCCCACGGTCCCACGCCGTGTCACCCTGGCAACGTGAATGATCACGTGCACGCAACGCTGCACCACAGCCACGAATTTTAAGGCTCTTTTCTAACGCAATAACAAGGCCAAATGGCCGATTTAATTGAGCCTTCCGCTTTTATACTATCACAAGAATCTGCTGACGAAATTATTTACCACATTTCCCCGATTTGATGAGCTGAGCGGGCCAATCGACCTAATGCTGACCCTTTTGCCGCGTTAGATGACGAGCCTGCAAGAGCGGCCCGAAAAGGCCGGAAAGTGAACACTTTGAATGGAAGTACCGGAAATCGTATTTTTGACCGATCCGCGTGCAGGCACTGCTGAGAAATGGATAGATTTGAATGGCATAAACTTGTTTATTTTAAAGTGCGATGCCCAGTGCAAACACACAGCGGGGTGTGGCTAGAAATCCACCTTGCCAAATCCGGTTGGGTCCGCATCGATGGCGATTCTCGGCCCCCATCTTCTCTCCAAGCCTCAAGTCCCATCCCTCCACCTGCGCTTTGTCACTGGGAGAACCTTGTGCACTTCCGGGACATGAGACGGTCTTCGCCAATCATGACGGAACAGGGGAGCAGGATCATGACCCCGGTCGTCAAGCGGCACATTTCCGTTTGGGAATCAGTCAGCTTCGTGGGCGCTCACGGACCTTCACATTACGTCAAGTCCGCTTGAAACAACTCGATTCTTCCATGCGCTTACAAATGGGTGCACGACCAGGGTTCTGTGCGTGAGTTGGTACTTGTATCAGGAACAGATATATGGCAGAGGGCGGCCAGTCTTCTTTGTGCTTTGCAAGAAACATCGTCTCAACCACCAGGCAATACTCAAAAGTCACACCAGCAAAATGGCAGCAGCCGATATCCCCAAGACCACCAAGCAGTGGAACGTTAGCAGCGGCAGCGGCAAGGATGGCTTCGATGCATTGAAATACTCGGAGCAGGATGTCCCCGCGCTCGGAGACAGCGAGGTCCTGGTTAAGCGTGAGTCTTTTGTTCATTGGTGAATCAAACGTGGTTGCTGATGGTGGAATGAACAGTGCAAGCTGCCTCTCTGAATGTAAGATGACAAATCACACTTGCAAAAGCCGCTCTAACCGACTTGTTAGTATCGCGACCTCATGATCCCCCTGGGCCAGTACTCCTTGCCCGTCATCGACAACGTCATTCCCGGATCTGACGGCGCCGGCACCGTCCTCGCCGTCGGGAGACAGGTAACCCGCTTCAAGCCCGGAGACAAGGTCATCACGCTCTTCAACCAGGAGCACATTGGCGGTCCCATCACGGGAAGCGACGCGGCTTCCGGCCTGGGCGGATCTCGCCACGGCGTCCTGCGCTCCGTCGGCGCCTTCAACGAGCAGGGACTGGTCCTTCAGCCCGCCGGGCTGAGCGCCGTCGAGGCCGCTACGCTCCCCTGCGCCGGCGTCACCGCGTGGAACGCCCTGCACGGATCGTCCGACCACAAGGTCGCGCCGGGGCAGTGGGTGCTCACGCAAGGAACCGGGGGCGTGAGCCTCTTCGCGGTGCAGTTTGCCAAGGCGGCCGGAGCAAGAGTCATTGCCACGACGAGCTCGGGTGAAAAGGCCGAGGTCCTGAGGAAGCTCGGGGCGGACCACATCCTCAACTACAGGGAGACGCCGAACTGGGGCGAGGAGGCCAAGAAGATCACCGGAGGCGTGGGGGTCGACCACGTGCTTGAAGTGGCGGGACCGAGTTCCATGGCCCAGAGCCTCAAGGCCGTCAGGGTTTCGGGCCTCATCACCATCATCGGCTTTGTCGCCGGCACCTCGACGGACCAGCCCGGGTTTCTCGAGTGCTTGTACAACCTGTGCACGACAAGGGGCATCTTGGTCGGCAGCCGCAAGCAGATGGAGGAGATGTGTCTCGCCATCGAGGCGAACCTGGACAAGCTGCGGCCCGTGGTCGACAAGCGCACCTTTAAGCTCGAGGAGCTCAAGGAGGCGTACGAGTACCAGTTCTCAGGACAACACGTTGGCAAGGTGTGCGTGACGATTGCGTAGCAGTGACTCAACGTTGGGAAACTTGATGAGCCGGTGATTAGGAGTATCAAGAGATTGGGCAGACTGCCGTTGGTAGCTGCATGTTTTTTAGCGTAGAGTTTAGATGGTCAGATAACAAGTGAGCACTTTTTCCTTTTTCCAAGACAAGAGTCACACAATGACGAGCATCAAGAGAGCAACGGCGATTCCTTGACTGGTGAATTAATTCCTATAGACTTTGCCTTTACTCCACCATTCATCTTCATGGGCACAGCCCACGCCATTAGCCAATGCGACAAATCCTCCAGAAACCATTCAGAGAAGAGCAGCCATGAGAGCAACCAGGCTCCCCAGTATACCCGAAGCAACGAGGCCGTTGGCAGAAGCACCAGCGGTGAAGGGAAGACTGGTGGTGGTGGGAAGGGCCCCGGTGCCGTTGAAAGCAGCAGTCGTAATGGGCAGGTTTGAGATTGTGCCAACGGGCGCGGTGGGTGTCTGGGTCTCGGTCTGAACCACCTCGCCCGTCTCGGTCCCGACGTCTGTCGAGGCGGTGGACTCGGGAGCGGCGACGGTGCTGGTGGTTCCCGGCACGCTGACGGCGTCGGTGGTGATGTCGGAGCCGCCCGGACCTTGGCAAGTTTGCCCGGAAGGGCAGCAGCCGTACAGACCGTTATCCCCGAGCCAGCACACGGCGCCAACTGGACATCCGCCCTGCTGGTCGGGGCAGCAAGTCTCGGATAGCTCAATGCAGACGCTGCCACAGGTCTTGCGGCCAGACTGGGCGCAGGCAACCTCGGCCGTGGTGTCACGGGGGAGGACGCCGGATGCTTGGAAAAGGGAGCCCAGGGCACCGGAGGCGAGGGCGAGGACGACGAGGTTCTTCATGATGCGCAATGGTAACGAGGGTCTGAGCGAGCGATTGTGTTTTGAGCAAGGTCCAAGTTCTCGACGAGGTTACCGCGGCAAGAAGCGTCTACTTATACTGCGTCCTTGATGATACGGCGCCCTCAACAGGGAGGCTTCGATGCATGGCGTCGTCCCAGTACTCGCACCGCATCGTATCCTCGGAGACGGCACTGCCCCGACGCCTTGTTGATGCCTCGTTGATTCCCCCTGGCTCGCCAGCCATGTGCACAAAATAGAAACCGGAGGCGTGGGCATTTTCAGCCCTGAAGCATGGCGCACCAGGGCCGGCCGCTCGGGATTGGTTCCCCAGCGCCACAGGTCGTGTTTGACAGCGGAGGCGTGCCGCGGTGGACCTGACGAGTGCCGAGCCGAAGATGTTATTGACCTTGTTTGCTTTGGGGTTGGGGCCGTGTGCAAGCCTCGCGCGGCAGGGTGAGGGTTACGCGGCCTTTTTATGCGATGATGTTGGATTGACGCTGGTGGTTGATGGCCGGGGTTTGCTTGTTTCTGGGGCAGCACCGTTCCCACGGCTACTGCCCTGTATCTAGTGGGCAGGGCAGTGGGCAGTGGGCACATGCAGCAAGTACTTCTCTTGTCGCAGCGGCTGGGTGCAATTCACAGAACATCGACACGTACGGAGTAGTTGAGCCAACATTAGTCTATTCATACGCAAGCCAACCCTTGACACTTGACATTATATGCAATCCGCCCCCAAAAACTCCAAAACTCCAAACCTCAGCTGCCGCGTTGCCGTAATCAGCACTGCATGGTAAACGACTTGAAGTCCTCGCCCTCGGCGGCGTCGGCGCAAACACCCTTGACAAGGTCCGTCTTGGCCTTCGCGCAGTCCTCGTCTTGGTAAAACGACACTGCTGGGGTCAGCGGCGAGCAGGGCAGCCAGACGGGACCGACTTACAGGTGCAGCCCGGGATGATGGCTGAAACAAGGATGGACTGGACGGGAGTGTCGCGCAGCGGCTGGCACTTGTTGTTTGCGACGTCGTCATCAATCATGGTCCAGACTCCCAGGTTGCCGTCGTGGCAGCCGGGCGCCGAGAAGAGGCGGAAGTTGCCGAGATACTTGTTTCGTATGGCCACCGCGCTGGCCCCCGACACAAGAGCCGCCATGGCAACGGCGACAGGGGTTGCATGCATGATTGAGGAGGATGTGGTTTTGTCAAGTCGACGAGGTGTTGCGGTGTTGCGGTGTTGCGGTGCGGGAATCGTCGTGGCCCTTGGCGACTTTTATACATGTGCTCCGAGACGAGCGACTGCGCAAATGCCCTGAATACGACGTCCAGAGAACCCATTTGTTATACGAGTCGTCATGGTCTGCTCTCTACATGCCCGTGCCACATGCGTGGTCGTACGTGCATGTATCTGAGAATACGAGCAGCGCAAGCGGCTTGCACCGGCCATGCGCTGCTCTTCTGTCCGTGAGGAAGCCTGCCGCCGCAATTGACTTGTCAGACATTGCCACAGCCATTGGTCCGCGGTGCTGAACAGAGGACCACAGTGGTGTGCTCAGTGGTGTGCTCAGTCGCCCGCAGGTCATGTTGATCGTAGCCTCGTCCGGAGCGCCCATGTCTCCCCGTTTGGTCAAAGATTCGCCGCAGCGTCAGATGCTCTCGCCAGCTTTGCCGCATGCATGTCTCGCCCCGCGCCGGCCAACGAGCACCCTTTTCCCATCAAAATGCCCTTGTTCACGTGTTTTGGAGTTGCATCGACGTGGCGAAGCGGGTTTGGTCTGTACGCCGTTGCCTCTGCATGTCAGCCGTTGCCGTGTCCAGCATGACGCTTGAGCGACCGACCGCCTTTTTTTTACTGTCGGAGGCTCCGCTTGCTTGTGCCAGTGGCGAAGTCGTCTGCGTCGCGTGCAATGCAAATGGCCGTATCGAGCTGCCGTCACTGGTTCACTCTGGTCGGCACTTTTACGGCGAGATGCGTTCCTCTTTTCTCGTCCTTGACGATACACTGCGTAGCGGTCGCATGGAATGAAATACTGACATGTAGGTGCTCAAAGGAGACTCGATTCTCGCGCAGTACGTAGTACTTAGAATGGCAGCCAGCCATGGCCTCGTTCCCCCACAGCGGTTCGTTTACGGAAACAGGAAACGGCGTCCGTCTTTATACAATACCGTCTTTACCATGTAGTCGCAGAAGTCCTACGTGATGTCGACCAGGGTTTGTGCTTTTCATGACAGAGTATTTGTACTAATGACTGTATTATTGGACTTTACACAAAAACGCTCCTCCGACCCAAGGACAAGGTGGCATTGGTGACAGAATGGCACATCATTGTGCAGCGTCGACAAACCCAATCGACCCGACTCGCGATGCGGACAAGGCAAAAGGCAGGTTACAGCCTCACAGTTTGCATTGGCCAGGCCACTTGAATCACAGCCCGAAAACTGCAAGATGGGATAAAGGCTACTGAGCATCGAGTGGCACAGCATGAATGACACGACAGGGAACTTTGGTCAGGTGGCCATGGAACCAGACTTGCACGCCCGTCTTGACAGTTCAGGCTCACAATTTCTACATCAGAAAGGAAACGGCCAGAGCCATGAGACACCCGCTTTGCATGAATTTCGACGCGCCGCGACCTGCGGTACAACTCTCCTTGCCGTACATTGCATCACCATCAGTTTGTTGCTGGTATTTGGCAGGAAGGGGGCTCATACTCTTGAGCCCGACTGTTGAGAGATATTTTGGGGGAAAAGCGCATTCTATGAGCCAGGTATATCTCATACAAACAGCCAGATGCGAAATGGCAGTACCTGTTGAAGGCGTTGCAAACACATGGTCGGCCGTGTTTGCCACAAATAGACAACCTGCAAGGCCAATGCCCGAGGATCACTAGAAATGAGAGAAACCGGATTCAATCGCTGATACACTAACTTGCTTAGTTTTGGATAGAAACGGGTAAATCCATACCGCGGCAACTTGGTACGACAGGGTCATCAAGGTTTATTCAGTCACCGACTGAATTGATACCGGAGTGGTAGACTGATGCAACCGGCAGTGAGATGCATGACCATCATCCATTATACTTGTTGCTAACTCAAGTATAGCATGTGTAGTATGAGAAGTCTTATAGTTAGGCACGATAATTGAACCTTTTGGCGGAGTCAATCTGCCGTGAATGGGAGCAGCCAAAGGCATAGCCAAACGCCTAGATGCAACCTGACGCTCGGGTCGGCAAATATATATACTTTATTGGCACGAAATACCAGCCGTGGTAGTCCACATCAGGCCATTACTTCCGAAATAAGACCCTTGTGAACCTGCCGTCCAGCCGGGACATATTATAGTGAGGCCTTGTCCAAAACAGAAACAAAAATAATCCATCTCTGTCTCTTTGAATCATCTATCCTTTGTCTCAAGCAATCTTGCTCAACGTACAAGCTATTCTCACAAACCCCGACTTCAAACCTGTCACCATGTTCAATACCGCCGTTGCCGCTGCCGTCCTCCCGGCCTTGCTCGTGCTGTAGGTTTCTTGACCATTGCCCCGTGGACAACCTTTACTATTCCACAATAAACTGCTGTTGTAATAACGCCTAGACTAGCATTCACCTCGACACTAAAATCAGTGTTGAAACCTATACTGCAAAACACAAGATACACCCTGAACCATTATACGCAGAACGATGGTTAATGTATCTGGTGCCTTCTACTCGATGCCGAGCCAACGGCGGAAGCAACCATAAGTGCTGGCTCCAGTATATATTCTCTACTGCGACTGCCTCGACACCACGTTGGCGGTATTTCGAAGCTGCCCATCAGTGCTTCAATACGGCATCCATCCGTACCCGTTGCTTTGCAGTTGCCATTATTTCTTTTGACAACCCTACCCTGCACTTGGGCTAATCAGGTCTCACCTTTATTTTCTGCTCAACTGTACATGTTCCCTGCAATCACCCAGTTTACTGCCAATAACCCATTTGGACCAGTACAAGTGGACATATTAATAAATGTAACACATTTTAAAGACTTGACCAAACGAAGAAGCCAGTGGCACCATTGACTTCAAGGCCTTGCTTCCAAAGGAGTAGGGGCCTGAAGTGCATGTTCAGATGGTCCTCGACAAAATAGACGACCAGGGCGACAAGCAGGTCTGCTGCAGGGAAATGTAGCTGCTGCCCAGTTGCGCTGCAATTTTCTCCCCCTAATGGGATCAAGATACATCTGGTCTGGCAGCGGACTTGATCAATACCCGGGAAGCATCCCGTCATAAATTGCCTCTTCCGACATGTTTGTCAACACCGTCCTGCTCGGCTCAAACCCTCCTTCCTGTTGTCACGTTTGAATAATTTAGAACAAGAGAGACTGCTTCGCGTCATCTAATGCCACCCGCCGAACCAGGGAGCACCATCCCATTCCGCTGTACCCTCCTCACTCTTCGTTCCAGAAGCCTGCTTTCTCGTCGCATCATTGCCATGGACCATTTGCTGACTCTGATGCTCGTGGCTAGCGATGAGTGCCCCTCGTTTCTCCTGCGGAGCTTGCTGACCCTGGACCTCCGGGTTTTATGCCCCTTTCCATGTCAAGCTGCTTCCCTGCGGCAAGTAGCGGTGAGATCTCTGTCTGGTGCTTGCTTTTTCCTCGCATCCCCCTGGAGCCGCCACCCTCCCATCCACACGCCTGGCATTGTATAGACAGGGGCAATTAGATAACATGCCTTCTATGCATCCCTCCATTTATTCTCAAGGTTACAAGCCCGACTTCATCGTGGATGGCATCGATTCATAAAACATCTTTAGAGTCTTGCGCACCTCGGACCAGGTCGGTAGACTCTGCTTGACGCAAAGGGATGTCTTTTCGTCGAAACAGTCCTTGTCCACACAATCTTGGACTGTTACAGGGCTAATGAACCATGACCACGCGTATATCAATACATCATCTGTAATCGGCTCGATTGCCTGCATGACAGTCCGTAGTTTGCCCGAGAAATGATTGCCGCGAGTTTGAGCCGCGTACATAAGGTACAGCGCAAGATAAGACAGCATAGCGAGCCTCACAAACTCGGCAAAATTATCTTGTTGGAATCCAGGAAATGAGGCGATATTGAACTTAAAGTCAACAGGTCTGTAAAGGCTCCCGAGCGAACCTTGTGATTTGATGCAAACAGGTATTGGCCGTTTGTGAGTATTATCGCAGATCTGCAGTTGCCTAATTGGTCATTTAATCGTCGAATTAGGGTCCTAGATGCTTCCATTTCACTTTCCTGTATCACTCTCGTCAATCTGGCGGTGGTTGGTCTGGTGGCACGGAATTATCTCTACTAGAGTAGTGGCATGTCACAAGTATGCGCCCACCCTGGCTGGCCGTGTGGCGTGCAAGAGGTCGAATAGGCTGCGATGGGATGCCTTGTCATTGGAGGCTGCCCGGCGATGACATTTCATTTTCTGCCTTTTTAAGCAAGTGGGGCCGATCCAGGTGCCGTTGCGGGGCCCGAATCCTGGTGCCCGGACCAGTTCAAACCTGTTCATTCCGGGTCACTCCTGAGTCCTGATTCGTGGTGCCTCCAGGTCAAATGAGCAACACGGCCCCATCTCACAGTTGTAGCCAATCGTAAGCGTAGACTCGGAATTGGATTGAAGAGCCTGATAGAAAGTGCAGATTATCACAAGCATTTTCGCGCCACATCGTTTGTTCCGCATGCACCAGCAGGATTTTATTCTTGAATCGTACATTCACAGTCTCTGAAATCGAACCACCGACCTTTCCGCAAGCCACTTTACGCCGACGCTTATCTAAGCATGGCTGGGCTGCTCCAAGTGTAGCGTGAACCCCTGACTTTGTGGCTCGCACATCGCACGTCACCACCATGGTGCAGTCGTAGGAGTGTTGGTTCCAAGACAGATTCTGCGCTTACACGGCTGCTGGATCTAGGTCAATCTGCCCCACCATCCCTACGTCTATTGTCGAGACGTATTCGTGTCCGTCCTGAGACCACTTTTTCGCTCACGACGAAACATGGTCATGAGTCTCAGATGGTGCAGTTGAGAATCAATCACGGAACTTTGCCCTTCTTTCCTGCCACGGTCAGTGTATGTCAGACTGACACTTCTTATCGAGTCATCGGCATGCCGGAGATGTCCTGTCTCAAAACATAGAGGAGACCAATGGGGATGATGTAGGGCCTGGCTAAGCGGGCCTTTGACAGTTTGCGGCTTATTTTGCTACCGTCAAAAAGGCGGCCGGCCACAGTACGTTGGCTTTTTTAAGAATTTCTTCAACTTTTTCATGTTCAGCAATGGTCAGGGGTTTCCGAAGCCGGGACACACAGCTACAACCGTCATTGATGAAAGATCGTCAACAAGTTCGGCAAATAGAATATATCCGCCAAAATACCGCTAATCCCGTTCCCTGTGTGTTTAACTTGGGCGCGGTTCGGAGAGTCCACCACATCTTGGCCCGTTCGACATCGTGGATTACGTCAGTGGGGACCCGTACCAAGTATCCTAAAGTAACCTACAAAACGTGAACAAGACGACATGATCCTAAGCCTGAATGTTAGCAACGTGGTGTTGGACGAAATTTACCACCAAGTTGAGCTTACATTCACTTGATCGGTCCCCTCTTAACAGAGCCTAATTTAAATACATGGTCTGTTGCCAAACGACCGGTAACATGACATGAACAAGCTACCGATCGCGGGTTGCCCATGGCATCTTTTCCTAGCATAAACCTTTGATTACACCAGTGACTACCTCAGATCCGTGGCAAAGCAGCTTATGGCTACTTTGGACTCAGCGAAACATAGCGGATGACCCCAAAACCATACAGGCACTCGTATTGCTTGATATCGGATCGGCCAGCTGATTCCCCAGCATTGCACTAATGACACCGGGCCATTCATGCCTTTCTGCGACGACTTGCGACCATCCAGCATGCTTGTTCATCCTGAAACTCTGTAAATCACCGCAGTGCTTGGGTTTGAACAAAATGTCCTGCCGGCACAGTCTACATGACCCGGCGTGGTGGATGCTACTTTGCGGCCCGCAACTCTGGTGGAACGAGGCATGACATGATGCAAGAATTCCAGACCTGTATGTGTCCCAATAGAGCAGTCTTTTGAGTACTAGAGCAAGTGGAAAACGAGTTGGCGTCTGGAGGCGGGACAGTTGTCATCATGGATAAGTGTGTCAAAGATTCACAAAAGTCTAATCGGCATTGGTCATTTTCCTGCGAGCTAAACAGGCAAAGGGAAATGACTCATTAGCAAAAACGGCCAACTCTACGTGACATCATCTGTTCATGCCCGTCAGTGCGCACCACTCAAACGTATCCAGTAGCTCAAAGTTAAGATCGGGTTGAGGAAACACGCTCGTCGTCGAGCGGTAAGTTGTGACTGTGACTCACCTGCATCACCGTCGACGACGGATCAGAGCGTCGCAAGCCGTCGGCACAACTCGAGGAGCAAGTCATTGGCTTTGGTAAAGTGTCTTGCCAACTGTATGCAGCTCTCCAGGCAGGTACGCTGTTTGCAACGATCCTACTTTATGTGTCAAATATTATCAAATAAATACACGGCCGTGATTGCTCCTCTTGGCACGGTGCAACAGGTGGTGGGCTTGACCTAGCAGTAATAATGCCCGGGTCCCGATGCCACCCAAGTAAGAGGATAACATGTGGATTAATCAAGGCTTATGAAAATAAAAGAATACATGGTAAATGTGGTAATTACAAATGGCAGTTTCAACTGGCAAAATTATAGAGATCAGTGCACAAATGGTAGAATATTCAGGGTTAAATGGCAGAATATATATTTATATCACAGAAATTGCTTTATCTTAGTTAGTAGTATCCGATCTCGGCTCCGTCGTACGTTCCCGTCTCGGCTAATCTATCCTGTCGTAGTGTCATGCGTGGTACTTTAGCGTATCGAGGATTTCACGTCGTGGTAGTTCAAGGGGATCCGATGGTACATCGTCGTGGCGGTGCTTATGCTTTATCAGAGGTATCATGTCGTCGTGCGGCGGTAAATCGATACGGCTTTATTCCTTCCAGGTACGTGTCGTCGCGGTACATTGATACGGCTTCATCGCTTCCAGGTACGTGCCGTCGTGTCGGTCGTTATGCTTTATCAAAGGTATCATGTCGTGTCGCAGTACATCGAGGTGGCTTCATCGCTTCCAGGTACGTGTCGTGTATCAAGCGAGTATCCGGTATCGGCTCGGTATTAGGTTCCAGTGCCAGGCTACTCTATCGTCTTGTCTCGAGGATGCTACGTCATATCGAGGGTAATCTCTCGTGATGTCTCGAGGGTGCTACGTCATATCGAGGGTCCTCGGTGCGTCACGGGATCTCAAGGGCACTGTCGTCATGTCGCTACACTATGCTACATCGGGGGCATCACGTCTCGCATCAAGGTTTCGAAAATTCATTCCTCCTCGCTCGAATCGAACCCAAGGCCCTGGGTCGTTAGCGTCGAGTCGGTCGAGCTGTTCGAATGCGCCATGGAGAGTCGTGTTTACCGGTATGGGTGAAAGGGATGAATTTGATATATATCCCCTCCAGCGTAACAGTGTACAAGGACGCTAGAGGCCCGTCCACACGTGAGCCCGCAGGCTGTACGTACCACTGTAGCTTTCCAAGGCACCAACACAGACCACTGCCATGAATTTTCAATAGACTCATCTGCCCCCCCAACCGCGTGCCCGCAGCCATCATGTGCCCTACCGCCCCATGATTTTCATTTGTTCATAATACCACATCTAAAAGTTGCAAAACATTAAAACTAGTCAGAAACATCCTCGGTGCTGCCAAGGACCACTTACACTTTCGATGCCCGCAGAAACAGCCTTGACGGCGAGGTATTTGGCGAGCCAGGGCGCCTTGACGGGCGGCGTGACCACTTTGGCCTCGTCATCCGGCACCTTTTCGTTAAGGATGATGCTTCTGGGCAACGACGGGCTCAGGATGGCCGGCCGAGCAGATCCGATCAGGTCGCAGGATCCACCGCCCAGCGCAGCCTGCATGCCCCTTCTCGTGCGGAAGCCGCCAGTCACCATCAAGATTGTGGAAGGAACGACTTCTCGGATGGCCTTTGCAAATTCCAAGAAGAAGGATTCCCGGGCCAAGGTCCTCGCCGACGGCTGCGGCGCATTAGAGAGGGTGCAGAGGAACTGGCGCGTAGTGTTAGTCATGTTTGCCGTGGTGGACAGATATAACAACCCTACCACTGGATTCTCATACGAGCCGCCGCTAATCTCCAAAAAGTCGACGCCCTCCTGGCATATAATCTTGGCCTGCTCAAGAACGTCTCTGAGCTCTGTAGATGTCGCCGGGTCCAAACCCGCTTGGTGGTCGACGGAATTCAGCTTGACGGCGACGCAAAATGTCCGGGGCACCGCGGCACGCACTGCCCGCACAATCTCGGCCACGATTCGCGCTCTGTTGGCTGGCGACCCGCCGTACTTGTCTGTGCGGCGGTTCGCGTCTGCCGATAGAAACTGCGTGAGCAGGTACCCGTGCGCGGCGTGGACTTGGACGCCCGCAAAGCCGGCTTGCAGGGCAATCTTGGCCGAGTAGACGAACCGAGAGACCACATGGTCAATGTCCTGCTGCGTCATTTCCTGCGGCGTGCCGAATACAAGCGAGGCCACTGCCCGCTCGGCCAGGGACGTGCCAAAGTTGATGCCGACGGCGCTGGGGGCCACGGTTTTCTCCAGGTAGCCTCTGGTGCCTGCTCCCAGGGGCGACTGTCTGCCCGGGTGGTTCAGCTGCACCAGCGCCGGCGTTCCCTTGCCGCCGCAGCTGGCCGCCAGCTTCTTGTATGCGGCCAGGACCTTGTCTTTTGGTATCCGGGCGTCAATCAGGAGGTCCTTGGCGCCGCCGAGGTATCGCTGGTCAACCTGGACGTTGCCCGTCAGGATGAGCCCCCAGCCGCCGTCAGCCCAGGCCCGATAGCTGCGGTGAAGCTGCTCCGACGTGGGCAGATTCTGACAGTCGCCCATCTGCTCCGTGGTGGATGCCTTTACAAGGCGGTTCTTCAACACCAGGCCGCATGGCAGCGTGATGGGTTCCGAGATATTCATTGCGGGCAGCGTTGTGAATGTGCGTGAGTTGCAGACTTGGGGCGACTACACTCCATTTTACCATTTATATTTGCGTCTTGTTGTCGGCGCAACTCGGCTTCCGGCAAGTTATGCTCGAAACGTCTCATGTCTGCCTTGAAGACTGTGCGCAGGCCACGCGCGTCATGATTTGTTGCGGGAAGCAGAGAGGCGAGAATACACCGTTTCGACGTCTGTTATTGAATTTCACGCTAGCATCGGCCAGAAAGTTGTGCCGATTTGGCTTTTTGCACGGGATAGTATAGATGGGATGGCGGACTAACACGTTCAACTGCTCCGCTCCAGACTCCGCACGTCTTTAAGCATAGATGAACATCATGTCCGTCCCGCAGCATGGGCCGCTGTTATTCGCCAGATGGCAGGGCTGAGCTGAGCAGACTCCGCTCCAACTCCGGCATTTGTTCAGCTTCCTGGAACGGCAGTTTAGTCCTGACTGGTCCTCAATCCTCAGGCTGAACACCAGTCTGGCAACTTGCATTCATGGCCTAGCCTATATTGGACCCCGACCTGACCATCATGTCGTAACATTTATTGCGGGAACTGCATCTGCGGCATTCCATAATGTCCAGAACACCCCCCGCCGCATGACTCACCGGCGATGCGCAGCTGCGCTAAAACGCAATCAGCTGCACCACCTATTTAACATGCGGCCAAACCTCGAGGCAAGCCAAGACCAGCGACTCTCTTGGCAAGTATCGCGCCCTTCTGCCAGCCATGTCGCCCCCGGATCGTCAAGGAATCCACAGCTCTTGGATCGAGAATGCCGAATTCTGGGACACAAGCATGGGCCAGCACGGCAACAAGTACTGGCAAAAGCTTCAGAAACCATGCCTGGAGCGACTGGTGCCCGTGCACCCGGGCTGCAGGGCGCTGGATCTGGCCACAGGCAACGGCCTGGTTGCGCGATGGCTTGCCGCAAAGGGCGCGTCCGTGACGGCGTCGGACGGAAGCCCCGAGATGGTCGAGCGCGCCATGCAAAGAAGTTTGCCGCAAGAAGCCCAGCTCATCAAGTACATGACGCTGGACGTGACTGTTCCCGGTGCCTTTGAGGACCTCGAGTCTGCGGTGAGAGATGCGCTGTCCCCCGACTCCGTTGCCAACTGGTCCCCTTGTGCGCGATTTGACATGTTGGTGCAAAGGGCGAGAGATTCGACATTGTGACGTGCAACATGGCCATCATGGATATATCTGATCTGGAGCCGCTCGCAAACGCGCTGCCCAAGCTGCTGAAAAGGGGCGGCATGTACGTTTTGTCCCCGGTGCAGCGGGGGAAGCGTGTGGCTGACTATGACGCAGCTTCTTCGCCACGATGCTGCATCCCGTGTTCTTCACTTCTGGGGCGACGCGCTTCGTCGAGGTGGTGACGAACAGTGAGACGGGCGAGTATTACAACGCTCACGGCAAAGTCATCCGCGAGTATCGCGACAAGGCTCCGTGGCGCGGTGTTGCCGTCAACGGCCAGCCGGCGTTTCAGGTGAGAAGCGTGCAAGGCTCGTGGCTGCCACGGCTAATGATTCGAAAATAAAACAAAATAGCTCTACTTTCACCGGCCCTTGGACGCTTTGCTTGGGACCTTTTTCAAGACGGGGCTGGTCCTGGATGGCTTGGAAGAGTTGTACTTTGACAAGGACGACGCCATCGAGGAAAGGCCCGAGTCGTCTGCGAATTTCACGCAGATTCCAGCCATTATGGCTATGAGATTTCGTAGCATTTAGAGGGAGGCTTGACATGTCAGCAAGCAGTACTCAATAGACATGCAATGGCAAAACAGAGGTTGCCTGTTGTCCAACTTGTCGATTTGCAGATACCATAATGCACTGCTGTGAGGCTGTAGATGGCATTTGGTACCCAATTTTACACCTCAGCCGCCGCCATCATGCCCAATCTCGCAACCAGAATCAACCTCCAAGCCTCGTTGCCCCGCCGTGGCATCAAAGAGGGGAGGGCAAGCGGCGCCCAAAGCTGAAAAGGTATCCCCAAGCCGCTTCCCCTTCCACCGCGCCTCATCACATACACAATGGCCAACAACTTCCAAGACCTGCGCGACCGCATCAGAGGCGTGGTGCTCACGCCCGGCGACGAGGGATACCTCGAGTCCATCAAGAGATGGAGCGAGGCGAGCGTCAGACGGGCGGCGGTGGTGGTGCAGCCAGACGACGCGGAGCAAGTCTCCAAGGCAGTCAGGTACGCGACGGCCAACGGCATCCCCTTGGCCGTGGTGAGCGGCGGGCACGCGACGAGCGGCTCGTCGTCGTCGGACGGCGGCATGGTGGTGGATCTGCGCCGCATCAACTCGGTGCGCGTCGACGCCGCGCGGCGCAGCGTCACGTTTGGCGGCGGATGCCGATGGGCGCAGGTGGACGCGGCGTGCGCGGAGCACGGCCTGGCCACCGTCGGCGGAACCGTCAACCACACGGGCGTCGGCGGCTTCATCCTCGGCGGCGGCATGGGCTGGCTGACGCCCCGGCTCGGGCTCGCCGTCGACAACCTGCTCGGCGCGCGGGTCGTCCTGGCCGATGGGAGCATCGTGACGGCCTCTGACGCCGAAAACGAGGACCTGTTCTGGGCCCTGCGCGGCGCCGGACAGAACTTTGGCGTGAGTCTTGCCCGGCCCGGCTCCGTGAACCAGCGCCCACGTGGCGGCTGACGTGTCCGAGCAGGTCGTCACCAGCTTCACTCTGCGCGTGCACCCCCAGGGCAGAGTCTACGCGGGACCCGTCGTCTTCACCCTCGACAAGCTGCCCGCCGTCGTGGCCTTTGCCAACTGGTTCCACGCCCACCACACCGGCAGCGAGGCCTTTTGGGCCGGAGTGTGCGGCTCGGCGCCCGGAGCACCCGGCCCCGTCATCATGTGCATGGTCTTCCGCACCGGCAGCCAGAAGGACGGCGAAGCCTTCTACAGGCCGCTGCTGGACCTGGGGCCCGTCAAGGTCCTGGCCGCCGAGATGCCCTACCACAGGGCCAACGACATTGTTCCCCCGTTTCCGGAGCGCGTGCGCCGGCTCGGCGGCGGCGCCAGCTTTGTCATGCCCCTGGATGCGCGCCTTGCGCAGAGCGTCGCCGACGACTTTGTCGCCTTTGTCGACGCCAGGGGCATCGGCGACGGGTCCATGTGCATGTTTGAGTGCTTGCCCTGGGACAAGGTCGTGGCCGTCCCCCGGAACGCGACGGCCTACCCTTCTCGAGGGGAGTTTTACCACTTTGCCACCGTCTTCATGTGGCAGGACGAGCAGCTGGACGGCGAGATTAGACAGTTCCAGAGGGAGCTGTTGCGCAAAGTCCGCGAAAAGGGATACCAGGGCGGCGGCGGGCAGTATGCAAACTATATTGGTGAGCTTGTGCACCTGAGTGACAACTCGTCTTGGGCCCGAAGCTAACTCGGCCAGGAGAGAATATGGACCCCAAGTTGGTGTTTGGCGACAACTTGGACAGGTTGCGGGCGTTGAAGAAGAAATATGATCCGGAAAACGTCTTTAACAAGTGGCACGCCTTGTGGGCGGCTGAAAAGTCGTAGCTGTGCGCAAGAGATGCGCTGGGCAATGGTTATATGTATTCTTCTACATCTATATACGACATGGTCTGACAAGTCGTCAGCTTCTAACAAGGCTTGGGCGGCCTCTTTTATCGAAAACACTGCAACTAAATAACCCGACATGAGAATGAAATTAAACGCACAATCGGCCGCTGTGGTACTTGTGCCAACACCTTCCACCAACCTCATATCACTCCTCATCTGCCGGCTTCCCCTTCAGGTTCTCGGCCGGCCCGCAGTTCAAGACCCGGCCCCTCTCCAGACGGAGGCACCAGTTGGCATCCTCGACCGCCTCGAGCCTGTGAGCAATAGTAATGACTGTGCTTTGAGCCAGCTCCTCCCTCAGGATGCGTTGGACCGTGGCTGCGGTGCCGCGGTCGATGGACGCCGTCGCCTCGTCGAGAATGACCAGTCCGCTTCTGCGGAGGACTGCGCGTCCGATCCCGACCAACTGCCGTTGTCCCTGGCTGAGGTTTTTGCCGCCCGCGTCGATTTGCGACCCCAGCCCCCACTCCTTCCCGAGAACACGGTGGATCGCATTTTCGCACTCTTGGTTGGAAAACTTGCCCTCTGGGTCGATGTTATCGCGCAGGGTGCCGGGGAACAGGGTCGGGTCTTGCTGAATAAAGGTTATGCGGTTTCTGAGAGCAGCCCGCTTCACCTTGGAGAGGTCCATGCCTCCAATCATGACGGTGCCCTCCGACGCTGTCTCGGTTGCGAGCAGTGCGTTGGCTATCGTCGACTTTCCTGATCCCGTTCTGCCAAGAACCGCGCACGTGGAACCCCCGGGTATCTCGAACGTCACCTTTTCGAGAACGGCCGGCAGACCCTCTGCGTACTTGAAGGACATGGATTCAAATTTGACGTCGTCGCATGGCCGGGGCCAGTCCTCGGGTGGCTCGTCGTCGCCACTGGGCTCCTCTGGTATCTTGTTCAGCATGTGGACACGCTCCAGCGATACCGCGTCGAGCTGCAGCTGGGCAAACTTTTCGCAGAGCTGCTGGATAGCCCCCATGGCAATTGTCGTCTGTGTCAGGACAAAACCAACGGCACTTGCCGGCGTTCCTCGCCAAATCATAAAGACGAGCAGAGCGGTTCGAGTCAGGGCGGAAGAGATGCTCAGGCGGAAGTCGAGCCAAAACGCCATGCTCCAAAAGAAGTGGTCTTGCTTCTGGAAGTCATCCACGGCGTCCAAGTGTCGATCTTGGAAGCGTCCTTCTACGCGCAGTGCTCGAATGGTGACGAGGCCGTCCTGCATCACGCCAATGTTGGTGATGATGGGTGTGAGGTACCGCATTTCCATGCGACGCAGGCTGCGCGAGACTGGGACGTAGATTCTGAAAAAGTAAACAAACAGAATGACCACTGTGCCCAGAATAAGCAACAGCATGGGCTGGTGTATCGCAATGGCGACTAGACTCAGAGCCAGCGCGATAAAGTTGTAAACAAAGCCCTCCAATGGGGCGACGATTCCGCCATCGACCATGCCCATGTCGGATATAAGCCTGTTTTTGAGCTGCCCCGTGGGAGTAATGTCGTGGTACCGGAAAGTAGCCTTGCTCACTCGGTCAATGGCCGTCTTGAAAAGCCCCTGAGCAGCGTCAATGGAAATCTTGGCTAGTAGCAGTTGGGCAACGGCATATGCCACGACTTGGCCGAGAGAGAGACCACCGAGCACAAAAAGCCAGACCTGGGGAAATTCCTCCGGTTCTGGAAGTCCCCAGAATCCATTCGTGGTAATGACGCGGTTTTTCGCCGTTTCGTTACCCCAGGCCTCGAGCAGCGACGCACGAGAAATGTCGCAAAACCTTGACAGGCAGTAGGAGAGAGCCAGGAATGCCCACATGAACCAGCCGCCGGCCCTCATGTAGCTCGTATAAATTGTCAAAGGGACACTGCCAGTCTCGGAAGGCTCCTCCGGCGCCTCGAGCAATGTATCTTCCTCGTCCTCGCGGGTTTCGTGCGCAGCTTCATGATCCTCCACCAGCGTGTGTTGAGAAGCAGCATGATAGGGATGCTCCAGTTCGTGTTCGATTTCGGCTTTGGATAGCGTCCTGGCAGCTCCGTCCTCTATGTCAACTACTTGGTCGGCAATGCGGAGGACCAGGTCATCTCTGTGGGTTACCATGACAATCGTGCGACCTTCGGCCAACGGGCCCTGCAACAGGCGGCGAACAATGTTGCTTGCGGTGTCGTGATCCAGCGGAGCAAGGGGGTCATCCAAGAGCAGTATTCTGCAAGGGCTGTACACGGCTCTGGCCAAAGCGACTCTAGCTTTTTGGCCTCCAGATAGTCCAATACCGCCCTCCTCCAACCTGGTTAAATCGCCATCCGGAAAAGCTGCGAGGTCGGGTCCAAGAGAACAGGCATGGATAACCTGTCGATATCTGGCCGCATCAAAGGGGTGGTGGAAGACAATGTTTTCTCTAATCGTCTTGTTCTGCAGCCATGGGAGCTGTTGCGCGTAGCCGACTGGTTCGTCTGGTCGAAGAACATCTCCCCCATGCAACTCCATTTCGTTCAAGGCTGCGAGCAAGAGACTAGACTTGCCTGAACCAACCTTTCCTCGCACTACCGTGAGCCCTTTGCTAAACTTCAGATTGAGGCCGACCAGCACCAGGTGATTGGTAGATGGCCAGGCGAAAGAAGCCCCGCGGAATTCAATGTCACTGGTGTCTGTCGTTCCAAGAGAGGTTTCGTCCCGGTCCGGTTCTTCCATGTACGCGTTGACGCGCTCCACCGGAATTATCGCCTTCCAGTAAGCAGAGATGAGGTCAAAGGCCTCCTTGACGCTTCCCTCCAGCTGGCTAAAAAGCTGCAGCGACGGCCAAATGACATCGTTTGGAAGCCCGCGTTGAAGAATCAAAGTATACAGGCAGATACTGGCAAAGGGGTAGGTGGTGCCGCCAGCGACGTTGGTTGTGGATATTGCTGCCGTCACTCGGGCAATCTGAAGTCGCTTTAGCATTTCCATGGCTCGGAACTTGAAGATCCTGGCACTCCAAGAAGAAGTCCAGGCATTGAGCTTCAATGGTCGGCTGGCCTCGACAAAGTGAGCCACAGCCTGGGCGCGCTTGTCGGAGTGCGCGGTTCGGGATCGCTCGAGCTGGACAACTTTGCGGACCAGCAGCGAGTTGCTAGTCATGAAGATGACCATGAGTCCAAACCCGATGCAGGATGGCCAGCCCATTATATAGATGAGATAGTAAATTGTGACTATAACCTTGATGGGCTGTGACACGAGCTTTGGAAAATCCCAGAAGCGCTGAGATATCTCGTACGTGTCTCCGCGAACAAGATTAACGACCTTGGCGTTCGAGGCGGGATTTCCATGCACGATAGCCGTAGCCCGTCTATCTTTGCGGCTGCCGCAGCAGGAAAACCAGCCGCCATACTCCTTAGTATCCTGCTCCAGCGTGTTGTCGACATGGAGTTCGTCTGGGTGTTTCTCGGTGATGTCTGATCCTGGAACGGCCCGTGTCAGGAGCTTGCCAAATAGTGCAATGAAGGTTTCCCCTCTAGACCGCTCATAGGCTTTGCGTGAATACCAGGAAGAGGTTGTTTTCGAAATCTGCCGAACAACATCGAGGCATAGCATGACTGCGCACCAAAAGCTGGCTTCGTCAGGGCTTCCGTTGTCCAGGGCTGCATAGAGCTGGCTGGTGAGGCGAATGTTGGACACCTCGGCGACCTTCTCAACAATGGCAAGAGACGTGGAAATGCACAAATCCAAGCCGTTCGCTTCAATAAGGCATGGGAGAATCTTTCCAGGTAGCTCTCGAAAGGCCAAATACAGGCGTGTGTGCTGAAAGTCAAAGGGCAACTGCCACACGTCCTCGACGGTAATCTCCTTTTTGCGGCATACCTTGGCAAGAGGATATACCCATGTCATGGCCCAGAAGCTGAAAAGCGTGAGATTATCCTCGGGGCTTCGGACATGGTGAGAGGGGGCCAAACGTGGATTGCCGATATCTTCAGAATCCCAAGCAGGGTTTCGGAGTGGCACATTACCGATGGCAATGATGGCGAGCAGAGAAAGCACCACTCTTCCGAGACGAAAGGGGTCGAGGAAGCGAATATTGTGCCCCAGGAATTGGGCAGAATACATGCCCATTCCGGCACTGAATATCAGCAAATACTGCAAGAGCAAAATTCGAGGTGTGCTGGTTGGCCGGTCCAGACAAGTGATGAGAACAACGGACAGCCAGGAAACAACATCAAGGATACCCCGACGTTCTCGCGGGTCCAAGCAAATGGGTACAATCGACGTAATCAGTCCCAAAAGACCAATTAATGCCAGTATCACAGTCCAATGCGTCCAGGCCCTGCGTTTGTCTGGATTGGGCCCTTCTTCCATGGCAAATGGCTGCAGTAATCGGGGGAGCAGACGTTGAAGCTGACGGCGCAAGACGTAGAGGCAAAAGGTGGCGATTGAGAGGGAAGCCAGAGTAATAACAATGCTGGCATCGGCGCTTGACATGGGAGTGTTGGGGCCAAGTATGATGCCGCCCAAGGGAACCTGTTCATCATTGCGAAGGAATGAGACCAAGCCTCCCGAGCCAGGCGTGGCGGCATCGGAATCGGTCGCCATGTCTGGCAGCGGCTGTCGTAGTCAAAGAAGCAATGCAGTTATTGAATGAGACCCTTTTCCAGAAGACGAGATAAAAGTGCTGGAGAACTAATCGAGCTCGAAGGACGCAGAATCAGGTTCCTCCGCTGGTGGAAGCTCGTGGACGCTCGTGACAATGTGATGTTAGACTTGTCAGTCATAGGCGACGATGGCGGCAGCGCCCTTTTATGCAGATTTGCTCTTTTCTAAAATGGCCTATCCTGCGTGGCGCTATCAGAAGGTGAAGTTTGAGTCGCGCCGTTGGAAGTTTGTCTCACCACATGCAAGCTCCAAAGCATGTTGAACGAGCATCTATGTATGGTATGGTTGAATCATCAAGGCGCAACGCCTGGTGCGATAAACGAGTTCAATTAGCGGCATCAAAGATATTGCAATACCCGTCTCAAGTGGCCGAATGGCTGTGGCTGCAGAAGCAGTCAAAAAGAAAAGGCCATGCTGCCTCGCCGCTGTTGTTACTGCCTGGGTTCGCGCGACGTCGACGCCGCCTTCATATCCAAAGTAGGGGTAAGCTCAATGTGGGGAACTCTGTAAGCGGTGCAATCAGAGCACCAGAGAGCCAACAGGAAGCTCCGACACCGCGAATAACCCACCAATTTGACGCAACATCATTGGAGACGGGGACAACGCGGGGTTAGTGACGGTCTTCTCGGCCGGTCGCGTTCAAGAATACCGAGGGCTTCGAGCAGAGGCAAACAAAATTGAGGCGGCTGGTATCGATCAAAAGTCACGTCTTTTAGAATGAGGATGTGGCCGCCAACAAGGTTTGCAACTAAAGAGCGCGCTTCTTGCGCCTGGACTGGCGCGCAGTTTAGGCTTGGGCCCTCGCCTGCCTGCTTCTGCCGGAAAACAAGCAGCCATCGCGTCACGTGCATGACCAATGTAGCGGTGGAATAGACTTCAATTGTATCGCTAAATGCTCAAAGAACCAAATCGTAATTTAACCCGTTTCATTTCATACCGATCCTAGTGCCTTTTCGCCTTCATCTGCTCGCTAAAACAGGAAGGCACCGCCAAGAGTAGCCATGCACAAGACAGTCAATGCGCTACCCCATCCAGAGCCGCCGGTGGACCAAGCGTGAAGTGGTGATGCGGCGTTGCTGTGAGTCGGCGTTGTGGTGGAGGAGGTCTGTGATCCAGATCCAGATCCAGATCCGGCCGTAGTCGTCGGGGTTGATCCGTTGCCCACAAGCGCAGAAAGCTTGGAGTCGTCTGTGAAGGAGGCCTTGACGCTGGTGGCATTCACGCAGGCCGAAGGTTTGTCACCCGTGCCTTGGACGAAGTTGACGACGGCGCACTAAACGGTGTACTTGTTAGAAAAGAGCTACGGGCCAAGGGCTAAATCTGTTTTGCTCACCTGGTAGAGAAGACCGTCGGTGGCGGACGAGACGACGCTGAGCACGCCCTTTTTGCCCACGAAATTGCTCGGGATTGTGACTTGGGGCTCGCAAAAGTCTCCCAGGCCGCTTTGTTGCACAATTGGGAAGATTTGTTCCCAGCCCGACTCGGCCTTTTCATCCGTGGTGGCACGGAAGAGCCAATTGCCCTGGGGATGGGTCAACTTGACAGCGATGGCGTCGCCGCCGACGTGGAAGTCGACTACATCCTTGGAGAAGTCGGGAGTGAAACCACCACAGGGGCCGCTGTCTTCTTTGGAGTCGTCGAAGCCAATCGTCTTGGGGTAGTTGAGCAGGAAGTGGCCAGATGCCAAGCTGCAGAGGGACAAGAGCGCAAGGGACTTCATGATTGCGAGATTGGTCGGCAATGGATGGTGAGGGGGAGGGCGAGAGGGAGGATGGAACAGAATTAGGACGAAGTGCGGAATGGCAACATGGAGATGGGAACGAGAGCCTTATAACCAATAACTACCTACGCCCCTAGGTAGGGTGGATAACCAACTCTAGTCTGCTACAATGGCTCGATCTTACGCCATGGACGGATACCCCTTGGCCGAGCTTATTAGCTGCGGATCAGGAAAGGAGCAAGTTACAGAGTGCTACCTCTGTGCGAAACTTGTCGAATGAAGAAGCATCAAAATGTGACACACGACCAGCCTCGTGGCTCCTCGGCGCTCCATGAAAACGCCACTCCGCGAGGGGATCCGTGCCAACGGCAACCCATGTTCCGAATGAGCAGGATAATGGAACAGCCTCATTACGACCACAGTCGCAGCCGTCAAAAACACGAAACCGAGCATCCAGCTGGCCCGCGGCGGCCGTGGTGTTGAGAGGCAAATCAGCTCAAGAAGCCCCGTAGTGCGCTCTTCTCCCACCAGCCATTGGTGGGACAGCCGTCGGGCTTGACCAGGGTGCCGCATCTGACCGCCGAGCAGCCAATCAGGACAGCGCATGCCAGGCCGAGTGAGTATGTTTGAGCAAGTTTGTTTCTTCAGGCTAGACAGAAACGACAGAAACCAGCGCATGCTCGCTCGCATCTTGAGACGATAGACTGGCAAACGGGCAGGCGGGTCACAGTCACGACCAACCCACAATGGCAGGCCATGGACCAGACCGTTTCCGCCTCCCATGCCCTGTCTGCAACAACATGGCCCCAGCGCGGGCCTTGAGAGCGGAGAAAACGGCTTGGGAGTGGGAGGGAGCGCCAGCATCTGCAGAGGAATGACGCACAGAAATGTCAGTGGGAAGGATCAACCTCGACTTGATTCACACGAGTCCGTCCTGTCCTCATCATCCAGCCTTGGTCCTTGTCCTTTGTCAATGCAGCATCTGTCTCGCATATGCACCAATATTTTTCAATACCTTGTTGTAAGACACACAGACGGTCCATTTATCCCTCGGCTTCGGCGCACGGATGTGTTGAAGGCTGCTCTCCACCCGCCATCTTTGCCTCGCTTCTCGACGCTCGCCATCCATAGTTTGTTGGACCTATAACCTGCTCAAACGGCGACAGGGTTTCATCTACGGCCAAGCAGGAGCTGCCACTGTTTGTTCATGACGGTGATGCTGGGGGCCGTGAAATTGGCTTGAGGGGCAGTTCCGAGATATCCTCAGCTTCCAGTTCTTCGCATCGCCTTGGACAGAGGCGCAACGCGAAACTACCAGACTTTCGCTCTCTGGCAGTTCAGGCCAGAACCGCCAGCCATCATGGATATGGAGCATATGCATACGAATGATGAGGGCTTGGGCATGGACTACAACTATGCCTTTGCCCGAGACTACTGGTACATTATGGCCGGCGTCGTCGGCGGATTGACGGCGATTCGCGGTATAGAGCTCTACACGGCCAGACAAAGGTACGGCGCACTCTCACATAATGCAGACTGCCCAACATTTGCTGACGCCTTTGGACAACAGGTTAAAGGCTTGCCGCGAAGCCTCGATTGAACATGCGACCCGGCCAACTGGTCATTTGGGCCAGGCATGGGCCACTGCAACGGCCATCGTCCGCGAAATCAGCCATCCGCAGTATTACATCTCCAAAGTCGGTTTCCAATGGGCAACACCACTGCCCCTGGGGAGGATATTGACTTTGCTTTGCTACTGGGCCATGATCATCTACTTCATGTCCTGGAACGCCGTCAAGGATGACGCGTACTTCTGGGAGCGCATCGGCTACCGAAACGCCTGGGTCAGCATCATGCAGCTGCCCTTCATATTTCTTCTCTCCATGAAGTTCAACGTAATTGGCTTTCTGATTGGGAGCAGCCACGAGCGACTGAACTGGCTCCACCGCTGGGTTGCGCGAACAATGTTCGTCACGGCGACAGTCCACGGCTGGCATTTCTGGACAGAGTGGGTGCTGGCCGACTTTGTCGAGTACGAGCTGTCCGTTATGCCTCTGGTCAGGTACGGAATCGGAGCATGGGGAGTTTTGCTCCTCAACGTAGTGGTGGGCCTGGTGCCTATCCGAAGCATCATGTACGAAATTTGGCTGATACAACACATACTGTCATCTGTCGTCATGCTAGTGTTGCTCAGCTACCATATTCCAGCGACGGCACAGTACCTGCTGTGGATGTCCGTATCATTCTTGGCCTTTGACCGGGCCGCGAGGTGGTTGTTGACAGCCTGGCAGAATACCCGCTGGAAACCCAACAAGTCGACTTGCCAGGGGATGAGACGACTGGGACACAACATTTCTGCGCGGGCCCTGGGCGACTCGATTACCGTTGTTACGATAAAGGATGTTCATTTCAAGTGGCATGCTGGTCAGCACATCTATCTGTGGGTTCCACGACTCGGGTTGCTCGACACTCACCCATACACCATCGCGTGTGCTCATCAAATCAAGGGAACATGCTGTTGCAACAGCATACAGCTCATTATCCGAGCACACAAGGGCTTCTCTAAGCGCTTATACGACTTCGCCGCCACGAGTCCGAACAAAACCCTTGCCGGATTCGTATTGGGACCATTCGGCGTCACGACCAAGTGGAACACCTTTGAGACTCTTGTCTTGATTGGGGCTTCAACAGGAGCAAGCTTCACTATCCCAATACTGGAGCACGTTGCCTTTGCCAAGGACAAGTCATGCGTGCGAAGGCTGGATGTCACACTAGTCGCGAGAACAACAGAAGAAACCGAATATTACGTGGAAAGAGCCAAAACCGCAGCCAGGGCCGCCCTTGAGAAGGGTATCGATGTGAGATTGCACATTGCAATCACGGGCAGCTTTGCGGGAGCTGCTGGGTCGGGCGTGCCACTGGTTCAGTTTGGACGGGAGACGCAGAGTGACTCAACAGACATGGAAAGAGAAAAGGTGCCGGATTTGTCGTCTGACAAGGCAGCAGATGAAGGGGTGCGGTCAACAAGCAGCAATTCGTATTCGACTACTTCTCATGACAGCATATCCACAATCAACCTGGTGCGCGATTACACTGCTCGACCCGATATCGAGGCTCTGATACGCGAACCAGTTGAGCAGGCGTGGGGCGAAACAGCGGTGGTGGTTTGCGGAGGAAAAGAGATTGTGGCGAGGACGAGGAATTGCGTGAGCAGACTGAGTGACGAGCGGGCGGTGCACAAGGGAACTGGCGCCCAGGGTATTTATTTGCATGTAGAAGAGTATGCATTTTAACAGCGAGCACCACGACATTATGGCATGATGACAACTTTTTTTGTCCCCCCCTTTTTTTTTCTTGCACGTGGTGAAGGAATGTAGCAAAAGCTTTGGACTTGGAAGCCGCACTTCATTTTTGCATTCCTGCTACCCTACATCATTTGCGATGATGAGCTTGCACACAACATGGGGGTTCAAGGCGTCATCCCTCTGCCAAAATGGCACAAGGATGCAAATATATTTGCTTCGTCAAAATTACTTGGCCCAGGGGCATTCTTGCCCAGAGGCTTCCATGGCGAGAGCCGTTTTACGTCATGATGATCACGACCTCATGTTCGTCGGAGGCGACAAGGGTAAAACCAGACTAAGAAGCCAAACAGCAAAATGTACACCCGATAAACCCATGTATGCGCTGGTGGTGAGACAACGTATGGTAGGAGGCACAGATCTTCACCGAGGCAGTTTTTCCTAACTCGATAAGAAAACAGATTGGCGTGCCCGGCCCTTCCGACTCGTCCCAGCCGTGTAAGTCGGTCGTGGAAAAGACCTTTGTAGAAGTTTAAAATGCGACGTGTCTTGCCAGATGGTCCCTGTTTCCCTGCCAAGAGAAGTAACTGTGTGTAAGAGGCAAAAATAGTAAACCCTCCTGCTTCAGCCTCTTCCCAGGCTTCGTCTTCCCTCCAGCATCCTCACCAACAGCCTCATCATCATCAGAGTCTACTTCATCTCCTTCATCCTCACAACCAGAATCGTGCTCCTATCTGGTGTCTTCTTCGTCCCCAACACCGTCTTCCCCTACACCTTCCTCCCCAGTATCAACATCATCTTCAACCCTTTCATCCTCACCTACCTCATCTTCTCCAGCATCGCGGTGCAAGGCCCCCCCGGCTCAACTACCAACCACGCCTTGGCCCTGATGCCCTCACAAACGGGTCCTGCCCAGGTATGCCTGAACCAGCAACTTCCCTTTTGCGACTTTCCTCCACCATTGGTCACGGTCAGGGTAACCTTTGACTACCAATTCACTGGAGACTCTACCGGCTGCACGATAGGCGCAGCTTTCAACCGTGAGTACCAACTTGCCTAACATTGCCGACAGCGGAAGCTCGCACGGTGTTTGGCAACACTCCCAGGGCCCTGCGACACAGGTGCAGTTGACCTTTGGTCCTCTCTTCACCATCAGACTAAACTGCAGAACCAACACGGTTCGGACGCCTGGAATCCTCCTCACCAGCATTCATGTTTATCCGTAGAATTTGACGCGCTGAATGGAAAGCTGGTAATTGAATTTTCTGTCATTTTTGCCTCGTAAAATACTGTCGCTGTCCTTGGATGAGGAGTCTGTGGTGTAAACTTGGGATAGGCGAGCATAAAGCCTGATCTAAGAAACAAGGCGATATCTGGATGCCATTAATAAAAGGAGAAATGGAGGGGGCAAGCTTGAATGTCTCTGGTTCCCATCGAGAGTGGAGTATTTCTCACATGCATGTAAGAGACATCAATGCCACATGTCGCTCTTTCGCCAATGAAGTCGCTTGGGCATTTCAGCTTAGCTTCCATCCCTGCCGTGGCTTCACCCCAAAAATAATACCCACTGAGACCGCACAAGACAGCTCAGGTGCAGCCATGCGCCAAGAAACAGCTGAGCATCCCGCTGGTGGGGAAGGACGAGAAGAGACGCAGATCGAGCACGTATATGAATGGGGACGCAAAGGCACTGAGCAGAGGGAAGAGACTTCATCACTCTAGCCGTGCTCTGCAAGACACAAGCCATGGATGGTGATCCAAGCACAGCACATGGTACTACCATGACCACATGGCACTTCCCCGGCTGGCCGACCCTGGCGCGGACAGGAAGCAGAGGCCTGGCCTGGGTAACAGACATAGTAGCCACCGTGGTGCTCAGCTTCATCGCCCAGAGATGGACGGAGACCTGCGCGGCTGTCGCTCCAGCACTCGTCGGGGTGAGTTGAGATTGTCTCTTTGCTGGAAAGACCGCTGACAAGGAGCGTCATGTTGACTGACGGAGCAAGGTCATCATTGCGTTGCTCAATGATAGCTGGCAAATGGTGGCCTTTGCAGACCGCTCCCTGGGATTCGAGCCCATGAAACCCCATCGGACCCTCATGCACGACGTCTTTTCACTCGCCGTCACACTCAGTGGGGTGGCGACTATGCTCGTTTCAAACGTTCAGGACAAAGATGCCCAAGAGATGGCGGTGGGCTACATTGGTGCTGGCAGCCATGACATCAACTTCCGCAAGTCGGCTACAGCTTGGGTGGCCATATGGCTATTGGTGATCATAATGTGAGTATCCGGACTGGGCACGTCGGGACATGAATTGTAACAGTGGCCAGGATCTTCAGGCTGGGCTTTGTGGTGTGGGCGTGTACAGATTGTTACAAGGAGTATCAACGAGAAGTGCGGCGTCAGCTGAGGCAGACAGAGGCTTAACCAGACGAGCCGTGAGATGATGTATGCACCTTTGTTTCGTTTGGGGTCTGGCCAGGTTTTAACTGTGGTGATGCGTAGGTCTTGTTGACGAACCGTGAGCTACACCTGACTGGCGAAGCTCTGCGGTTGTCCTGATATGAAGCAAGCTGTAATAAGGCAACCGTTGACGAATGGGCATGCACAACTTATGCTTGTCCGTGGGAGAGAAATCCACCCAGCAGGTTGGCTATGAAACGTCAATTAACACGCTTTGTTGTAGCGGCTCCATGAAAAATAATCACCTCATTGAGAAGTTGCTCGGAGGCTCTGCAGCAGAGAGGAAGCAGAGGCAGAGAACTAATATGAAAGCATTTCTTTGACAAATGAATTGAATTCTGTAGAGGTTCTGTTAGATATGATGCCAGCATTAAATTCCGTCATTTGCATCCAAGTTGCACATACTGACGCTGCTTGCCACACCAAACAGTATACGCCGTCGGATTCAAAATCGTATGTGTATGCGCGACATTGGCAAAGCTGGTGAGGTGCAGAGCGGATAATGCTGTCGCTGGCAGGGTTCTCTCAATAAGTTTGCATGTGCAGGGAGTTTCCGAAGTGCTTGCAACAGACAATCCTATTCCACTGCCCAAGTGGTTCGTTATTTGTCCCAGTTCGCCGAATCCGCCAGGGTATTGCCAGTATAAGAGTACGAAATAAGCGCATATTCTTTCTCAACGCATTTTCCTGCCGAAGCCTCCTGCTTCTCTATTCAACCCTACACAACCGCACAAGATCAGTGGATTTATAGCTTGCATGAGCCACCCGTCACAAGATCGGGTTCGATGTGGCTCAAAAGGCGATGGGGCTGTTGGATCACCGGCCAGCCAGCAGTAATGCATGGTAGGCCTGTTCTGGACAATTGGAGTCTGCTTCTTGCTTCGTTTACGAATTGGCGTGACGCCAATATCTCTTCCCCGCCGATCAAGGGCAATGAGCCACAGAGGAACACAGCCACGGCGCTGGTCGAAGTAGTACCACACCATCATAGGCATACAAAAAACATTCGCCTGGGAGCCATGTAAGGTCAAGGAATGGCGGATCCAGTCTGGGCATTAGCAAACCAACCCCTGCGAAATGCAGTCACAAATGAGGTACCAGGGTCAGGGGCAAGGTCCGAAGCTAAGAGATTGGATGAATAGGTCGCCAATCAGCGAGCGAATGTCTTGCATTATTTTTGGGCCCAAAAAAATTAATTGTGAGTGAAGGAGTGTCTTCCCCAGATTGGCTGCCAGATCCTCAGGAGTAAGCACCATGCTTGGACAATTTCGCCGAGGCGCAAGCCGTCGCTCAAAGCTGCAGCCCAAGAAACAGGCTGCGGTGACAAGAGTGGAAATGGATCCAATACGCAGTACTATTACCGTACTGTATAGACTGAGCTTGTTGAGCCATTAAAGTTCAATCGTGACCGTTTGGAGATTTGTTGGCAGGCGCCTCATCCACGCTTTGCATGATGGAATGATGAAATGATGAAATCACGAACTGAAAGGACCCAGCTTGATCGCCATGGGTGGAGAAGTTGAATGGATATCCGATGGTAGCGCGAGACCAGGGAAGGGGCCAGGGACCCAAGTTGTCAAACTTGACAGAGATTCTGGGGCAAAGGCAAGCAAGCTTGTGCGCACAATAGGCGAAACTATGGGACACAGTTCTGGTCCTGTTGCCGCCTTTGGTGACATTGTTCTACCGGAAGCATCAAGACAAGTGGCAAGATGTGGCGAAGGCCGGGCATCGTTAATGGCATATTCATCACCGCTTCAGGAGCGACTCTGCATCACCATTGGGCCGCTGCTCGGGCCATTGTGCGCCATTCGTGCGGCCAAGCTGTACCCTCGAGGGCTCTGAGTCTCTGACCGACGATTGACTGGTTCGGCCGGATATTTGGCGCCTGTCCTGGCGTATCAGGGATTAATCGATCCTGGACTGGCACTTGTGCCTCGTCTCGGCTGTACCTCGTGAATCTTGCCTCTTTCGTCTGTGCCCCTGTTAGGCATGTCAGCGTGAGCAGTCTGGTCAATGAATGTCGGCTGCATATTAATGCCAATCGGTACCTAGTAGGTTCCTTTTTGCTTCCCGTCAGTTCCACACCGTCCTCAATTTTTCCTCTTGCGGCCGACAGATTTTTGGGATTTTGTTGGAGAACTTCGACAGGAGACAGAGGGCAGTCTTTGTTGTTTTCCGACAGCACCAGATCGGTCGTTCCTGCCCTTCCAACTGCGTTTCGACCCACTTGGTGCATTCCAAATCGCCCAACGCCTGGCTTCCATCTTCGCGCCAATTGACCGTTGAACGTCGCACGCGAACTCGTCACGCTCCACGAATACAATGGGCAACGGGCAGAGTACTGCGCTGCAGCAGTGTCTAAACACTGTCTGCAATGGGCGCGGTGGGTGTGTTGGATATCCCTCTGATCCTTTGTATCAGCTTTCTTGGGTCAAGGCCTACAATAAGGCCATCGACATTACGCCCGTTGCCGTTATTCGCCCAAATAATGCCAATGAAGTTGCCGCAGCCATCAAATGCGCCGTGGAGAACAAGGTTCACGTTCAGGCCAAGTCGGGTGGACACTCATACGGGTGAGTATTAGTGCGGAACAACTGCTCCAGACGGAGTCGCGAGCAGCGTCATGACTTACACGGCTGGCTTTGCGCAGAAACTTTGGTTTGGGAGGCCAAGACGGCGAGCTCACGATCGACATGGTCAATTTCAAGAACTTCAGCATGAACACCGATAATTGGCAAGCCACGTTTGGCGCAGGTTACAAGCTGGGCGAGCTCGATGATCAACTCCATAACAACGGTGGTCGTGCCATGGCTCATGGCACATGCCCAGGTGTAGGCGCTGGTGGTCACGCAACAATTGTAAGGCATCATCCGTCTACACGTCGGCCCCGGACTTTGCATTACCATGCTAATGCGCAATTTGCTTACGCAGGGCGGAATTGGACCGTCGTCCAGGATGTGGGGAACCGCCCTTGACCACGTTCTCGAAGTCGAAGTGGTCACCGCTGATGGTCAGATTCGCAAGGCCAGTGAGAATGAGAACTCTGACTTGTTTTGGGCTTTGCGAGGAGCTGGTGCCAGCTTCGGAATCATTACTCAGTTCACTGTCCGCACTCAACCGGAGCCGGGCAATGTGGTTGAGTACACGTACGGATTCAGCTTTGGTAGCCAGCAGGACATGGCTCCCGTGTATGAGGCCTGGCAGAAGCTTGCCAACGACCCCAATCTGGACAGACGATTTTCTACTCTCTTCATTGCTCAGCCGCTAGGTGCCATCATCACTGGCACTTTCTTTGGCACCCAGCAAGAGTACGAAGCCACCGGCATCCCCGCAAAGTTGCCTAGCGGAGGAATCATCAGCCTACAGGTCATGAACTGGCTCGGTTCGCTCGCTCACATGGCCGAGAAGACTGGTCTGGCTCTCAGCGATATTCCCACTCAGTTCTACAGCAAGTCGCTCGCCTTGCGCCAGCAAGATGCGCTGACCCACGACACCATTACGAAGCTGTTCAACTACACCGGGACCACCGACCCTGGCACTCTCATCTGGACCATCATCTTCGACTCCGAGGGCGGAGCCATCAACCAGGTTCCCGCAGACTCCACCGCATACCCGCATCGCGACAAGCTGATAATGTACCAGTCGTATGTCATTGGTCTGCCCCTCAGCGACAAGACCAAGCATTTTGCCCAAGGCATCCACGACATTATCCAAAGCGGTTCCCCCAATGCAAACACCCGGTATGCAGGCTACGTTGACCCCGAGCTGGGCCGCACAGAGGCTCAGCAGACCTACTGGGGGGACAAGCTTCCAAAGCTTCGCCAAATCAAGGCAAAGTGGGACCCCAACGACGTCTTCCACAACCCGCAAAGTGTCGACCCTGCCGTGGCATAGAGGGCCGTGCCAGGAGTGCTAACATGGAGCTCGGCGTTTGGTGGTCAAAGTGTATTAGAGGCTTATAATGTGCGCTCCTAGAAGCCGCATGCAAATCAATCAATCATACAATGAAGTTTTAATTCCCCCATTCTTTCTGCGCTTCGCATCGACCGAGAGTAAGGTGGGCTTCTACAGCACTATGTTTGGGACGCGGTGTTTTGGACATGTGCGTTACAATATGTAAATGCCAAGCGGCTTAATAGATGAATTACGAATAGTCGTTTTAAAAGAGTTTGCTTCCATGGCATGGCCATCTGCAGGATGTCGCGTGCGTGTTACCATTTCGGTTGTGGCGGTCGGCATTCCTCGGCAATGCTTCCCCAAATTTTCCCCGCAGGATTCCTCAGCTTGAGTTAAATGAAGGGCGTCGCGCACCGATATGCCGACGGCACCGAAACCCTGCTCAACAAGTTGGTGCCCGCTTGATGGACTGCTTATTATTAGAGTCTCAGACTCGCCCAAGTTTCCATGTTCTTATTTCCGTGGACCCTGGCGGCTGTAAGCTTACTCAGATTTGCAACCTGGCCCCACGGTCTCTAGAGGAAATTACTCAAAACGCTCAATTCTGCGTCTCGTCATTTGCGCTTTGCAATCTTTTTTCCCTGGCATAGACCATATCCGCACCATTGAGTCGACCTCCTCGTGCCGAGTATCGTCCTCGTTCTTCCAAGTGGTGGCCTCTTGGATCAAGGTTTGCAACAACAAGTGCCACGTGCCAATTCGTTTAGTTGATCATGGCCATTCTGCAACGGAGCACGCCCGTCCTGAGACAATGCGGTGTGACGCGAACCGGTCTTGCGCAACACAAAACATTCACCAATTGGTCAAGATGCGCAACGGCTTCCAAAAGCAGTAGTATTGCCAATGGCGCCGCAGTAACCGTCATGAAGACGAGGGCGGGGGCCAGCTTTTGGAACGGCGACGGCGCGAAGCGAATGTCGACTTCGTCCACCGTGGCAAATGACCCAAAGAACATGTACACGGCCTCTTTTGCCTTTTTCGAGGCCATTTGGGAGGCTGGAATCACGCACTGTTTCGTCAATTTGGGCTCGGACCATCCTAGTATTATTGAGGCCATGGTTAAAGGGCGCAGGGATGCCAAGGGGAAGTTTCCGAGAATCATCACCTGCCCGAACGAGGTAGGAACATGACTTTTCACGAGCTTAGAAAGCAAGAGAAATTCTCCGCACAATGGGAAGAAATTGTTAGGGTTAAAGGGTGTCCAGCGCTGACCAATTCCCAGATGGTGGCCATGTCCATGGCAGACGGATATGCTCGACTCACGGGAAAACCCCAGTGCGTCATTGTTCACGTCGACGTTGGCACACAGGGTCTCGGAGCGGCCGTCCACAACGCATCGACAGGTCGGGCTCCTGTGTTTGTATTTGCCGGGCTCTCGCCATTTACAATCGAAGGCGAGCACCGTGGTAGTCGGACGGAATACATCCACTGGATGCAGGACGTGCCTGACCAGAAGCAAATCGTGGCGCAGTACTGTCGGTACACGGGGGAGGTCAAGACGGGCGCCAACGTCAAGCAAATGGTCAATCGAGCGTTGCAGTTTGCAAAGTCGGATCCCCAGGGCCCCGTGTACCTGTACGGAGCCCGTGAGATCATGGAGGCAGATATCAAGCCCTACCGCCTCAGACAGGAGAACTGGGAGCCGATACAGCTCGGTGGCCTCCCGGACAGAGGAGTGCAGAAGATTGCCGATGCATTGGCTGGCGCAAAGAGGCCGCTCATTGTGACGGGCTTCTCGGGCAGAAACCATGCCATGCCGGCTGCACTTGTCGAGCTTGCCAACACGGTGCCTGGACTGCAAGTTCTCGACGCCGGCGGCAGCGACATGAGCTTCCCGGCGGATCATCCCAGCTGGCTCGGGTTGCGATATGGCGTGAGCGACGCCATACGGCAAGCTGATGCTATTCTTGTTCTGAACTGCGATGTCCCGTGGATCCCTACCTTCTGCAAGCCCAGAGACGACGCCAAGATATTCCATATCGACGTCGACCCACTGAAACAACTCATGCCCACTTTCTACATTGAAGCTTCCGAGCGCTACAGAGCTGATGCAAAGACTGCTGTTGACCAAATAACAAGAGCACTCAAGACGGGGGAACCCGCGGCGAAGCTCAGGACAGTAGATGGCGCAAAGCAGTCGGCGAGGGTTCAAGCTGAGCACAAACAGCTCCTGGCAAGCATTGAAGAAAATGCGAAGCCACTCCCGGATGGAAGTTTTGGGACGGGGCATTTGTGCCGAACTCTAAAGGCTCTTTGCCCAGAAGATACTATATATGCTGTTGAAGCAGTGACCAACGCCACATTTGTCCACGACAATATACAGCCCACTATACCGGGATCCTGGATCAACTGCGGTGGAGGCGGGCTAGGATGGTCTGGAGGCGCTGCTCTGGGCATCAAGTTGGCCACCGAGGCCGAGAACCCTGGCAAAGGCAAGTTTGTGGTGCAAATTGTCGGCGACGGCACGTATCTTTTCAGTGTTCCAGGGAGCGTCTACTGGATTTCGAAGCGATATAACATTCCTGTTCTCACCATTGTGCTCAATAACAAGGGTAAGTTGAGTCACTTGAGCGTTTGATCCTGCGCAGCTAACAACGAATATCAGGCTGGCAAGCACCTCGGCGGTCAATGTTGTTGGTTCATCCCGACGGGCTGGGATCCAAGGCCACAGACGAAGAGATCAACATCTCCTTCCACCCGGTGCCTGACTACTCAGGAATTGCCAAGGCGGCAGCAGACGGCGACATTCATGCGGCGAGGATATCGCAAGCGTCGGAGCTCGAAGGTGCGCTGAAGGAAGCGATTGAGAAGGTCAAAGCTGGTCAGACAGCTGTTTTGGACTGCAAGGTTGTGACTGGGTGCTGAGAGGCATGTAAGAGGTTGAAGAAGCGTCGGATGAGACGACGGGCAGAGGCATTGGTTCATGAATAGACATGGAGCATCATTGGGCATCAAGGCTGATGACGCGTTCAAATACGTGCATCGGGGCCCACCCGCCAGCGTTTTCGAAATGAGAAATTATGAACGCATTCGGACTTCTTTTTTGACAACTATACGGAGTCGTCGTTTGTGCATAGGAAGCTGACTGATCCCATCCCTTGTGTGCTGGTGAGGACCCATGTCCTGGTGGGGGAACACAAGGTGGACCAGGGGGCACGCGCCTTGCAGGAGATTGCCTGAATCAAACCGGAGATCGCATGCTGCCTGAGAGGTAATTTCCGCGTGGTTATTGCATCCTGTCTGTCTCACATTGGGTTGCAGTGATGACTGCCTTGTGGTCGTGGTGAGGAGGAATGCGAAAGAAGGACCACCGTGCTGCTGAAAGTGGACATGAGTGGGATTGATATGTAAAGAATAGATAGAGAGATGGTGACCAAGCTGCAGATTACCGGTGCTAAATTCACACAGAGGCATGCAGTGAATGAAGCAGCCTATCCTCTCAATGCACTGGGTGGTGAATGGAGATGGTGAAGCAATCTTGGCAAAAAGGACAAGATGTGGCTCCAAGCAATCAGCGCATCGCCTTATGAGGTTGCATCAGCAGCCCCCACTATTAATCAAGCCTCGCCCAAGCCTCGCTCAAGCCTCAGCCTCATGTCCACTCAGCCTGGCTCGGCGCCACGCCGAACTTCTCTCTCGCGCTTGTGCATGGTACTTGTGTTGAGGTCTGGTGCATGTGACAGTGTGTACAAACGGACGTCGAGGTGCGGACTACTGGCTACCGCATGACGTTGAAACATTTCGGTTCGGCATGGTCCCCAATATTTCGATGTTGGATTGCAGATAACGTTCATGCAGGCTCCACCATGGTGTCCACGCGCTTGCTCCGCTGGTACTTTTCCCATGCCGCCACGCGCCGATTGACCAGCGCATTGATGTCTGCATGTTGCCCCTCACCAGGTTGGAGGTTGGACAAAACAAAGCAAAGCTCATTGCATCATCTAAACTCGTCAACATCCCACGACAGCATTTGCTGTAACCCTTTGCATGACTCTTTTCTTCTTGCACACAGTTCCCGGCGTTCCTTTCGCTACGTTCCGCATGCGGAGTGGGTTGACTCAGGCTGTCACACATTCTCTCATTACCTTTTTTTTTTTTTTCTCCCCACGACCCGCTTGGCACTAGACGATTCAGGGTCGTGCTCGTGACGATCCCCATCAGCTGCCGTGCTGGATAAATCTACCAGAGAAGCTCGGTATCGCGTTGCACCTTTTGTCAAACCCAACGACCCAACGCACCTCGGCATTCAGTCTTGCACCACCCGGGAGGACCATGAATGGGAGTCAAAGAAGGCCACCAACGCGTCTGACCCATCCTAGACGTCGCTTCCGTTCTCAGCACGCCCCATCTTGACCGTCACCCCTCACCCTCGCCTGCAACCCATGCCACCGCCCCCAGCATCGACTACAGAATCGTGGCCGACATGGATCAGCAGTCTGCAAATACAGACCAAGCTCAGCTTCAGCGAGACGACTCCGACGCCGCAGCCCGAGCGGCAATCCCTCCACCTTCGCCCGACCCCTCGACCGATCCTTGTCTCGCTGCTGTCGACGACGATGGCGCAGTTTGCGACGAAAACGATCTCTTCAAGCTACCCGCTGTCGAGGCATTGCGGCTCCTGAGCGCGAGCGTGGAACTGCTGGTCCGCATGACGGGCGATGTCCCTCCCACGCCGCCGCCCAAAACACCCACGAATCCTCAAATGACGGGCATGCAAGCCGAAAAGGATAACATTGTGCGGTCGCATTCGCAGCAGAGTCTGGCGCGGATGAGACAGCAAGCTGAGCGCGCGGCCGGCCAATCGCAACCGCAGGACCAGGATGCGAGTACCTCGCACGAGGGCCAAAGCAGCGGCGGCATCAACCCATTGAAAGCATATAGCGCGTCAATGTCCGCCCAGCTCATGGCCCAGCAACACGGCTCATACCCGGAGCCCGTAGACGGCGTCAAGCTACGCCAGCACCCCGAACCCGAGGCGCAGCCGTACATCATCGTCGGCGCCGACTGCCAACCCGTCAACCTTCAGCATGGCGCAATAACGCGAAAATTCTACAGCAAGAAGGAGCCCCCGATCCCCATCAACCAGTACCTCCTACGCCTGCACAAGTTCTGCCCCATGAGCACGGCCGTCTATCTCGCCACATCGCTCTACATCCACCGACTTGCCGTTGAAGAGCGCGCCATCCCGGTGACGACACGCAACGCCCACAGGCTGGTGCTAGCCGGACTGCGCGTTGCCATGAAGGCGCTAGAGGACCTGTCATACCCGCACGCCAAAATTGCCAGGGTAGGCGGCGTGAGCGAGGTGGAACTGGCAAGGCTGGAAATCAGCTTCTGCTTCTTGGCCGGCTTCGAGCTCGTCGTGGGCGAGGAGCCATTGAGGAAGCACTGGGAGGACTTGCGCGGGGGCAAGGCGCAGCAGATTTTAAAGAGCATGGAGGTGCCGACGTTGAAATTAACAAGGCGGCCTAGAGAGGTGGCGCAAGAAAGTGGGTGACGGGACGCGGAAACTGGTCTGGAATATGTCTGCATTTTTTACACTCGGGCTGGCGTATACATATGGGCAGCGTTGGATTACCTTAGGGTTGCGTGCGTGGATTATATTCAGAATTTGGGAGTGCATCATGAGGTGATACCCTGCAGGTGGTTGCGTGGGATTTGAACAGGTATATCACTTGGTTATAGCGTTGATGGCAAGTTTAGGTGTTGAATTTAATTTGATTCACTTTTTACACGATGTACATACCGTTTAATGCTGGGATTTGTTGAGCTTTCATCGTTTTTGTTAGCGATGAACTGCATTGTCATCACATGATAAAGAGGCACATTTGGTCACAATAGTACCGAGATGCACGTTGGAGAGCGTATTAGGTATCAATTTATGGCTTATCGTACACTGTATAACCACCAACTAAGCAACGAAATATGCAATACTAAACAAATGCCCACAAGTGCTTTCCCTGCTTCATGGCAAATTTGACGCTTTACAACCCAATGCGTTTAGTTGATGGTGATGCGGCGAGCCTCGGGCTTCTTTCCCTTGGGCACCAAGACGCTCAGTATGCCGTCCTTGAAGGCAGCCGAGACGCCGTCGTGGTCGACGGGAGTGGGAAAGTTAAAGGTTCGCGAGAACTCGCCCACGGTGCGCTCGGTAAGCCAGTACTTGAACTTGGGCTCGGGCTTGTTCTGGGTCTTCTGGACGGCGGCTTCCGCGCCGGCTTCCGCGCCCTCGTCCTCGACTGTGGCCTGGCGTGAAGGCGACTGGCCAGACTCGATTGCCTGCTTGCCGGCGTCTTCGATTTGTCCTGCAGCCGGCGGCGGTGTGCCGGCGGTGTAGTTGCGCTCGACCTTGCCGCGGACCACCATGGTCTGCGGCTCGGCAAACTCAATGTTGACTGTGTCCTTGGTCACGCCTGGCAGTTCGCCGTGCAGTTCGTATGCGTCGCTGGTTTCGCGCACGTCAAACTTGGGCTGCCAGATGGCTGCCGAGCGGCGAGAGGGGCCGGTGCCGCTGGTCTGGCGCGAGTAGGTGTCAAAGTCATCCAGGAGGCGGAAGAGGGGTGTGAAGGATGATGCCTCGGCATCGTAGAATCCACGGGGGAAGAAAGACATGTTGCGTGATTGGGAAGTGATTGCTGGTATTGAGGTTCCGAGATTGCGCAGCAGGTTGGTGGTGCGGGATGGTTTGAGGCACTGCATAAAATGGCTTGTAGCTTGGTTGTTGTTTGTTGTTGAGAGTTGTGATGTCGAGGAAGAGATTACGAGGAATTATCTTGGCCTTTTATTCTTGCGTGGCAGGTGAAGTAGGGGCGCCATCGAAACGAATCGATGCCTTGATCTTTGTTGCTAGAAATGTCTAGAAATCTTGTACGCAATGTTGACGTCGTTGTCTGAGTATGATTGCGTAAGTTGATGGTGGGCTGGTTGCTACTAGAAAGCTCTAGATGTGTCACTGGTGCTTGTTTGTTGGTGATGGTGATGTGGACTCTTCTAGAACTTGCCAGAGGTGGCGAGTTCTGTATCGGGAAGGTGGGGCCCGGCTACTGGCAGCGTTGGTCGGATCTTTGCTGTGGGGGTGGGCCTGGCTTGAGGGTGCAAGTCCCGATGTTTCAATAAGTGCTTAAGCTGATAATTGCTCAGGTATCATTAGGCATCTAGTCTGCTTATTGCACTTGTTTGTCGACGAGTGCCTATGAAACAAGAAGCTTTGGATACCCGCAAGCGTAGTTGCAGGTTATCAAAATCGTTACGTCGTGATTTTGGCGAGAAGTCCTTGATCAAGGGCGGGTGCCAAGTGTACAAATTGCATGCTCAAAGCACACGTCATGCGTAGTTTGTTTGAGTGCCCCAACTTCCTCAACTCTCTAGAGGGATGAAGGTTTCCAAGAGCTAACCCATCAACAACTTGGGTTGGCTTTTTGTGAAGAACGTTTCCACTCATGCATAGAGCACTTGACAATTCACTCTCATAAATGGCTTGTCACGGTGTTTATTCTGCACTGAATATGTGAATACGGGCGCCCCTTTGATGGTATGCCTGGTCCAGCCCTTATTTCAGGGATGCTGGCGATTCTGGCCTATCCCTTGACATCTGTGACGGCACCGAAAAGGGCGATGCCGGTATGCCAGACAGTCGGCATTTAGCCCGATCTTTCATGACTGTGTCATCATCAAGACTTCGAATCGGCTCAAAAGAGACAGGTAAACATCTGCAAAGCGTTAGCTTCAACTGTTCCTTGCAATTCGGCACGCACATACCGGCAGCCAGCCACCGACGACCCAAATACTTCAACGAAAGCTTCATGGCCTCCGCATTTTGCACATCCAATGATGCGGCATCTTGGCCAAAACTGCGCCTCATACAGACAGAAGTCACCTTGTACATGAGATAGGGCAGGAACGGCGATATTAAATCGCACACAACTGCAACAAAGGAGTCCGAGAAGCTGAGGGACATTTTTAACGCGGCCTGTAAAATTGACGAGGTTTCGCTCGACAAGCTGCCTGCACTGGACCGGGAAGATCCGGGAGGCAGCAAGGTCGGGTGGTCAAGGAGGAGAATACCGCTATGCGTGTCAGACTCAGCACGATGCCTTGTAGGCCGAGGGCTCGAGTGAAGAACAATCACCTGTAACAAACCGCCATTTGCGTACAAAACTCCAACTGTCTCATATCTGCCTCAATTCTGGAAATGTTCACGAGAGAGAATATTGTTCGCCTTAGTTGCGACGTGTCGCTCGACTTGTCTGCTACTTGGCGCAGAACTTGGCTTAGGAGGTGTGCTGCTTGGGCGAAGCGAGCAAACCGACCAAGTCGAAGGCTGACGGCGGATCCAAGCGTGAATGCGTATGCCAAATTGTACAGCTACGAGCAAAAGAGGATCTTGTTAGCTGCAGTACCAGTCTTGCAGTAGAGTCACCTACTCCCGAGTCCCATTCTTCGTCGTCGATGGGTAGGTAGCTTGTTGAATCAGGGTCGGTAGTCACAAGAAGGCGCTTCGGATCGCTCAGGTTCATGAACCTGGTGACGTCAGCAAGGGTTCTAAGCCGAAAGCCAGTCTGTGCATCTGGGTACCTGTCAAGGACTAAAATTGCCCACCATACCCTACGGGCCTCTTCTAGATCTGCCCATTTCGTCGTCGTGGCTCCTTGGGAGAGAATAGTCGCATCCACTCCAATCGCCGTACCATATCGAGCACACTGCGCAACAGAAAGATATGCATTCGGATACATGCCGTGTCCCATCTCATAGAATGCAATCAGGACGCCGGCCTGAAGCACCAGGAGACTCAAACTTCCCGACCGTTCGAGGTCGGCATGAAATTGTCGGACAATCTGGTAAAAGCGTGTCCTGGCCTCGGTGACACGTGAGCTGCACAGCTTCATTGACAAAACTAGCAAGAAGAATTCTGCCCGCTGATGCGTCATCCGCTTGACCAGATGCTGTGTAAATTTCTTCTTGGCGACGATGGGCATCCATGTATGAACAGTGCTGAAGAAGAAGTGAGCCGTGGCCTGAATGTCCTGCACGCTGCCAACCAAATTTGCTACATCGTCTGTGATGAACTGATCGAGATCCAGTGTTGGAAGCTCCAGCTGCGCAAAGGCAAACATGTCGGAGTCCATGAATTTCTCCGCCACCAAATTCGCAGCGGGCGCTGGTATGACTACCGCAGGCCTTGGAGCCGAAGGTACCTCAGGGCTGGCTACATTGCTGCTGCCAGCTGGCGACGATGATGGGGCGTGTGAGCTACGTAGCTCCCGTCGTTTCCGACGATGGGGGTATGAGCATGGAATATATTTTCTAGAATTTGTTGATTAGTTGCGCCCTGGAATCATTGACTGGGGAGTGGCATACTGGGCGCAGAGCGAACACTCTGGGTAAGCACGATCACACCTCCGCTTTGCCTCTCGACACCCCAGGCATGAGTACGGAGACACCGAGGTCTGAAGCACGTTTTCTGCAGACATGGTGACCCAGGATGTTTGGTTTTGCGGTTTTGCGGTTTTGATGAAAATGGATGTAAACATTTGGTGACTTATTGCGGCGTGAGGACATTTGCGGTATTAAGTGGGCCTTGTTAAAGACCGCTTCGTCGTGTTGCGGCATATTGCGGCATTTCGGGAAATTTCTGATCCACAAAACACCGCAAAACACCGCAGACCACCACAGGGCGGGCCAACGTTCCTTCCGTAAGTCCCGTCTTTGCGTCAACTTTCTTCCACAAGCTCGGCGGCTGTCTACCTCGGTCAGTGTCCCACAGACCATGGCTGCGACGTGGTTGATTATTAAGTCGCAAGGTTATAGTTTGGATTAGCAATGCGCGGATTTGCAATTGCGGCATCATTTTGCTTCCAAGGTGTATATAAAGGCTTGATGATCAGCATCCAAGATGGAGAGTATCCAGCAGCATTCGTGTCTTGGGGCAACAACAAACCCGACAGAGTCAATTGATTGAGCCCCGACCGCCATTCATTGCAACATTTAAGCCGCTTCGACTACATAAATCAGCACACTGACAATGGCTGGCGATCTCGTCTTGGTAGGCTAGCCGACAGACATGCCCCGTCCTTGGTCGAAAACACGTCCTAACAGACTTAGTTAACCGGAGCTACCGGCATGATTGGCTTCAAAACGCTCGCCGCCCTCCTTGAGGCAGGCTACACCTTGCGAGCTGCTGTTCGCAATGAAGCTGGCTTTAACAAAATCTCGTCCCTGCCGTCGGTGCGGGAGCACAAGTCCCAACTCACAAGCTTCATTGTTCCAGACATTACCGTGCCTGGCGCATACGACAAGGCTGTCAAGGGAGTCAAATACATTGTGCACGTCGCTTCTCCACTAGCTGGAAATGTAAAGGGAACCGATTATGAGGCATCCATCTTGCAGCCTTCTACCAGGGGCACGGTAGGAATGCTGGAGTCTGCGGCAAAAACCACGGGCATCGAGAGAGTGGTCATCACTGGCAGTATAGGGTCGATTGCGGGCAGCGCGCTCCTTGGATCCGGCGAGCTTGTTGATGGTGCGTTTCTCCAGATTACGCGTGGGATAACGTGAGCTGACGGCTGTAGAAAACACAATCGACGGCACGGCCGCCAAGGGGCCTTTTAAAGACGAGTTTGCCGCCTACCTTGCCTCCAAAAGGCGAACCTACCAAGCCACCAAGGACTTCATGGCGGTCAACAAACCGCCCTTTAACGTCATTAACATCTTGCCCGTCTTCGTCATCGGGCGCGATGAAACCGTCACTGAGGCCAGTTCTATCGCCAAGGGAACGAATGGCCTCATCATGGGTCCGATTCTCGGGCACGCGCGGGACGTGCCCTATAACGGCACTAGCGTCCATCTCGACGACGTCGCCAGGATGCATGTCCTCGCGCTAGATCCTAAAATCGAGGGAAACCAGGACTTTATAGCCGCGGGGCCGGATTTCGGAAGAGTTAAGTGGGACGCGGCGTTTAGCATCGTTAAGAAGCGGTTTCCAAAGGAGTACGCCGACGGCGTGTTCAAGTTTGACACAATTCCCCCTCCACCGACCGTTGCGTCCAAAGTGGACAACGCAAAGGCGGTAAGGGTGCTTGGGGTGAAGTTCAAGAGCCACGAGGAGCAAGTCGTTTCTGTCGTTGAGCACTATTTGGAGCTCATTGGGAGGGGGTAATTGTTGCATGTACGCGCATAGACTTGGCCCAGGCACCAGGCGAATTATTAGAGGTATATGTATTTTTTTATGCGTCATTGAACGAATAGATCTTGTTGTTGACAGGTCACATCCCGACTTGAGATGCAATATTGACACGAATCGCCGCCGCATTTGCTGCCAAGTGATGCATCAGAGTCCCAAGTGGACTGTTAATAATTGCACATGGACATGTTCCCCAATTGGAACGACGCTATTCTTACAGAATCGACGCTCGCGGTGATGCAGAAGTGAGACTGGGCGGGATATTCTCTGGCACGCTACCATGTCACATCATGAGCGAGTGACGAAAGAGCTGTTGAGCACATCGTGCCCGTGTCCAGCTGACATCATCTCGACGGGGCGCTGAGGTTCCTTTGCAGCCTGCACTGATTCAGGCTGCCATGGGTTTGGTAATGACTCTGTCGCATCATGGAACGAGTTTTATGCAACGCGTCGAGTGGAAAAACTTAAAATTGCGCGACCAGGGTCCTGACTCCTGTGCCAAAAGTGTCACAATTGGGCTTGGCAACGGGCAGACCAGGGACCAAAAAAAGACGAGCAAATGCCAATTCCGCACGGAGAAATGCGACAAGACTTTAACCGATTTACACAAAGGTTTCCGAGGAAAAACAAGCAAAACGGTCGCACCCTCTGAAACGTATCCCATGCCAGCATCGGGACCTCCCTGAAACTCGGTCACCCCGGGCCACAACGCGGCCGAGTGTGGCATTTCACGACGGCGGATTCCGTATCATCTCTTCAGCAGGGCACGGCCACTGGTGCACGTACATGGTCCTCGGACAGCTGCGACGGCTGCTCGAGGTGCAGAGTTTGGTACATCATGCAATTACATGTGTCGCGGCATGATTAATGCCCTGGCTCCTTGGTGCTTCATGTTTGCTCCGTAATTAGAAACGCCGAGCCCTCGGTATGTTCCGTCAAACCACGAGGCCATGGCTGCATCAACCCCACAGCGCCCAAGCAAAGACTGCATTGGTCCAGGCTTGACCACCGAGAGTCGGTATAATACTCCAGTTCCGACATGAGGGTCCATTCCCCAAGTCAGGATGCCGGCCATGCTAGGCGTCCAGGGGAATATGGACTCCATCGCGTATCCGTTGGCTCCTCTGCCCTTTGAGTTTCAATCTCTTGTAAAATATCGCGTGGGGGTAGCAACCGGCCCGGACAAGAGCTCACGGGTGCGATGCAGTAGAACACCAGCATCTCGCTACACCTCGTATACAGATGCTTCAAGCGGCGGCATTCGTCACGACATGCGACGCAGAATGCACCCTCTAGCAAAATGGGGCCTCGCGGCCGTCTTCGCCGTGTTGTTAGTCGGCCTGGTCCAGTTTGACATTGGAGGACTCGACGCCTTGGACCTCGAGCACCGAAAGCACGGCGATGCAGACGCCACTCTGGAAGTGCCGCTCGGTCCCAGCAAGCAAAGCATATCAAGAGCGGCGCAGAACGAAACCCTGGGGTTTGAAAAGGTTTACTATATAAGCCTGCCTGGGTACGCGCCCGCCCGCGTCTCGTTCCAGAGACTCGAAGCAACAGCTGACTGTGGTGTTTACATGCAGCCGGACCGACCGTCAGGACATGATGACTCTGCTCGCGGCCTCTACCAACGTCACGATGCTGCTGCAGCCAGGTGTATGTACGCGCCAATGTACAAGGGGGTTCGAGACTGACCGGGCGGCTGCAGATACTTGGCAAGGACATCTTGGACGAGGCAAAGCCCACAGGCAGCGGGAACCTCAAGCCAAAGGAGCTGGGATGCTGGCGCGGCCACGCAAGCGTTTGGTCTAGGATGATTTCCGACAAGGTGCAAACGGCCCTTGTGCTCGAGGACGACGGCGACTGGGACGTCCATGTGCACGATATATTCGAGGAACTCAGCGTGCAGATGGCAAAGGGCGAGGTGACGAAGCACAACCTGACGAACTTCGAGGCCGACAACGCCCCATACGGTATGGTCTGGCCCGTTGGCCCTGGAACAGCTGAGGGCGAGAGCTAACATGCAAGTTGCAGGATTGGACTGGGATGTCATGTACGTCGGCTCGTGCTGGGACATCCCCAAGCCGGACAACCGACCAAGGCACCATGTATACAACGACGCGCATGCGCCGAACTTGAACCAGTAGGTACCTGCCTGGACCGTTGTCGTCTGGCCACAGGTGGCATCGGCGTGCTGACGCGGGGTGTTTGGCCAGAATGTCGGGCGCCTTCCGCCAGGAGCTGGAGGGCTGGGGCGTCAAGCTCTGGGCCGACACGCGCGTCCGTCTCCTGGCGCCGTCGTGGTACCCCGTGTGCACGGTGGGATACGCCGTGACTCTCCGGGGCGCCAAGAAGCTTCTGTACACGTTTGGGAGCCACGGGGGCCTGGACGCGCCCATCGACCTGGCCATGATTGACAAGATACAAAAGGGCCACCTCAAGTCCATCACCGTCATCCCGCCAATCATCACGCCCTGGACGACCGAGGAGGCTTCGAAAAAGAGCAACTGGGACGCCCCCCCGGGCAGCGAGAACCTGCGGGACAGCGGACGCAAGGCCGTCGAGATTGACTTTGCCATGGGCTGACTGACATTGAGTCTCGCATACCTGGCGGGCTGGAAGTGGTCGAATAGGTATGACATCAATCCCCTGTACGATTTATCGGGGTTTTACAGGGCACCTGCCACTTTGGACGTGCAACCCAAATGAAGAATTGGTTCCATGCCGTGCCGCCACTTTGTCCATTTTCTTGCCAAAAAAAAAACAGAAGGAAAATTAAAAGAAAATTAAATTGCCAAGCCCACCCCCCTCCTGGCCAGTAGTGTCCCGTCTGGGTGTGTCACCAGACCCCTAGGCAGCCTGTCTGATCTGCACCTGCCAGGTTTCCTTTACAAACACCACCACGCTGTATGATACCAGACATTTGGTGTGCAGAAGTTTCCTGGCATCTTTTCTTCAGTGGAGGGTCGTGTCGGGCACAAACCCGTCCTCACGGGCCCTCCTCTGGCAAACAAAGAGCTTGCATCTGCAAACAAATTGGGAACCCTTGACGGCCAAAAAAAAAAAAAAAAACTGAAAATAAGAAGAATCGACATTTTTCCACTTTGCCCTCGACACCCCCCGTAACAGGCAGCAGCTGGCTCTGCCCCGCGGCTTATCGATAGCTCTGTGCGGGGCACCGAGTTTTTGCAGAGGGGGCCCATGTGAGTCAACTGGGTTCCTTGGTCCAGGTCTATTGACGCAGGAGGGATGCCTGCACGCTTGGGTGTGCGGGTGTCTTTGTGACTTGCATCTTGGTTGCGCAGCTGGTGTGCTGTGCGTGGTACCGCTTTGTTGACATGTATGCATGCCGAGCTCGACTTTTTCCTTTGGACTTGCACGACATGCGACACGTTTTCTGGGTCCCGTATCGAGTGCGTGCGTGCGTGTGCGTGTCATTGCATCTGCTTACGATTCACTCCTGCACTGCATTCTTGCACAAAGGAATATTGGCAAAGTCGACACGAAAACTCATGGCAGTTGTGATTGTGCAAGTCTATCCTATTGGGCCCATGTAGCCATGTCAAATTCCCAAAGCCGCTCGCTCCCCAGGTGCTGTTATCCCTAACGTTACAAAACCGGTTCATCGTACAATGAATGCTACAAGGCATCCCGCTTATTCCCATCGGTACACTCCCTCGGTGTATTCCACGCGGGGCCGTCGGCTGCCAGGTCCAACTGTGGCCCGGCGTCGCGGCAACATTCTCTCTCTGAGTCTCTCCCTCTGCGCGTCCTCCTCGTCCTGCCTGGATGCTCGCCCTCGCTCCTGTCGAGCCTGTTCCCGTAGTTCTAGTCGTTGAATCTTGTCGAGGAGTTCCCCCTCTGCACCTCCTACATTCCGCGTGGCCTTGGCGGCGGTTGACGAGCGCTTCAGGATTGGGGGAACGGGAATTGGCTCGCGGTTGGCAATTTCTGCGTTCGCCCTGGCAATTCGAGCGTGAAGCCTGCGCTCTCGGACCTCGGCCTGTTGTGCCAACCGACGGATCTCGGCCTCTTGTTCCAGCCGGCGGTTCTCGGCCTGGAGAGCCTCAATCTCACGGCGACGGCGGCGCGACTCGTCCTCTTCAGAGGCGCTGGCGTAAGAGTACCGGCTATCATATGAGCTGGTGGACGAGTTCTGGCGGGTATGCTTCTTCTTCTTGCGTCCCGTGTCATGGACCTCGATGTGGATGCGGGCTCCGTCACGATCGCCGCGTGGGCGCTCGTCCACAATGACTGGTCTGCGGGATGTGGCTCCGCGGGGAGATGCATCCACTATGAAGGGGGTGGAGTTGGCGAAGCTGGGGGATGACGGGGCAGTTCTTGGGAACGTGAATGCCTGGGGCGGCGTTGACAAAGTTGGCGGGCTTTGAACCAGCACTGTTCTGCTTCCTTGTCCATGGCGGGTGGATTCCATTCTCGGCCCTACGTATACCCTTCTCCGTCTGTCGCTGCTGGAGCTGTGATATGATCGGTCTGATTCATCACCTGAGCGGTAAATGGGAGTCGATATGCGAGGAGAATAAGTAGGAGTTGGTGGGAAAGCACCAAGATAGGGGGACGGATACGAGGCCGGGCCTGCGTAGACGGAGCCGCCCGTGTAGCTATAAGGGACAGATTGCGTATTGTGTTGGAAGACTTTGTTATTGGAGCAGGGCTGGCCGTGGCGGGAAGCTGTGCAGAGCGTCGTCGGCCTGCTCACAGTCTCCTTGTGGCCGTCAGGGTAAACGTATGAGTAGACGTGGGTTTCGCACATTGTGGCGGTTGTAAAACGTATGGGTGAGCCGCCTTTGGCGAAGAGGTCAATCAGCAGTCCGAGGAGCTGCTGCTTTGTGTGAATCGTCTTTGAGGGACGGGACTGTTCTGAAGCGAGGCAGTGTGGGGCGAGATGGTCTTTGGTATTGTTCCAGGGGAGTTACAGACTCTTGGACAAAGTAAGGTGAGAAAGGCCAGAGGATTTCGAGTCGAGGGGAGGCCGGACGACACGATATATAAGTGCGGGAGACGAATTTCTCCCGCCCTGGAAAGTAGGGGTGGGCCAGCTGAGTGTGCGAGGGCAATTCGGCAAGTTGCTACCAAGCTGTCTCGTGGCCTTGATTGGTACTCAGTGATGGTGGAAGGATAAAGTTGTATGCAGAAGTGGACAAAGGGCCTGAGGATGTGGTATGAGGGGGAAAGTTGTAGCTGCCTGGAATCCGAGATGTGTGGCATCGCCGTGGTTTTTAAGCATGGAGGAGAAATAAATGTGTGAAGGCGTGGTGTAAGTGGGCAAAGCACCATAAATCTGCATGGGGAGGCCTTTGACAGGGGTCGATGGGATTTCCCTCCCCTCACACCCTCCTTTATGGTGTTTGTCCACCCCTGTTCCTCAAGTCGTCCTTTCTGCCTTGACAGGCAGTTCTCTGGTGGCTTTGCTGATGACTGTCCTATCAGAAGTGGGGCAACGATGATGACAACTATCCAATGGTGTTGGCTTGTGCACTCATGGGTGCCTTCGCCCAAAGGCTGTATGGATGCGAACATTGTTGGCGAACGCCTGCCGTTTGAATGCAAGCCAAATGGTTTGCATTGGAATCAATGTTGAAATGTCGCGAAATCGAACAAATAAGAAGACGTGCAGCGGGGATATGTGCATCATCAGCAGATAGCCCGCAGTAGGAATTACGAAACAGGCGCGTATTCCTCCGTCTCTCCAGGCTGAGGCTGGGTTCAAGTTTTTGGGGGCCGCGCGATTTGGGGGGTTCCCTTGGGAGGCCGCACCTGAAATGGCCAAGAAACAATGCCCCCAGTCTTGTAGAGAACGCAGTGGTTGTTCCATGCTGCGAGAATGCGCTGCGCTGTGTGCTCGATTACCGATTACTCAGGCGCTTCCTCAAACACGGCCGCGACTGCAGCCATATGCGCTCGCAGGTGGCCGACTTGGTCTAGGTCCAACCGTTGACTCACGTCGGCATGGCTATCCGTCAACGGCGAGGTGGCCTATGGACCAAGGGCAGCCGGAGAAAGTCCTTTGTCCTGGGGATTGGTCCTAGGCCCAGCGAACGTTGGAGTGTGCATCGATTCCGGGCTGGGTGCTGCTTAGTCCATTTTAGACTCCTTTTCCCTCTCCCTCTGTCTCACCTCCCATTATTGGAGCCCCCCAGCCGGTGTCGCAAAGATCAATCGCAGGGCGAGGTGGCTCACTGAGCCCTTGGACGGGCCCGGGTCTTTGGTCCCGTGCCTGCCCTATTATGGCTCACCGGGGACTAAACGCAAGACGGGATTCGTAGAATTATTGACTAGCTGGGAGTGCCATTTGATGGGCAGGGGCGTGAGTATTGAGATGGTGGATGCTCGCTAGGCGAACCATGTCGGCCTTCAGCCTTCAGCCTTGGGGGCAGTGCTGCCTGACGCCTAGTGGGAAGAGGGACGGGACTGGAGAAGCCTTGACCAGATGAGGAAACGGGGAGGGCCTTCGCTCCTTCTCTCATCAGCGGCTTGTCCCGGGTTTGCTCGCCTCCCAGCTGTCAGCATCTGTTTTTCTCCCCCCCGAGAAGCCCATGAGGTCACAGCTGCGGTAGCTACAGACCTAACAGACAAAGAAAATCCAAGGGCCACCACCTGACCTCTGCCACTTGAAGTGATCCATCGCTCAATCTGCACTCCTCGACTGGCCCATTCCCGCATGCGAGCGCCCCCCAGACGTCATTTCCAGGAACACGCCGTCTATTATTGATCGCCGCTGACGCAGAGTCGCTCTGTGAAGTCCTATCAAGAAGGGCGACTATTGAAAACTGCCGGCGGGTGGCTTCACCGAGTGCTCGAGATCCTGGGGCGAACGCGAATGCTTGATAAGACAGGGCTGCGTTGGACCCTGCCTTGCATGGTGTTGTTGTTCCCTACGTAACGTGGACTTGTTCATGGTGATTGCTGAAACAGCGAGAGCCGTGTCCAAAATCCTGTTTTGCATCTCGGACGCATTGACCAGTTGGGGGTGTCGCTCACCTTGACAGCTTGGCGGCGCTGGTGATGATTGGTTTATTGGGCTGAGGCATTGACGAGTGAGACAACAGACAACATATTGATACACAGCCAAGTTTTTTTTTTTTTTTCTCCCAAATGAAACCACGTTGCTTCCCCCACGTTCGTCATTCTGCCATGCCGAGCACCATCATCTGCAAGAGCCTCACTCAGTCTGTCTGTCTGACACCATGTTGAGCCACCTAGTAAAGATGGTCGGACGGGTTGCCTCCTGTTGGCAGTGTGTCGTCACACGGCTTCTTCCTTCGCATTCCAGCCACACCACGGCGCAGGTCATCTGAGGGCAATAAGCAGCCAAGGCCGCGCGGAGGATTAACAATCAGAGGCGCCATCGGCTGCAATGAATAGCATCTGTTCAAGGCCTCCAATGTCCATCTCAGGAGTGCATCGCGATCTGCTGCAAACATAACGCTGTCGGCTCTGCTTGGCTTCCTTTTTGGGTGCCACCCTGCATCAACGTGGTGTTTTGGACGCAAGAACCATGTGCCGGGGCAAGGAAGCGACTGGTGGCCATGCCCTCCCCAGCGCGAACCGTTTCCACGATGAGGGCTGAGCAGTGTTGATGTTCCTTGCAGCGGCGAGGCAGTGCAAGTGCAGGCCGTGCATGTCCATCATCCCCGATTCCCCACGGCCAGGGCACCGTTGCAGCACCAAGACGGCACATGTGGATAATGGAGAATAATGGAGAGGAGCCTCAATGTAAGTATGTGGAGTAAACTGATTGCCTTGGTCTTTAAAGGCCAACGGATTGGTTTAGCCCTTGCCTGCGCTATTTTCTTCGCGGCCATTTGCTCCTGGGGCAGCCCATCACAACCAACAGCGGGCGCATATTTTCATTGCAAGACGAAGTCATCATGACCCATTTCGTCCATTGTGCTGTGGCGTCCGCTTGCCAAAAAAAAGGTGGCTGCTCAGGCGTGTGTGAGTACGGCTGGCAAATCAGGCTCATGCTCATGGGATACGGCATCGTCACGGCCCGCATTGTGGCTTGTGGACAGACTCTGGTGTTCTGGTGTGGTCTGCATTTTTTCTGCTGTGAGTGAGACAAGGGGGAAGAAGCCCCTGGCCTTGAAGCTACTGGTGCGAAGAGTGAAGCAGCTTGTCAAAATCGGGTTGAGCTGCGCCTCAGCAGTAAACACCACAATCCGGTGCCAATCCGGTGCTTCAAGCATACCACACCCTAGTTCACACCACCAACGGCCCCGAAATTGGCTGACTCTAAACTTGGGAGCATAATCTTGGCCCTCATCTAGTACCCTACTCAGTCCAAATCAGGAAGCATCTTTCCAGTCGCCGCCATCGCTTCCAACAAACACTATGGGATGGCCAACCCCCGTATCTTGACGCGCGCGTCCCCAAACTCGCGCCTTGACCTGTTCCAAACGGCCTCCCGGCCTCGCCCGGCTAGAGAGACGCCAGACATGTTGGGTGTTTTATGAATGCCCTGCGTCATTCTGCATGACTTTACAAGGCTTGTGAGCCAGTTGCCCCTTGTACTGTTGAGCATGGGCGCCAAGTGAGACATGACTGAACCGACAGACTGGTTGCTCGACGTCTCATTTACCATGAAAGAGGTGTCGCACACGCACCAATTTTGCCACGCCTATCGTCTGCATGTGTACGGAGTATGGGGGTATGTACGGAGTCAAAGCAAGCACCCTTCGTGTATCGCGGCTGCACAGTCGGCAAGCAGTCATCTCCAAGCGGCAAAGTACCCACCATCAGTCGCGATCGGCAGCATCCCAGGCTCAGCACACCCCAAAACATCCCCCCGATGAGCTCACGCCATGTAGGTGCAGTCGGGGCCGCTTAGTGTGCGAAGTCAGCAGCTTAATAAAGCTAGTTACCGAGCCCTCTGGCGTGACTATCGTTTCGACTGATCAATTCCTGCCCCGGCTTCAAACGTGCCCACGTGCCAGTCTTTTCTCCAGATTTGCCACCAGTCAGCCTGGCATACTACTATGACCAGTCAGGATTTACGGTGGACCCAGGCCGTTTCGAGTTCTAGACAAGGCAGCATGGTTTCTTCTGTTTAGGACTTTGCCCGTGGCAAAGACGCCGTCGTGGCAGATAACAGCCGTGCCCTGCTAGCTCTTGCAGATTTATTCATCTGCCTATAGGATGAGAGCCGCGTGGTTACTTTTCGTCTTGCCTCTTTGGCAGTATTGGTTAGCATTTCCAAGATTGCTACACACCTGCAAGGACTCTGAGGCCAAAGACAGCAAATTCGTTTCGTCATAGTCAACGTGCGTCTGTCTCGGGTCTGCCACCTTTGTCCCAAGGCAACGTGCGAACCACTTGCCATCCACTTACATCATCAGGGCGAAAGGTTCCGATACATGCCCTCCGCATGACGAATCTATTGAACCCATCCCTTCAAGTTTGTCAAGGCATCCGTACTCGCCACATTTCCCTTCCCGCATTGCGTCTTCCGGGTCATGTTCTTCCTCCCATCCCAGTACGTAGTTTTCAGAGTCGCAACTCTTCCATTCAACTCCCATCTGCCACCCATCCAAGGTCAACGTATTCACCCTCTGAAATGTCGTTTTCCGCGAAGCTCATATGCGCAAGCACTCCAATTCGCGACCGGGTGCGTCATGGCATCACGGGAAGCAAGTTTGACCTATGGACACTGCTGAGGTAGGGTTGGTGATGTAGATGCCTCCAAAAATGTATATATAGTCTCCGTCGTGATGAGGATTGAACTGAAAAGATTACACAACAATGTTAAACCATCTTTTAAGAATCATGCTTATTCAACGCTCTATTGAACACATGGTAGCTTGAATGATGCCAATACCCATATCCAGAGCATTGCATTTAATGTACTTATTGTAGTTTTTGGCCTTTGGCTGTAAGTGTAATGTGAGACCTACCCTGTAATTATTATAATGTAGAATGTAGTGACCTGTAATGTAATGTAATGTAATGTAATGTAATGTAATGTAATGTAATGTAATGTACTGTAATGCTCTGCCCATATCTGCCCAATTCACAGATAGATGTTTCCCCTACCCTACAGTTTCCCCCCTTTCGCAGCGACATTGGTTTAAAACAAGAGAAATATGCATAAAATACAGTTGTGATGTACACGGTCACGGTAATACAATTTTCACAGATTCTGACACTGCAATGGACAAGTTTTCAAAATGGGAAAATAAACCAAGAGTCCTGAGATGAGAATGGAACAAATTGTCTCATATATAGAGCCGTCTTGAGCAAATAGAGCCAAGAGATGCCCTGTCCAATTTGATACAATATTACAAAATTAAACAGTGTCCAACCATGTTTCCATCCACACAAAACAAGCTGTCGGCACTGCAAGGTAAAACTTTTGGAGCACCACCATCAAGTCGATGGCCACGATGACTTTTGAACCGCGATAAGTATAAGCGACCAATAACAGGGCACAGGCGTCCCATCAGCAGTAGAGCCTGCCGTTCTGATCGACGGCGGTGAAGCCCGAGACGCCAAAGGGATCGGGCTTCTTCATGGCGGCGTCGAAAAAGGTCAGGGGCGAGGGTCCGCCGGCCTGGGGGTTGTTCTTGGGGTCGAGCGGTTCGAAGCCCTTGCTGTGCTTCAAGTCGTAGGCGAGGGTCACGTTGCTGGGCAGGTTGGGGCTGCTGTAGAGGGTGCAGGAGCGCTTGCCGCCGTCGCCCTTCATAAAGGTGTGCTTCCAGACCCAGTTGTTGCAGCTGGTCTGGCTCTGGAGGCACTTGGCGACGCAGTCGCAGGCGGACCTGAAGCCGTCCTTGAAGAAGAAGTGGCGCTCCGTGACGACGCCCGTCATGTCGATGCCCCGGAAGTAGCGGACGCAGCCGCCCTGGTTGGTCGGCGCCTGCAGGGTCGGGAAGCGGCGCTTGGTGACTTGGCCCTTGCAGATGGCGTAGTTGGAGTAGCTGTTGGCGCTGGGGAAGATGTCGGCCGGATCGCGGCGGGCGGCGACGGCGGCGGCGACGGTGCCCGGTGCCGTCACGCAGAGGACGGCGACGACTGCTTGGAGGAAGTGCATCTTGGGGATGGCTGGCAATATCACAGACTTGGTGCCGACGCTGGAGTTGGATCCTGCTGGGGGACGGGCGCGCCGGGATGCACGGCTCGATGCATCTATATAGGCTTCACGACCCGGCGCGGGCGGCCTCGGAAGAAGGCTGCCTCGCCGGGGGTCGAGTCCCTCCGCTACCGATGCTACCGATGGCAGTCACGCTGGTGCCATGATGCGGAATGGCGATGGAGCACAGGGCCAGTTGCGTCAGTGGACGTCTGGTTGGCGACGGCCACATGATTCCATTGGCAGAGGACCACGAAGCCAACGCTGGAACCTGGAACAGCCAGCCCTGTAATCTGTCGCGGCAGGTTCCTCGGAGAATTGGCGTCTCGTGTTGTCTGGTGCGGTGGCGTCAAGGGTGCCGAGATGCCGCCAAATGGCTTTCAAGTCTAGTCCACACATTGTCTCGGCTGGGGCCGGCACTTGGCATGGCTTTGTGGCTATCTGCCGGCGACCTGTCTCGATACACGTGGCGCTGAAAGGTGTAGAGCGTTGTATCCGATGTCTGCCAGGCAATGACGCGCCGTGTACGTGATGCCGCCTCTGCTAAGGAGCAGTCAACAAGTGGCAATGGAGCGGCGCAGCTTTCTTCACATGTTTGTTTCCGAGGCCTGAAGCTTATGCTTGGATTGAGCTTCATGTGCTGTGCTGCGGCTACCGTAAACAAGGCCAAATGTCCTTGGCCATCAAGACCATGGTTTGCCACTGCAACTCTTCCAGGCAAACATTTCATGTATATAAAACCGGCCAGGAGGATTGTCAAGAGCCTCCGAGGTACAACAACTTCAACTTGGCCTGCTGCACCTGCAGTATAGCCATTTGGTCCCATTGCTTGTAGAGCCAACTGCGTCATGATGCTTATGTCTCATGCAGCCACTCGGCACCAGTTGTGGCGGTCCTTTGTGCGTCGTCCATAAACGCCACCGATGAGCACCTTGTCACGGTAGTTTTAAGCAGCTGGGAGTAAACAGTCAACAGCCAGGTCAACAGCCCGGCCAATGGTGGTGATACGTAATGTTACACGGTCCCAACCCCACATGCTCCATGTCTTTGCTGTAGCCGTGACTACCGACTTGACACTTGTTCATGTGTCCCACTGCCTGGCTAGTCAGCGAGTATACTTGGAGGATTCTGACAGCCTGCAAGCTCTTTGCGGCGTCACTCTCCCCGTCGCCGTCCGCCGACTTGGTCATTCTTCTCTCCGTCGGCGGGCACAACCTCCCTCGTCTTCCCCCACTTGAAGTCGTCTGCGTACAGCAGCGAGTAGACGAGAATGACCATGTTGATAACCGGCGACGTCATCAAGTGAATGACGAAGCCCACGAAATACTGAAGCCTTTCCAGGTTGTTCCTGGGCAGCCAGAAGCCGATGCACAGGGAGTAGACCTAGTTGGACTGTCAGCGCAAACGGGACGCTCAACTTGGGGAAGACGAGACACGACGGTGTTCCTCTTACATATCTGATCCAGAGCACGCTCATCAGCCCGACAAAGGCCCCGTCGTCAAAGGCGCGGGCGCCCTTCCTGACAAACAGGGCGAGGAGCTGTGCGACGGCGGCAATGATGAAGGGGGTGATGGCCCAGGTCATGACGGCGACGACGCTCTGCAGGCGCTCGACGAGGATGATGCCGGGCCTGAAAATCATGACAAACTCGTTGGAGATGCTGCCGAGGGCCCAGCGCTTGCGCTGCGACAGGAACACGGCCCAGGTCTGGGGCACAATGGTGAAGGCCTTGGAGCGGAGGGCCTGGGCGGTGCGCTTCTTGGGGAACAGGCTGAAGACGATGGAGGCGTGGATGCTGTCCTCGGAGTAGTTGCCCATGATCTGCTGCGTCATGACGTCGTTTGGCTTGGGGCAGTAGCCGAAGCGCTCGCGCAGGACCGAGTCGCCAAACGTGGCCTCGTCCACCTTGATCAGCTGGCAGCAGCCGGGCAGGCAGTTGACCTTGCCCGTGATGCGGGACTGGAACATGCGCCGCAGCCCCTGCGTCTGCGAGTACTCGACCGACTGGTACAGCGACCACAGGCCAAAGTTGCCCCCGTCAAAGTCGACGCACACGTGCCCGCAGACGCCCACGAGCTTGGGGTCCCTGCGGATCGCCCTGACCATCTCGGCCACGCAGTCGTCGTCGAAGACGGTGTCGGCGTCCATGCCCACGAGGTAGTCCACGTCGCCGAGCCCGTTGTCCAGCAGGCAGTTGCCCAGGTACTCGAAGAGCGCCCTGTTGAACATGGTCACCACGCTGCCCGGCCGGCTGTTCTTGAAGTGGTACAGGAAGGACCGCGCGAAGCACAGGCTGTCGCGCTTGCCCTGGTTGTACCGCTTGCCCACGAACACGAAGGGAACGTCCCTGTACCGGCCGACGCGCGTGTCGACGGGCATGAACAGGCCGTCCCTCGCGCGGTATCCGTTGTCAAAGTGCCGAGAGACGCCCGGCTCCAGGATGTCCTCGAGCAGGTAGTCCTGCGTCGTCTTCTCCATGCCCGGCCCGCGGACGTTGCCGTCGACAATGATGAGTATCAGCCGCGGGTGCTGGCCAATGTCCCTCTGCGTCACCAGCGAGTCGAGGGACCGCGCTATTTCGTCCCTGGTCTCGTTGTAGCAGGGCAGCAGCAGCACCATCTTCTCCGGCGACGCAGGCGCGGCCGCCTTTGCCCTCCGCCAGCCGCAGAGAATCTTGGACCAGACCACGTGGCACACGATGCACACCACCATGCCCGCCTGCAGCATCGTGTTGCAGCTCAGCAGGACGAGGAAGAGGTAGTTGGCTTGCGGCACCAGGAGGCTGATGGTGATGAGGGCCGAGTTCAATATCACGAGCCCCGTGATGAGGGCCCATTTCTGGATCCGCAACAGCTCCTTGGACACCCTCTTCAGCTCCTCTTCCGCGTTCCACCTCAGCTTGGCCTCTTCCTGCTGCAAGTCTCCCCAAAGAGAGGCGTTGGAAGCCGGGAAGCGCGATTCAAGAGACGTTGCCGACTCGACGGACCGTGGCGTCTGTAATCCTGCCGCATGGCGTGCTCCGCGAGCAAGAGTCTACCAAAGCTGCTGTTAGCACGTCGGAAGAGAGCAAGAGCCAACGGCGGAAATGTGTACCAATTCGCTCGAGTTGGGCAGAATCGAGTCTGGGCCTCGGAGCAAGCCCTTGACAGGGAGCGTTGGCGAATCTCTCAAGGAGCTGGGCAGCGGCCAGTCGCCAGTGGAGCTCTTCATCGTGAAGAGGAATCTAGGTGTGAAGCTAGAGACGGCAGCCGGCTGGAGGGTTCCTCAGTATCAAGTTTCAATATGCTCACGAGTCGGTGCTGGGACGGGCCAAAAAGGTAATGTGCGCGCTTCAAGACTGTCAATCATGTCCGACGATACCGGCGCCTTGCCCAGGGGTTTCTCTTTCATGGCGAATTCCTTGTCTGGAAATGGTGAAGCTTTCAGAAATGCGCCGGAAACAAGCAACTGTCCTGCCCTGCGATAAACGAGCAAGGTTGGACCCTTCACGTACGGGCCATGGCCCAAATGGAAGTGGTGTCTATGCGTAGCATTTGACAAAGCTACCACCTAATACGAAGTCCACAAAGTGCCGAATCAGCACGTATATCGCGAGTTTGTGCAACCCAACGCCCGAAACCTTGCCTGAGAGTAGCACCGCGGCTCTTGCAACCTGCTCTGCTGGGCATGACGACCCGCAAATCAAATTGGACAGGGCCCCGTCTGGAGAAAGGGAATGAATAGAAAATCGTGTCCAACAAAGGTAAAACCCGTAATGCAATTCTTTCAAGCGTCGCGAGTCTACGGAATAGCCGTTGATGATGCACCGTTCCGCCAACCCCCCGTGCTTGTGAACCGAGCAGGTGGCTGTTGCAGACTTGGTAGACATGTCGTTGCCAATGATTAGGCATTGATTCATCAAAGATGAAACGAACGGGTTCCCTTGGCGAGGGTCTGCAGGGACGCCCCTTGGCTGTGGGAGAAAGCTGTGCCCGATGCCTCGCGGGGACATTGGTCATCTTAATCATTACACACGGCAATGGTCTGCGTGTCCTCGATGGAGTCACGCCAAGGCCAGTCACCCGAGACGCAGGGCTGCCGTGGGACAGGATGGAGCTGCCGGCATCAAGGTGTGACGTCGGGATTTCGCCATGCGGGAAACGTGCGCTGGGTACACGGCAGTCGAAGCTCGTGTCCAAAGTCTGTTGGTGGTACTTGTGCTACACGCTGGGCAAGGCGTGCTCGAGTTTGGTGCGCAAACGCAGGATTGCCAGTTTCGGCAATGAGACGGCATCTTCAGGGTAATCTCGCTCACAAGGACGTGGAACTGTACAGCAGAAGTATTGTTGGCTGAATAATCTTGTACCTGCTTCTCGCACCATTTTCCTTGTAGAAGCGTGGGTCGGCATCAATTTGAGCGCTCCCGGCAGTTTACAACTTTGCCCCGCGCTGCGCAACATTTCAGAAAGTGATGGCAAGACACATGTCTGTAAAAGAAATAAAACCAAGTCAAAAAGGAAACAAGCTTTGCTTTACCCCCGCGCATCCATCAGCGGCCCCGTAATAGAAACAGGTCTACAGCTACTTATTAAGGCCCATGTCGCACTTGAACGAGACGGCTTTGTAGGTTCCCAAGTCTGCGATACCGTCAGCCGGAATCTGCCAGGGGGCGCCACCACATTCCGCGTCGCTGGACTGGTTAGCAATAGACCTATTCCGTGTACCAATGCCAAGTTTAAAAAAACACTCACTCAGAGAGCGTGCAGGATACGCCATCTTCCGTTTCCGCCTTGGCGGATGCAACGCCCGCAGTCACCTCGGCCTCGTCCAAGGCGGCTATAAAGAGTTAGTTTGGTGGATGCTACATGTACAAGCGGCAGCAAACCATACCGCACACGCCGAGCTTCTCAACAGGATGCTCTGTACAGGTCCCTCTAAAGTCTGGTCCGGAACAGAGTCAACTCATTGGTGGCGGTGGCGGCTCCATTTGGCGAGCAATAGTCGCAGCCTGCACCGATATGCCGGCTTGGAGGCCAGCGATGACTGCAACAAGTCGAGGGATGCGCATGCTAACAGGACTGGGTGGACGGTTCGTAGTCCTTTCAAGAAAGACTTACTACGCAAGGCGGAAACCTGCCATCTTGTACCCGAATTGTAAAGCTCTTTGGCGTTTCCGGACACCGCTTTTAGAACACCACTTGCGACAAATCGAGTCCGCTTTGCTACGACCAAAAAGCGGTGTATTCAAGACATTCCAACCGCTAGACATGCTAGCAGAAAAAGAAACTGAAAGCCCTGAATGAGTCAGGAAAATCAAGACACTGCGCTCGACTAGTGTGACCATGGGTCTTGTCTACTGGATTCTTTGGGTCACCTCGCGTGTCTCGTCGACCGATGGCGGTTCAGTACTTGGTTTTGGTACGCCGTGTGTCAGTTCACGCTCTCTAGCCATTTTGTATCGCTACCCGCGGAAATTCAGCCATGCTCGGCCTGGGTGTTAAACTACCGAATCAGCCCAATCGGCTGTTGCTTGTCGGTTAATGACGTGTACCCGTCGAGTGTGCGTTGACAGATTGCTGAAGAGGGAGGATATGAGCCAATCACGTCTCTATCCCCGTCGTTTGAGACTCAACGTGGTCCGTAGGCATCCCAAGATTCTGGCAAATAGTATCACTGTCAGAAAGTGACCATGACGCCCCAGGCCCAAGGTAACAAACACGCACGCGCTCCGTGTCATGAACGCGAGAAAATACTGGGTGCAATACGACAATTATTATGCGGAACACAGTCATGGGCAGTGCTCTGAACAAAAAGAAACGGTGGCAGCGACAGGATTTTATATTAGATTTTGCAAGAATTTCAGCACGTCTTTGCGGGTATGAGCCATCAGCTGGAATCATCTCCGTTGTCGTGCAGAGTTTGACGCTAATCTACTCTTAGACTAGAGGTGTCTCTCACTATTCATCTCATGTACTAATACCGCTCACAGACCTGTGGATGCCACATGGATCATGGATGGTAATTCAAGTGCCATTCCGTCTTCATTCTCTGGCGGGCACAATAGAACACCTGTTCCATTACGTCTTGCTACAGGGGAGACGAATTATCACATGACCTTTTGCATCAGTAGCTGGCTAAAGCATTATCCGTTGCTCGTGTAAGTGGTGGATTAGACATATCAATCTACTAAACTTGGCTAAAATTGAATGAAAAAAGGTTCCACAAAATCATCAATAAAACTAAGTGTCGCATCGGCCATATTTTGCCTGGCATCCCTCGCCACAATACCCCTTGTCGCTACCACTGTTGAAGCGTCAGTAGCCAAACTGGCGAGAAACCCGTGCACCAGGAACACATACCAGTATCCATACTTTGAGCAGCACGGTCTACCCGAGAAATTGATGCAGGTGGCAGAGTACCGGACGCCGCATAGCCCGTTTGTTGTATCCCCGATGCCTGGCAGGGTCGGGTCGCAGTCTCCAAAGTCGTTGTTACACCCTGTACCACAGAACTCGGGAGTTGATCCGCTAGTGTGCCAAGGTCAGTAGAAAGCTAATGCTTGCACAAGATGGATTGGCTGAGAGACGCGGCGTACCAGTATCCATAGTGACTGCAGCAATTTCCAAAACCGGAACCTGGACAGATGTGTCCTGTACCTCCGCCGCAGCGCTGGTTGGGTGAGATTTTGCTGGATGGCGTTTTTATTGGTTCTAAACATGAAGGTTTCCTTCTGGAATTCCGTGCCGTCTTGGACGAGCTGTCTGTGGAGCGGTACCAGTTGTCTCTTGGGTCCCCCAGGCATTCGCCCACCGTGACGAGCTTGTAACCCCGTTCTCTGGCAAGCTTCACCATGAAGGGAGTCAAGCTGTAAACGGTTTGCTCGTGCACATCATGTGCGAGCACAATGTACGAATTTTGCCCCGAATCTGGCGACAGTCCGCTAGAGTAGCGGTCTTTTGCTCTTTGAATGAGGGCCGGATCGTCATACATGTAGTCTTTGGTGTCCAGGTTGGCCGAGATGGCATGGTACCCGAATTCACGCATGGCATCCTGACATCCAGATGCCGAGGAGCAGTCTAGGAACGGCGGTCTCAGGTAGCTCGGTATCCAGCCAAAGATGTTGCGGATGGCCATTTCGTTGTGAATTATTTCCGCGCGCCGCACCGTCTCATTGACCTGGCTCAGGTCACGATGAGTCCATGTGTGGCTGCCAATCTGATGACCTGCGCTGTACATGCGGCGCAAGATTTTCGGCCAGGCCGTCGAAGAGTCGTCAATGTGCCCTTTTGCCCGGTTGTCGCCAGTGATGAAAAAGGTTGCCTTGACATCCAGCTTGTCCAGCAAGTCCAACATTTCTGTAGTGTAGGAATATGGACCATCGTCAAATGTTAGAGCTACCATGCCCGGCCGCTTGCAAGATGAGAGTATCGGACCTGATGCGAAACATTAGCACAATGAGCATACGCGGATTTCCTCCAAGGAGCGTACCATATGGCACATCTCCAACTCGTGGACGAGGAATGCTTGAAGTATCACTACCGCCTGGAGGAACTCTGAGGCCCCAATTGGTCATCTAGGTGCTTTCAAAAAAGACCAAAGATCTGACGATGAAGCTCACAGTGTATCGCATGTATGGCTATAGTCGAGTTGACACTGAGAGCCAGAGCAGTATTCCGGCGTGGATCCGCAGAAGCCCCCCTCGGAACAGCATGAACCTCTCTCGCATGACCCTTCGCCAGGACCGCACATGGGCGCTTCACTCAAGGCTGGAGCGCGAGCGAGACGGGATCCTTGGGCGACGTTGCAGCACAGAACAAATAGGAAGACAAATCTTGACGCCATTGCGACTGATTTGATTTCCGAGAGCTTCCCAAGAGGCGCTGCGAAGCGATTCCTCAGGAGATGAAGTGCGACAAGATTCTCGTTGTTATTTGATCTCGCCGATGCTTGGGGTAACTGCATACAGTGCCTACCTAGTTTATGAAAGCAGCTGAAGTCGGGCGAGTTTCCGTGGTGGTGGTCGTGACTCGTGACGTGCCTCTCACGTGCCTGGTTGCATATTCGCTCCTGCCCAAAGTTTTCAGCACCATCACCAGCATCAGCATCAGCATCGTCACTTTTATTTCTTCTCCTTTTCCTGCTTCTCCGATAATCCACCCGCACCATATGAGAGTCGTGTTCTTTCGTTGCGAGCCTCCATCTTTTCCATCGTCTCTCTCGCATTGGTCCGTCTCACCCTCATCCCACACTGTGGCTCATGTGATGCTAGCCAAATGCTCGTATTACCTGTTTTGTGCATCCGGTTGAACTGACGCCTCCCAATCAGCATCGGTCAGATTCTATACAGTAGCCTCGTAAATGTCGGGACCACGCAATAGTCCCCATGCTAATCAAGAGGAGAAGGAGGCGCAGAGACTGTGACCATGTGAACCATCTCGACGAATCGGGACCAGTATCAAGGTTTAGGCAGTTGCACACAGTTCCCCGGGCTCTCGATGGACGAACTTGCAGAATAGCCCTCCATCTTTAGGCAATCTGGATTCATATCCGACTTTACGCATAGTGATCCGAGTCTTGGCTGACCAACCGGGCGCCTCGTAGTGAACACGAACCAAAAGGTACACAGGAACCCGAGTTTTAAAATAGACTTTTATTTTCTCTCCGAGATGAGCACAACAATACCTCTATCCGGATCCCGCAGCGTCATCCACACCGGTCAAGATACCAAGGTAATCCAACATTTGCAGTGCGGGCGTCGCAGAGTCCGTTTGGATAGGAACTGAAAGTGGGCAGGGGAAGTGCTCTCCGGTCACGACGGGTGCAACACTGATTCACGAGTTGGTGTTACATAGCTACACAACTGCTTTGCGTTGCCAATCCAGTCTATGCCGATCATGTCGTAATATGCAATACTCGTATGAGGCAGCAGGGGTAAGTCGTTTCGCATATTCACACCCATCCAGTACACCCAACCACACATCAGTACGAAAACAAATGCTTTAGATCCGACGCATAAGAGCTCAATGTTGACCCGTCTGAAAATGTCATTTATACGACCGTTTGTGTATCATGCAAAGCTATCTAGCCATATAAGCTGGTCTGTTGCATTGACCATAAACTTGGCCGCTTGCATTTAGCACCTTCAAGACGGTGCTGATTGGCCCTCAGAATCAAACACCATCCGGACGATTCATCCAACACCGGCATGAACGGAGTACTTGTGCGGCCTCTATTCTCTTAGCCCACGCCTGAAAAACATGCTTTTTGCATCCTGGGATATCCCGGGAAGAGCTTGCATCTCCGGCCAGTGAGAGCAAATGCTGGCATACTCCTACACTGCTCATTCGTCGCGACTTCTGGTATCGGTTGTTGGATTGTGTTTGACTCGTGTGCCTGAAGCAGATGACAGTTCCACGCAAAGATGTGTCCCGTAGGCCAACTGCTGATTACGAGAAATCCATACACTTGTACGAGAGTCATTTCTCGTTTGTTACAGAGGCATTTGACTTGGTGGCAGCGGGTAGCGGCAAGAGCAGTTCTCCCTCGACTCGCCATGCTATAAGTAAGCGGCATAATTTATGTCAAGATGGTTGCAATAATCCTCGGGGTAGCTTCCTTGGTCAAGTCAGGAGCCAACTTCACGAGCAACTCGCATCGCAATGCTAAACGACAAATTCGCCCCCGAGTTTGAAATTGGTGGCTGTACGTTCAATGAACCACAAGTAGCCGCATTCGAAGAGGACCAGATGGTTCCTTTTTCCTTCACAACTCGTTTTCGATATGATCTTACACCTCCAAGTGAGACGGCCGAGTTTGACCAAGACACTCTTCAGGTCACGGAACCCACCGAAGCCATAGACTCGACGGTACAGCCTCTCATTGCAATTATTGGCGTCGGCTATGTTGGACAACACCTGGTCCGCGTCTTCTCAAAAGGCTATGATGTGATTGGATACGATATTTCGGAAACTCAAATTGACAATGTGAAGAAGAGCTTCCAAGACAACGACAGAGTGAGATTCACAACCTGCCCAGGGGAGCTTGGGATGGCGACACATTTCCTCATTTCGGTGCCGACGCTGCTGCTCCCAAACAAGAGCATTGATTTGTCCTCTTTTCGGAGCGCCCTGAATACTCTGGCGTCAGTCGCCCGAGCGGGGTCAACAGTCGTCGTGGAGAGCTCCGTCGCCGTCGGAGTCACTCGACGGCTGGTTGGACCACTGGCATGGGAGAAGGGCTATTTTGCAGGCATGTCGCCTGAGAGGGTTGACCCAGGGCGAACAGAGCCGCCTGCACATGCCATTCCCAAGATTGTTTCCGGCCTTGACGACGTGGTCCCAGGCTCACTAGCCGCCGTGCACGAGCTGTATTCCAAGGTTTTTGACAAGGTGGTCCCCGTGTCCAGTCCAGAGGTGGCCGAGATGACGAAGCTGTTCGAAAACTGCCAGCGGATGGTATGCGTAGCCTATGCAAACGAAATGGCCGATGCTTGCGTCACACATGGCATCGATCCATTCGAGGTCTGCAACGCGGCCGCCACCAAGCCGTTTGGCTACATGCCCTTTGTTCCTGGGCTCGGGGTGGGAGGGCATTGCATCCCGGTCAACCCGTACTACCTACTATCCAACAACAGCTTTCCCATCCTGCAGGCGGCGACGGAGAAGATGGCCACCCGACCCGGCGAGATTGCACGACGAGTGGTTGCGAGATTGTGCAATGGAGCGGGTCATCGCCGGCCTCGCGTGCTGGTCGTGGGAATGGGCTTCAAAGCTGGGCAGACGCATTTGACAAATTCTCCGGGCCTGGAGTTTGCCAAGAATTTGCTTCTCTCTCAAAAGGTTGAGGTAAGCTGGGCCGACCCCTTGGTGGCTCAGAGCTCCATCCCGCAAATACCTCGAATGCGTGACGAGTGCTGGTCCGTGGAATCACTCGAGGCGCGTTTTGAGCTGATGGCAGTGGCGTCCAAACCACATGGTTTAGATATGACAATACTGGGACAGCTGCGAAAAGTCCAGGTTGAGTTGTGGTGTCCTTGAGGCCAAACAAATGGGCAAATAGTCAAGTTGCGTGGATCATCTCGCTCATGGAGTAATTGGGTTTCACGGGGACTGTGCAGAATTTGTAGGTATTGTCAAGGTTCAAAGTGTACTGGCAGTTCTGCCATCAAGGCCTGCTGGCCGGTCGAGGCCGTTCTGTTGGTACAATTCATTCACTCATGCGTGCCATGCCAGCCAGCTGGAGCGACAGCCAGGGTTGCAAAACACACCATGTGAGCTTTATCCAAGTCACTGCATAAAAGTACCAAGCACAACTTACCTACTCCCAACATTTGAATATGAGGGAGCGTGTAGCCCTTGCCAGGAGTACAAGGCTGTGAATTTCTTCTTACGCCAGTAGTAGGCAAAGTGGTGCGCTTCTCTTCCCCACTCTGCTGTAAAAAGGGATTCTGTCTATACAAGGCAATACGGCTTGTCCAGAATATACCTAGCCTCGTGTCATTTAACGACCTCCTCCACACAGCTCTGTTACCAAACCAGCCTGCTGTTGAATAAATATTGTACCATGGCTGTCTTGTTGAAGGATGGAGAGGCGTGACTGGAATCCCTCTACACCTGTTCTGCCGTGGACAAGGTTCGTCATCAACAACTGCCTTGCTGTTGACTCACAATGACAGGGCATCAGAACATGCCAAGCCGCACCATCAGCTGCATCCATCAAAAGGAGAACCGACACTACTTCTCATGGATAGATGCGTCCCTTGTTTCGGAGTCTGCTGATTTTGTTTACCTGGCTCTTCCCGTTGGCGGCGGGACACGAGGCGGTGCTCTGATGATGCAACAGTGATTTGCTCCGTGGTTACTTTGCTGAATTCCTTGTGGCCCAGGGCTGCCTGGCTGGCCGGTCCGCCTCACCGCGTGTACTGGTCCGACCGGGAATCCATCATTGAACGTCCCTCTTCCATGATTGGCTTCTCATTTGGCGTCGCGGAAACGGCCATTGGGATCTGCTTTACTAGATCCAGCTCCGTGTGCAAGTCGCCATGGCCTCGTGACGTTATTTTGTACATGGTGGCCTTGATTGTCTCTAGCGTTCACTCCTCTCATCCGTCTAGGGACGCCAAGATCATGTAGTATTTCAACATGACGTGCCACGAGCTGAGTCTAGGGACGCCAAGATCATGTAGTATTTCAACATGACGTGCCACGAGCTGAAGAGCGCTATCCAACGTGTCGGATTTCAGCTTCATGGGCAACTACGCCTACGGATGTACCTCTCGCTTCGAGAGGCGACGCACATGGAATATGTAGCTTGCGGAAAGTCATGGCGTAGCTCTTGAGCAGCGGACTGCTCAGTTGATTGTGAAGCCTCGTGTTGAATTGTAATGGTTTAAATAGCAAACCGGCGCTTCCTCAAGTCCATGTCAAGTAATGTCCACCTCATTAGGTTCGTATGATACAATCGCGATGTGGTATGCCAATCCGTAGAGGTACGAGGGATGATGCCGGCGTCAGTAATGGACGACGATGGTTAACAGGTCTGTGTGTGAAGATGTATGCCAACTGAGGGACAAAAGCTGCTGCAAGATATCATGTTGCTACATCTAACTGGTCCACGATATGGCAGCACACTTGGGCAGCTTCTCAGTCACCAAAAGATGACTAGTAACTTATCCGTCATTTCTGTATTCGCTGCTCCGTGTAAACGAAAACACGCGGCTATATTACTCTCTTCCTCTCTCTCAATTCTGACAGCAAAATATATACTAGAGAAATAAAATTATTTGCCTTGATTAGGCAGGGACTTGATGAGCTTGTCAAAGTTCATAATGCTGTCGTACTTTCTCAAATCCGTCAACGCATCTGAGATCTTCTTGGCCATTGCGAGCTCGACAATGCTGTTCCTACGGCCGAGTAAATTCTCTGCATGACTGAGGGTTTCAGTAAAGTAAAGTTTGGCCACGCTCGTGATATGTTTGAAGTAATCATTTTCGAACTCCAACCAAAAGGAATCCATGCCAGGGAGCTTCCACCCCATTTTCCCGTACCGTGTTGCTAGGCGTATTGCCGCGATGATGCCCTTGAACTTGGCGACAACATCGTCGTCGTTCATGTACTCGAATACAGCAGGGATCTGAACAAGAGAATATTGTTAGCAGCTGATCATGTAGTGAGCTTGGGCCAGGGGGGTAGGCTTATTCTCGCCCAACACTTGCCTCTCGAAGGTTGTTTATCAGGTTGGTGGCCTCTGTCGCAGCGTCAGTGCCTGTGACCAAGGCCAGTTGGCCCCGGACAGTGTTTAACGCAATGGGACGATGCGATCCAAAGATTTTGCCTTTCTTGGAGTTGATGCCTCTAGTAAGCAATGCGAAGGGATCAGGATTCTTGTTCGAGCCCAATGTGGAGAAGAGAAGATCGTTCAAACTCTTTGGTTGAGAGTTATCCGGCCCCAAGCCAGGGAAACTCATCTCCCCAGCAGAATCCCACACCTTGGCAATTAGAAAGGGATCTACTGGCATGGTGTGGGCAACGGCTCCGGATGGCAACACACCCGTCAGATATGATTCGATGAAGCGAACAATGACTTGTATCTCAACAGGATGCTCGGTTTGCAATTGCGTCCATCTTTGTCACCTGCTGTTGTCAGTAATTCGGCAAGCTGTGCGGCGTTGATTCTCTCTAGCAAAGGCGTCTGAGTGCATACTGCCTTGGCCATTCTGTAGACAATGGGCTGAATTAGCACAAACAGAGCCTTCAAGTCCGCGGTGCTGGGCCCATGTCCTTACTTCCACGCCAATGGCGCATATTTGTTCTTCAAAAACCACTTTGCTTGCTGCGACGAGGCCAGATGAGAGGCAGCTTGCCACGCTATATTTAGGGAACTCCCAATGCTGGGTAGAAGCTTCCCAACCAAGATGGTGCCCTTCCTCGGTGAACGTTCTTCAAACATGTGGTACATGTCTCCTTGTGTTGAGCTGATGGAGCGTCGACTGACCGAGTCCGAATCCGAGTCCTCGTCGTCGTCCTCATCCTCGTCCTCGCACGACAATGTATCCGCGCAGCTGTCCTCACCGCTGCACATGAAAGGCGATGCTGCCTTGATGTAGTCTTTGTTCGGCTCACAGCAGAGAGACTTTTTTCTCCCGACTAATGGTCATGTTTCACCATGTCAGCAAACTGAGCTCTCGTAAACTTCATAAGCCGGGCGGGCCATGAAGCCACTCACAAAGGCAATTCACGCCTCCATCGCCTATGTTATCTGTCGCCAGGGTCACATCCGTGTCATCACATCTGTTCTCAGCACAGCTGCCTTTGCCAACCCAATGGCAGTCTGTAAAGGGCCTTGGAAGACTGCCTAGCTTGCAGCAATAACGCTCCCCCCCCTTTGGCCGGCTGCACTTGTCATCAAGGCTAAGGGCATATGCAATTTCCGTTTCGTCAATGATACAGCTGTCGCCGCTGTTGTGTTTTTCCCAATGCGCATCTGGTTAGTTGGTGTGCATCTAAACGTTTGCCCGTGCAGCACATACCAGTCTGTCCAGTGGCAAGTCTCTCTCATGGGTGCAACGTCCTTTGAGTCGCAGCAAAATACCTTGGTCCCGTGCGAGCAAGTCCTTGTGTCAGATTCATCAGTCATCTTTCCCAGAGTCGATTTCCCCCCAGCCAATGATTCAAACAAGGTCAATTCGCCTTCATGACATTGGCCATTGCACCATGTAGCTCCGCCGGTGCCACCTCGCCAGACACAATAATTTGGTATGCCGTCTGATGGACAACAAATGCGTCTTCCATACCGCTTGCCCTGTGTAAAAGTGAAAGGAAAGAAGGAGGATCAGCACATGATGGACAGATGAAACATGGATTTGACGCCGCCGGTGGCCTTCTTACAGATTCGTCCTTCCAGCCACACGTCTGTGCATCGAAACCCACGCTCGTGTAGCCAGCTTCACAGTTGCTCGCCTGTGGATTGTCCATTTCCCTACATGATTCTTGGCGATAGCACTTTTTACTAAACTGTTGGTCCCACACGAATGAGGGTACCATTTTGTCAACGGTCACATATTTGCTCAAGTCGATATCGGCGAGGTTCTTTTCGATCTTCTTGCCCAACAGTGCTTCATGGGCTGTCCATTCGTAGTCATCTGTCAGATGAAATATACGTTAGTCGGAAACCTGGCACAGTGGTCATGTCGAGGAGTAATACGTGCCGAGATCGGATGCCCAAATCAGAGAACCAGAGAACCCAACATCATTGGCCCAGTCAATCTTCTGCTTAAAGGTGTCCTTGTCGTCAAATGAGATCCACTGGTCATTATCCCAGGACAGATACTTGACTGCAGCAGCTTCATCGTGAATCACTCTGGAGTTTGGATTCTTCTTCAGGATATCTTGTACTTCGTAGTAGGCCAAGTAGCCGCTCGTGCTGGTGCAAACGCCGGGTTTCGCCCCCTCTTTGAACGGACAGCCTGGTGTGTTGCAGGATGCATCTTGGAGGGTAAAGGCACGGCCGTAGAAGCCAAAGCCTAGTGAAATCTGAGATGGTTTGACTCCTGTCCGCCAGAGTAGTTCGGCAGCAAGTTTGATCTCTGTCAGGTTGGTGTGTGCCAAGACAGAACTTCCACTTCGTTTCGCGGAATTAGCATCGACTCGTCGCTTGGACGGTGTGAAGCTGGCTCACATGGGGTTGTTACTATCCCAAACACCATGAAGATCGTAACTCATCTAGAAGACGGGGTTTGAACGTTAGGCTTGAGTGAAGTCGAGAGGGCTCAAATTATGGGAAAAGACTGACCAAATTCGCCCAGTCGGCGTATTTCAATAGCTTTGGCATATCAAACCACTTGAGGTACCAATACGACGACGGGATTGTAAAGGATATGCCGAGCTTCCTGCCTGACAATTTGAAAGTTTCACGGATTTGATTCAAAAGAAGGGGAAAATTTTCAACGTCATCCTTGTGACCGCCTCTGTCAGAAGCTCCAGGATACTCCCTGAATAACTCGACTGTTAATTCAAAACCATGACACGCAACGGGCGGACAGTTCCCTTACTTACCAATCAATGTCAACCCCGTCAAAGCCATACGTGTCGAGAAAGTTCAAGAGATTATTTGCAAAAATCTGTCTGTTCGTCGAGCTCCTTGCAATATTTCCAAATACCGGCTGAGTCGCAGTCTGGTTGTCGGAAAAGGTCCATCCGCCGATGCTCAACCACACCTGAAGCTGGTTGTTCTTCTCCTTCAACTTTGACATGTCGTCAAACAGGGATGACGGGGTTGCCGCATCCATAGTAGTAATCTTGAACGAAAGTGGGCTGATGAATGCAAAGGCATAGTTGATGTGTGTGAGTGCGTGCACTTATTTGTATCTGCTTAGCTGCTGATTCAGGACAAGGAAGGAGTAGCAAGGCGCACTTACGAGGCAGATCTGCAGGAAGTGTCTGGTGGCACTTGGATCTGGCGCTCCAAGCCTCATAATAGCCGATTACTATCATGTCTCTGAATGAGATGAGTGCTCTACATGTGTTGTTGTGGGTGGATTGTACCTTTTGATAGCACCCGTCCCGTGGTTGAGCCCTCGGGAGGCTTTGGGTGTTCAACGCAGTCGCTCTGACATTTCCCAGTACAAAAGTCCTTGGTGGTACCGCAGAAGCCGAACTCACTACAGCTGTACAAGACAATGAGCATTCCGGGAACGGGTACAGTAACGGTGAAATCAAGGCGCAGGCTCACCAGACGTTCAATGGGCACTTTGTCCCTGGGGCTTTTGCGAACTTGCCGCACTCGGCTGCCGCGTCGCAGTTGGAAACACAACCAGGTCCGCAGTATGTTGGTCCTTGATGAATTCAAGTCAGAATGCGCCAAGTTGAATCTTTGCAGCCGCACATGTCACTTACCATAGCCGCACCATCCACTGGCACCACAGCAGGCACCATTGTGGCAAGGTTTGGCAGCGCTGCAAGTGTAGTCATCTCTATGGAAGAGAGACCTACTGAAGAGTGCGGTTGAGTCTTGATGGCCGAGATTGACCGTCTCCCGGTGTTGGCAATGACGGTTTCGGGGGACCAAAGCGTCACTCCCTCGGGCATGGCGGCTCGAAGCAACGTTGGCAATTGCCAGCAAAACCCAGAGGTAAATCATGGCCAAGAAGGAAACAAAAAGATGGGTGCTTCTTTCCGCTCCAACTCAGCAGAGGGAAATTGATGGAAGGAAACTCTAGTATGGGGGGCTTTGCAGGGTCAGTAAATCGACGCAATTTAAGTAAAAGCGAGTGAAGCAAGCATGGACAATACAAAGCAAGACAGGGAGCTCATTATGCATATTATGCCTCTACGTACTTTTCTTCTCCTTCGGCGCGGAGTAGGGAGACATGTTTCTCAGCTGTGATTTAATTTCCCCAATACGCCTGGCATGCACCATGAACCGAATGAAGCTGTTCGCCGAGACTTGCATGACTCTGATCCGTACTCGGTACTCTGGGTTCAGCTATCGGGCAAGTAGGTCATGACAGCGGGAAGCGACCGAACTCCCCGATAATCCAGCTGCTGCATTACGTTGACTCGGGGCTTGTTTGCCGTAGAGTCACATTGATGGCCTTTTCCAGAGGCCGATGTTGTCAGCAAATGTTGCATTTCAGGGGGGTCGGGGGGGTCTTGGATGTAGAAATTGCTTTATGAAGAGATATCGCACCAATCATGGGCATATGGCATTCGTGGGTGTTGCGGTGTTGCGCACACGGCATCAATGTTGGGTGTCTCATGTTACCCCATAAAAGTGCACGTCAACTGTCGTATTTATAGAAAATGACGAATGAATCAACAGCTTTCGTATCTACTGTCCTGTGCGCCCTCAGGCACACGCTGGTGTGTGTGTGCCCACGTGTGACAAGAGAACCTCTTTGGCTGCTCCAACGTCGTTGGCTTTTAATAGCCAATTAGACAGGAATAAGTGAAGGATGTTAGTAATAAAGCCCCCGAGACATGTTGCACAATTTGCTCAAAGGTGAGTGGGAGCGTGGTGACAGAGATTTCTCGCTACTTGGGCTGCACTTGGGGATACCCAGAGTTATAAAGAAATGAGCCGGTGATGGAAGTCTCGACGAGATTTCTCGGGTTAAAGCTACAATCTCGCACCTCGTATTTGCCCCAATTAAAAAAGTACCATTACAGTCAGGGGATATGGGGCGAGGGCGTCCTCACGGACCTTGGAGCAGCCGAAGAGATTGCTGCGTTACTGCGCGCAGGAGCTTGGGCCATCAGACTTTTTGAATCAGGGGCTAGAATTGAGCACACGGATCAAGTCATTTGGTGGTTTTGGCTTTGGACAAGCTCAGAACAGAACCAGCTTGGGTTTGATGCAGGTTTCCCTGCTCTTCGGACTCCTTAAGAATGGGTTTCGCCATTCCCCAACTTTCCGTGGAATTTTATTGCAACTCGATTCAACCAGCAGATTTTGAGCCAGATGCTCGCCCTTCTTCACCATGTTTCTGCTGAATGCTCTTGTTTACGGCTCTGCTTTGCTGGGCGCCGTGGTTGCCCAACAATTCGAGGGATCTCTTTATCCCTACTACCTTCTGGGCCTGAGCGATGGATGCGTTGAGACGCTGAACACGACTGTCTCAAGCTGTTCCCAGATTTTACGACGACAGACTGACTGGTATGTCATCTTTTCCTCGAGGCAGGCACTCGGGATAGAACTTGGCTGCTAACATGCTGTGAACCCGTCAAAGGGAATCTGGTACAATTAGGATACTTGGTGCAGCTGACCTTGATGAGCTTTGTACAGCAGCTTGTGTTGACGATCTCAAGAGCCTCAGAACAAATATCCAGTCGTCATGCTCTAGTGATGATGTCATAGTTAAAGACGACATTGCTTATCCCGGTTAGTATATGTTTCCGTTTGTATTTGACGAGAGGCTTGACGAGACATGTTGACGAATATTGTGTTAGCCACTTACATGGTGGACATGTATCTCTATACCATGTCATCAACCTGTCGCCGAGACTTGTAAGAGCGCCCCATGTGCGAAACAGCTAAATCATGAATGAAGCCAACTCGAAGCTGACCAGGTCATCCAACGAGTTCTGCCAAGTTCTTGGAGCCCAAGCCGAAAAGAATTCTGATGCAAAGTTTTCCTGCTCGAGCTGCGTTCTGGAGTCTTGGAAGGCTCGGCTTGAATCCATGTTTGGCTATCAAGACAGGGACTCGCTTGCCTCGGTTCTCAGTTCTCAGACATCCCTCTGCCAAGCCACGGGCTATTCTTACACGGCACCAACTCGGTACGCGCTGAATGCCACGGCCGCCCCGGCCCCAACCCCCCTTTGCCAGAGGCCGTACACGGTACTGGCAACAGACACGTGCGCGTCCATTGCTCAAGCGAACCAAATCGCCACGTTTGGGCTTGTGTCCCTCAACAATCTGGGCACGGGATGCGAGGCTCTGCGAGTCGGCATGACCCTGTGTCTCCCGGAAACCTGCCTTTTACACAAGATCACTCGGGGCGATGAGTGCGGTCGAATCGCCAGGGACGCCGACACGACTATTCCAAAGTTGATAGCGTGGAATCCCATGCTCAACCCCGAATGTTCCAACTTTCTAGATTATATTGGCTACAACATGTGTATCTCGTAAGTGCGGATGCGTCCTCTCCCACGCACTTTGGCTCTGCTCCAATCTAACCGTTGGAACCGCCGCCGCCCCCAAGGACTCCTGGAGGAGATGCTACACCTATTGAGGGCGCCAGTCAAACAACTGCCGTCCCCGTGCCCACAAACGCCCAGGGCGAGTCGCAAAAGAAGTGTGCCAAGTGGTACGTGGTGCAGTCGGGCGACGGCTGTGCCGACATTTCAGTCGCGAATGGCATTTCCCTCGCCGACTTTTACTTTCTCAACCCCGGCGTTGACACGGACTGTGCCAATCTCTGGCTGGGCTACGCGTACTGCGTCAAATCAGTAGGCAATATCCAGACTTACTCCAGCTACCCCCTGACGCTGCCCTCGACCTCGTTTACGCGGCCCCCAACGCCGACAGCGACGAGTCCAGAGGAGAGGTTTGTTGTCCCAACCGTTGCCTTGGCTCCGGGCACACTCGGCAACTGCGCAGAATACGGCCGCGGCGTGCCCGTGGAGTGGTCAGATTCAACGTACCTGAGCTCTTGCAATTTCGTCGCCCACGTGTACCATGTCAATGTTTCACAACTTCTTGAGTGGAACCCGTCGCTTTCAAAAGACGCCTGCACATTGAGTCGTGATTTCCAATACTGTCTTGGAATGACTCGGCAACCTTCTGGTGAGTGGGAAGACGCAAAGTTTCTTGGCAGGCCGTGGACGACGACATGGCCAACATGGACGTCGGGACAGCGCATGTTCCTTGAATGCATACTGACTGCCTCCTAGGACCGTCAGACGAGCAAGGGACCGTCTGTCTAGATGTTCAAGACAAGGACATTGTTCCTGGTACCGTGGCCAACTGCAATTGCTTCAGCTACGTGACGGGGGGGTTGGAAAAGGAGTGTACGTGAAGCCCACCGCCATGTTGCTCTCTTCCAAGGAAAACATGGCTTGCGATGCGTTGAAAGGCTAACGCAACCAACCGTCCAGATGGAACATGTGATGACGTTGCCTCGGAATTCTATTTCGACCTTGACCACCTCGTCGGGCTGAACCAGTGGCTCACCAAGGAAAACTGCACCGACGAAATCTTCGCGGGTCTATCAGGCCCAGACGACAAAAGGTTCTTCTGCATTGGTACCTCTGGTGACCCGCTCAAGAGACCAAAGTCGACAAGCCAGCCCGACCCCCTTTCAACCCCAATGTCAAGGACATCTGCCTCGACATCTGGAACAAGCTCACCAGACGCAACAACCACCTCGTCTGGCGAGCCACCTGCGCCTACTCAGGACGGAGCAGTTGGCAACTGTACCAAATGGCACAAGGTAGAGTCCGGAGACGGCTGCTGGGCCATCTCTACAAAATACGGCATCACTACGGATCAGTTCTTAGCATGGAACAAGAAGATTAGCACCGACTGTTCCAATTTGTGGCTTGGCTACGCCGTGTGTGTTGGTGTCTAGGCATGTTCTGCATTCTGTATCATCAAGGGAGCATGTCACGGCAGGGATTGCAGTGCAGCACTGCAACTGAAGAGTTTCATCACCCATGCATTTCCATTCTAGCTGGCGGCGGTCCTTTCGACCCGTAGCAGCCGATTTTTGTATACTCGATACAAATTAAGTTTCAATGAGAAGCCAGACGTATCTTCTGCCAATGGAAGCTGTAAGCAAACAGTTGGTGATTTTCTGTGATTGCGTTTGAGGTAGAGCAATAGTATGGACACGGACATGAACATGGACATGAACACGGACATGAACGTGGAGAGGAGCATTTTTCTCGACTCAAGAGTCAAGGGTTACACGCACCAGACACGTGATGAGGCTGCATGCTTTTGACGCACGGCTCTCTTGTTGACTTGACCTTGCTGCTACCACAATCCCCCCTCCCCCCCTTTCCACTCAACTCTTCCATCTTGCACTCTTTGGGCGTGCTATTGTTCTTGAGAACAAAACGCAGCACCCCCCGTTCGTTTAATCTGCTTGCGACCTGAAAATGAGAAACGCCCCTCTCGGGTCGTGTTCTTTGGCAATGCTGCGCATTCGCGCGGCGCCTCGTCCTTGTCCATCACAACAAGCCATCAGACCATCATCGATTCGCGTCAATCCGCAAAGTCACATCTACCGGTTCCTTTCCCATTACAGCACAGATTCCCAATCTTTTCCACTATACCGGCGCATTGGTTTAAAAACGAGGAGCGACTGCGATCGGCTGTACCCATTGTTAAAACACTTTGTTTCTAATCCATCGAGCGCAAATGCCGTTAGCGAGGTTGCCTGTGGCAATGACGACGTCAATTCAGATGATTGTACTCGATCCCCGATGGAAAAAGACCCAATAGATGACGGTCATCTAGCGGTTGAGGAGTATATCCAACATCTCGGTCTCCCCAATGACATGACAAATACAATGCTCAAGTCGTGGGCATGGCAGGCCAACAGACGAATGGGGAATACGACTCCTCGAATTACGCTTCCTTATCCAGCATCCAAGTACTTTGACACAGCAGCCATCCTATTGCTCTCACTCTGCAAGAATATCACCACCTTGTATATTGGCCAGCTGAATCATGGTCTACTCGGCCAGTACCTGTTGAAGATAAACTACGGAGAGGTGCCCCCATCTGCACTGCAGAAGCTACAACATGTTCACATGGGTGCCTTGATGATAGCACAGGAGCCTTATGATGGCTATCACACCTTCCACTTCATAACAAACCTGCAAATGTTTCACCGATTGCCAGCAATTACAACAATATCAATGGATGGCGTTGGCAACCGTGAGGAGGGGGAATTCTCCATGGAGCGCATTGGCAATATGAAGAAGCTTTATATTACTAGGTCCGACCTACACACTTTTCGGCTAGACCAGATGATTCGTTTACCGAAAGCATTGGAGGAATTTACTTTTACCACAGGCGGACTGTTTGATGGATGGGATGCCATGCCCTATGTTACATTAAGGACCGTCGGAAAAGCCCTGCGACAGCATCGTCTTACGCTTAGAAGACTCAACCTAAGTGCTGAGGATATGGCCCGGCCCACTCCATGGGAGAATGATGACGACGAATATGAGTGGAAACCAGACCCCGAGTCGTGGGAAGAACTTCGCGAACAATACGGCCGGAGCTATATCGAGAAGGACCTGGAAATTCAAGACCCTCAGCCCAAGGAAGATGACGCCCCCCAGGACGAACCCTTGAATGGAATCGGCTCCCTCCACGGCTTTACACAACTCACGCATCTCAGTCTCTCGTTGGAGGTGCTGTTTGGGTTTGGCAATGAGCCATGTCAAGGCACCCATGAGCTGCAAGTGAAGCCGAAGCCCAAGGAGTCACTTATTCATCTTCTGCCGCCAAACTTGGAGTATCTCCGCATTTACGATTACAGAAGAGGCGAAGTGGCTGACTTTGATCAGGGCATTGATGAACTCTTGGCATGTAAAAGCGAAAAGTTTCCTAGGCTGCAGGTGATTGAGGGCGTTGAAAGTACCATTGAGGAGAGAATAAAGTACCACACATTCCTCAAGGATCTTGGTGTTCATGATGACCCTCCCCATGCTAGGGTCACATTGTGGAAACCCTGGAAGACGGTAGATGAACCGGAAACTGACTTTATAATTGAGAGATTGTCGAAGTAGGCGCAGTTTAGGGGGCTCCTGTACGACTCATCATGTACAACTATAAGCTGTTTTTGGCTTATTCACAAGAAGTAGAGGTTGTCTTTTTCTTTCTCCTGCAACAGTCGCAGGTACAGAACTAGGTTTGGTTAAATTAATACTCAACTCACATGCAACTTGCAAAGCATACAGCCGCGTTGGAATACTGCCATATTCCTGGCGAGGTTATGCGTTACCTATCATACTCATCCTGGCTGCCAAAGGCCACTACGAAATTTGCCTTAGTACAAGGATATCGCCGCCGCCAAAAGCGCTCGGAATTTTGTGCTTCAGTTACAGATGTACGTGACTTACTATTGAGGATCTTGGCAGACTTTGCGGTGGTTAACCCGTATTTACAAGTTTGCGCCTAGAAACATGACGGCAAGAAGAGAAACGTGATTTATACGAGCCTTGATGGAGAAGGACATGTTGTCCAAAGTTGATCAGTATTTCGCACCATCTTATAGAGCACGACTCCTGCACACTGATGCCTTTATACGGAGCAGTGCTTAGTCATTTTGCGCTTCTGACAAGATTGCGCCTAACCTTGATAGGCATTAGTCGAAAAATGCAAGGAACAAGAACAACACAAATCACTCAACAGGATAAATTATATCAAGAACAATTAGCTGATAGTAGCCAACAAAGAGGACCAAATGTCATCTTGTCGTCAGCAATAAACTAGACGTCTAGTCATCGAGGTCGTTTGCCTGTTCTTGTCAGGTATGGAACGGAATAGTGCTTACAGTACAAGACTCGCAACGAAAGTGTATTCGTTTGCGGTTCTTGCCGGCGCAGATGCAACAGATGCAGCACTAGTCTGGCAGGGTGTTGCCCTGTGGCATGACAGGTCTGGTACGCGACTTGGTGCCCGTCGTGTGAGGCGGAAACGGCGCGGCCAGGGTTCTTCATTTCTCAAGTTGGGTTTCTTCTCGCCCGGGGCAGCGTGCTAGTTGCAGTTCTCGGTCTGTATGTTTCGCCTGGTTCGTAGTACAAGCTGCTGGCCGTGTACTCTGTTCCAGCAAGCGGTCCGGGACTCGCATACTTGTAACAATATTCAACTTCTCATTGCATCTAACCTACTCCACCTTGACGCCATGGTCCTGGGCATAGTAGAAGTGATACTACTACCCCGTCAGTTCACTCGCGCGTGTGAAAACCCATGCATGAGGTGTCAACACAGTTGCACAGCATGCGAAGCTCTCCGCAGAAGATTTATGCATGGATGCCCAACAACGGCAGGCTCCCAGTCTCCAAAGTCTTGCGTACTTGCTATATTCGCCCATGGCCAACAAAGACTTGTGCAGCAGCTTGTTAAGCTGCACAGCCCTCATCGGGCGGGAGTCATTGCCCACACGGAGCAATCGCCAGATGATAGACACAACTTTACATAACACAATACAGTACAATATATTATTCCATCCTTGCAGTCATTTACCCTCTGCATTATGAACGCCATCGAATCTGCCCCTGTCTCGGCCGCCTGTTCTGGGGGGGATGCAGATGTGAGCTCCATTATAAAGCGCATTTTCGGCTCGGGCAACAGAAAAGCCATCGAGGACCTGATCTTGGGAACTTGGCATCTGAAGGCAAACTCTTTGGCCGGCTCAGCGAAGAGGTTGGACACACGACAACCAATACAGCTGCGACTTGTGTAATGTGTGTTTAGTCGCACACCACATCACATGTCCTACAGTTCAGATGCGTCAGCGAGGCGGATGAGAGCCGGGCCCGACCCTTAAACTAGAGGGCATCTTTGCATTGTCACCGTGGAGGTGGTTGATTGCAAATCGCATTGCCAGACACAGGTTAGCCAGAATCGCCTAGGGGACGCCTCGGCGAGGCTGCCGCCACTACCGGCCCGGGAAGGGTGAAGGGGGTGTACGGGGTTATAGAGATGACGAAGGAAGAAAGAGAGAGAGAGGCCAAAGCTGTGGCTGCCTTGGGGTTTGACTTATTGCAAGTAAATAAACAACTACTAGACTCGGACGCCAACGGCCACGTAAGTTTGGTCCCAACTCGGTCAAACACTCGAGCGTATAGCTTTCCTTATATTTGCCACCTCCGATTACGAACAGGCACCAGATAGGCAAGTAACGTCTCGGTATCTATATCAGGCTTACTGAATGCTTCTCCGTATTCGGAATGGGCCACGTAGGCATGTTCATTGGCTAAATGCAAGGTACACGGCGCGTGACAAGATTCTGTAAGTATGGCTCAAAGTAGAAGGATGCCGTTTGGATATCGAACATTCTATCCTGCTAATAAGAGCTGATTCCAGCAATGCTTCGATGGCACTGAGGTATTTAGAAAAGTAGTTGGCTCACATGTAACTCAACTTGTAACATTGACCAGGTGACAAAGACGGATCAGCAACTCGCACGTGTAGTTTTGGACTGTTGTAAAGATGAAACTTGTAGAATGTTTTGCAGTGGTCCATGTACCATTTTTACACTAGCCAGCTCAATATTTGCCAAAACAAACGACATCTGCCCTCCTAAAGCAAAGTAGACGGCACACCGTCCGTGACACTGCCATATGGCCCCAGGGTCCAGTTGCCATTGCACGAGTAATCAAATTGGGCCTTGGCGAGGCTCTCCTCCTGAATCTTCAAAAAGGTAGTCAGCTCACACCACCCATCGTCTCGGTGGACGCAGTCGTCGAAGCTGGCGTGCAAGGGGACTGTCCGCTTGTTGAGCATGAAATGCACATAGCGAGTCTTTCCAGAGCCAGGAACATAGGGGCTCTCGGAGTCGCTGCGAGGTCTCTGAGCCTGTACCGCGTGCGGTGCCTCGATTATTTCAATGTTTAGCCTCGCTGCAAACGGCACAAGTTTAGAAGCGCGGAACTGCTGGTTGCGCGGCGGCCCAGTCGGCGGGAGGTAGTCAGCGAACTGGCGAAAGCCAAAGGCCGTCAGCGCCGACAAGATGCTGATGTCTTGAGCAAAGTCGAAATAAAGGGGCTGGTCAAGCGGAAAGGTGACAGGATTGGATCCCAGTGTCAGATTGGAGGAAGTCAGGCCAGGGGCAACATGGAGAAGATGGCCCTGGACTCGGGCGAGGAATTCCTCAACCCAACCGATACCGTTAGCCCGCGCGACCGGACTGCTAAAGCCCATCAGGGACGAGACGATAATGTCCATCGAGTACCCGAAGCCCTCCCACTCTTCGTAATCAAAGAGCTGGCAGAACGGGCTGTACCCGAAGCTGATTGTTTCGTAGACGCAGAGCGTCTGGGCGCCGTAACTATCGTCAAGGGTCCAGTTGAAGCCCTTGACAAGGCGGCCCAGCTGCTGCGTCTTGTCTTTAAGATAGATGCTCTGCCATTTCTCCGCGGCCGCGACCCGTAAAATGTTGGCAAAGACCTTCCCAATGTTCTTGCAAGTACTCGACGCGGTCAGAGAGCTGTTAAACCCGGGCCATGATATCAAGGGCAAAATGTTGGCATGGTCGCGCCATTCGAGGCCGAAGAAGCCCGCCAGGAAGCTCTCGGCGCTCTTCAGGACCCGGCCAACGGTTGCGGCGCGCACAACGAGCTTGGAAGAGTTGGGTTTCAACAGCGATCCGTAGTTGTAGTAATGCAGGACGCCGCTGTCGAACATCTCCTGGCGTCCCAGCGGCGCCAGGGCATTCAGGCCCAGGGCCCAGACAAAGTCGTTGAGAAAGGCGAGCTGCCCGGTGAAACTGGCTCCCCGATCCCTCTCTTCCACAAGCCTTTGGCCAAAATGTCGCACTGCGTCGTATTCGGACGGACATCGAGACCCGTGGCGGTGAAGCAGGTGTACTTGGATGATGTTTGATCCTTGGGGCAAGGGATATTCATCCACCCCGAACCCAGCATGGCTGGTAAAGTAGGGGCTTGTGGCGGGATTAGCAAAGCAGCACTGCTAGCCACGGCCTCGAGTTGAACATGCCTCATATTTCCCATGAGATGGAAGATATTGCGCCCCTTGGCGCCCGAGATGGGCTGCGACGTCTGAACCGGCCCATTCGCAACATACGTCTGTTGCCCAAAGGGCGCCGGATTGCTCTGCGCCAGCAGCGGTGCGGAACCCGCCACTTCTATGCCTATGAAGCCTGTGAGAATGGTGACCTTGTTTTGCAATGGAGGTGGGTGAAGCTCACCCTGAAAGCTCGGTTGATCCGTCTCGAACCAGTTAGGCTCCGGGGTTGTCGCAGACGGGATTACCAAAGTTGTCTGGGAAGCAGATGCAGTGGCCAGAGCTACTGCAGGCAGAATAAGGTTTCTGAAAAGTGCCATTGCCGTGTTAATCGATGACCGAGCCGGAGAGGCTCCCTGGCTCATGCGCCGCGGCACAGGCGTCGCATGGGTTTGTTTTATAGCCCATGTCCGGATCACATGGGAAATCTCCGATCACGATAACGGCGGCAAGAGACAAAATTGAAGCTTCCCCGCACATCTAGATATCTCTCAACTTGGGCGCGCCTTGATATTAGGTGGAGCACCATGATGATGCCCGAACGAGGACACCAGCCCGCCTTTGGCCAGGAGCCCTGATAATCAGGTCAGTGTGACTTGGAAACTTTCGAGTGGCCAATGGGGCCTTGCCATGTTATTGTAGCACTGAGCGGCTTGTTCCGAATTTCAACGCTCAGCCGCAATACCAAGTGCGCGATTATGAACATTGTTTGATACGGAGTACAGTTGAAGCATTTTGGTGTCAGGGCCCAAAGCGGTTGACAGCATGTCAGATATTGATACCCATGGCTCACATGGGCGATTTGGCCGTTGCAAGACTGCCGTCGTCCGATATAATGGCGCACGCCAAGTGCTCTGACCTCGCTCCTCGACGACTTTCTTCTATTGCCGAGCATGACATCCAAGATTTTCAGGGATAAACTGAGAGCAGCCCCCATGTTACTGTATGCTCATCCAATCTCCATTTCCAGAATATCCGGCTTGAAGAGCCAGCTTGGGGACACTCAAGAAGCAGGTACACCCGGCTGGCTTGAGGCCATCAAACTTGGATGCTTCCGTTCTAATAAACAAGAGTGCCAAGGTTGGTCACACCTTGCTGGTTCCTGTTCCTGTTTTGCGACTGGTTGCTGCCCGTCGGCTCAACGCAAACGAAATTAATTCCAGAAGTGCAGACAGCCAAGAGTTACATCCAGGGGACCCATCTTTAGCAGGTTTACAATCGATAATTGACTCTTCGACTGGGTCAATGGTACGAAATGGCTCAGGTGCAAGGACCATCCTATTCTCTGCCTGCAAAAGCTTGTTGGGTATAATCTACTGGCATACATAAAGCTATTGCAACTGTTATTGACCCTTTTAATAGAAGCTACCGAGGTTGGGTTGGACATGTTGAAAAGAAGAAATCTGCGGCGCAGCATATGGAGCAGTGTGTATGCCGATCCATCGGAGGGTCGACCGATGATGCCAGAGGGGGTCATGGAGTCAGTATGGACAATGATGGGATCCTCACGAATAGGCTCGCGACTCAAGATGCGCATGTGATGAATGAACTAACAAGTCTGTGTGTGCAAGCATAAAGATCGTAGCTAAGAGGGGGATAGGCATTCTTTGATAACCCAAACTCTGCAAGGATAACGTGGAAGCAAGGCATACTAACAATGTGAAAGCTTTCTCATATTCTCAATTCCGTCCTTCCATCTCTTCCAACTCGTGTCATATTTAGCGACATTTCTCAAAACCTTTACAAATAGCCGCTTTATAACCTTGTCGTTCCCGGTGCTCACTCCCATCTTCTTCCATACGCGTATAGGGCCTTCAGCTTCCCCTGTGGGTTGCTCCGTTGGTGGTGGTTGCGCTGCCCTTGCGAAACTTTTCAACGTTTTTGACGTATGATTGACTTGTGATGTCATGGTGAGCGGCGACAATTTGAAATTGAACGTCCTCGTGTACCTTGACGATGACAGTTTTGGCCTGAGCCGCGTTCACGTCTCCGCCAACGATCCACTCAAAGTCACGTCGTGTACCGTGCCCTCTATAATCATAGGTGACTTCAGTCCCAGCGGTAGAATCGAGGTCTTTGACAATAAACCTATTCTGCCCATCAAAGGTCAAGCTAAAGTGGTAGTTGCTGAGACCCCTGATATTGGGCAGGACAACATCGCACTTGTTGCTGCATCCGAAAAGCAGCCCATGAGACGATTGTGGGATTTTGCTGAATCTGACCTCGATGAAGGGTCTGCCCTCGTACTCGGGCGTCTCTTCGTCCAGCGGCTCGGTCGTCTCGCGGTCGTCACGTCCATATTGAACCTCGGCTTGACCTTCTTCGTAGGGTACTGGTACGTGATACCAACTGGCCTTGATTGCCCCTGCTGCGTACCGCTTAGTGTCCCCTGAGCCGGGGTAAACACGAGCAATGAGGTCCCCGTCTTGCATGGTGTCTTTTTGAAATCTAGCAAAGTTTGTTAAAATGAAGTTGAGCAAGAGACACAAGCATTGTTTGGGGAGTTGGTGAACTTTTTATATTGATATGAGGGACGAGCGTGAACTTGGCCCTCGTCGCGTCTTCTCCTCTCGCCCAATCGTTTCCGCAGTCTTACACCTACCTGAGACCAAGCGGCGCCTGTGTGGCTGCTGCCATTGGCCGTTGAGCTGCATATTGGTGGTGTGTATGCGGCCAGAATTGCCATGATGGGCGCACTCTGCATTAGTCGGCGTGATGTTCTCATGATGCAAGCGCCGAGGCTGCATGTTGGGCCGCAGTAGTAGGTTATAGTGGAGGCCTTGTGCGGCGGCACGGTTTAGTGGGTGTCAACGGTGGGCACGGCACAGTCGGGCATGTCTGGTACTTGACAACTTTGGTGCCAGGTGCAGCCAGGTGCAGCCAGGTGCAGCCAAATTGACCATGGTACATGAAGAAGAACAGATAATTTCGCGTGATTGTGTAATGTGTCGTAGTGACATGGATATAATTTAAATACTATCCTATAAAATCCCTGTCTATAGATACTCTTCCTACTACTACTGCACCCTGCGGCTGAGTAGGTGCAAGCGGACATGGAACCTTGGCACGATGGTCTGGTCCAATAAGCAGGGTGATTAGTTACAATAAGTAAGCACCGACGCTGCTCACCTTTTCCTCGCCATGATGGCAGTTCCCAGTTAATTCTTATCGCAGTCATTTACTATAATCATCTGGTTACAGTATACAGCCCATTGCCAACGTGACATTGCCCGCTCAGATAATTGCTGCATCTGCCAACATAAAAGCCAGGTCGTCACAGGTGAAGTGGCCGGATACAGAGGATGTAGATCATGCCTTCAATTTCTACAGCGTAATGTCTCTTTCACTATTGACGACTGTCGACCATCTATCCGCCCTGAGCGACGCACAGCTCGGCGAGTTTATGAAGAAACATCGCCAACCTGATGGTTCTTTTGAGCTTCCCCTTGATGGCTGGACTACTTTGTCAAAAGAAGACGGCGGCCTTCTCGCCCAGAGATTGCAGTTTCCGTCTTTCCTTTTCCACTAGCCTTATCCGGTCACGTCTGCTTAGGACGATACAGCAAGCTTTGATCAACAGCCCTTCTGGCAGCTCGCATCCACTTGACCTAGACAAGCTCGACACGCGCTTGCGTCATGTATCCAACAGAGGTGGTTCCCCGTCACAGCAAGCGCGTATTAGGGAAAGGCAACAGAATCTCCAGAAGGTCCTCCAGAAGCAACAGAAGCATACAACCATCTGGTCAACGATGGTGGTCGCCCGCTATACCAAATTGACCTCCTAGAGTCAGTTTCAAAAGATGCTGATGCGTATCACGACATGTTGCGGCCTTTTTGGAGACATGCTCGACGTAATAAACCATCAGAGATGGATCATTTGGGCGCACAGGCAGTAATTCAACGTCAATGGCACACATGGCAGAATTTCCGAAAGTGGCAACTTGATAATCGAGGGATTAATAACGAAGATGAGGATGATGGCTTTTCGGTTTTTGCTGAGAGCATAAGACGTATTTATATCGACGTAGGCTGAGATGAACTCGCGGCCAAGATTGAAGCCGATCCGACAGTTTTGACGGCCAGGCAAACACTGGTACTATATGCAAAGACACCGCAACTGGCAGCGACGAGACCAGATGCAGGGACTTGTTAGATTACGAAAGAGCAGTAAAGGAGCGCCTAGCCCGACATGGTTCACCCAACCATTTCAGCTGGCAGAAGACCCTAAGCAGCAGGACAGATTAGCAGAGTGGATCGAATACCTTTGTTTTGAGTACTGGTGGCTTGATCGCTACACTGCAGCTATTGACCGCCTAAAACCAAAGCATGACGAGGCTTGGGAGGCGCTAACTAAACTTGGGTTATTACGAGATGACGAAACACCTGAGTTTGTCCGCACTCTTATGTCGACTGCACGACTCCAAGGCGACGAAGACCGTGCATGGAGGGCGGTACAGGATGCGGAAGCAGAGGCAAAAAAGGTCTACCAGGAGACGCAGAAGGATCCCAATCGCCTGAGCATTCCAAAGGAACAGCGTATCCAAAGGATAGTCAAGGCTAGGAAACAGCTTGAAGCAACACGAGAAGCTCACAAACTTGCTAGACGGCGCGGTGATGTCATTGTCGGCTTTATTCGAGGGACCTTTGACTATGACGACGCGAGGGAAGATGTAGACAACCAGGTGAACTTGTGGAATGGGCTGTGCAGCAGGCACGCGCCATTGAGGCCGACCAGAAATGTGCAATTTTGGAAAGCAGCTCCCAGAAGAAGAGAAAAGAATCGACCGAAGCAATGCAGTCAAATCCCAAGAGACCAAAGGTAATCTCTCCAAGCTACGGCTCCCAAAGGACACAGGACACCGGCTCCAGCAGCCAGCCAAATGTACCTCACGGGGCGTCCCATGAATCATCCTAGGGGCTACGTCGCAGTTCTCGCCTTGCAGCGGTTCCTCCTGAGCCACGGGTTTCTGCAAGGCGTAAGAACAAATCTGCCACAAAGGGCAGATTGATTGTCTTGATCGATTCTTGATGGCCAACTATCTACCAGCCAGGAGCAGCATAAACCTGGATGGAGAAAAAGGACCGAAGCAGCTGACATTGAATACAAACCTGAGAAAGTTGCCATGGCTCAGAAGCGTGTCACTACATGGTGTTGTGCAATAGCAAGCTCCCTCTCCGAGCCTTGAATCAAAGTCTCGAGTGTCTGTCGCCGAGTCTATCTGCGAGACTGTGATTCTCGCTTCGAAGGTCCGCACGAAAGGTTCAAGCCGCTTTTTATGGAGCATTGGCACGTGAGAGCGGCCTTGGATTGCCAAGTACAGGTAGGACTCCTCTTCTAATGCAAAGGTGCAGTGAAGACCGACAATACTGCCAGCCTTGGAGCCCATACCACGCAAGCATTGCACGTAGGCTCAACGCCATTCATGTTGTAAGAGCCAAAGGAATTTACCCGCACTGTCCTTGATTATTTTGCCAAATCAAGTATGACTACATCCATAGAGGCCCTACCTACGAATGTCCGAGTGAAGCGGATCAGAGAATTGGCCGACACGGTACATAGTATGATTGACGGAGCGGAAAGAAGTCACATTCTTGCCTAGATTTAATACTAATGGCTGGAACTCGGCATCTTCTGTCGATTGCATCTCCATAAATCTCCCTCATATTCCCTGTTTGCGAGCAATTAGGAGGTCGGAGGAAGAGCGATATTTTCATGGTCCTTTAGCGAGAAGGCTCGTGGACGATTACGTTTTGGGCATTTTGTCCCGTATGTTGTGGTAATCTCTCTTGGAGCACACCCAGAATTGGGGCCTTTCCAGCAATCCTTTATGCTGGCATTTGTGGTTCTTGGAGGACCTTTCGTGTAGGAATTGTAATTATAACAATAAGCTGGTCCCAGAGAAACACCAATCGAGCGTCAGGTGTTCCTTGAATATCGTCTCACCTTTATAGCTTTCAGTGCTTAATGGGTAATACTGCTGACTGGAGGAAGATGGTGGTGACCAGAGCCAAGAGGAACCATCTGATTAATAGCTTAGCCTGGCGAGTACCAAGTACTTATACTTGGTGCCAAATTAAACAATTTCATGCTTTGGAGGAGGGTTAAACTTACATGGCCTTGAAAATTGCATGATGTTCACTGTATTCAGTTTTCAGGTCAAGCCTGCTAAATGAATGAGGTAATCTTGTCATGTGGCCCATCATGCAGATTGGCATATTAATATTTTAGCTCTGATATCTAACATCATTCGTTCACAATGTCTGCAATATTTCGATATCGCAACATTAGCACCATTCCTTGCCGTTGAAGATGTCAGATAGCAATTACAAGTGGCACATATTTTCCATCTTCTGCCCATCCCATCTCCCATCGCGGCAATAGAAGTCTGATGGCTATACTGCCATACGGGAGGGTAGTGTACATGTCGCCAACTGCAGATGCAATCATGTTACCAACAGGACTGCCTGGACTAGACCATCCTATTAGTGGTTAGCCACACTCTGATAGGTGCAGATCCGATGGTGCCAAAAGGGGATTAGGCGCGCCACCGCTGCTCAGGTGTAGGTTCCAAAGCTGCCACCATCGAGTTGGACATGCCTGGCACGGACAAGCTGAGCACACCCCCAACAGGCGGAGAGGGTGGGCGGCCCGGACCGCATGGCCTCATCAGATGACTGCTTTGGGATTGCGCCGAGACTGCAGCTGAAGGGGGCCCGGCGATGCGCGGTCGTCAGGCACAAGGACACAAAAACGGAGCTGGCGACGCTTTCCTCCCTCCCGACGGCCGAATGGGTGACAATGCAGCCCGAGCACCGCGGGTTCGCTGACTTGGCTATCCGCGACTCAACAGCCATGATACTCCCGCCGAACATCGCCAGCATCCATCTGCGCCACGTTGTGACCCAAGTCATTACGCAGCCCGCGCAGACGCTGACCACGCTCGTCACCCTGGGCCCGTCCCCGACGCAGACGCGGACGCAGACGCAGACGCAGACGCAGACGGCAGGCGACGGCGGGAACCACGGCACGGATGGTCTGACAAGTGTGCAGCTTGGGGCCGTTATAGGGTGCATCGCCGCAGTTGTGGTGATTGTCATTGCGGCTGGGATTTGCCTGTCAGGCAGCAAGAGGCCGGACGCGGTGCGCGAATACTACTACGCGGCGGCCTCGTCGTCGTCAGGATCGGCCAGGAGGCACAGGAGGACGAGAAACCCGCGGCATCCTCCCCCGGTCACGGAGTGGGTGCCGGGCGGCCCCAAGTTTCCGACTTACAAGGCCATTCCGATTCCGAATCCGCGCAGTCCTCAAGTCGCTCACACCAAGTCCTAGCTTGAGGATGGCGTGTTGGGGCGAAACTCTTGCCGGCGAGCTGCGCATGGGCCGTCTGCATACGAAATGGGACATGCTGGGCTTGCCGTTGAGATATTACAGGTGCTCGGAGTAGCGCGGCACTGCCTTGTTCAAGCCGGATTTCAAATAAGCAATCTTTTATTCACTCGCCTGCGTCACCAACTCGGCGCCCATTTGCTGCTCCCCCGCGAGCTTGACTCGGTCGTTTCAACATGCACCTAAATCACATTGTTCCCCGGGCCACAATTGTGCGACTTCTCAACTACCTTGGCCGTGTCGGCCCACTCGTCAAAGGCCCTCCTGATGCCCCTCTTGCTGCCCGGGTTGGCCGTCGTTTTGTTTCTGGCCGGGACTCCGTCAAGGCTCAGGGCAAACTGGGCGGCAACCCGGCCAGCGGCCTTGGTGTTCAAGGTCAGGGCATCCCAATCAATGTTCTTGACGGTGTCGCAGGCCAGGTGGTAGCAAGGGTCGGCAGGCTCGCCGGCACCGGTAAAGACACCCGACGAGGGGATTCCCAGGTTGAGAAAGGCGACATAATCAGACGAGGTGCCGAACTTGCTGTTTCGCCAATTACTATCTCTGCGCTTCTGCACTCTCCAATCACGTCTTTTGTTTCACATACCCATAGTAAGCGGCCTTGCCTTTGGAAGTGAGGTACTCGAGCAGTGGCGCGCCGCCAGCCTTGTCTGCTTCATTGTTCGCGTAGACGGCATAATAGGGGTGTGGCGACCCAATCATGTCATAGTTGAAGTAGAACCGAATCTTGTCCGCCTCGGCCTCGGTAAGCTGCGAGCCATAGTACAGCGACCCAATCAAGCCGCTCCTGATCCTGCCTGTCAGCGTGCCACAGGGTTGCTGGGGGCTGCACCTCGACTTACTCTTCGGCCCCCCACCAGGCGAACCGGACCTTGTTCTTGAAGCCAGTGTACTTCTTGAAGGATCCCATAATCTCGAGAAGAGCCGCAGTGCCGGAACCGTCGTCGTTGATGCCCGGGCCGGCGAGCACGCTGTCCAGGTGCGCGCCCAGCATGACCACGTTGTTGCCATCTCCCTCCTTCGTCTCCGAGATGATGTTGTAGGATGGCCGGTTCTCCATGATGGCATCCACAATCAGAGTGACCTTAATCTTGTCGCCCGCAGCTAGGCGTCGGAACCATGCCTCGCCGTCCTCGAGGGTTATAAGCCCCGAGGGCACAAGCTTCCCGACATTGCTGGCCTGGAGTGTCGCGCCAGCCATGTTCTTTCCCGGCTCGTTGTTGTAGAAGATGATTGCAGGGGCACCAAGCTGCTTGGCAAGCTTGACCTTGTCTGCAAAGGCGCACACCCCGCGCTTCACGAGAGGAATCTTGCCCTTGACATCAATGCCCTGCCATTGATCTTCAAAGCAGCCCGATCCGCGGACATCGTCAACGGGGACGCTGACGAGCTCTCCGGTGATTCCGCCAGGGAGAGGGGTGGCAGGATTGTAAAGGAGAGAAATGACATAGACCTCGGCGCTGTCCGGGCCCCTGACACTAATGCGCTTTACTTGGTGGAAGAGGTGTTCAAATTCCTGGACCCAGGTATTCATTTGCTCGCCGAAGCGATGCACCGCTCGCTCAAGAACAAAGTCCCGCGAGGCGGTGTATCCGGGGGTACCAAAGGCGCGGTTCCCGCCGTTTTCATCCGCGATCTTGTTGAGATTCCAGAGGACATGGTCCAGTCTACGCGTGTCAGTAGGGAAACCCTTTGACGCGTGTCTTGATGTGGCAATTGGGAGGTACTCACTGGTCCCTTTTGATATCAGCCTCGACCTTGTCTGGTGTGATATTGTCTGTTGCGGCGGCAGTGGCCAAGATGGCTGCACAAAGCAGGCTGCTGAAAGGCTTCATGATGCGCGTGATGCGGGCGACGTTTGCGTGGAGCGGCTGCGATGGCTCTTTGGGCCTAGCGGGCAGGTTTCAGAGGCTCTCGGTGCGTATTTAAATAACCAGACTCTCTTGCACTCTGTTTTCGGCAGACAGCGATGCTACCTCTTTCCCCATGTCCGCGCTTTGCAGGGAAGGCCCATGTCAAGGGCAAGACGCACTGCTTGGCGATTGCGCAAACCATATTCTTAAGCTTCTCGGCACCGTAACCAGAATAGGCAGCTCACATTCCCATGACAAGCTGCTTATCGAGGACGCCCTGACTGAGACTCTGTCACCGTGAAAGCGGGGGCGGGGGGTGGTATTGTGTTCCAGATGTTGCGCAATAGACTGCTGTGGAACTTTGGGGAACCGTTCTTTTGGCGAGATTATGCGACAGGAAACTTGCTCAAGTGCAACGTCGCTGCTTACAGTGCAGAGTCACAAGCAGATCTCGTCCAACGCCGGAGATGCGTTTCCGCCGACGGGAAAAGGGACGACCAGCTTCGTTGCGTATTTTCATTGCCACGGGCGTTCCATTGGTACCACCCCGGCTGGACTAGAGAAAAGTCAGCCTGGCGTGATGGGATTGCACAGGCAATTGCAGTCGATGAGTCGAAGAGACTTGTGCAAGTTGCTTGGCCATGCGGATTTGGTCGACGGCCAATTCCAGGCTTGTTCCGTTCCCCATGACAAAGAAGGAAGCTGTCAAGGATCGAGGCAGTCTCGTGCATTGTATAGCTGAGGGTGGGATTACGAGCGAGTCTAAGCTACCCTGCATCGTGCATCATGTCCAACCCAATTCGAGGCTGTGATTGGACATTTTCGCCAAATTGCGACCACCAGGGCAGACATTCCTTCATGAAATGCCCACCTTGCCCTTGAATTACAACGCAATGGCGATGATAAATTGTGTGCCTGTTCCATCGCCTACCAGGGACAATGTCGTGATTGCCGGGAGCCATGACGTGGAGCACCGAGCCCATTCCGTGGTCGACGGAGCCAAATCAACATGTGGCGCAAAAAGGTGCCTGTTGTACGTTCGTATTCATGTCTATTCACGCGCTTCCACTCAGAAACCAAGCAGCGTCGAAGACGCCGTTCCCGTCACTCCGACTGCGTGCCATTTTGAACCCAATTCGGCACATGCAACCCTGCGCCGACACCCCCCCACTCCACCCCTGCTAGCCCAGCCCTGGCTACCAGCGGAGCCAGCATGCCTATTAGCGGTTGCGGGTATCTTCGGCACCCAGGTTTAGGAAGCTGATCATTGCATCTTCAGGGCCCGCCGCGGGGCAGACGCAATGGGAGGCGAACATGTCTCACCAAGCGCCACCGTCATCCGCTCAACCTCCTGTCAGACCCTTCCATCATTCTTCCCAGTAACTCTCCTTCACCTCCGTATACTCCGTACACATCTGCTCAATCATCACCATGGCCGACAGAGTGCCCCACGTCGGGCGCAAGCCTGCCACTGTCCTGTCCGCCACGGAACTCATTGGCAACTCGCCCCTCGTCCGCCTCAACAAGGTGCCACAGTCTCTGGGCGTCGAATGCGACGTCTACGCAAAGACGGAGCTCTTCAACGCCGGCGGCAGCGTCAAGGACAGAATCGCCTTGCGCATGGTGGAGGAGGCCGAGAAGAGCGGCAGAATAAAGCCCGGCGATACTCTGATTGAGCCCACCAGCGGTAATACGTGCGTCCTGCGCCCCCTTCCATGCGTCTCGATCTGAGCTGACAAGTCACGGGCACACAGCGGAATCGGACTCGCCCTCGTCGGTGCCATAAAAGGGTACAAGACCATCATTACCATGCCCGAGAAGATGTCGGCCGAAAAGGTCTCCGTTCTGCGTGCTCTTGGCGCCACCATCATTCGCACGCCGACCCAGGCGGCCTGGGATGCCCCCGAGTCGCACATTGGAGTCGCCCGCCGCCTAGAAAAGGAAATCCCCAATGCGCACATCCTCGACCAGTACGGCAACCCCGACAACCCGCTTGCTCACGAGTACGGCACCGCCGAGGAGATTTGGGAGCAGACGGGCGGCAGCATCACGGCCGTTGTTGCTGGTGCGGGGACCGGCGGCACCATCACCGGCATTGCCCGCGGGCTGAAGAAGCACAACAGCGACATCAAGGTTATAGCCGCCGACCCCCAGGGCAGCATTCTTGCTCTGCCCGAGTCCCTGAACCAGGAGCACGTCAACGAGCCGTACAAGGTGGAGGGTATCGGCTATGACTTTATCCCCGACGTCCTGGACCGCCAGGTTGTGGATAAGTGGTACAAGACGGACGACCAGGAATCGTTCGTTCTCGCGAGGCGCTTGATCGCCGAAGAGGGTCTCCTCGTGGGTGGCTCTTCCGGATCCGCCATGGCAGCGATGCTCAGGGCGGTCAAGGACTTTGGCTTCAAGAAGGGCGACGTCGTGGTTGTCGTTTTGCCCGACAGCATCCGCAGTTACCTGTCCAAGTTTGCCGACGACGACTGGCTGGCCGCCAACGGCCTCCTGTCTTCCGGCGGCGCAGAAACCGCCCTGGCCAAGAGCGCGACCGGCGGTGACGCCTCCGACCCTTATGCCGGGGCTACCATTGCCTCTCTCCGCCTGAAGCCAGTTACTTCGGTGGCCGACACCGCCTCGTGCTCAGAGGCTATTGAGACGATGCGCGACAAGGGCTTCGACCAGCTTCCTGTGCTGTCCGCGTCCTCCAAGCTCGTCGGTCTCGTCACGCTCGGCAACTTGCTGTCGTACATCTCCCGCGGCCGCGCCACTCCCCAAAGCCAAGTCAAGGATGTCATGTTCAATTTCAGCCGCATCGACGAGATCGTCACCGATCCTCGCCACAACGCATCTGTCGCCAAGTCCACCGGGCCTAAACGAAAGTTTGTCGAGATTACTCTCGACACGCCCCTGTCCACGCTTAGCAAATTCTTCGAGTGGAACAGCGCTGCTGTTGTGACGGAGCGCAGTGCGGAGAAAGGATCCCTATCCAAGCCTATTGCCGTCGTTACAAAGGTTGATTTGCTGACTTGGATGGTGAGCAAGCAGTAGGAAAGGTCATAGTTTGGGAGTTTTTAACAGAGGCATGACTGGGCGTTTTTTTTTTCTCTCTCTTCCCTTTCTGTCTTTGCAGCTCTGGATAGAAAAGGGTAGAATGGGCCATTATGGATCTAGGAGGGCGGTAGACTCAACATCTACACAGATGGTACACATTAAACAAATGACAAATGCATGCATTGCAATCTTTGCTTTCATACAGCCGTGTATCGTTGTTATTACACTTTGCAAGCCCAGGCAAGCAGTCACCAACGCCGTCGATCCAGACACAGTCTGCGGTTAAATGTCAAGGCTACACCTGCTGCGCCATCCACCACCACCACCTATCAACATCCGCCTCGTCGGTGGTGACGCTGCCCGGCAGAACCTCGATGTCGATGTCAAACTCGCCCATCTGCTGAAAGGAAAACTTTTCCGAGCCGTACTCGCCCAGCCAAGAATCCTGGTCCTCGGAGCCAATCTCGTCCACGCCCACGCCCGAGTCCAAAAGTCCCTTGCTCCTGGACGCCCGGATACGGGTCAGTTCGCCCTCGAGCTGGCTCTTGACCAGGTTCGGGGGCAGCGCGGTGAAGAGATCCATCTTGTTGGCGGCAATCAGCACCGGCACCGACGCCTTCTTCTTGCCCTTTTCGCCCGCCCTGCGCTGCAGACACAGCAGCACGTTGTACAGATAGGCCGCGGTGGGGGTGAGCGTCTCGGGCTCGCCCAGCGCCGCGGCGTCCACCATGAAGACGACGGCCTTGAGCTTGTCCGCGTCGGCGAGGCGGCCCATGGCCACGTTGCGCAGCTTGCCGTGTCCCGGCGTGTCGACGAGCAGGAACTTGGTGTACGTGCCCGACGAGTCGTCGTGGTTTCTGAAGGAGCCCTTGCTCTCGGCGTCCGTGGTGGCGTTTAGTTCCACCGACTGCGTGCGCTGCGAGGTGTGCGTCTCGGCGGGCTTGGTGCCGCGCTCGAGGAGCGTGAGGAGCGACGTCTTGCCCGCGTTCTCGGGCCCGAGGAGCAGCACCGTCGGGGCGATCGTGTACGTGGCCGACGAGGCCAGGATGAGGTGCAGCAGCAGTGGGCCGCCGAGGATGATGGCGATGCCGAGCAGGATGACGGGGACCGAGGGCGTGAGGAGGGCCTCGGCGATTTGGGAAAGCGTGGCCATGGCTGCCGGGTCGTTGTGGCGCCAAAGGTGTTGATGGACGAGAGCTTCGGCATGCGGCCTCGACGGTCAATGGATCGAGCGAGGTTGTCGGTTTGCGAATTTGCCAGCCCGCCAAGGACAAGGACAGGTTGCGCCACAGGCAGAGGGGTTTGGCTCTGATGTAGCACCAGCCACACGTGAGGTGGTGCCACGGCAGTGTCGGGGCTGCTGGTGATTGACCCCTGGCAAGCCACGCTGGGTCGTTGGCCTTGTCGGTGGATGACGAGTGGGTCTATGGTTGGGTGTTGAGATGTGGCAGTGCAAGGGAAAGGGGAACAGCAGGTATCTGTTTCCGGCGGTGACTGTGTTGGACATTTGTTATTCGCACAATGTCAAAAGGATCTGTAACAATAAAGCGAGACGCAGATAGATGGCAAGTGTCATGCTGGCATAAGAAACAAAGCTGAGCTAGATACAATGCTCTGCAAAATTAGCGTTGGCAGCGATCTGGCTGCGTCGTCCCAAGTCCCTGAGTGATCCCTGCGCCAGCTGGCGTGGCTCCGCCTCGTCAGCCCTGAGCCTCTAAATCCGGCTGCTGCTTCTGCGTCGCCGCCCCAGCCGTTCCCGCTGTTTCCCTCATCCCCGTCACATTGATTAGTTACACGACGCCTCGGATAGAATTTCCTGTCAGTGCGGACGGTCCCATGTCTTTTCCCTTGGTCTCCGTGCGCAATTGTACTTTTTCCCTCAACTTGGTGCCTCAGCTTTAGAGTTCGCCAGCAGCTACGCATCACGGGTTAGCTCGTGGAGAGAGGCACATACGACGACGTCTGTTTTGGGTCACTCCCCTCTCCTTTTGTCAGCGGCGAATCATCGTGCAACCTTTGGACCGCCACACACGACGCTCGCAGGCGCAACATCTCGACCTCGCGTCTCTCGGCCCTTGGCACCTCTTGGTCAGGATACATCGCCAGCCCCGCGTCGCTGTCGCTGCCGTTTCATGAGCAGCCCTGCCAGAACAAGCAGCACTTTTGCTGCGCCCCCGATACAGCTTGCGTCCAAGGCTGCGGCGGCTGCCCCGAGACTCAACAACGAAATGGAGATGGGCAGCCTCACCACGGATGGCCAAGCAAATGCTGGTGCCGGCGCCGCTGAAGCCGCTGTGCCCGAGAGCGACATCATGCAGCTCGCGCGGATCGGGGACATTGTTGCCATGGAGAAGTTGTTTGAGTCGGGCGAGTTCGACGCCACGTACAGCGACGACGAGGGCATCACGCCCCTGCATGTACGTCTTTCCCGCCTGCAACAGGCAGAGTGGACGGGTTGATGCTGACCAAGGCAGTGGGCCGCCATTAACAACCAGTACGCCATGTGCAAGTTCCTGATCGATAACGGAGCCGAAATCAACCACAAGGGCGGCGACTCTGTTGCCACGCCTCTTCAATGGGCGGCCCAGCGGTGCCATTACTACACGGTCAACCTACTCCTCCAACACGGCGCCGACCCTCTCATCACCGATGCCCAAGGCTACAACACGCTTCACATCTCCACCTTCAATGGCAACGTCCTGCTGATCGTGCTCCTGCTGCACCAGGGCATTCCCGTCGACGTGCTCGACAACTTTGGGCACACATCGCTCATGTGGGCGGCATACAAGGGGTTTCCTTCATGCGTAGACGTCTTCTTGCGCTGGGGTGCAAGCGTGCACGCAGCCGACGAGCAGGGCTTCACGGCGTTGCACTGGGCCCTGGTCAAGGGCAACCCGGCATGCATTCAAAAGCTCCTCGAGTACGGTGCCGACCGGTTCGCAAAGACGGAGAGCGGGAAGACGCCTGCATTGACGGCCAGCGAGCTGAATACGCAACCGGCGTGGCATCGAGCTCTAAGGGAATGCGGTTATGACCACGACGGCAATGCCGTAGCTCCTCCATGGCCGTGGGCCAATTACTTTTTGAAGGACAAGCGAGCCTTTACCTCCAAGTTTCTGTTCTTTTGGCCGTGGTTCATGATCTGGGGCGTGCTCGTCGTTCTGTCGTATGCGCCAGTTTTCTTGGGTGTTCCCCTGGCCGCTGGTGTGGTGTATTGTGCGCATTGGTGCGCCACCCAAGTCCTGGAGTATGCGCCTTCGGACATGAGACACTTTCACAAGACGGTGAGTCTTTTGCCGCCTTGGTTTTCCGCGACTGCAAGCTGACATGTATAGCCTTGGATGGCTGGCATCTTTGCTGGCTCCCTCTTCCTCGTCGGGGTGAATTGGCTCATCGTGGTTGTGTGGCCGACGATTCAGAGCGACAACTCGCACTTGCTTTTGAATCTAGTCTTTGCCGTGCTTTTTGGTCTGACCACGTTCTTCTACGCAGCGAGCATGCGCTATGATCCCGGGTTTGTGCCGAAATTGAACGGCATCGCGGAGCAGAGAGCCGTCATTGACGAGCTGCTGGCCACCTGGAAATACGACGAGGCAAACTTTTGTGTTACGTGCATGATCCGTACGCCGCTGCGAAGCAAACATTGCAGACGCTGCCAGCGTTGTGTAGCAAAGCATGACCAGTATGTTGAGGGGATGCCCGCCTTTTTTTTCTGCCCCTTTCTCTCCATCTATACGTTTTGCGCTGTTGGACTGACCCGCTTCTGCAGTCACTGCCCCTGGGTTTACAACTGCGTCGGCATCAACAACCATAGACACTTTTTCTTGTACATTGTTACTCTTACATTTGGCATTCTCGTCCACGACTGGCTGGTGTATTACTGTGAGTCCCCCCCTGTGCTTCTTTCAGTGGCCGTGCTTGCCTCTAACATGGGTCTAGACTTTGGCACCGCCGCCGTGGGTGCACCGGATACTTGCAACGTCTTGGGCGCCGGCCTCTGCAGGCTCATCAATACAGACGCCTACACCTTGCTGTTGACCATCTGGGTCAGTCTTCAGCTCATCTGGGTGACCATGCTGGTCTTCACACAACTCGTGCAGGTCTCCCGAGCCATGACGACGTATGAGAATATGACGGGCATTCACACCCGCGAGGCCACTACGGCACTCACGTCAACGGGAACCCCCCTCGATCCCTCGCTCGCGGCGAGTGCAGCGTCCACGTCGTCCACGCCCGGCGCCGGGGGCAGACACAAGGGCGGCATGCTCAAGCAATGGAGCCGCATCCTGGGGGTCGACCCCTTCATCGAGACCATTACCGGCCGCGGAGCCGCCACGGGCAACAACAGGCGCAAGAAGAACCCCTACAGCCGAGGCTGCGTCTCCAACTGCAAGGACTTTTGGTGCGACCCGGCCCCTGTGTTTGGGCAGAGGGAAAACGGCACGGCCGTGCTCGGAGGCGGCAAAGTCGACTACACAGCCATGTACGAGAGCCCGACGCTAATGCGGCTCACGGGCATGAGAACACGCGGCGGCTACGAGTCGGTGGATACAGAGGAGGTGTAGATGACAAAGCGGGGTTGCTGTATATTTTTTGTCCCCGTCCCTGCATAGCCCAGGCACATGGTAGATGGTGTGTGTTTACGTTGTTTGGGAAAGGGGGGGGGAAAGGCGGAGGCCCTTGGGTCTTGGATGCTTTGCACGAGGGTGTAAACTATGATTTTCATGATGAGTCCTCCATGTGTGTAATAGAGCTTGTGCATGATTTTGCTCTGCGCAGCTTGGGCAGAGGTGTGTAAATGAAGGACAGGATGAAGCATGCACGACCATGTGCTGTCATGTGACATGAATGCAGTGCCAGGGGGCGCTGTCTGCAAATGACTTGACGTTGTTGCGCTTTGTACGAGTTGTTTGGCTGGCTGAACCGACACCAGACTATTTCGGATGGCTGTATCATGGACGCCGGTTCGGACAGGTTATGCGAGGCACGTGGGAGACGGTTGCGATAACATCCGTCTTCAAGACGAACCAGACTGCCAATGGCAGGTGACGGCGGGCTTTTTCTGCTTACAACCCTGGTCGTAGTCTAGTGCCTGCAAGGTTGGAGTACGGAGAAGCAGATAAGGCAGGGTCTTTGGGGTTTTGCGGGGTAAACATGACCTTGCTTGTCCGCGCCGACTGAACCTGTTAGCCTGGCGTGTTGATCGGTTTAACCGAGTGCCTGTTGGAATGGTGCCGCCAGAGTGGTGAAGCGTCCTGTATCATCGGGTTTTCCGACGGAAGTCATCGGCACGAGCACCTTCTACAATGGGACTGCGGTTAATAGCATCAGGCTCGCCATGACGACGGCGGCGAGGAGGGGATAAAAGAAGTCGGTGCCGCCATGTCGGCGCACGAGAGAGAAGTAGACACGGAGGTCTGCAGACGAGAAGCAAAGCTTGTCCGACAATGCTCGCCCAACACGCGCTACTTGGCCTCTTGGCAGTTGCCAACGCCCTGCCCTCCCGCGTCAGCCACGTTGCAAGGCGATCGGCGCCGGTCAAGACGGGCTTCATCAACGTGACCGTGGCCACGCTGTGGACGGACCCGAGCAAGCCGCGGCCGATTGACGCGCCGGCGCTCGCCAGCCCCGTCGACGTGGGCAAGTGGCTGAGCTCCATGACGGTCGACGACTTCCTGGACCTGACGTCCAACTCGCGGACGCAGACGCAGGCGCTGTACGGCGCGCGCGTGGCCATCACGGACAGCCAGGACGGCTGGCACCAGGTGGCGGTGACGTCGCAGGTGTCGCCGTCGGACCCGCTCGGGTACCCGGGCTGGGTGCCGTCGGACCAGGTGGCGCTGCACGAGCCGCTGTACGAGGCGCTGCAGGACAGGCGGCCCTTTGCGCTGGTCAACAAGGGCCCGACGGCGGCGCTGTACCGCGACGCCCGGCTGACCGACAAGGCGCTGGACCTGTCCTACAACACGCGCCTGCCCGTGCTGCTCCGCCTCGGCAGGGGGGTCGTGCAGGTCGCCGGCCCGGGCGCCGTGGGCTACCTGGCCGCGGACCAGGTCAGCATCTTCGACTCGGCCGACGACGTGCCCAGCCCCACGGGCCAGGACCTGCTCGACGCCGGCAAGATGTTCCTCGGCCGCCCGTACCTCTGGGGCGGCACCTCGGGCTACGCCTTTGACTGCTCCGGCTTCACCGGCACCCTCTACGCCGCCCACGGCATCACCATTGGCCGCGACGCCGGGCCCCAGGCCTACTACACCAACACGGGGCCCGTCATCGACCGCGCCGACCTGCAGGTTGGCGACCTCCTCTTCTACGCCCACAACCTGTCCAACCCGAACTCCATCCACCACGTCGCCATGTACGCCGGCGACGGCCAGATGATGGAGGCCTACGGCGCCGGCGTGCCCGTCCGCATCACCCCCGTGCGCTTCACCGACGACTACTGGGGGGCCAAGAGGTACCTGGAGCCCAAGAAGTGACGGCGGCTGAACACTCGGTAGTTGCTATTAAATTCATACATGCCATAACAGACCACATCTGCCTGCCTCTTGCGGCGTAGCTGCCACCGCGTCCCGTTGCATCGCCGCCCCTCGTGTGACGGCATTTTGTCTCGCACCTTGTAAAATGTCTCATAATTTGGCCGTGTTATTGCCCAGGGTCGCCCTTGACCACTCCCTATATCAAGACGTGCGTGTCGCACAGCGAGCCGTCTCTGCGCCTCATCCCACCATGTCTCTCAAGAAACTGCTCCTGCTGGCGGTTCACGTCGCCGCCGACTCGTCGCACCAAGTCTTTTACAAGAAACTTGACGCGTCGACGCAAGCACTCTCGCCAAAGGGCGGCAACGCCTCCACCACCAACGAGCAGGTATGTTCCCGTCAAGCGGCCGTGTCCCTCGCTCATGCAGAACCGGCAGGGCTTCTGGTTCTCCCGCTTCGCCGTCGGGGCCAGCCCCGATCTCGAGTGCCTGATAGACACGGGGTCCTCGGACCTGATTCTCAACCCGGGGGTATACAAGGCGTCGGCCGGGTCGCAAAACGCGCACCGACAGTTCCGCATCTCGTACGCCACGACCAACCCGGACGGAAGCGGCACAGTATCCGTGAGTGTGCCCCCGTGTCGTCCCGGCTCCCGTTCTGACCCGACCACGTCCAGGCGGCCGGCAATGTGTACAGGGACGCGGTGACCCAGCGCGGGGCCAACCTGAGCGTCGCCCTGCAGACCTTGGGGGCCACGACGACGGCCGCGGCGTTTCCCCGCGACGGCATCATCGGGTACGCCGGCGAGGGCGGCAGTTCGCTCCGCGGCTCCCCCTTTGTCCAGAGTCTCTGCGACCAGGGATCCCTGACGGCGTGCCGCTTCGGCCTCGCGCTGCGCACCGACGGCACCGGATCGCTCCACTACGGCGCCGTGCCCACGGACGCCCTCTCCGGCCCGCTGACCAGCGTCCCCATCACGCGGGAGTGGGCGGTGCGGGGCGACGTCACGGTCGGCGGCGAAACGGTCCAGGCGGGCGCCAGCATCCTGACCGACTCGGGCACCGCCGTCGTCTTCGGGCCCACGGCCCAGGTGCGGCGCGTGTTTGCCCGGGCCGGCATCCGGGCCGTGCAGACCGACACGGGCCTGACGGGATACTACACCTGCACTTCTCCCCCGGCCCTCGGCTTCTCCATTGGCGGGGCAAACTTTGATATTTTGCCCGCGGCCCTGGCGCTCGCAAGGGACGGGGACAATTGCACCGCCAGCTTGCACGGTTCCGATGCCTTTGGGGCCAGCTGGCTGGTTGGACAGGCCTTTTTCCAGGGGCGGTATGTTGATCACAACGTCGACGACGGGACAATGGGGTTTGCCAATCTCGGGGCGTCTGCGTAGCATCTTGTCATGAGAAACTCGTAGCGGCATCACAAGTAGGCTCTTTTCTGAATTTCAGACTCGCACCGGCATCTACCCCCACGTAAACGTGTTGCTACGTGAATTATTTCAGAAAAAACCGCCCCCATCTCGATCCTCGTACCCCTTGATGCCGTCAAGAAGCCTCCTCTCCCTCTCAACCAACATGTTTGGCAGGTCAATCCCAACGCCCAAGAAAACAAAGACGGCCCACTTCCATCGAAACGGGTTGACGCACACGCAAAAGACAAACCACCACATGAGCTCGAGGTAGGTGAAGAAATCAAAGGCCCCCGTGGGACTGCTTCTCTTGAGAAGCCTCGTCATGTCGATCCAGCGCCGCATCCAAAAGGGGCTCGGCCGCGTCAGCGGGTCGACGAGGAACATGAGCAGAATGCGCGTGTAGACGCCCACGTGAAAGTGGCCCACGGATCCCACGCCCGAGACGTAGGTGCAGTTGATGGCGGACACGGACGGGTGAGTCGGGGGGACCGTCTGCAGATACCACGAGGGCGGCGAATAGGGCTCCGCGAAGCAGTCGTCTGGCAGAAAGGACAGAGACGGCCGCTTGAAGCCGGTGGCCATGACAATCATGTCGGCCTTGACGAGCTCCTCGTGGCCCGGCCCGCCCTTGGGGACGCCCCTTGACCTGCGATTCACCAAGACTCCATTTTCCCCGACGCCTTGAATGTCGCCGCGGATCCATTCCGCCTTGCCGTCGCGTAGCTTTCCCATAATGTCCGAGTTGACCATGGGCGTGTCCATAAAGAGCCCCTTGTCCGAGGACGGAGCAATGTCCTCGAGGTCGCGGTAGAAGAGCTTGCGGAGGAGAAGCTCGGGGATGAAGGAGAGCAAGGTCTCTTGGCCGAATATGTTCAAGGACAGCAGAATGTCCACAGCCATGTTCCGTGGAATGATCCATTTGTCTGAGCGCGAGAGGATGGACACGTTGGCGGCGTCTCCGGCGGCGGCAAATTCAAGAGCCTCGACGGCCGACGCGCCGCCGCCGATAATGGCCAGTCTCTTGCCCTTGGCATCTTTCCTGGTGCGGTCGCTGCAGTGTTAGAATGCGCCATGACGATGACGGCGCGGCTCAAGACGGGGGCCACGTACCCGGTTAGTTGGCTCGAGTGGCAGATGTCGCCCCTGAACTTGTCCAAGCCGGGGAGACTGGGCATCTTGATGTCGCCGCAGGTGCCCACGGCGGCAATGACGCCCTCGAAGCGGCCGTTGGACCGGTCGTTGACGGTCCAGCGAGAGTCTTCTTCCTGGTACACCCTCGTGACCTTGACGTTGAATCTGGTCTTCTTCTCGAGGCGGTACCGCTCCCAGAGCTGGGTGACCTGGTGCACGATTTGCTTGCGGTCTGGGTACCCGCGCTGCCACTTGACAGAGGGATGGAACCTGTACATGGCGGAGTGGATTTGCAGCCCCGAGGTGTCGTTTACTCTCTGCCCGCAGACGGTTAGTCAGTACCAAGTAGTAAGTATCGGTCCCTCCAGACACGTACGCTCCAGATGCCACCCAGCTGCTCCCTGGGGCCGGCTTCGAAAATGGTGACATTGAAGCCGTGGCCGACACAATGCGCGGCGGCAGAGATGCCCGTGATGCCGGCGCCGATGATGGCGATTTTGGGTCTCGACAATTCAGCGTCCGACTTGGGCGGATTGGGCGACAGCGTGTAGTTGATGAGCCATTGGATGATTTGGTACAGGAAGAGGAGGGGATTGAGCAGCGGATTGGCAAGCTGAGACGTCGAGGTCATTGTCAACTTCACCGAAACAGGTTATTGGTAAATGATGGGTAGGTGGTTTGGCAGAGCCGTCATGGTGTATCTGGGAAACCAAACCAGATGCATAGCTCAGGTACGTGCCGTCCATTGATCAATTGGATGCCTGGCCAAAATTCCCCGGAGCGGGAAGGCGGGGGAGGAATGGTGACGTCAATGTGACCAACTTTCACATGTCTGCTGTTCTCAACCTCCACCACTCCAATCCACCACTGCAATCAAGGCGCCAATCCACCACTCCACCAGACTGGCAATGGTGACTAGTGCATCGCAATGTGTAATTGACTGCGCTGCTGTGCATCGACTTTGCGCTTCTATCCTCGCTGGCGCTTGCCCAACTGCTTCTGCAGCCCACAGCCCAGCCCACATCGGCTTCAAACATCAAAATGGAACACCCAGGTAATAACTTGTTCCCAAAAACCGCACCTGAGCCACATCTAAACAGTCCAGTCCGCGAAATAGCATCCGTCATCACAACCCTCACCACGGGCTCTCCCAAACAGCAGCAAGACACGCTCGACGCATACTTTCTCCCAGACGCATCCTTCACTCATCCCTTCTGCCATGTCCCGTCCTTCAACAAGGGAGCCGTCCCCTTTGCGCCCAACACGGATTCTCTCTGGGTCATCCTCTGCATATACAGATGGTACCGGACTCTCAGTCCAAACATTGACATAGCCATCGACTCGTCAGGTGCGTGCACAGTGCCCCAATCCCCCGGGGGCCTGACAGCCAAGCTGACAAGTGCAGTCTTTGACCAACGAACAAACACCCTCTTTGTAAACATCCACCAGACCTTTTCCATCTGGTTCGTGCCTCTGTATGCCGCGCGCGTCCGCCTCATCACAGTGCTGCGCCTGGAGCCGCGCACGTCATGGTCCGCCAACGAAACCGTCTCCAGGGCCAGCCTCACGCAGAGTCGCGAGCCTGCTGGTCCCGGCCAGGAACGCGCCAAGTATTTCATTTCGTCGCAGGAGGACTTTTACCAAATGAATGACTGCGTGCAGTTTCTGGTGCCGCGCGTGGGGGGTTGGATCTGGCGGTTGTGGCAGCTGTTTAGTACCGGGCTGTGCCTCTTATGCGCCATTGTATTTCTGCCTGTGTATTATGCCATGAACAGTTCTCGGACTGCCAAAAATGTCGCTTGAAAAGTTGTTTCCATCGTGCTACGGTACCATTGTCCGAGGACCACGTTGTGCGCACCGAGTGTGGCGATTGAATTTACTTGTACCATATCTGGGACTGATTACGTCTTTTTAATAATATAAATTTCTCAGAATATATGCGTTTTGATCTTTGAATTACAAGGAAATTGACCTTGAGTCATGCCATCAACCTTCATCATTCTCTTCCACCTGGCTGTACGTCGGACATGGTATCTGCCAAGTGGGTTGCTGTTAATCTCTACCTGGCAGAGAAACGGTCTACTAAAATGTTAATTTACAATAAATCACTCAGATCGACCGCGCTGGAGACACGTTGGCTGACCACATATGCCAGTTAAGACCGTCCCCGAGGCTACTCACTCCCATATCCTGCCACAGAGAAAACTTGGCTCGAGGAGCAACTTGAAGTGTCTGCGAGGCACCTCTTGAACTAAAACAGCAATCTGCCGAGACTTTAGCATTATTATTGTACTCATCGACGGTGAAATCTCTGTCATCGTACAAGAGTGATATTCAAACCTACAAGGATACAAGGATCCAGATACGGTTACAGACCCAGGTTCTTTACAATCTATACCTTTTTAAACGAAATGCCACATGAGACGCCGTATTCAGGTCGTTTAAAAGCTGAAACAAACCAAGAAAGGAACCACTAGAATTGTAAATTATGGAAAATGTAAAGCTGCAAATTACTCACGCGAGCAAAAATGTACTCGTACCAAGGTACGCACCCGCAGCAATTCGAGTCCAAGTTACCCCTACAGGCTCGATTGAAAGCATCACCAGCGCGCGCGACGGGCAAAAAGTTGGTTGGACAGGCCTACAACAGATTCGAACTGCTGCTTTCGGAAGAATGAAGAATCAAAATCCAATGTCCTAACCACTAGACTAGTAGGCCACGTGTGGGTCCCGCCTAGCTGTGCGGATTTTATTGCATCTTATGTGCCGCGGCGGGGGTCGCCAAAGGCCTGTAACATGGCTTTTACAAGGCACGATTAGTACTTGACTTGAATGTGCCCGACGTCTTTTGAACATGAATGATACACCAGTCGGGGCAATGCTATTCAAGGTTTTGGTGCTTCGGAATTGCGGCGCCGTTAGACTCCGAGCTTATAACGGTACGTACTTACTTCTATATACTCCGTACTGTGCTACCTAATTACTTACTATCCAGTATTGGGGGCTCTGTTCTTCAAGGTATACAAGTATTGTGCAATGGATGACCGTAGTTGTGCAACACCCCGCACGTAGTTGGTCGCAACCTCACAGATGCAGCACGTTTGCTTCAAAGCCAAAGTCCATGGCATCTGCAGGCCGCCCGTTGGCACAGGCATCCTTTTATTCTTCCTGAAATCATTCACGTGACCCTCATGGCGGTGTTCAAACACACCAGGGAAACATGCACGGCACTGCTCCAATACACCGCTCCAATACACCGCTGCAAGATGCTGTATATTAAAAATGGCTGTATATGTGCTTGGGATATCTGTTTATAATGTGTCTTCTCATGCGACGTCATAACGCCATGCTTCACTTGCTCTCTCACCCTTGCTGAAATCAGGGCAAACGGGGCCGCAACTTTCATGCCTGGAATGCCAACTCCAACAAACAACTCTGTCACCAAACACTCCGTGGAATGCCGCTCTGCGGGTCCTGTCGGGGCCCCGTCACACACCCCCCATCACATTTCAATTGTTGACATGACCGTCTGGTATGCCGGCCGTTCCTCATTTGGTCGCAAGGAGAAAAGCTAGAGCTCATAAATAGCCTTCTCTGCTGGGTATCTCCTCCTTCGTCTCCTCTGCTGATGCTCGACGCATCCCGCCGGTAAAACCATGCACACATGAGCCATGAGCCCTCATGCTCAGCCCGACCATCCCAACAGCTCCAATGTTCCTCTCGCCTCGGAAGGTGACATTCCAGCCAATCCAAGATGTCGAACCTGCGTGCCGCCACGTAGCCGCTGCAGTCCAAACGCAAGCTTCCAACTCTCCACCTCGCTCATTACAAACACATATCTCTTGCCTTCTTGATCGCGTACCGTGGCCCGCAGGACGTGCAGACCCTTGGCCTTCCATGCCCCCGTCTGACCGGTAAAGGACGGAATGTTGGTGTTCTTGAATGTTCGCTCGCACAAACCAAGACGGCAGCAATCCTTGCAGGCACGCAGCATCTCGGTAAGGTAGGCGTCGGCCTCGTCACCGTTCAAGACCTTTTGGCTGTCGCGGTCTGCGTTTCTTCGGGCTGTTGCCATCTTGTAGAGCAAATGGGGGGCGCTCTTGGGCCCGGACGAAGCATTCGAGCTGGCAGAGGCAGACGGATTCAAGCAGTGCGGGGGGCACCATACCTCGACGAGCTTCAGAGTCCATGCCTTGACGTCCCATTCACGCTGGGGCACGCCGCGCACGTCATCGTCGATGAAGAGACCTTCGGTCGTTATCCGCAGAATAAGGCCATCCGTGACGGTTCCCACGCCCGACACGAGTTGACTGGCCGGTGTCTTGGAATATTGATTCATGAACAAGTACACAGCCTGGATGACAATCTTGTCAGGGTCCTTTGTTGTATACGGACCGCGGACTGACGGCGGCGGCGATGTTCGAGCCGTTGTCTGAGATTGAGCCCAAGACGCATCGGACCCGGCAAAGGAGGAGTTGGACGGCCTACGTTGCTTCTTCTTGGGTTGATCGTACGGCCGGTACGAGTATGTGTTGGTCTCGGGCGTGCTGACATATGATTTTGCGGTCGGCGCCGGGGGCTGCTTTCCAGGACTGGGGGGCACGTCTTTGGTCGGTGATACGCTGGGTGATGTTGGTGTCGGAACAGGTGGCCTGCCATTCGGCCACATGCTCACTTTCTCGCCAACTCCCGAGTAGGCATATGAGCTTCCTACCCGCGTCGCCGTGGTCGTGCTGGCGGCCGCCTCCTTCTGTTTCAATTCTTCCTTTTCTTTTTCCTTTTGCTCCCTCTCTCTCTTCAGTCTTTCGGCAAGTTCTTTGCGCCGCTGCTCGGCTTCTTCCTTGAGTTTCTTGTCCTTGGCTTCTTGCTCCCTCCGCTGCTTCTCCTTCTCCCGTTCTTGTCTTTCCCGGGCCTCCCTTGCCCTCAGTTCTGCAAGTCGTTTTGCAGCCTCCTCGCGTCGTTTCTGTTCTGCTTCCTTTGCTTTCCTCTCTTCTTCCTTCTTTCTGGTTTCCTCACGGGCCTTTTCCCAGGTTCCCCTTGTCGTCTGCGGCTTTGGCGAGCTGGGTTGGGGAGGTGACTTTGGCGGAGGTGCTTGTTGCCATGATGCCTTGGGCTTCTCTGGCTGTGGGGGCGGCGGAGGTGGTTGTTGCCATGATGCCTTGGGCTTCTCCGGCTCTGGGGGTGGCGGAGGTGGTTGTTGCCATGATGCATTGGGCTTCTCTGGCTCTGGGGGCGGCGGTGGTTGCGCTCGAAATTCCGGGGGCGGTCCTCGAGATTGGGGAGGCGGTCCTCCACTTCCTCCTCCAGGCGGCGGCGGTGGAGGTTGATTACTGTGAGGAGGAGGAGGAGGTGGTGCTCCTGCATGTCCCCGAGCATGGGCTCCTCCGTTGGGAGATGCGCCAGGCGATGCGGATCCGAAACCACCTGGAGCGGAACCTGGCCCGCCTCCACCGCTGCTATATGATCTTTCATGGTGATAGCTGGGTCGTGGCGTGTCCTTTTGAGTACGCCCTAAAGCCCAAGCACCGAATCCGACTCCCAGTATAAGAAGCGTTATGCCCATGTTGCCCAACCCCTGGAAAGTCTCCCACCATGTCCGGAATGCTGGCGCCATACTTTGAAACAAGGCAACCAAGATCAGGGCCGAGGCGAATCCTGCAAAGAAGCTATTGACGTTGGGTTTCAAGGATGGCAGATACAGAAATCCCGCTCCTGCAGAATGCTCTGGTATGACGAATATGTCATATTTGCCTGGCGGAAGCCCAGACGACCTTGGCGCCTCGCCGTGCGGCGGAGGCGGCGGAGGCGCGCTCATTTCTCCTTCTCAGTGCCGAAAATACTGCCAGACGGCTGGCCGCTTTATATTCTGGGAAGAGGGGGCTGCGAGCGAGCAAATGTACTGCGGCCGCTTCGGGTTATATCGATGTCGGGGTGGCCATGGGAATACTTCTGTGAGGAACAAGCCTACCCAAGTTAGCACAAGCTTGGCCAACTACAAGACATGTTGGCAGAGCTCATGGGCCAACAACACTTGCACAACTTGTCCAGGTCGGGCTTCACTCACCAAGGGGAATCAGGGTCAGCAGAGAGCGAGAAAGCACACAAACGCCGGGCTCCAAAACAAAATGCAGACTGGTCGACAAGGAATCAAGCTTGCAAGCCGCTCGCTATGCTCAAGGGAATATCGTGCAAGGGAAATAAACGACAAAAAGGGGTATCACTGCACTGCAGAGAATTGGGAGGGTCAGGTCGATGCAGGATGGGAAGAAGGTTGTCAGGGCCAGCCTCCGAGGCTTGTGGTTTCTGACAGCTCAAACTTGGAGGTGGTGCTTGGTTTCACATTGTTTACCTGGGGCCCAGTCAGGTTGTCACCTCGCAAAAGGAAAGTAAAAAAAAAAAAAAAGAGACCCTGCACTTGTAAAGGTGGACCAATGATGGCGCGGCCCAGGCGTGGCGCCTGCACTCAACTGGTCCAGGCTGCTTCCAAGTGACACTTTGGTGGACGCTGGCCCCAATTCTAGTTGGCTTCTGGGGACACAAGAGCCACTGAGGTCGCTGCGGATGGTCCCGCGCGTCACCAACGTTGCCACCACTGGCCAGCTCAACCGCACACCAGCCAAGCAGCACCAACGAGGACTTGATTGCTGAGCACCATTCTGACAGAGGATTTGCTCGGCGCAACAAAGGAAAAAACAATAATAATAAACACCGCATACAGTAGATACCGAAAGGGACAGAACAGGGTAAACACTCGCCTCCCCTTCACGAATTGGCAACAAGGCGGGGTCCTTGAGCCCGGGGTCCATAATCATTGCATCCCCTGAAGCTTCGCCATGGACCATCGATGATCTGTTCCTCACAAACGCACCAGAGCGACAAGACATGCATCAGGCTGCAGAACGTCGCAGAATCACACAGAGCTTCTGCGGACATTTACCTGCATTTATGCAGATGGCATCATGTTCTTCAGTCCGCTCGAAGCAGTTAGCAGCAGGACCAGAAGGACTGGTTTCAATGTAATGGTCTCGGCCACGACCCAAGCTGGTGGACTCAACAAAATGTCGTATTGTCATACATTGCCCGGACCTTTTGGTAGGCAGACGCTAGCAAAATGCACCCCCATAGCGTCCCAATCATTTGCCTCATCACAGCTTCCCTCACCTCTGCTGCCGGCATTGCTTCCGATTCCGCGGGGCACTTGTCATGCTGACCTGGCTGGCGGTCAGGTCGATTGTCACAGGATCAGTGGATTCGTCCTTGGCGCCACGGCAACCTGGTTGTTGGGCCAGGAGCGGCCAACGATGCTCCGTCTTGGTATTATTATTACCGTTCCATTCTGTAGAGTGTCCAGCAAGGTTTCAGTGCCCTCTTTGTGAATCATGAACATGATGTATTGCCTCCAGTGCAGAGCTCTGGTCGTGAGAAATCCCCTTTAAACGTCCAGCCCTCGATCAATTGATCGAGCTGCAACAGACCCAAGCCTGCTTCCGCAGGTGCGAGACCCTTCTTGGGTGCCTGTTTCATCAGAGCCCAATGACACCGAGGGTCCGTTTCCCTAGCAACAATTGCCAAGCACGCGTCGCGTTGGGCTAGCTGGTGACGTAGAGTGGGGCGAGGACCCACCTGCTCCATCACAGTGCAAAGATGCCCCTGATGATACATAGGTGGCCGTGTGTCTGCCGTATGTCACATGTTCGTTCATCCTTTGTGTTCCGAGTGTCGGGTCTAACAGTCATCATGCTCGTGCCTCACACACACACTACAATGGCTGCATGGTAACGTCCCTTCCATGACTCGTTGCTTTGCTCAAAGACACTCCTCACCATGACTCTGTAAAAATTCCTGTAGATTTTATTGCCACATGCAGTATTGTAGTGCCCTAAACGCAAGGAATCGAATGGCGAAAAAAATGGGCGCCAACTATCGCTACCAAGCATCAGACGCAAAGTGCAGTCCGTCATGTCAGTTCGCTCTGCTCCCGGGGATATAGACGCATCTTGAAAACAAATGCCGACGAAAAACATCAAGAGACAGTGCCGCCATTCTCAGCGGCCACTAGCCCAGTCCCAAGATGTGCAGCACCACATCAACAACCCATCCCAGGCCTTCGGCCACTCTTGTGCCGACCCATACAGCCCAAACGACGGATTCTAATGTCCGCATAATGACTCTCACCACGAGCATCATAAAGACTAGTCAAAGCTTCTTGAGGCGGTTTCGGGCCACACCCAGTTTGCCATTTACCCTGTCCACATCCGCATCTAACACCTGGAGCATCTCAGTTTGCTCATCGACTTCATTCTTGATCTGGAGGCCCATGGCTTTTTGGCGCCGAATAATTGCGGTAAGCTGATCGAGCGCTTCGTCCTGTGAGGCCATTTCTTGTTTCTGCAAGAGGAGGACACCCTCATTGTCGAGCTCCCTAGTCTTGGCAGTTTCGGGCAGCGGTGCTCCCAGGACACGGCCGCCTGTTGGACGACCACTTTTGAGGGCGGCTGCCTTTTCAGCAGCGAAGCTGAGAGTATTAGTCTGGTTGTTGTTGCGGGCGTTTGAGCTCGAAGATGGCGTTACGGCAGTACGGGACAGCTTCTCCAGGGCGTCGCGCTCCATTCGTGCACCGGATACCATATCTCGCCGACGGCGGAGCTCCCCTTCGCCTAGCCGGTTCGATTCTTGTATTCTACGAAGTCCCTCTGATAGGCTGGTGACGAGCACACCGGCCTTGAGAAGAACCTTATTCGCTGCTGAGCTTGCCTCTGCCGCGGCCGTGCCGTGTCCACTGTCGGATGCTGCGTCTCTCCGTGACAAGCACTGCCTCGCTTCGTTCAGATTTTGCTTCAGCTCTCTGTGCATATCTAGCCACGTCTGAGGATCGGCTGCTCCTGTGGCGGCGGGCCGGACCATGCCCGACGCAGAGACTGCTGAGCTCGTGGTACTCATGCTGGGCAGGTTTAGAAACGCCCGCCAGGCAGAGGTATCTCTCCATCGTCGATCTGGAGTCTCCGCAATCGTCCGTAGATACTTTTCCAGTCCAATCTGTCGTGCCCTTGTGAGGTCCGGTGATCGCACGGTCGACTTCAGCCAGTGCTTGCCTGGGAGGGGTTCCGGCGGCGGCGATCCAACTTGTTCTACTAGTGTGCTGTGAAGTGTTGCAAAGTCTGAATATCTCTTCTGAACGACAAACGATTTTAGAGGAAGGCGGAGTGTGATATTGTACAGGGTGTACGGTTTGGAGTCGCCATCTTCGGAGACACTCGTGGATGGGATGGCAATCTCGGGTGGCGGGGCCATGACCGCAACGTTTGCTTGATCGACAGTCTCGACAGGTTAGGTGCAGTTCTGTTCTAATCGAGCTGAGGTTCCGGCGTCTTGTGCCAGTCTATAATCGATGCGAGGGTGTCGATGACGAGGCGTTGGAGCAGGGCGCTGATACAAGGTCCCTCCGGACACAACGGCTCTCTTTGGTCAGCAATATGAACCAATAATTGAATAAAGAGGAGCGTGTCGTCTCGCAGCGAAATATATAGGGCTCAGGTTCGAAGCAAGGGGTTCGGAGTTCCAGCCGTCGCTCAAAGGGTTGATGAAGGCTGATGCAAATGGATGCACGGCGATGATGCAAGTGGAATGACGACCAGGTTGAATTGAACTCGGAAAGGCGTGGAGAAACTGTGCCGAGTCTGATCAGTGCCGCTTTTGAGCAAATGTGGCGTCGCTAATCCGCTTTTGGCACATTGTTGGATCTGGGTTTGGGCTTGATTACGCAGCCTGTCATTTGTGCTTGAACACTTTGGATGTGGCGCACTGTTTCTGTGGGAGTAAAGGGCAAATCAGATCTCGGCCAGCGACAGCAAGGACAAAGGTGGTTTGACAATTTGGACCTGCAGGTGAGGAGAAACTCTCTACGTCAATAGAGGATCATTGATGCACAGCAGTTAGATGCAAATCATTATCTGCGTCGCCAGGCTGAACAAATACTGGGCAAGACCAGGTAATGGAGCTGGGCCAGGCAGTGAACCTCAAGTGGAATGAAGGCCAGTTTCAGGTACAAGAGGTCTGCCAAGGGACGCCGCGCGAGACTTGATGGTTAGAAAAGCGGCATGGTCCCGTATATATCTCTCAGCTGTTCCCAACTAACACCCTCTCCGTAAATAAGCTTTGCGACCATCTTTCCGGCCCAAAGACTTCCTCTGGGTGAAGCCATATATTGGCGATAGGTGACCTCCGCACTCGTCGAGGCCATGTAACTGGACAGGGATGTATGTTTCAGCTGCATTTCAATGTCCGCCTCTACATGTCCAATATCTAGTGGCGGCGTCTGTTCTTGATGCATCTCTAATTCCCTGAGAGACTTTATCACGAGGTCCCTCAGCTGGACAATGGGTTGATTCTCCTCATCGGATAACCCAGGAAAAGTGACAAGTTCTGGGCAGACTGCTAGCTGCTCAAGTGGAGCGGCCTGGGCACTGCTCCAATCAATGATTCCTACCAGATTATACTCGTCGTCAAAGAGCATATTGCCGAAATGCAAGTCCAGGTGGCACAGGGGAAAGGGACCCCTGACTCGGTCCTCAATGATGATGTGCGTTAGAGCGGTTTTCAGCACCCAACACGCCGTTAGCCAGTCCGGATCATCTGGATGCATGGTCATGATTTCCCGATTTTCACCTTGTCTCTGGTTGTAAAAGTATTCGAGCGATGTTTCGAGGGGCCCAGGCGAACAGTGCCAGGCCATGGGAATAATCTCGACGGGCTGATCAGCATTTTCTCCGCACCACAGGCGTCCAATGCGACCAAAAGTCATATGCTGGAGCTCCATGAAGACGTTTGCAAGCTGCTTGGCCACTTTGCTATGGTATTGTTGAGGTATGACAGCTGCTAGGCCATTTGGAAGGGTGCGGCCGCCCAGATACTCCATGAAAACGTAAGGGTAGCCAAACGGTTGGTCTGTGGACGTCTCAAAGTCGAAGACCCGAGGTATTGGGATTGTGGTATGTTGCTGGATTAGCTTCATTGTGGCAATTTCGCTGAGCATCGAGACTCTATCAGCATCATCGAGTGCTCGATACGGTATCCGAACAATCCAGTACACATTGTCTGAGAATGCGAGTTCTAACACCACGTTGTTGAAGCCAGATGTGAATTGTGTTGGATTGACGCTACACGCAACATGTGAAGGCAATTCCGGATGGTGTCTCCTCCGCGACTCTATTCCGCGTGTCTGCAGATATTTGATGTCTGCCGAGCTGAGGAGTAGCTGGATGAGTTTATATTTGTCCGAATCGGGGGTTAGAGAGGCAAACCCCTGCCAGTGCTCACTTGGTCTTTGCATGTCGCCAAACAACCTTTTGGTACAGTACTTGGTGCGCAGCCCGAAAGAGAGCTTGCGCCGTAGCGGTGGAAGGGATTGTGAGCGGGAGAACAAGGGCACGCAGGGGCTTGACCGCAGAGAGAAGCGTTGAGAAGCTGCCTGGTACAGTTGATGCAAATAACACGGTTGACGGCCAAGAGATGGAAGTCTAAGGGTTGGGTTGGTGGTCCAAATTCTCGCGACGATCGATGCTACGCGCCGTTGAGTGCAGTGGCCAAGTGAGGAATTGGATGCGGCAGGTGCCTGTTCTGCCGTGGGGCCACTGTGAACCTGCAGGCCCCTGCGAGACTCTTCAAAGCTCTGGCGCGAGCTCCTGCGCTGCAGGGATTGACATGAGTTGGAAATTTACAGCCTTTTCTCTTCAACATGGACAAGAGGAGACCAATATGTCCGTATTCAGTGACTCATTAGTACTTTCGGTGTGTGGGCGGACCGCGTGCTCCTCAGAGATGCGGTCCGCAGGGCTCGTTGCGGTGGACGTTGTAAAACCTCAGTTTGTTGCCATGATGGAAGGGTCCAAGCCTGTCAACGACTGGCCAACCAACCCCTCTTGCCATTTAGATCACGTGAAAACCGTAACCATGCATCAACGTGATATGACTGATCTCCGCCGCAACACTTCATTACAACCCGCTTTATTGAGTGTACATAATGTCACTGCTCCGACTGCCACCCGAGACTGTAAGGCAAATATTCAATCTAATTGACTCGTCTTATTTCCACGAGGATTTAAGCCGCCTTACAGTTTGTAAACAGTGGCTCGAATTCGCTCTTCCCGTTTGCTTCAGATGCCTCACACTTTCCCAAGGGGCCTTGCGAAGATTAATCACATCCGGGCTGATACAAAAGTCATTTGCTCTAAAAAGCAACTTAGAAACTCTAGTCCTTGAACTAAAGGGATATCAATCACATGTCCCGGATGGGGCCCAAAGGGCCGAGTCTGTCGAGACCTGGAAAAGGACCCTGAATTCTGACCTCAATCAGGTTGCCCTTGTGGCCCAGCAGTCTAACAGATTGCGCACCTTGCGCATACAAGCTTGGGCCTCTCCCGAGCCATTTGGTGGCACCGAGGATTATCTGTCACCCAGGACGATGCAAGCCTTCCTCTCCATGGAAAATCTAAGGACTCTGGTCTTGGATCTATCTGGCTGTTTTCTGGGCCCGTCAGAAGAGCAAGAGAATGGCCTCCATATCTGTCCGGCCATCGGCACCACTCTTCGCACTCTTCAAACCCTTCGTCTGCGCATGCGGTGCATCTGCCCCGATGTCTTGAAACCCCAAGATCCCCGTGGTAGTCTAAACTTGAGCGTAATCGCCATCAACCTGAGTCTGACGTCGAATTTACCGGGCATAACGTCGGCGTCTCACTCTACAAGATGCGGCTCCCGGGGCCGAGGATTACTTCAGCTAAGAGCGGACATGTTGGAACAGGCAGAATCCCTCATCTCCCGAATGAAGACGCCCAGAACCATCAGGATCTTGACTCATTCACTTCCGAGCTTTGAAAGGCAGTCACTGGACGTTTTGACTGGCAAGACTATGGTATTGGACGACGATATGGCCTGGGATGACAATGGCAAGATTATTGAAGAGGACTCGGGAACAGAATCTGAGCTTCTGGATGATGAATTTTCTACATTCTTGGATGATTAATGTTTTTGGCAAAGTCATTATTGTGAAGCATCAAGTTGCCTGTTGTCAAAGGCAAAGGTTGCAGACCAGTTGCCAAAATTAGTGCCAAGGACAAGGCGTCGTGTAAACTTTTCCGGGCTACAAACTGGTTGCAACGGGCCTGGCCAGCTTGGCATGTTTTAATGCTCGACACGGCTCATGCTAGTTTGCCAATGCGCCAATTCTTTGACAGCCTTGCATTTCCTGACTTGAATCGACGGCCAGCAGTGCATTCCAACGGTCAATCTCGGCTGAGAAGCCGCACGGAAAATGAACACGAATTCATCATGGCCAATTGCCAGCTGGAGGCCAAAATATTGTGTGATCCTCCAGGTTCGCGAGGCTACCCTAGGTTTTGTCTTCATCTCTCCTCATTGCCTGTCCAACATCATTCAATTGCTTTTGATCTATTTGGGCAGTCTGGTCACAGCTTCTAGAGAACGTATATCACGAATCTAGCCCCCTTCATCGCTTTCATCAATGCCAGTCATAAAGCGTCATGCAGTGGTTGGGGGACGTCGCCGCCTCTCTCTCGCCTAGTCCCATGTTTCCCTAAATGCCAATTTCACACCGTAATCTTTCCTTCTTCTTCATCCCTCCCCTCGCCCGCCCGTCTCAAGTTACCACATAGGCAGCCACAGCTATTATCCATCCCTTAAAAGGTCTCCTGGTCGTCGAGTGGTTCGCCCTCATCAGGGACCTCGAATCCTTCTTCTGTAGAGTATAGAATGAGCTGGATTTGTTTCACCAGGCCATCCTCTTGCTTCTCAAGCTCGGGATCCTCTTCCACAGCCTGCTGGATCAGTAGCTCAATGTCGCGAAGCTTGCTGAAGTAAAAGTCTCGCTCGCGCTCGAGACCCACAACAGTCTCCTTAAGAGTGGCATTCTCCGCCTGGAGAGCGGCCGAACCAGGGCCAACACCAACACCGCCAGTCTTGATAGCCCGCGGGGCGGCAGCAACGCCACCACCCACTCGTCGGGCAGTGGTTGTAGAAGCGGCGGCAGGCCTCGCTGAACCAGTAGGAGGGAGGCTGCCGCCTTTCCTTCGTGCAACGGCGTCGTAGTCGTGGTCGGGGAAGTTCAGATCCCAGAATCTTTTGGTCCACTGTAGGAACTCCAAGTTATCCTGCATCTTGCACTTGATGAGGGCCTCGACGGGGATAGGCTTGTCAATTTGGTGCTTGGCAAATATGTCTAAAACCATGGTTAGGGCATTCGGAGCCTCAGAAAAGGGGCAACGCTCTTTGATGTCGAAAGAGGCTGGATCTGGGCGCTTCCCGTACTTTGCAACACTTTGAAATTCTGCACGTATGCCCATTCACCATTGGCATTGAATTTGACCTTGGACATGGGCACGTCCGTGTATATGCTGTCGAATACCTGGCAGAGGGCAGCACTGTCCAGAAAAGAAGCTCAGTTAGATTATCCTTGTTTTCTCGATCGTGTGCCGGCCGGCTTGCGGCTTCTTTTCTTCATGTTGGGCTTTTCCGTGGCGAACATGTATTGCATCGTGCGTGGAGCGGGGGAGGGGCAGTATGGTGGTGTCAGACTCACCCAGTACCACATTGCTCGACCTTGGTCATGTTGAGCTGAAGGAGGCTGTTTAGCCATTGAATGAGTTCTTGTCTGATTGCACCATGCAGTTAGCAACTCTGTGTAGGCGCTGCGACATCGGGTGCGCATTTCTACCAACCTCGATTCACCCATGTTGCCCGTCTGTGGATTCGGCGCCTCTTCGTGTTTGTTTGTCCGGGTTGGGTCAAGGAGTTGCCTGGAATGGTAGAGCGCGGCAAAACTGTCGCAACAAGCCGGCTGCAGGACGCGCGAGAAGGGGGTATAGAGAGAAATAAAATAAAATAAAATAACTCGACTGCACGAGGTTGTTGTGCCGGGGGCAGCAGCGTGCACACACAGGTCGGCGTGATAAAGGGGAGTGATAGAAACACAGACAGTTACATGTTCAAGCGGCTCAGTATTTTGATTTGTCTCTGAGCCCCAATTTGGCTGGGCGAAGGGAATGGACCATTGAGCTGTTGTCCAATCAACGGCAAGCCCTGAGGTGTCGCGCCAGTTGCCCTGGTTGGCGGCCGGGAAAACAACGGGCCCGGTTGCCCCTCATCCCAATTTAAAAGAGCAACTCATGTTCCTGACAAGCTCCGTGGCTTTGGTGGGTACGCTTTTGGTGTGTGGCCTGACTAGGCAATTCTTGCTCACCGCCAAAATTTTCAAACTTCATGCTGGCAGAAAAACCTTGGGAAACGTCCCACGCATGATCAAATACATTTGCTGACTGGGTTTCCCCTTCACTTCCCGTTAAAAAGACGACAACGAAACTAAACAACGGTTGAAATTTGTCAACACGAATACGACATACACGACATCTTGCATATACCCTTCAACGTCAGCGTATCAAGGGTTGTGAGAATTGTCAACATGGCCCCGCAGAAACGGAAGCCATTCGAGGATGATTTCATCACCACCCTCTCCGACAACGATGACGAACTCTTCCCAGTAGAGGAGGAGGTTGCTGCCCCTCCACCGAAAAAGAAGGCCAAAATAAACAAGAAGTCGAAAAAATCCAGCAAAGAGGATCAAGTTTCATCTGATGAAGAAGAACCCCAAGGCATCTGGGGCCCTAAAGAGGACAATGATGGGGCTATGGATTCAGACTTTGAGTTTGTTGTAGACGAAGATGGAGAATTCGGCGAGGAAGAATTCGTGGGCTGGGGCTTTGAAGGTGCCAAAAAGGGCATGTCGGAGAGAAAGAATGTGGACCTCGAGGAGATAATTCGCCGGCGAAGGGAAAAGAAGAAGAATGGGCAATCAGAGGAGGTTTTGGAGGAGAATGGGAACGATGAGGCTGAGGAGGAGAAGGGCTTGGATGTGGCTTTGGATGACGACGATGATGAGGTGCTTGCGGATGATGCTTTCGGCATGAACGCAGACTCTGAGGCCGAGGAAAACGAGAGCGCGAACGGAGATGACGTTGATATGGACAAGGAAGGTTCGGACAAGCCCGACCATGCCGATTCTGATGATGAGCCTGCTTCCGACGACGACTCCATAGCCACGCCGGAGGCTCATCCTGATGATGACATTTCTAATGCCAGCGACGATGAAGAAGACGCCGAGGAACAGGCAAAACGGGACGCCTTCTTTGCGCCAGAGGAAAAGCAAACATCGGACAAAAAAGTAGACATGTCTTCTTTCCAAGGCATGTCACTCTCCCGCCCCATCCTCCGTGGCCTGACGGCCGTTGGATTCACCAAACCCACCCCCATTCAGGCCAAGACAATTCCTATCGCTCTCATGGGAAAAGATCTTGTTGGCGGTGCCGTAACTGGCTCGGGTAAAACTGGTGCCTTCTTTGTCCCCATCCTTGAGCGATTGCTGTTCCGTCCCAAGAAGATTCCGACGACTCGTGTCGTTATTCTTACGCCCACTCGTGAATTGGCCATGCAGTGTCACGATGTGGGTACAAAGCTAGCTCGCTATACTGACATCAAGCTCTCCTTGACTGTCGGTGGTCTCAGTCTCAAAGCTCAAGAGGTCGAGCTTCGATTGCGACCTGACGTCATCATTGCCACACCGGGTCGATTCATTGACCATATGAGAAACTCGGCTAGTTTCAACGTGGATACGGTCGAAATCCTGGTTCTAGATGAGGCTGATCGCATGCTTGAAGACGGGTTCGCAGATGAACTAAACGAGATCCTTACGACTCTGCCCAAGTCAAGGCAAACAATGCTCTTCTCGGCGACCATGACATCGACGGTCGATCGCCTTATTCGGGTGGGAATGAACAAGCCGGTGCGATTGATGGTTGACTCTCAAAAGAAAACCGTGACAACCTTGGTGCAGGAATTTATTCGACTGCGACCAGGCAGGGAAGATAAGAGAATGGGCTACCTTGCACATATTTGCAAGACATTTTACCACGAAAGAGTCATCATCTTCTTCCGTCAGAAGAAGGAAGCTCACAGAGCCCGCATCATCTTTGGTCTACTGGGACTATCGTGCGCCGAATTGCACGGTAGTATGAACCAGGCACAGGTTAGTTTGTAGATTATGGATGCCCGCTGCGACAATTGCTAATTTTACCTTGTCTACAGCGCATTGCCAGTGTGGAAGCATTCAGAGACGGGAAGGTTTCATATTTGCTTGCAACAGATCTTGCCTCACGTGGTTTGGATATCAAAGGCGTCGACACCGTCATCAACTACGAAGCCCCCCAATCGCTTGAGATTTATGTGCACCGTGTCGGTCGTACGGCTCGTGCCGGACGTAAAGGTACGGCCGTCACTCTGGCAGCCGAGGGCGACCGTAAAGTTGTCAAGGCAGCAGTCAAGGCTGGAAAGGCGCAAGGAGCCAAGATTACAAGCCGAATAATCGCACCTGCAGATGCAGACAAGCTGCAGGACGAGATTGATGGCATGGAGGACGAGATTGACGAAATTATGCAGGAAGAAAAGGAAGAGAGACAGCTGGCACACGCAGAAATGCAAGTCAAGAGAGGAGAGAACTTGATTGAGCACGAGGCAGAGATCAAGTCGAGGCCCAAGAGGACGTGGTTCGAAACGCAGCACGACAAGAAGCAGGCCAAGCAGGCTGGCAAGGATGAACTCAACGGCCTGCGCGATTCGCTGAAGAAGAAGAGCAGCGGCAAATTGAGCAACAAGGACAGGAAGTTGCTTGATTCGAAAAGCACGCGATCCGAGGGTAGATTGTGGAAGAAGGGCAAAGGTGACGCGGAAGCACACAAGGGCAAAGGTCCAAGCAAGGCCAAAGGCAAGGCGAAAACGAAGGGCAAACCCAAGGGCAGGCGCTAAAGCGGGTGCGTAGAGATGGGACACGTGTGGACAACTTGCATTGTGTATATATATATACTGAACATTGCGTGCGCACATTTAGAATATTATAGAAGAAGTTGTTTTCTGCATTGTGGACATGGCCGCCTGGAGACCAGTTGACTTTGCACTCCTCGCTGCTCGGCACGCGGCACATGAGTACCTAGGTACATCCAGAATGTATGTGGCTGCTTATGTCAGCACCGCTCCCCCGTCTGGGGTTCCCCTCCATCAGTGATGGAGCTTGACGTGGGGCCTCGACATGGGGGCTCGCCATTGAGCTCCTCGCCCAGCCATCACGGGCTTGAGATCTCCATCGTCTTTGGCCAGCTTCACACTCACAGTCTCACAGGTCTCACACTGTCCCGGTCCCGCGCCCACGCCATCCACCCATTATTGTCACTGCGTTGCATTGTCGAGCCGGCTGGACCAGACACTCGCGCACGCTACTCCGTGCAGACGACGCATTGCGCCAGGCAGTTTTGTGCTGTGGCCGCACTCGCCTCGAACCGTGACGCCCGAGTCAGGCGCTCTCATCACCCCCCATCGCCGCTCATCTCTGTCATGCCCCATGCGCGAATTGGGTAGCCCTACGCCGCTCGACGTTTGACCATTGCGACCAGTCGCGGCCCCTGTCAGAGGACGAAGACGGGTGGTTCGTCTGAGCACTGCCAGACCAAACAGCCAAGCTTCGACCAAGGCGGGAACGTGCATGCGTGTCCCAAGACTTGACACCACAGTGACCATTTGACGTATTGTTGCCACTCAGCCAAGAGCCCATCGATTGGTTTAAATACATCGACACACCACGAAGCCATATATATACCAGGTAGATACCGCGAGTTGTGGGCATTTCTAGGGGAAACCAGAAACTACAACAAAGGGAAGCACTCGGCCCTTGTTCGCATTTGTTCATCCCTCACACTGGCGCCATCTCGCCCACATCCCCGCCATCGACAAAGCCTTCTGCGATACCTTTTCCCACCAACTGTCCAAGCTCGGTACCGTGAACGCCTGCTCAATTTCCACCTCGACACGCTCCCGCTTGTCAAGCTCAAGCTTCAGTCACACATCTACAGATTTCTGGTCCGTCACCAACACAAACGTGCCGAGAAGAGTCGCATCCTAGACCTCGTGGCGAGGCACAGTCGTCGGCTGCTTCTTGGTGCTCGCGACTCCCTTCCGGATCCTCGCATCGGTGATCCTGTGGCCGGTCCACGACAACGGCTGCGGCCGCCCTTTAAATATGTCAAGGCAACCTCCCGGGGAGCTGTAAATGCAAACAAGATGCCCTCATTTGCGGGATTGGCTGCCAATGGGTACGGCGCAGGCACGAGTGATGTGCCGCCAGATATCGGGGAGAGAGGGGAACGAGGGTACCGACGGAGGAAGCTAGCAGCCATGGCGGGGAACTTGTACCGTAGCGGACAGCAGGCTGTTACCGAACTTCGAGATTCATACGTACAGTCAAGAGGGAGAGGCATCGACGATTTTGGGACAGACCAGAGCACCCACATCCCCGGTGCGTTTCCAGACGTGGCTATTGCCTCGCAAGGAAACGAGCAGATGGTGTTGTTTCCTTCCTACGCCAAGAGACACACCAGAAGAAAGTGGACACAGCTTCCGCGAAATCAACCGTCCGACCAAGCAGAATTACGAGATGAGGACTGGTGGCGGAAGGAATGGGAGAAGAACGAAGATGAGAAGGCAGTAGTTGACGTTGATATTCGAGGATGGATATACTCGCCGCATGTTGGTCCAATGACGAGACGGAATCGCATCCTCATCGGTTTAGCCCGCCAGCTTAGCGGCATTTCGAGCCCAAGAACTGATCAAGGATACGGCTCTGCTGGTGGCGAGCTGAAGACACAGAATCAGATTCACGATGAAATTCGCGACCAGGAGAAAATCGCGCGCGAGGCAGCCCTGATTGAGAAGCGCGGACAAGAAGAGAAGCGGGTTGCTTATACGGGGGGCTATAGTGAGCAAGGCGGGGATGGCAAGACACTCGGCGCTGAATCGGCCTCGCGCTTCCGACGGCGAGGCAGCTACACTCCCGAATCCGCACCATCAAGCCCGAGCATGTCGGCTCGACAACCGTCTGGCCAAGGGGAACTCAATGATGCAGACCTGGCTGTTGCAAACGCAAATTTGATGTCTCGTGTGGCGCCGTTCCTGACGAATCCTCTTGTGGCCCTGCCCATCACCCTGTTCTTTTTCAACGAACACAAGTCACACTCCAAGACTGTCTCGACGGATGATGCTGGGCATTTCAATGTCAGAGCAGCGCTTGAGTTCGTCCCTACACACGTCAGAGTGCTCGCAAACGAGAGGCTGTCGGCGACACAAGAGGTCAAAATTACCGAACCCACAGGTATCAGTTTAATAAGCGACATCGACGATACCATTAAACGCTCAAACATATCAGCCGGCGCCCGGGAAATCTTCCGCAACACATTTGTGCGAGACCTGGGCGATATGTGCATCGATGGCGTGAGGGAATGGTACACGGATATGCATAATCTAGGAGTCACCATGCACTACTGCTCCAACAGCCCCTGGCAACTGTTTCCTGTGCTGGCCAGCTTCTTCAAGATTGCCGGACTGCCGCCCGGCTCACTTCACCTGAAACAGTACAGCGGGATGCTTCAGGGAATATTCGAACCGGTTGCAGAGCGCAAAAAGACCACATTGAACCGACTGGTGAAAGACTTCCCAGACCGGAAATTCCTGTTGGTTGGCGACAGCGGCGAGGCAGATCTCGAAGTTTACACAGAATTGGCCTTGGCCAATCCTGGCCGCATTCTGGCAATCTTCATCCGAGATGTAACAACACCGGAGATGACTGGATATTTCGATCCGGCATTCGACTTCAGTCATCGCAGAGTGTCGAGCCTGACTCTGGATGATGGAAGATCGGGCAGCCTGAAAACAGCGAGTCGACAAAATTCGGCGCCAGGTACCGTGGAGGAAGCGAATGCAGCGTCTGGCCCTGTGATGGGAACATTGATTGACTTTTCAGAGGAGCCGGAGGAAGTGAGCCTGAACGAATCAGCTGTGCTTGCGCAAATACACAAGGCCAACGCCAAGCGCGGCTCCTCCAGTGCCACGGATCTACTTGCTGGCCGGAAGCCGCCTCCTCCTCGGCCAGCGAAACCGGCCGCCTTGCGAAGCGCCCCGGCGCAGGCGAATGTGTCCAATGTATCTGCAAAGGCCGAGATGCCGCCGCCCAAGCCAAAGCGACCCCTTGGCCTAGGCGTCGCCGGCCTCCAGCCTCTTTCGACGATACCCAGTGCAGGACAAGATGTTGCGCAGGCTGCCACCAAGAGCTCATCCATGCCATCATCACCCAGGCAAGAAGCTCCACCTCCCCCTTTGCCTCGACGTCGATCCGGCCTGAAGAATCTCAGCCCGCGTATTTTTGGCAGGGGATCGTCATCCAATGCCGACGTTGACTTTGAGCCTCTGCCACCAGCAGCAACAGCGCCGCCGCCCTCAATTGGATTCAGCTACTACCGCTCAGGCTCACGATCAGGTTCCACAACGCCGTCGGGCTCGCCAACGCTCGGCGCCCAAGGCGTGAACAAGAAGCTCGAACTGTGGCGGAGGCGGCTAGTGCGTGCACATGAGCTGCTGGACAGCCAAGGCGTTGCGCTCTACACGTGGCGCACGGGACACGATGTGGTTGCCGAGGCCGTGGGCATTGTGAAGGCGGCACAGGAGAACATGATCAGAGGCAGATAGCATCACAAGAACCAACTATGGAAACAGTGAAGGGTAATTCCGCCTAGCATGGCCCTTTAATTTATACATCTACCTTTTCAACAGCACAATGTGCCAAGACGCTGGTATTTTGAGTCCAAGCCTGTCTACAATTACGCCGCCTCTCAAGGCATAGTCTTGGCTATTCTCCCGCCCACGTCAACAACTAGGCTAATTCACAATGGGATATTGGCGTGAGTCTACGGAAGAGCCACGCTTGTTCTCTGCAACAGCAGCACAGGCAAAGAAAGATGCATTTCGATCAACAAGATATATCATGTACCGTCCTAATCATGCGCTCGCTACTATGCAAAATGATAGTCAAAAGGTGCTACAATACAAATATGGCTGACGCTTCCATTTTGAATTCGGTCCCCATCAATTCAAGGCCGCAAAGCAAAATTCATCGTCTCATAGAATTCGTACCCAATTCCACATTTCCGCCTGTGGTCAAGACCTCGGATGACTGTTCAAAATGAAGCCGCCGTGTTGCCGTCATCGTTCAGATGCGGCCCGCGCTGTCCTTGGTCCCGGTCAGACCAAGCCGTTCAATGCCAGCGTTGAGGCTAGATTCACCATTCAGGTCCCAGACTTCCACGGAACCATTCATTCTCCCCAAGAGGAGGACAGTGGTGTCCGCAGAGAAGGATGCAGCGGTGACCATGTTCCCCACCCCTCCGTCCTCGCATGTTTCCCAGACGACTTGTCCAGAGCCCACGTCGACAAGGTCGAAGCCGGCTTCGGTGCGGCTCAGCATCCAGCGTGCATCAGGAGAGATGGTGAGCGGCCAGCCTTCGGTGGTGCGGGTGCTGTTTAGATTATACGAGGTGAGGTGGTCGGTCTGCGGGAGCCAGATGTGGACCGTCGTTCCCCAGAGCGACACAATGGTTCGGCCGTTGGGAGAGACGGCCAGAAGCCGGGGATTGGTAGATCCGTTTCCTTCTATTTCGAGCTTCCTGATGGTCTTGGAGGTGTTTGGATCCGTGATGCGGAGGGTCCCATCGCGAGACAGCGTGACGAGTTTGTGGTCAGGAGTGAAAGCCGCGTGGGTAATGTTGTCAATGTGGCTCACGACTCTGCCGACTCTCGCGCCAGTGCGGGCGTCCCAAACTCCCATTCTCCCGTTGCCCTCGCCGGCAGCAATGGCAATACCGTCTCTGCTCCAGACAACGGGTTCAGTGACGGCCTCCTTCAACTCAACAACCGTCTTGCCTGTCGCAAAGTCACGCACCAGAACGGTGCTGCCGTGGTGGTACTCGACGCCTTGACCAACCTGCACTGTCCAATCTCGCAGGGTTGCAGCTCGATTCTTGACAGGGCCAAGGGCAGCATGAGAACCTGCGGTTTTGGTGTAGCCCTTTTGGCTGGACATGTCGAAGAAGTCGACCCACGATTGGCCAGTGGCGGGAGTCCTGGAGACGCTGAAGGCAGAAGCCGTGGATGATGAGGTGGGCAACATGCCCACAGAGGTGATTTCTGATTTGGCGCTGGACCGTTGATACCGGCGGGTGAGCGATAGTCTCGAGACGGGAATCTCGGCCATCTCTGAAGAAGGGGTCCTGAGACGAGGGTCAGAAGAGGATACCATGTGAGCCAACAAAGGTGTAGATTAGGGAGCCTTACATGATGGGATATCTGACGAGGTATGCTTTTTAAAGAGGCACTGCACGATGTAGGTAGTTGTGAATGGCGGCGCGACTTATGACTCAGTCAAATGAAGCAAAACAGATTGGTGCCTGGTGATGATGAGATTGTGTCGTAGTGTTACTTTAATACGAAGCAATTATTTTCAAGGCCGCGTCTTTTGTCCGCGCAAGATTGCCAAGCAAAAGGTCCATTTGCCACGGGCATTCCGCCTTCTTAAATTTACACAATGCAGCAACATGTTGGAACAAGGGGCTGAAGGTGTTGCAGCAGGAAACAAAGGCCGCCCGGTGTGTAAATGGGCAACCAGTCATCCCCCGGCGCCCAGAACCGAGAGCCGAGTGAGGTTTTTCGCCCAGTACACTGACTCCCACCTTTGGTTGTCAATCACACACAGTTGTGGTTCTAATGACAAATGCGGCTTGTTGAATCTGGGAAAAGGCTGGGGGCTGAGAATGGCCGCCGGCAAGGGGACAGGGATTGGGAGGTACCCGTTAGATATTATGCTTAACAATGCAGCCAGGGGCCACGAACTCTGCCTCGTAAGGTTATGGCGTACCAGTTTGTAACCCATTTGTCACGTCCGAAAATATTGGAAATCCAGCCAATGACACATTGGAGCCAGTATCTCACCATGAACAACTGTTGGCGGCCGTATTGAAGGGGGACTTTTGATTTTCCATATTCAACTCGCCGAGAGCACACAAGGACTCCTGTTGCTTTTCGGGAACCGGGGGGGCCTTTGGCTCGGCGTGAGTCAGGAATCAGGATGCCATTGTCGGCGTGCCTCGTTGGCGTGGCTCGTCGGCGAGAGCAATTAGGATTAGCGCGTTTGCGGGGAGCTGGATGGGGATACAGCGAGAAGCTGTGGGCGGGCAGGGCAAGTGGCTAGCCAGGAAGCGATTACGGCGGGTTCCAGGCCCCTCCAAGTTGTCGCAAATTGATGTTGAGGGAGTCGAGTAGAAAAAGACTGAGACTGCCAGGAGCTGTATACGGGTCCACGTCGTGCCTTCCCTGAACGGTTCCCGGCACTTGAAGCAGCGTCCCCATCTCCGCCGAGTTCAAGGCTGTGCTTTAGAGACGATGGGGCCAGAGACGTACGCTCGCAACCCAATTCCATGTCGCATCAATGGAGAAGGCACATTACCACTGTCACACTGTGTAAGGAGCAAGCCGCGCCATCAATCACTCTGGCAGGCCGTGTGGCGGAAGTCGTCGGATACCTGGACGGCAGATTGTTGGTGAAGCAGGCACGCAACCCATGTATCCATGTCATCATCTCTCACGGAACCCAGCTCGTGGTCAACCCTACAATCGAGTTACAAATGGCCTTTGAAACATTGCCCTGACTACCTAGGTACTTGCATACATTCACGCCGCCCTTTTATTGCCCAAACGCCTCGTCGTATCCCACCATGCACGATCGATAGCGGACCGTGTTGTTCCTCAGCTTGTCCATGGCCTGCTTCAGGCCCTCTCTCGAGATGGGGATTTCCTCCACCCACGACTTGATGCCCTTTTCCGCGGCAAGGTCCAGCATCTCCAGCATCTCCCGGCGACTTCCCAGGTGCGAGGAACCAATGAAGCAGCCGTTGCCGAGGAAATCAAAGTTGTTCACCTTGATGCCCTCGCCGGGGGGCAGGCCGACCGAGTTCCATCGGCCGTGGACGTCGAGCAGGCTGAGGTACTCGCTCAGCTGGAAGCCGTCAAACGAGTTGGCCGTGTTGATGATGAGGTCAAAGGTCATCTTGTGCGGCTCGTTCCAGCCCTTCTCGCCCGTGGCCAGGAACCCGTCGGCGCCCATCCTCATGGCGTCAGCCTCCTTGGCGCGAGACCGAGAAATGGCCCAGACCTCGGCGCCGAGGGCCTTGGCGAATATGACGCCGTAGTGGCCAAGTCCGCCGATGCCCACAATGCCAACCTTCTTGCCCGGTCCGGCGCCGAATCGCTTCAACGGGCTGTAAACGGTGATGCCGGCGCAGAGCATGGGCGCCGCGTCGGGGCTGGGGAGGGCATCTGGAATGGGGTACACCCTGATCATGACCACGTTAGCTCCCAGATTGCCGGGTTTCGTCGGATTTCCTCACCAGTATTCATGCACTCGGGTGTGTGAGGAGTATCCTCCCTGGGTGGTGTATCCGGTATCCAGGTACTTGGCGCCATAGGCGTCAATCTGATGCTTGCAGTACGTCTCGTTGTCGTTCTTGCACTGCCGGCAATCCAGACAAGAGTAAACCTGGGCACCGCAGCCGACACGCTGGCCAACCTTGACCAGAGTGACCTTGGGCCCAACCCGCAGAACCTTGCCGACAACTTCGTGGCCGACGGCCAGGGGGTAAGGGCAGCCGCCCCAGTCGTCGCTGATGGTGTTCATGTCGCTGGCACAGACACCGCAGCATTCGATCTTGATGTCGACGTCATTGTCGCCAAAGGGACGCGGCGCCCACGAGTTCTTCTCGAACTGGAGCCAGTTCTCCTTGGAGGGGGACTGGAAGCCGGTGAACTTGTCGGGGTAGGCCATTTTGAAGAAAAGCCGGATACAGAGGAGTAGAGACGACGAGGTGCAAATGGTGGGCAGCCCAAAGAGCTTATGAAGCCCCCAAGGCAGCCCCTCCTTCCACCTCGGTGCCTCACTGCCTGCGCATGGGGGGCGCGGAAAAGAAACCACTCGCTGCGCCAGCCATGCAAACTGATTTACCCGCCTCAATTGCCATCAACTATTCAGAGACGGCAGTATTCTGGGGACGGGCCAGCGGCGCCAGCGCGACCAATGGTACCGACGGATAATTGTGCCAATAGTGTGGTTTGAGAGCTGGAGCGATGCGGGCTCGGTATCCTTCTCCCCGAAAAGAAGAGCTTCACCCCACCATGACGAGTGCGTTGCGGGGCGTTGGAGCATTCATTTCATGGCGGGGGTGTTGTGTTGCTGTGTGGATGCGCCGCGCCAAGACTGGGAGGGTGAGTGGTGGCGGCTTGATTATCCGACGAGCCATGGATTCTTCCACCAACAGGAAACAGGAACCGCCGACTAGCTGCCGGCGAAACAAGCTCGACGCAATCCATGGCACATCCAAGGCGACCGAATTGAATGTTTACCCAGGCAATGCCTTTGAAACTACTCCGTCTTGGGAACCCAAAGTGCCCTGACCAGCACATTGATTTGCTGGGAGACGGAGGCGGCTCGCTTGAAAACCCGAGTATGCATACCTGATCTGCAACAGCTACTGGCGCTATTTGCCTATTTGCAACCGGGGGCCTGCGATCCCATCCACGACACGCAGACTAGGCCAAACATGTCATGACGGCCATGCCTCAATTCGAGTAATAAAGATGTTATTAAACAGCCAGGCTCGAAAATCTAATTCACAAGGGGCCAAACTTATGTGCCGCACTCTTCATACCGTGATGCATCGCAGCACATGTCGCCTCATGGCTCTGCCAGAGGCACGAGCAGCATGGCCTGTGGATGGCAAACAGAAACCCCGTCCCCTTGGGAAACAGGACAGCTAGCAAGCCAACCCATCATCAGAACCGGCGCGGTTTCGACCTACGACTGCTTCCTCCTGGAATCCCCCAGCCCGACGCCGGCAAGGAAACATATCCTCAGCGTGGCCCCGGCGTAAACCCAGGGCACGTTGCCCCAATCGCCGGCGTTCCAGCCCAAGACGTCAAAGTATATACGCGGGCCGAGCTCCCTCATGGAATACAAATGGCCAAAGTCGGCAATAAGCAGCATGAGCAGGACGGTTCTCCAGACACGCATGTCCCAGGTCGAGCGGAGCACAAGGGCCTCGTTGATGGCGAAGAAGAAGTACATGTTTGCCAGCTGCGACATGGCCACCGAGGTGCCCAGCGGCAGGGCAGACGGGTCTGACGGGGCAGAGGCCGCATCGAGGAGCGTCAGGTAGTGGGTTTGGCGGAAGTGGTTGAAGTAGGCGCCTGCCAGGGCCGAGATGGGCTCCAGGAGGAGGAAGAAGAGGCGGTAGATGAAGGGGAGGCGGAAGCCTTTGCGCTCAACGGCCATGTTGGCTGTGCATTGGCCGACCAGGTTCAGCTGCAGCTGCTTGCTCCTCTTGTCGATTGCGCGGACCTGGGAATTGCGGCGGCGGCGATGTTAGTCCGGTCGAGATGGTGTTGACGAACGGATGCAGTTGGAGGGCATCCATTTTTCCAGTTGAACCTTGGCAGCTACCGGGTAGGTCAGCGGTATCGGAGGCTACACATGCGGCAAGTCGTTGTGATGTCCTGTGAATCCAGGCATGAATTAGATTGAGGTCATTTGTATTACATAGGCCAACCCGATGACTGATTCGCGCAATTAAAAACTGCCCTAAGAAGTTGGATATGTTCCTTGGCGGAGAAAGGACCACATTCCGTGTGTGTACGAAGTAGAGGCACAGATGCACAAGACCATTCGAGCCCCACCTAGACTCGCCCCATGAACACCAGACATCAACCCAGTTCTGTGTCTGGTTCCCAGGCTGCCAGTCCTAATAATAAAAGATCAGCCTTTGTCGTCATGTCCCAAGGACGCAGTAACACGCCTCTATCGGGGCTAAAATCACGACCTTGGATGTCTCGGTCGACTTGTTCACAGAAATCAGCAGCAAAATAAGATACAAAGAATGCACTCCGTAGATGCAACAGAGGCCAGAGCTTAAGCCAATTAGACACCTTGGCCAGCTGTTGCTAGACGCTCCAGGCACCCACGTACTCAGCCCGGTTGTGGCGCACCCCAGCCCCATCAGCCGGTGTGACGCATCCCTCATATGTCAAAGTAAATGCTACTCGAAGCAGCGAAGTAGCTCCTTTATTACCACTCTCACAAAAGCACGGTTGGGTCTAACTACGGTTTACCTAACTGGCCTTCGCTCATCTTCTTTTTGCCTCTTGCTTCGAAACCGCTGGCGAGCATGGTTGAGCTCTCCTGCTTGACAACACCGTCACATCTACTGCCTATTGCACACACTTCTGCCTCTTTATTCTTGTTATTTTGTGCCTCTATTTTTTATTAAAAACGTTTTCTTTGCTCTTCTCCTCGTTTCTCCTATTGCACCCTGCACTTTATTGGGGGTTGAGTGGTGCCAACCGGACAGGAGCTGCCGCACAAAAACACCCACGTCTGCTTGTCCATCCGTCGTAATGGCCGGGGCTTCTAGCAGATTAGACAGCAATGAACTTGGATACCTGGATTTGCGAAAACAAGTACCTGGAACAGCTTCTCGTACACCAAGCACCTCGTCCGATACAACCACATGGACGTTTGCACCTGCAACTTACAGGGGACCCCATGAGGCGACAACTTCTCTACTGACCTTGACGCAGTCAAAGAGACATGTCGACTCCCAACTACAAAGGTACACCTAGATCTGCTTTCCACATTACCTATACCTTGATTCACACCCGTTGGCTCCCGCGATACATCACAGTCGTTGCTGCGAGCTTTGTATTCACTCATCATGCCCTAATCGCTCTGCGCGGTTCCTTCTATATATATAAGATGCGGTCTGAACTTGCTACAAGGCACTCGACTGATGATTCTTGACGAATTCTCCATTACCAGGCTTGCCTTGTTCTTCTTCATCTTCATCAAAACGTTGCCTATTGGCCTTTTACCCTGGGTGACGAGAGAGGCTGATATCTTCTACTAGAATTCTTTGACGCACTTGGTCACATTCCAAATGGCACTCTCCCACAACCGTACCCCCGTCCGGCATGGACTAGAACATCTTTCAGCTAGACATTGAGTTCGGCGGTGGCGGCGCCCTTGATATATTCCATGTACGGCGCCAGGGCCTTCTCGACGGCACCTCCTGGACCGCAGTACTTGTCCACAATCTCGGAGCTGCGGCCGGTGTACCTATGTAAAAGCGTTAGTTTGAGCGGCGCCAGGCTTGCTGTCATCGCCGACAATGGGGGTTGACATACAGCTCTGCCTTGAGCATGCCATCAAGCTCGCCCCAGATGGGCTGGAAGAACTCGTTGCTCCTGATTCGCTCCACCAGATCATTTGGCTTGCCCTCATTTTTGACTACACTGCCGGCCTCGTGCGACAGAACGCGGATTTGCTCATGGGCATCCTGTCGCGATTTTCCTTGCGCGCACAGCCGCATGATAATGGTCTCGGTCACCATGAAGGGCAGTTCGGATTGGATATGAGCGGCGATACGCTTGGGGTAGACAACGAGGCCGTTTGTGATGTTGTCGAGACCAATCAAGATGGCGTCTGCGAGAAGGAACATCTCTGGCAAGTCGATGCGGCGGCAAGCCGAGTCGTCCAACGTTCTCTCCACTAGGTTAAATGTAAGCAACTACTCTCCATGGAGGAATCTCAGGGCACCAACTCCATTGATCCGCATGCGTGGCCTGGAACGAGGCAGGCTTGCTTAGAAGCTCCCGAGCAAGCGAGTATACCCGCTCAGAGCGCATCTAGAGAGGTGAGATTAGCACGGGCAGGGCAGAACAGCCTATCAAGGGTGACTTACCGGATTCCTTTTATAGGCCTATTTGTTTCAATTTATTAGCATGATCAAGGACAAAACACATAATGACTCAATGTGGTGAAAGTTGTTGAAGGTGTGATGACAGGGAGTGGTGTAATTGATATCACGTCATCCTTTAAACCAATTCTTTTGCGTGAGCTCAAGGCAATATGCAGCTTCGCAAGAAGGCGTAAAAAACAAAATGATTGAGGAGTGTTGTGTAGAACCCGTGATGCGCGTGGCAGGTCAAGGTCATGACATGGTGTTGAATCAGAAATGGGGATGGGTCAAACACAAACCATTGCGGATGATCCAATCTGCGAGCTCTCAAAGGGCCTAGCCATATAATTAGCATAGCCTCGTATATCCTAGCAACAACCTAGAGGTATACCAACTCTTCAATTTCTTTCCAGTGGGCAAGATGACGAATGTCGCCGGTAATTTTCTGCGCTGATGAGCCAAGGCCCGCGACGGCGTTGGCAATGATTAGGTCGACCTTGCGCGTGTAGGTCTGGGAGGACACGTCGTAGCAGCTTGGGAAGCCAAACTTTTCACACAGTAGGTCGTTCAGCTTGTCACATTTAGCGGAGTCGCCCTGGAAAATCTCCAGGAACGAAGCCTGGGTACCAGTGGTTCCCTGGGCGCCACGAAACTTGAGCTCCTTGCGGACTTGCTCGATGCTGTGGAGGTCAAACATGAGATCCTGGGCCCAGTGGGCGGCGCGCTTTCCGACTGTAATGAGCTGCGCAGCTTGCAGATGGGTCCAGCCAAGTGTGGGCTCAGCTAGGTAGCGGTCAGAAGTGCGGCTTGGGGTGCAAAGGTGGTAGAACACACTCACCCTTCCACTTGAGGGCAAAGGAGGACAGGTTTGAGATGACCTTGGCCAGCTTCTTTGCCAAAAGATCCAGAGCTTGTTGGACCAACAAAAGCTCAGCGTTATCAGTGACATAGCAGCTAGTTGCACCTGAATAGGAATGAGAATTGGTTTACATTATCAGCAAAGCTCAGCTTGGCCTACCGTAGTGGATAATACCAGCCGCGGCCGGGGCGGCGACGCCAAAGGCGTGGACGTGCTATTCCAAGATCAGCGGGAAAAGTTCAGGCCTTTGAATAGTCAACGGCCAAAGGCTCACCGCCATGACATCCTGTACATTGGCTTGTCAGCAAATGAACAATCTGTAGATATGTGGCGATGCTCATCATCATACATGTCTGCGACGTTTCTCCTCTACACGCGCCACCTCAAAGTCCTCATCCGTCACCTCCAGGTGGGCCTTCATTTGCTCCAGGGCCTCGGTCGTAATGGTGTCAATTCCTAGCTCCTTCTCACTCTCGGCGAGGCCAAGCCAGAGCTTGCGCCAGGTCGAGTGCCGAGATCGCTGGCTGAACAGCTTGGACATGGCGGGGCTACAATAGCGGGTAGTGAGGGAGGTCTGGTAGCTGTCAAAGGGCGAGTCGCCACCCGTTGGTGTTTGGGTCGCCATATTAACTGTTACTGCGAGATTCGATGTGTTGAATATGTGTTTGACGTTGAATGATGCGGTGATGCTGTAAATATTTTTGAGGCTTAAAAGTTTATTGTACCAACCATGACATTCGGGCCGCTGTGCGCGGATTATAGATATAGCGCAGCCGATGGATGGGACTGCACAATCGCGTGCCCTAGCATGTCACGGCCTGGGCTTATGCAATGTGTGCAACGGACACAAAATATCACTGCAGGTATGTTGCGCTGCAAATATAGTGCATTTAAAAGGACAACTACGGAGTAAAACTACTTAAGTGAGGAGGAAGGAAAAAAGGAAGCCCGGCAGGCGGGTTGAAGTCCTCCTCATATACCTGGTGAAGTGCCGTTCACTAACCCCGTTTGTTATGGTGCAGCGTGTGCAAACGCTATCCGTCTATCTACGAGCACTAAAGTACCCATACGCGGGAAGTGTCTTGGTGCGCGCATGGTGGGGTGCTTCCCGTAAAGTAGTGATCAAACGGAGCACTTGCTGCCGTGAGTCACAGGTCAGGTCGTGACATGTGCGGGGGTCAGTGCCGAGTATCTGCACCCCACTCTAGATCGCCCCCGAGCCTCCACATGTCATGTCTGTCTGGTTCTTCAGACCTCTTGAAAACGTCAAGCAGCTCCATTGATGGTTTGCAAGGACCAGGGTGACATCATCGCTCAACTGACAGCGAACACACGTCTTGTTAATTCCCGCATGCCACAAAGCTGTCATGAGCATTGCTTTTGTCCCCCATTGTTTGTTCAAAGCGCCGTCTCCGTTTGCTCCCTTCTCAGACACCAGCCTAATCATCTGCCAGTCGCGCAGCTCACACATGTTCGGGCTCTCGACAGCAATCAACAATGTACCTACATACCCACGTACCGTCACATGCTACACCACCATCTGAGTCACTCAGACTCACATAAACGACATGGCTTTTAGCAAATTGCCTGTATTTGTAGAACTACATTGCGCCAAACCGCATGCGTAGTGTCACTGTCTATTTTTCCGCGACATGCTTTCACTTGCACCTGTCGTAACACAGCCCAGTGTCTGAATAGACAACAAAAACATGCCAAAAAAGTTTCGCCCTCCCCCACCCGACATCTGCACCTTATATGAATATGTACACATGGCGTTATTTATGTTCAGGAATTGAAGTCGCAATCACAGACACTGTTGTTGTGCGAGTCACTGTTGCCAGCTTGTCACATGTTGGATGCGGGCCCGTGATTTGCATCGTCACCGTTTCGTGAAGCGCCACAGTTGATGCTGCCACGGATGCTGTGCCGTCCGTGGCAGCCGTATGCCCATCGTCGCGACCATCTTCTTGAGGCCCTGGTCCCTTTGATGGGCCCTTTCGGCCATCATCCTATGATGACTCAAAAGAAACAATCGAAGCGCAAAAGTTGTTGCGGTTGTCACTGTCCTGAGCTGTCCCTTGGCCATTCAAGGTCACCATTGAGATGCTAGCCTTGGTGCTGATGCCAAAGAGCTCGACCTTGGAGCCCTCGATAGAAACGATGTTGTCCTGGCAATTATTGGCGGCGACACACTCCTGTGCGTAGTTATCGAAGAAGCTGTACAAGCCACCTCCATACATGTAGACTTGGCTCGAGTTCAAGACTCGGAGGCCCCATGTGCGAGCGCACCTAGAGCCTGTGCACTTGGAGAAGTCGGGATCAGCGAAGTTGCTATTCACCTTGAAGGGAACGTTGGCATCGGGGTTGCCTTGCATGTAAGCAGTCTCGGTCTGAATGAGCGCCATGTACACATTCTTGGCGTTGGAGACTTGGTAGTTGTAAAGCTGAGAATGCTCGGAAGAAGTTCCCCAGAGCCAGGCTCCCTTGGTGCTCTCAACGAGGACACCACGGCCGTTGTAGATATTGATCTGGTTGTGGTCGCCCCGGTCAAGCTCGTGGTCGGCGACCCAGAACCAAGTGTTTTCGAAGTAGGGGCTCGCACCCGAGGTGACGTGAACCAACATGAAGGCGCCAATGCAATCACGGTTGGGCGGAGCCGTGACGTCGGGCGCCTTGCTGCACTTGTCGGATTGAAGCTGCGTACCGGCGGAGCCGCCGATGCGGAAGTGGACATCCCAAAGACCGGCCGAGCCCTTGGTTTGGCCGGCAACGTTGAACTCCATCAGGATCGCACCAGGCTGGGAGCCAAGAGTCTCAAACATGAGATCTTGCATCTCAACATTGCCGACATCGCCAGACTCGCCGACCTGGAAAACGGGCTTGGGGTTTGACTCATCCTGGAAGTTTTTGTTGCCACCAGCCAAGATCAGTGGCCAAATCTCACCAACAACCTTGATGTTCTTAGGAACCTTGATGGTATCCGTAATGAGGTAGGCGCCGTGATCGAAGTAGACAATCTCATCGGCACCAGCAGCCTTAAAGACAGCCTGGATGGCGGCGGTGTCGTCGGTCTTTCCGTCACCTTTGGCGCCCTGAGCCTTGACAGAAATGAACTTGGATGACGCAACAGTATTGTACTGAGGCTTGCTCTTCGTTACGATGTTGCCATTGCTGTCCGTGAGGGCCGCAGGCTTAGGGACCGCGTTCCTGGAACCCTGTACGGCCTTGCCATTTGCGCCGACGTAGGCTCGACCCTGGGTCCAGGAGCTAATGAGGACGTTTCCGGGGAGGATGGTCTGCTCATTGCTTCCCTGAACAGCTACAGGGACATTTGCAGTCATGTCGACGTTGTCCAAGACGAGAGTGCCGTTTGTGCCAGATTGGCCAGGGTTGTAGACGGTGGCGATACCGACAGGCGTGTTGGCGATGGTGCTGTCGGCAAGAATAATAGAGCCGACGGTTTGGACGCTGCCGCCGTTGGCCATGTTGATACCTATGCCACAGTTGTTGATGGAGACGCCGTGGAAAGTCCAAACCCAGTTCCAGTTCATGTAAATGGCGGTGTTGCAGTTGTTGAACTTGAGGTTTCGGGTGGTGAACTGCTGGTTACCAAGGAAAGCGCCGATGCTGCCGCCATTGAAGGTAAGATCGCTCATGAAACCTCCCGATCCATTGTCCATGAATATACCTTGCTGCTTATTGTCGGATGACTTGTCCTGAATCATGTTGAAGACAATATTTTGCAGCGACGTGGCTTGAGCAACCTGCCAGTGGATGCCAGTTCCAGTTGTCTTGGGGAGGCCGGTAAGATCGATGTTGAAGTTTCGAACCTGGCGAAAGAAGTTGTTCTGGTTGGTGTACCAGTTGTTGCCCGAGTTGTCATAGGGATCGGAATCGATGACAGCAATCCCGGCAAAGTTGGCTGCAGCCTTGAGAGTGGGCATATTGACGGCATCACCAACGAGCTGGGTGTAGTAGTATTGGATGATGGGTGCGGAGACAACATAGGTACCGGGAGGGAAGTAGACGAGAGCGGGAGTCGTGGTGCTCGAGTCGCAACCCTGACCACAACGCTGACCATCGGTGATGGCCTTATTGATGGCGGCAGTATCATCCGTGTTGCCATCACCTTTGGCGCCATAGTCCTTTACGTTGCGATAGATCTTGTAGTTGGGGTCAGATCCAAAAGCGACTGCACCATTTCGCTGGACATTTGCCATCCACCAGGTAGAGGCGGCGGCATCACCTGCAGCCTGGACGTCGGGCTGTGGTGAAGGGACTGCCTGTGAAGGCAGAGAAAAGAGCTGTAGCGCCAAAAGGGACGCCGAGAAGAACGTCGACAGACCCATGATGAGAAAGAAGCAAGTACTTGTCGGCTTGAGAGGCTTCCGTGTCCAGTGCTCAATCGATGAAGAGTTCTGCAGAAAGAAACAGTTTATATAGTTAGTGAAATGCCAGATTTAGAGTTGGGTGCCATGATGCAGAATAGACTAATACAGGGCGGGATGGAGATGGAGAGTGATGGAACCAACTCAATGGTGAAGCGGACTGGAAGCGATAAACTTCGGCCCAACAGCACAACACAAACTTTTGGCCAAAGCTAAGAGCAAGGGGGGTATGTACCGCAGAAACTTCCTGGAATGACTAGTGGAAAGAAAGAGAAAGTATATATTCTAGGTGAGGTTGTCTCAGCGAGATTGTCGCTGACTAGCGAAACAATCATGAAAGAAAGTGGTGCAGCTCGTCGTCTTCTTATAGCTTTGGAAGCATGGGACAAAGGAATAGGATCAAGGCCATCCAAGAAGGGCCAGGCGAGTCTTGTCGGCGAATCCTACGATTGGGACATGGGCGCCGCTTGGCATAGGGCGAGAGCCCAGGAGTAATAATGACGCTATCAATGCATCTTGGAGCATCCGGCCCTATTGAGACAGCCCAGCGCGCACTTGCACGGGACTTGGGTGCATGACGCCGAGGGCAATGGCAACGCCACAGGGCTTTTGGATTAGGCTCAAACTGGATGGCCATCCTGGCCTTTCCAGACAACATTTCGTGCAAGGCATTGGCAGGTGTTTCTTGGGGGACTCAACAGAGAAGCTCAGCATGCAGGATGGGTGGTGCGTGGTGCGTGGTGCGAGGGTGTTTCGGAGATGGGAGAGGGATGGGAGAGGGATAGGAGAGGCGTGGCTGTAAAAGGTGGTAGGGGTGTCAGATGAGGTCCCACGGCGGCCCCATAGATGCTCTCCATCCTATGCTGCCAAGGTTGCAGTGCCGCAGTCACTTGACTACGCTCTCAAGACTCAAGAGAGGAGAGTGCAAGCTGACGCAGCAAAGTCTATCTTGCACCCTGTCACGGCACTGGCGGGCCTCTGACGCTGTGTCACGGTGTCACGCCGCCACTGCGACCACGGAGCGGATGTTGAGAGCAGAAGGAAGCAGGAAACGGCCGAAAAGAAGCCCGGAACCTGGGCACGGGTGAATGCAGCAGCAGGGTTCCGAGTTTTGGCTCGTTGCAAGCGGTGCGCGCATCTTCCCTGGGAGAAGTCGCTGCAGAAGGACGACGGAAGAGGATCAGGACGTACGTTACCAGCTGGAAGAAGCCACAATCTGGCGCACGACTGGCGTTTTGGCGAACGTCAAAATAATGGTTGTCGTGGAGAGACTCGAATCAAGAAAAAGGGAACCTCGTTTGCAAAGCAGTGGGTGGGCGAAATGGGACAGAAACAAAGGAGAAGAGAAGAAGGGAATAACAAAGGATTGGAAGAGCCGAGAGGCGTAGAAAGCGAGCGGCCTGACGGTTCGGGGATTTGCCTTGAAAGCCTTCACGGCCAAGACGACAGGCACAGAAAAGATGTAATGCAGATAACACGGGCTGGCTGGGAAGGAATGAGTGGCGAGCACCTGTCGTTATAACGAATGCTACTTGGTGTGCACTCGCACCCCATTCGTCAACTGTCTGTCAAGTGCTTCTTCACTGGCTGGAGTGTGCTTCGAAGAACAAGCAAGGGCACGGGGCACGGGGCACAGCAGGCACTCACTTGCAAGCCAGCATGGGGTATGAAAGGGCTGCGACAAACAAGCATGCTAATTACGTCTGATAGGCGCGTACCTCCATCGCTGCCGCGTGGCCGCTTTGAGCTCCATGGCGCGGACTGTCTCGTTTGTGAATGCTGATGATGCTATTGTGACTGCCAACGCCAGCAAGTGGAGACGTCGACGTTCCTGAGTCTGGGGGGGCTGCCAGGCACGCGTCCACGCCATTGGCTGCACGCGCGCCCAAGGAGCGTGTTTCAGACATGCTCAGCCAGGGCCGTTGGGGAGGACGTCGGAGCTGGAGAGCGAGTTGTTGAGGTGAAGGCAAGTCACGACAGGAGACTCGATGCAGCGGCGGCAACGCCTTCTGGCCTTGAGGACACGATTGTTTGGATGGGCGTTTTGTGTCATGACGAGTTTCTTGGCCGCTTGGGCCTCCGTCAAGCAGTGCTTTTTTTTTCGTTGCCCAGGCTCCATATCTCTGCTCCTCTCAGGCCCAGCGCGGGAGGCTCCGCGTGCCAGGTGTGGCTTGTGGCGTCCACTCGCCCCGCCGCGTACGAGATGAGGAAGCTTGGCGAAAAATGTTCTTGAGTCGCCGTCCCGGACCTGTCAGCAAAAGCCGAAGCAACCAGCCAGCGTCAACAGACACGGGCGGCGAAAATACAACAAGGACGATACTCCGCGATGTTGCCATGCGGAATCGACATGTCCCAGGAAGGCTTTGCTGAATCATGGTCTCTCTGCGCCTCGCTGTCAGCTCGTCTAGATGGTGGGCAATACAGATGGCCCAGCTAACCAACTACGAGTCAGGCTGTTTTCGAACAAGCTCCCGGAGCAGCTGCGACAAGGGTCTGTGAATTGTGTGCATCTCACATCTACTATTTTGATGGTGTGGTAGTGGGTTTCGGCCCTGATCCTGAGCTCGAGAGCATTGCACAATAGTCTTCCGGCACTCGCCTATTCGTGCGATGGAAGATGCTCGACCACAATGGCGTATCGACGGAACAACGGCGATGCCACCCAGCCTGGCAGGTGACACAAAGATCTACGATCCAAATTGTGTGGACTCTCGAGAGCCAAGGCCGACGGCCTGGAGCGGACCAGCAGGAGCTTCAATGTTGGCTATGAAACGGCGCCAACAAGCGCTGGGCTCTCCCTTTGTCAGTGAAAGAGCCAGCAGGGGAGGCATGTCTGGACGAGAGCGCTCGACGACAGCCGCTGTGAAGAATGAAAGGGGTTCTCTGTACGCCATTCTCCGGCTTTCGCTGCCCCGCCCGCCCAACCATGGCACTGGAAAAGGCTCCATAAAAATAAGTTGGCTGGCAGCCGGCTCCTGATGTCTCGATTCCACCCCCTTCTTCAAGGCCCCACCTGCCCCAAACAGCAGTCTGTCCAGCCACGACTCGAGGCTGGTTGGTTGGTTGGTTGGCCGGTCGGTGCTTTGCAGATGCACACATGGGCAAGGGACTGGAGCATCAGCAGGCTCACCACGGTGCAAAGTGACATTTGTGCTGCGCGCACAAAGCGGGATGCACGTCGGGTGTTTGAGGTTTCTGCAGAGCGTGGACATGTCTTGGCCTTATTTTTGCGCGCACACATGACGCACGCAGCATTCCAGTCAGGCTCGCCAGCACTGCACGACGTGTTGCCGCCATGGTTACCACGGACAAGGTATAGGCACCCAGGCACCCAGGCACCCAGGTACCCAGGTACCCAGTGGCGGCGATGCGCTAGACCAGCGTCGACGACGATCCAAATCTTGTGTGCGACTGCAAGGCCCGTTGGCCCGGTCCGTCAATACGCATCGCCCATCTACACCAAGATTCCGCTCTCGCGTTGCCTAGCCGTGGGTTGCGGTCCATTATTCCCGATGAATCCTGTGTGTGCATCTCCGACACGAACTGATAGTCTGATACCATGTCTGTTCGCACCATCCATCATCGTGGGGTATCGGCAACACGTGTTCCTTGGTGTGGTGCACATGCTCCTCGCACCTTCTTCACCACACGCATCCATTGTTCTCCAAGACAAGTACGGAGTATGTCCAAGAGTCGTGCAAGACACGGTGCCTTGGCGCGGCTTCACCAGCTCGTTCATTGAACCTGTTTCGTACCACGGTCACTTGGTCATTGTTTCATTCCGGATTGCCATGTTGCCAAGACCACGCAAACTACCGTTCATTGTCAGCGAACCACCAGTGGCATCGTGTCTCGGGGTACAGGGCGCTGCCATGACAGAGACCCGAAACTCGAGGCGAGAGCGCGTCCAACACGACATGATTCAAGGCCAAAGACAGGGCATGCACAAGGCGCGTGCAATGTGCCGAGTATCAGCCAAGGCCTCGATCAACCGAGAACTCCAAGAATCGACTCCCAGCGTGGCCATGGCATTCACAACCACAGCTGATGAAACCCATCCTCACCACGTCATGGCGGCCATGGCTTGATGCTGCGCATTCACACCCATTTATCCAGCATCCTGCAATAAACTGGCAACGTCGATTTTGAAACGGCCACGGAGGATGAGCCGGGGGGTCGTCGCATCATGGCTTGCCATTGACCACTCACATCTTCTCCCCACCAGGGGGAGTGCGAAATACGCCCGAGCCCAAGGGCAGGCGCTCTGCCATGCGAACCCCAGGCCCGGCATTCCGGGCAGTTGGGTAAGGCGCCCTACAACACCATGCGCGCATGCTCAGGCAAGCCCATGCTCAGTATCCCAGGTAATGTCACGGTGACAACTGCCCGAGAGAGAGCCCGGTGCTCCACAGACCACTTCAGTAGGAAACCAGCAAGCGCCAGGAGGGGGAAACTGCGTGCTCCTCTCCCCCGCATTATACACATGTCTGCAGTATGTGCGTCTCCCGCTCGTCTGCGCATCTCATGCCATGCCGGCATATAACATTAACTCGGCCCAAAGACAACCGGCGCCCGGTCACCGCAACCCCCGCGCCTCTACGGCCAGCCACACCGCTTCACCGCTCGACAAGATCAAATGCCCCAAAAAAATAAATAAATCAGATGCCTCAGTCATGCAGGAACCCAAAAGAGAAGGAAATAAGAAGCAAGAATAAGAGATCAACCCTTGCCCCCAATATTTACCCCACATTCACCCGCCTCCACAACATCATGTGCAACCCCATGCACTGCAATCCTACCCATACATGCACAATCCGTCCGTCACCAGGCACACCAACATTCAGAATACACAGACGTAGCAAGAGGGCGACGATCAGATCTTTTTTGTCAATGTGCGCTTTCCAGCGCCGCATACGTCAGATTTCGGCCAAATACCGCAATGCAGAAAGAAAAGAGCAACAACACCCGCCCTCTAGTGCCACAACCCCAGCTCAGCCTTGTAATCACACACCCGGGGAATCTCGGCAGCAACCTACATTTGATGCTTGCACAAGTCGTAACAATCACCCATTACTGCAACGTACACCGCATTGATAATACGAGAGCCAAGAAAATATGTGTCTGTGTGACTATGCCCAGTCGGTCTGAACCGCTACCCAAATCTATGCGATAATAACTCCATGTCCAAAAAGAGAGAGAAAATATGTGCTACTCCCATAAGAAAAACCTCCTTGCTGCATACAACGCTCGCTAACATATGCCCCCCCTTTGCAAACGGGTACAAGTGTCCCCCCAAAAACGCCCAGATGCAAAAGAAACAAAACAAAATGAAGCTCTAGCTTGCCAATAGACTCGGGGCAGTGACCCAAGAGTATTGGTAGCATGAGACAGAGACGGCCCGTTTCGCTCCAGGCAATTCGTACCGACGCCATCACTTGTACCACGCATAATACGCCGAATACTCTTTTTAACCGGCCTACTGGCGTCGTCGCTCCTCCACCCGACGAGACGGAACAGCGCGCCCATGCGCAACGGCATCTCAGGATTCCAGCTGCTCAATGCCATCCACTTCGGCGCCAAAGTCCATAATGAGGATTTTGGGGTCCTGTCCCGTGCTGACGATGCGCCGGTAGTCGCTTTTCGCACTAAGTACCCAGCTAGAGTGCCAGCGGGGAAAATCGAGCAGCTGGTGGCCTGTTTCCATGTCCCATACCTTGATATCGCTGTCGTAGCTGCCGCTGACAAGTCGCCCGCTCACGCTGTCAATGTGCAGGCTGCGCACCAGGTTTTCGTGGGCCTTCATCTCACGAACGCACTCGCCCGTGTTGGCATCCCAGATGCGGATCACCTTGTCGTTTCCGGCAGAGGCAACGAACCTTCCGTCCTCGGAAAACTGCGAGCATGCCAGTCCCTTGGTGTGGCCAACAAACTCGCGAATGTTCTTGCCCGTGTCAATGTTCCACAACTTGACGCGGAAGTCTCCAGAGCAGGACACGATGGTGTTGCCACGCATTTGAACGGCATTTACTGGTCCAGTATGGCCACGCAGCTGACGAAGCAGCGCGCCCGTCTCCCTGTCCCATACGCAAATGCTAATGTCCTTGCTGCAAGTGACAATGTGCTTCTTGTCAAAGGCCAGATCCAACACGGCGGCTGTGTGGTGTCGGAGTCTTCGGATCGGTCGATATCCAGCCTTGACATCATACACAATGCAGGTGGAATCAGACGAACCAGTCACCAGGATCTCGTCGTCGTACTGCAGACACAGGATCGACGCCTTGTGATGCTCGGCAAAGGAAACCGTGTTTGGCAGAGACTGCGTCGTTCGTTCATTGTCGGAGCCAGCGGCATAGTGAGTTGGATTGCCTTGTTCATCAACAAGCAAATTGGCGCCGCCGACAACCTCTGGAGGCCCAATGATAGTTTTGCACTCCATGGTGTGCATGTCCCAAATACGGATAGTCTTGTCGCGAGATCCTGACACAATCTTGCATCTGTTCATGTGGTTAGTCGACTGCCGAGCAATAAAGGGGACTGAAAATACGCACTCATCGAATTGAAGGCAGTAGATGCTATCTGTGTGCCCATTCAAATAGACGGGACGGGCCTTGCCCTCCTTCCATCGCTGGCCCAGCTCCAGTTTGGCCTTGTATATCTTCTTCCAGTCATTTGCCGGAACAACCTTGGGGACACCCAGGCCAGTGCCCGGCTGAACCGGCAGGCTGGTGGCATAGGTCTTGGTTGTTTCTCGGAGGCACGACTCGCGCCAAATGTGCTGGTTAGAAATGATGGAATGCCACCGATGTGAGACGGCGCCGGCCTTGGCCAAGGCCGGGGCATCCAAGCAGGCCAAGATGTGAATGGCCAATTCTGAAGGCAGCTCGGAAACGAAATCGATACGGCTGATGCGAGAATCCTGTTCCAAGGCCATATCCTCGTCGGCACTGTCGAAATCAACGGATGGCCTAGTAACAGCAATACCGATGCCGCTCTCGCCGTCGTTTCCGTCGTCGCTAGAGGGAGCAATGAGCCATCTTTGTCTAGCAAAATACTCGTTCTGCAGGGCCACGGATGCCTTGGCCGCGGCGCCTGTGTGGCGCGGAATGACGGGAGGTTCATCTCCCACGCCGGGGAGAGCAATGTGCTGATTAGGGTCACGATACAGGTCAAAATCATAGAAGGAGCGGGAACGGCGGAAGCTTGCTGCTTGTCGTAAACGGTTCCAAGGAGCGTGAGAAGTCGTGGGTCTTGTGGCAGGGGTGTCTCGTTCGTAGATTGTGTCTGCGGCGGCGACAGAGGGTCGGCGATGCATGATTCCCTTCAGAGACATGGAAGCCCGGCGAATGATGCCCTTTAGGCTCCCCGAAGCCCGACGGTGCCTGGCGTGTGCAGGGCTGTAGCCATGCTCGGGTGCGTAAACGTGTTCAGGCCCATCGTTTGTGTCGTCGAAGACGGCATCGTTCATATGGTGACCCATGTCGTCATGACCAAACAGCCAGTGCTTGGGCCGCTTCCATGGCAGTGACATGCTCAGACTCCGCAATCGCTGGTCAGATGCTTCGCGACGTGCAAGTGGCTGTGGGTCATAACTGTCGTCAAAAACCACACCGTGGTGGGTTTGTGCCCATTCCATGACTGGAATAGACTTTCTCGCCATGTCGTTGTGTCGGAATCTCGTCACCGCTAAATTTGTGTCGGTCGTGCGCTCGAGGTGGCAAAGAGATGGGGACTACGTATCACAGCAGAGTCAGCATCCCGTTTCCATGGTATGCAGAGCAGGCTGCATGGGGTAAGAGGGCATAGGTAAATGTCTGGTGGAGCGATCAAATGACCGCCTCGCAATCCAGGGCGATTGACGTCGAGGGGAGACGAATGCTGCGCCGAGAGAGGCTCAACGTACCTGGGACGATGACGAACCGCGGAATCAGCCAAATAGAGCAAGGTAACAGAAAGGCGATGTTACGAAGATAAAAGCGAACAGTTTGTTGTTGAAAGAGCGAGGACAAACGAGCAAGCCCAACGGGTAACGTAAAAGGTTCGCAGGCGGTGGAGAAATGAAACAAAGGGGGACGCAACAGACGAGCGCACTGTCCGCTGCTAATTTTGTAACGGTGGTGTATTTTGAGAAGCGGCGAGGCTGCGGGGGGGTTTAAGTGTCAACAGGAGCAGCCATGCGACGTCGGAATGCGAGATGGCAAGGAGGCGACCCGGGGAGGGGATCCGAAGGGACACAAAGCCACGATTGGAATGCGGCAAGGTGCCTTGACAGGCGAGACAATGGGTGACTGGTGGTACGGCCCGCGAGGAATGAATCTCGAGCCAAAATGGCACAGATATTGGACAAGATGGCCCCAGATGGGTTTAAAACGCATGCAGCAAATCTGATGTCGCCGTCGTGGTCGTGGGCCTCGAGACAAACAGGAGTCGAGTCGAGACTCTGAGGGAAATGGGTGGTGCCTGATTAATGGCAATGTCTGGGAAAGGTCAGGCAAGGGACGGACGGTCGTGCCCAGGCGGCGTAATGCGCTGTCGAGGACAAACAGAAAGAGAATGAAAGAGGCAAGGGCCAAGAAAGGAGCCCAGTCGTCGGAGGTGCAGGGCGCAAGAGCAGAAGGGAGGAGATGAAAAGGGTTGGCGGTGTTGATGTTTTGGTGTTGCGCACGGGATGTGGCTTTTCCTTGGAGTGCTTGTGGAGCGTTGGCCAGTCAAGGGGCCAAGTCAAGGGACCCAGTCAGGTCAAGGGACTAGCCACTATGTATAATAATAATAATACGGGACGCCGGGGGGCAGGGCGCCACTGGGTCGGTCACCTGGCGCATGTTGTGTGGCCAGTTTTTGGTTAAGGTTTTCCCAGGCTGGCGCAGGAGCCACCACATGATTTGCGCAGGGGGCCGGAGGGGAAAAAAATTCACACCAGACAATTGACAGCCTGGAGCGCCTGTACCTTGTGGTGCACCCGTACTACTCGGCCCCAAGGACAAAGACGTCGGGCAGTAACGGGGCACCAAAAAAATCTGCATACCTAAGTACTGACCAGAGCTGACCGCCACGGTACTGCACCATGCATGTGTCGACTCTCCACTTCAGTCTTACCACGACACTGGCGCCTGCCGTCTGCCATGTACTCCGTACCGCCTCTGACTGTTTCCTTCGCTCCAACACCTTCGTGGAGCAGCTGGCTTTTGCAAGAACCTGGGGTTGTGGGTTTATTTCGGGACCCCGATCGGGTTGGGTCTGGGTTTGCATGGGGATCCCCCCTTTACTCTCCACCCATGATGACATTCGAGCCCATCATCATCATCATCATCATCAAAGACTGACCATGGCCATGACGGTCGTGGCTCAGCCATGCTCAAGCAGTGCCGAAAAGTAGTTGGCGTCCGCCATGTGAAATTGACAGGCCGCGGCGATGCAGCATCCCGTCAGCCATTAGTCTGTGGCCCATAATACTTCTGTCATTCCCGAAAGTCAATTCCAGCAAGCCCGGCGTTGGGAAGAATTTTTTCTCACGCGACCACGGCGACCACGGCGGTCCGCTAAAATGTCTGCTAGCTTGATCCCCAGTACATCACCCTCCGCCACGCGGATTTGCATTCGAGCAAATTGCAGACGGACCATCAATTGGGACTGGCCCAGGAGATTCACGCAAACAAAAAAGAACAAGAAGCATTCGATAAGCGTGTCCGGGGCCTAGTTGATTCTGATGCAGAGTCTTTTGATCCCGAACCAGGCGACCATGCAAGAGCGCAACATGACTCGCAAATCCCGGGTTTGGCGGGCTTCCCTATCGAGTAAGTATCCCACAGCCAAAATTGTATGCGGCGGTACACACGGCCGGCCCGACGGCCAATACGGTCAAACGTTGTCAATCCACCGCACCGCCACCACATCTATGGCTTAGCAAGCCTGGCTCGTCTGCTCCATGTTCAAGTCAACCTATTCACCTTGTGCCTGGTGGACATTTCAGCCTTACTAGTGGGGAATGCGCTGTCGACAAGCCCAGTACCCTTGTCAACCAAGAAGGCTCCGTAGTCCGTACTCACTTTTGTCCTGGGTTTGCGTGAATTTTACCATGTGGTTGAAGAAGACTAATCCACACCACTTGATCCTTCAGACTAGTTAGTTGGTTCGCATCTACCGTGACAAGGAGAACTGCGTGTCGTGTCGTACATGGAATGATTCTACCAGATGGCGCTTATCAGCCGCCCCGGCTAATATAGTGCAGCCGTGACTTGAATATACCGCGTTCTGACATGAAAGGTGTTAATTTCGGAGACTTGGTGCTATATGAGACAATTATCCCGCTAACGCAAATCTAAAGGCTCTGCATCTGCAATCGATGGGTGAGACCTCGCCGGGACCTTGCCGAGGGTCAAGGAAGCCTAAAGGAGCATAAACTCCGGATTTGTACTCGAACATTTGTCGTTTGTTATTAGAAGACTCGGCGTACCACAATGAGGGTACAAAATAGCCCGGGATGCTGCCGACTTGGTCGGCATCCTAGGCGCAGGCAAAGCTGCGGTAGTCAGGCTACATCTGTATTAATCACTCTTTTGGCTCTTTTGGCCCTTTTAGCTCTCTCTTGTAGATTCTTCATTAATCATAGAGTGGCATTGTGTGCTTTTTCCCTCCGGGGGCGCTGCTTACCTTCCACAACACCACAACGCGCCTGCTAAAAGCATAACTCGGTACGTACCTCAAATTCCCCGTCGTCTAATCGCCGATGAGTATTCAATTTCTGACTAATCGCCGATGAGTATTCTAAAAGTTGTCGGCCTACTATTGGATTCATTCTAAATAGGCAAAGCGGGCATCTGCAGCCTGAGGAACTGCATCTTCACTTGCCTTGGTTCCGCATTTCACGCAAACCTCAGGCAAGCGCCGCTTTGCCTGACAAACTATAATAGTAAGCCCTTCAAGGCCATAAATGCCCACAAACGCGAATCGACAATTCAGTAGACAAAGGTCTTGTGAAACTTGTGCAAGACATAAGAGATTGTACTCCGTATGCAAGTCATCAAATTTGTATCCACAAGCAGTGACACCTAGTGTGCTCCATAAAGCATCAGCGGCAATCGCGTGTTTTGCATCGTTTAGAGCCAAGCATTACGATAAATATGGTTAATATGTATATTCTACGCCCTATTTTAGCATCCAAGCCACCAGAGACGAAGACAGGCACAAAGCTTCATGTTAAGGCTAGTCAAGAACGAAAAGTTGCTCACCTTGTGGTTTTTGTTTTCTTTTTTTCTTTATTAAAGTTTAAATCGCAGTGGTTTCGGCCATCACCCAAACAGACTACAACATGTACAGTAAAAGCACGCCACTTGCTGCCGTTGCTCACGCCATAACTAAAGGTCAAACGAAGCTTGAGGTGCGGGTGCACACGGCTTAGGGACTGTGTACATGCAGGGGACATTGGTGCGCTCTCGTTTCTAAACGACAACTGCCACAAGGTTCAACCTTTTCAAAACAAGGCGCGCGCCATCCACGGCACGGTCTCGGGACGCGATGTTGACAGGTGATCAGGCAACTATCACAACCAGATTGATCAGGAATGTCAACCTGACAGCTGACCGACCATAATCGTAGTTTGACTTCTGGGGGGTCACGGCGGCGTACGGTTCGTGCATTATTGTCCCATTGACAGCTGCGGCTAAGATTCAGGGGGTGTAGCGTCCAGATAATTTGGCTTCAATAAACAATTATATCAATAACTCACTCCACCACTAGTGCATTTCCGCACAAGCGAGACTTGTGCCATTTTTTACTGTCCGGAACGCTCCGAGAGACGCGACTCTTATCTGCCACGAATCCTCTCCGGATATCCGCGCCGGCATCGGCAAGTGGGCCTGTCATTAACCCGGACGAAACGCCGATTGGTCACTTGTGGCGACACCTGCTGCATCTGGCACATCTGGTGCCAACAACCACCATTGCCAAGTCGCCTTGAGATCAGGAGCGTGCTGAAGAAGCGGGGGGTGACAACTGCTCAAACGTTGGACTCTATTATCTGCTGTCTTGGAGCAATGTACCTGTCAATGCCGTATTTCATGCATCATAGTGCAGGTAGACGACCTTCTCCATTACAAATCCCTGACTTCCTCCTTTGAATACTCTGCCATATGCCCTGGGACTGGGGTGCTGGTCATGCGCATGGCATCATGTAGTTGAAACAAGTAAATCTACATGTCCAACGTCAACATGTGTGGCTCATTTTGCTATTCGAGTCGCCATGGACTTCACTTGGGGACCAAAACATATCAATAGGGGAGTAGAGTTTGCCCAAAAATAGCAGTCTATTAGCGGCACCAAAGTACCCACTTGCTAATCTCTTCATTCTTTCTGAGCTGCTTTTTTGGGGAGGGAAAGGCCCCTCGACGCCATCGCTTTGTTCACAAAGTTTCCACGACGCTGATTCCTAAACACGTGGCTGCCCAGGTGTGCCCAACTACCAACTCATCTGATGCTGTCTGACAGCAAATCTCCCTCTGGCCGCGCGGTAGGCTCTGGGTTCTGCGTCGTCCTGGGTGACTTATTCCAGACCATCATGTGCAATCTGGAAGACACGGGCTAGAGACTTCTCGCACGGCTGATCCCCCTGCAGCGCTGCAATCAGCCGCAGTAGCGAGGCGCGCCGGTTTGACCGGGCAAGAGTCATGAGTTTCACCATCCGCGCTTGGGCTTCCCTCAGCCGTTCCATGGATATGACGACATAATCCGTGCCGAGCGGAGGGGGATTGTCCAGCAGCAGATGCAAACCCTCGCCGGCTATGAAGGCAAGGCTTGTGAGATCCAACTGAAAAGCATAAATTGCCCTGACATATTCCTTGATGGGGAGCAGTTTCTCCATGCATGTGTCGCAGCTCAACACTAGTTCTCTGTTGGGATGGACAATCATAGTCGACGAATCACAAAGGTCGGCGTGTTGGTCTGCATCCAAGGGCGGTCCCACGGGGCCCGAGTCGACGGGCGAGGGCTGCTGGTGTCTGTCAATTGGGAGAAGATGAGACCCTGCCGAATAAGGCGAATTGAAAAAATCATCCGTATAATAAAACGGAACACTGGTTGAATCCGGAAGCATCATGTTCGAATCGACATGACCTGCAGGCGAGAAGCTTGGCCCAGCCTCTGTTGGCAAAACATGTTCCAAATGCTGTCTCTCCTCCCTTGGTTCGACAGCGTCCTGGCCACTCAGTCCCCATAAATTCGTATTTTCAAGATTGATATTCGCGTCGCTGGATGCGAAATAGTTGGTGGGCACGCTGTTTGGGTCCTCATGGGGTTGCTGGTCAAGTGCGACATGTGGCCAAAAGGGCAGCTCCGTGATGCCGGCAGGGGCAATGTTGTCTCCGGAGGAGGCTGGAAGACACGGCGGAAGAGTAAACATATTGTCAGAGGGGCCGGCTTGATGGGCGTCGATGTTCAATGCGGGAGTCCTCGGCCACGCGGGGGCCAGGCCTGTATTGGGACTGAGAGAAGTTAAAGTGCTGTCGCTGCTGAATGCCTGGCCCCGGCGGGATTTCCTTTGCTCTGCTGCCCTGCCTACTCCCGTGAGATTGATCCAAGGTTAGAAACCATGCCGGAGCAAGGGCACATCTTCGACAAGAGAGAGCTGGAGAGTGCTGTTTCCTACCTGAACGCCTCTGCAGCCTCCCATTCACGCGACGATCTACCTTGGTCGAAATCCGTGCCTTGGGTGGGTAGATGCACTCCTCGCTTTCTTGGCGGCAGCTCTCACACGAGGGATGGTTGCCATCGCACGTCAACTTTCGCTCCCGGCACAGCTTGCATGCCACGCGAGGCTGCTGCGGCACCCTTTTAGGCATATTTTGAGCGGCGGGGGGGGAGCGCGGGAGGTGGTCATGGACAATGCTCATGCTCACCTTGCCCGACGACTCCAAAGGTTCAGATGAAGACATGGGGCTTTTCAGACTCACGTGTTGGAAGGCCAAGTCGAGCATCGTGACAATGTGGTCGCCTTCCCGATTTGAACACGTACAAGAAGATGCAAGTGCTCGGCGTTCAAGGGAAGGAATTCCCAGTCTTGCATGGCCATTATAAGTCGGCATTGCGAGAGGCACGTCGGCCTGCCGAGCAACCTTTTATCTTATCACGAAATGTCTGGTGTATGCCGGCGGCGACTGAGGCGTTTCAGCAGGATGGTTCGCGCCTGCCCGAGCACTAGCTTTCCGCCCAAACCTTCAACTTGGGTAACTGGGTTGTAACATACCTAAAGTACCTAGGTACCTGCCTAAATCTAGGTGCGGTAGGTACCTAGGGTAGTTTGTGGGCTGTGTGCAGAATGACCGAGATCAAGACCATGGTTTGTTCCAGTTTTACTTTGGGCCGAACACTTGCCATGTCTCTCTTGGCATCTTCCGGAATCGTCTCCGAACCGGTTCAAGGTCAACACGCACCTCGGCATTCACGAGTCACGAGTCATTCTGGCTGGTGAAGATGGGAGTTGTTGGGTGCTGTGCTGCAGCCTGTAGGGTCAGGCTGCACCGCCACCTTGGTGCCCCGTTTGGTCACTGTGGCGCATCATGGGGCCGGGCTCAAACTGGTCCTCTTCCGTCCAGATGTCCATTTTCGTGCCAATTCTTGTGCAGGGGAGAAGGAGCCAAGTTCCTTTACGTCACTCAACCCCCCCGTTTTGCCTCGACAACCTCTCCGGCGGCCAACCTGTCCAGTCCAGCCCATGGGCTGTCCATGACTTTCCAGACACTCCTCGTGTGGGTGATTTTGCGCCTCGACCTGCATTCCCACGCCGCAAAGCTGCATTGCGCAACTCGGTGCTTCTAGGTTTCGACTGACTCTCCTCGGCTTCAACTCCTCACATCATGACAACGACACGTCGCAGCGTCGGTTCTGCCCTGAAACCCACAGCCGCAATGGCAATGGCCGACAGCACGCGACAGCCCAAGGCCCTCTCGCCGCCTCGCAACCCGCCCTTCCTCCCGACACCAAGCGAGCGGCTCCTCTTTGCCGTGTTTCCTCTTCTCCTCGTGTTCGGCACCGTCTTCTCCATCGTTTCTCCCGAAACACGGTCCGCCCTGTACGATGCTGCTGGCCAGTCGCACTCGCAAGATGCCAGCGTTGCACCAAGCTACTTTGCCCGCAAGTCCAACCTGTTCAACGTGCTCTTCGTCAAGCGTGGCTGGGCATGGACAACGTTTGCCTTTTTCTTCTTCCTGCTCACTCACCCCAGCGGCGGCGCGAGCGGACTGGACCCAACTCCGCGGCGACTGCGGGCCACGATTCGCTGGGCAGCCGTCACGGGCTGGTGGTTTGTCATTACGCAATGGTGCTTCGGCCCGCCCATAATCGATCGCGGCTTCCGATGGACGGGGGGGAAATGCGACCTGGTGGAACAGAGATTCATGGAGGGGGGTGGTGGTGTCGGCCATCTTTTCACTGGCGTGGCATGTAAGGCGGCCGGTGGCCAGTGGAGGGGCGGGCACGACATCTCGGGCCACGTGTTTTTGCTGGTTCTGGCCACGAGCTTCTTGTCCCAGGAGATGGGCTGGTCTGTCTGCAGATGGGCGAGCCGGTCGGCCGAGGAGCGATGCATCGTCATGCCCGATGGGGCGATAAAAAGCGCCAACGTCGAGGCTGAGACGCCCGTCGGCCAGGGAGAGGGGAGCTATGCCATCGGAATCGGGGCAAAGACGGCGCTCGGGGTCATGGCGTTGAGCCTGTGGATGCTGTTGATGACGGCCATCTATTTCCATACGTGGTTTGAGAAGGTATGTTGCGCCTTTTGCGTGGCCCTGGCGGATGGGAGCGAACTAACAGCCACTGCAGCTCACTGGGCTCCTAACTGCCCTGATTGGAGTGTACCTGGTATACTTTGTCCCTCGGTTTGTGCCTGTTGTGAGGGCCGTAGTGGGCTTGCCCGGTGTTTGATGCGTAGATGAAGGGATTAATTGCCGCCTTTGGGCTTTGGTGCAGAGAGGATTGGAGCGGATAGGGCTCGCAGGGAACGGCACCGGATTGGCGCAGGCCAGCCGACATGCGGTGTCGTCAATCCATCACCCTCAAACATGATGCAGTAGAAATGTAAATTGCAACACCCTTTTCATGCTTGGTCCCTCATGCGTGCCGCCACGGCGTGCCGCAAAGCCGAGCGCACTCCAGGTGCAACACGTGGGGCCCCACCATGATCAACAGCGTCGTGAATCTTGATGGTCACTAAATTGCTTGTTCAACTTGCTCGCCAGACACCTCACAAACACGCACCATGACCCGCGCCCTCGTCCCGCCGGCCAATCTGCCCGCCCTCGTCAAAAGCGCGTTCGCCAAAGCCTGCTCGGAAGGAGACTTGCATTATTTTCCGACACAAGTGGCCCTGCTGCCCGTCCACAACCTGCGAGTGAGTCTCGACTTGTTCTCACAGTCTCGTCTCGTCCTCACCCACGCAAGCAAACAAGACCTGTTTGGGACAAGACTTCTAACACGACGCCCAGTTTCAGCTCCGCTTCTCACCAGCACTGGCCAGCAAGCCCAAAGCACCCCAGCAAGACGGCTCATCAACCGCGCCCAAACAGGCCTTTGACCCGTTTGCCAACCCCCCTGCGTCGCTGTTCATCACCGACGTCGGGCCGTCGCACTACCTGGTGCTGAACAAGTTTGCCATAGTGCCGGAGCACTTCATCCTGGCGACGAGGGAATTCAAAGAGCAGACGCACGTGCTGGAACAATGCGACCTGGAAGCCACGCTGGCTTGCATAGAAACCTACGAGGCCGCGGGGCGAAAGGGGCAAGATGACGGGCTATTCGCCTTCTTCAACTGCGGCGAGCACTCGGGCGCCAGCCAGCCGCACCGGCACGTGCAGCTCCTCCCCGTGGACAGGATGAGGGACGGGCTCGAGCCGGGCGGCGCGTGGACGGTGCTGGCGGACCGCGACGACCTATCGCAGACGCCCTTTGTGCTCTTTTCGGAAACGATCCCGCCGGGCGTGTCGGGAGCCGAGCTGCACGGGGCGTATCTGCGCCTGTATCGCCAGGCGTGTAGGGCTGTGGACGAGCACAAGGGCACCGAGACCAAGGACGACGCCGCCGCCCACGGGCCCACGCGCATCAGCTACAACATGGCCATGACGAAGCGCAGGCTCGTCATCTGCCCGCGCCTATCCGAGGGCGGCGGAGAGGAAGCGGGCAGCGTCGCGCTCAACGGCACCGTGCTGGCTGGCACGGCGCTCGTCAAGAACGAGGCCGAGTGGCACGCCTTGCGAGAGGACCCAAGCCGTCTAGCGCGTGTCCTGCGGGGAATTGGGCTGCCGAGGGCAGACAACGACGACGAGAGCGAGGGCATGAACAAGCTGTAGATGTGTATTATCCCCTCCCCCGCAGCATCTGACAAGACCAGCTTGGCAAAAGGGAAATGTAGGAGAAGAAAAAAAGGGAAAAAAGAAAACTGCAACCTCTCGTCTATGAACTCCTTTATCAAAAACGCCCGCCCTTTTTTGCAAAATGAAATCGCCAAATGGTTTGCACATGCACCAGCTCTCTCTCAGCATCCCCCCCCCCTTCCCACGATGCCAAACTACCAGTGTTTCCCGGTCATCTCGGTATACTTGACGTGACACGTCTTGCCGGAGAACTTGCGCGAGCCCCCGTTCTCGTGGATGTACTTGCCCACCGACTCCCAGAACACCTTGGGCTTGGAGCTCTGGCGGCGATAAAGGGGCACGGCGCCAAGGAGGAGGGTAACCTGTGAAGAAAGGCGCCGGGGGGTCAGCACAAGATCCGGCAGGGGGGAAGGGTGAGGGGGGCAAGAGAGCGTGCAGAAACCCACATCTTTGTCGTACCAGAACGGTTTTCTGGCCCGCTGCGCAGCGTCCTTTGTGAGGCTGCGATACCTCCCGCGCAGAGTCGACTCGGCGATGCCAAAGTCGTGGCTGCGCAGGATCTCCTTGTAGCTGAGGCCCTTTTCTTTCCCGGCGAGAAGGACTTGGTCCTCGACTGCGCGGCGTGCGTTCACCTTGGCCCTTGGGGGCCGAGACCGTGGCCGTGGCCGTGGCCGTGGCAGACGCGTGCTGCCCCTTGTTGGTCGCTGCCCGTGGGCATTATTCGGCTTCTTCTGCTCGGGGAGGGTATTGTACTCGGGCGTGCTGCTTGAGCTGGAGGCCAGAGAAAAGGGGGAACTCGCCGACTCGCTGATGCCGGGGAACGGCATGGGCTCCTGCATGTTCAGGTGCGGCGTTCCATATCCATGGTCGTCTAGTCGGAGTCTAGAGTGGCTGTATTGCATGACGAACGCTTCATCACCGCAGGGCTGGTGATGCGGGACGGTCGCCAAAAGGTAGTCGAGCGAGATATCCGATGCTCCAAGTCCCGCGGCAGCGCCTGGACACGGGTCAAAGTAGGCGTCGCTGACCGGATGGAAATAGGTGTAGTCGAGGCCTGGGACATGGGGAGCCTTCAGTTGACTTGGGTCTGCATCGTTGAGATGGGCGTAGTGCTGGCTCGTCATGAACCATTCATCGTTGAACCGCTAGAGTCGTTTAGCTCAGGGGACGGCTGTGAGTGCGCGAGCGAGTTTATACCTGGTTGTCGTCGAGTTCATCATAAACGGCCATGGCGATGCTTGGCCCCCCGAACAGGAGGTGGACAGCTTGGGTTTTGAACTCGACCAAGTTGCACCGTCACGGACTGGAAAGGAGAAAATACAGCTGGGATAAAGGATGTTGGGAAAGATGGCCGGATGCGCGACAGAGGTAGATGTAGAGGAACAGTCTTGGTTTTCTCATGTGCCATTACGACCGGCTCCGACACCAAGTTGTACTCACGCAAGAGGTTGCTACGAGGCAGGAAAATTCTTCAAGGCCCAGTGTAAAGGGGGGGGAGGCGAAAATAGCATACAAGTGAGCAGAAAGTGAGCGTCGTTTATCAACCAAGCACCGAGCGGGTTGTATTGTCCCATTCACAACTGCTGCTTTGGAACATGCCAGAGCCGCGTGTACGTCATGTGTGCTTGCAGTGCTTTGTAGCATTGTGGGATTTGCGAATTGGCATTGTTCAGCGGTTTCCGTCTTGGCCACCCGTGATGGTGATGCCCGTCGCTTCATCCAGCCATTGGGGGCTCTGGAAGCTTGGGCGGGAGAGCCAGGGCATGGAGAGCATCTGAACAGGGGTCAACGGTCGTCTCTCAGATTGCCGCTTCAATGGTGCTCCCGGCATCTGAAAGCGGCGCCCCCGGGGCCTCTTGGTTGAATATTTCCGCCCTGGTGCAACACGCAGGCGTCGCCAAGCGCTGCCGTTGCAAAGGTGACTGACATGCAATCAAGCACCGCCGGTGAAAAATGAGTCACGGCAACTGTGCGAATCTGCACTTGAAACTCCTTTGGGACCCAAAGCGTGGCCCGGGACTTGGTTCCAGCAAACCGTGCCGTCAGTCAACACGTCTGGTGACAGGCGAGACCGAACCTGTTGAGCCCAGGATTCTCTGCCTCCCGTTGCCTTTAATAGACGGGCCCGTGTAACTGGAAGATTCCTGGAAGCACGTTTGCATGCAAGCCGTTGCTTGGCGGTGGCACGAGACGGCACAAGAGCCGACGCCTCCTGGCAAACAAAATTCCCCCTTTCAACTTGGAATTCGCCGCTGCTTGGCCGCCAAAATCCTGCACGAGGCAGCAACTCACCCCAACAACCATGCCACTGGCCGCTGCCACATGGCACGAGAGCCAGACGTCTGTCCGTTGGGTCCACGTGGCTCGCTGTGTTATTGTGCCCCCAAGTGGTCGAGCTGCATGATGCCCTGCATAGGGCAAGAGATCCAAAACGCCAAGGATTGAGGTGGTGAAATTTCTTCACTTGGTGACTCCCGGGCCTTGATGTCAGCTCTTGACTGTCAAAGGTCTAATCCTATGCATCATGTTTTGTCTCTGCTCGTTTCTGATCCATTCACGAGCCATTCTATACCTCTCTCCTTTCCCCTTGCTGTGCGTGTTGGAGAAAGACTGGAAAATCAACAAAGTATCCAGAAGATTCGGGGTGGAAGACAAGTTGGGCCTTGGTCCCTGAATCTTCATCCGGGCGGGCAATTCTACACTAGAATCTGGCTGCGGCGCCAATAGCACCATATTCTCCTGGCAACCTGTTGGCTTTTATGCCGCAACTACCAACTTGGAAGACTGCTGCACTCTATTGCAACATGCCAGGTGAGTTCTCGCTCTTTAATGGACCGCCTTTTCTACCACAGAGTGCTCATTCGGCTACATGATCAAGTATAATACTTTGATTTTAGTCTCGACTCTACAAGCACGGAGCTCTCAGGATTATCGTACCAGAAGCGCTGCAAGTGAAGCACACAATTGCGGTCACCAAAGCTGAATTTTGAGCCGGGGGGTTCATGTTTCGGGCTAGAATCTCTACATGTTTCAAGATCGTGTTTCCATCCATCTGGAGCCGTCAAGTCAAACCTCAACCTTGCACAAACCTGGCACATGTGCTGGCCTTGACAGAATATATTCACCAATAGACGCTGTTTGAAAATGACCAATCGCGATTCACGATTTCATGTGCACGGGAATGTTGCTCATGGACAGACTTGGCATTTGCAAAGGATACTGCTTCGAGAGTCGATACGCTATTCGAGGTTACCAATGCGGCAGCAACGGCGCACTAGGACTAGCAAGATTATAAACTCCGAGATATGAGTCGGACCCGTCATGTTCCAAACCGCGACAAGTACAGGTAACACACGTGGCCAAGCCAGCGTATAAATGGTCGAATCCGACCGCTTCATCCTTGACAACTGTTTCTGCTGCACATCCAACCTCGGCATGCCGTCTAGGAAAATGAAAATACATCACATTGCAGTCTCAAGTCAACACGCGGCGATATTACAGGTTCACGGTTGGGAACTGCGCTTTGTGAAAAAAAGAGGCCCCGTATATGCTGTTATTGTAAATAGATACATCTACCCCTATTCCAACATGGGCATCTTTGCACAAGCCAAACGAGACTCTTCAAGCACGCAATCGTCCACGGAGCTGACAATGCAACGCAGTTTCAAAGTAGACTGCAGACTCATCAACATCCTCAACGAGTCGAAACCGGTTCGCCCGTCGCGCCCGTCCCCGGCCCTTGCGCATTATTTCCCCCATCCCATTCAGTCCATCCTTCCTTGAGCACAAATTATTTTGTTCCGCTGCATGTGTGTTGGCGGCATGCCCACGGCCGCTCACTTTGTCTTTGTCTTGCGTGCCTTGTAAATTTCGTAACCTTTCCTGGCAATAGTAACAAGATCCGTGGCAATGGTCGCGCCGGGACTGACTGACGGAATGCCTTCGGTCGACGGAGACGCCTTAGATCGAGTCTTGGTGCTGGCGGCGGCGGCGCCCGAGTCTTTACTCAGGACCTTGCCGGCCACCTTGAGGCCCTGGACGAGCGGAGAGTCTTTCTTGTCGCTTTGCGCCACACCTACTGCCGAAGCGACCATGGCTGCTTCGAGAATTCGGCTTGTCTTGCCCATTATGATGCCGAGGTTATAAGGACGGGGTGGATAGTGGATGGTATCGATGTTTCTGAGGATTCCGAGGCCAAAGTATCTCGAGGTAATATGAGGGCGGTTTCTTGCCCTTCAAACCAGGCGCTGCATGGCGGGCTAAATACACGGCAGCGTCGCCCGACCACAAAGGGGGATGGGATGCTGGGATTGAAGGCGCTTTCAACGTTGTTGAACAGATGAGGAAGCATCATCGACAAGGGCATTTCTTTCCCACTTTCAATGTCTTGCTAGGTTCGCAAAAGATGCTGTTCACCGCGGCCGTGCTCATTGTCCCTTTGTCCGCGCTTCTACACCACACAAACGTCGTTGCGTGGTCTAGTCTGTTGCCTTTCATGATCCTGCAGCGCTTTGTTCTAGGCTGTGTGCCTGCCGGGACCATGACGCCGCTTTGTCAGACATCGGCCATGAAGATTCGTCGACTGTGTTGTCTTGACAAGGGCCATGTCGTGCCCAGCATCTGTAGCCCCAGACTGCAATCTGCTTGTTTGCAACTGCTCACAATGATTGCCGATCGCTTTGTTCCAGAATCAAAAAGAGGCCAAGCTGGGACACGTCTTCTTGCGGTCCAGCCATGTCATCACTCTGGTGAAACATGACGTCTAAAACGTGCCAATGATACAAAGTAAAACATGTCGTCGTCTTCTCGGTCCAAGCATACCGTCAAACAAACAAAATTCATTTCTACGTGCCCTTTCCCAGTAACGCCGGATATGCTCTATCAAACTCTCAGTTCTCATCAGGAAACAACAACAAAAACGTGCATTTAGGCACCATGGTAAAAATAGGTCTTGCGTAGCAGATACAGAAAAGAGGCAGAGAATCCCAGATTCGCCGTGCCAAGTTCAATCATCCCATTCCTCGTCCAGCTGGTCAATGAGGCGATTTTCCGCGTCAGAGTTTCGGTATCTCGGGCTCGAGTTGAGGTGGCTGTAACCTCTTCGGCCGGGCAGACACCTCGCGCACGACGAAAACAATATGACCAGCATGTCCTGCCCATCAATGTTAGCTCGTCTCATGACCCCTTTTCCAGCGCCCGTCTGTCCGGGGAGGGAACACGCACACTGAAGAAGCTCCAGATACCCGCCCACAAGCTGTAATTCGGCAACTGGCGCCATCCGCGCGCGTTTGCGACGGTTCGGTTGTAGAATACACCGCCCAGCACGTAGACGAGAAAGGCAATGATGAGAATGATGCCAAAAACGCTGCCTGGGCCCACGCTTCCTGGTTTGTGAGGCTCTGCTTGCGCACATGCATGGATGGAACGTGCCTCGAAGAAGTAGGAGCACTCATCCTCGTCGACTCCAACAAACGACACGGACGCTTGTGAGCCGGCGGGGTCGCGGTCGCAGAGAAAAGATATCGTGGCCGACTTTCGTCGCGTCGGCTTCTGTTCCTTGTCTTCCTTGAGCGTCTCGACCTGGTGAGGCCGTGTGGTCAGGGCCGACTCTTCATCTCCATCACTATAGCTGGCCGAGTACGGCAACGAGCTTCGTTTGCTCTTGTTCGACTTGGTGCTGCCACACGGTGAGCCATTGGTATATTGCAAGACCAGCTTGCGCCCGCGGCTTTTCAAATCCATCGACTCGGAGCTAAAGAGACGGTCAGTGCCCGGCATGATTTCGTCCATCGGCTCATCGGACCAACCCTATGGAATAAATGCTTCCGTGAGACATGTAGTAGGCGCTGACGTTGGCCCACCGGCTTTCGTCGACGCCCATGACGTCGGTTACCGGGTCCACGACGGCGCCGCATATGTTGAGGGTGAAGTTCTTGCCGTAGTCGTAACCTCTAGAATGATAGTCTTTTGTGACTCCCGTCTTGTGCTGCTTTCCCTTGTCCGAGGTGTGGGCCGTATCGGGTCGAAGATCGTAGAAACCGCCGGTTCCAGAAGACGCAGTTGCCGTGCACGCGGGCACAAGCGCGGTCGAGGAAGGGGTTTCTTTTGCCACGGCGAGGGAGGCCATCGCAAGGGCCGTGCCTAATAAACCGTTGCGCATCTTGGGAGCAGATTGGGCGACGCAACGACGAACAATCGGGCTGCGGGACCGAGGTGGTCAAGGTTGGATCAGCGCTCACGGCGCAAGAGAGCAAGGGATTTCGAGGCTTGCGTCCGTGTCATGAATTTCTCGGCGGCGGGATGGAAATGTAACAATGTCGTGTCAAGATCAGTAAATGGTTTGGTGGTTGTCGTAATCGCAGGAACCGGCTGCTTGCGACAACTGGCCAACTCGTGGCTTGGACGAATGGGAGACGTGCTTGGCACCACCCCTTGGCGGCTCTCAGATGCTTCCCTCGCCTGCACATCAGACCCACTGCCGTCCAATGCATCGGTCTCAGCCAATCATTGAGCCACTACAACTTGCTTGGCTCCAGGGGCCCAAGCTTCTCTAATGGGGGCTTCCAGTTCCACCGAGACGGCAAAAACAATTCACCCGGTTGTTCTGAAAAGTCTGGTCCCATCTGACACCCATCAGACGATCCGGCTGCACCGCTTCCCGAGTGTATCGGGCGATTTGGAATTGCGACCTCCCATCCAGCTTAGGAGGCGCAGCTTCTCCTGTTGCACCCCGAGATCAGTCGACGTTAAATAGACGGCGGAGACTGCCTGGACTCAAGTCTTTCCTCAGTTGAAACCTTCCGTTTGCTGCTCCTTTCGCTTGTCGCACAGCTCCGTCTACTCCGTACAGATCTCGCACAATGCCCGGATCAAAGTCTACGGCCAAGTCTGCAGCTCCAGCCAGGCCTGACTACGAATTTCTTGGCCCGTAAGTGAACCATATTCCACTCCACGCCCACCAGCCTCCTGCTGACAGCTTGAACAGGCCTGGTGCCTTTGCCATTTCCTTCGTTTTGCCCATCCTCGTATACGTCTTCACCTTTGTCTGCAATGACATTTCAGGGTGCCCTGCGCCGTCGCTCCTCAACTTTCGCTCCCTGTCCCTCGATCAGTTAAAAACCGAAGTTGGCTGGCCACAAGATGGAATATGGGGTCTCGCCAGTTGGAAGGCCACCGGTGCTGTCTTGGCCTACTATCTGCTAAACATGATACTGCATGGGGTTCTGCCCGCGGCAGAGGTAAAGGGCGTCGTCTTGAGCTCCGGCGGGCGACTCAAGTACAGACTCAACAGTACGTAGCCGCCGCATACAGCTACGAATGCATCCACGCCCCCCGACGCCCCGGAAGCGTCCGAAAAAAAAGTAGCTAATTTTCTGGCAGCCTTCTCCTCCAACACGGCCACGCTGGCAGCCCTCGCAGCTGGAACAATTGCTCAGGGCGCAGAGTTCCCCGTCTGGGTTTTCATCAGCGAGAATTATGTCCAGATACTCACTGCCAACATCGGAATCGCCTATGTAGTTGCCATCTTTGTCTACGTCCGCAGCTTTAGCGTCAAACCCGGCAACAAGGAGCTCCGAGAGCTTGCTGCGGGTGGTGTCACCGGCAACTTGCTCTACGACTGGTTCATTGGTCGCGAACTGAACCCGCGCGTCACGATTCCTCTTATTGGCGAGGTTGACATCAAGGAGTGGTGCGAGCTGCGGCCGGGCATGATGGGCTGGATCATTCTCAACTGCGCGTGGTGCGCTCAGCAGTACCGCAACTTTGGTTACGTCACCGACAGCATCATTTGCATCACCCTGGTACAAGGCCTGTACATTGTGGACTCGTGGTGGTTTGAATCTGCTGTCCTGACAACCATGGACATCGTCACTGACGGATTCGGCATGATGCTTGCCTTTGGCGACCTCGTTTGGGTTCCGTTTGTCTACTCCATGCAGACTCGCTACCTCTCGGTCCACCCCGTGTCGCTTGGCCCTCTCGGCCTTGCCGGCATCGTCTCCCTGATCTGCATCGGTTTCTACATTTTCCGGTCTGCCAACAGCCAGAAGAATGCTTTCCGCACGAACCCCCAGGACCCCGCGGTTGCGCATCTCAAGTATATTGAAACCAAGACTGGCAGCAAGCTCCTCATCAGCGGCTGGTGGGGCATCGCCCGTCACATCAACTATCTCGGCGATTGGACCCAGTCCTGGGCGTACAGTCTCCCCACCGGACTGGCCGGTTACCAGATTTTAGCAGCTGGTTCCAGCGCCGCCGGCCAAGGCACGTATATCATGAGGGATGGCCGTGAGGTTATCCAAGGTGATGCTCGGGGCTGGGCAGTACCCATTGTCTACTTCTACATGATTTACTTTGCCGTCCTGCTCGTCCACCGTGATCGACGGGATGACGAGAAGTGCCATCGCAAGTATGGGGAAGATTGGGAAAAGTACAAGAAGATTGTGCGCTGGAGAATCATTCCTGGCATTTACTAGGTGGTGCCAAAACGCGGTACCAAGGCATTTGGTCGCCCAAGGGTGGAATTGGAGTTGGTTTTTGCAAGGCTGTAATGTTACATTGGGGAAAGCCTCTGCACAGGGTTCGGGACTGGGTGAGATAGAAGTGAAATATGACCTACCTTGCTTAGGGGAGCCCGCTGCTTTGTCAAAGCGGCCATTAATTGAGCATGATACAATGCAAGTTTTTTGTTGAACCGAGCTGACCCGGTCCCTGCATGTTGCGTACTGGATATACAGGCCGCCATACACCAAGGCACACCAACGGCCATGCATCGATGTATCGCGATGTCCTACGACACCAACGGTCGCGACTTGACGGCCGGCCGGGGATGCTCTGGCGCAAAATGAATAGGAGAGGCACAGGAGATGATGCAGAGAATGTGCAGGATGTACAATGTTTGCTTCATGTGCACATGCGAAAGAAGAGCACGCTGTCTGGAAAGAATCTCGTTCTCTGGACCAAGTACGCTAGGCGGCAGCTACAATCTTTTAATATCGGCATGTTGCCTGCGTTATTGGTTTCGGGAAAACTTTAGATTCTGTGCGAGGTTGAGGTTGACCGAGGTTGGACATGATTGGTGGGATTTAGAAACACGGCGACTGTAAGGCTGCGGGTGCAATTCTCCGCGGCTTTTGAGCAAAGTGTGCGTATGCCGGACAACCCAGACCTGACAGAATTATACAAGGAGAATCTGACAATATTGCGTATTATACGTATGCTGTACACGCAAGTGAAAAACATTTGCTCTAGTTTGTATAGCACAATTTGGATACTTGCCTTTGTGAGAGACGCATCATATAGGGTAGGACTGTTCCCCAAGACTTTTTCTAAAATCACAAGCACTAAACACTCGCTGTGGCATATCCCTAGTTCAGAACTACAGTTGACAGTATCTATCCAGTAATGTGATTGACTCAATATCGTCGTTGCAACAACCAGGGAGCACTCCAGCAACAATGGGTCCCCGCAGGAAAAGACTGACCGACTCGCGATCCAGGTGAAGTCTAGAAGAAACCCTTACAGCCTGAATGATATATCTCGCCGAGAGTCTACGAGCCTAGCTGGCACATGTATGCGACGGCGCTGCGTGCGTCCCAGTCTGGCGCCTCATGCAGCCAAGGCCGATGCTTAAAGCCAATGCAAAATCCAGCCTTGGAACTATCCCCGATTACGATTCTGCAACTAGTTGCATATTAGCCACAGTGATGCCGAGCGCCATGGGAATTAGCCGAACGGCGTTATGATGACGGGGTTGGTTTTGATTCTATGGAGAAGGGATGATGCGAGCGCCGAGGCAACAGGGCGGCTGTCGAGACTCGGCAAATGGGTGCAAAGCCATGCGTGCTTCGGCAAAACCATGGGGAAAAACATTATCGAGGCATCTCTTGGTCAACTTGTGTCACCTCGTAAACACGGCTTGTACGGAGTATCGTGAAACAGAACTCGTCGTGCAAAACGCCATCCCATCTGAACCGCTTCTCATTGGGTGCAGGTGGGGAGCCGGAGAATTCGTGGAGATCAATTTGCCATCAAGTTCCCCGTTATTAGTTACATGCCTTGGTGTTCCCATGACCCTTTTGGCTTCCCCCATGAATCCACAGATGGGGAGGGTCGAGGGTCGCCAAGGACCAAAGTCCAGCATTTTGCCATACAAATGGTCAAGACGATGTCGATCGCAAGGCACCGATACTCCCCGATTTCGTTATTATGTCAACCATAGACCATAGACATCATGACTGACCAAGAGCCCGCACAATTCAAACGGCCCGAAAAGAGTTGACCCTAATTCCGAATGGCTGGTCCTTCTGCGGCCCTTCATAATACCTTGGGCGGCAGAGGGGAAGAGCGCCACATGCGGGGATATCAGCCAGATGGGGGGCATAACAATGCGGAGACTGGACGAATCAAGGCGGGACGGTAATTTGAAGCGGCACAGGCACCGTGTAAGACGGCGGGCTGTGTGCTGGTTCCAGGGGACGACGAGCGCTGTGCAACACGTATTCTCAACATATTGTAGGTGGTGGCTTGACTTGACAAGCCTTTGTGTCTCCTTGGTCAAAGCGTCAACATCACCAAGCGGTCCAAGTCCAGAAACTTCTAACCCGACTCCCCCCCACATTAGAACAAGAGCCCTTTCAGCTGACGCATAGTCGAATTGATAGATTCTCGGATCTTGACAATGCATTGTCTAGGCAACTTTCTGCAACTGGAATCCCTAACCCACCCGTTGAGCCCTGTCTGCGATGGGTAAGCCACAATCCTCTCCACGGCATCATTCTGTAGAAGGCGGTGGAAGGTGTCGGTGGCATTGGCGGCCAAGGTAGCAGGATTGACTTTTATTTTATTTCCGAGACTGTCTTGCACCTTCGGCTCCTAGGCCTGGATCAATTGTTGGTGTATGGGGTGATGCATCATGTATCAGATACCTGCAATTAGGGTTACGGTGCAAGGTCGGAAAATAAAACACACCTTGAAGATCATGACATATCAATGGGCCTATTTTCCCATTCACATCGCTCATGAACCCAACCTATGCATCTTTCATGCATGGCATGCTGCTCAAAGAGTATTAGATCAATGACGATCCGGCTCAGAGCTATCGAAACGCTGTTCCGTTTTGCAAAACCATGAACTGGGTCTCGTTAGTTTAGGCCTATGCATCGTTGGCTTCGATATGTTTGGTAGCGCTGATACCACCAACAACAGATGCAGGGACCTGGGAGCCCGAGCGAACCTCCACAGCTGCGATTGCGAACCGACGATGATGAAGGGTTGCGGCCGGCGGGGTATCAAGGTTATCTGGATCGCGGCATAGTGTCATCAGCGCAACAGTTTGGTGAACACACCCCCGCCGATCAATGCAACCTAGGAGAACGCTGAAGCCTTCAACAGATTCGCGGAATTAATACAGTTGACGCATGGTGCATGACTAGGGCGGTCGCAAATTTGGAGAAGATGTTGGATGGAACGACGATCCGGGCTGGAGACTCGCTGTGCCATGGCCTTGGCCAAACCGACGCCTTGGCTCGAAGCTTCGCTGGTCTCCAGCAATGCAGGTGGAGTCGTTCATCGGCCGCCGCAGACAAGCTGTGGACCGAGAAATCGTAGGGTTAGGCGGGCAAGAGATCGAGCTGGGGTATCGGGCCTTCTTTTCTCTCTCTGCATTGCTGCAGAGAAGCCGGGGGAGATGCATTTATTACAAACATGCTTTTCTTGACGCGGGCATCTTGCAGGCTGACACGACTTCCAGAGCCTGGGGCTAATGCGGCCCTCCGCAATGGGGGATGAAGCCGAGGTCAGGGATCATTCGGAGCAATTAGAGGCATGGCGGAGCAGGCAGTCAAGAAAGAGGCGTCGGGTTCTTCTTTGGTCGATGCGCAGGCGTAAAATTACATAGGAGGCAGATGCCATGTGAGCTCAAGTGCGGAGTAGAAAGGAGACACGAGGCAACATTCAAGAGTCTGGTTGCTCTGCGCAGCCAGCTGCATCGGGGTTGACCACTTCATGCGCACTTGCAGGTGTGCGCAGCTGCGCAAGGGCCCTGGTGGCTTCGACGGGGAAGCTTACGGAGTACATATGCCTTGGGTCTTGGCTTTTGTGAAGCCGAACGCCACCGGTCGATTCACGGCGATGGCGGTCTTGGCTGACAGGGCAGTCTGGACTTCCCAGTGCTTGTCTGGCACTGGTACTTGGGCCACTGCCCACCCAGACAGATCATTGAGGGAACCAAGCATCCGCCAAGCCGCGCCAACCCCCGCTAATTGGCCGCTCTGCCCTGCGGGCCACATGCAGGCGGGCTCAAATTCAGACGGCAACGGCATCCAACTCAGGCGCCTTGACGGGTTGGCCGCCGCCAAAATGAAAAAACAATGCGCCTCTCCCATCTGCCCATTGCCACGCGCGAGGTACACCAAAGAGTCACTGGGCAAGCTGCGCGGCCGCCCACAGATTTCTATTTCTTCGCAATTGCTTGCTTGCAACACCTTGCAACACTAGGATGCAGTTCGCAGGATGGCCTTCACTAAAATTGATTACATTCGACCATCAGTTGCCACTGGCCATGTACTCAGGGCTCATTACGCCCAGGCACGGCATTGCCCCCAGCGGATGGCCATGTCTTCAATGTTGGGTCCGTGCAAACCACAGCAGCGCCAAGTGGCTCCACAGCGTCGGGTCTGGGGGACGTGAAAGGCAGGCTCGTCATTGTGCACTGGTGCGCGGCATGGACTGGGGGGACCTGGTTCAACTTCTTTCATCCATGCTCCTGCTCCATGGTGCTCCATGTTTTTGTTCACTCTCGCTGCGACAATCCATCACTAGCTCCCACGGCGACATGCCTCTCAGATGTTGCTGGACAGAATATGGAGCTGCAAGGACCTGGATAGCGCCATACGCATCGCTGGCCGTGGACATGGCAGGCGCCAGGACAAACAGGAAAAATGGTCCACCAACCAGGAGCATCCGACGAGATGATCGGCTCTCCAAGAGTCGACGCCCTCATTCACGCCTGGTAGAATGACAATGACATTCAGAGACGGAGCCGGTTGCCGGTGCCATGACGGTGGTGCTCTGCCATGCCATCCCAATTCCACCCCCTTTCCCCCTTGACTCGGTCCTGGCTGACCGATGGTACACACTGAGACCTCTGGATCAAATGTTATATCAAGGCTACGCTGCCCGTCCCCTCCTGCGTCGATCCTTTTTTCGAACCAGTCGTCGTTGCCAACTCATATTCGCGACTCTATTCCCAGACGAGTCTCTGTCAAGAAACGAATACGACCCAACCGAGTTCTGCCTGTCACCATGAAGCCATTGTCCGTTTTTGCGGCGGCGCTGCTCTGCGCTGTGGTCGATGCCGGCCCTGCCCAAAAGGTAAGAAGCCTCGCTCGAGCCAGAAGGCAAAATCGACGGTCAATTGACTGCTGTCTTGCTGTTCCATCTGTTCCCGCTGCATCATTCAAAAATTGCCAACTCTCTTGTCAAGTCCTCCTTGGCCGCCCCCTTTCAAACTGCTGGGTGTTTGTTTTCTACCTCCTGTTGCTGGAATGGAAATGGGGTGCGGGCCATACGATCTCCCCCTGCACCTACCCCAATGCATCGTCCGCCCCGGCAGATCAACTCTCCACTTTTCAGGTCCAATACCAACAAGTTGTGGTACCTGGCTAGACTAGACTCCGCTCTGGTCGTGCTGACAGCTCATGCGGGGCAACATGACCTGATGAGGATGATGCTACCTACGCCCTTGACCGCCCCAACAATCACCAGAATTCGTACAACATGAAGGGAGCTGTTGGAGTTGCTGGACCTCTAGCAGCTCTATGTCTGAGCGAGGCCACGCGTGTTGACCACTTTTACGGAATTGCTAACGTCCAAATTCCGCTGCAGCTCGAAACCCGCGCCGAATTGGCCTACTCCCCTCCTCACTACCCCTCGCCATGGATGAACCCCGAGGCTCCTGGCTGGGAGGATGCCTACGCCAAGGCAAAGGCCTTTGTATCCCAAATGACTCTTCTTGAAAAGGTCAATTTGACAACTGGCACTGGGTGAGTCGCTATGCTTTGTTGAATTCTAGAACGAGCCCTGAATACTTACACGCTGTGGTGTAGATGGATGAGTGACAACTGTGTCGGCAATGTTGGATCTGTTCCCCGCCTGGGCCTCCGGGCCCTCTGTATGCAGGACGGCCCGCTGGGAATTCGACTATCCGACTACAACAGCGCTTTCCCTGCTGGCCTAACCGCTGGTGCCTCGTGGTCCCAGCATCTCTGGCAAGACCGTGGCAAGGCCATGGGCGCCGAGTCCAAAGCCAAGGGTATCGACGTTGCTCTTGGCCCTGTCAGCGGCCCTCTTGGCCGTATCCCTACGGGCGGCCGCAACGTTGAAGGCTTTGGCTCTGACCCCTATCTCCAAGGCAAGGGTCTTGCCAATACCGTCATTGGTATCCAGGATTCAGGCGTAATTGCTTGTGCCAAGCACTACATTGCTAATGAGCAAGGTAAGACAGCCAACGACGCTTGACCCTGCATCTCGGTAGACCAAATGCGATTTGAGCTAACATGTTTCCAGAACACTTCCGACAGACTGGGGAGTCCAACGGCCGTGGATACAACATTTCTGAGTCTCTGTCCTCCAACATTGATGATAAGACTCTGCACGAGGAGTATGCCTGGCCATTCGCCGACGCTGTCAAGGCCGGCGTTGGCTCCATCATGTGCTCCTATAACCAGATCAACAACTCGTACGGCTGCCAGAACTCGAAACTTCTCAACGGAGTTCTCAAGGATGAGATGGGCTTCCAGGGATTCGTCATGAGTGATTGGCAGGCCCAGCACGCGGGTGCCTCGACCGCAGTCGCCGGTCTTGACATGAGCATGCCTGGTGATACCTCCTTTAACACTGGGTATAGCTACTGGGGCGGAAACCTGACCCTTGCCGTGATCAATGGTACTGTCCCCGCCTATCGTGTTGACGATATGGCTATGCGAATCATGGCTGCCTTCTTCAAGGTTGGCATGACTCCCGGCAAGCAGGTTCCTACCAGCTTCAGCTCATGGACCCGCGACACCTTTGGCTACCGTCAAGCCGCCGCCAAGGAGAACTGGGAGCAAATCAACTTCCAGGTCGATGTCCGTGGCAACCATGCTTCCCATATCCGTGAGTCTGCCGCCAAGGGAACCGTCATTCTCAAGAACTCCGGATCCCTGCCCCTCAACAAGCCCAAGTTCCTTGCCGTCATTGGCGAGGACGCTGGTCAAAACTCAAAGGGTCCCAACGGCTGTGATGACCGCGGTTGCGACGATGGAACCCTGGCCATGCTCTGGGGCTCCGGTACTTCACAGTTCCCTTACCTCATCACTCCCGACAGCGCCCTTCAGCGCCAGGCTGTCGAAGATGGTTCCCGATACGAGAGCATTCTCAGCAACTACCAGTCGGCGGCTACCACGGCCCTTGTCAAACAGGCCAACGTCACTGCTGTGGTTTTTGTCAACGCTGACAGTGGCGAGGGCTATATCAACGTCGACGGTAACGCCGGTGACCGTAAGAACCTCACTCTCTGGAAGAACGGCGACGATTTGATCAAGAATGTGGCTTCCGCTTGCCCCAATACCATTGTCGTCATTCACAGCACCGGACCCGTTGTCGTTACCGACTGGTACCAGAACCCCAACGTCACCGCCATTGTTTGGGCCGGTATTCCGGGACAGGAGTCTGGCAACTCCATTACCGATATTCTCTACGGCAAGACCAGCCCTGGACGTTCCCCCTTCACCTGGGGCCCCTCTCTGGAGAGCTACGGAATCGATGTTCTCACCACGGCCAACAACGGCAATGGCGCTCCTCAGCAAGACTTCACCGAAGGTGCCTTTATCGACTACCGCCACTTTGACAAGGTCGCCCCCAACAAGAACAGCCCAGGAGCCCCGATTTACGAGTTTGGTTACGGTCTGTCGTGGTCTACCTTCAAGTACTCCGACCTCAAGATTCAGAAGCATGACGTTCGCCCCATGTCTCCCCCGCAGGGCAAGACAATTGCTGCCCCTACTTTTGGCCAGTACAGCAAGAACTTGAAGGATTACGCCTTCCCCTCATCCATTCGCTACATCTACCAGTTCATCTACCCCTGGCTCAACAGCACTGCCTCTGGCAAGGAGGCCTCCGGAGACCCTCACTACGGCCAGACTGCCCAGCAATTCCTCCCTGCGCACGCCACCGATGGAACGCCCCAGCCCAGACTTCCCTCCTCGGGTGAGCCCGGTGGCAACCGCCAGCTCTGGGACGTTGTGTACACGGTTACTGCTACCATTACCAACACCGGCAAGAGCATGAGCGACGAGATTCCCCAGCTGTACATCAGCCTCGGTGGCGACAATGAGCCCGTCCGTGTTCTCCGTGGCTTCGACCGCATCGAGCGCATTGCCCCCGGACAGAGCGTTACTTTCCGACACGACATCACCCGGCGTGACATTAGCAACTGGGACACTGTGTCTCAGAACTGGGTCATCACCAAGGCTCCGAAGAAGGTGTGGGTTGGAAGCAGCTCACGCAACCTGCCGCTGAGCGCCACCCTCAACTAGAAAGTACATACATGATGTGAAGAAGATGCAAATAGAGAATACAAGGGTTCAACTTTTTAGTTGACAGATGGGAGTATGAGTGATGAGTTCATTCAGTATTTACTACCTTTATTATTAATTGATGGTTGACAAAGTTTGTGTGTGAGCCATTGTCATGGTGAATAAAAGCCTTTGATGCGGCTTGACATGTACGCTGATATGATGCCCAAATGACGCCCCCCCGCTCCTGCAGTAACACAGTTGAGACAGTCAGTGGAAACCTAGTGTAGCTTGTACCCAGCCATGATGCAGAACATGGCGGGCCGTCCTTAACCACGACAGCTTTCCGTGTTGAATGAAGACATACGCAAAGGATGCGTTGTTTGCGCCATGAAGATACTTGTTAGCTCCCCATTTGCTTGTTTGCATTACACCAGCCGTAGCAAACGCACCACTTTGTCAATGGATGTATCCCGTATCAAGGTATCACGGTGCGCGCGGGGATACGAGTTATCTAGAAGGTGAAGCCTGCGGCCCCGATGGCATATAGGTGCGGGATCAGCGCGAGGCCAAAGGCAGCAGGGACCAGACCTTTATTGCGTCAATCTCCGGTGGAGTGCGCGTGTGGATTGACTTTCAACCATCGGGCGTAATAGCTTGGCAGGACACACGTCCCGTGACTCGCGTCACATTTATACATGGTACTCCGTACCTTGGCACCTGTTCTTCTCCACCGCTCCGCCGGAGGTACGGGTCCCCGTGAACGATTTGTATTGGTTCAATGTTCTCGGTCCGGGCCGTCGGGGCATTAATACCTACCCGTCAGCCAAGGCCTGATGTGGGCGTCGGTCCGACATGGGCTGCCGGCGCTTTAAACTCCATGGGCACCAGACTCGTTTTTGCTGCTCAAGTAATCACGGACCCCAAGACGGCACATTGGTCTTGGATCTCGCTTAAGTGCACAGGTTTTCAGATCTGGTGATACTCTGCCCGCCGCGAGTCAGCTTTGGTACACCCGATGCTGCCACCGAGTTTGCTCTGGCCTTGATGTGAACTGTGACAAAAACACAAGCAAACTGACCTGGCGTTGCGCAAGCCTTGGTAGATCAAAGACATGATTGGGTCGTACATCCCTCGAGCACGTCACCCCAGACTCGGCAGGAGGAAAACATGTATCAAAGTAGTTGCTCAAAGTCGGCAGCCCAAGGTGTTGCAAACTGCAGTGTGTTTGTGGCAAAGTGCTATCCACACAAGAAGAAGAGGTTTGGCCCTCGCTGTAACAAAAGTCATGTTATCCACGTCTAAAAGGCTCTTCAGAGTGCTCTAATAGGCCGAGTCAGCGTGAGCGGCTCCACGATTTGCTACATCGCAAATAGTTGCGACATGTTTCGCCGTAGGGTCAGCTGTCGACTACACCTTGTGCTTGTAGGGGCTCAGATGGCTACACGGATGCCTGATGGAGGAGATTACAAGTATATATAGTCCCCAGTCCTCCCACTTGCATCCAACTTTCGACTCCATCACCAGCCCCATTCGAGCAAGACATCATACCCACTGACCAACAACCAAGTTCACGAGGCTACTTGAGAAACACCAAAGCGCCATAGCATGCCGCCCGAATGTCCTTCCCAGAGCGCAGTCATGCCCGCCAACTAAGGGCGTGTGTACATCCGTCCACCGATATCTACAACAGACGGTTCAAGTGCCAATTAAACATGGCAACACCTTCACGACAGCACATAAAATACACCCCCGCACTATACAATCCGTCTACACCGAGAAACACCACCACTCCGCTATAGACAATTGCTTTGCTGGCTTGGAAACCTGTATAAATGGAACCAATCAACTTGCACGCGCGGGACACCGTTACAAAATGCCTAAATTTCACGTTATATGCGAGGGACTGTGCACAAAACGTGGCCTGCGGCGCACATGTAAGCCAAGGAGACCAACGCAATAGACGACACATGGAGGTTGGAGATTCGGAAACTGGGAAGCAGCAAAGGCACCAAATAAGGAGCTGGCCACACAAGCACTCACAACGCATGCTTCCCTCCCACGCGCACAATGCGGCAGGACATGCACCAAGGACCAGCAGATGCAATGCCTTTTACTTGCAAGAAGCCCGTCGGTCAAAAAGCCTGTCGTCGCCACCGACCAGGGCCACCTTGGTGCATCCCACGACTCCAACGCGGACACATGCAACAACATTGCAACTCGCCATGATCAACTGGAATAGGACATGTGCGGAAGCGTACGGGAGACGGGACACGGGATACTTGGGAGCAGCAGCATTTTCTGCAAATGACCTCATCGGGATAGAAGAGGCAGACGCCGGATACGACAGGACAGCCATTGCTCATCCATGACGCAACAGACAGCACAACTTGCCCGACAAGGTTGGCGACGCGGTAGAGGCCGTACCATCTGGCAGTAAAGGAAAGAGACACGGCAATCCAGCTAAACGTGGTGGTGCCAGGGGCTACAGACATCAGCCGAGCACACCCCATGTTGTGCTTGTTGGAACGCCGGCAGCTATGCGCCAACTAAGGCGACGGGAACTGAAAAGCCTCCCATAATTTGGACGTTACGAATCCTCGAGTTGGACTCGTGGGGAAACGGACCCTTGAATGCGCTGAAGAGGGCATCCTACCGCTCTCTTCGCATGCCGCACATGTGGCCAACGCAGTGGTTGAACAGATGCACCAGACGACATGGTGCGGGAGCATATAACGAGATTGATCTTGTTGGCCGGATTCAGCAACATTGAATGGCCCCCTGGTCCTTGATGTTGAACATCGCCTACGCCATAATTGTCTCACACCGTTACAACAAGGCGTCATACACACTACCCAGCTCTCACGCTCACAACAATGAGCCTCCAGCGAGAGGCTTCACCTCACCTGGACAACATTGGCCTTGGCATCACCGTCACCATACCACTTGCAGGACAAATGACGTGCCTGCGAAAAGAAAAGAATCCGCTCGCTCGAGCCCCAATTCAGGACACAGCCACCAACTTACAAAGGCCTCCAACCGCAGCAACTATTGCTTCACACGCATTTTGGGGCGGACAGAAACGTTGAAAAGGACATGGGTTCCTCACTCGGTCAACTTGTACAGTCACAAAATCTGGAACAGTTGATTTGCACAAAGACTGTTATATCTCACGTAAGCGCCAAAGTTGGACGGCTCAATGGTTTTTTTGTTGCAAAGAGACGAGTCAACTGAAGACGTGGCAAGAAAAACATTCAACGCCTAAAGTTGAAGCAAAATCACATCTGTAACTATCAAGTCACGTTTCGGTCGAGCTCTTCAAGGATCACGCGGGGCTGGCAACATGTACATTATATTCTCATTCATTTCGCTAAATATATACGGCTGTAGCCGTGCAAGCCTTGATTCCTTGATTAGAGCCTGGACGCGTGAACCTGACCACCAGAGGTTCGCATGGGGCCTGTCCATATACGCAGTGGCATCTACTGCTGTTTGAGCACGCTTGCCTTTCTCGGATTCTTGGCTTCAAACACCTCGTCGAGTTCTTCCAGGGTGCGTCCCTTTGTTTCAACAAAGAGGAAGTAAATGATGCCAAACTCGAAGAGATCCCAAAAGACGAAGAATACGTAGCTAAAACAGACGTCATTAGCCAACCGCGTTCTCTCCCGTCTGGCCCATGGAAGCAAAAGGGCACACTTACAACCAGTAGCGAATATGGCTCAAGGCAAGCGGAGCAGCAAACGTGTTGACAAACCCGGCAGACCCGCCGACAATCTGGGACACCATCATGCCCTTTGCTCGCATCTCATCTGTCACCATTGTCAGCAATCTGAACCCGCGACGGCCCACAGGCGACGGCAATTTACTCACTGGACATGACCTCGGCAGGGTAGATGGGCTGCATGGGGGTAAACGAAAAGGCAAAAACCACGCCAAAGACGAAGATGAAGGCGATGGAAGCGGCACTGGCGGCCTGACTGCCATCCTGCTCGTACTTGGCCGCGGTGCCGGCAACAATGGCCAGACACACGGACATGCCGAGACAGGCTCCCATCAGCATCTTGCGCCGGCCGATCAAATCGTGGCAGCGGGCTAGGGGCAAGTGTCAGCTCACGGCCGGGTCGCGCGTGCACAGGAAGGCGAGGACTTACCGCCCGCGGTTGCTGCGATCCAGCCCGTGACCGCGTAGATGGCGTTGAGCAGCAGCACAAGGTTGGTCGAGGTGATGCCCACGTTCTTGAGCATAAAGGGCAGGTAGTAGGAGGCAATGTTGTTTCCGCTGAACTGGCCGAACCAGGACATGAAGACCATGATCATGAACCTGTATCGCCGAGAGCGCGACTTGACGAGGACGCGCAGGTCGAAGTAGTCCTTGGGGGACTTGATGCTGCTCTGGCGGAGCGAGTCCTCGATCTCCATCATTTCCAAGGCGACCAGGGGATGGTGGGCGTCGCCATTGGCGTGGTATTCGACGATGAAGGCGAGCGCCTCCTCTCTGCGGTCTTTGGCGACCAGCCAGCGAGGGCTCTCGGGAAGCCACCAGCCGCCGATGCAGACGATGCCGGGGCAGAGGATCTGCAGCCACAGGGGCAGGCGCCACTTCAAGTTGCCCGAAAGGTGCAGCTGGCATCCGTAGATTGCTAATCCCAGGGTCAGCCGTGTCGCACAGGGGGCGCCGGGGCGCGGCCGGGTACTCACTAAAGGTGGCCAGGATGCTGCCCATGTAGTAGAGGGTGTTGTATCCGCCTGCCACGGTTCCACGATACAACGGCGGCGCAATCTCGACCAGCAGGAGCGGCGACGCTATCATTGTGATGGCGGAGAAGAAGCTGAGGAGGAATCGCGCCGCGATAAAGGCAGACAGGGTCGGCGCGAGGGCGCTGAAGACGGCCGAGGCGACGACGCCGAAGCATCCCGCGATGATGACGAACTTGCGGCCGCGCCAATCCGCGATCCAGGTGAACAGGGCACCGGCAATCCAGCCGATGTGGAAAATGGAAAAGACGAGACCCGTTGCCGCGGTGCCCTCGGGTCCGAGACCGTAGTACTTCTGGTATTCGGGCATGACGTTGATGGAGCCCATCAAGGAGCCGTCGTATCCTGCGCGGCTGACGTTAGAGAATCTGGACCAACAAGGTCTTGGTCAATGTTGAGAGGACGGGTCTCACCGTTGGTAGTTGAACACAGGTACATGAGGGCGCAAAGCATGTACAGCTTCACGTGGCCCTTGCCCCATGGATCGGGTCTGCCGCCTGCCTCGAGCATGGTGGTTTCCAGGGCCACGGGCACCATTGGGCCCTTTTCAAACTCGTCGTGATGGGCATGCTCGCCGGCGTCTTTCTCGTTGTGTGCCATGTCCGCAGGAGTAATGCGTATCCGGTGTATCTGCTGAAGGAGCTGGTTGCAAAGCACATCGTCTCAGGTCCATCACGGACAATGCTGCTTTAATATATACCCAACCCCATACCCAGCCCCGTAGACGTTGGATGTTTCGGCAGTGCTCCTATGACCGGAGTCCAAATGCAGGGTATGGCTTCGCCGGTGGATCGGGGTTGTAAATTCCCGCAACGGTTCGAGTAGCCTGCGAATAGCCTCGTTGGTTGTGGAAAGCAGAGTTTGGCAGCCACCCCCACGAGTCCACGCCGCAACCCGGATTTTCCCCACACTCTTCCCCAGTCTGCTTCTTGCCTTGCTTGTTGGAGAATGCGGGGTTTGGGCGACAGTCGCAAGGCATTTAACCGCAGGGCCAGCTCAGCAGCCCACCGGATTTGTTCGGCAATAAATGGCAGACCGGAGATGCGGCATAGGCATCAAACAAATTTGGCCAATTGGGCTCTGGGTGAGCCTGGTCCCCCTCAGTTGCTCCCAAACGTCCACCGGAAGGGGCTCACGCCTCTTAACCCAAGCCAACTTCAATATTGGTTCCCAGCCAGCTCAGCTGCCCCACAGGGCATGTCACTGGGGCACGCCAAATTAAACATGCCCTGTCTGCCCTGCAGGCAACCCCGCCATTGCCCTCCCAGGCTGCCACAAGCTTGGGCTGTCTTGGGGGAACCCCAGCTGCGGGGAGCATGCTCGTACCGACAACAGGGATATATAGCGTGTCTTGAGTTTAGGGAAATATTCCAGACAAGTCAACTGGTCCTTCTCCTCTCCAGTCAACTAGTCCAACGCGCCCATTGAGTCATCAATCGCCATGGTACTCCGTACAACGCATTGGCGTTAACCAGGGCTGCGAGTTCAAGCAAACCATCTTCCTTGGGCGATGGGGCAGCTCAAGACTTCCCTCACGTGCCACATTTCCCCATCATCTCATATCTTGAACTGCTGCATCATAACATCATTCGGATCCATATCGACCAGAATGAGCAAGAAACACTCTGGCAACCATGCAGACTGGACGTGCCGTACCGTCGAGGTCAGGCCATTTGCTATCGGTCATGATGAGAAAGTCCTCATCTGAGAGTCTGGACGCGGCCGTAGAGGTTTTCCTTGACGGTAATCATAGTCTGTCCGGCAAGAATATGCACCGCATCGACATATAAACATCTTTCAGAATGGAAGCGGCCACAGTCAACACTCAAACTCTGGTTCACAAGTGCAGTTGCCTCCTCTCAGAAACGGGAACGCAAAGGATTCAAGCGCGACGATGGCATCAAGTTTGGAAACGAGGAGCGTCTGTTCAAGAAAGGCTCAGCATCATTCAGACTGGGACTGGGGCCCGACAGTCCAATCATGCGGACCATGGAAGCCCATCTATATGGATGTTCCGAGACGAGAATCGCCAGAGAAAAGGGTTTAGCGACTCGCTGCCGCATCAAATCTCAAGTCGGCCACCATCTCAGTCTAGGGCTTCATAGACTACCGCCTGCGGGAACTGCCCTGCCTTTACAGACTTGTTGAAATGCCTGGGCGGAGGCAGAGCAGCATGATATGCGAATTGGTCATTATCCATTCCTTGTCTTGTGGTCAGGAAACAAGATTGTCAGCTCGCAAACTCGGGTGGTTGGACATGGGACGAGACGAATTCCCCAGCCCGGCTGATATATGAGCGGGTGTTGGATGTGATGGCGAGGCTCGGCCGACATGTATCCTACGTTGACGTAAGTGAGGCCATGTCGTACGCCTATAATCTGCGGCAACGCGAGTTCCGTGGTTCCTCGGATGAAAGCCATGGCGGAGGATTGGTTTGGCAGACCAAGGACGTTTGGCCTGGCATGAGATGGGTGGCCAACGCAAACTTGAGACACAAGGCCTCTCAGCACGTCATAAAGCAGACTGTTACCATCGGTGTTGAGAGAATAGTCACCAAAATTCGGACCAAGAGGTAACAAATTGCCACCATGAGCGAGATGCCTGCGAGATCTGGGCAGCAACTCAGAACTTCTCCTGTCCAGGCGACATTGAATCTGACCGCGTTTGATATTGAGACCGGGAGGCAGATGTATTTGCCCTGCGACTTGCAAACGTATTCATCATAGCGCCAACCAGTCAACTGACTTGTGGAGGGTCGACATTCCACAGGCGGAAACAACCCTAGCGGCGCATCTCCACGATGCAAAGACGGGCTCGGGGCTGGTTCGTTGGGTCTCGCGGCCAGAACTCTACAAATATCTGCGCTTCAGGTCCGACTTGAAGGTTGAAGCAGAGATGCAAGGAGAAAGGTGCTACTGCGCACAAGCGCCCCTGTTGGGTGTGTCATGTTGGAAGTGAAACCGAAGAGGGACAAGACACGTCTGGTGCAACTTTATCGACCTGGTATGAGGTGCAACACACTGATGAGGGAGATAACAACTTGGAGAGACGTGAAGGGCCTTAAAAACCAATTGATCTAGCAAGCCTCCATGGTGATGATGAACGAAGCATCCATTGTGGGTGATGACGTTCCCAGATGTAGTGCCATGGGTCATGTGATGTGGCGTCTGCCCTGACAGCTGGTGCCAGAGGACTCAGGAGACGGTTGTTGTAGAAGCCAGCATGAAGGGGTCCAATCAGAGGACCGTTAATGCCTACAGGTAAGCTGGCTCCAACATGATGACTGCATAGTCTTGCAGCAGTCATCTTGCTCAAGGGTATCCTGGGTGGTAGGACTCGCAGGAGTAGCTGTTGATTTGGCAGCCCCTAGAGCCGATTGGAAAAGTCATTAATTGGTCGTGATAACCCCACGCACAGTCCTGGGCTCAAACGGCAGAAAGGGGTTGCTAATAGTAACCCGTCGGGCAGAATTCGAGGCCTGTGCTGCTCCCTTGGCTCTAATCGCCAGGCCGCTAAAGACAAATAGGGGCACAATTTTGTAGCCCCCTTGGATCGGCGCGTTGGCTCTGCATTGCAGAAGTTTGTACATAACAGATGACGGATAGTCTGGGCTCTGCGGAGTCTCCGAGATGGCAATCAGATAGATCAGAAACGGGTGGCCGGAATGTTGACTGGCCTGCAAGCTGCGAGCCAATAGGAGCTGCAGTCATCTCAGGACAGGGCACGGACCGGAACAAACGTCTGGGGTGAAGCTCCGCAGCCACCACGGACTGCTCCGTATGGCCTGCAAACATGACGCTAATACAAAGTTGAAAACGCCTGCAGCTATACGGCACGTCAAGGCCTGCTCTGAAACAGCATGCAGCTGTCACATCCACCCTGATTTGAGACAGGCACGAGCGTCCTATAACTGTCAAAAAACACCATAAAAACAAGCTACACCAAACCAAGACGGTGAAGCGGCCTGCTCGGTGAGTGGCCGCGACTCCTCCAAGATGTGGCCCCTCGCCCTCGAGCCACTGCTACAGATCAAGTAGCCACTCGACTCGTCATTATACAGCATTTGTCTGGCAGAGTCTAGCCCAAGACGGCTGCTTTGCCCGCAAGAGTGGACAGTGCTGCCTTGTGGCGCACCTACAGGTAGTTGTTGACATGGTGCAACTGCACATCACAAGACCCGTTGTCGACAAAGTATTGTCACGGAATAGCCATGAGGGGATACCTCTGCTTCTCCCCCAGCATTAAATAACCTGGCATGTGTTTGATTTTGAACCTTGATTGCGCCAGTCTTTGTGCTGAGTAAATGCGATACAAACCATGGCCACGGAAAACAACTTGCCTGTCAAGGGGATATTTCTGCCAGCCCTCACATGGAAGCACATCCGCAACGGGAATATCGATATATCAAGCCATTCAGCTGCGCACCCTGCTTCAGCCGGGCAAGAAAACGACATGACACACCCCTACGAAGTCATCGAGGCAAGAATATCGGCGTCTCTGAGAGAAATTCTGCGGATGAGCGATGCTTTCCTGCTCGGGCATCTATACGGAGACGTGGCCGAAACAGGCCCCTTGTACGAGAACAGTCAGCCACAAGCCATGCGCACGACTCACAATATCCACTGCTTGATGCAGCATTATCGCGAGCTGACACGGCCCTGGAGCGGCTCCGAGATTCTTGCCCTCAAGCACATCGAGGGTGAAATTCTTGCGTCGAGACTCGCGTCACAGCACGGAGAGAATGCCTGTCGAAACTGTCAGCATGTGACCGAGCACAGTTTATACAAGCAGCGCCTGGGCGTCGGGAGGGCCAAGGCCATTCTTTGTGCGCACTCCAAACTGACCTCGGTGCTCGTGCATTACATGGCAGAGAACCCGAAAGCGTTGGAGAGAGAGCTGGTCGAGTTTTGCGCTTTATGGGCGCGCGTGCAGCATTGCTTGGTAACAGGGGTCGACGTGCCCGAGCTGGCCATGACATCAGCAGCTCTGAGTGAGATGTATCTTTTTTGAGCCTGTTTATTGGTTACCGATCAGGCTGCTGTCAAGCGATTGCGGCATGTCCATGATGACAATTGGTGCATTGGAAATATTACCGCCGCCATGACGACAAGCCAGCGTGAATAAGTGTCTCCGGAGTCTTTCTGTAAGCACTTTTTGAAACGTGTCGAGATGCTATCAAACTAAGTAATTGCGTACGCTTCAGGTGTCATGTTGCCAAGGAGTTATAGCGTTTAATACCATTCCTGCCCGTGTCACTTGTGGTATGGTTGTCCTTGCACATCGTCCTGTGAACCACTGCACGGATTATAAAAACATGCTTCTCAACAATGACAAAGGTGCAAACGCAGAATTATACACTCTTGGGCTTCAATACCCAGAGTTTGTAGGTCGTTTCACGTAACCGAACCCCTATTGAATCAAAGGTTACCGACAAACGGTTGATTCGGAACCAGACCGAGGGAAAGAGGGGTCGCGGTCAGCTTTGGCCTTGTTACTGCTCAGGACAGTCATCTGTGTTGGTCTGGTGGGAAACTAGAAACTGCCAGACGTGCATGTGGCTGACTGCAACTCGCTCAGGACACGGTCCTCAACATTGGTGTCAGACCACCCCCAAGGGCCGTCGGAAAGCAGTTTGTCTAAGACTCTAGGGGTAAAGTCTAGCCCCTGTCTGGTGTGAGAAATCGTCAACGGCGCGTGATTTGCCAGATTGGACCCGTTTGTCAAGCAATCTTTAGTGAACAGACGTAAACACCGCAACACGATGATGCCGACATATAACCAGGGGCAAGAGTACTTCTTCACCAACGCACAGTTTGGTCCACCATTCTGTGCTTATTTGCAGCACTACACGGATGGTCCGTTTACTTCTCAGATCAGACACCTAGATTCAGTTCCTTCACGGCGCTCTCAAACCTTTTCCTTACATCGTCGACGCTCCCTTGGCCATCTACAAAAGTCAAGCGCCCACGCTCCTTCAAGATGGAGAGCATCTTCCCATGTTCTCTTTCAAAGGCCTCAACCCTTTGCTGAATCTGGCTCGCCGTGTCATCTACACGCCCGGATGACTTGGCTCGCTCTTGCAATCTTTTCGCCAATGTTTCACCAGAAGCTTGCAGATGCAGAGTGTCATATGATTTCGATATCTACCAAAAGCGTCAGCTGATGCCGCTCAGGCTAGTGGCGGCCACAGATACCTCGTTTTCAAAGGCATCTAGCTGTTCCTTTGTGAGGGGGAACCCGTCCAGAATCACGAGCGATTTGGGCCGCTGTTTGATCGACGCCAACATGAGGTCAATAATCAGACCCGCTGGGACAGGCACACGGCGCAAGAAGCTCTCCTTGATAAAATCTCGGTACGGCGAATCCGGTCGAGCTTGCTCGTTCCTCAACAGCTCCCCTGCAGAAAGATGGAGTGCATTCATAGCCTCGGAGGCCAACGCGCACTGCGTGCCTTTTCCAACACCTGGTCCGCCTTTTACAATTTAGCAAAGGCCTCATCTAGCGGGCTGCATGGGAGTAATTTACCCGTCACAAAGAGATATTTGCACGCTGGCCGGCTTGCCCACTCGGCCCACCGTTTCAGCAGCTCCTCAGCCTGAGACTTGAGCATTGGGTGCTGAATTGCTTCCGCGTCCTTCTTGAAGTCGGTCAAATCACATTGCGGATGCCGCTTGGCGTATTCGGCTGCTTTGCCAAGGCGCTGTAGTTTGTCCACGTCGTGAACGAAGCGAGCTGCCTCGGTAGCATTCTGCTCGTATTCCTCCCACAACTCCGCCCAGCCTTTGGCCATCGGGTTCCTTGATTCAAAGTACTTGAATGCGAGCTCTTCCAACTGCCGTTTGCGATGTTTTGACACTCGGTCTGCGGGAGTGACATCACCTGTCAAGACCTCGGCCATGTCATGGACCAAGGCAATGGCGATTGCTTTGGCTCTAATTTCCTGACACAAGTCAGCTTGCGGAGCACCGGAGCACTGATGAGGGCGTCGCAAACTTCTGGTGCGTAGAGTTGGCAGTATACTGCCACAGCGTGAGAATGATCAGCGACGCTCTCGCATTCGGCCCTCGGAATGCCTCGTTGTAGCCAACCACGCCTTTTGACGTCTGAAAGACTAGCAAAAAGACCCAGGAGGTCCGATTCCATTATGGATTCGTCTTGTGGCCGGAGAGTGCTGATGAATCAGGATAGGAATAAGGGTGTGTGCAAATGTCACGTTTTTGTTCTCCTCGACTTGCAGTTGACGATTAGAGCATCAGATTCACAAGGAAGCGGGGTCATTCTCTCTCAGCACAGGCATCTGTCATGGTTGTCTGATTCGCTCAGCGTTCAATACATGCTTTGGGGCCAATAGCGGCCCGGTAGGTTCACGCCCCTTTCAGCCCGTTGCCGCCACGCGTCACTGTTTTTGATCTGATTGCCCCCGTAACTGCGCCATTTCCGGGTAGATTCACCACTTCCATCGTGCATGTCGGGAGAGCAGGTCATTGATCAAGCGCATGAACTGCTGGGCTTGCATTGCAAATAATTGCATTGTAAGACGCTGTACTGGGCCAGGAACCTGCTTGGAGCCGTTTTTGAAGCCGGCAACGATGGGAGTTGATTGTAGTCAAGGTGGGATATATAAACGCCATGCATTGATTTTAAGAAGCCAGACAGAAATAACACACTTGACAGCGGAGTTTCTAGCCTGAAACAGTTCAAATAAAGCGTAATAGGCAGTACTTGACTTTGCTAATTTCCACTTGTCTCTGTTATTACACAGTTCGGTCTTTGCAACTCGCTTAGAGTTGAAGTTGCCCCTATGATGTAGCGATGCGTATAGTACATGGCAATCTACCTCAATGTACAAGTCTGCCGCTATTATTCCATCTCGCCATGCCACAGGTCAATACGCAGCGTGACAGCCTTGCCAGACGTGGTTGCCATTTCGCGAGGCTAATCGGGTGCGGCACTGTGTGATGTGATGTCAACTCGCGTTTCGCAGGCATGCAAGGCCACTGGGGCTGTGCCAACAGCCTGGCGTTGCGTCAAGATCTTGCTGGTTCTGACCAATTTCGCCGCCCAATATTGCGAGCCAACTTGCACCGAAACAAAATCAGTCCATAGGCACCTGTTGGCAAGCAGGAAAGGGTGCATTAGATTTGCCCGCTTGTCAAACTCCCCACATAACTGCACCCGAGCCTCCTCGTGGTCTGCCTTTGTCCCTTGGAAGACAATGAACTTCCGTGGTCAGGGGCCTCGTGGGGTAATGCGATGCATGCAAAACTTGGTCGGTCCGCAACGGCGTGCTGTCCTCTGTTTCTGATCAGAGCACCGTGGTTCCGTGGCCCTGCAATCTGTGCCTCGGGATAGCCCATTCATGAGCAGTGGTGCTCGGGCGTGTTATAACATAGCATGTGGTGGCCGTAGCCTCGTGGCGACTAACCAGGCCTGCCCCATGAGACATTATATTGCAGTATGCCCTGCAAACAATCGAATATGTCACCGCCAAACTGTCCTCCCATGCTCGAGCTCGAGCCCGACGACTCGTCGTGTTCAACAAATCCGTGCGGCGAGCCGCCGGACAGTTGCTCCCATATCGACTGAAGGTCAATCTTGCTGGCGGATGTGTCGCCAGTTGCAAATTTCACAGACGCATGCAGGCTCGGCATGGACAGCGCCGTCGGGTACCCGTCGCCGGGCTGGGGCCGGAAATCGTTGGCCGAATCAATGTCTTGTTCTTGGTCCTGACCGGCTTGCCCGACGGCACCCTTTGGGCTGTGCAAGAGATCGGCAACATTGCCCAGGTATGCCGCCTGGTACAGGCTGCGCATGAGGTTGAGCGCGGCAAGCCACTGCTTGGCGGCTTTCCACTCGTGCGTCCAGGATGAGACGAGGTCGTGAATCATTTGCCAGTACGCCTTGGCCGTCTGTTTGATCTTGTCGTCGGCAAAGGCTTCGTCCGACGCGTACTCGAGCCACAATATGGTGTTTGCCACGATGAGACACGACGAGGCAACCCACACGGTTTGCAGCGAGGATCGGCCGCGGGCCTGTCCCGACTCGATCAGCGTGGCGAGCATATTGCCCGCCTTCAAGGCGTGCGAAACGCAAACTTCGACCAGAGATTGGTCTCTGTGCAGGTAGGACCATCCAGCTGCGTCCACCAGATCAAAGAGCTTCGTGTACATGGTCATCTGCGGCAGATAGCACTGGTGGGCGACGCACGCAGCGCTGTTCAGCAGAAAGTGCATGGCGACAAAGGGCTTGGCATAGCCCAGGTCAGACTGAATCTTGAAATTCTCCATGCTCCAACGCAGGCCCGACTGGAGCGAGTCGACCCAAGCCGACAGGGCACTATATCGAACGAAAATGGCGCTCCTGGAGTCGGTCGGCGCATAGGTGTCAAGCCTCCTCCGCGAGTAGATGGTGAAGTCGGCAAGGTCGCTCCACAGGCAGATGGTTTTGATGAGATATGCGTTGAGGCCGAGGTCGGATGGCCTTGGATACGCCAAGAGACTGTCCAGGGTTGCACCCCTTGTATCTTCGTTGTACGCAAGAGACAAGTCGGAGCTAGGGACCGGAATAGATATGTTCTCAACGTCAATGGTGCGGTGCTTGGCAAGCAAGAAGGCCAAGATGCGGTCCAGGACAAGGCAGGCCCAGAAGATGCGCCGTCGAGCTTCCTGCTCCTTGAGGCTGTGTTTCTGGTGGAAGGGCTTGTTGAGGCGCATGACCTCGGCCAGGCGAATGGCTGCGCCGGCAAACAAGAAGTGGCGGCATCCCGTGTTGGACAACAACTCGGCATGGGCCAATATCAACAGTCCCTGAATGTTGGAGGCTAGCATGGCAGGGTGAGTAGCCGTCCACGGTCACGTCACGGGGATACGGCTGAGAACTCACTTCTTGGCTCATCTACCGTCGCCTTGGCCACGGGTCGAGCTTTGTGCAGGTAGTGCAAAGACACGTCCTTGCCGGACGGGAAGCCGTAGAGGCCGTGGGCGTCCTGGTCGGTCAGGTAGCGGCCGCAGAGCGCAATGATGGCATAATAGAGCAACGAGTCCCCAGCGCACTTGTCCTCAAAGTCGGTCCTGTGGTCAAAGGAGCAAAAGTCGCTTGCGAAGTGGCGATCAAAGAACAAATCCAGGCAGCGCTTCATGCCCTCCATTTTACCGGGCGAGGACTTGATCTCCACGGCAGGCTCCGTCGACATTCCTCGCAGCTTGTCCGGCGGATGCGCCTCAGACGGGCTAGGCAGTGACCAGACGCAGGGCACGTTTTTGGCCGCGCAGCGTTTGCACCGCGGCCTGGCGCCATCGCATTTATTCTTGCGACGCCGGCTGCGGCTGTCAGCAGATGCATACATGACTTGCTTGATTGTGGGGAAATGAGACAAATGAGACAAAATGGGACATACCAGTGCTCGCATGCTTGGGGGGTCCGCTTGAACGTTCGACGCATCATGTTGGGCGCATTTCGCAAGGGGCCAGTTTCGCCAAGTTCATCCTCCACGCCACCAGATCAGTGTTGTGCCAAGGTTCGCGAAGCCTGGCGCCTTTAAGAACCCCCCACGGCATCTCGACGACCGATATCAACGGATTCGGAATTTTATTTCGCCCGAGAGGAGATCCCCAGGGGGCCCCACGTTTCCGGTTAATCTGCCTGTCACTATCATAATCCTTGCCCAAGAGCCGATGTTTATTCGCGAGGACCGAGCTAGCGCGATTAACTGTTGTGACAGTGGCTACTTGTGTCATTACATAATACACGTGGAGTAATGGTTGACGAACCCTGTAGCTTTGGAGCGACAACTGCGCAAGATTCGCTCAGCATTGATGACTGTTCATTACGCGACGCTAACATTTATCAACTCCGATAAGCTCTGGCGGGCAAATCGTTGTTGATAGCACAGGGTGGATAGGTCCTGGTCCCCTGTCAGATAGTCCACTACCCATTCGGACAAAGTACATGATGTCCTTTTCAAGCTCATGGCCCTTCTCCGCCAATTCATAGACTTCTTTCTCTGCCGCCTGGCGCGCTTGCGCAACGGACACGAAGTCTTCGTTGGTCGTGTAAGAATCAGCCGTGTCTCCCCTGCTCGCTTCAAGCAGCCCATGTGATGCCAAGACCGTGATAACCTTGGCATGGCAGTGCGTCAACAAGGCGGCGTGCATAATCAACAAGGCAGCACGATCAGAGCAAACGCCTCCCGTCTGTAAGCGCCCGTCTTGTTTGAGATTGCCATCCATTACACGCAGCACGTGGGAAACAGTTTCACAATGATTAAGGCACCCCGCTAGGGTTGACGACATGGGCAGGCTGGTGCGCCAGGGAAGGCTGCGTAGGTATTTCCCAGTAATGTCAATAACAAATTTTCCAAGCTCGACAGAATAGGTAGTGACATGTCGAATCGCTAGATTGCGCTTGACGAGTGGACGGTACTGCCGGAGTACTCCAGCGACAACGCTGGGGTCTAGATCAAGTGATAATTTTTGGGTCTCGGAGGGATTCGACAGCTCAGATAACATCTACAAAGGACATGTCGGCAACTATCACCACGGCACACGGGCGATGAACTGATAGAGAGTCGGCCTTACCTCGAGAACAGCAAACTGAGCCTTGACCCTTTGTATTTTTGTATCCCTTAGCTCGGTCCATGGAAGTGTTTGATCATTAGGATCTACATCAAAGTCAAATGTGTTGATGAATGGCCTGTATATAGGCCGTGCCATTGGGCTGTTTAATCTCTTGGACACGACCTCGAGAGTTGTCAAGTCTGGAGCATAAGGGATATGTCTATCGTAGAGGCAGAGCGTGTACCGAATAACCGATTCCCGTAGCCGTTGTACGTCGAGCCTTGTTAAAGGTGGCATAAACGGGCCTTTAAGAAGTTGCCAGAACCTATATTTGGGATATTCGAGCTCGATTTTGTCGCCAACAAGGCAGCGTAAGGTCGGCGCTCGGTTCGCGAATTCTTCGATGCCTTGTAGCTTGGTGAGGATTGCGGCGGCCCGATCACGCTGTTCAGGGCACAGCTGAAGCGATTCCCGTCTACACTGCATGGCACTTCGGCCGACATGACGCGTCCTTCTTTGGGTTCGCTGCGCCGGCTTACTGATCCTGTGTTCCCCCTTGTGGGCCTTGGGATTGATTGTCAGGCTCATCAGTCGTTGTTGTAGAGGATGGTTTCTTGAACCATCAATCACAGGTGACGGTTGGGGGTTTGTGGCTGCCATGGGAGCGAGGAAGTCGGAATTGACAGAGGCTGGTGTTGATGCGAGGAGATGTCAGGAAATTTGTCTCGCTGTGCGGTCGGAAGGTGACGATTTGCGGTTGATTGAGTGATGTGTGAATTTGGATGGATCTACAGTGTCGGATCTTGATATATACTGTACGTAAATTACTGTGCAGGTATACATCCACGCTTGACGGAGTCTCAAAACACCACCAGATCAGAAAGATGTGCAAAACAATGTCCCAAACCATGGGGAGGCCGAAGTAAAGCATCCAGGTATCGATAGGATTAGAGAAAGGTTCTTTCCCGGAAGGTTCTTTCCCGGAAGCCTTGGTTGTTACGAGTCGTGGCTGGCACAGGCTGTTTAAAGCTGCATTGACTTGGATTTATTTCAGGTGGGTGGTGACGAATTTAGCAGTGGTATTCTTCCACGTGGCAAGATGTTGCGACTATCCTACTAAAAGAACCAAAGGATTACACGATCCTAGAAGCAGTCAACCTTCCATATGGATTGTCTCCCCTCAGATGGAACCAAGAGCCCAAGTTTTCATCACCCATAGTCCGCTTCGCGGCTCATTGGGACCGTTTCGATGATGGCGATGAAGAAATTCCGTATATCCATGATGGCATAAGCAAACCATGGGAGATGACGACGCCTATACGCGAGACTCGTCGAATTTACGGCTCTGCCAAAACACCCTTGGCAAGCATCCGCTTGAATTCATCGCCCTTGCTTAAGAAAAGAACTCGTGAGCAAACCCCAGAAGAGCCCACTTCGCCGGAGGGAACTGTTCAGGCACCAATCACACCATCTCAGAACCCGCCCACTGTGAGTGATGGTTTCACAGAGGCAACTTTTCCATTTTCATCGTCCCAGATCGGAGCCGTGAGTCCCTCGGATTTTAACCAAGATCCTCGTGCTGAAGACGTAACACACGTCTTTATCAAGTCGTACCCCCTCGCGGACAGGAATGTAGGGAAGCGACTTCTCGGGCTGGTCACATTGGCGAAAAGAGCTAAAGACCTTGGCGTTTTACATATCGGAAACTGGAAACTCTCGCATTCTGCACTGTCTGCTCTAGAAGACTCTCGACTATGCTGAGTTCATCACTACCATTTCTTCGTTTAGCAAGCGACTTCAACCTTGAGAATGTGGCTGCGCGTGTTATCAAGGCGTCAAGTGTTCAACTCCTCTTGGGATTTAATTTAACCACTCGCGTACGAGTCGATCCATTATCCACCGTCTGTTATAGGCTCTTTGACATTTGTGTACTTGGTCTAGCTACTTTTGTCAAATTACTTGCAATTTCATATCTCTCTTTCCGTCCTTGCCAGATGACAGCCGTTTATATCGTGTATGAATTCCCACATCTGGATCTCCGCCTCTTCATTGCCAACAAAAAGAGGCAGAGTGCTTTCCGACCCGACCTATACAGAATTCAGTCGCTCATACCTCGTGAGATTGTCTGCTGTACTCTATAAGCTCCCTGAAATCAAAAAGGCCAAGTTTACCCACAACTTCTCCCTTTCCCAAGAATGCAGCAAGAACAGAGTCACATGTAAGGGACGCCCTTTACCCTCTCTCTTGCACTCATCATCACCTTCAAGGGGTGTCAGTTGATTGTCCACATTTTTGCATCGCATCGAGTCCACCGAGTCCTCCGTGGTGATACTCCATCTACATGGCATAATCCCTCACATACGGAGACGTCGAATGATGTGGTCGCTATAAAAGGTACAGTTTTGGCACATCAGAAAGCGCCACCCCCCAGAGCTCTGAGTAATGTTCCATATAGCCACTACATCTTCTTTGAAGAGCTTGACTAGTTATTAATTGGCATTCGTGGCCCAGAGGTCCATCCAAAGGCAACCACAACCTGAAGGCGCCGCCCAGCTCCATCTCCTTAATGGCCGGATTATCTAGGCTTGCCTTGGCCAATTTGCCTCTGCGGCTAGTGTCCCATGTTCCACTGGAAAAATGGGGAATCGACGTATTGCGCAATCCTGTCATGACCAGACTCGTATTGTCAGGATGTCATAAATTCTTTCCGCCCCAAGGTCTCGATTATCAGCTTCATCAAACAATATCGCTTCCCCTGAGTTCATGTAGCCGCAACTAGGCATTCGTTTAAGAGGCATTATAATGGCCACAAGAACAAAGGAAAGAGTCCGTACCATCCCGCTTTGAGCCAAGAGGCAGTCGCCAAAGTTCATTATTTGGCTGGAATATTTTGTCCGAATTGATGTCTTCATTGTGCGGTCTCATACTGATAACAAGTACCGGGATGCTGCTGACTTCGTTAGCATCCCAGGCGCAGGAAAAGCTGCGGTAGCCAGGCTATTTCTATATTAAGGGCCGGCTTGAGTATTTAGAAACTGACTAATCAGCGTAAAGCTACCTACCCTTACTAGACTGAAAATAAAGAGGCAAAGCAAAGCTTTATCTGTAAGCAGCGCACTATTAAATGCTCGCCCGTCGATTCTCGCAAATGGCAGACAAAGCTCCGCTTTGCCTGAAAATGAGTGCATAATGTACAGTTACTGTCTAATTGGTCAAAACCCCTTGTTACTACAGTGACACTGATGTCGAAGAGACGCAACAGCCGCCGTTCCGCGGCAGAACTTGCCTCATTTACTGAACAGGTCGGGGACACTTAGACTGGAGATTACATGCATACGTGGCGGCACATGAATTGCGGCCTGACCACAACATGACCTTTGAAAGGCACCTCCCTGCAAACACTCATGCAAGCATGTTGGCGTGGCGGTGGTGCAATCTGAGGTTAACCTTGATACGCCACGCCATTGGCCACATGCAGCATGGTCCCTGGGCGAGGGGGCAGAAAATATCTCTCCAGGTTGATTTTGAATGGCGGGCCGCACTCCCGAGCCAGGGTCAGGGCCGGGGCTGAGAGATATCACAGACGCTATAGACAGGGTAAGAAAACAAGTACATAGTCGGTGCCTTCCTCCTTCTCGGAAATCAGCCCTACGACATTTCTCCCCATTTCTCGACGGCCATGTCGTCGGTTGAAACCCATCAAGCCGACCCTTCTGATACAATGGACGTGGCAAAGAGTGAAGCCGTCGTCAGCGAGCAGGGGATCGAGAAGCGGGATGCTCCGCAGAGGGTCCCGGAGCAGCCCCCCCGGCGATACTGGGTGCGTCCGCTTGTTCTCGTCACCATCCCGGCCGTCATCACGGTGTACTACGGCGTCATCTGGATACATCTGCTTCAGGATGGCGCGTACGACGAGGTGGTAAAGTACCGCACCTTCTCCGGCTCGCTCATCTTCTACTCGTGGTTCATAATCGGCGTCTTTGGCCTGTCGTGGTCAAACTTTGGGCTCGTGGGCGTCGAGGCGTCCATGCTGCGCTCGCGCTTCTGGGGGGCGCCCAACCTCGTCGCGCTCCTGATGCACTCGAACCGCACGTGGAGCAGCCCCTCGGGCTGGATCAAGGCCGTCGTCCACGGCGAGTTCCACCGGCTGTGGTGCCTCCTCGCCCTCCTGAGCGTCCTCCCCTTCATCGGCCTCCCGCTCTCGGGCCTCGTCTTTGAGATTAGCGACGGCTACATCAAGTCATCCGATGCCCCCTCGGTTGTGGGCCGGAACAAGACGACGTTCAACGTGAGATATGACCAAATCGACGCCGCCTTTGCCATCAACAAAGCCCCTGCGCAGTCGGCGTGGTTGATCGGGTCCTCGCCGATAATACCGGGCATCGGAGTCATCTTTACCAACGGTTCCGTCGACAGATCGCAGCACGCCGTCTTGGGGAGCCTGCCCAACAGCCTCCCCGTGACCGAGTCTCTCCAGGACCTCTTTCTCGCGCCGCAGGCCGACAAGCCAGTATCGGGCAAGGCGTGGGGACTTCGCTTCCAGTACGCCTGCTCGATTGTGCGATCCGCATCCGAGTTCACAATCCTCAGCGAGAAAGCAGCCTCGTCCATCTCGGAAGTTGACACAGAGAACAAGTGCCTCAGGCTGCAGACCCCGTCGGGCAACGTCATTTCGCTCTGGAACACCACCAGCAACCCAAACAGCGTGCACTACAACACCCAGGCATACTTTGAGGTGGGAACAAGCGGCCCGCTGGCCAACGAAAGCGCATCGCAGTTCAAGTACACGGGGGGTCATCCCGGCTTCGAGGCCGAGGCGGTGTTTGAGTATGCGGCATGGCAGATGCGCCTGAACGGCCTGTACAACGACTCTTCCCTGCCCTTCAACGCGACCCTCGAGCCCTCCATTGCCGGATTGGGCAGCCCGTTTGTCAAGGCAGACAACGGGAGCTACGTCGTCAACCACGCCTTTTTCGCAATCAAGGGCGACGTCGTCGGAAACGCCTACACCAAGAGGACGACCGACGCCAGCAGCCTCATGCACTTGCAAAACATGTTTGGCGGCTCCTCGGGCGCCCTGCTGGAGCTCGCGCCGCCCATCGGCGTCCGGTGCGTCTCGTCGTCGGATGTCGGGACCGCGGAGCTGGACGGCGTCACGTCCACCTTTGGCGACTTTGAACGGTCCGCGCCCGACTTTGACCAGTCCCGGGGTTTCTACGGCTCCTTGCGCTTCGGCAGGACGGCGGAGAAGATGCTGGACGGCCAGTTCCACCAGCACTACCTGTCGGGCGACATGCCCGGGGCCACGCCCGGCCGGTACGAGGAGAGCGTGCGGTTCGGGGGCTTCATCGACCCGGACTCTCTTCTACGCTCCGTCAGCCTCGCCTACGCCCTCGACGCCTCGAACCTCATGTACGACGTCGACTCGGGCTTCAAGAAGGAGTGGCTCGAGCCGGGGCTGACCTCGTCGGCAGACGGCAAGATCCTGTCCGTCGCCTCGCTGATCCCCGGCTCCGGCGTGGGGTACTTTGTTCTCTCGCTCTTCTGCGCCTGGGCTGCCTTGTCGGCGGGGCTGGGGCTGTGGTACGGGTTCCGGAAGAGGCCGGCCGACAGGCTGGACGGGTACGTGATGCTGCGAAAGGGCGCCGACATGGCGACGGAGCTCAAGAAAAACGACGACTTTATGAGCGGGAAGCCGTATCACAACAGCGGGACTCTGGCGTCGCTCGAGGGCAACGTTTTGGGTGCCGGGAGCTAGTTGGATTAGCCGCCGGACCCTGAGCAACAAGGTAACTTGGTCTAGTGCAGCTCTCTTGTAGCTTGGAGTGGGATTGTCACTTTACCAGATAGTTTGGGGGAGACTGCAAGGATGTATATTAGGATATAGGGTCCATCTTGCGCGGCATCTTGACATGTCTGAGCCGGCGCAAGGTTGCGATATGAAACGCCTAATTCTGAGCCCAAGCCACTTTTGTATTGCCAATCATGTCTTGCATGTGCCAGCGGTGTCTAGCTACAAGGAACAAACAAATGGTGCCCTCTGTTGAGGATATATAAGCCCAAAGAAAGAGTACAAGCACTACCGGAGCCATCTCCACTATTGGCAGTGCAGTGCCGTCTACTCATTCACATCTACACGGCGAGGTCCGTCTCGGCTCACATGTGGCTCTAAGGAACAGAAACCTTGCTCGAATTCGCACCCAGCTGGTTTCGCACAAAGACCTGCAGCCACGTGGGACAGCCACGAAGAGCCGAAATGGGACTTTGCTGGGGGGGAATGATGAGCTGGGCGCCGCGCTTCCTGAAGATCTGGTCGGCGATGACGCTGGCGACGCCGTCGGCCGTCAGCAGGCGGATGCCGCCCTCCTCGATCTGCTCCCTGAAGCCGTCGAGAAGGGGCGTCCGGACAAAGTTGGGGTGGGCGACGGAGGTCAGGACGCTGTCGGCCTTGTAGATGTGGGTGAGCTCGGTGCCCAGCGCCTCGTGGAAGGCCAGGGCGGCGGCCTTGGTGGCCCCGTAGTCGGCGCCGTTGGGCAGGCCGACAAACGAGGCCATGCTGGCGACGGTCATGACGTGGCCCTTGTTGAGCTCGATCATGTGGGGGAGGAACTGCTGCACCAGGGTCCAGTGCGAGAGGCAGTTGACGTCAAAGATCTTTTGCAGAAAGTCGTGCGGCATGTCGAGGATGGGCCTGGGCTTGGTGATGCCGGCGTTGTTGACCAGGATGGACGGGTGGCCGAGGCTGCCCCGGATGGCGTCTGCCGCCGCGGCCACGGAGTCGGGAGACGTGATGTCGCACCTGTAGAAGCTGACCAGGGGGTTGGCCGCCAAGTCCTTTGGGGGCTCCTGGATGTCAAGGACGGCCACCCTGACCCTGCGGGCGACGAGGCGCTTGACGACGCAGTATCCGATGCCGCTGCACCCGCCCGTGACGACGGCAATCTCCCTGGGCCAGTCCCAGCCCTTGGCGGCGGTTGCGCGCCAGCCGTTGGCCGCCAGGGTGCTGAGGCCGCGGTTGGCGACTCTGAGGACTCCCAGGGCCAGCAGGACCTGGAGGACCTTTTTGGCCGCGTCGATGCTGAAGCTGGCCGGGAGGTGCTGCAGGACCGCCTGCTTGACGTTGTCGGGCGCGTAGACGAGGGCCGCGAGCAGAGGCCCTGACAGGTAGGGGGATTGGACGGCCGTGACGAGGGATTGCAGATTCCGGGCGGGCGCCGACTCGAGGACCTTGATCATGGACATGGCGGGAGTCGTGAGATGACTGAGATGTGCGAGTCGAGTCTAGGTTGAATCCATTGCCTCCCTCAGTCTCTCTCCCTCCTCCTATATAAACGGGCGTCAGGTGGCGGGCATTGACCTCGGCAGGCCGACATGGGATGTTGCTTTTGCCAGCCGCCTGCCGTTTGTTCCTGGGAATCGTCTTGTGGTGGCTCGTGACTTGCGCGACACTGGACGTCACGAAGCCCCACACGGCAATCGTCTGGGGCTGTGGGGCACTGGGGACGGCTTGCGGCAAACCAGCAAGTCGCAACAAAGCTGGGCCAAGTGCCCTGGTCACCGATGCTCATGCCCGGCCCTCCGGAGGAACAAGGCCGTCCGCCCGCGCCAACCACATGTCTGGAGCCACGAGCATGTGCCTGGACTCCTTGACGCGGTTGCTGTCAGACTGGAACCCCGAAAGCCTAGCAATGTCAATCTCAACTGCTTGTCTGGGATCCACGGGTGTTGCGGAGTGGCAGTTTATAGTTATAGAGTGTCATTCGCACCTGTTGCCGGACCAGGTGCTACTCCTCCAGCATGTGTTTTTATAACAAAGTCACCCAAGTTGAACTATCCCTTGATCCCTCAAGCCTAAGCCATGGCGGTGGACGCGCAGACTCACAAGGACGGTGCGTCGGTCCGGCACAAGGACTCGATGAAGTCGACGTGGCGAGCCACGGATCGCAGGCAGTGGAACATTTACCAAAGAATCATTGACCGTGTCGGCGCCCATCCCGTTGCCCTAGACCAGCCGGTTCCCAGGCATGCCAAGACGGAAAAGGTCCCTCACCTGGGACAGATGTCGCAGCACGTCTGGATCTTGGTCTACGGCTCGCTCCCTCTGCTCCTTCACCAGGCATTCGTGTCCCTGACGGGATGGAACATTGGCAAGCACGCCGCCTTCTTCTTCTACATGACCTTCTTCAACTTCACCATCGTGCAGGAGGTGCATATCCTGCGCCGCCTCGGCCACAAGCACGGCTTCCTCGACGGCGACGCCCACAGCCGCGACGGCGTCCCCGACCACGGCGCCGCAAAGGTGGTCTGGTCCCTGGCCAAGACCATCGCCGGCCGCATCGCCATGATGGTCTGGTTCACCTACACGCCCGGCCAGGCGCCGCTCGACGTCATGGCCGACTGGAGGTGGTGGGCGAGGCTGCCCCTCGAGACGGGCACGTACGCCATCGTCCTCGACTTTTGGTTCTACATCTACCACCGCGCCATGCACGACGTCCCCTTCCTCTGGAAGTTCCACCGCACCCACCACCTCACCAAGCATCCCAACCCCCTGCTGACGGCCTACGCCGACGAGGAGCAGGAGGTCTTTGACATGGTGGGCATCCCCCTGCTGACCTTTGCCACCTTTTGGGCCCTGGGCGTGCCCCTTGGCTTCTACGACTGGTGCGTGTGCCAGTCGTACGTCGTCTTCACCGAAGTCATGGGCCACAGCGGCATCCGCGTCCATCTCACCGCGCCCTCGACGCTCAGCTGGCTGCTCAGCGCCCTCGACATGGACCTGTGCATCGAGGACCACGACCTGCACCACCGCCACGGCTGGAGGAAGAGCCGCAACTACGGCAAGCAGACTCGCGTCTGGGACAGGCTGTTTGGTACCTGCGGGGAGAGGATCGAGACTCGAGCGGCCAACATTGACTATGTCAACCAGGCTTACATGCCCATCATCTGAGCAAACAGGACGCTCTGGAGGCTACTGCAAGATTGGAAATTGCACACGGCAGACGCCGTTTAGGTAGACTACGAATATACGAGGAACACGATAAGTAGCATGAAACCCGAGCGTTTCTTGACAGTTTTTGACTGCTGCATACATGACATTGAGAGAAGACTAGCACCTTTTTGTATATGGGTGATGGTATAGGAGGGAAAAGCAAGCAGAGCACAGCGCCCCGCTACTTTGCCGCAGGGAAGCAGCTAGATACAAAGGGGCAGTCATCAATACCACAAGCATTGTAATTCGTAGCGACAACGCTGCTAACACCGGGCTCTCACTCTGCTCTTGACGCCTAGCAAAGTTGACATGTTGCTCAGGCAAGATTCAACATGGATGGGTTTGCTAGCTTGGTTCCTGCCGCAAGAGCCGAGCATCGGACCCGATTTTGTCTCGAATGTTCCATTTAAAACGTCATCAACGCTAGTCGGGCGCCGGTCAGATCTGCCCATCCCAAAAAGACTTGTTTAAACGACCACAAACATCAACACCACATCGTAGTATCGTATAAAACAATAATCCCCGTTCAAGTACGGTGCATGACTACGACGCCCGGGGGGGTCGAATTCGCAAATTACCCATCATGTCGACGTCTGATGCGCCGAATTTCGGAGCGCTCACTCTCTGCTGACACGCGACCAGGGTGAGCGAGAGCATCCACGACATTAAATTTGAGAACGCGTCGCCTCCTTGACGAAAACACCCACACGCAAAACAGCATCGCCACCCGACACCATGACGGCCGCAGTGACGAAACCGACCCTCATGCACCTCTCAAACTCGGGCTCGCAGTCGGTGCTCTGGCTCATCGAGGAGCTGGGCGTCGACTGCGACGTGCGCAAGTTCGCGCGGCCGCAGGGCCCGGCGCCGCCCGAGCTCAAGCAGACGCACCCCATGGGCAAATCGCCGCAGCTCCTCCTGCCCGACGGACGCGTCGTCACGCAGCTCAACGCCGTGCTGCTGTACCTGCTCGCCACGTACGACACGGGGCACCGCTTCCACCGCGACGACGACGACCGCCTGCGCGAGGCCGAGCTGGTCGGCATCGCCGGCGACCTGGCCAACAAGCTCACCTCCAAGTTCATGTTCCACGGGCTGGCCGTGCTGTCGCCCTGGTTCGTCCGGCCCCTGCTCAACCACATTCGCCAAACCATGAACAACCTGACGCTCAACGCCGACGTCGAGAACATAGTCGGCCTCCTGGAGAGCGAGATCAGGGGCCGGCAGTGGTTCATGGGGGGGGACGAGCCGTCGCGCGTCGACTTCATACTGCACTTCCAGGTGGGTCTCGCCGTGCAGCCCGGCTATGTCGATTTGAAGCCCTATCCCGCCCTCAAGGAGTGGATGGACCGGTGCGAGGCGAGGGACGCTTGGAAGCGCTCCCTCGAGGCCGGGAATGGCTACGATCTCGACTTTCCCAGCCAATGGGAGAAAATGCCCCGCAAGATCATTACTTGATTGACAAGGTTGTCCCGGGTCGAGCTGGGGGACTGCAGTGTCCTGTATTTAATGTGCGTCTTGTTCATGCCGATTCACGCGGCGCTCCGTGACCGCTGGCGGAATAACATCTAGGCTTGTGTGCTTGGCACTGGAGGCGAAATAATTCATCATGAACCCTTGACGCGTGCACATGCTGTGACCTATCCAAGCAAGTGTAATGGCATACAGACATGTCTCATTAGATCTATCTCGTCTCATCTATCCATCTATCCAAACAGCAAGTCTAGCACCTTTTCAAATCGGTTTCTACAAAAGGTTAGCAAGCACAATCTCTAAAAAAAAAAAAAAAAAAAAAAAAGGCAAGACGTACGCTGGCGGCTGAGGAATATAGTTTCGCTCATACTCCTCAATGCTGTCCAGATCCTTGACCAAATCAACCTCCTCGGGTCTCAGAATCCTTGTTTTGCGAATCACCTTGTAGCCCACGTAAAGAACAGGAAAGACAACCAGCATAGTGTACCTAAAAAAGTCAGCATTCTCGGTCGCGGGTGTGGCTGGAACAGCAGTGCTCACGCGAAAAGAAAGTCGGGAACGCTCCATTGGCCGGGAAGGAAGACGGTGTATCCTCCGACAAAGACCATGATTGTTGTGGCCACGAGCGCGTAGTAGGCACCAAACGGCATGAACCACGCCTTGTAGGGCAGAGAGTCTCGGCTTATGCCTTGGACCTTGAGGGCGCGGTAGAAACACAGGTACGAGACGCACACGCAGCTGAAATTGATGAGCTGCGACGCCGTCACCAGCGACACGAGCCAGTTCAAAACCACCGCCGCGTTTGCAGACAGCTGGAGGAAGGCGAGGAGGGCAAAGAGCAGGACGAAGCCGACGCAGTAGATCGGGACGCCCTTCTTGGTGCACCTCGTCAGGACCTTGGGCGCCTTGCCTTCCAGCGCGAGTCCGTAGAGTGACCGCGACGCGCAGTAGACGTATGAGTTGCCGGCGGAAAAGGCAGCCGTCAACACCATGGCGTTGACAATGTGCGGCAGGACATTGATGCCCAGGCGATTCATGGCAACAACGTAGGGCGAGCCAGCTGCGCCGGGGGCAGATGTCTTGAAGGCCGCCTTGAGCTCCTCGTCGTCGTACGGAACAAGGATGCCGACGCAGAGCGACCCCAGGACGAAAAAGGCCGTGAGGCGGTAAAACACGGCATTGTATGCGCGCGGCATGACCTTTCGAGGATTCTCCGCCTCCCCGGCCGCCATTGACACGTAGTCGGGCCCTGCCACCGTGAAAGCAGCCTGGATCAGACACTGCAGGAAGCCGAGCCACTGGCCGAGAGACCCTTCGTAGTAAAGAGCGGCAAAGGCCCCTGGTTCCTTCCAGTATCGGAACCCGAATCGATCACCTTGGGGGTTTCCACCGACCATGACAATGAATGTGAAGACAATGAGCCCTACAATGAGCAGAACCTTGCCAATGGCAGCCCAAAACTCCGACTCGCCGTACCACTTGACAGCCAGGAGGTTAATCAGGGCATACAGCACAATGACAATGACAATGACGGCCGCCGTGGGAATCGCTTCGGTCCAGAAGTGAAGGATGAAATTGCAGGCCACAACTTCAAAGGGCACCAGGGCAGCCTCCAACACGAAGAAGTTCCAGCCAGCAGCGAATCCAAAGGCCTCGTCGACGTAACGGCCGGCAAACCGGATAAATGGCGAAGAGATGGGCAGGTAGGTTACCATTTCAGCCATGCACAGGGTGATGGCAAGGACAAAGGTGCACCAGAAGCTAAAGGCGAGGAACAAGCTGCCCGGGCCGCCATTCAGCAGACCTTTGCCGATTTGAACCTACACGGGGCGCACGACCGGGCCATGAGCACTTGACGAACAGGGAGACAAGAGAGCTGGGGAGATGGTGAGAGAGTGTACACCTCTTTACGCACATAAAGGGCAGTACCAATGGTGCCGCCAATGCCAATGAGTTGGATATGCCGGGATTTGAGCTTGCGATGAGTAGAGTCGCGCGTGGAATCGAAAGACGGCGAAGGTTGACCAGAAGTCACTGGCTCCAGCTGAGCCCGATATTTGAGCTCACCACCAACAGCCGCAGCTTTCTCCTGGTCGGAGGCATAGCTCGGTGTTGTGGATTCGTCGACAGCAGTCGCGGCCATGTTCAACAGACACTGCTTGGGCGGCGAGGCAGATTGTGCAGGAAAAGAGATATTTGGCTCAGTTTATCCGTGGTTGCAGTGGCACGCGAGCAAGCCCATTGACTGTCACAGAGGCCCAGCTACAGTACCGTTCTGAAGACAAACTTGTTGCTCGGGTAAGCTGGGAGAGATTGAGGCATATGATCCATGCGCGGCGAGAGCATTGGTTGGCTTGCGGGTCAAGACACGAGCGAGGGTGGCCGACAAGAGGCAGAGTCGAGGGCTGGAAGGGGGGTAAACAGAGTTGAGATGAGGTCACAAAGGATGCAGGGGGAAAACGAGACCCAGGCAAAATGAAGGTTGACAACCCCAGACGCAGGAACCACAAGAATCTATTAGTGTGGGCCAGCTTGACGCTTGTGATGCCATTGACGGGTCCATGAAGAAGAGGTAGCCGAGTTAGCTTGTACCACGATGGGCTGAAGGAAAGGGTGGGGGTCGGCGACATGCTGCTGCTTGACCTAGTCAAAGTGCCGCATGCGGATCCGACTCGATGCTGGACGAGAATTCCCATGATGAATACCTAACAAGTAGGCAGGCAAGCCCGTGCCTGCCTGTCGGGTTGCGCTACGTCACTGGGATCGCAGTCATTTTCTTCTCGCCTCCTTCTAGCCCACAAAAGGCCAGGGGCGCAGGGCTTGGCATTGCACTAGAAACCCAATTAATCAATCTGGTTGGTTCGCCTCGAGTTGCCTTCAAAACTCGACGATGACGAGCACGTGATAATGCTGGCCATGAAAGGTTGGCAGTTGGGCGGCCACATCCCGGTGCCTACAGGGATCCAACTCCTCCCCCCACTAGACACCCAGTGCGTCCATCCGTCCACACACCAACTGCGCACCCAACTCCCTCACGTTGACACTCAATCTCTCCAAATTTCACTTCGTCGCCATGTCCCGAACTCGAGCCCAGGGAGTCGCCAAAACGTCGCGCAATCCAGAGACCCTGCGGAGGTTTTGTGAACACAGGTAGAGAGCAGAAAGGCTAAGTTCCGGTCAATGCACATTTACCGTTTACCCCTACCGTGAGGAGTGCAGCCACCAAAATGCGGAGTCTTGTCAACATGTCACATCAATACCGGCCATCTCCAAAAACGGTCTCCAACTCCCCATTGCTCCACACCGGAGGGGGAAAAAGGCCTTCACCCCTGAGCGTGGCACCCAAGCTGGCGCAATACAATACATGCACACAAAGTCACGTTCGTACATGCACAGCACAAAGGGAGATTGGCTACAGGGGCTACACATCTCGCGCCGACAGCAGCTCCATGTGCTCGCTGACTTATCCTATAAACCTATGATAATTGCCATGTGCTAAGCTCGCATTTCCCTGCTCCAAGCTGAAACAACAAACAGTTACATCAAAGCTTCCAACCACCCAGACCATCATAACAAAGAGCGCACTGTTTTGCGCGTGCGTCACTAATCAATGCTAAGCCTCCCCGGTAAAGCAACATTGCAAGACAACGACAACAACAACGACCAAGGGTATCGTCCATAAATGATAATGATGAAATTTGATACATCCAACTCTGCGTCCTTTTTTTTTAGGCTTCGTTTGGTTTCTTTGGCACCTTGACCATTATAATTCGTCCTTCACTTGTTGGACTGACTCTTTGACGGCCTCGGTGGCTTGGCTGGCCGCGCTTCCAACCCTGTTTCCGACAGATACGGCGGCAACACTGGCTTCGCTAGCCATGCTTCCGACATTGGAGGTTGCAGTGGCGTAGATGGCGCTCAGTCTGGACATGACACTCTCGCTAAACGTGGGTTCCTTGCCAATCACGAGCTCGGAAATTATCTTGTTGACGGCGCTGAAGTGTTTGGCTGCGGCATCCGACGCTGCAGAAGTGGCCGCCTGGAAGGCAGAACTGGCCGTCTGCGTTGCTCCATCATACCATCCAATGGCGGTAGGCGGGCCATAGACTTCGATGCTCAGCTGAGACACAACGACATCCCATGTGTCTGCAACTTTGCCGGCCACATTCACCACTTGCTCTGCAGCGGCGTCTGCTACTTGGCCAACGGCGTCCTCAGCATCCTGGGCCGCCGACATGACACCTTCGCTGGCGGCCGAGTAGGCAGACTTCACAGCTTCGTTGCCGGCCCCAACGGCGGCCCTCGCCGACTTTCCTGCAACCGACGCCATCGAAGATGCAGATCCCATAAAGTCGGTTGGCGTGGGCGTGGGTGTGGCCGTCACCGAAGACCATGCCGACGAAGCTGCCGACAAGAAGCTGGAGTACCGATCTTGCGCCATGCCCAACCCTGCGTAATAGTGATATTTGGCCTGTTCGTAGTACTTCTCGGGAGGCGAGGTTGGTGTTGGCGTGGCGGCGCCGAGGGCAATCAACACGCTTTGGTACTGCACCTCTGCCCACAATTTCCCTTCATTCAGCCGCTGGACTGCAATAGATTCCACTTTTTTCCAGTCCGGAAGGCTGCCGCTCCTTGTCGGCGTTGGCGCGGTGTGATAAATGCCGGCCGAGGCGGCGGCAACTGCGTCATTGAACCTCTGGCTGGCAGCGGAGACGGCGCCGTCATAAACGGCGGAGACGGACGAGAAGAGCTGTTCATGAACTGGCTTGGTCGTGCTCTCGACCTGCGCAGAAACGACCGAAAACGCACTCGAGTATCGATCAGCTGCAAGGGCTAGAGCACTGGAGTAGGCTGCCTGGGCGGCGCTTGTCACCCGTGCGAATGCATCGGAATCCGTGTCATCGTCCAGAATAGGGCTGCGGTCTGCCACTGACTGAGCGGCTGCTCCAAACATGGCCGGGGTCAAAGGTGTGTGCTGGTCGCCAGCAGCGTGCGCAGTTTCTTCGCTTCCGGCTTCCGTCGTTTCTGTGATTTCGTCCTCGTCCTCCGCTAGATCCGAGGCCACGACGGAGACGGCATCGTCATTGGCGGGTTGGTCCATTAGGATTGAGCTTCCCTCGGGCTTTGCGTCTGATTCCTCGCCTTTAGTCGTGGCAAAGACGCTAGAGGCGTCGTCGGCGGGTAAAATGATTGGCATCTCGTTGGGCTCGGGTGTTGGAATTTCGACGTCAACTGTAGGCTCTTCCACAGATGTTTCCACGGAGTCATACTCCTGCTTGTCGGTATCCTCCCGTGGGAGATGACGGCTGGGGCCATCTTCGTTCTCGCTTTGCTCGGTGCTGTCTTCTGGTTCTACCTCCTCTTCTGCGACTTCTGTTGCGGATGCTGAGGCAGCTGCCGCCTCCGACTTTGCTTGCTCCACTGCCTCCGCAGCAAGGCGCATTTCTTCAGAGTCAAAGTTGTCGGTGAAATCTCCTGCCAGTATTTTCCAGCTGGACACCTCCTTCAACCGAGAAAGCTCCTTGGCGGCGAGCGACGCCATGGTCATGCCGTCATCTTCCAATTGGTGGGACAGATCTTGAGCTTCCTGCAGCGTTGGGTGAGTGATGATAAGCTGCTTCAACTCCTCAGTCCAGTTATTGAGTGCGCTCTTCAGCTCGTGATACTTTTGCCAGTCCTTGTAGGTGACTCCATCAGTCCAAGCCCACTTCATGCCAATATTTTGCAGTGCCAGGCCTCGCGTTTCATCGAGGATTTGGAAATGCACATCCGCGGCATTCAGCACAGTTTCTTCTAGCTCTGCATCGTAATCTTCACGCCATCCTCTGATCAACTGGGCTTGTTTCTTAATGGCCACTCCAGCTGATCGAATGGCAGAGATTGCCTCTTGTTGGACATCTCCACTGCCGGATTCTATGGCTTTTGATATCTTTTGCTTCGCACTGGCAACCTGGGATACGATTGCGTCCTCCAACTCGCGCAGCAGTCCCTTCCCGGTCACTTGAGCATTCTCGCTCATCATGCGACGAGCAATACTGTCGACTTGGTCTTCCATAGCACTAGCACCTTCCTCAGCTTGGGCGGCAAATTTATTCTGCCACGTCGCAAGATCGCTTGCCACCATCTCTCGCGCAATTTTGCGCTGCTCGCTCTCATTCTCGGTAGCAGCAGGGGCTTCAACGGGATTCCAGTATTGCGTGGCGGAGGCCGATTCGGTGGTTGACTGTCCCGCGTCCTTGGTAGTCGTGGGGGTAGAGAAGATGGAGGGACTTTGCGGCGGGGGCTTGCTAAAAGATGACGAAATCGATGCCGTCGAACTACGTCTATCCTTGAGAATTAGCATTGACAGAGCGGCAACATGTAAGAGTTACTTACCCTTCAACTTTCGCTTCATCCGATGTCGCCTTGTTGGTTGTGTTTGACTTGGTCTTGTAACGGGCAAGTCGCTCTCCAATGCGAACCAGCTGTGGCTCCACATTCTGCACATAGACGATGCGCAATTGCGGCCACACGGCTGTGTTGAGGAACGCATATGCTTTGCCCCAAGCCCAGTGGGCAGCCGGCAGAGCTCTCGAGGTTGTGAAATCAGCCGCCGCGTCATATCCCTGCAGGGCATAAGGACGAGCAAACTCATATCCAGGCAACACATAGTTGTTGTAGATCTGCCAGGAGTGCTTCTGGGCAGCATAATAGTATGGGCCAACCGTGTCCCCAGCCTTGGACAAGTGCGGTGCTATGGACTGGTCGTAATGAGCCTTGGTCACGGCTTGGAGGCGCACGAGCTGGGGCTGTCCATTCGACTCCCACTGAGCACGGGCAAAGTCTTGTCCCTTGTTAACCCACGGTGTACCGTATAAAACGACATATTGATGAGTCGGTGTCAATACGACGTTGTTGAACGTATCGTAATAGGGTCTCGCGATGTCCACATAGGGCGCCGCGTATTGGTCGAAATACGGTTGAACGTGCGGTGCCACGGCGCCTCTGACGCGAAAATACGGCTTGCAAATGAAGGGAGAGCTCTCATTGCAGGCTTGGAGAGATGTCGGACAACGAAATAGGATAGTGAGAATGGCGGCCCACGTGGCAAGTCTACAAGGCAGCGAAAGTACCATGTCAGCGCACACGTCAAAACTCGGCAACATTTGGACTGAGGGGATCTGCTATGATTTTAGGCATGGGTTTCTTGACATACCTGGCAACGAGGCTGAAGACCCATCCCAAGAAACCCGGCCGTTGCTTCGGCGTCCTTCTTTTGGCTGTGGTCTGACCATTCAGTTTGCCGTTGGCAAGGGCAGAACGATTGCCGGAGGTATCAGCGACCGTCATGGTTGAGATACGCGACCCCAAACGCTGTTCCCGACGTGGTCTTGAGTGGCTGCGGGCGCAGAACAATGGATAGCTCAGCTGGCGTGCCAGTCAAATTCTCGACGGAGTCTGAGCGAAGAAGATGGATGGGTGTCAAGACTGCAGAGCCCAAAGAAGGCCGAACAAGACGGGCGAAGGTCTCGGCAAAAGCTGATGAGGGTTGGAGTTTGTGCCAGGACAAGGCCGGCGGGAAGGTAGTCGAGCTCAGCTCAGGGTTGACGCGCCGCAAGTCAGCTCCTTCGTCTGCCTCTCTCTGACCTGCTCTCTCGAAGACGTGGATCGGCGGCTGGAAAAAAACAGGATCCAGGAGCTTGTGGGAGATGCTGCAGGGGGGTCAACTGGGACAAGCTTGAGGCAGACTAGTCTTGCTAGTATGAAGCTGTTGGCGGCAGCACGGTGCGGATAGGGTGAGATCCACAACAGGCCTCGTCTCAAGTGCTCAATGGTCCAGTCTTTTTGGGCGCCGAGTCTGGGGCTCTGGCCTGTCGCGCGCTTCAGCACCAAGCGGACCGCTACGCCAACAGGGGATGGTTGAAGCAAAATGCAGACATTAGTCGAGCAGCAAGGCGGGAAGAGGAGATGTGGTGGCGTTTTGAGTGTTCAGACATTGCATCATTTATTTGCACCTATGGCTGACATGCAATGGGTTTGTGCGACGCACCGGATTGACATGATGCATGCAGACACCCAGTCGGGAGTTCCGGCGCACGTCATACTGCAACGCAAGTGTCAAGACCTGCTTTTTGGTCATCTGTCAGCATTTCTTGCCTGCACGACACAAACCATCCACGTCAACGTCCCAGCAGAGTCGTTGCGACCATTACGTACGTGGTTGCTGAGCATGTAGGTAGCCATTGACTTTTCTTCCAGGTTTGCAAAGGCCTGCCTCATCTGGTTCATAGCCATTCAATGGAGCCCAGGGGTGGTGCACGGACTTTTCATCTGATTACTAAGGCGCCCTTGACAGTCAGGTCTTACCGCCATTTGCATACAATATAAAGTGTCTGTGACAATCCGTAACATCCCAAGTCCAAGACCATGGGACTAGGCTAATGTATAAATGGTAAAAATTGTTTTAGTTTACGGCAACCAATCAAAATACTCCGAACCTAGTCTACGGCAATGGATACTGTACATGCAGCCTCTTCCCTAGTGACTAGTCTACTATCTAACCGCTATGTATTGTCCTGTGGCCCGCTTCACCGAGAAACGGCTGCTCCTTCCAACGACGAACACTAGTGGCATCATCTGCAGCCAAACGAGCTGATCGTGTTCCAAATCTCCACTAGCACCAGCAACCGAGGAGATTTGTGGTTAAATGGAACAAGTGCTTATTTAATTAAATAAATGACTTCAACATTGCTATTACCTAGAACCCAGCCTTTAAATAACAGACCTCAAGATCCCCATTACTCTTTTTCTGCTGCAATATTGCAAACTTCCTTATGAAGCACCAATGGGATTCATACGCAGGACTGTTGCGTAATTCGGTCAACCGGTTTCGGCTGCAATGGTAGGTAGGGCAATTAGGCAGTTAAAGAAGACCACCACTTTTGAAGCAAATGAATTCAGTCGAGGACTCACCTGGCAGGACATGCGAAATGGTTGAACAAGTGAAGAAAGGTGCTCCAGAGCAGAATCAATCATCACACTGCACTATTGTATACTGTACTTGCCTGTGCGCATAGATGAGTGGAAATTTCCGGAAATCCATCTTGTCTCATGCAAAGTGCTGACAAATCGGTCCTTGTCCACAAGGGCTCTTAAAGGCAACCTTTGTAACAAGAAGAAGCCATTGGTGGGTTCCAAATACAGGTCTGGTACGTGTATCCCAGAGGTGGAATAGATGATGACTTGGAAAGGCCATTTCTGGCCACTCACTCTTGACAGGGCTCAAGATGAAGCCACTTAAGAAAGGCACTTTACAGGACAAGTGACTAGTTCCAAGCAAGAGCAGGTACCTACGTTACTCTGACATGCTAGGCGTAGTTTTGTGATTGTTTTTCAGAGTCTCAACCTCGCCATTTACGGAAAACTATTGACCTAAGCGGGAATGGGTCGAGGCACTAAGAAGTATAGGCGCGATTATAAGCTGCGGGAAACAGTGGCATGCTGGAACAATTCAATGCAGAAGATCCGAGTGTTTCATTTACGGAGTTGTAGTTTTTGACAATTCTTAGTCATATGTTGTTGGAGTTGTGATGCGAGTTGGTGTAATCCTTCTCGGATGCTGGCACGAGGTAAGCCGAGCAACCGTGAGACGTGCCCGTTGACCACTAGTTATTGCAGTACGGCTCTTCCCTCGTGCCGAGTCTAAAATGCGCCAAATCTGTGGTCACAAGAGGGCATTGGCGCTTTGGCTGTAGATGTGCAGATGGGGGCAAAGGTTTTGGCCCTTGCTGAACTGGAAGAGGACTAGGTTATTCCCCTGTAAGCGACATGTCCACAGGTGCGTGTTCCGGACGTCAAGTCCGTTAATCGGCACAGCAGGAGTGATTCTGGTCTCAGTAAGAACGCGGCTAACATCCTTCTCAATCCTGATGATATGGACTGGGGGTGATCATGGCGATGGAGGTTTGCACGCTGATACTGCTCAAGCCATGGCGGATGAGAATCTCGAGTTCATGGACATTGTCGCGGTAGTCACTTCTTTATAGCGATCTCGATATGATGGGGGTCGTTGTAGATGCATTCAGGACGGAGACAGTCAGTATGGACAGTCTTGGAGTTGGCAAAATAGGGGGTGCAAACACCACTGATAGCAATCCTGAGCGGTAGGAGCAGGGGTAATCTTAATTACCACTATAAGATCGTTTCTGTCCTGGTGCAAGACAAACCATGCATTTCAGGATCCGCATCCCACCCTGGCCTGGCCAAGCATCTCACAGCATCATGTCAAATTATTCGTCCCGTGGCTCAGATTTCTACACCTTGGAGGACAAGGTACGAAAGGCTTACGAGTGTGCTAGATCCCACATCCTTTGGTGAGGTTCTTCTTCGTTCACTTGTTGTCTCCCATTTTTCAAATTGCTTTTCAACACCCGGGTTTACATGCTACAACAGAAACAAGGGGCATAACTTCTCTTGCAAGGATGCAGGATGCGAGCAGTCAGCTGTGGCCTTCACACTGTTGCGCTCACAAGCCATTGACATCTGCGGCGTGGGGGATACGTCCCGCTCTGCCGAGCGACTGATGCATGTCTCGACGTCAACAAACGAATTCCGCCTCAAGCGTTAAAGGCATGTCTTTAGCAACGCAGTCAAAGGCGTCACGGCACCATCGGGGCTCCCTGGTTTCAGCCCCTGACATGCCAATTCTTGCCAAGTTGATTAAGCATCCTTCTATCCCGTCACCAATAGCAAGGATGCCACAGCCGATTATGACGTCCCACATCAAGCCGGCGTACCAAACGGCACGCAATAAAGCCGCGGTTTGCCCGACACTAAACTATCAAGTAATTGCCTTTTTGCATATCCACAGGCACTCCTGGGGGAGACGACCCAGGCCTTGATTCCGGTCATGTGGCTCTCGGAAGGTTGCCGGATGGCGCGATTCCTTTCCACCCAAACGCCTCCCTGCGCTCTGAATGCAATCGTACTTGCTTACAGTCGTCTTCCGTCGTAGGCGTCTTTGCTGGCCGGACTTGATCAGCAGGCTGACGTCCCGGCAAAATGCTTATATTGGTCGAGTAACAGCCTACTTGTAACTGTTGCGAGCTGAGCCACTGGCAAATGCAGTACAGCCAGTAAACGTCATTGGATACAATGCGAGGGATCGATCACGAAAATGTAGGGAGAGTCGTCACCGTCATGACTTGATGGACTCGATGCAAAGGAAATGAAAGCAGTTGGTGAGCTATAAATTCTATGAAAATGATGATGGCGAGAGCAAGGGAGAGAGTATGTGTGTGTGCTCTTGGTGTAAAGCCGGACAGTCCTCCCAAAACAATCCATGACCGGAGTCGTTTCAGACAGTAATTTGCCATTGGGAGCGGTATGGAACCCCCCGTGGTGGATCGAGATGGCGCGTCGGCTTTCAGACAAGTGACTATAACTTGTGACACTGTTATGCAAGTTCTGCAAAAGTAGTGTTTCGGCGTTTCTGCTCGTCTTATGCCTCTCCTCACTCCTTTAGCTTCTGTCACCGGAGGCATAACAGGGCGGTGGTGCGCTCACCATGCTGACGCGTTTAGCCCGCATGGCCGACTGGGATGTAACCACGGATGGTTTTCCAGTCGCTGGTGCATAGTTGGGATGGCGGTACCCATCAGGACCCGCAAGATGCCTGCTTAGGGGCCAGAGCTGTCAACGTCAACTGGTCTCTTGTTCGTGGATACATTCAAAAGTGTGGAGCGCAACGTACACCGAGCATGTTGCCAGCAAACCCAGTTTCCTGGGAACTGGAACAGAGTTGGATTGCGGACCCGGAAAGACCAGGGGGCGGGATGGGATCGGCAAAACGTGGCACTTGTTCATCAATTGGCATAAACATGCAACTTTGGTGGACCTACTTACATGACATGTAGCAGATATATGACTTGCATATACATGCCACTTGGCACTTTGTGCGGACCTGCCTGCAATGTTTCCATTGGACAGAAACTGGGGTAGGTGCTCTACATGCATAGCATTGGTATATTACTAATCTTACCAAAGTCCTGTTAATTTATATACGCACTACATCAATTGCGCATCATTTGCCCACGTCTCGTCCGTTTTTGCTTTGAAATTTGCAGTGTGCCAACAGTAGTCCAGGACACTCGCCAGGGCTCGTAGACGCCTGAAGCAAGCCGCTCGTGGGAAGCAGTCCGGTGAAGTCGGTGTAGCACGCCATCGTGTAGTCTGCATATCACTCCTCGTCTCCCAATTGCTCCATTTCTTCCTTGGATCCCCGGTACAAAATACAGCTAGGAACAGCAGTCTGGACTAGCAGTGGTCTTGATAACCTGCACTGCAAATGTGTGCCAAGCAGAGGTCCCACTCCCCAAGCATGATATTAGAGGGGTTCTTCGCATTAACGCTTCATTAATTTGGATGTGGCGTGAGAATGAACCCAGAATCATCTACAGTGCACTAGCCGGGGCCGGGGAGGTGAACAGTGTCCTTAAATTTCCATACGCGCATTGAGATGATTTGCATAATCACGACTTCAGCTGAGCTGGTGTTTCTCAACCACAACTATGTGCTTGAATTTGTGGGGAAACCAAGCATGTGCAGAGAAGAAGAAATATAAGTACGCGAAACCCGGGCACTCTTTCCCAACTCTGAGCAGCACTGTCATTCAATCTCGTCTTTCTGTTCATTTCAACCTTCTTTTGCTCTCGCCCATTCTCTTAAATATGCGAGCTTTTCTTCCTATTGCCGTGCTGCAGCTGGTCAGCGCTGTTCCTCAGGGTTGGCCTGGCAAGTCTGCTGGTCCTGAATTGGGCGGGCCAACTCATGATTCGCCTGGCCTGAATAAACCACAGTTGGGTAGACCTGCTCCTCCGCAAGGCCCAACATCCGACCCTAATAGGAAGTGCTTGGGCGGCAGAAAGAGGTGGGAATACGATCCAAAAAAGCATGACGGTCCGGGTTCCAACGAGGGATGGAAGTATAATCCAGAAATTCATGACGGTCCCGGTTCCAGCAAGGGATGGAAATATGATCCAGAATTGCATGATGGTCCGAACCCTGATGTAAAATCGGGTCCGGATGATCAGTCAGATGGAAATGGGCAAAATCTTGATCCAAGCAACAACGGCCCATCTCCCTGCGACAAAAACGAGCTGCCTTCTGGTCCCAACCCGCCTAGCACCAAGAATGACATTGGACAGGGACCCGACGGAGAACCAGACAGCAACGAGTTGCCCTCTGATTCTGACGAACAGGACAATGGACAGGATGGACAGGATCAGGACGAAGAATCCATCGGCAACGAGTTGCCCTGTGATTCTAATAAACAGGACAATGGACAGGATGGACAGGGTCAGGACGAAGAATCAATCGGCAACGAGTTGCCCTGTGATTCTGATAAGCCGTTGAATAAGATTGGTGAAGATGAAGAGGACAATGGACCAGACAATGGACCAGATAATGGACCAGATAATGGACAAGACAATGGACAGGACGGAGAACCAATCGGCAACAAGTTGTCATTTGATTCGAACAAGCCGCCCAACAATTTTGGTCAAGACCAAACGGGGTTTGATATGTTTGGTGAAAACGGACAGGACAACGGACACGGGCGGCGCCGGAAATCAATCAACAACAACGATCTATTCGACGAGGACGAAACTGCTGCACCTCCCAAACCACCCGGCGACTCGACATCCGGCGGGACTGGCTACATGGCAATCGTCGACAAGTGGCGTAAAAAGATGGGGAAACCCCCCCTCAAGCATGATGCCCGTCTCGAGTCCAACGCCATGATGACGAGTCAGAAGAGTGGCGGGGCTCTTATTCACGTAATGCACGCGGGAAGCAACGCACAGGTCATGGCACCCGGGAACCCAGACAACTTTGAGGACGTCTTCGTTGGTGGCTGGCTCTGTGAGATGCCCAGTCTCCCGGGAGTCGGGGAGATGTGCGGACAAACGGGGACAAAATGGGGCGAGACGAATGAGACACTACATGCGCAATACCTAAGCAGTCCAGAGTACGACAAGATTGGATGCGGGTTTGCCGCAAGAGTCTGGACCTGCGACCTGTCCTTGGCCCCCAAACAAAAGCTGCCTTGATATCCCCGTCGTCGGTTTTTCTTGGCTGGCTCCAAGAAGTACCGGTAACAGAGCACGCGAGGCGTCCGACATGTTCCTGCTGGTGTAAGCCGTCGGACGTGTTTGCGAGCCTTGGGAATATACGCCTCTTTACATCTTTCTTTGTCAGTCTGTTTACCATTCTTTAGCTTACAATACAACCATCTTTCTCCGACCACATCTGGCTTATTCATACGTTCATGTTTATGAGCGAGTAGCTAAAAGTGCAACTGTAAAGTGACAGCCATCAAGTCCAAGGCACCGAATAGTGTGGCCCCGTCTCAGGCCTCTAGTATCTCCCTCTCAATGTACTTTTGCATCTGGTCCATGTGCGGCCCCGGATTCATCATGGAAAAGTGATTGACATTGTCGAGAACGCGCACCTTGATCCTGTCACGCCCGAGCACCGCAGCCCAGCCGTCGGCCGAAAAGTCGGTGCGGTTGTTGAGAAGCCACAGCATCTCTCGCGGGTCATCCGGTCGCCTGTCCATCTGGGGAGACGACGCGTCCTTGCATATGCCGTCCCGGGCGTAGATGACGAGAGCCGGCGGCGCGTCGGGCAGGGGCCGGGGTTCGTATCCGTCCAGCATGTGGACGACCGAGGCAAAGTGAGGGCGAAGCCACGCGGGAATCACCCTGTTTCCGGGGCTGAAGCTGTCGCCAAACACGCCCGCGCTCTCGAAAAACTCAAACATGCGCAGCGGCGGGTTCTCGAGGCCGATGGGGTTCGGGGCGTCTATGAGCAGCATCCTGTCGACGGCCTCGCCCGACGCCATGAGCTGCCGGGCCGCCTCGAGGGTGAAGATGCCGCCCGCGGACCACCCGCCGAGATAGTAGGGGCCGCGCGGCTGGTGCCTCTGCACCTCGGCGACCATCTTGGCCACGGCCTGCGAGGTGGTGACGCCGAGCCGCAGCATCTCCTCGGGGGCTGTTCGCCACGGGCAGTTGACGCCGTAGACGGTGCAGTCGGCGTCGAACCTGGCGAGCGAGGCGTAGGACGCCGCCGAGCCGGAGCCGTCGGGGAACAGGAACAACGTGCGGCTGGAGGGCTTGTTGCCGCTGGCTCGTTGAAAGACGACGGAGGTCGCCCGCGGCGGACCGGCAACGATCTCGTCCACCGGCCTGGCAGGCTCCGTCGCGGCGACGACGTCCTGCATGTGGCCCAGGAGCTTTCCCAGCGCGGCCTCGATCTCGCCGAGTGTCTGGTTCTCCAGCAGCAGGTTGCTGGGCACGCTCTCGCCAAAGGCGCCGCTGAGCGCGTCTGCAATGTTGAGGCTGAGCAGCGAGTCTACGCCCAGGTCCGCCAGACAAGTCGTCATGCCGATGCTTTCAAGCGGTGTGCCAGTCTCGTCGGCAATGGTTTGGCGAATTACGGCGTCAAAATCTGCGATTCCGCTCGGAGATGCAAGGGCATCCCTTGAGCCGTCGTGGTCGTCGGAAGACGAAGAAGAGGCCGACGAGAGGTCTGGCGTTTCGGTAGGAACGTCCGCATGGGGGGCAAGAATATGTTGCAAATCTCCGACTGTTGCATACGCAGTGAAGAGAGCCGGTGGCAGGTTCATGTCGCATTCCTCGTTGATGCGCGAAGTGACGGTCAAGGACAACAACGAGTCGAGCCCAAACTCGGCAAACTGGCTATCTGGCTGCAAGTCCTCCACGCCAGTGCTCAATTCGTCTGCAATGATTCCCAAGACGCGGGCAAAGACGTCGGTTGTGTTCTTGGGACTCGATGGCTTCAAGGCGGCCGGCTGTGCCTTGGGCGCCGGTGCGGCCGCAGGCTTTTGGTTCCTTTGCGGTGTCTTATTCACATCCACCAGGACGCTGTTCAAGACGGTTCGGGGCACGCCTTGGAACTGTCACGGCGTTGGTAAGCTTTTCAATGATGGCAGGGAGCCGTCGGCCAAAGACTTCATCACTCACCGAGACCCTTTCAAATACCGCCACAATCCGTCCCTGGTCTAAAACGTACGTGTTGCCTGCATACAACCTGCCGCTCACAAGATGCATCTTGTTGTAGGTCGTGTACACCTTGCCCTGTTCCACGGCCTCGCCAAACCGCAGGCGCCCCCAGCCGTGGTTGATAAAGACGTGCTTGTCCGACTGCAGCGTCTCGTTTCCGTTCATGACAAAGCCGGCAAGGTGGCCCAGGCTGTCGATCCAGCGCGGGTTCATGGCGAATCCCTCGTCGTCGACCCGGAACGACACCTTGGCCACGGCCTCGAGCTCTTGGCTGTCGAGGACGACCTCCTGGATGCCCTGGTACTCGTGCGAGTAGTCGACAATGCTGCCGAACAGCTTGTACACCATGCCGCGCTTCAGCTTGTGGGCGCTTCCTTGGTCGACTCCGCGTTCCAGGCACGAAATCCGGCTGTTGACGAGGTAGGCCGTGTTCTGCCACTCGTCCAGCCACTCGGTCTTGTCGGCGACCAGCCTGACCTTGATGGTGGCATGCGAGGCCGTCCGTTTGCCGGCCTTGTCGACGCTGTATACGGACATGGAGACGACTTGTGACGCCCACTCGACGGCGGCCGAGACCCGGAACAGATGCGACGTCTCGGACGACAGTGCGACGAGCGGCCGGTCAATCTTGACGTCTGAAATGTCAAAGCCGGTGAAGTCGACGGATCCATTGGCCGCAACCAAGGCTTTGGCAATGGTCAGAGCCACGTCTCCCCAAAGAGTCTGTATCAGTTGGTCAATGTCGGCGACTCGTCAATGTGCAGTCTTGTTCAACGTACCGATGGACACAACGCCACGCCATTCACGACGTGGCCGCGCAGAACGGGAATCAGCTCGCCGTGGAAAATGTCCGACTCAACCAGCATGCTGGAACGCGTGGCGCCGTGGCTTTCCTCGAGCACGCGCTGGACCGAGGGCGACAGATGGCGAAAGGCAGCCTTTGCCTCGGGAGTCTTTGGCACGGCTCCCTGGCCCTCTCCCTTGGTGAGCAAAAAGTCATTCTTGTACATGATCCAGTGGTTCTTCAGGTCCCAGCTGTATCGAGGCAGCGGAACGACGTGATGGGATTCGACGAAATCGCCGTGGTGGCTGTTCCAGTCAACGTCGAGGCCCCGCGTGTACATGGATTCGAGCGCCGAGGCAATGCACCGCCAGGGCGACGCCGCCTTTCGGAGGCTGGTCAGGGTGGTCGACTGCAAGCCCAGAGTTGCCTTTATCATGCCCGAGCAGGCCGGGTGCGAGCCAATCTCGAGCCAAATGGTGCGCTCGTCGACCAAGGAGGAGGCCCTGGCTTCTTCCAAGACGCCCTGGAAATTCACCACGCCTCGGCACGCCTTGACAAGGTAGCCGGCATCAAACGCGGCGCCGGGCCGCACAACCTGGCCCAGGAGGGGGGAGAGAAGGGGAATTCGAGGTGCGTTGTACCGAGCACTTTGCGCGGCCTTTGCAAAGTCTTGCAGGATGGGATCAACCTGGGCAGTGTGGAAGGAAAAGGGAATATCCAGGAGGACGGATTCATGGCCCTGGGAGGCGACCTTGGCGACCAGCTCATCGACCCTGGCCCTTGGACCGCCGACAACGGTCCCCGATGGCTGGTTGATGCAGGCAACCTCGCAGCCCGAGTCCTCGAGAAGCGGCCGCACAGCGTCGACGGCGGCCTTGAAGGCCAGCATGGCGTGCGTCTTGGGCTTGCAGAGCTTCGCCAGCAGCCTCGCCCGCGTTCCCACCAGGAAGATGGCGTCGCCGGCGCTGATTACCTCTGCCGAGACAAGAGCGGCGTACTCTCCCAGGCTGTGGCCTACGACCATGCTCGGGCGAACGTTCCACAGCACCCAGAGCCGCGCGAGCGCCATTTGGATGCAGACCAGCGCCAGGTGGCCCGCGCAAACGTCCACGTTGTCCGCGGCCGCGGTCGAGCCGTCAACGAGGCCGAGGAACGGGGGGAAGCCTTGCTTCTGCGCCATGTCGTTGAATCGAACCACGTCGTCGCGAAACGCGGCCACCGTGTCAAAGAGCTCCCGGCCCAGGCTTGTATACAGAGTGCCCTGCCCAGTAAAGACAAAGGCCACCGGAGCCGCCTTGGACGCCGGCGGGACGGGCTTGACCTCTTCGAGCTTGGCCCGGAGCTTCAGCTCGCCCAGGATGGAGGAGACGGAGCTCCCCGTGCAGGCCACTCTGTAGCTGTGGTGCAGCCGCCTGGCCGTCGTTGTGTATGCCAGGGCCGGGAGGGACACGGACGGATCCGCCTCGAGAAGCGATATCAGACTTTGGACGTTGGCCTTGAGAGACTTTGCCGACTTTGCCGCGACCGCAACCACGTATTCGCCGCGGCCGTCTTGTCTCGTAGACTGCGCGCCCTCCTCCGCCGCAGGAGCGTCCTCTACGAGGATGGCCGTGTTGCCGCCGGCAGCGCTAAAGTTGTTCAAAAAGACCCTTCTCACGCCGCCGGCCGAGTCCTCTCGTCGCCAGGGTGTGCGCTCGAAAGCAATGCGGACGTTTCTCTCGCCCAGGTCCGTGGGGTAGTTTCTGTTTATCCGCGTCTTGATGCCGCAGTGCGGCGGGATCTCGTCGTGCTTCATCATGAGCAACACCTTTATCAGAGCCGACACGCCAGACGCAGATTCGCCGTGGCCTATGTTGGCTTTTGCTGAGCCGAGATACAAGGGCTGCCGGGGGCTTCGTTTCCCCTGGGGCAGAAACGTGCCCAGCACGGAGCGCATCTCCGTGGCATCGCCAGCCTGGGTGCCGGTCCCGTGCATCTCGACGTAGCTGACGTCGTTGGGATCGACATTGTTGTATCGCAGCACGCGTTTAAACACCGACGTCTGGTCGCCCTCGTGCGGCCGGGTGATGGAGTCTGTCTGCCCGCAGTGATTCGTGTTGGCACCCACAATGACGCCAAAGATGGGATCCTTGTCCGCTAGGGCATCTTCCAGCCGTTTGATAATGACGGCGCCGACGGCCTCTCCTCGGCAGTATCCCGAGGCCTCGTCATCAAACGTGTTGCAGTTGCCTGCCGCGGTCAGTCTTGGCTCAAAGCGTCCAGGGGCAGTCTCGGTTGCGAGCGTCCTCACCTGACGGGGACAGAAAGTGGCCACGGTCCAAGCCGGCAAAGATATCCGGGTTGGTGAGAACGTTTGTTCCGCCGGCAATGGCGGTATCACACTCGCCTCGCCACAGATAGCCGCAGGCTGACTGTATGGCAGCAAAGCTGGACGAGCATGCCGTGTCGATGCACAGGCTAGGGCCCGAGAAGCCGAAAAAGTAGCTGGAAAAGGAGGGCTCGAGTCAGTAGCTGCGCCAACGCGTTGCAGGATCAACGTTACCTGATTCGGCCCGGGAGAAAGGCTCTCACACCGCCTGGAATAAAGTAAGTGTCCACCTTTTGGCTGCTGTTGGTTTCTCTCCAGTCGTCGCTCGTGACGCCAAAGAAGACGCCGACGCGATCTTGCTGCGTCGACGGCGTCCGGTTGGGAACCAGGCCAGCCATCTCCATGGCCTCGTACGTGGCTGTGAGGGCCAGCCTCTGCGCCGGATCCGTGTTGTCCGCCTCCCGCGGCGACATGTTGAAGAAGCGCGTGTCAAACAGCCCGGGTTCGTTGATGAAGCAGCCGTGCTTGACCTTGCTGGTGTTTCGCTTCTTCCCGGTCGGGTCGTAGTACGTTTGCCAGTCGAAGCGGTCCTTGGGAATGGTGCCGTGTACGTCCCTGCCGGCAGCGAGAAGCTCCCAGAGCTCTTCGTTGGACGCAGACTCGGGGAAACGCCCCGAGTAGCCAACAATGGCAATCTTGGACTGGTCGAAACGGCCCGTGGTCGCGGTTGGGCGCTGCTTGGGAAGCGGCACAATGTTCTGAACCGTTACCTCCAGGGCCGCCTCACGAGCCAGGTGAGAAGACAGCATGGAGGTGGCGTTTGAATAGAATGGGTATACGTCGACCTTGTTGGAAAGACGGCGGCCCAGGGTTGTAGAGCAGGCAGCGAGAATGGCCTCCCAGCCAACTACGTGGCACAGCACGTCTGTGACGGCCGTCCGCAGCAAGCCCATCAAGTCCGACGCGACAACCAACCCGCCAGTGGCGCCCGACAGAATGGGGATGCGAGGCTTGTTGGCATGGAACGCGGCCTGCGGGAACCGGTCCATGGCAAACTCTACATCGTTCTCACCAAAGAGGTGGCTGGCGTGAAACGGCGACTCTATCGCCAGTCGATGAGATTCTACCTTGTTTTGTGCGACAAATTCGGTCAGGACTTCCGGCGGGCCACTGATTGTAGCATGGCTGGGAGAGGTGGCGCTGATATATGGCCTCGACAGTTTATTGCAATGGTCCTGTGTTTAGGTGTCATTGTTTGCCTCCTATCCATGGAGCGGCTCAAGGGGGAGGAGGAAAGGGGAACAAGGACCAACATTGTCGTTTGAAAGACTCTTCACCCGGGCTTCTATTGTCTTGTCTCGTACGACTACTGCCGACCAGCGCGTCTTTCGTGACTGAGTGAGCGTGGCTCCGAGGAGGAACGAGCGAAGGGCGGTTCGAAAGGCGACGCGAGAGGCCTCCACGCCGGTAATTAGGAGCTCGGAGACAGAGTTGGACACACATATGGCCGACGCAGCAAACGAACCGGTGCAAATGCCGAGCAGGTATGTGTTTTCCGGTGATGGGAACGGCCTCCCTTGGGCAAAGCTTACAAAGGCATCAACGCTCAACCGCCTCTCCAAGCAACAGAGGGTGCAAGACTACTTACTGAATGAATTTTGCCACTTGGCATACCGTCATGAGATAAAACCGTAGGATGGGTGAACCCTCTGTTTCTCCCAGCTTTGCCACAATGTCGATGAGCGTGGTGAATCGAGGGAACAAGTCTTGGACGGTCGACGGCTGCCGCCCGAGCTCTTCTCGCAAGGAAAAGGCTGCCCTCTCGAAGAAAGAGGCCAGGGCTTCATTCTCTTTGACGTGTAGTAGCTGTTGTAGCTCTGTTTCAAAACTAGCCGCGAGGTCCCCAAACACAAGCAGCTCGGTTGTTCCCACGGGCTCTTCCACTTTGCCAATAGCCATTGTAGGCCAACGCTGATTCAGCACCGAGGCTGTCCGCTGTATGGAAAAGATGTAGTTTGATTAATGACTATCAGAAGTATATCTGAGAATTAAAAAGGAAGATTAGGGTGCGGACATGGGGAGACTGAAGAGACCCAACGGACACACATGATTTATAGAGGAGATGAAAAAATAAAAGCCAACCCCGGCAGGGACAGTCCTCTGAGGAAATGAAAACAAACTCCAGCATGGTCTCGAACGCTTGCCAATGTCGGCATGTTTTGTCCCATCAAGGCGGCCTGAACAAGACGGCCTGATTGGGAACAAGTTGTATGGCCGTCCGGTTCCTCCCGTGCTCCCTCGTGGCTGCAAGACTGCATGAGAAGTCTTGATAGCCCGGCTTACATCACATCTTGCATTGTACCAGGGACTTGTCCAGGTGGCGCCAAAACTCCGATGCCTGAAGCCTGGGTCCTAGCGAAGATTGGCACCGTCAATTTGCCACAGGCGCCGCCGGCAAGGGTGCAGCCGAGCGGACCTCTGGTGGAAGATGAAGCGACCTGCCTTGAAGCATTGATATTGTCTATAATCAATGCCACCGTTCTTGCAAACCTCTGCAATATGCGAGAGGGTACATGACTCAAAGCTTTGGGTTCATCGGAGTTGTGACGTTTCTGTTTGACAGGCCACTGTCATATCTCGGCCATTGACTAAACCCCATTTTTCATTTTGCATGTCCATGAAAGGATGTCTAAACTCACGCGTTCAAGGTTAAATTGAGGACTCTATTTCATCAGAGGAGCTTGGTGGACGTGACCAAGTTACATTGCCCGTGTCAGAGAACCACCACGGATGGAACTTTTCTCACTGCCCACGGCGTATCCGTCAACTCCCCATTAGTCATAGATACGCCATGTTTGTCTCCATATATTCACTCTGCCGTGTTTCCAAGGGAGCCAAGGCCGGGCAGGAGGTGGCGAGCACGCAATCTGGTGCACGTTTCGACGTGTTGGCTTTGGAAACAAAACATGAACTCTTGCAGCATAAAAATAGAAGTTTGCAAAAAGCCAAAACATTGCTCTAGAATGCGGTTCGAGACGGAGGGCCCGTCAGCCACACCTGGGCAGTACCAGATGCGTCGACGCGGATCTGGAAGCAACGAGCATAACGAGGATACCGAGGATACCGGGCATACCGGGCATAACGATAATAACGAGCATAGCGAGCAGCACAATGACACTTTGCCCGAATTGGCATAGCAGACACTGATCAACATTGTCAGCCGTGGGCTTGACTGCCACCAGACACCAGAGGAGGCTGAACTCAAAACAAGATTCATTTCCCAATCAACTCCACGGCAAAACCACCACCAACGTCAAACAAGTTCAAGTCACTGTGCAATCAGCAAAACACGGAAACATCCCCTCCCGGAGTCTCCATGGCGATTCGTGCGTTGGTGCGCTCGTGCGTTGGTGAAGCGAACCCACCGCTCACCGTTGACCCAAGCAACAGAGTTTCAGGTCCACGGAAGGAAGCGATACAGCTGGCGGGGGTGCTATTGATCTGTTATCCCCGAGCCGCAAACTTTGAGCCTCCTGACCCGGTGCCGTCTCATCCGCCGCCCGGGGCGACCTGCGGCGCTCTGAAAGGAAACGACATGGCATCCGCAGAGCTGCATGTAACCTGCGTCACAATCTTCGAGCTTCTTGTGGCGGGCTCTGAAACGGCCACACGCAGATGCAACATCTCGCATGGTCCCAAGGACAGAAATAAGCCCCGTCCACACGTCAAGGAGCCTCGCCGCGAAATGCAAATCTTTGGCAAGCAGAATCTTATTCCCACGACTCCTCGCCTCTGTCAGCTCAGACGTACAGTGTCCTCGGGACTTGTCTGATAACTTGGTCTAGCCCCTGAGAAGCACAATCCCTCGGCCAACCTCGACCTCGTCTCTGTTAGATGTACATGCGCCAGATCCCATCGTCTTGGGGAATGGTATAAAGCCAACGTTGCAGTCATCCGCACCATCTCGCAGAAGAGGCGCTGAGACGACGCTTACAGGCGCCGTTGATGCGGCCGGCTGCAGCTTCAGACATTAGCACGCCCTGTGAGAACCAGTCGCGTCACAGCCATGGTGGCCGAGGGCCCGACAAGAGATCCTGCCGATGCAGCAGTTCTGGGGGGAATTCCCGTGGCCGCGGTTGACGGGCCCATTACGGCCATCTTCCTCGTTCTCTTCGCCATGGGGGCCCTAACACACATATCCATCTACCGCGCCAATTCCAAACGCCGTCACAAGTTTCTTCTCTCGGACCTCATGTTCGACTTTTGCATGGTCCGTGTGGTTACGTGCGTCTTTCGCTTCATCTGGATGTTTGTCCACGCCCGCGGCGTCGTGCTGGCTGCCAACATCTTTACAAACGGCGGGTCAGTCGTCACGTCCTCACTTGCCGCCTGCCGTCTGGCTCTGTACTTATTCCCCTCTCAGTGCAGTCGTCGTCTTTGCCGTCAACCTCTTCTTCGCCCAGCGCATTGTGCGCGCCATGCACCCCTCGGTTGGCTGGCATCCCGCCTTCAGGGCCCTGTCGCTCTTCCTCATCTTTTCCGTCCCCGCCTCCATAGTCATGAGCATTGTTGCTCTCTCCGTCAGCTTCTTTAGCGTCGGAAGGCCGGATCAGCTAGAGGCCGCCGAGCACGTGCTCAAGTTTGGCCTCTCATGGGGCCTGATGCTGGTCGCCATGCCTCTTGTCTGGCTGTTTCTCGCCGCGGCCTGCCCTGGCCCGCCGCCCGAGAAGTTTGGCACCGGCCATCTCCGGTCAAAGGCGGCTCTGCTGGTCTTTAGCGCGGTGACATTGGGGGCCGGGGCGGCCGTGAGGCTGGCCGCAGCGCTGAACCCCGAGCCCCCGGGCGAGGACTCCCTGCTGTTCACAAAGGCCGTCTTTTACGGCACGGGCTTCCTGCTGGAAATCTTGACCGTCGGCCTGTATGCCCTTTTCCGCATCGACCGACTTTTCCACGTCCCCGACGGCGCCAGCCAGAGAGGAGATTACGCCAGGCCGAGGGAATTCCAGTTCCGGCAACTGACGCCCTACGAGCTCGAGAAGGAGATTGGCAAGATTGGCGTGCGCTACGAGATTCTGAGCGCCCGCGGCGACGGTCGGGGCTCAGATGTGCCGCTCATCGCCATGCTGTACGGGGAATATACTCGTAATTCTCCCTGGGCACGCAAGAGTCTTCCTCAGACGCCACACGAAATCGAGGGCCTAGCGTTGCCCCCGAGAGCTTTCAATAGAACCAGCCGAAGAAAATCTATATTTGACGCAATGAGACCGGACCGCCCCTGGCGGGCGAATAGAATGACACACTTCATGACTGCTCCCAGAGGGTGGGAGGCACTTGAGTGAGGCCGAGCGGGAGGGGAATCCAGCCATCTGAGAGTTGGCCGTGCATGGTTTTGGGTCGATTTGGAGGCACTAATTTAGGCCAGGCTGCCCAAGGGGTATTAGAGAAGCTTGCAAAAGCACAGACATTGGGTGTGTAAAAGGTGCCGGACGCCGTGTATTCTTAATCTAATAAAGGCGGCACACAATATCGTAGACGCATGGCAAGTCAGGGAAATTTGTTGCTTCGTTTTTTCATTCATTCCTTTTCAAAGTCCCCAGACTTTTGCCACGTTGCTCTTGGAGCCAGCAGACCAATGTTGACTGAAGAGCCAAGTGCTAGCCCAAGAAATCATGGAGAAACGATGCGAACGGGTCCCTGTATTAACTCGCTGTATACTCTATGACCATGTACATCTATGACCATGTACATCTATGACCATGTACATCTATGACCGTGTACATCTATGACCATGTACATCTACTTAAAGACCTCCAAAGCCCTTGATGGGGAACCCCAAGTTGACATGGTAGGTTTGAGGAACTGGTCCCTTGGCAGTCGCATATGTCGACTTGTCTGCCCCCTGGCTCTTTTGAACATCCTCCCAGCCGACGACGGCGACAAACACCCTGCCATCGATGGAGTTGCCGCTGCCGACGCCGGTGCATCCCGGGATGCCCTTGGCCTTCTCCACGGCAGCCCGCATCTCCTCCTCTGCAACTCCGGCGTCAGTGTAGGTGAGCACCTCGACGATGGAGGCGTCGACAACCTCCTTGGGCGCGTAGGGCACAAAGCGGATAAAGTCGCTGGAAACCTCGCCCGACTGCACCGTCTTCATCTGCCCCATTGCCTCGGCAAAGTCGGCCGACTCCTTCCACCGCTGCGAGGCCTCGACGCTTTCCCAGCCTGAGCGTGGCTAATGAGCATGCGGACGCATATACAGGCGCACGGGCAAGAGGGACTAGCGTAAACGTACCGATAAGAAGCAAGAGGCGCTGCATGTCTTCGCTGCAGGGTCCCCATCGAGTGCGGATGTGACCCTTTTGCTTCTTGAGCGCCTGGAGAACAAGCTTGAGCTGGTCCTTCCAGCTCTCAACGTCACCGGTGACGGGGATCACGTACTTTTCGGTAACTGGCATTTTGGCGCGTGTTTGACAGGGTGTGGATTAGATTGATGATTGTTTCCAAATAGGACAACGTTTGGTGTGATTGATTATGGCTCAGAGGGGACAATCCGAGACAACCAGCTTTTATAGACGGTCGAATTTCCATTACGAGGCCACTGCTGAAACTGAAGGTACCCTGGCCCCTAATTGAGACATCTAGAACTTGCATTACCAGGGTTTCACTAATCAACTACGGACTGTTACGAGCTGGCTTTGCGGCCAGACCAACTCCTCCGATGATATCAGATCATGTCCTTTCTGTCGAGTCCGCTTTCAATCGTCACCGTTTTGCCCTGCACAGGGGTACTGATCTGTTACACGTATGTGCATGCCAGGGCATATCTCAGACAGAGAAGCTGCCAACTCCTAGTCGGTAATCTTGATCTGCAGCATCTTGTCATTGTCACATTTCCTCCGATGTCCTGGCAGGGCCAGACGTGCATTGATGTGGAGGCGACATGTCCGTCCGCTCATCATCGATAACTGTGTCAGCTTTGACAGTGTCCCATAAGAATCGAGGAGCTCGTGTCTTTTACCGGCGGAAGTTGGTCCTTGTATATCATGCCTCTATTAGAACAATGAGAGATTCTTGATGCCTTGCTCATCACTAGCCGTACAACAGACCAGGGGTGAATGTGACCATGTGCGATACGTTTGAGCCATAGATCCAAAAGTTCTCAACGCCGGTCCTCTGGGTCCATCATTTGAAGCAGTCGAAAACCGGCCAGACAGTTCCTTTTCAAACTCCCAGTGCAAATATGTGGTGGACCACCCAAGATGCAGGCGATATTCTGCTTGGCCACGGCAGACTTGATCTCTTGCACGAGCACGCCCATTCAGCAGATTGTACCCGATTATCGGTACCTTGTCTTACACGCTGGGTGGGGCAGCATTGGCTCTGACAGTTGCATCGTACCACTTGCCGGCTTATCGGGACTCGCCGTTTCGCGGTGCAACGTCTATTATCCTCCTAAACTCGGAAGAGAAAGGCTGCGGACGGCCAATGGACTTGGCTGTGTGAATGCAAGTTTCACGACATATCCCGAATGTAATGCTCGAGCGTATGTGGGCCTGTGGTCAGAATTCAGGGCGGATAGACAAGCAGTCTCTGCCACTAGTAGACACTAGAAGCACACCGTAGCCTGTAATATAGATACTGTCTTGCTTGATTTGGCAGGGATGATGGACAAGCTCTTGTTGAGACCGGTAGTGGGACAAGCTGCGTTACCGGGTTGGTACAAGGGCAATATCTGGTACGTTGTGGGCGCGGTAATAAAAATGGCACAGTTACATATTTGGTAGTAATTGGTCAATACCATGCTGGGAGGGTCCAGCAGGGTTACAATTTAGTGCCAAATAGGTGCCAAAGGCCGCCGCATGGGCCAAAAAAAACATGCCACCTTGATAGGTAGTTGTCTTTACCCTCTAGATTCAAGGCATCTTCTAGGCTCTTTACCAAGTAGAAAAGTATATGGCGATAGGGGGGATAATCTTGGCTATAGAGAAATTTAAAGCATTGTTGCACTACGTAAATGACAGTTACGGCAGTCACAAGCAAGGTGCTTCTAATTGACCTTGTATTAGAAGGTAGGTTGGAACCTTGGCACTGATTGGCAGGCACCTCTGTTTCGGTGCCAGCATTGTGCCCCACTACTGACGGCTTGGCGGCACGGGCCTTGATTGCGCAATCGAGGGCATGAGCGCTACGACCCAAGAAGGATGGAGCAGCAGAAAGATCATCTTGGCTTTGTTTCCACTTGGCTCTGGTCTCAGATCCACAATACTGTCACGATCAGATCCATACTGTCAGATCAGATCCATAATACTGTCACAATCAGATCCACAATACTGTCACAATCAGATCCACAATACATGTCACAATATGATGGATGATCTTGATAGAGGACGCTTGCTGATCCTCGGGCGAGGCCATCTAGGGGAAATATTGAGGATATAAACGCTGACCCAAAGAAGACAAGAACCAGCAACAGAGTCTCCACTTTTGGTAGTGTATATTTATAGAGGCCTGGCCACTTGTAGGCTTGACCCGATATGAGGTCCAGGCGTTTACAAGGCGACATGGCGACATGGCCACTGCTCAAAACCTGGGGCCACGCAAGTCCTCTCTTGTTTGGTACACCATCGTCATCTGCTCCATGGACAGCTATAATATGCCACCATGGCTGCGAGCCTTGCGTTTCCTCATCACTCTGCCCTTGTCGTCTGAGCACTGTCCCTTGCTCCTGAGTGCAAGGTTTCCGCTTGGACCCTGTGTGAACCTTATTGCCTTGGCATTGACCATTGTTTTCCTTCTTGACGCCCACCTCAGTAGGCAGCTATTAATCTGTCCTCCAGCGACCCCTGACCATGTCGGGATGTCCCGACCCGAACACGGTTGCCTGATGCGAGCATCGGATCCGGTGACAAACACGCCGACGGAGACCCACCAACCTACGGGTGAAACTTTTGTGCGTCTTGTCTTGCAGTAGTTTATCATTTTTAGTCACTACATGGTGCTATCCGCCTCCTATCAGGCTGTGTAGTTGAGTCACCGACATGTTCCAGGTTACTCCTAGAAACCTAATTTGACACGGGCGTGGTTTCTCTGACATTGGAAACAACTGTGTGGAAACTCAGCTCACGCCCTAGAAACTCTTGCTACATGGTAGTTTTCCAGTTATTTCTTATTTTTGAAAATTAGACCGTTGTTCTTCTTGAATCACTTCAACACATCTCTGAACATCTACCACTCAGCAAACATGAGCCCATCTTTGACGCCTCTTTCCTTCCAAGGTGCGAATGTCTGAATACTTGGCCAAGTAGACAGAAAGGTAACATTGACTAGACTACCTCCATCTCAACGCGCTGGTCTTTGAATGGGCAGACAGCTATGACCACAAGGTACCTGCCACAATATGCAAATTCCCTGCACGACACTGACGCGATGATGATAGGACTGGGATCGACTTCGCGGCATTCTCGCGCCAACGCTCCATGTAGACTACACCAAGATTGGCAAGAAGAAATGGGACGCCATATCCGCAGAGGAATTCATGGCCATGGTATCCAACGAGGACTTCCTCGGCGACCCCTGTGTAAAGACACAGCACTTGCTCGGCGCGACGTCGTGGGAGCGCGTGTCCGAAACCAAAGTCATTGGCCGTCATCAACTGCGAGCTGCTCATCAGGTCTACGACGCTCCAGACCTGAAGACGGTCAAACTCCGCGGCCACAGCCATGCCTCAAACGAGCACTACTATGTCAAGGTCGATGGGGTTTGGAAATTCGCAGGCTTGAAGCCGGAAGTGCTTTGGAACGAGCACGACTTTGAAAAGGTTTTCAAAGGGTCCTACTCGGCCTAGTAGATGGGTTTGTTTGTACAGAGCCTACCAATTGTTTAGAATAAAATCGGCTTCTCAGATGCTGGCTTGTATATTGCTGCCTGTGCACATTCGCCTCCTGACCTTGGCATTAAGCTCAAGTCGTCATTCTCATCACTTCAGTGACGGGTTCCCGTGGCATTTCGGACTTGGCTCGCCGTGGACGAGCGCAATCATTGCTGTCCCTTTGTCCCATCACGCAAACTGATTGGCTCCTTCACCGCTCGCCATGCAAGACATGTCCGGAGACGATGGATTCAAGAAAGCTTTGACATGATGGCTTGCCCATGGCAAGACGCTAGTTTCACAAGACGAACCGCTCTGAAACAAACGTAAACATGGCCAACACCCTGCGAATCTCGGTAATCCGGTCAGTGAAGAGTCCACATGTTTCACTCTTCCGGTTGCAATTTTAATTTGTCAATTCACACCATGGCTACATGGCAACCCCTAGTAAACAAATCTAGCCACTATACTCGACATGGAGACTTGGTTCATGTGCACGCCAAGCCACCATGCTACAGGCCCCTTTGCAAGCAGAGACAGCATCCAGACAGCACACAACGATGCTCACGCACATTTGTGCAATAAATCTCTAATCTAGGTGCTGGAGCCTCCAGTCAACAAAAGGACTTGGCCTGCAAAAGGTTAGCAACGCCGTGCACAAGATTAGAGGGCGGCCCATACGAACCATTGATCCATTCGCTGTCAGGGTGAGCGAGGAATGCAACCACTCGCGCAACGTCCTGGGGGACGGCAACTCTTTTGAGAGGGCAGAGGCTTGCCAGGCCATTCTCAATAGTGTCCACGGGCATGCCTTGGTAGCCGCCCGGTGCGTAGTGCCACGCGTTCCTGTGACAAATCAGCCATTGCCTCGCGAGCCTGTGACGCCCCTGCGGCTGCTTACTCGTCAAACATATCCGTCTTGATACCGCCGGGCGCAATGGCATTGACGGTGATTTGCTTGTGCCCGCAGTCGGTCGCAAAGCTGCGTGTAAACCCATCGACGGCGGCCTTGCTTCCGGCATACAGGGCGTGGTTTGGGACTCCCGACATGCCCGCCGCAACGGAAGAGGTCAGGATAATGCGGCCTCCCTTGCGAAGATGCACGTAGGCGTGCTGGGCGACAAAGAACTGCCCCCGGGCGTTCAGGTTGAAGACGCGGTCGTAGTCCTCCTCGGTCACCTGCTCCTCTGGTTTGAAGCTCTCCGTGCCCGAGTTGGACACGACAATGTCGAGGTGGCCAAAGTGTTCAAGCCCCTCCTTGAAGAGGCGCGAGATTTCAGGCACCTTGCTCACGTCGGCCTTGATTGCCACAGCCTTGCTGCCCGCCTTTGTAATCTCGTCGACAACCTCCAGCGCCGGCGCCTCGCTGCTGTTGTAGTTGACAATGACCGAGGCTCCGCGCCTGCCCAGCTCGACGGCAATGCCTCGTCCGAGGCCACGGCTGCCTCCAGTGATCAAGGCCACCTTGCCGGCAAGGGACTGGGGGGTATCCTGAGTTGAAGCCATGGTGACAAGTTTCCCGTGCGAGATACACAGGGATAAAAATATAATGTGGAAAAAGTAAAGTTCTTTGCTGACCAAGAACAAGACCTGCCACATGGCCAGCTTTATAAACCTCTGCTCCATTTTACCAGGTCCCTTGTGCATTGTCAAAGGTATCCCCCCGCGAAACTGAGCATGTCTGTAAAAACATTACCCACGGTCAAAGCGGAAACCTTGAATTGCCTCAGACACGGCATCTGCCATGAATATCCGACACCTGCACAGATAGATGGTATATCAAGGAGCGAGTCCACCATCAGTCGCCTGCATGGCCATACCGGAAGTGTCAAAGCGGCAACGGACAGACTGTGCAGACGCCGAATACCCAGACAGGGGTCTGAGCTGGTTATAGCCAAAGCGTTTTAAACTCTATCACATTCCATGACACTTTACACAGCCGTGTCGCGAGTTTCCGCTGCAGGGTTACATTGATACAAGGCCAAGGATTATGTCCCCTGTGGCGCATTGGTTCAGCGTCATGCCGCCCACCAAGATTGTCGGTTCGAGTCCGACTAGGGGCTCAACTTACCAGAGCTGGTCCCCTCTGCTAGTGAATTGAGCCAACCTGCTATAATCATTGTCCAATAATGGCCCAGAGCTGTAGGGTCATGACAAAAATAAGCCACATGTATAGCCGTATTATATAAAAGTCTGAAGCTTTGAAACTAGAGGGCAGGGGTGCTTTACGAATAGATTAACGTGAGCTAGTAATCTTCCTACACATAGGGGATTACGTGCTGGAATCCCTGCATGTAAGGATGTAGGGATCGATGTAGTTGAGGCTGAATTAAGCGTACGTAAGATTAAAGTTGTAAATCATGTGAGGAAAACAAAGTAGAGATAATATTCTATATGGTATATGATTCTTAGTTGATTCCATCCATCGCCGGCTTGGTCACGTGTACAGCCTCCTGTGTACTTGTCACGATTTGGAACGCAACAACATGGTGCCGCTAAGACAATGGTGACACTGGACTTTGGACTTGGTTGAATATATCTATCTACGGGGCCATTTCTTCATTGTTCATAGAGGTCTACCGCTGATGACCAGCGACTTTTAGGAAATTTGTATGTTTACAGGTTCCCCCTTTGACCGGGGGCATCAACACACACCGTATCTTCAGCTGGGATTGACATCCTCAAGGCGGCAAGGAGTCAGGCAGTAACTTTGACATGATGCTCTTTCTTTTGTCGTCGTTTGATGCTAGCTTATAGTGAGCCTCCTGGTGTCATGGTATTGACGGTGTCGCCGCGACAAGACCAATCCGACGGCAGCGCTCCTGACAAGCCCGGTCTCGTTGATAATTCTCTGCCAGACTCAGTTTCATCTGATGCAAACTTGGGCCGTTGTCCTCTTTTTCTCATCTGCCACGCCAACCAGGTATCTCGCCTGGATAACGCGAGTGATTCATGTACACAAGAGGCCGGTCGGACTTTGTCTCCAAGTAAACTAATACATCATATTTTCCCATTAAGAATATGTACACCAAACAACTTGAAATCCAACGCCAAAGCGCCATTGCTTCAAGCAAAAATGTCTCCTCCCACAGACTTAACCTCGAGACCCAGTTTGCTGGCCTTATGGCTACGCGAAGAAGTTGGTGCCTTTATTCCAAAGGCAAAGTACACACTGGACCGACAATTCTCCATGCCCCTTCCTCGTTGGTAAGCTACCTACCACAAAGCGCATCTCTATCTTGGCCTTATATTGTGTAGCAGGAATCACAACTTCTAAGTTGCATGTGCTTTTAAAAAAGCAAGTATTAAGATGACGTTAACTTAACATACAGAGACTTATCAGCTAGACAGCTCCAACTTTTAGAAAAGCGCATCAAATAGACGTAGCGGAATAATATAAAGAAGAAGCAGATCAATGCTCAGGTAGGTACTTGACGTCCCAATACATTCTCATTACTATCAAAAACCAGTCTGCTAGATCATGTATTTGATTACATTGCCTTTTCTTTGGAATCATGGTCATCCCAGAATATAAGGAAGCTTTTGGAGGTATTTTGTTACATGCGGCAACAACTTTCAAGAATGAAACAGCTAACTTGCGCCAGAATGTTTCCACATGCTCAAGCCGGGTGGCACTTTTGGCCTTGTAGTCTGGCACAGAGAACTCTGGAGCGACGATACTCTCTCTCAGCTGACCACAATCCTCGGATGAGCTGGTCGACGTCAGGGCACAAGGGCGCATGTCCGCTCCATGTTGCACCGTCGTGGCTTTGTTGACATTGACCTGCAGACGAAGAGCGAGATTGTTAACTTTAAGGATAAGTGCGAGATCTATCATGCTTTTATTGAATGGGTAACCGGCAGGTACTGGACAGAGAGGAAGAGAAAGGCGTGTCGGCCATTGATTAGGCCGGTTCTTAGTCGACTTTTGGCCCAGAAATATGAAAAGGAAAACCATATGCAATCGAAAAGGTTAACATCCTGGCCACGGTCAAGTCTCCATCGACCGAGGGGCCAACAAAGCATACTTCTTTTCTTTGGCGAGTATAGCTTCTTGTGCATCTTGGACCTATTTAGTCTGTCCCGTCTCATGGAGTATTTGAATCCATCCCATTTCGGTCCAGATTGTTTGACATGATCACGTAATACGCAGAGCGCACATCTAAGCTTTGATATTTAAGAAGATAGTTCATAGATACTTGAGAATTTTAATTTAGAAAAATAGTAATAGGATATTAGTTCTATAGTACATGCTCTTAAAATAAAAGCAATAACCCTATATGTATAATTCCTCTACAGCATTAAGACTTTCCACAAGAATAAAACAAATAGCTTCGCTATTACAATGCTTGATGTGCGCCACGAGTGCCCGAGCCCATGCACAAACTCAGAGATTGCCAACCAAGCAGATTAAATATACCCCCTGGCTATAGCCTCGTAAACTTTGCCCAAAATCTAGGCATCCCACGAGATCTAAGGGCACCACTCTTGACAGTTGTTAGAAGCATCATTGAGGCAGGTGCTGGTGCACGACATCTGTTCGGCAGGCCGACCGCTGCCACACATAGCCGGGCAGAGCAACATCTCATTTGTGTGGCAAGCATCCCAGCTTCCAAAGGGGCAGCCTTGGCGGATCTTGAGGTCGCTGATAGGGGCGGTGTGGGCGGTAGGGGCAGCTTGGACGGCCACAGCCAGAGCGACGATGTTGAGCTAGGCGCGGCGAAACGAATTAATACGGAGATACAGCGGAGCTAGAAACGGTAACTCACAAGGTTGAAGAAATGCATGTTGAAATTGTAACGATTGTCGTGGAACTTGACTAAGGAAGTTGACCTTGAAAAGATATATATATATATATATATAGAGAGAGAGAGAGAGAGAGAGATAAAGAGTGAGAGAATGAGTGAGAAAGAGTGAGAAAGAGTGAGAGAAGATGGAAATATGTTTAAATGCTTAGAGACACTTTTTCGTAAAGAATCATCGGCATCTCTTCCTCTTAAATACTTTTTATGACCTCGTGATGTATATTACGAATTATTTACTAATATCGTCGTGTTATTACGAGCCAAAGTTGAGATTAAACGTGGCTTGGGTTAAATTAAAGTTGCCTTTTATTCGGGGTGGCTGCTTACTGACGCCACTTGCCGCTTACAATAGACCTGTCAGAAGTGGGCCCCGGTAATGCCTCCCGATTTCCGGTTAACCAATCATATGGCAGAGTGGAGATGCATACACGGAATTCCAAGCAGGATATCTGAAAAGGTAAGTATAGAGTAGAGCAACTTTTTAAAGTACTTGTTGTTGTTGTTTATTTATACTGGCTACCCTATATAGACTGGTGTCTACCTAGGCTAGTATCCAGTACATTATTTGTTACCTTGGGGGAGGAAAACCCCCTTAGGGGGGGACTTTCCGTAGTGTTGCTACCTCCTCCGTGGCTTGGGTCTGCCCTTTGTGTAGAAATGTAGCTCCATAATGCTGGCCCTGCGTCTATGAGTTTTATCCTGGCCAAAGTATGGGTGTGTGCTGGGCATGGGGGGCGGTCGCTTCGGATTCACGCCAACCGCTTTTCTTCAAACTCCAACACGCCTCTCGTCAAGCTCCAACGCGCCTCCTAAGGTAGTCAGACCGGACCCTCCCTAGCTCGCACGGGGTCCCCACGGTCACGAGTCGTACCAGCGCTAACAATTAAACAGGGGTTATATTGTATAGATCGTATAAAAAGTGTTTTACTGTCATTTAGCCAAGGGGCAATACGCATTACGTACTAGGGGCTAAATAATAAGAACCGCACATATAATTTAGTAGTCAGGCAAGGCGCTTGCCTGAGTTTTGCGTATGAAATGCGGAACGGGGGCAAGCGAAGATGCAGTTCCGCAGGCTGCAGCTTCCCGCCTTGCCTACTTGAAACTAATCTAGTAGTGATGCCGACAAGGAATTTAAGGTACGTACCAAGTTAGTGATGCTATTAGCAGGCACGTTGTGATGTTCCGGCAGGTGGGCGTCGGGGTGTGGAAAGTGGGCAGCGCCGCAGGCAGGAGCCTGCTGTAAGCGGCCCCCAAAGGGAAATACACACAATGCCACTTTATGATCAATAAAAAATTAATTGTGATACTTAACACACTAATCTAGGAAAGATAGAGAGAGAGATGACAAAGAGAGAGAGATGACAAGGAGAGAGAGAGCATTAAGAGAGATAGCTTGGCTACCGCAGCCTTGCCTGAGCCCAAAGTCGGCATCCCGGGCTATTTTCAGGCAAAGCGGCGGTGAAATGCGGAACGAAGGCAAGTGAAGATGCAGTTCCGAAGGCTGCAGCTGCTCGCTTTGCCTATTTAAAATAAATCTAATCAGGCAAAGCGGCGCTTGCCTGAGTTTTGCGTGAAATGCGGAACGAAGGCGCGAAGATGCAGTTCCGCAGGCTGCAGCTGCCCGCTTTGCTTTTTTAAAATGAATCTAATAGTAAGGCCGACAACTTTTAGAATACTCATCAGCGATTAGTCAGAAATCGAATACTTATCGGCGATTAGATAACGAGGAATTTAAGGTATGTACCGAGTTAGTGATGCTTTTAGCAGGCGCGTTGTGGTGTTGCGGAAGGTAGGCAGCGCCGCAGGCAGCCCCCAGAGGGAAAAAACACACAGTGCCACTTCATGATCTATGGAAAATAAATCTTCAAATCGAGCCCTTCAATCAAGCCCTTCAATTCAAGCCCTTCAAATCGAGCAAATCGAGCCCTTCAAATCGAGCCCCCGGCAGGGCCCCCGGAGGGCCCCCGGAGGGGAAAAACACATAATACTACTTGATATTTAGCAAAAGAAATCTAAAATAGCCTGGCTACCGCCGCTTTGCCTGCGCCTAGGATACCGACGAAGTCGGCAGCATCCCAGGCTATTTCAACTCACAACACTCCTCTATAAATGCCAACGTCGTCCGATGAGGACATGCAGTGTGCATGTCAGATATTTTCTGCTCAGCGCGCGTTCTGGTGGCGCACTGGATTGGCGCTCGTCTCACTCCTGCACGTCGTAATCCTCACATATACAAGCAATGTGTGCCTGGTCCACCAAACACCCATACATGGCAGTCCAGAAATGGAGGAGTTCTAGTAACAAGATTAACTCTAGCTTGTCAGGTATCGCCCAACATTTACGAGCAAGTTACTTAGAATCTCTTGGTCATCCCCTTATGCTCCCGGAGCCTCCATATCGGCCCAGGCACTATCCTCTGAAGATAATAAGGGACGCCCTTTTCTTCCCTACCAGGACTCTCCGGCACTTCCTTTTCAAATCACATCCATAGGCTGACAATAATAGACCTTAGCTTAAGGCATTAACCATTATGTGCTATATATTAGAGCAACGTGCAGCAAATTAGGAGGATAAATACAGCTAAGCTACCGTAGCACTTTATGTAAAGTCTAGATTAACAGGTAGTCAATACAGCAGTGCATTCAATCCAATGGTGCATTCAATCTAGCAGTATAAAGCATCTACCTAGGTACCTAGGTAGGTACTTTCCCGTAGCTCATTCAGCGGTACCATAGTTCTGGGCACCTACCTACCTGGGTACTAGGTGCAAGTAGAAGTGTTGGTGATTTAGGGGGCAGTACTGAGAGAGTGATGTGGTCTACTATATACATCAACGGCTATACTCATTTCTTTTCATGGTAACTGAGCTTAGTTGTGGGTAGACTCTTGGTATTTTTGTCAAGACGTCAGTGGATGCTAGTAGCAGAGTGAGAGCCGGAGGTTAGCAGTGTGACAGCTACTCAAGAAAAACAATGCTTGTGGTATTGATCTCTGCCCCTCTTCTTCTGCAGCTGGGCCACCGCCCCCTTCTATATGTATATCTGCTTTCCTTTTGCTAAGTAGCGGTGAGGGCACTTCGTATTGCTTGCCTTTTCCCTCGCACTCTGCCTGGCCTGCTGTCTCTCTACCCGTGACCCTGACAATTTAGTCCTGAGATTTGTGCCGCCATCCACCCAATGGTTTCTCCCGAGGCCTCTGTACAATACATCAGCGTACGCAACAGGAGGACTTTGTCAGTCACTATAATCCTCTTTTTTTAGTGGTGATTAGTGGTCTCTAAGCTTTAAAATAGCCTGGGATGCTGCCGACTTCGTCGGCATCCTAGGCGCAGGCAAAGCTGTGGTAGCCAGGCTATCTCTGTATGTATCTCTCATTTAGACTTTTTCATTAATGATGAAGCAGTATTGTGTTTATTTTTCCTCCGGGAGCCCTGCCGGGGGCCGCTTGCAGCGGGCTCCTGCCTACGGCGCTGCCTACCTTCCTTAACACCACGACGCGCCTGGCACGTACCTTAAATTCCTCGTTATCTAATCGCAGATAAGTATTTAATTTCTGAATAATTACTAAAAAGTATTTAAAAAGTTATCAGCCTCGCTACTAGATCTAATATAAATAGGCAAAGCGGGCAGCTGTAGCCTGCGGAGCTGCATCTTCGCTTGCCCCCGTTACGCATTTCATACGCAAAACTCAGGCAAGCGCCGGTTTGCCTGATAAACTAGTAAAAAGACTGTTGCTCTTATATTTTACACTCATCTAGCCGCGGGTTACAGTAATGCTATTAAAAATAATCCCAAGGGGTTATGCTACGTGCTGAAATCCCTATACATAGGCATCTGGGAATTAACGTAGTCAAGGTTAAATTTATAACTATGTGACAAAGACAAAATATGGGTACTGTTCTGTGTTGTGTATGATCCTTGGTTGATTATCTGGATTGTTGTTAGGCGTCATGTCACGTGAGTGGCACCCCCTGTTTAGCCGCTCCCCCTCCTAGCTACGATCATCTTCACACACAGAGACCTGTTAGTTCATTGATCGCATTTGCATCTTGTGCGGCGAGCCTACTCGTGAAGATCCCATAATCGTCCATATTCACTCCGTGAGCCCCTTCTACCAATTTCGGTATCATCCCTCGAGCCTCTGTGGGATCGTTATACCACATGGAGGTCGGGTTCGACTATTTATACGCTGGTTCTGTCACGTGCGCTCTCCTGTGTACTTGCCACGCTTTGTATTATGACAGAATCCTTCTATATTGCCCATTTCTAAGGGAGGTTCCTTAGGAGTATATATCCTATAGATATACGCTTGAATCCTACGTAGGGCCTTAGGAATCTACTACCCTGCCATCAGATTAGATTCGGCGCGTATTCCCACACGTGACCTGTCGACATGTGATGTGTGCACGATTATCATGTGAATCGCGCCGTATAATCAAAATAGTGTACCTAATATACAAGGCTTTATATACTCTATACAATGAGGTATATATTTAATTTTATATATGGAAAATTAAACTTCTATTATTGTATTTTATCTATTGCTATGTGCGCCCCCAAGCACACATTGTGTGCAGTACGTGTGACAAATATCGGATAACATGGAGTGGGCCTGTGATTAAGTAATCTTAATCTGTGGAAAGATACAAAGGCATAGTACTCCGTACCTAGGTACTTAGTAGTTTGAGATGCTTAGGTACCAACCTGCCAAAGCTAGGATGGAGCCTAGATTAAAATCGAATAAGTAATATTGCAAGTCGAGGCATGCAAAGGTGTGAGCAGCATGATGAACCAATTGCTAAAACATGACAAGACCCGCCAATATAAGCAAGTGCTTTGATTCACTACCTAGGTACCTACAACACTGCACCACCCTGGGCTCCATTGTGCCCCACCAGGCTTCACTTCTCCAAGCGCAACCAAAGCCCGCGCCCTTGGAGTCTTCCTGGTCTCCTCTTGGGTTGCACTCAACACCGGCTTAGAGGTTTCAAACTCGCCTTTGACGACACCTTTAAATACCTACGCCGTTTTCATCGTCGTTGTTGCATTGCATCTCCTAATATTCTTTTCTCACTGATCCCTTGCGGACGACTGCCTACTTCCAGCGCCCCAATTCTTCGCGCGACCTAGCAGATCCAAGTCGTGGCCATCAAATCCGCCATCGCCGCACCCTTTACTCACGCTTCTCGACGCTCCAAAGCCGACGTACACGGCACGACAAACTCTCCAGTCCGTATATAAAGCGCGAACCGAACATCTCGCACCCTTGTTCTTCGACATCGGTCCAACAGGGGCCGGACTCTCTCATGATTTCTTCACCGGCCTGCCGTCAATAGGCCCCCTCCCCGACCTGGGCTCGTCCTCCGAGACCTTACACCTTGGCTACTGCCAGCACATCAACATGGACGGCCCTTCTGGTGTGCCGCCCCAGCAGCAGGAAGAGATGTCGCCTTCAATATTCGACCATGGTTCCAGGAGTGCCTCCCAACACTACGATACCGCCCCCGCCATTTGTCGGATATGTCGTGGAGAAGGAACTTCGGCCGAGCCGCTGTTCTACCCTTGCAAGTGCAGCGGCAGCATCAAATATGTTCACCAAGACTGTTTAATGGAATGGCTTTCGCACTCGCAGAAGAAATACTGCGAACTTTGCAAGACGTCGTTTCGCTTCACCAAACTATACGCGCCCGACATGCCACAGTCACTTCCCGTCCACATATTCATTGAGCACATGGCCAAATATCTTGTACGCAATGCACTTCTGTGGCTTCGTGCCGTTGTTACCATTAGCGTATGGGTATGTTGGCTACCTTACTTTATGAGAGTTGTTTGGGCTTTCATGTTTTGGGTTAGCGACGAGGGCCTGGGTGCTGGCCATTTCATGTCACCATCATCGGCGACCAAATCCATGGACCTCAACCCCATGGCTACCTGTGCCGCAAGCCCTCCACCTCCGTTACAGATCAACGCCACCTGTGCCGAAAAAATCACTTTTCTAAACAGCACAGCCAGATCACTACCGCCCACCCTGCTGAGCAACGTTGGTCTTCTGACGAACCTCACTCGCAGCGCGACGGTGAACCGCACCATCATTACAGTCATTGAGGGTCAAATCATCACCGTTCTGGTCATTGTGTGCTTCATCCTGGTGATCCTAGTTCGCGATTATGTCGTTCAACAACAGCCGGAAATCAATATGCGAGCGGCGTTTGCTGAGCAGGAAAACAACAACCCGCCACCCCCCGAGCTGCAGCCAGCACATCAAGAGATGGACGCCAACGACGAACCCGAATCTGACGGGTTGGGCTCGGACGATGAGACCCCAGATGCCGGCGCCCCATTGTTAGCGTCACTTGCACTTGCAACAGAAGCCAATGTAGATGTTGAAGAATCAACCCAGTCGCCAGACACAGACATGGACAGCAACAACAACAATAACACTGATGCTGGACAGGCTGGTTTGACCACGGAATCACCTGGGTTGCTGGCGCAAGGCGAAGTCGATGCAGATTTGGACAGTAGGGCCAGTGTCATCGATTTCCTGCGCGTACACCGACAAGCTGATGGCAACCTAGACAAGATTGTTCAAATTATTAAAGAGGAAGGACTCGAGGACAAGCTTGGTTATTGGGTGGATATTACTCGACGCTCCATGCAGGAACGAGAAATCACCCCAGAAGACTCCTCTGGCCCCTCCAACTCACAAGGCGCTGTTGAATCTGCAGCCTTGTTGTCTCCGCAGCTCGCTCGCGCTGAGCTCAGTGCTCAAGACCATTTCTCAAGTCCGACAGAGGGATTACCAAGTACACAAGAACAATCCAAGGGCAAGGAGAGGGAATGGTTCCCATTGTCCCCCGACTCATCACCTAGTCCTTTGACGTCGAGCCACAACGATGCTTTCGGTCCATCGCGGCCTCGCGCTCGATCTGACGGCCCTGTACCCAACACTGCGACAAACCCGTTGGCGAATAATAGCTGGACTTTCAACGACATTCCTACCGCATATGAGGAAGCCGAAGAATGGATGGCAACAGATCATGGCCCCGGCTTGACAGCAAAGAATCTGGCCTCTTGCGACGATATGGCAACAGGATACCGCAACCCCGATAGCCCCCCTCACTCCGATCATGCCGACGCCTCATCTACTGATCAACGCAGTGAAGTGTCCCGTGTAATCCAAGACGAGCCAGCTGTACCTGAACCAGCGCAGCCAGGATTGGTCGACCGTGTCGCCAACTTCATGTGGGGTAACCTCGATCAGCATCAAGAAGCCGACGAGGACCAACCAGAGGTTGTAGCTGGCGGGGACGACGGTGCGGACAATCCATGGGTCGATGAGCCTGTCGCTGAGCCTGCCGGAGCCAACGTGGATCCAAACGCAGGAGAGGTGGATGCCGCAGCAGCAGCAGCAGCAGCAGCAGCAGGCATGGATGCTGAAGCCATGGAAGACCTCGAGGATTTTGAGGGTGTGATGGAGCTCCTCGGCATGCGTGGCCCCATTGCCGGGTTGTTCCAAAACGCCATCTTCTGCTCCGTCCTGGTCTCTGTAACTATTTTCACTTGCATTTTTATCCCCTACAATATCGGACGCTTCTCCGTTTGGGTCATTGCCAATCCCGTCATGGTGGTTCGAATGTTCATGGGTCTTTCCAAAGTCATCCAAGATACCACCATGATGATTGGAGGGTTTTGCTCCTGGTGTGCACTGAACATTGTGGACATGTTTACCGGTGTCATTGGGGGTGCTATGGGTGCTCAGATCGTATCTGCAAGAAAGGCTTCTTGGGGCGTATGGACTGGGGCAGGCTCCCGAGTCGTGGAATATGCACTCATGGAGTTGCCTCTCAGTGCTTCCGAAGTACAAAACTTTTCAGCAATAAGTCATGAAGCCCTGAATACGGTCAAGGAAAACTTCGGCTGGGTGCTTTGCCAGGCTGGCAGTGGCCTGAAGAGTCTTGCTGCGCCCGACCTTGCTGCCCTGGTTGACGGGCGTCTCGTTGCTGTGGCTTCGACGGCTGTCCAGGCTACCACCTCCGCAATTAATAACATCACATCGTTGTCGTTGGATCCGAGCTCCTGGGTCATTGATCTTGGTGAGGCTACTGCAAAGGTGCCAGTGGATGTCAGTCTCGCACACTGGTCAGGCTTGGATCGGTTCTGGGCAATACTCATTGGATACATGACTGTCTTTGCAGTTGGGGCACTATATCTGAAGAGAGGTAGCCCCTTCTCACGGGGCGACATGATGCAGGCCTGGGAAGCTGGGGTTATCGACAGTCTGCACCAGGCAAGTGGCATCATCAAGGTCATTCTCATCATCAGCATCGAAATGCTAGTCTTTCCACTATACTGCGGGCTGCTGCTAGATGGCGCCTTGCTGCCTCTATTTGCTGACACGACGTTCAAATCGCGAATCCTGTTCACCTGCAACTATCCCCTCACGTCCATCTTTGTCCACTGGTTTGTGGGTACGGGCTACATGTTTCACTTTGCTCTCTTCGTTTCCATGTGTCGCAAGATCATGCGCCCTGGCGTGTTGTGTAAGTCGTTGCGTCTCATCGAGCTTGCTGCCCCTGTGAATCATTTACTGACAAGCGGTGGAAACAGATTTCATTCGAGATCCGGACGACCCCGAGTTCCACCCAGTACGGGATGTATTGGAGCGAAATTTAACAACTCAGCTACGCAAGATTCTCTTTTCGGCTTTTGTGTACGGCGCGCTGGTCATCGTCTGTCTTGGTGGTGTCGTCTGGGGCCTTTACTACACGATGCCCGGCGTCCTGCCCATCCATTATTCGTCCAACGAGCCGGTTCTGGAGTTCCCTGTGGATCTTCTATTCTACAACTTCCTCATGCCCCTCGCTGTCAAATTCTTCAAGCCCGGCGATGGCTTGCATGCAATGTACACCTGGTGGTTCCGGAAATGTGCCCGTGGCCTCCGAATGACGTACTTCTTGTTTGGCGAGCGACGCATCGACGAAGAAGGCAATCTTCAGCTCATTCCCGAATTACAGAGTCAAACTTCACCACACAATTCTTTCCTGCTTGAGCTTGATGAGCATAATACGGTTGTCCCCAAAACCTGGAGAGACACGTTTGAGGGCGGTGACGCCAAACCGAATACAGCCATATCAAAGCGAGAAATGAAGGACATGAGACACAAAAAGGCACACCTTGTCCACACCAATCAGCTGGAGAAGAATGGCAGATTTGTTCGTGCTCCAGCGTCCGACCGAGTAAAAATACCCAAGGGTCAAAAGGTCTTCCTCACAGTCTCGGAACGCAACCATCGCCAGGACGGCAATCCCGACAATGACTTGTACTCCACCCCGCAGTACCAACTCGTTTATGTGCCACCAAACTTCCGTGTCAGGGTCTTTTTGTTCATCCTCTTCATCTGGCTGTTTGCCGCTGTGACTGGGGTTAGCTTTACCATCGCGCCATTGGTGCTCGGGAGAACAATGTTCAAGATGCTACTTCCAGACCACATTCGCACCAACGACATTTACGCATTCAGTATCGGCATATATATTTTAGGTACCCTGGCATATACAGTTTTCCGCGTCCGTCGACTTACTGCCAGGTTCCGGGATATAACCTACAAAATCGGCAACGAGATCGCAGCTGGAAATAGCAGCATTCGCGTCATCAGTGGCCTGGCCCGTGGCGCCAAGCTTTTCTATGCCTATTTCTTTCTGGCAATCGTATTCCCCTTGGCGGTGTCGACGTTGATGGAACTCTACATCAGTATTCCTCTGCATAGCTACCTGAACCCACCAGTCCAACCGCAAAGCCAGAATCTTCTGTCGGGTCAAGGCGGTATTGCCGGGCGCCACAACATTCAAGTTATCCAATCATGGACTCTGGGGCTTCTTTACCTCAATTTGGCAACTAGAATGATTACGTCTCTCTTCCCAGACAGTCGCGCTGCCATGGCAGTGAGGTCTGTCATGCGGCGGGGTTATCTTAAGCCAGATGTTATTGTACTCACTAGGGCATTTATCGTTCCTGGAGTCGCTTTATCTATGCTCGCGATATTTGGTCCTCCCATAACGGCTAGCTTTTTGATGAAATCCGGCATGCTTCATCCCTCAAGATTATTGGACGGGGCAGTTGCCGCAGGCGACACTGCGAAGCTGTCTTTGGTGTATAGATATTCCTACCCGGCAGCTGTCGTGGCAGCGGTCATAATCAAGTACGTGATTGGCTTGACCCGGGTGTTCAACAGATGGACAGCAGGTGTTCGAGACGAGGCATACCTGATTGGAGAGCGGCTGCACAATTTTGGGGCTGCAACGGCAGGCTCTAGAAAAGCCCGGAGTGCATGGGGTGCTGCTGGCGGAGGGCGGCTTTAAAGCAAGGTTTACGTGTACATTATGTATACTACGTAAAGTAGTGACGTGACGGCTTTGATAGATGACAAAGCCGATACCACAGCGTGTCCGTCTTTGGTCTTAAGCGTCGGTGATTCAATATCCGTATAATATGAATCGATATTTTTAAAAGGATCGCTGAAGTGTTGTCTTGAAGCAGTCTCGCCTAAGAATAACTTGCCAAACAGGAATATGATGGCAGTGCTGTTGAGATGGTAAAGGAGCTACCCTGTACATTTCCAGATGGTGGTAAAAGAGCAACTGACTTGAGGGATCTTGACTACTTAAGTAGGTGTTGTTTTATTTGATGTACATACCTTACGGGGTGCTGTTTTTCTTTCTTTTTCCAGATTTGCTTTTCCCTCATGCATTGAGCCTTTTTACAGAATGCCAGCATGAGCGACGACCCCCTAAACAGCTGGAACCACCACACCAAAAAATCCCAGACAATGGACCCCCGTCCAGGGGTGTTTGAACCAATGACTTCCAAGGTTGTCAGGAATCAGAAGAATGGGCAGTATGCGCCCCTATGACAAGAGACAGAATATTTAGAAAATGCTGACGTACGGAGTAGTAGCTGTGTTATCGTCTATTCTTGGCAACCGCTCCATTTCATGTCAAGTGTTATTAACCAATCTCCTGATGTCTTGCGCACGGTCTCTTGGTGGGTGCGTTTATGCGTTTTCTCGTGTGCATGGGCATTAAGAATCCGACCAAGTGCGCCATGTTTGATCTTCATGTGATTATGCAACAGGTATTTGAATGCGTCCCCTCGGGACTAGGATTTCTTAGGGGTAAGAAGGGTAAGAAAAAAAGACAAAACGGATTACCACCTGTTGCTCCTAAGCACCTGGTCCGTCGTGGAAATGAATGATTCATGCACTTGTACCGTTGTGTCACGAGGCTCAGAGACTTGTGTGCATAGGAACAAAAAATCGTGCATGAGATTGGCCTTTTTGTTTCATGTCTCACAGAGCCCAAGCATGAAGTCTCACCACACAGCGACGCCTCTCAACGCTGCCGCGCCATTCATGGAAATTGAATTAATGAGTTTATTGGGGGTTCTGTCTTCAACGTGCAAGCCACAAGAACATTATCTCTTCTGTGTGTAATCCTATCTTATAGGCTAGTATACACGTGACGCTGCTCCGCTGTAACCACCTGTCCTTTCTTTGATAGCCTTGTTGCCCATGACGCCGAGCGCTAGTCCAAAACAAGCAAACATCCCAGGGCAGGTGCAGCTGTTGACATGTACCACCACTCGCCCAAGGCCCTGCCCCGCCCGGGTTAGGACCAGTCATTGGGCCCATTTCGCGTCAACAGACAATCGCTTCCGCCTACCTCCACGCAGTGGCCCGGCTTGCGCCAACAACATCCCCAAGGTAAGGCAGATAGAGATAGGTAAGTCTCGCTATCTGCTGGGAATAGCGGCGAAACGGACGCGCGACAGCTCCAGCAAGAAACCCTTGACCGTCTTGGACTTTTTGTGTCCGTTTTCGCCCCTGTATCGTTGGGCGCCGAAGACAGGGGAACCGCCAGGTCAGCCAACAGCAAACAAACCCTCCCCCCCTTTGGAGGCAAAAAGTTGGTGAGTAGTTGCACATCTCAGGGGACTGACAAGTTCACAACGAGCGCATGAGCGTCATGGAACTGACGATGCGTATGCTAGGATTAATCTTCATTCCGTCACGCACCTAATAAGCGACATTTTCATTGTTTCCTTCTCCATAGCTCATCTTCGCGCCTGCTTGCTCCTTGAGAGCCACACCGCCGCACCCAAGCCAGCGACTTCGAGGCAATACAACTTTCTTTTGTCTATGACTCCTATACTCTAAACCTAAGAAGAAGAAAAAATCACGCCAAGCACGCCCCTGTACCGAATTAATTTACCGAGATTTGAACAAAACGACCGCCTACCAAAGAAACTACCTAGGTACTGGCCCGCATGTGCCAAGTCAAGGAGCACCCGTTCGACATCTTGACACATAAGCACCATACACCACACCATGGCTGAGCCTCCTTCGTCGCCTCCTAGCGAGGCAGCCACGGCCGAGGATGCCCTCTCCTGGTACAAGTCGCAGTACGAAATGCTGGAATCCGAACTTGCAGAATTTCGAGAATCAAGTCGCGAACTCGAGCAGGAGCTGGAGAAGGATATTGAGCGGGCAGAGAAGCAGGAGCGAGCCCTACAAGAGAAGGTCGAAACACTGGGATTCGAGGTAGAAGAGTGGAAGGTAGGGTCTAGTGACTGATTTGTTGCGCATGGCGCCGCGCCGTTGGCGTAAGAAGCGATACTAACATTCGTTGATGCAGAGAAAATACAAGGAGTCCAAGACCGAAGCGAGCGCCGCGCAAAACTCCTTGGAAAGGGAGATCACCGCTCTTCGAGATGCGAATCGGTCGCTGCAGATGAAACTAAGAGATGCCGAGGTAGCCAACGACGACTTTGAGCGTCAAGCTCGCAATACCACATCGTCTTTGGAGGATATGGAATCCAAGTACAACCAGGCGATTGAGCGGGGTGTCATGATGGAGGAAGAGATCAAATCCGGCGAACAGGAACGAGAGAACCTGCGAATTGACTCGCAGCGACTTCGCGAAGAGCTTGCTGAGCTCAAGATCGAGGCAGAGCTGATGCAGGACAAGATCAAGAAGCAAGAATCGCGCCACCTCTCTACCATCTCCACCGACCTCTCCGTCTTGGGCTCGCCGACATTCGACAATCACGTCGAGGCTTCTCCAAACTCGACCGCCAGTTCACCGCTTGTTACCACACCACCCGAATCCAAGTCGCTCCCCGCGGCCGAACCGCTCTCCCGGGTACATGATCCTCCATCACCACCCATGTCTGATGCATCTGCGCCCATGGTCAACGCCACCCCAGCGACCAAGCCTGGTGGTGCAACGACTCGCAAATCTCGACTGCCCTCGATGGACCACAGTGCGACGCCAAAGCCACGTGTGAAGCCTGCCACTGTGAGACAAGGCCCTCGCATCTCTGGAGGAGCCTCCAGTCTCCGAACCCCGGCTTCGCGACCCTCGGCCAATCCAAGCTTGCCGAAGCACAAGATTCCTGCATCCAATTCACTTTCGCATATCCGATCTCTCACAGCCCAGATGCAACGTCTCGAGGCCAGGGTGCATTCCGCCAGATCCAAGTTGCCAGCGCCCACCTATACACCACCCCGTGCATCCCCCAGATCAATGGCCAACAATGGTACCAGCGTTCCGTCGACGGTTACGATCCGCTCTCGGAAAAGAACTGCGGGGTCCTCTGCATCATCCCTTGCTGGAGACGAAACAACACCCACCAACTTGCGTTCGTCAATGTCGTCACGACCTAGCCATGTACCGCGGCTCAGCACTTCGGGAGTAAGCAGATTGTCCTTTGGACCCCTGCCAAATCGAGCGCCAGAATCCGACGCCAGCCACAGCCGTCCGAGTTCCCGAGCTAGCATATCGTCCTATGCTCGGCCTGCGTCACGAACTGACATGGTACCACCACCCCGCCCCATGTCGCGGTCGTCTATATCTGGAGCACGGACGCCCTTGGGACGACCAAAGTCATCATTGAGCGGCTCAATGCACAGCCATTCTCAGAGCATGAGCCGGATAGAAATGGAAGAAGCGTACGAAGGGGAATTGCGCACGCCCAGCCGCCGCGGCACTTACTCGAAGCTTGAAATGGAGAGTGCCGTCAGTGGCATCCCCGTCCCCGGAAGCTCCATCCCCACGCCCGGCGCGAGACGACAAAGTGGCAGCGCCACTGCTGGTAGAAGGACAAGCACCGGCGTTGGCACTGCGCGGCCCGGCACGGCGAACAGCAGAAAACTAAGTGATTTGGGCGAGACCTACTAAAGCCTGTCACACAGTGCTTGATCAGCCCACACATGGGCTGCGTGGGTAGAGTGCTGGCGCCAATGCTCACTAGTTTGACCGTTTCTGCGATTCTATTTTTTAGTGATGAACTAGTTTACGACATGCGATAAGACAAAGCGATTCTAGTTGACGGCGATGCTTCTTGTTACGATGATTACGACCTTTGTTCAAGCACATAAGTTTCTGGGGTTTAGCATCCTTGCTGTTGCGCCATGGATGGTGCTAGAGTTGCAATGAGCGGTTTTTGGGCGACGACGCATTGCTGGCTACTTGGCCTGGCGGTTGGGAATTTGATGGCTGTGCAACACTGCCGCGGAGGCTTCGTCATTTGGAGACGGGATCCCTGTATTTAGGTTGAGGTCTATCAATGGGGGACGTGACACCTCTGTTAGTCGAGGTGGATTAGTACCATAATAATGAGCTGGAGATGAGAATACATATCATTCGAAAACAAATGTGCTGCATTGTTGTGGATGCTTCTGAGCCCCGTTGACAGTTGACAGTTGAAGCACTCCGTGATGACCATAATCATTCACACAATGATTGCTCCTCCTGACCACGCCTCGGTCCGGCTTCTACAATACGGATGACCATGGCCACTTGGCCTGTTGTTGATTGCAGAGCAAAGTCGCTACCAAGTCCAATACCTGGTCGACTGTGATTCTAGAATTATTTAAACGAAAGATGGCCAGAATACGAGCCGACCACAGCTGAAATGATGCAAATTCTACTCTTCATTACTGTGATTACAGAGAGTGTGGATACAAGATTGTGCAAAAGGCATGGCAGCCTTCTCTTTTACTGATCTACACGTGTATAAACTTTGCGTTGTGTTACTGACCGGCACACCTGTGAAAGCGCCGCTATCATAGGTTCATGTCCATCTGCGCTCAGACTGCCATGGCTCTGCCCTGCCTGGAGTTTGGCACAAAGTCGACTGGTCATTCAAGTAATGTGGAGTGCTACTTTATGAAGCGATCAAGATAGTTGCAAGCATTACAATGGCCTCTACATGAGCCGAGACGTCCGACTCTACTGTACGGAGTAAGCCAGTGAAGCTGGTTCGAACAGTCGCAAGACAAGACTGGAGAAATGACATAGTGCGGAGAACAGGACCCGGACAGGCGGAGCCAACAATGACCCGACCAGTCCCTTTTCGACTTCGGAGGTTTATGGACCCTGTGGGTCCCGGCGTTCTGTTCTGTTTTGTTTGGGTGTGCACTCTGGCTCTTCTTTCCGTTGGAACAAACAGATGTTGGGGATGTCTTCCTACCCAGGCAGGCATTTGGAGCGCTTGCATGCTGCCGCCAATACATGATACTTGATCGCATTCCTGTTGCAAGAGCTTGCGCACCGGAGGAACTTGCAGGCTGAGGGATTTGACCCGTGCGACATGTAGACCGTTCCCGTGGCGAGAATGACGGGCATTTGGGGAAGGGGGGGGGGGAGGAGCATCCCCAGGAAAAAAAAATTGCCCTCGCCCTGACTGGATGCGCTGAAAATTTTGGCATGGTGGGTGGGTGGGTGCTCAACAATTGGGGGACGGGCACTCTTGGTTCCTGTCCTGGCCAGTGGCCAATTTGGGGGCACCATGGCAACAACTCGCGCCGAGTGGTTGCGCCTGGTAGACGACTCCCATGAAATGTTCCGTCGTTGAAGAAAAGGGTTGGCGAGCGTTCATCACTGGCACGAGCATATCAAGTGCTGGATATATAGCTGGCGGCGTGCACCGTGCAGCGAGAGTTGCAGCGCCCACAGAGAGTTGTAGAACCGCACGAACCCCTTGAACGCTATTGAGAATGGAGCCAAACACAGCGTCCAGGATGCGACTCAACCCATCCTAGGCATGGACGAGGAGGACGGGGGCTAGTCGGAGTAAAGCTATGGATGGGTATTGGGGGTTGTGGATTGCCAACATTAAAGTAACAATGGCAGACCTGCATGGCACCACCACGTTGCTCACAGCCACGAACAAGTGCCGGGATGTCTACGTACTGCATGTAATTATGTATGTATTCTCGCCCCTCTCCGTTGAGACCAGCTATTACCTACTTTCTTAAAGTAGCTATGTAGCTGCCTGGCATCACCATGCCGTCACGGACTAAATCAAGGACCCTGTCGGGGCCCGGAACCCGAGTGCGCGCAAAGACGGACCGATGTCAACATGAGATTTACATCAGTCGGGGCAATGCGACCATCAGTCAAAGCTTGGTATTTGCCACCAGTGCTCTCATACTTTCAGTTATAATATTTCGAGGCGCAAGGTAATCGCACAAAGTCATATCTGATCCATGTGAGACGGCGTATATTCAGAATCTACCACCTTGTACGGAGTACTCCGTACTAGTAAGCATGTAAGCTTCGGCCGGAAACACAGCGGTCATCATTCTGTGCCACCAAGCGCTGAGTAAATGTGGCTCGGGGCTGACTTCCATGTAGTAAGACGCCAGGCGACTCCATTATGCGGTCGCTTCGGAGACACATTGCCTCTGCTGCTCGGATTCCATCTGACTTGGTTCTTGTCCGCATCGGTGCCCTCTTATTTTCAAAGACTTCTCTTGGCTAGATACTTGCCAACTACATTCATATACATCCTTCCCCAGTTGGCAGTCTTCTTGCCCGGTCAGTGCAAGTCGGTCACGATCAGTAGCAATACGACCGAGGCCTCGAAAGCGTCAACGCAACGACGGTGAGTAATAGCAAACCAACCCGAGCACTGGACCTGCTGTTAGTGAGGCTGCTGGCTTGCTGTTGCACTGTGCGTTGGCGGTTTGGGGTACTTGTTTGGGCGAGGGTGGATCATTCAGGGGAGCTGGACCTCACAGTGCCAATTTGAGCTTTGGCCACGCGCAAACAGGAGAAGGAGAGGAGGTGTAAGTAAAGCAAAGAATGGGCTTGGCCGGCTTGGAGCATTCATTTTTGGGCCCGTCAATGCTTTCTCTTGCTTCTCATTCGTGAACCACTTCACTGTTCATGGCAGGTCCTCGCCAACTGATTGCTCCAGGCACAAGCATGGCCAACATCCATACAGTGCTTTACTCATGAGGACCACACCACACCCCGGCTGGGCGGTAACAGTGGGGCCTGCAACGGAAGCAGATGCAGGGCGGCGACGCTGGCATTTGGGGCCCAGCGCCAGCAGCCGCTCCCAAGCTTTTCTCAAGTTGGCTAATCAGTGTATCTTTGATTGACCCCAACAGATTGACGACGCATCGGCAAGCGCAAAAAAAGATCCCCGTTGTCCCGGCCGGCGTCTGGCGCACCTCCACCAACAATTCAGGACCACCTTAAATCTTGCGTCTTCGTTTCTCTACCTCTGGGATCCTGTTCGCTGGTAATTCCTCCCCTCTTCCCAGCTACTTCCTCCTCCGCTGCCCCGATCCTGACCTACTCCTCCCAAAAGTCGCTGGTTTTAATCTTTGACCATTCTTCTCAGTTGTTCCTTCTCGAAGCTCCTCCTCCTCGAGAATCGAATATACTTGGGCTAGTCCCTTTTCCCCCCGTCTGCGCCAGAAGCCCCCGACACTTAACGAGCTTGTCGTCTTGATTCCTCCCCTGACGACCGCTTCTTTTCTTCGTCCTTTCAGCTTTTTAATTGCTAGCGTCTTTTGCAAGGCAAGGATTCTTGTCACCAAGCAGATATCCTCCTCACGTCTGTTTGCCGTACATCCGCCCGAGCGAATCGAAACACCTGACGGATCAACACCTCGAGACGGTTCCGTTTTCATCGTTTCATGACGGATTGAAGGCTTTGCATCTGCCCAGCCCTCCAGTCCTCATCGAGGCGTTGACTTGTAACACTTCTAAAGCTCCTAATCGAAGCCACCCACATCCTACAACCATCATGCCCGACACCTCAGGAGCCAACGGCCGGACTGTGCCCGTTGTTAATGGCAAAGCCAGTTACGCCGAAAAGCATAATATCGCAGATCACTTCATTGGAGGCAGCAGATTGGAAAATGCGGCCCCGAGTAAAGTGAAGGATTTCGTTGCCCAACACGATGGACACACTGTTATTACCAATGTAAGTGAATCGAAGCCGCGCATTGTGAAATTGTGGTTTCAAGGTCCCCCCTTTTTCGAGGGGAGAGGAGGGAAGCCAATTTGCATTTGTTGAGGGCTATGTGGTCCAATGCGTCTTTGATGAAGGGCGCAGAGTTCTCGAGCCATGTCATGGTCACGGAGCGCTAATGGAGCGATTGCAATAGGTTTTGATTGCCAACAATGGTATCGCCGCCGTCAAAGAGATTCGATCCGTCCGAAAATGGGCCTACGAAACGTTTGGCGACGAGAGAGCCATTCACTTTACTGTCATGGCCACACCCGAAGATTTGCAGGCCAACGCAGATTACATTCGAATGGCTGACCACTACGTCGAAGTTCCTGGTGGCACCAACAACCATAATTACGCCAATGTTGAGCTGATTGTGGACATTGCTGAGCGTATGAATGTTCATGCTGTCTGGGCCGGCTGGGGTCATGCCTCTGAGAACCCCAAGCTCCCAGAATCGCTAGCGGCCTCACCAAAAAAGATTGTCTTCATTGGTCCTCCAGGATCTGCAATGCGATCGCTTGGCGACAAGATCTCCTCCACAATTGTCGCCCAGCACGCTGCAGTTCCCTGTATTCCCTGGTCGGGTACTGGTGTCAACGCTGTCGATATCGACAAAAATGGTATTGTGACAGTCTCGGAAGACGTCTATGCCAAGGGCTGTGTGACCTCATGGCAAGAAGGTCTTGAAAAGGCCAAGGAAATTGGTTTCCCTGTCATGATCAAGGCCTCTGAAGGCGGTGGTGGCAAGGGTATTCGAAAGGCTCTGAGCGAGGACGGCTTCGAGGCACTGTACAAGGCCGCCGCCAGCGAAATCCCCGGCTCGCCGATTTTCATCATGAAGCTGGCTGGCAATGCTAGACATTTGGAAGTCCAGTTGCTTGCTGACCAGTATGGCAACAACATCTCTCTTTTCGGCAGAGACTGTTCCGTTCAGCGACGACACCAGAAGATTATCGAGGAGGCCCCCGTAACCATTGCCAAAGCCGACACATTCAAGGCCATGGAGGATGCGGCTGTCCGATTGGGCAAGCTCGTCGGTTACGTCTCTGCCGGTACTGTGGAATATCTGTACTCGCACGCCGACGACAAGTTTTACTTCTTGGAACTCAACCCTCGTCTTCAGGTCGAGCATCCCACCACTGAAATGGTCAGCGGTGTTAACTTACCCGCTGCCCAGCTCCAGATTGCCATGGGTCTGCCGCTGCACCGCATCCGCGACATTCGACTCCTCTACGGAGTTGACCCCAAGACGTCCAACGAAATTGATTTCGAGTTCAAGAACGAGGGCACTGCTCAGGTCCAACGCCGACCGACTCCCACTGGCCACACCACTGCCTGCCGTATCACCTCGGAAGATCCCGGCGAGGGCTTCAAGCCTTCCAATGGTGTCATGCACGAGCTCAACTTCCGTAGCAGCTCAAATGTCTGGGGTTACTTCTCCGTGGGTACTCAGGGCGGCATTCACAGCTACTCTGATAGTCAGTTCGGTCATATTTTCGCATATGGCGAGAACCGACAGGCTTCTCGCAAGCACATGGTTGTTGCGCTCAAGGAGCTGAGCATTCGTGGTGATTTCAAGACTACGGTTGAGTATCTCATCAAGTTGCTCGAAACCGAAGCCTTTGAGGACAACACCATCTCCACTGGCTGGCTTGACGAGCTCATCTCTAAGCGTCTCACTGCCGAGCGACCCGACACCATGTTGGCCGTCGTCTGTGGTGCCATTACCAAGGCTCACATTGCCAGTGAAGCCTGCATGGCAGAGTACCGTGCTGGTCTGGAGAAGGGTCAGGTTCCGTCCAAGGAGATCCTGAAGACCGTCTTCACCATTGACTTCATTTACGAGGGTTTCCGATACAAGTTCACCGCCACTCGCGCCAGTGCCGATAGCTACCACCTCTTCATCAACGGATCCAAATGCACCGTGGGCGTTCGTGCCCTCAGCGACGGTGGCTTGCTCATCTTGCTCGATGGTCACAGCCACAATGTCTATTGGAAAGAGGAAGTTGGCGCCACGCGTCTATCCGTTGACAGCAAGACTTGCTTGCTCGAGCAGGAGAACGACCCCACCCAACTCCGAACGCCCAGTCCGGGTAAGCTTGTCCAGTACGCTGTTGAGAATGGTGCCCATGTCAAGGCTGGGCAAACCTACGCTGAGGTTGAGGTCATGAAGATGTACATGCCCTTGGTTGCCCAGGAGGACGGCATTGTTCAGCTCATCAAGCAGCCCGGTGCTACTCTTGAGGCCGGTGACATTTTGGGTATCCTCGCACTGGATGACCCAAGCAGGGTCAAACAAGCCCAGGCTTTTGTCGACAAACTCCCTCCCTATGGCGAGCACGTGGTCGTCGGTTCCAAGCCAGCTCAGCGCTTCTCCGTTCTGCGGTCCATCATGTTTAATATCTTGAACGGATATGACAACTCGGTCGTCATGGCTTCTGCTCTCAAGGAGCTCATCGAAGTCCTCAGAAACCCTGAGCTGCCCTACAGCGAGTGGAATGCCCAATTTTCAGCTTTACACGCCCGCATGCCCCAGAAGCTGGATTCTCAGTTTACCCAAATCGTTGAGCGTGCCAAGTCTCGCCACGGAGAGTTTCCTGCCAAGGCTCTTCAGAAGGCCTTTCACAAGTTCCTCGAGGAGAGTCTCCCTGCGAATGATGCTGAAACCTTGAGGGTTACTCTGGCTCCCCTGACGGAGGTGCTTGATGCTTACGCAGATGGCTCCAAAGTCCACGAGCTCAGCTTCATCCAGTCCTTGATCGACACGTATGTCGATGTTGAGAAGTTGTTCCTCAGCCAAGCTCAGGAGGATAGTGTTATTCTCAGGCTCCGTGACCAGAACAAGGACAACCTTGCCAAGGTTGTACAGACCGTTCTTTCGCATAGCCATGTCAGCGCAAAGAGCTCTCTAATCCTCGCCATTCTTGATGAGTACCGCCCCAACAAGCCCAACGTTGGCAACATCAGCAAGTATTTGCGCGACCCTTTGCGAAAGCTGACTGAGCTTTCATCTCGCCCTACCTCCAAGGTGTCACTCAAGGCTCGTGAGATCATGATCCAGTGCTCTCTCCCCTCGCTCGAGGAGCGCACGGCTCAGATGGAACACATCCTGCGATCCTCTGTCATCGAATCTCGATACGGAGAGAGTGGCTGGGATCATCGTGAGCCCAACCTCGACGTAATCAAGGAAGTTGTTGACTCCAAGTACACTGTCTTTGATGTGATTCCCCTGTTCTTTGGCCATGAAGACCCCTGGGTGGGACTGGCTGCTCTGGAAGTCTATGTCCGCCGTGCTTATCGTGCTTACATCCTCCAGAAGATTGACTACCACAACGACGAGACCGACTCGCCCCAGTTTGTCTCTTGGGATTTCCAGCTGCGCAAGATTGGACAGTCCGAATTTGGTCTCCCTCTTCAGTCGGCCGCCCCCTCTACCCCAGGCACCCCTGGCGTACAGGATATGAATGTCAAGCGCATCTATTCCATCAGTGACATGTCATACCTGACCAGCAAGTGGGACGAGGAACCGAGCCGCAAGGGCATCATTGTTCCTTGCAAGTACCTTGACGAAGCTGAGGAACTTCTTCAGAAGGCTCTCGAAACGCTTGCCTTCCACAATAAGCAGAACCGCCAACAAAATGCTGCCACCATCCTCAACGAGCTCAACGGCAAACGCAAGCCTCTGAATGCCATTCAAAAGGATGCTAAAACGGATGATGAGCTTTCCGCCGTCATCAACGTTGCCGTTCGCGACGCCGAGAGCAACGACGACAAGGAGGTGATGGCTCGTATTCAACCCATTGTCGAACAGTTCCGAAGCGAGCTCCTTGCCCGTGGTGTGCGTCGTCTGACGTTTATTTGCGGCCACGGAGACGGTTCTTACCCTGGCTACTTCACCTTCCGTGGTCCTGGTTATTTGGAAGACGACAGCATCCGTCACACCGAGCCTGCTCTGGCCTTCCAGCTCGAGTTGGGACGTCTTGCTAAATTCCACATCAAACCCGTATTCACCGAGAACAAGAACATACACATTTACGAGGCTGTTGGAAAATCCATTGACACTGACAAGCGATACTTTACACGCGCTGTCATCCGACCCGGTCGTCTTCGTGACGAAATTCCCACGGCGGAATATCTCATTTCTGAGGCTGATCGCGTCATCAATGATATCTTTGACGCCCTCGAGATTATTGGCAACAACTCGTCCGATCTTAACCATATTTTCATGAATTTCACGCCTGTGTTCCAGCTAGACCCCAAGGCTGTTGAGCAGAGCCTCCAAGGCTTCCTGGACCGCTTCGGCGCCCGTGGATGGCGACTGCGTGTTGCCCAAGTCGAAATCCGTATCATCTGCACCGACCCCAACACCAGCACCCCCTACCCTCTCCGCGTTGTTATCACCAACACCTCCGGCTACGTCGTAGATGTCGACATGTATGCCGAGCGCAAGTCGGAGAAGGGCGAGTGGGTGTTCCACAGCATCGGTGGTACCAGCGAAAAGGGTTCTCTGCACCTGCTTCCTGTCAACACGCCGTATGCCACCAAGAACGCCCTGCAGCCCAAGCGATACAAGGCTCATCTGATGGGAACTCAGTACGTCTATGACTTCCCCGAGCTCTTCCGTCAGGCCATCCAGAACACCTGGGTCAAGGCTGTCAAAGACCAGCCCGCCCTGGCTTCCCAACAGCCCAAGGTCGGCGAGTGCGTCTCGTACACGGAGCTTGTTCTCGATGACAAGGACAACCTTCAGGAAGTCAACCGTGAGCCTGGTACCAATGCTTGCGGTATGGTTGGTTGGATCTTCAAGGCTCGCACGCCCGAGTACCCCACTGGCCGCCGATTCATTGTCGTCGCCAACGACATCACCTACAACATTGGTTCTTTTGGGCCCAAGGAAGATAACTTCTTCAACAAGTGCACCGAGTTGGCTCGCAAGCTGGGCATTCCCCGCATCTACCTCTCTGCAAACTCTGGCGCCCGCCTGGGCCTTGCCAATGAACTGATGCCTTTCTTCAAGGTCGCCTGGAATGATCCCGCCAAACAAGACGCTGGCTTCCGCTACCTCTACTTGGACGACAAGACCAGAGAGAATTTCAAGGATGAGGTTATCACTGAAGAGGTTACTGAGGATGGTGAGAAGCGTCACAAGATTGTCACCATTATTGGACGTGAGGAGGGCCTTGGTGTGGAATGCCTGAGAGGATCCGGTCTCATTGCTGGTGCCACCAGCCGTGCTTACAATGACATTTTCACCGTAACCCTGGTTACCTGCCGATCAGTCGGTAAGTTTTTTCTCGAGCTGTCTGTGAATCACACTTTCATGTCGGACTAACATCGTTGTAGGTATCGGTGCCTATCTGGTTCGTCTTGGACAGCGTGCTGTCCAGATCGAAGGCCAGCCCATCATCCTGACCGGTGCTCCCGCCCTCAACAATCTGCTTGGCCGTGAGGTTTATACCTCCAACCTGCAACTTGGTGGCACTCAGATCATGTACCGCAATGGTGTCTCTCACATGACTGCCAACGACGATTTTGCCGGTGTCTCGCGCATTGTTGAGTGGATGTCATTTGTCCCCGAGAAACGCAATGGCCCCATCCCCGTCAGCCCCAGCTCTGACTCTTGGGATCGCGATGTTGTGTACTGCCCTCCCCAGAAGCAAGCGTTTGATGTTCGCTGGATGATATCCGGCAAGCGTGATGAGGATGGCAGCTTCCAAAGCGGCTTGTTTGACAAGGACTCCTTTGTCGAGACTCTAGGAGGATGGGCCCGAACCGTTGTTGTCGGTCGTGCCCGCCTTGGCGGCATTCCCATGGGTGTCATTGCAGTCGAGACTCGCACCGTCGAGAACATTACACCTGCCGACCCTGCCAACCCCGACTCCATTGAGCAGGTCAGCAATGAGGCTGGTGGTGTCTGGTACCCCAACTCGGCCTTCAAGACTGCCCAGGCCATCAACGACTTCAACTATGGTGAACAGTTGCCACTGATGATCCTGGCCAACTGGAGAGGTTTCTCGGGCGGCCAGCGAGACATGTACAATGAAGTTCTCAAGTACGGCTCCTTCATCGTTGATGCCCTTGTCAAATTCGAGCAGCCCATCTTTGTGTATATTCCGCCATTTGGCGAGCTTCGTGGTGGATCATGGGTAGTCGTTGACCCCACCATCAATCCCATTGCCATGGAGATGTACGCCGATGTCGAGGCCCGCGGCGGTGTCCTGGAGCCCGAGGGTATCATTGGAATCAAGTACCGCAAGGAGAAGCAGCTTGAAACCATGGCTCGCATGGACCCCACCTATGCCAACCTGAAGAAGCAGCTCGACAACAAGAGCTTGACTTCGGAGGAAGCGGCTGAGATCAAGAAGAAGGTGGTGGCTCGCGAGAAGGAGCTGCTGCCCGTCTACGCCCAGATTGCTGTGCAGTTTGCCGATCTGCACGACCGCGCTGGACGTATGAAGGCCAAGGGCACAATCCGCGACTCATTGGAATGGGTCAATGCCCGCCGATACTTTTACTGGCGTCTGCGTCGCCGTCTCAACGAGGAGTACATTCTCCGACGCATGAATACCAGTGTTTTGTCGTCATCTGCCGACTCAAGCTTGTCCAAGGCGACCGACGTGCGAGCCCGCCATCTCCACCTGCTTAAGAGTTGGTCAAGCATCGTCGGCTTCGACACAAGCGACCGAGAAGTTGCCGAGTGGTATGAAAAGGAGAGAAAGACTATTGGAGAAAGGGTTGATGCCCTCAAGGCGGAGACGCTTGCTGCTGAAGTTGCAGAGGTTGTTCGCACCCAGAAGGCTGCCGGATGGAAGGGAGTTCGCGAGGTACTTCGAGTCATGCCCGTTGAGGAGCGGGACGCGATTCTCAAGTATCTCAAGGAGTAAAGTTGGAGGAACCAAGGGTGCAGTGTGATGGAACCGGCAGGATAATGTTTGGAGGAGCATTGTCCTTGTGGTCCATTTCCCACGTTGGTTTCCCCTCGTGGCTGAAGTCATTGCATATACATAGAAAGGAAGTGTACGATTTGTTTTTTGGCGTTGGGATGCTGCCACTATATTAATAGATATGCCATGGCTACGAAGGATGTTGTAATATTTTGCTCATTACGGTGACTGGTGTTTGTGACCAACAGCAAGCTGGAGTAAAGTCTTGTAATGCTCCAATAACTTATACTAGCCATGCGAGGTCTATAAATACATGTTGTTGGTACAGTGTTGTTTTTAATATACAGTAGCTGCTCCTGGCCGAAATGCTCGAGCCACCTTGTCGTGCGCACTGCGAAATGGCCCATTCTACCGTCGTGTTGTCGTTTACCCGGCCAAGAGGAGTTGTTTGCAGTTGGCAACGTCCAAAGATGGCCGCGGCGCCGTATTCCCAGCGCCTCGATCCTTGATTCACCCAGAGACCCTCGTGTTAAGCTGCAACCCGTGCCAGCCCCTCATGACATCGCCCAGGGCGGCGTTGACCATGCGCTGCTGCTTGAGCATGGTGGCGCCCTTGAAGACGGGCGAGGCAATGTCGATGGCGTACATGCTGCCGCAGCCGCCCGAGACATCGCGCACCAGGAGCTCTGTGGGCTGGAGCTTCTCGCGGAGCAGCTCGGCGATTGCGGATTCGGCTGCCGTCATGGATGGTTGTTCCTGGGAGGGAGACGGCGAGGTTTGCGAGTAGAGCCGTCTCGGTGCCAAGGTTGCCGCCGCCCTGGGAGAAAGCTGGGGCATTGGGTGGCGCAGTTGCCTCGGGGGCAGGCGTGTCGCAAGGCGGCGCACGGCTGCGCGGCACGACTGGCAGATCATGGCTTGTCGGTGCGGCGATTTGGCCTTGCTGCTCGAGGATGTATCGTCCTGAAGGCAACATTTGACGGTTTGGCGAGTTGTAAGCGAGTGGGAGTTGGGCCATTATTCAGCGGGCCGGGGATTTGCCGGGGCGGGATTCCGAGCATTCGCACTACGCCAAACGTTTGTTCCGGTTTTCACCTCCAGGGAGAGGGCGCAAATTGCTCAATCGTCGGTTCTTGCTGACGGAAATGTGCCTTGAATTTACGTGCTTTATAACCGCTTCAATACCGAATCTTGACATTCTGTCAGAGTGCGTCATTCCACGAGGCTGGAACACCCTCGCTCATTGACATGCTCTTCACTCAGTTCAATGCCGCGATTCACTTGACCCCGTATAAAAATGAGAGTGAGAATCCCTCAGACTAAACTAATAAGAGGCATTGTCCAAGCATCGCGGTATGCGGCTTCATCTGATACAATGCCTTCGTATTCTCAAGTGTGCAATTCAGAGCACGTCCAACGGACGGCAATGCCTGGCAAATAACAGCAGATGCACGGCCGCCTCGGCCACGGCACGAGTGCCTTCTCATCGGAGCTACGCTAGCATCACTCCATCGCTACTCGTCACGCACAACGCCGTTCTTGCAGAGCCCAGAAAGCCGTCCACCCAGTCGATAGAAACGCCTCATCGGATTACTCGGCCAAAACTTGGGACACTCACTTCCGCGCGGTCGGTATCATGGTGGGGTTGCCAATGTAGTGCATATCCAGAATGATGGAGCCATGAAATGCGGCTGGTTAGCTTTGCCTTTCCATTTCCCATTCATGCGCTCAAGTCCAACAGAGACTTGACATTGGCGCCAGCTGGCTGCTGTTGCCAGCATTGATCCAGCAGAGCCATCATTGCTGACCGTCGCTTCATCGGTTTAAAGCCATGTCGAGATAAAATCGGCACCGGGTTTAGGAGGATAAATATTCCGATATATTTAGGTCGGGTATCGGCCTATTCTACAAGCGCTGCCTCTTAATTACAATGTCGGGTTTCTCTTCTCACAAGACCGTGGTTGTTTGTATTCCTTGAAGGGCTATCGGCAATACAGCTTAGGCAGCGTTCCCGTCACGGCTGAACAGCTTCAGTATATCGTCTGCGCCACAGCTCGCCGCAACATCTAGCGCCGTCTTGTGCTCAGTATCCTCCGCGGCGGGGTCCACGCCCTTGCTTATTAGGAACCTTGCCCTCAGGACCCTTCTTTCCGGCACGTTAGAGCTATAGCCCGCCACGGCAATATGCAACAGCGTCTCGCCCTTGTTGTTCCTGACCAGCCAGTCGACGCCACTCGCGGCCAAGAGTTCAAGCGCGGCCGTCTCCCGTTTCGCCTTGTCCTCGGGCGTCTTATCGGGGGGTATGCAGAACCCTCCGCCGTGGCGCATGTAACTGAAGACGGGCGTCTCGCCCGCCTTGTTGACGGCGTTGATATCTACGCCCGGAAGCGGGAGGAGCTTGTCCAAGACGATGCGCCCCGTACCATCGACCGTGTTGGTGGCCTTGTTCACGCTAAAGGCTATTTTCAGCAGCATGTGCAACGGCGTGTTCCCGTCCTTGTCGGTCACGGTGGCGTCTGCCCCTTCGTCAAGCAGAATGTCTACATCCTCGGTGCCCACCCGGGAGAGACCAGCCATCGCCATGTGGAAAGCTGTGGTGCCAGACTTGTCGCGCTCGTTGATGAGCTCCGGCACGGAAGAGGCCACTTGCCGGATCATCTCAAAGTCGGCCTTGTGTTGGTTGACGCTGACGAGATGGTGGAGCGCGTTGCGACCTTCGTTGTCCCTGGCATAGAGATCTGCGCCCAGGGAAAGCAAAATTGCCGCCGGAGTGGGCTTTGCGTCGGTCCGGCAGTACGTCATCTCGCCATCTGCGTCTTCCTTGAACTCCTTCTCCAAGGGATAGCGACAGGCCATGTGGAAGAGTGTGACACCTCGTGCGTCTATGCGGTCGGGGTTGAGACCCATGATATCTTTCTCGAGAACGAGGCGAAGGAGGCGCAGCGGCATGCCCTCCCGCTCACAGAAGAGCTGATGAAGCAGAGTGGATTTCTCGTACGCCGCTAAGAGATTAGCACCGTGCTTCAGTAATGATTCTGCCATCTTTGCCTTGGTCGAGACATCGTCTCGCAACTCAAAGCATGTCAGGGCGTGATGTAATGGGAATTTTTCCTCATCCCGGAGCTCGAGTTTCCCAAAATGACGCCCATCCTCAAACTCCTCCTTGTCCGGCATCTTGCGCCCATTCGGGTCCGCGCCCGCCACCAAAAGGGTCTCAAGCACATCAGCATTCTTCTGGCTAGTGGCTACGATCAGATGCTGCGACGACACCTTTACTCGGCGCCTCAGCAGCATCGCGTAAATCTCTGGATCACGGACAGCTCGCTCGGAGCACGACACGCCACAGTCATCAGCAGACGCAACATCCGCGCCGTGGTCGAGAAGCACCTCAACCGTGCGGGGGCTGACGGACAACTTTGCATGCGCGAGTCTATCCAACAGTGCATTGAGTGGCGACAAACCCCTTCCATCCCGCACGTTGATGTCTGCGCCATGGGCTACAAGATACGGGATGCCTTGAGCGACCTGCCACCAATGCCCGCCCAGGACCAGCGTGTGCAGCGCAGAGCTTCGGGTCACGCCTTGAACGAAGCTGGACAAGGCCACGTCGCTGACAAGGTTGACGTTGACGTCGAATTGCTCTACAAGCACTCTGAGAGCCTCCATGTTTGGCATATTTCGCCGACAGGCGGTAAAGAGGAGGGACTCGATGGCGCAGGGGTCGATCCTAGCCTCTTTTTGGGTCTTTGCCACCCACCCTGCATCGTCAAGCTTGGCGATGGCTTCACGCGACGCCATCTTGCGAAAGAGTGACACGTATCCATCAGCAAGGAGATACTGTAAAATTGTACAGCCTTGGCAGTCGTCCTGGACGATCTGTAGACAGTCCTCGGGCGACAATCTCTCCGCAACAACATCAAAGAGGCGCGACGCCATTGCTTGACCAAATTCCTTGGCTGTGAGTGGCCTGTCTTTGGCCTCCTGTTTGAAAGCTTGCCGAAGCTCACTTCTAGGATTTAGGAGAGCCGTCACGGCGTCGGGTACGTCGAGACGCCCCTCCATGCCCAACTCCTCTCTTAGTCGCAGGAGGCACTCGAGGGTATATGCCGCCTTTTTATTCGAGGCTTCCTCGATGGCTTCATTTATATGCTTCCGCATCCACACGGTATGCTTTGCCAACATTTCAAGGATTTCATCGATCCGCTCTGAAGGCCTCGGACCCGGCTGTGGCGCCATACGGAACTTGTCCTCCAAGGTAACGCTACCGACATCTCTTGGATCACTTTTTCGACCAGTAGGTCCCTTGGGCCAGTTCTCGGCCTCTTGTTCGAATTCAACGCAGCCTTGAAGAGCAGAGTCTTGATACGAGGCGACCTCCACCACCATGCCTGCATCAAGCAGAAGCCGTACACTCTCCGGCCGGCCCGAAGCACAGGCGTAGAACAGCGGTGAGCGAGCATGGCGGGTGCTCGCGCTGATGGCAGACGATAAGCCGTCGACCGTGACGCGCGGGATTATGACCTCTAGCATCAGACCGAGGATGTTGACCTGTCTGGCTCGAGCAGCTAAATGCAGCGCGGTAAGTCCTTCTTTGGTTGCCTTGAGCGGATCAGCACCTCTCTCAAGCAGCCGCCGTGCCTGATACTCGGAGAATGTCGACGCCGAGTGCAGCGCTGTACAACCACCCTCATCAGCGGCGTCGACATCATCCTGCTTCTGTAGTAGCCATTCAAACACCGCACTCGACCCCCTATGCGAGTCCCCTTGGTTTGTCAATGCGCCCGGCAGCATGGTGCTCGCCACGTGCAGCGGCGTCCTGCCCGCGTTGTTTGCCTGCTGCGGGTCAACACCCAACTCGATTAGATTGTCAAAGTCACCAAAGTTGCCAGCGCCCTCTCCGTAATAGAACTTCAGTCTTTGCTGCGTCAGTTCATGGAAGAGCGTGTTCCCATCGTCATCGGCAATTCTGGCGTCTACTCCATGCTCAACCAACCATTTGATCAACGGCCCGCCGCTCCCATTGGCCGCGGCGTGAAGGAGCGTCCGGCCCGACGAGTCGCGGGCGTCGAGGCGGGATCCGAGCCGGGCCATTTGCTCGCAATAAGCCATCATGTCCTTGTCTTGCAAGGAGCGCGCCGCGTCGAGCCTGCAGAACAGTGACGGCCTGCCCGGCGAGTCGGGGGTGTCGAGGCCGAGCCGGGCCATTTTCTCGCCATCAGCAATCACGCGCTTGTCTTGGAAGGGGAGCGCCGAGTCGAGCTTGTAGAACAGTGGCGTCTGGCCCTTGTCGTCCTTGGCCTCAAGATCCGCGCCCGCGTCCAGCATGGCTGTCAGCAACTCGGCATTGTGTAAGCTCAGCAGGTGCAGTGGCTGCTGGCCCCCGGCATTCCGGACGTTGATGTCCAGGCCCGCATCCAGAAGCCGCCGCATCAGACGCACTTGCAAGGCGCCCTCGCCGTCGCCGCCTCGCGTTTGCTGCGCAAGGAGATGCAATGCCGTTTGCCCGTGCTGATCGACGACAGTTGCGTCAGCGCCACAGTCGAGGAACATCTCTACCTGCTGCATGTAGTCCTTGCCCCGTTGCGAATCGTATTTCTGCATGCGCTCGAGCATCGCGGGGCCAACCTTCGTCTCAAGACTTGTCGACGCCTTCGCTTCTTCAAGGAGGTACTGCACTGTCGCAGAATTGCGCGTCAAGTGAAGCAGCGTCTCACCCCGCCGATTGACGGCATCCACCTTTGCGCCAGCGTCGACAAGAAGCCTGGCTGCCAGTGGATCCAGCGCGAAGTGGAGCGGAGTATTATGTTGCGAATTGAGTTGATCAATGTTCGCGCCGGCGTCGACGAGAAGCTTGAAGACGTCGATTGTGGCCTCGGCGTCATAAACCTTGGAATAATAGTGGTAGTCGTGCGCCATGGTGCCGATTTTCTCATTGTGGGCGGCCCATGCATGCAGTGCATTGTTCCCCTCTCCAGGTTTGCTTCTGCTCATGTCTTCAGACTGGTGAAGCCGGGTCGCGTCGGCCCCGGCCAGCAGGAGGGCCCTCACCATGGGGGCATCCCGCTTGCCGCTGGCGATGAATAGGGGTGTGAGCTTGTCTGTTTCTTTATTGACCTGCGCGAGGGGATTTGCAAGCACGGCTGCGAGCATGTCAGCACGGCCGGTTGACGAGATCCAGTAGATGGCTTGGTTGATGAGTTGCTCCGAGTTTACAAACGGCAGAAAAGCCTCAAGAGCTGCCCTGTGGCCGGACGTGCAAGCCCGCTGGAAGGCCGAGACGTTCTTATCTATGATGGCAGAAGGATTGTTGAAGTTGGTCAAAATCATAGGATCAGCTCCGGCTTCAAGAAGCATCTTGATAACTTCGGGGTGGTTATACCTCACTGCATAGTGCAAGGGCGCCAGCCCCGAGAAACGTGTCGTGTCCCGTTCGCTAGTGTCAGCGCCAGCCTTCAGCAATGCACCGACAATCTCAGTGTAGCCGTTCCGCGACGCGTAACAGAGAGGTGACTCGCTGGGATTGATTCCCTTGTTTACCTCCGTTCCGGGACGAGACAGGAGGACTTTGACGTAGTCATCTAGCCCGAGGACCGTGGCGGCGTAGACGTGAGTGACCTTCATACGCCTGCGGTACGGGCCCGAGCCAGGGAGTTTCGCCATGACCATGGCATCTTGAATCTTTTCTGACATGAACAGACTGTCCAAGGCTGGGATGAGGTCGGACTGGTCGGCTCCGGCCAAGGCAGCCTTGCGCGCGTGGACGAACCAGTTCGCGCCGGCATACCGCCTGAAGGTGTCCTGCCGCAGCGCTCCGAGGAGAGCGTCGACGCGCCCCCGACCATACTCGCTTGGGACGTCCGGATTGTAAATAGGTTCGGATTGCGAGTAGTCGAGGCAGACCAGAGCCAGTCTGTGATGTGTTTTGCCAGCCTCGAGAACAGGGTAGCTCTCTGCGGTAGCCTCCCGTGTGACTCCCGTGAGGAATTCGGTGAGCGAATGGTGAATCACGCTGACTGTGTCATCCGGCAGGATTTCCAGCAATGGTCCACACGCGGCGAGCACCAGGTCCTTGGCAGCCTTGAGATCCTGCTTCTCGGGAGGGCATTGTGTGAAGTTGATCATGTTTGCCAGCTCGAGCAGTCGGAGCGGTCGCGTGGCGTGCGTCACAAACTGCATGATTAAAAGCTGTGTCTGATTTGATACTCCGCTTCTCCGTGCGTGTTCTCTAAGCAGATCGTTGTACATGACGTTCAGGTCTCGTGGCAAGGTGTTTAGTACACCTTGAACGGTTGCCCCCGGTTGAAGGAACGCGTCCATGGCCAATTTGGCGTACAGAAAGAGACCATTCGCGCGGCCTGGGACTGCTTCCTTGATGCGGTTCCGGTCGGCGGCTTCAATGTTCGACGATGAGAGTCGATGGTGGACATAAGTTGCGATGTCCACGTCGACGAGCTTTTCCTCAAGCCGAATGTCGATCGCACTAGCCCTCCGCAAGATTGCCTCGACGTAAGCCACCGGTCGGCTCGTTGCAATGACTTTCGTCTGCGCTGGACGCCAGCTCGCCAGCTCGGCCAGATTCTCAAGGAATGGTTGCCTCTCATCGCCACGGTCCATCTCATCAAGCGCATCAACGACCACGTACGCCTTGGGAATTTGCCGCAGGGCCGTTTGTAAATAATGCCAGAGGTCAACAAAGGGCAAGCTTTCCAGCGCGCGCCGTGCGGCCATGTGTTTCTTCAGCTTCACCTGTAGCGGCGGGCTGTAAGGCAGCATTTGGGCCAGCCAGTCGTACAACGCCGCGAAGGGCTGGCGATTCGCGTCGATGATCTGGCGGAAAAAGAAGAACAAGACTGGGACGTTTTCTTTCCGGAGTACGTCGACAAGCGTGGCCGCGTAGACGGACTTGCCGGAACCCGGAATGCCTGTACCAGGCCGATCAGCTTCAACACCAAGCCGTGGTGGTGATGACGTCTGGGTCCATGAACGGCTACAGCTTACCTCTGATCCAAAGCAGCCCTTTCTCCTCGCCATCGTGCCACTCGCGGTACGCTGGAGAATCCAAAAACCATGTTCCCGTCCCATTGAGGTGCGCGGTCAAGTGCTTCGTGAACTCGCTGCCCTCTGCCTCGTATGTAGTGGGCTGTAGCCACGCTCTAACTTGCGCGAGCTCGTCCGCCGGCAGCGGCAGAATGTTTTCCTCATTGAAGTCGCCGACATCGTCGCCCCCTAACAACACGACATCCTCCTCCCACGCCATTGTGCCCCTAATGTGTCGCGATGTTCTGGGCGCTGGAAACTTGGTTGCTTTGTAGGTACATCAAGATATGATATACGCGATACGCTGGGCTGCACCGTACTGTGCTATGTTGTGTTGTGCTGTACCCAAAACGCCTGCTAGCAATGAGTGCCGTACTCCAGTTTCTAGCTGAATGCAACGAGCTTCTTGGTTCATGGTACATCCCATCACGCAAGGTGGCCGGCCTGGGCTTACGGTAGACCACGTGACCAGCCTCGCGCTGGCGCTTACAAACGCGCTGATTTTCATAGATTCAAGTATTTTCATGATCCATTTGATCCATCATTCGGAATACCTTCTCCTTTGTGCCGTATCCCCCCATACTTCACAGCATGCAATCGAAGCAAGCGGGGCCCATCGTCAGTTCAACTTGGTGTCATTCGGTAGTTTCCGAAAAGCTCTAATCACACCCGATTGGAATATGCTGCTGCTACAATAGCGCACTGGATTTGTCGACATGTTCCTACATTCCGGACCTTTGAAGAGATTGTTCTCTGATGGTGGTGTTCTTGTCGAGCTTTGGACCGTGCATGGCGCATGTCCAGTTTGCGCCATTGCTGCATTTGCGTGTGGCTCGACCGCCTTGTCCTGCCATGGGCACAGGTCAAGCTTCGATGAAGCGTGCAGAAGAATGTGACGGTCGCGGTGAACTCGTAGCAGCCTCTGCATATCAGCGTCTGCCAGTTCAACCTATTGAAGAAGGTTGGTCTGGCCCGTGAGCTGGACACCTTGTGGGGATGGGATGTGGGCATTGATAGTTTGATACTCTCAGACAAAGACGACGGTCGCCCCGCCTTGACGGTTCAGTTCATGCCTGATGGCAGCTGCTTTCCCGGGGGATGGGGGAGTTGACCACTGTACGGAGTATTGGTTGTGCAATCCCAGGCGGAAGGACAGAGCATGCCACAAGTACTCCGTACGCAGGAACCTGTCGTGACTTGGCTGGCCAGACCTGGAACGGGAATCTTCTCTTTGCGGTTTTACCACGAGATTTAGCCTGTTGGCTCCTGGCCTGAGCCAATAGGGGAAGGTGGGCGTAGATGTTGTCTGCGTGGCGGAGAACTTGGGACAAATGATCCCAGACGATAGCCATCCGACTCTTAATTCACATGCCTAATTGAGTTTGAGCTGAAGCGACCCGAGCTCATGGCATCATCAGCGGAAATGCGGGTTGCCGTTTTGTAGCACTGTCAAGTTCCATGATGCAGGTGCCATGGCAGGGGAAGTGCCCTGCTTCTCTAAATTGTGACGGCAGGGCCTCAATCGCCGTGCTGGCTGGCTCGGTGGGCGGGCGGGGAGATGCTGTGTTGTCTGCAAGTTTCCTTCGTCGTCTTGCCTTGAATCTCTTACGCTGCACGTGGCAGGGGAGGAGAGAGTGTGCATGTAGCAACTGCTGCCCAAATTGCTGGCTCCACGGCCCAGTATCGGCCAACCCCGCCAACCAGTCAGACCAGACACCATTTGTGCTCGGAACCCCCAGCTTCGCTCGACGTGTTGCGTGACCAAACGCACGCGACAGGTAGGTTGCACCTGCGCCATCCCATCATCGGAGGTCAGAGACACTGACATAATTTCAGACACGGGCGTGAACCTGTGTTTCACAATGCATTCATGTCTGTCTAACCCCTCTAACCGGCTTGAAAGGGCGAAATGGCCCAGATGCTAATGCTCCGTACGCCCGACAATGATTGTCCAACATGCGGTAACTATTCTGCATCTGCAACATCGAGTTCGACTATTACCTACCCAGGTAGCATATCTCCTGGCTGACGGATATGTTTTGGTGCGCCGAGCACTGAACACGACAACGCTGACACGGCCATGCCATTGTGACACTGCAGAGGCGCCACCAGGGTCGCTATTGAACAAAAGGCCCGCAGACCTGATTGAGTTGGTGGGCCACGATTATGCTTAGTCTTCTTTCTTGCCCAGAGCACGGATGTCTGGTTGGACAACGCCCTGGACGCATATTACAGGAGGTTCTTTAAAAGACGAGGCACAAAAGGGCCGGGCCCAAACAACGCCACCCGAAGGGCTTAGCCATTTGATATGGGCCAGCTCGACTTCAACGTGACACTGAAATTTCTCGCCCACCTCTGCGCCGTGGATATTTGCCGTGAGAGTCGTTGGGTTCCTTTGGGCGCCTTCTACTTACGAATCGCCTCCTGGGCATGAACCTGTCTTCTCTTTGAGGCGATTTGAGAAGCTGAAACTGGCTCCATACAAACCGATCTCACATCAAGTCTGTCAAGTTCATCTGCGCCTGAGATAAGGACCCTTGGCAGAGCTCCCTCAGGCGCTAGGAGGTGGAGAACAAGTGCCCATGTCATATCACCCGCCCCCGGCCGGGAGGCTATCCCCATGCTAGCTGTTGTACGATGGATGGAGCGACTCTGCTTAGTTACTCAGATTCTTAAGAACTGGGCCAAAAAAGACAGCCAGATTTGGTTGTGTATCTTATGGAGTACCACTTTTCGAAACCAATTGTCTCAATGCCAAACAGCAGCACCTGATTTTCAACACGGTCACAGCCACCTTTCGCAACAACAATCAACTAAGCCGCCCTCTAGCTACGAATTATTACTGCACATATATTCAATGTGGGCAGCACCAACGCCTTGTCCAAGGCTTATGTCTTGGCCACCATCCTAATTGTTGGGGTATGATTCCCGCGTGCGATGCTTAATTGGCCGTCGTATGGTGGCTTCACCAGACTCATTCTTTGCTCATGCTTTAAATGACCATGAGTGGTGGTGTTCTTGTTCGCGACAAACCAAGGCTGGGGCTGTACGCCTGCACCACGGAAGATCCTAATCTGGCCCCTACCCTACCTTCTCAATTCGCAGGCAGCTTACTGCCGGTCTCGGCACTCCTCACCTCATCTCAGCGCCTTGGCCCTCACATTCCCATCCTTTCCAGGAACACACTGCATGAGGTTCCCCGCTTGATGAGGGCATGACGGTTGTCTCATATTATCGCAAATCTATGTTAACAGCCCGTCCCGAGACAAGGGCATGCTTTTGTGATGCAGGCTTTGCGCTAGCACAATTGCATCCAACTATGCGAAGCTGGAAACCAGTGAATCATGTTTTTAACACTGATGGAACACCCTTGATGATTGACTCTGCATGCTGAATGCTTCCCAATCTCAAGTGGACCGTCAAAAGGCGCCTGGGGCTCGATACCATACTGGATGACGAGAAATCAGGCAAGACTGCAAGCCATGCTTAGGTGCGTGCGTTTGCATGTGCAGTCACACATCGCGGCTGTCGTACAAACACGCCGTACTCTCCATGTCTGGTTATTCAGCCTGCTTCCCCGGAGCACAGCCGCCTTGGATTTTTCCACGATGTCGGAGTGGTTGGATCTGACCTAAGTTCATCCAACTAATCTCAGCGGTCACATGCACAAATATAGTGCGTTCGGCGCCCGCAACCGCCCACGGCCTTGGCAGGTTGTCGGTACGGAGTACTAGGCAGGATCAATACGCATGGACTTGACTCCCAAACCCCCTGTCATTGGGTTAAATAGCCATTCCGCTTGCCAGATACAGTAGGTGAATTGCCAGCCACTGGAAGCCAATCGCCCCACCAAAGCATGGCTCTTTGTTCCAGAGCCTCAACGAGGTCTGGCTGGCCGCTGCTCATTGATAATCACTAGCCATATGGCAACGGCGATTGCCCTTTTCTCCTTCTTCTTTGCTCCATCATATGCCTAGTGGTTATGACTGAGCCTCGGTGCTTTGATCTCCCTCATGATATTACGGGGTACAGCAGTCTTGTGTCGTGCATGGAAATTCCCGATCAACGCGTCATCTTTCATCCTGCACAGAAACCCCCAGTATTGTAACAATGGTCTTCGCTTGTACGGAGTACCAACAAGCAAAAACAAACAACAGCTATGCAATGCAAGTGGAGAGGGCGAGCAAGCCCCTGCACTCTGGGATCCAGGTTCTTTCCAAACATGACCCAATTGGCGAAGCTGCGTGCGCCATCTTCGGCTTTGGTGCGTCAATGTAGTTCGTTTACACGGGCCAGCATTCTAAAGTTCCTGCGAGGCCATGCGCGCAAAGTTGACTAGGGGCTTGTCCTCCGGTCATACCCCAGTCTTGTAGTTGCAGAACGTCGGAGGACCGCTGGTAGGAAAGTCAGCAAGTTGCGAGAGGAAGACGTCCGTCTGTAAGAGAAGACACCTGACGGGTATATAGATGGCCATGGTGGCCCTCCTTCTATTCGAGTCTTCTGCACAAGGTACCGCACTTCCTGTACTCAGTCGTTGACTCGTTGGCTGTTCGGGACTCCTCCCCTTGGTCTGCGTGTAAGCCGCGATGGTGTGCACTTCGTTCCTTGTCTCGCTTGTGGCGGTGGCCGCCTCTGCTTTAGCGGCTGATGCTCGCGGCAGCAAACTTGGCAAGAAGTTCGTACCTGGCGCCTATATTTTCGAGCTTGAGAGTGGCCATGTAAGTCGTTCCGTCTTTCAATAAGTCTATGCATGTCAATGGTTTGATTTGGTGGTTATACTACGGGAATCAGTCTAATCTCCCTCGTCTTAGGATCCTGCAAGTTTCGAACAGACGATTGGCAAGGATGGCACCACACGAATGAAACTCGACTATGAGTTATTCAAGGGTGTCTCCGTTCAGCTACATGACATCGACAAGGCCCACGAAAAGGCGGCCGCGCTGGCAGACACGCCGGCCGTCAAGGCCGTCTATCCAGTTCAGCTCTTCCCTATACCCAGTCCCAAGATTGAGTGGGTTGCGCAGCCCAACGCCAAGGGGCCGAATCGAGTTTTGTCTTCCAGAGATGACAATAAAACAGACATTTATTCTCCTCATGTCATGACCCAAATCGACAAACTACGTGCCAAGGGCATCACAGGCAAGGGCGTTAAAATCGCAGTCATTGACACTGGTGTATGTTGTTTCTCCCTATGCCTCTGGGCAAACTATCAAATGGAACCGCGGGTTAACTCCATTGGTGCAGATTGACTACAAACACCCAGCCTTGGGTGGCTGCCTGGGCAAGGGCTGCCTGGTCTCTTTCGGAACTGACCTGGTTGGCGACGACTACGACGGCTACAACACTCCTCGCCCCGACGCAGACCCAATGGACTGCAATGGTCACGGATCTCATGTTGCTGGTATTTTGGCTGCTCAACCTAATAGCTACGGATTCACTGGCGCTGCCCCAGGTGCCACCTTGGGTGCTTACCGAGTCTTCGGGTGCCAGGGTGAGGCCGGCAACGATGTTCTGATTGCAGCGTTTAACCAGGCCTACCAGGATGGTGCCAACATCATCACTGCTTCCATTGGTGGGCCGAGCGGTTGGTCCGAGGAACCGTGGGCTGAGGCCGTCTCCCGCATTGTTGATAAGGGAGTGCCATGCACGGTTTCTGCTGGTAATGAGGGCGCCGAAGGCATCTTCTACTCCAGCACTGCTGCCAACGGCCGTCACGTAACGGCCATTGCCTCGTTCGACAACGTCCAGACCCCCAGTTTCTACTATCTTTCCAATTACCAGACTGATAACGACCCTGATGCCAAGTTCAGCTATGTTCCCTCTGACCCTGCCAACTGGGACGGTGTCACACTTCCTGTCTGGTCCAACAGTCTTGATCCCACCGTCCCCAATGACGGCTGCGACCCGTTGCCCGCCAACACGCCTGATCTTGGCAAATATATTGTCTTGATTCGACGAGGCACTTGTCCGTTTGCCCAAAAAATCACAAACGCTAGGGTAATGGGCGCCAAATACGTCATCGTATACAACAACGCTGCCGGTGCGATTCCCATGGATCTTACCAGCATCCCCCCGGGTACCATTGAGGCAGCCTCAATGATTGATGACCAGACAGGCGCAACATTCATCAATGCGCTCAAGGCGGGCAAGAAACTAACTCTCAAGATGGTCAGCCCTGCAAAGGCCGACACCGAGGTCGTTCCATCCAATAATACTGTTACTGGGGGCGCCCTCAGTGCGTATACCAGTTGGGGTCCGACCTGGGAAATGGATACCAAGCCTCAGTTTGGTGCTGTCGGGGGCAACATCCTTTCCACTTATCCTCGTGCCAAGGGCAGCTATGCTGTGCTCTCGGGAACCTCCATGTCTTGCCCTCAGGCCGCTGGAATTATCGCTTTGATACACGAGGTCCGCGGCACATTCGACCCCGACCTGATACAAAACTTGCTCTCTGCCAACGCAAATCCGCAATTGTTCAACGATGGCTCCCAGTTTTACGACTTCTTGGCTCCTGTCCCTCAGCAAGGCGGTGGTCTTATTCAGGCGTACGACGCCGCCTATGCTACTACCATTGTTTCTCCATCGAGCTTGTCCTTCAACGACACAGATCACTTCGTCAAGACTCGCAGCTTCAATCTCAAGAATACTGACAAGCGCAAGGTAACATACAAGATCACCCATGTGCCAGCCATAACCATGTACACTTTGTCGGGCGGCAACTCAATTTATGTTCAGCCTTTCCCCAATGAGGCTGTAGCAGCGAGTGCAACCATCAAGCTCAGTGAGACCAGCGTTACTCTCAGCGGCGGACAGTCCAAAGCAATCAGTGTATCTCCCACTCCTCCCCGGGGGCTGGATGCTAAGCGCCTTGCGCTGTGGTCTGGCTACATTGTCATCAACGGCACCGATGGCACGTCACTGTCCCTGCCGTACCAGGGGCTTACCGGCTCCCTCCGCGGCTCCGTCGTCCTGGGTGCTGAGGACACATGGATCTCCCTGTCGACAGACACGCAGGTCCAGCCTGTTCCCCCCAACGCAACATTTTCGATTCCCGCACCCGGTAATGCTGGCGCCAATGACGCTCTCCCCCAGCTTACTGTTGGCATGGCCCTTGGCTCCAGGAAGATTCGCGCTGATATCGTACCCTTGACGACTTGCCCACCCAAGAACCTGACGACCACGTTCCAAGGCATCAAGACAATAGGGCAGCCCTATGGTTTCCCCGCCCTCTGGGCTCCCCGAGGCGTCAATAATTACCCTTGGGATGGTCGACTGGACTCTGGCAACTACGCTCCTCCGGGCAAATACAAGTTCGTCGTGAGGGCATTGAGAATCTTTGGAGATGAGAAGAAGAAGGATGATTGGGATGTTAGCACCTCGCCTGCCTTTTACATCAAGTACCTTTGAAGGAGCCATGTCGTATGGCCATAATAGTAAACCAAGGTAGTGTAGGGTATTAGGATAGACAGTGACATTTGCAAACAAACCTTCATGTCTTCCTTGCACTTCCCGTGGTTAATAATATCCAGAAACACATAAAGCCGTCGTGCATCTCGCAAACACTAAACTAGATGCTTCGCAATGAGAGAAAATGCGTCTGATGAGGTTGTCTTGTTCAACGCTGTTCATCGTGACGACGGCGCGGGGAAAGCTGTTTAGCCATGAATGAAGCAAAGTAGTAGATCATGACATGCCATAACGCATCACGTGCGTCCTCAGCTTGACGGAGGCACTGGGCAGTGATGAGTCTATGACTGACAGAAGGAGCACTTGAGGCTTTCTGAGGCTTGAACTCCCTCCCACCTCGCGGCAACATGGCCCCTCAATCGTCACTCAGCCAATCGCCCGCTCCCCCAACCCAGCAGGCAGCCAATGAGATGGCGGCCCATGATCAGGCAGCAGCATTTGGGGGCGAGCTGGACTGTGCACCCGCTTCAAGTTGCTTCACTGCAGGCAGCCAGATAATTACTTTACCCTGAGCTCGAATGAACCCAAGCCGGGGATTTTCAGGCTGCACTAAACAGTAAAAGGCCTGCAGCGTCGACCACGCGGCTTGAGACTCGCTGCACCTGCTTTCCCTTCTTACATTCTGCACCTTTTTTAACCCCGACATCTGGAGCCGTTTTGGCACCATCGCGGGCTGACAGGGCGCGCCAGATCCTTCAACCGGTGCAACACGACTCTTGGCTGCCACCGCCATCACCTCCAAACCGGGCAGGACCCTGGCTTTAGAGGCTTGTCGCAGGGAGATGAGCTTGCTGGATTCTGGGCCGTATTCGCAATTTGAGAACTGTATTCACCAACTACCTCACCACCATGGCTTCCTTCATTCCCATGGGCGGTTTCCAGCTGCCATTTCAACGACGACTCAGTCGCCTGTATAATGACACTAAAAAATCAAGCGACTTTGTCAAGGAACCTGTCCAAAACGAAGAGGATCCGGATATGAAGGCGCTGCACCGCAAGCTTCGCATTCAAAAGGACCGGCTTGTCAGCTGGGGCCTCGAGTGGTCCGACCCGAACCAGTCTGCAGACATTGATGAGTCTCTTTCCAAGGCTGGACTGAGCGAGGTTGTAGGGAGCATCATGTCTACCATCAAGGATATCTTGGCCGAGGCGGAACCCCTCTGGCAGAGCTCAAAGCACCCTCTTGCTTCGAGTCGAGCATTCCCAGACAAGAAGGTGCCGTTGGTTTCGTGGGACAAGGGCCGTTTCGAGGACCTCATTCGCGACCTAACTGCTTCGATCGATACTCTCTATGACTTGTCGCGGACTAGATCCTCCGGTTACTTTCCCAGACGCATGTCAAAGACCATGTACAAATCAACAGGGCCAGACGAATTCCGGCCTTTTGAGTCAAGCCGTATGCAGACACCTCAGCATATCGATCCCACGACGCTCACCCATGTTCGACTCCAGCGGCAGGGTGAAACCGCAATTCCTCCAAGGGAGGTAGTCTTCATGAGCAAGACTGCGTATTCAGAGCTGACCCAAGGCACGACAACCAAAGAGCCTTGGGCTCCCCTGCTTCTCGAGTATGCCACATTCGATTCAATTTACTCCGTGACCGGAATCATGCCCCCCATGTCGCGGTTCGAGAAACTGTCGTCGGGCTTGCAGCAAGACCCTCAGCGTGCCCCTGGAACCTGGACCGGCCTTCCTCGTCTTTTGGGATATTTCGAGGACATGGAAAACTCTCGCATCGGACTCGTGTATAGGTTCCCGCCCTCGTTTAATGCCGTCTCTTTCGAGCATGTCACCAGAAACCCCTGGTATAACCTTCCGACGCTCAACGATCTCCTCTCTCACTTGGATGAACCACCGCTAGAAGCAAAGTTTAGATTAGCTTACAATCTGACTAATACCATCTTCGACATGCATGCCAGAGGCGTCACCCATGGCAATTTGGCCGCAAGGAACATATCGTTTTGCGAGGGTGGTGCAAACGTCGCTGGTACTCAGGCCAGGGTCGACGTGCGCCGACCTCTTGTTTCTTCATTCGACCTCTTCCCAGAAGACGAAGGTGCGCCGCAGTCGTCGCCCTGGAAACACCCCTTGGATCCGCGGATTTCACGACCATCCCCAATTAGCAAGTCCACCGATGAGCGTATTCTGGAACTGTACTCACTGGCCATGGTCTTGCTATCTATTGGGCTTTGGACCAAGCTAGAGACCCTGCTCCCCGATGCCATGCCACGCATCGTTCCGAAGTCAGCATTGGAACGCTTGGCAGTGAAGTGTGGGACACTTTATATGAAAGCAGTCCATGCCTGCTGGCATGCAGTCGATGAAGAGCTGCTTGGACAATCAGCTGGAGAAACCCTTTTATCTAATGTGCAAATGCAAACCACTCGCTTCCTGGAAACATGTTGCATCTTGGACGGCGTAAGCGGTCTCGAGCAGCGTCTGGACCAGGAAACACGCAGTGCAACCACGATTCCGCAGCAAGCGGAACCAAGCAGAGATATCAAGAGTCCAACTGGGTTCTCTCCAGACAGGAAAGCACCCTTACCACAGCCTGACCACGACTCCAGGCAACTGGAAAAGGAGTCAGCCGAGGCGGATACCGATGGTAATAGAGACACGGCTATCGCTAAGGCTCTACACCCAGCTAACTCGGTTACAGATGTGCCAGGCAAACAAAAAACGAGGCTGTACCCTCATGTACCACTTCCACCAGATGTTGTTGACAAGTGGAACACTGTCTTGATGCCACAGATCAATCAAGCTCTTCGCCATTTTTATCGAAAACACCCCGAATCGGTAGAAATCTCTCTGGAATCTGTCGGAACCAGCCCTCAGACGACTCAGCCCACCGTCTTGGTGGTTTGTACTTCTGTTGGTAAAGTTCGCGCCATTTTGAAGAAGCGAATTGGTGACCTGTTTGACGGCACGACGGGATTCGCCCTCAAAGTATGTCGTGGCCATGTTTTACGGTCGCGGCGGTATTCCAAATCGGCTTTTCGATCTATGGCGCGAGGAAATGCCACGACTAGTGACGGTGATGATGAGATAGAGGCAGTCAACCCAGAATATCAGGAATGCCCAGGAAACGGGGCAAGCATTGGGGCATGGATCGGCGACCGACATTTACCGCCCGTTAGTTTCGGCGGTCTTGTCCTGGTCGACGACAAGCCGTACGGTATGACAGTGCACCATATGCTCGACGACCCGGAACGAGACTTGGCACAAATGGAAACCCTCCGCAGCAGTGCAGCCCCTGACCATGACTGGTACTCTGAGTTTATTGAAGGAAGCGCAGACATTGATGACAACAACGGTAACGACGACGACGACGGCTTTTCATACGAATTGTCGGACACTGAATCAGAGCCATACTCTGAGACAGACATAACTAGCGACTACGGTGATGATGAGGATGAGGACACAGAAGAGGATGAATTTGAGCCGGGTGATATTCCAGGAATCGAACCAGGATGTGGCGATGGTTATGTGGTGACACAGCCAGCTTTGGATGACGTGGAGGAAGGTTTCTACCCTTGTGCAGAAACCGAGGATGAAGATCACCTCGACACGTTTAGCCTAGGCGAGATTTACGCCTCAAGTGGCATCCGCCGAAAGCAGGCACATGGCCTAACTCACGAGGTGGACTGGGCTTTGTTCAAGTTTGCAGACGGCCGCCTTCCCCAGGACAATACCATGCCTCGCTGTCAGGACGGAACATTGGGGTCTAGTGGAAACGACAATCTCGAGAAGCTGCGACCAACAATGGTGGCCCCTTCATCTTCTCTCCCAGGAATGGAGGTGCAGTGTGCTGCTCGAACGAGTGGTCTGCAAACCGGTCAAATCCTACCTACCATAACTAGCGTCAAGATATATGGCCGGTGCTCTCCAAGTCACACGTACCAGATTGCAAGCACGCCGGCGGTTGGCGACAAAAGGTCCAAATCAGCATTGCCCATGGGCATTCCCGGTGACAGCGGAGCTTGGGTGGTGGACCGCCGCCATGGTCAATTGTGCGGCCACGTGCTAGCGTGGAGTCAGCGGAAGCGCGTTGCCTACATTTGTCCGATGGATGTGCTTTTGTTGGATGTCGCGCAGACACTGGACGCCAGCGAGGTCCGTCTTCCTGGGGGCGAGTCCGTAGTGATCCTGGGAGACCCCAGCCACTACCAAGGTCCCGAAGAATCGGGCCTTGTAGAGGAGGAGCGGGAGGAGGAGGGGGAGGAAGAGAATGACGATGAGGAGGATGATGAAAAAGGGCCGGAACTGGCCACGGCTCACTCGATTGCAAGGCAGGGCGGCTTCGAAAGCTCGCCGACAAGCGCGAGCAATCAAGGGTCCTCGAGCCCCTTGCGACTCGAGACATCTAGCCAAATACGAGCTCTAGGTAGCCAGCTGGAAGATGTTCAAATTGGGAGAACGCAGGGGATAGGAGTCAGCGGGTGACGCGAGGGAGGCTATGTTCCTTTGTCCAGTTTACACCAGGAAATAATGTTGCATGGCCAGTTTCGGGCCACGCATCCAGTCAATGAGGTTGACCAAGGCAAATTGCAAAATCCGAATACCCGCTTAGAAGTTTCAGGACACACGACACAATGCTATCCATTTCTCTTTGTAGCACAAGTTTGAATGCGTCATGGTCGTAATCCCCCCAGGGGGCGCGTTACATAAAGTCATCTTCCCAATTCTCGTCGCGATCCTGGTTGCTGGCAGCAGCCATGCTCTCCTCGGTGAAGATGTCATCGTAGGCATGGTCCTTTTGCCACTTCTTTTCCTTCCACTCCTGCGCCTGTCTAGCCTCCTCCTTTCTCTTTCGCAGTGTCAGCACATGCAGGCAGTCAGGTCGGCCGTGGCGCAGGGATTCTGAGCCAAAGAAAAAAAAAAACGTACCCTCGTCTGCAGCGCGGCCTGCTCCCGCCTCCGCAGCTCCTTGACCCGATCGTCCCTCTCCTGCTTCAAATCAGGCTTCTTCTCGACCTTTGTCTTGTTGAGCCGGTTGACAATGGGGTTTTCGCGCGCCGGCACAAGCACCCGCTTCACCTTGCGCGGGTCCTTGAACGAGACCTGCCCGACGTCCATGGACCCGTCCTTCTTGAGGTTAGACCACGGCGTGTAAATGACCGTGATGTTGTCCTTTTTGTTGCCTTTTTTTTTTCCCTTCCCGTCAGCAGACGGCGCGTTTGACACCTTGGTCAAGCATCACGTACCCTCTATCGAATTGGCCTTGGTCAGCTGCGCCAAGTCCATGACTAGTTCCTCGGGGAGGGCGTCCCAGCTCTGGCCCTCGCTCATGCGCAGGTAGATGTGTGCGCTGGACAGCTTGTCCACGTGGAACTGTCCCTCGTTAGTTTCCTAGCCTGTGCGGAAGTTGGCCGCGCCGGTTACCCATATGTCCTCCTCCCAGCCGTATTTGATCAGGTCCTCATCTGACAAGAGTTAGTGTTTGTTTTTTTTTTCATTTTCTAGCCAACGGGTGCACGACTTGCTTTCAAACTTGTCCTTGCCGACGTAGACAAAGGCCGGGGGGTCTACCGCCGTAGACGTAAAGTAGTAGACCATTTTGAGGGCCGGTGCGGCGCGTGAGATGGCTTCGTTTGTTGGCGTTGATGAGAAGAATTTACGCACCTTTGTGAATTGCCAAGGTGGACGTGGGCGCGGCTACCTACCTCAGTAACGGGGATTGGTGTAAAGGTGTGGTGCAGCTGGTAGGGGCTGGTGTACTCTATTGGCGGCGCATGATTGGCTGCCGTGCTGAATAGAGCCCAACTCGGAAATGTCCTAACCTGCAGCCTTGCAATGCGGGAAAAAGGCTGAGAAGAGAAGCGAGACAACAGATGGGATATATTTCTACCCCTTTTTCGGTTTCCGTTGCACATTTCCATTCAAGATGTGTGTTTTCGAGTCATAGACTGGCAGACGGGCATGTTGGGGCCTTGCGAGGACGAAGCCAAGTGGGCATGATACAATGCCGGAGCACTCTTGCAGGATATACATCTTACGCAGCAATAAATCACATGGTTTTTTTTGTTGCCCCCAGGATGTAGTATAACCTGTACCGTACATGTGGTGAGATTGCGCATTGATCAAGACCAGTTGCTTGGGAATGCGTCTCCGTCTTTACTCAACAGCCACTATGGCAGCGTTGCTGGCCTCTTTGGCAAGTATACTCCACCTCGAGATCTCTTGCCTCGTCCCGGCCATTTCCTCCTCCAACTATATCTCACATGAGCAAAAGAAGAGCCCAGCCAACATGCATCTCAGCTGTCGCAGCTGGCTAGAGACAAGACCTTTCCAATTGCATGCGAAGTGTTTTGTCGTGCGAAAGCGCACATGGAAGACGGGAGATGCTACGCCACCTCTCTTGATGCGGCTTGGGCCAACCATTTATCGAATCCCTCTGTGCTTCCGTGCATGTTCTATTCTACTCTGGCACGGCCGAGAAAGTAGGTCCGTTGAGAGCCGCAGTGGGGGGTGGAGAAGACGACGGAGCCACTGCACGGACACGACGAGTCGACTCCAGGTGTTCCGACAGGTTGAAGAGAAACTGGGGCAGCGGCAGCGGACAAATGAGATGGTGCAGGTTTGAATGTATTGACTAATAGGTGACTTGTCGTGTCGTCCTGGGTCTTGATGCCGGGTAGCGTACCCTCATTTGTTGTCGGCAGCACGAATGATTGAGTGTGCTTGGTTGGGTGTTATGTAATCGAGAATCTCATCTCGTGCTGCCCATCTCTGGGCGCTGTGGTGGATCTCAACCCGGCATAGCGCATGCGCCCAGGACAAAAAGCCTTGGACAAGTACCAGAGCGTGTCGTCATAGCCCTGGATGGCTCGTCTGCATCGAAAACGTTGCGACGGCCCTCCTCTGCTGCCGCGCTGATGGCGAAACCATTGGCAGACAAATTCGGCAGGTGTCGAGCATGGTGGGGGATGGAAAGGGCGACAGGAAGAGCGTGCCCCACAGCGGTGAGCTCAAGCTTCCACTCCATGGGCATCTCTGGTGCCGCTGCTACCCCTCCAGCTCCTCCAGCTCCGGATCCAGGGCCAAGTAGTCCACGCCGAAGCCCTCCTCTACAACAAGCCCGATGCTCCCCGTCGCCTTTGCACTTTCGTCTTCTGCACCACTCTGCATCGCTTCAGTCCCCCTTGGCACTGTCAGAGATACCCAAGGAAACCGGCTCAATACGCAATCCCCCTCGTCCATCCGTCGCTCGTCTTCGTCCCCTCATCTGGCGAACTCCTCCTTCGACATCATCGACTTCACCACTGGCATTGTTGCCCCACCAAGCTCGTCGCTTTTCGTCCCTCGCGTCGTCAGCCTCAGACACCATGGCTGCCAAGGACTTTGAGGCCGTTCTCAAGGGCAAATATCCCGCCAAGGCCCATGCGAAGCGCGTCGTCGACCTCATCCGCAAGACGAAGCCTGATGCCGGCGGCGTCATATATCTCGAGGGTCGCATGACCAAGCTGTTGGAAGACAATGACTCTCCCGAGCCCTTTAGGTTCGTCAAACCAAATGGTAAATGCTCGCACGTGGCCCTGCTCAGGAATCTGACCGCTCCCTGTGTTCAAGACAACGCCGCTACTTCTACTACCTCACCGGGTGCAACGTCGCCGATTGCGCTTTTGCCTACGACATCCAGTCCTCCAAGTCAACCCTGTTCATCCCCCCCATTGACCCCGACGATGTCATTTGGTCCGGTCTCCCTCTCAGCATTGACGACGCCCTTGCCCGTTACGACGTTGACGAGGTCAAGTTTACCACCGAGGTCAACGCCACCCTTGCCGGCCTCGCCAAGCAGAAGCCCAGCTCGACCGTCTTCGCCATTTCCAACCAGGTCTCGGACCACGTCACCTTTCTCGGGTTTGAAAACAAGGACTTTGACACCGTCAAGACTGCCATTGAGGTCTCCCGAGTTGTCAAGGACGAATACGAAGTCGCCATGATTCACAAGGCCAACTACATCTCCAGTCTGGCGCACAAGGCCGTCATTGAGCGTTCCAAGACGGCCGCGACTGAGCAGGAACTGTACGCCACCTTCTTGGAGAGATGTGTGTCGCACGCTGCCCCTGAAATGGCATACCACCCCATTTTGGCGGCTGGAAAGGCAGCTGCCACTCTGCACTACGTGGACAACAATGCCCCTCTGAGCGGCAAGTTGAACTTGCTGATCGACGCAGGTTGCGAGTGGAACAACTATGCCGCGGACATTGTGAGTCGTGGATATGCCTGGCGTCATTGTGCCCTTGACTTGACTTGACTGACACCAGCCCAGACCCGAACATTTCCCCTGACGGGCAAGTTCACCAAGGAGTCCAGGGACATTTACGACATTGTGCTCAGAATGCAAAAGGAATGCACCGAGCTCATCAAGGGCGGCATGGTCTGGGACGACCTTCACCTCCACGCGCACAAAGTTGCCATTGATGGACTGCTGGCCCTCGGCATTCTAAAGGGCGATGCCAAGGAAATCCTCGACGCCAAAACGAGCGCCGCTTTCTTCCCCCACGGCCTGGGACACCACCTGGGCATGGACACCCACGACACGGGCGGCAATGCGGACCCCAACGACAAAGACAAGCTGTTTCGCTACCTCCGGCTGCGTGGCAAAGTGCCTGCTGGCGCTGTTGTCACTGTCGAGCCTGGCGTAAGTTGTGCTGCCACGTCGACCGCCCTGGTGCGTCGAGGCTAACCAGCAGCGATAGATTTACTTTTGCGACTTCATCATCAAGCCATATCTTGACGATGCCGTCCACAGCAAGTACATTGACGCCGCCGTGCTCAACAAGTACTGGGACGTTGGCGGTGTGCGGTAAGTTGGCCACGGAAATTGGAAACGGCACCCGAAGCGGCCGACTGACTTGAACAGAATCGAGGACAACATCCATGTCACAGAGAATGGTTACGAGAACTTGACGACGGCCATCAAGGAGTTGAGCGAGGTGGAGGCAGTATCGGCGAAATAAAGAAGATGTAAATATATTGCTTGCAAGGAAGTCGTACTTGGAGGCATTGTCTGGCGAGAGGAAGACTATTGGTCGTCTACGGAGAGGTATTTGTGCTGAGAAGAAGCGGTAGTGCTTGACTGTTGTCAGTTTGATTAAAGTCGGCGTACTCAGTGTGCCGTGCAACAATGGCCTCGGCACAGGTCGCTCATTATAGGCGTAATTCCAAGGACACCATCGGGTCTGTGAACACTATCATTCCATTGTACGACGCCAAGTACTTTGTTGCAAGGGCCCCATTGAATGCTGAAATCCCAATGTGGTCCAATCACTGGCTCCTACCGAGTGTTGACCTCTAGGCTGCAAGACCATTGTTATTTATTATCCACTGCATGGCGCCTTGGAGACCAAAGTCACCAAAAATATTTAATCTAACACGGTGGCCATGCATTTCCTTTCAAAAAAGCAGATGCGCAAAGGGGACAAAAAAAAACCGAAACTGTAATGTCCTCTTTTGTCTCGCCGCCAGGTAGCGAAATGAAACAAACCCCCTCCCCCATTCTTGCCGAGCCACCTCGGCCACACTTGTCCATCGCCACTTGATATTTCATCAAGAGACACAGCAGACGCCGTCTTCGCGCCATGCCGTGCTGACACGACACACTCGCTGGAATACACGACTCATGGAGGAGGTTCGAGGATGGAAGGCGGACGCGCGACCGCGAACCAGCCGCGCGGCTGCACCTCAGCACCTGGCCACCGTGGCACCTTCCCCTTCACCTCGCTCGCCGCTTCGTCCCAGCAGGTCTGCGGCGAATCTCCGCTCGCCAACAATCGACCACCCGCCCTGTCCGCCTCTTCCCCCGGCATCACCCTACCACGACGCCGAGGACTTGCCGCCGCCGCCGCCATACGAGGTCCGGCGGGTGCGGAGCTCGTCTGCGCTCTCCGTCGGCGCGCCCGGCGAGCAGCAGACGGCCGCGTCCAGGTTCAAGCGCGCCTTTGACGACGTGCAGTTCGCGGCCAGCGGGCTCATCGGCAAGGCGGTCGAGTCCAACAGGCACTTTAGCGTCATCCGACACTCCCGCGGCTTCGTCGTCTACCACGGCCCCAGCACCTCCGTCTCATTCACCATCCTGTCGGACGCGCCCCTGCCCCCAAACAGGACGGTATGGCTGCAGCAAAAGGGCCACTCGGGCGCCGCGGGCATGGCGCTCAAGGCAATGGTCAGCTCGCGCCGCAGCTGGATAGACGTCACGCCCGCGCAGGAGGCGCAGGCCGGACACGTGCCGGAAAAGGAGGAGCGCGGCGTGCAGCGCGACATTGACAGGTTCAAGGCAAAGGCGTCGGGGCGCGCCAGGGCCCATGCGGCCAGGGAGACGCACCTCGTCCGCATCCCCGCCGCCGCGAGCGACGGGTACTACCGCCTGGTGGTTTGCGGCGGCGACGACGCCAAGAGGGTGCTGTGCGAGTGCACCGTGTTCCGGATAGCCAGCCTGTCGACGGACGCGGCGGTGGTGCGCGGCGCGAGCCTGAGCACCATGCCGCTGGAGCTGGGCATCAAGGTCGCCAGCACCGTCGGGTCGCAGCTCGTCAAGAAGTACACGGGCGTCGCCGGCGCCGCGGTGCAGCACGGGGCCGGCAAGGCGGTGGCCAAGCACTCCGCCGGCAGGGCCGCCGCCGCGGCGCTCAAGGGGTACCACGGCCTCGGCGGCCCCGGGATCCAGGACACGGTGCAGGACAGCTGGAGGAGGCAGAGGGCCGCCGGCCCGGCATCTGTCGGCGGAAGCGCGGCGAGCCTCGTCGGGCCCGACGGCGGGCCGGAGAAGCCGTTCCCGTTCAAGTTTGACGGCAAGGTGTCGCGGGGGACCGGCTACTCGGCCTCTCGGCTGGGCTTTCCGACGGCCAACCTGACCGACGTGCCGGACCAGGTCAGGACGCAGCTGCCGGGCGTCTTTGCGGCGTGGGCAAGGATCCTCCCCGGGAAGAAGGCCATCCCGGGCGGCCTCTCGCCGGACTGGCACCCGGCCGTCGTGGCCGTCGCACCGCTGCGAGGCGCCGCGCCCTCGGTCGTCCTGGCCAACTGCGTCGCCGTGCACATCCTGCGGCAGGACCTGGGCAGCACAGCTCCCTTCTACGAGAGCAGGCTGCAGGTGCTCCTGATGGGATGGCTTCACCCGGCGGCGCCGCTGTCGGCGTCCGATGCGGAAGTTGCGCGCCAGCACGAGTCGGACATTGACACCACAATGGCGAGCCTGGGGCGGGAAAACTGGCTGCCCGACCCGGCAGTCTCGCGAATGAAGACGCTCAAGAGCGAAAGGAGCCTCTCTGACCGCCTCGACGACGTGACGGGACTCGTGGTCCAGGGCGTGGACAGGATTCCCTTGCACTGGGCGGCTGTGAGGAGCGAGTCGGGGGCTCTGCGGGATCAGAGCTACGGGGTTGGGGGGATTTGGATCCGCCGGGACTAACCGCTTCATCATCTGGGCATATGTGCTGCGGTCTTGCCGGGAAGGCGTGTGTCGTCTTGCTCATGTTGTACGTCTGTCGACTAGCGGTCAAGTAGAATAAAGAGACATGACCATCACACAGCCGTCGCCATCTTGGATCTAGACCCATATCCAGGGGCTTTGTTTCGTGTCGTATATTTGGCATCGTGGACTTGCTCCTGAATGTGGTAGACGATGCCCAGGCCATAATCTCACCACCAGACGTTCTTGCAATTGTGGCAAAAGTAATTAGTTTTTATGTTTACTGTACCGCATATTGTGGAGCATAAACCCCCGTCGTAAAATGGACCAGAGTAAATGTACTGATCATGAACGCTGCATTGCACATTTCCGATTTCTGCACAGTCCATGTCTCATTCGCGTGCTAGTATAACAGGAATCAATGGAGTCATGGACCATGCTTTCCCCTGCTGCTCCTCACCTTACCCAAGCTTCCCGCTCCTCCACTTTTCCAACCGCACGCCCCAGTCGGCAATCGGGCAATCACCCCCCCACCCACCACCAAGAAGGATCCAGACATGCTCATCACGAGATTCTCGATCGCCCGCATTGCGGCTGGCACTAGTTCAAGGAGCGCGGCTGCTTACATGTACAAGATAAACAACAGCCGGTGGGCGTGGTGAGGAGTGCACCTTCACATCGTGGCGCCGTCACCGCTCTTTTGTCAAGATGAGGCTTTGGCAAGTGATGACGCCCCGTGAAGCGGTTCTCCAACATGCGTCACAGCTGGGTTGCGCCAAACTCGGCTTGACTACAGGTGAATGCCAGCAGTTCAACTATGCACGTCTCGAAAATGTTGCTACCAGGTTCCTAATTCTTTCTCTTGCGCCAAAAGTTTCACATCCAATCAGGCCAGTCCAATTCAACTGCTAGTCGGTTTGTCTCGTAAAATCATGTCGCTTGATCAACCCCCAATGCTTTGGTATGCCACATTTTGACCACGCATGCACTATGCGAGGTCCCCTTCCACCAAAAGAAATACTCCCAAGAAAATAAAGGCCATTATTAAAATGTTTTTGTGCTCCCCATGTCATAAACAGACTCTGGCCGTGACAATGTACCCAAAAAGAGAAGAAAATGAAACAAAAAACAGACCAGGCTGTGAGAATCCGATATGCCGATGCCGATGCTCTGTACCCAGTGGCATCGCCCTGTACCAACCATGAAACAAACACACCCTTCCAAAACGCCAAACTAGGCAAGTTGAACAATTTAAAGACAGAAGCGCACATTGCGGCCAACAATTTTGCCGCGAGGCTCGAAGCAAGAATGGCCCATTCCCCTCGAGTATGCTTCGTCATCTTGTTACCCTTGGATCGCCGTCGCCGTGTGCTTGTCGGCGGTCCAAGGGAAACGCTCAGAGATGACCTCGCTGGCAGGGGTTCCTGAGCCGGATGCCAAAGTCGGCGGCGTCGTTCGTCCCATGCTGGGAGACGTAACCGCCGGTATTGGATCCTGTTTCAATTTCGGACTACCTGTCGAAGGGGTCGAGGTCTGAGATGGGCCGAGGGGTGGAAAGTAAGAATTTTTGGGTCCGAAGTTGAGGCTATGATGTGCGGCGGCGCCCGCATGATGACGCGAAGCCGGGCTCTCGGGCGAGCCCGACGGCCTGTAATTGCCAACCCCATATGAATGTTCATTCAGTCCTTCGGATGCTCCGTTCTTCAATGTTCCATCCCTCATCGTAGGGCTGGTCTGCTTCGGCGAAGAGCCAAACTAGATTGATTGCATGACTTGTTAGTAAAACATGACTCTATGTTCATAATGGCCACGTGCCACGAAAAAGAAAGAACAGGGGAAGAGGAGATTTGAGGGAGGCGGGGGCAAGGAAGGGGTGGCTTCGCAGACGATGCGGCGGCTGGGCTGTTCTGGCAAGGTTGCCTAGAGGGCTAATTTGGAGGTTGGGGGCACATACGAAGCAGTATTTATTTACGAGTTCCTCGTACGAGGCGCTCGGCAGAGTTGGTGTAGGTGAGTCCAGCCCACTTGGCAAACTTCCATTGGGCGGCGGAGACACATATGATCCTGATCCTCGAATATTCGGCTTCATGTAAAGTGTATCCTTCTCCTTCTTTTTCATCTTGGCTGGATTGGAGGTGGTGTCCTTTGCCGCCTTGACAGCGGCGTTGAGAGACGCGCCAAAGTCGTAACGGTTAGAGAAGGCCACCCCGCTCGGTGATGTTAAGCTTTTGGTAATATTGTCGCTCGCGAGGCTGGGGGACGACTTTGACTTGAGGCGGAGGCCGCCGCCAGAAGAATCAGACTCGCCAAGGTATTCGTGGATAGGCTGGTCGAACTTGAAGATGCCATTGCAATTGCCGAAAGCATCCAAGGAGGCAGGCACGGACATTGGGCGAAGGGTGCTTCCACCAACATGTCTGCGGTTACTTCGAGGCAAGCCATTCAAGGGCCGAGAAGCCGCTCCTTGGAAGCCATTCTTGCCGTGCTGCGGTACATGTTTCTTGTTGAAGTCAACTTGGAAATTCGTCGAGTTGTTGTTATCCCAGTATTCCTGGCCATTCACGGCGTAGCGAATACAAAAGAATAGCGTCTTGGATTCCAAATTCACCATGTCTGAGAGTTTGATGGTGAAGGTGAACCGGTCATGGCCTTCCGGGCTGTCGCGGGGTCGGATCTCGTGGCTGTATTCGGCATTGACTTCTGATACCGTCTTCCAGTAGTCCATGGTGAAGCGGCAGACGACAGATTTGTGAAATGCCAAGTTCGCGACGGCAACAGAGCCCAAAAGAGATTTGTGGTCGTTTGACAGCCAAACCTTCTCCAACCTCACAGGCGTCGTCTTTCGGGTCACAGAGTCATGAGGAAAGTTGGGCGTAGCAAGCTCCCACTCATAGGGAGGATTTGAATGGCCGCGGCCATCCTTGGGGAACGGGTATTCCGCATCGCTGTCGAAATGCTCGTTTGGTGATGACCCGGCACTGACAGCTAGTGGTCGATCAACTTGGAGGAAGTGGCGAACGTGTTCTAGATGGGAGTCGAAGTGAACAGCCTTGGAGAAGACTGGAGTGCCCGGCATGCTGGAGGGACGTCTGTGGCCGCGCAAGGCCGGTCGAACCAGTTCGCCACTCTTCTTGCGGACCATTTGTGGTTTGTATTTCAGGTCTTCATCCGTCTCCTCTTCGGATGCAGTCAGGGAGCTGCTTGATTTTTTCAGTATTGAAGCATGGGGCTCGGTGGCGGACCGAACATGTCCGCTTCTTCGTCCCCCCATGGGCATATCACTCAACGCACTGGTGCTAAAACTCACGCGCAGACTGGGGGCGATGGGTTCCTTGGGTTGGGTCTCCAAGGGGGGAGGAGTCGAAGCCTTGGATATCTGGATGACTGCCTCTCTCAGATCTTTGAGTATAACAGATCGTCGACTCTTTATTTCCGGTGGCTCGTCTTCGTCACTGCCAGACGTGGCAGATTCCGGGGGAGAAATCAAGGCGCCTTTGGGGATCAACTCCCGTCCATCCACAGCAGGCGGCGGCGATTGCCTTAGGCTGCCTCCCAAGCTGAGCATTACTGGTTTTGTCTCCTCCGAGGCATTGGCGACAGAAGACGTTGTTGACACACCACCAATGGCAGTGACAGATGGTGTCCGTCGATGCTTGTTCAGGTAGGATGCCGAACGGGGGAGAGACGGCCGTGGACTGGTGTGAAATGACGAGCGACGGCTCACATCAGGTGAGGTTGATACTGAGGAGGCAGGTGATCGATGCGAAGGCGGAGTATAAGGCATCCCAGCTCGGGTACGCCTGGTACGGGGGGAAGTGAGAATGGGGACACAAGACGGGAGAATTTGGTCAAGGGCCAAATAAGGTATTTGATGGTGTTGTGGTTGAAGGGTGCGCCAGTCTCCTTATCCACGCGCAAGGTCTAATACATGCGGGCAACGATACAATGCAAATCGTGATGGAAGGGATATCGACCAAATCAAAGTGTATAATGGTTACTGCTGAATGATCAAGTTAGTCCAGACACTCGGAGATGTTGAAAAGGTGTGCCCCTAGAAAGCCTGCAGGTTTGCCAAACGACAAGACACGGCAAGAAGAGCCAGCGCAAAGATTGAACACTGACCTGAATGCTTAGGGTGAATTGAAATCCTAGGTCAAAATCTTGCACCAACTCAGTATGCTTTGGCAATATTTCAGCAACAGAGCAGAGACTGAGGAGGGAAGCGCGAGATTCAAGGGCAGGAACAAGCCAAGAAGAGCGACGAATGGAAGGCAAATTGCCAGTTGAACAGATCGATTAACGCCAGCGCATGCGAACAGGTTGGTAGAGGGCACAGGGCGTGGTGCAAGAGGCGGCGAAGAAAACCCGAATGAAAATGAGGCGCCTCGATTTTTGTAGCACGGCGATGCTCGTCCTTATCGTCGTGGGTCCCGTTTTCGGTCGAGGGCGAAACAGTGTCTGGAAACCAAAATCCGCCACGCCTCGCAAAACCTTTTCGTCAATGACCAATCGATTGATCAACCACCCAGCTCGATGCTGTGTCTCAACACAGGACCGCGAGCCTCGAGGGCGAGGGAGGAAGGCAAGGGCTTGGAAGAAGAAATAAGAAGGATTGCGAAGCAAAACACAAAGCAAGAGGGCCAAGCAGGAAGTGGTGGGGAGAGATGTAGTTTTCACTTTAAAAGCAGCGCATGGCGTGGAGGTTGACGCACAGTCACTTCTCCAGTCTTCTTGCCTTGGCCCGGACACGGCGGACCAAAAAGTCGTTCAGACTAGACGAGAGCATCTGCTAGACGACCGGGGTTCAGAACGGACTGAACTGGTGGGCTGAGGCTTGGACCGGACTAGGGTGTAGTGGTAGCCACATAGTGGGGATGGCTTTTTGCGTGATGGCTGGAGGCTGATGCCGATGGCTGAAGTGGCTTCAAGGGAGATGGGAAGGCGGATGGGAGTACTCCGTATTACTCACCTCGCAGATCACACCGCTCGAGGGCGGCATTGAGACGTCGGAAGGCTCATGAGCTGCTCGGATTGAATCAACCTCCAAAGGTCCTTGGTGCTTAAAGGTCGTGTGTGCCTCACAAGTTACGCAATGCGGTCAACAATGGGTGCTGCGTGCTGAGATGTCTCACCAATGACGGGTCCGGCGATGCAAAAGGTTAGGCAGAAGGCGTTGGCCAAGGAGCAAATGATACATGACAACCTACGGACGCAGCATTCGTGGTTATACTTTATCAATCGATTGAGCTGTATGCCAGGACAAACATTGTTTTCAGCAGTCATCCCTTTCTTGGCATTGTCTTGACGGGTCAACGGTCTGGTGATTCGATTCCTGGGGTTGTGGCAGCTCAGGGCGGCATTCTCACCAATGCGGCTGAGGCTGGGTTGTCAATGAAAGATTGGGGCCGAGGAGTTCTGAGCCATGAGGCATCTAGTCCGCATCCATCCACTCATTGACAAGGAAGACGCTTGAACTGCAGGACGGACTCTTGGGTTTGCCACATTGCTCACCCACCTTGCGCGATGCAAGCTACCACCCATCAGGGCGGACAAAGTGCTGGAGGCGGCTTGGACATGGGCTGGGCGATGCCGTGCAGACACGGCGCGAGCGCGGGAGTGGTAATGCTGTGGTGCTTGACATCCCTGTGCTCATGCTCGTCTGCAGCTGCGAGCTGCAGGTGTGCGTGCACTTGCATTCGCGGCAGGCAGGCTTGGTGGGGGGCAGCACAGAAGCTATCGGCGATCGAGAAGCGGGGCCTTCGGGGCGTTTTGGCTGCCAAGCACACTTGACTTGACGGATCAATCCTTCAATCTTCATGTTGAATGTGCTGCAGTGATATCCTCCATGCTATTCGAGGCTCAGGCGCTCTTGCATGAGCATCCTCCTTGTCCCCACGACTCCCCCGTCTTCCAATGGCCCGCTTTGGCGCTTTGGCACTCTGGCCCAGTTCCCTCGAGGGACAGTTGTATGATATAGGTCCCAGTCCCCACGGTGTGGCACATCCTTACCTACCTGCGTGCCTGCGTGCATGCAAAATCGAGTGCCGGGTCGACAGGGCTTAGAGGGTACGGACTAGCCTCTCAATGCTGAGGAGATCGTCGTCGGACCAGCAGACCGTCCACTGCTGTGTTCCTTCCGTACTAGCCCCTGGTCGCACGCATGGATTTCGGCCAATGCGACTCGGATCAATCGGGCGATTTCTCAGGCAAGACGGCCAACATGGAAGTAGCGATTGACTGCCTGGCTCAATACTTTAGACATCCATCAAGTCGTCCACGGAAAAGGGAAGGCAAAACTAGACGTCAACTGCCCAACTTGCAAGCACAGCCAGCCTACCAACCAGTCCTGCTATTCTCACACCTGTCAACGCCGATACGGAGGAGTGCATGCGCTCTCCATGGCACTCGCCACGCACACCTGCTTCCTCATCATGTGTGCGTATGATTACTAGGTACCTACCTGTAGGTATCAATCGGACAGCATCTCGCAGATGGGCTGATGCAAAAAACGCAACTGATGACTACAGCAAACACACTGTCTGCACTCCCTCCCTATCTTGCTTGCACGCGGCATGGAACTGGCTAGTGCGAGCACCAACGCCGTTAGCCTGGTGGCTGGTGGTTGGCTGAAGCCCTGCCATCTCAACCAAGGGCCTGGCACCTGGCGATTGCCTCGAGGTGGCGTTTTGCCCATCGACAAACAGTCTTCGACTTCTCCTGGCGTCTGGTATCAGCCAATCTCTGGAGAGAACAGCCACACACGCTTGCATGGCACAACCACACCAATCCTCACCGTTTTTAACGTGGTGCAACCAACTTATCACGCTTGGCACCACCAGGCACGCTTTCCCGCTCATTGTCGCACTCCTAAAACATTGGCTTCGCTCTCCTTACCGGGCCACGGCGCATACCTCACCCTCACCCCTCGTGATCGTTTTGCATCCCATCCTACATGCGAAATGAACTGACAACAGGATCATGAGGACCAAGGCCCCGGGAAAACCTCAGGGCTGTGAACACACTGTTCCCCCCAGGTACCCTCCACCCGATGCCATGGTTCCATGTCTCTGGGGGCCAAGCAAGTCTTAACTCAGAGTGGATAACCGGCAGGCAAATTCTGTTAGATAGGCACCTCACTACTCACCAGAGTTCACCATTCAGATGATGGCACCATGCTAATATCGAACGATTGGTGGGCACACTGATAAGGAGAAACGAAAGGCTTCTGGTTAGCGCCGCCTCGCCTGGTGGATGCGGGCTGGAGCTTGGCTCCTCAACTCGCCCATTGCTCTCGCCTTCACCGACCAAGACAGGGGTGCGGGAATCAGATTTTTCCCCCTCCTTGCCGTCTCAATGTTGTCACTTGCCGCCATATCCCTAGCGGCCTGCAGGCCCTGTACTACTTTTATCACGACTTCGGGTCGCAAAGCTCGTCTTGACGACCATCTCGTCCATGTGGTGCAGCTCGCCCCGCGGCAGATACCCTGTCAAGGTGGCGTTCAACAAAGACTAAGCCACTTGCCGCCGTCTCCAACATTTTCGCTTCTCGATGCTGCATAGATCTTCGCCAGGGTGGCGGGTTTTCTTTTTCCGATGAAACTTGAATCTTTTCTACGTATGGAAACTCTGGTTCATGCTGTTTGTACTCCGTACTCCGTACCCGGACCCGTACTCATGAGGCAGCTGCACAGACAATGCCCCATGCGCCGTTGCCACGACCTCGCGACGCCTCACCAGTACCAAGTGAATCCCTTGCCTGATCCAGTTTTGGGCCGGACACCTCACATCGAGCAGCATCGTCGACGCCCTTTGGATGCCATCAAACTGACAGCCCTGCGGGTTCAGTGACGGTGAGCATGTAATTATGCCTTTGATACGCTTCGGACTGTCTGCGATAGAGACAAACAAACTCTATTGAGGAGCGGCCTGCAGAACCCTGCTAGTCTTGTCTTTTTGTGGCGAGGATAGTGGGCCACTTATTGCTCCTGCACCAAACGACGATATATTTGTGCGCAAAATTCCCAAACACCATGTGTACATGTCGCAACAATTCTTGCGTCAACCAACGGTCCATCGCCATTCAAAGTGGCGATAGGTCGATTACGCAGTGCACAGTGCACAGGCCACTCCGAGATCGCTCCCACCTCTTTTGTACAGGCTCTGCTTACCCCGTATATGCCGCTCAATCCAAGCGACAAGCGATATCGACTACCTGTATCGGGAATAGGATTGCCGATCAAAGTCCAAGGAATTAGGTCTCCCCGATGACTTGGCCTGCAATTAAATTGCAGATAATGACGCTTCATCAGCAGGTGAAGATGAAGATGTGTGGCATTTGCGACCGACCAATACATTTCGACAGACAATGGGATCCAAATTCAAGTTTCATCCGATTCTGCCATGTTCGTCGCCCTGTGTTCTGTAGCAAATAGGTGAGAGGGATCATTCACCATGCTATATAGAGCATAGCGTGTTGCACTCGGTTTGAACGCCAGAGTTTTTGACTGCTGCGCGTTTAGTTGCCAGATAAGAAGAGCCAGGCCCCTGTCGTGGGTCAGGGTTACCTCAAATGCGCGTTAATAGATTGCTACTCCGTGGTGGAGCCTCAGCCACCGCCCGTCATAAGTGGGAACTTGGAGACCGACGGGAATGTTGGACAGGCATCTTGAGCTTTGAATGCTCGCATTCGAAAAATTACTGCTCCGTCCTCCGTAGGGGGTTGTAACGCAAGCAACCAAGCATCATCTCCACGACTTCCACATATCCACATCCTCGCTCCATGGGGATGAAAGAGGCGGGGGAGGGGTCATTTACGTCTGCTTTGTCGACAGATACCAAGGTGCGTATGCAACTCCTGCGCGAGCCAATTACCTCTGGAGAGCTGCTGTTTGCTAGCCACCGCATACAACGAATTCTGAAGAGGCGGCATATGATATTATCTGAGTGGCCACTGCCGCGCATCTTGGTCCGATTCAGGCACGAGAGCTCAACCCGGTTGGCTGGCACACAGGCCATGAAACTGTGACAGGGGTGCCAACCTGAGGTGGGGGCAGCAACAGGGAAGTCCAGATGTCGATGCAACCGAGAGTCTTGGGTACCGCATCAGAGCCTGCGGTCATATCGCAAGTATTCGACCTCTTGCACGCCACACGGTCAGTCAGGGTGGGCGAATACTTGTGCCATCCCACAACATATTCACGGGTTTGCTAGCAAGACCTGCCCAAGCATCTTCCCGCTTTTGCAGCTAATCGAAAAAGCTATGCCAGCCATCTGTACATGGCGGGACCCCCCAGCATTGTGGCGATGGTTGACTGTTCAGCTGCCCCGTCATGTCATAATCTGCCCAAGCCACCTCAAAATTCAGTCAAAGTGAGAGGGAGCCTCTTCCAAGGTTATATTATTGGCGCCAGTATCATGGCAAAGTGCGCGACATAGTGGGATGCGACAATTTCCAGCCTTGTACCGGTGCATGACAATACTGTCGTCTGGAAGTCAAGGCCATTCATAGAAGGCTTAAGCAGGTCCCGTTCCTGCTCAATCTGGTCATGACAAGACGTCGTTTGAGGAGTATCACTTGTTCCCCCTTGGCGGTTCCTTGAACTATTACTTCCGACTTCACACATGAAGGGGCAAAGGTGGGCAGCAAAATCGAGTGGAGAAAGCAGGCATGGTGCTGCGACTCTGCCATGGGCCAAGTCGAAAAAATTTATCTGCAATGCAAACTTGCCACACCAGGCTTCGTTGCTGGTGCTGGCCATTATTAACACCCATCATCTCGATTATGCGCTCTGGCTATTGGCTCTCCTAGCCCTTTGCCCGATCAAGGAAGCCGACCTACTCCGCCCCTGTGCAACTGGTGCAGTTGACTAGCAGGGTTCAACTTCACGGCTTCTCCTCCTGCTCACAACAGGGGCCTTGGACGCGGCAAGATTTTGGCGGCGTTCTACGAAGCTTGCCAAGGGAGCTGCATGGGGGGAAGCGAGAAATCCCCTAAACAAGGCTCAACGTCTTGCCACGGTCTCAAGCTCGGACGGGTTCCGGGCGTGACTTGTTGAAGCCGAATCTCACGGCATTTGAGACAGAGCTGCTGCCCCGAGCCACTTGTAGGTGCCTACCACAACTCTGCCCTGCACATGGCAGGTTTGACAATTTATTCGCATGCGGCTAGGAGGCTTCCGTGCCCACTCATACCGTCCCGAGTCGACAAGGGTAGCATTTTGAGCGACTTAAAATAGTTAACACCAGCGTCCCGCTCCATGTATGTACAGACAGTACATGTACAACATATCGTATCATTGTGGCTCGCCATTATCCATGGTGCTAATCATTCTGCCGAAAAAGACGCAATGGAAAGAGGCATTTTCCAAGTATATTATGAGCCCTCTCAGTTCATCTTACCTGCTGCTCAAAGCGGCAATGGGGTTGGCAAGGACTAGCCTCGACTCTCGACTCTGGTGTTGGGAAAGTTGTACAGCGCCCATCATCTAGTTGGGCAGCGGAAGTTTGTCATGTGACATCAACACCAAGTGTTGCTATCAAGAACTTATTAACAGCGAAACATCTAGGCTTGATATGCAGCTGTGGTGACAAGGATTCGGTGGCGGATGCTACAGTATGCTTCTCGTGTCTGCCACGATGGTGTCGAGACAGTTTGTGTACAAGATTCTGAGACGTGCACTGATGACAACACCGCGTCTGTTTATCATGCGACTCTCAACACACAACATGGAGTGCTGCCCTGTTTTCAATGGACCCTTTGCACATCAAACTGCGCCACCAGGGTCTTTTTTGCAATTCCCAAGTCTTCCACCGGGAAACTGGCTTGAACGGCGTTGAAGGTGGCAAATTTCTTGTCTTGACAATGCTGCCAGTGTGCCCCAACAAGGTCGCTGAATGAGACAGCGGCATTCGGTGTCATGCATGGGCTGATTCCATACATGTGGCTGCACCACGGTTGTTGGGCTCACGCTCAGCTGTCTCCGCCATGGCAACAAGACGATGTGCAACAGAAGCCACGACCCCCACAGCTTCCTTTGAAGGTCTGGCAGGTGGCGAGCGACTTGTCGCACCGATACGTCAATCCAGCGGCAGTCGTGATCATGGCATCCATTTCCAAGACAAAAACAGGTGTGGTTTCCAAGGAAATGCAAAGCATCACGTCTCTGAATATCAAGAATTGGCGTGGGCGTCGAATTTTGGCAGACACACACGGCTTGAGCAGGTTGAGCAACAATGCGGAGTACAGGCTGTTGCTGCTGTTGGTGTTGGTTGCCCCAGGCTTCGTGCTCAGCGTCTCCAACAAGAGATCTGGTCGACGCAAGGGAAGGGTGCCCAGCGGCACCGGGTGAATGTGTTGCGTGCTATTGGCTTGGCTTCGCCAGGGGAGTCCAAAACGCCTCCACAACCCGACTGCGTCTTGAAACTTGTCCAGCGTCCAAGACTTTATCAACTTCAGTTTCCAGATACTTGGGTTTAGTCCATCCAGGTCATGGTGTCTTGGGCTGGATTGCGGGGAGGAACCTGGGGTTGATCACCTCAATGGCCAACCCAAAACCCCGTGCGTATCAGCATGGCGCGCCCGCATGCACAGGTAGGTACTCAAGTATCTATGTACGTCCCTGTATCGTACCGTACATAACGCCAGCACGAACTCATCACTGGGCTGGGCCTTCCCCACCTCGCCGAGACTATTTGCCATTATGGTCTCCTCACTGCTACACATTCTTGGGAAGGCTTGAGGGGTAAGGCAACGGAGAGAGGTGCAGAAAGCCACAAAAGAGTGTCGCTGCGCCTCCAACGCGGAGCCGTGTCGTCCAACGACGTCGTTGTGGTGGCTAGTGGCCAACACCAGCCGATTGCGACGCTAATGGAATCTGTGCGGCAGCTGGGCCGTGTTGGCATCCAACCGCGCATCCATCCCTTTCTTTTTGCCTTGCCGCCGCCAACCGTTGCCTTGTGCGATTATTCTACAGGGACCCAGGATTGCGTGCCCTCAGCATTACCAGACATGTCTCCTCATCATGGGGCAGGCCCTGCATGCGCAAATGCAAGCTCCTGCAAGGTTCTAATAGCCCCCATTTTCCCAAGAGTGACAGATATCGGGGGGATCTAACAAGGGAGACGGCCAAACTCGAGCCGCAGTTGCATGCGAACTTTTGGGGAATCGTGCAATGCTAGCGCCGTGGTGGCTGATATGGGGTACATGCCGCAGCAGCAATATCTGCAAACCCGTCCTACTCGCATCTCCTCGCATCGACCATGTTCTCGCCGTTGCCTCCCCCTCAGGAGAAAATGCCACCTCCTCTTTTGATACGAATCTTGGTGTTTGGCCCTTGCTCACCGGTATGCACGCAATATCAGCATGGCCAGCAGCCATTCACGTAATTGGCCTGCCATGCCACGCTGCAACGCCTTGCAAGGGCCGTATCAGTGGTTGATTTGCTGCCTAGCCGTATTGCAAGTTTCGAGGTTGATGTATCTGCGTTGAAGCAGCGGTGTTGTTTCGGCACCGCATGTGTCTGGCCTGTGGCTTGCACGCAGAAACAACTTCAAGTCGCCAGAATCTCCGACGGACGGTCTGGACTTGTCGAGCCTTGGCCAGGTACGTACCCGTGGGAAGCAAGCGCGACAATATGCCTCTGTCATAGCGCCAGACTCCTGAATACATGAACAATCAGGGCGGTTCTGGGCCACCATGATGCAGTCCGTGCTGGCCTTGCCTGTTTACAAACATAAATGTCCAAGTCAAATACTTTTCCTTGCTTCAGGGACCCAGACGCCCCGCCAAGTTGCGTTGGTTCATATTAAGCGGCGCAAAGGCATTACAGTAGAAGGCTTAATGCCTGGTGTCGCGGTATTGGTACACGAGATGAATAAGGAGATGCACACATGGTCCAAAGGCAGTTTGGCGCAAAAATCGCAACGTACCTGCAAGTTCTTCCTAATGGCGAACACAGATGTGCTGATACCCCCACCAGTATAAAAGTCAGGGCCAGATAAAAACCGTGAAAGCCTAAAAACCCCAAGACGGATAACCCCAAGACCCAAGAAGCTCCAGAAATAGCCCACTACTGTTGCCAGACGGAAAAAAGAAGACGAGCTTGAGCACCACGGCGAGGACCTCGCAAGAACAAAGGTGCCAAACGAAGCGGCAGGAGACTAGCAGGCGAACCGCCAGAGGCCAACAGGCTCCTGTGTTGACACCGGATTCAGACCCTGCACCAAAGCTAACCACTTCCAGTGCGTATCAGCGGCACCCAAGGATAGGGTAGGATTATCGTCGTCGGTGTAATGCACAGCGTCCATCGTTGGACTTGTGCCGTGTTGGCGCTTCGATATTTCTCGTCACAGCAGTCCTTGTGACAACAGCGTTTCCTTGGTGGGAGTGTTTGGTGAACAGAAATAGTTTGGGCACCGGTACCGAGCACACAAATAACCCGGTGGAAGCATCATCCATGTGCCCGTTTACAAGCACGTCGAGGCACTGGTGCGACCTTTATAAGCCAGCTGGCACTGCCTTCTTGTAAACCACCATTCAAGCATACCCCGACATTCCACCTCCAAGTCTACCCCGTCTTTCAACGGAGGCTTTGCAGCCTGATCTGTAAAGATCAGCAGATCGCTGACATGCGGGCATTGCCAACGCGTTCTCGATACTATAAACCGTATTATTGCATTCTTGGGTACTAGTCGTCGTTCGCCCTGGAGCCTGTCCAGCCTCACCTCCCCTAATGTCGCTATAGATCCGTTTTCATAGTGTAACAGCAGACCAGTGACCATGCCGTTAAATTGGCATAGGTCAAGACCGACTATATCGTGAAGCCATGCTGATGTGTAAAAGAAACTCTCAGAGATATTCCAGTTATTTACACGCTCACCCGGATTAAGGGATAAAGGTGCCGGTTTATAGTCTTCCCAGGTGCCATCGCAAATTCCTGGTTGCTGATCAATAGCAAGCTCGCGTATAAAGCCAGCAGAGTCGTCTATGTAGGCGTAGTGAGGACTTTCACGCAAGGACGCTAATAGTAAGTAAGAGTAGCTCTGGTTAGAGCGCTCATATGGCCCTAGAACATGGACTTTGTCGTCTGAAGTTATTATAATTAGATCTGCCCTTTTACGGTTATGCAAATGGCAGTCTCGACGCCAGACCTCCTTGAGCAGCTCTCCACGACTTAGGGCAATATAGAGCCACAAGGTGCCCTCGGGAAACTCGGAGTAGTGGCGTAAGTCGCTGCAAGTTATTGTGTGCGGTACGATTGTAAGAGCTCGGTTGGCTTCATTCCAGGCTACCGAGTAGCCCGTTATTTCTGGATCGTTGACCATGATGCGACTGAATCGCGCCGGTCCTGAATATTGCACCAGGGGAAAGTGTGCTAGGCTTGGTCGAAGTGATGGTGCAGACCACATTGGCCGTCTGGGGTTATCTTGGTGGCTACCATACAGGTTACGGATTTTAAGACCCTGGTCTGTATGTTAATATATAAAGGTCCATAAAGAACGCGGTGGAAAGAAATTACATCGAAATCAAAACACACGCTCGCCCCATTAGTTAATGGCACGTCTTGCCACCAATTCCATGGGGGTGTTTCAAGTTCTAATTCATCTGCAGAACAGGCAAACACTATGTTCTGGACGCCTAGGGCACTTCGTGTAATGTAGATAGTATCAACTGCCGGAATTGCTGCCGGGTCGTAGACAAGCTGATTTCCGGCCTTGTTGCTTAGTGTAGATAGGTAGCTCTCACCGCGCAGCGTCACATATGTTGCCCATATACATCTTGAAGTATCAACTTCACCTTGATAGGGTCTGGTTATGTCTGCCTCGACTAGCATAGATAGTCGCGCGATATTCAGCTTCGTGTCTCCGTTACGCATTATGTCTCCATTATGCATCAGCTGGCGTTCATATTCAGAAGATCGTGCCTTTGAGAGGCTAAAGTCATTGTCCCAACAGATCACCTCACAAGTGGCCAAGGATGGCAGTCCCGCCTGTGAGCAGACTGCATGACAGCCATAGGCAAGGCCCTTGGAGTGTTGGCAGTTTACCCTGCAAGCACAGTACGTCGCTAGTTGGAATTCTGGGAATGCTGGAGAAGCTAGTAACTTGTCAAAATCATGCCGGCCGTAGGAAGTCAAGCGCCACGAACCCACGAAAATGTCGTCGTCGTCGTCGACGCCTGGCAGCGGTAGTGTGCAGAGCACACAGCGGGGGGCAACGCAAGGGACGGTCCGTTCTGGCATTTCAATGTGATCAAGTGTGAGAGATGGAAAGGCAGATGAAATGGAGTTCCTGAGAAGGGAGGCACGTGTGCCAAAGGCGCTGTAAATCCAGAACCCTGCGCTCGGATTATTGAATCAGCGCACCCGATAAATCGAGGCGCACATGGTATTTGAACCAACTGAACGACTCGTCACTCAACCCTCGTCCATTCCCTTTCTTGCTCTTTGCTTCATGCGACATGCCCAAGCACAAGTAACTTCTAGTGGCTAGGGCAGGCTTGTAGTGCAATACACTTGGTCCTTGCTCCTGATCCACTTGTACACACGGTGCCCGGCATATCTTGCCTTTTTCCACTCTTCCATTACTGTTGGAGTCCTTGTCCCACGCCTGTTCTCGAAGATTAGCTCATCTCTTCCAAGCCTATGCCGTCTACGCTCCAGCTTGACTTCCATCCAGTCATTCTCCGCCGATGCTTGCGCCGTCTCGGTCTGAGATTGGCCCATGCCGACATCACTTTGTTGTGATGTACTGTCGGCTTCTCTGCCTGCATCGTCATAGGTATTTGTGACCATTTCCGAGGACGCTGACGCATAAGCCATGGGCTGGGAGTATTGGATCGATAAAGGAGGATAATAGGCGCCTGTCGCGCCGCCTTGTCCCGCCTCAGCGGCTACTTGTGCGCCAGAGGTTGACGTATCAGCGGTAGGCTGAGAATATTGAACCGATGAAGGAGCATGATGGCTGCCGGTCGCGCCACTTGATCCTGCTGCTGCGGAGGACGATGCAAGCACAAGACTTGGGTGCACTCTAATCAGAGGCGGATTGCCACGAATGGAATCCATGAGATACAGCCATCGTGCTGACGCCTGAGGATCAGAGGCATCCAAATAAGTTTCTTCTGTTTGTTCCGTATCATCGTAGAGAGATTCAAGTCCTGTGCTCCCAAGACTACATGTCCATGCGTGAAACGAAGTATATCCGTGCGTCTCGACGACTTCTTTAGCGTCCCTTGCGGCCTGTCGTCTTAACTTGCTTTTGCTCCAGCCTTGAGGCTTGCCTTTAAGGATTAATACGACGCCGAGAGTGTAGTGCTCACGGTCTATCTCGTAGATTGCGGCATTCACAGTGGGGAGCTGCGTCGGCCCGCGAGTAAACAGTCCCTTCCCATGACTTTGGACCGACACCGGCACCATGCGCCGTCGCCGCTCAAACCCGCGCGGATGACCGACCTCTCCACGGCGAAACAGCTTCAGCGGACGAGTTCCGGAAGATGACTTGTCATGCCCCCAGCGCCGAAAGTCCAATGGACAAATGAGCCAGCAGCAGTGCAGTGCATTGCTGCCTTGGGTGTCGATTGCTCAGTGAGCTGGAAAAGCTGAAGACGACGCTGATGGAACGTTTGCGTTTAAGGCATCTCCAGTTTTACATTGTACCGGGGAATCTGTGAAGGCGCTTCCTTCAGCCGCCATTGAGTTGAGAAGTCCTCAAAGTCATGACAAGGCCCCCAGTGTAAAGTGTCCGCCACGGTGCCGTGGGTCTTGAGCTTGACGAGCTGCCGTGACATGCGTCTCAATCGTCGCCAGGAAATAAGCGTCACGAGTCCGTGGCGGGCCGGCAGGACCAAGTCGAGAGTCGTCAGCCGAGAGCTGCATCATCATCCCAGGAATGCAACGGCTGCGACACCGTGACCTGAATCATGGTCCGCGGAAAGAAGCGTGGTCTGAAGGACCAAGTACTGCTCCAGAGGCAGCCGTGGGTCAAGGACAGGGAGGGACCCGACAGAATGCCTCGTCGTCGTAATGAATCACAATTCAAGCAGTCCCTGGGCATAGGCATCCCCAGAGATATCATGGTTGACCTGATTCGAGGCCAGTTTCCCGACAGCCTCGTGTGTTCCGCAGTGTGTCGTCGTACATGTCACCATATTCTGCAGCCATCAATTTGAGCGACACGGCGTGGTTTACAACTTTGCGCCCACGCTGAGCAACATGACTTACTGAGATGCTTCAAAATAATGTTCTGTTCAACTGGTTCCCGGTAAGAGACAACCGTGCGGGCAGCAGCGCAGTGCTTGCATATTGATTGGTACACTGAGAATTGCGCACAACAAGGCGGTTTTTGGGCATCTCCTTTGCCTGCCAAGTTTGGTGTTGACGAGTAGCATCATCTTTGGTCCCTGGCTTGATCAATAGATATGCGGATGATAGTAATTCCAGGGGGACGTCGTCACTGGATTGTGGTTGGTTGGCACGCAAAGGTGCACCAGCCACCGTCCGAAGTTGAACCGAAAATAAAAAACATTGGGGATGGCAAGCTCTGGAACCAGCTCTACCATCTGATCCTCATCCTTGCAAGGTCAAGTCTTTAACACCTTGATGGTTCAGAATTCTATTTCTGTCGATAATCCCCATTTCAAATCGTCGGCCGCCTGGCCCCTTGTCTGGGTTCTCTCCCAACCGCATCACTTGTAATTTTCCCACCACAACACTCCACCCGGTTGCGGTTTCCGACACGACCAGGGAGATGGTGGTTTAAGTACCTTTTATCGGCCGTGAAAAAACGATAGCTTAGGCACCTCTGACAGCGCCGCCTACCCGGCCGCCAAGTCCCATCATGGTGGAATCGCCGACTCGTGTTCTTATCGTCGTGAAACAAAGAAGCATTCGCCTATGGCAAGAGGCATGGGATGAACCACAGAGGATGATATCAAAAGTCTTGATGCATCTCAAACATGATGACCTGGTGTCAACGGATGACGAGTATAATGGCCCCAAATGCCGGTTTATGGCGGTAGAGCGCTGGGACTCTGTCGTCTTTATTGTCTGTGACCTGTTCAACGTCGACTACAACCATCTCGATGCGCATCTGGATGGTAAGAACGAATTACCTGTCAAGATGGTTCGTGTTTCTTCTCAAGGCGACCATACATATATGAGGACAAGGGAGGCACAGGATTACAGATTCCTGGGCGACCAGGTTCGGAATCTCCATGACATGCATGGCTGGACGAAGCGCGCGCCTTACAGGATCGATCACGCCAACGGGGTATACCCCATCTATTACAATCCGCGGTCGCTGTCAACAGATTGCATTTGAGTGTTTGAGGAATTGCCTTTGGTTGTATAGTAGACATGTCCCTTTGTTTCCACCGGTGAACAGGACCCATGTACCCAACCTGACCAGCCTTTCCGGGATCAATGAACGCTTCTGAATTATAAGTTGATTGTTGGCCGCAGTGTGCTATATTATTCTCATATCTATTGATTTAGGTAGGACAATGAGGAGTGTAACGACGGAGATGAAGAGTCAAAAGGACATTACGATGCAGAAGACGGTCAGAGAAACCGTGAATATTCTGGGAGAAAAAAAAGGACTGCGGCAATGACACGACTTGATACTTGGTCCCTGTTTGAGGCAGGGTTTAGATGGGAGGTTTCAGCACTACGCGCCGGTAAGGACTTGGAGGTACAAATGGCTATTTACGCTAATCCATTTCTAGACTAGCATTAGGTCTTGTTATCCATCGTATGTACCGATACGGCGACACCCATTGAGCCTTCAACTGCACCAAGTCGAATGAGAAGAGACAAAGGACACTGCGAATCTAGACCCGTGTTGCTCCGTTCAATCCCAAAGCAAGACCATCAAGGTGGAACGGGGGGTGGAACGGGGGATGGACCGTGCAGTTGCCGCATCATGACATGCATGCGTGCGTGAAAAGTATTGCACGCTCGGGACCACTCCCAGTTCAATCTTGGCTACAGTCGATCCCTTCATTTCACTTGAGAACACGCAGATTGACGGAGCGAGAAAACAATTCACGAATAAGCAAAGACTGGTGCAGGGTAGGCAGTGTTCCCTCGGCTCAGCATCACCTAGGGACTTGTTGGAGAAAGTTGTCGACTGACGGGCGGCTCGAAGCAGACACAGTGAGGATTCAAGCTTGGTATTTAGCACTTCATCTACTGAAAATAATATATTCGTTGAGGTATATATGTTGTGTTTAAAAAAAAGATCCTTTCCAATGTGGCCCTTGTTATTCGCCATGTACGGGAGGACCGGCGTAGTTCTTGTGACCCCATACCCAGTACCAAATACCTGAAATCGCAACGGCAGCGACAAAGACTGCAGGGGCGTAGTTGACCGTGGTGGCCTGGACAGGAATGGCAGAGGGCATGCAGAAGAGCGGCAGGGCAAGGGCGGACCAAGCTAAAGGACCCCACAGTTAGTAAACACGTTGCTTTGAATTGATACTGACGGGCGCATGAGCTGGGGCAACGTACCGATAGCAATGATGTTGGCGGCGTATCCAAACCTGCCCAAGGAGAACTTGGCCCCCTTGACATCCTTGCGGCGATTCATCAAGCTGATGGCAATGGGGCAGGCATATGATGCAGTCAAGGAAATGACACCAACACCGGAGAAGGCGTTGAAGGCAGCAGAAGAGCCAAAGTATATGAGACCCAGCAGGATTTCAACGACCATGCAGAGCATCATGGCATTCAAAGGAACGTCCAGGCTGTGGTTGACCTTCATCCAGATCTTGGATCCGGGAATGGCACCGTCACGAGCAAAAGCCCATGCACAGCGAGAAGAAGCAGTCGTGCACCCGATACCACAGATGATGGCGAGAACCATGAGAGGGATCAAGAGACCAAAGGCACCGCCGGCGTTTCCAATGGCAGACTTGATAATGGGAGGTACAGGTTGGCCGGAAGCCAGGCTGGCGAGCATGGCGAGATCGGGGAGGACGAAAACGAGAGGGATGAGGAAAAGCAGGCCGGCAACGGTGTTGAGGCCAATCGTAGCAACCATGGCCTTGGGAACCTGAGTGGCGGGATGCTGCACTTCTTCACACATGCTGTGGGCATGGGTTAGCAACAAGGTGCTGGGTGAAAGGCGAGCCGCAATAAATTCTTACGAGATAATCATGCCGGTCGACGAGGTGGCATATCCTGCATGCAAAAGACCAACCATGTAGGACCAGCCATCTGGCCAACCCGAGTTGTTCTCAAAGTAGGTGAAAACCCACTTGGCATCATGACGGCCTTCCTTGGCAATGGCAAGGACGCACACCAAGATGGCAATGACGCCAGCAAAGGTCCAGAAAATGGCAGCGGTCTAGCGAATGAGCATGTCAGATTAAAACCTCGTTGCAAGGCATTGTGCATGATTTGTACTCACATCGATCCAGGGAAGCCATTTGTTGCCGAGAGCAGACACGGCATTGCAAAGAAGAGTGATGCCGAGGAAGATGAGGAAGACCTGGTACGGTTTCCCTTCCAAAACCGGGGTTGCATCATCGTCGGCAAAGACATTGATGCAAGACACGAAGAACAAGGTGGTGCCAAAGTTGACGGCCAGTGTAATTGTGATGTTGCCAACGAGATACGCCCAGCCGCAAATCCAACTGGCGATTCTGCGCCATCTGGCAGGCGCGAGCATAAAGGCCTGGTAATAGACGCCGCCCGCAGTAGGGTAGACGCTGGTAATTTCTCCCAAAGAGGCAGCAACACAGACAATAATGGCCGAGACGGCAACCCAACCCCAGATAATGTCGACGGGGCCACCGCCCAGTATGGGATACACCAGGGTGGTGGCGAGACCATAGGGAATTGAAGCCAGGACGAAGGACATGAAGGCAACCTGGAAGGTCGATCGGTTTCGCGACAGCTCGGGCTTGTAGCCGAGATTCTCCAGGATCTGATCGGCCGAATCATTCTCGTGCGAAAGGCGCAAATGGTGGTCGGCCTTGTTATCGACAAGATCGGGGCCGCTAAGCGACTCCCGCTTGGTGACGGCCATGGTCAAGGATTTTGGCGCGGCAGAGGAGTGACGTATGTGCGGCGAGCGCCGTTAATACAACCAGACGCGATGAGACACCGCTAAGAGGGACGAGGAGGAGGAGGGGAGAAACCGACGGCAAGCAAGTAAAGGAACGGAAAGGGTTCAAGCTGGTGCGCCCAGATGAACTCGAGTTACAAATGCTCGAGTATGAGAAAAGGCGACTGGAGTGAGGAGGGAGGAGAGGAGAGCAGAGGAGAGAAGAGGAGGAGCAGTAAGAGCAAAGCGCTGGGGCAGCTCCGTCGATATAAAAGTCGGCGGGCGTGGCTCGTTGCGCCGTGGTGGTGTACTGCCAGTAACGGACCCAGCGAAGTAGTGGGAGCTGGGAGCCAGGTTGGGGGCTTGCAGGGCTTGGAGACGGGACGTTAGATCGATTGCCACCGCAGCCTTTTTCGCAGTCTTGAATGCCTGTGGAGTTGGTTGAAGAAAGCCCCCGTCGGCGTGCGCGAGGGAGGGGTGATGAATCCGGCTAGCTCGGCGTGCCAAAACCAACATTCGGCCCCAAACGGCCAGGGTTTGGCAGGTGCACCTCTGTGGTCAGTGGGTATTGGTCGTGTGCCATCACAAGCAAAAAAGCGAGTCTGGGTTCCCATGGTCAAGAACGGCCCCAGCTTCTGCTTCTGCGCTGTCTTGGCGGTGAGGAATAGGATTATCATGGCATCGTGGGATTTCGCATCATTTCTTCACCAAAAGCTTTCTTGACAATTGATGACAGGGCAAGTTGGGACCATCTTTTTGTGGAAGGTGCACGCCGCTAGGGCCACATGCATGTGCAGCCAAGTGGTGGCAGAACAAGTATAGAAGGAACGGGCCCTTGCTGCCGTCGATCTCAGTACGGAGTACAAAACATCAAATGCATATCGTGCCCCATGGCGATGTCCTCCCGACGGCACATTTCGCATGACGGTTTGATTTGGTTTGATTGATTATTTAATTGTCGGGTTGCGCAGACGCATTCGCCTTGTACGACCGTATGCCTTCTCATTTCGTTGCTTGAAGTTTCAGGTTATGTTATTCTGGGGTTTGCAGCTGCCTGCCAAGGCAATGTGTCTTCCCATATTCTGACGACGCACAGAGTCGGCATAACGGCTCAGGCTTGCACGTATCACTCTTGTTACCACATTGGCCGTAACAGGGCGGACGCAGCCGCAAGTGCGCCTGCTTCGTGATTGTCGCAAGCACCCACAGTCGCTCCCGCCATTGGAAAGCTCTTGGCCGTAGCTGGCATCCTACTCGCGCGGACGGCCCATCACCAGTCGCCCAACAGCCACTAACCACTGCGCTGTGGTGGTGGATCAGGGAGAATTGCTTGGCCGCCTTTGAACCCATGGCGCTGGACTGAAGACCGGGGCGCATGCGGCGTCGTATCTATGGAGCTGCAACAAGCACTCCAGCCACCAAAACATGCGGGCCAACTGGTAATTTATCAAGGCTAACGAATGCAGCACAGGGTGGGAAAGGTAAATGCCAACTCTTTTGCCTTGGGTGGCATGCCACCATAATGACCATTCGCTGAATTCAAGACCCGTGCCCAATCAGGGTGTCCTAACCACCGCCAAATGACGACTTGCCACGCCAGCGCAGGTCCTGATGTTGTTTTCACTCGTCCGTCATTTGATGCTGAGCCTTCGGGGCAAGTCGGGCAAGTCCGAATGGCGTTCCGTCAATGGCACGGCTATCACCCGCATCATCTTGAGCATGCCAGGATCAAGGCACCTCTATCAGCGCTTCCGTGGAGCCCATGATAATTAAAAGCGCATTTATTGTGTGCCGTACGGAGTACAGTACACACATGCATGTACAATCATGTGAAAATGACAGATGGTTCGGTTCAGGACCTTTTTTTTTTTCCCCTTCCCTAAATTTCTGTCCTGCTGAGCCCTCTGATTCGCCATGCCCGACCATGGATCATGTATACCCTTGCCAGGCCTCAACAAGCGAGACAGCGCACGCCAAAATTCCAGATGCGGTATCCACATTGGCATGGCTAATCTCCACTTAAACCGGCCGGCTGTGGAGAGACATGCCGTGGAGGGGAACGACTGCGACTGTGGCCAACCAAGGCTCAGAAGACCGGGTGGGTCCTTTGGCAGCGTTTGAAGTTTTGGGCCAAGGGTCAAGGGCCTATTGTATTGGAGCAAGTGGGCGGCCTGAAGAGCCATCGTTGGGCAGGGGAACCCAAACGACGTCACTCTGGAGCTTGCAGCGCTTCCCATGCAGCCCCCTTCTATTCGTCCATCTTGGAAACCATCCATGTCGACCAATGGTACACTGTGGGGCCCCTCACGCTTCAACATGCCGTATTAGCGCAGTCGGAAGAATGGCTGACAAGTGCAGGTGTAAGAATTATTAGTGGCATGCGTGGTCGTGTGCTGTCGTGTTCATATCGAGCAAAGCAATAAAGATGGCGACTGGCAAACATGCCATGTGCAGCACAATAATGAAGAAATAGCCTCGGACTTGGCTCACAAACAAACAAGCCGAGGCCAATAATTACGCAAAAACTGAGGCACGGGATATCCAGGCTAAGATGGCAATCAATGCCTGACGCATTGGCTCCTGCACCAATTCGGGTGTATGAGGCCGGTTAAAATTATCGAGTCTCCATTCTACCCACTCTTGTGAGATTTCCGACAATGTATGGAAGAGATGCCAAAAATCGGGATTCGCGGCTGCGAGATCGAGACCAAGCAATCTCGAGTTATTTCAACTGGAAAGCCGGTCCAAATGCTCGGCGACTATTGCGTCTGGCGGGTGCGCAAGGTAATTGTGGCTTGCATGGCCGGGCTATCGTCACGTTGGGCAGGGATGTTGGAGGTTCTGGATTTTGCTGCAATCCCCAGCGCAGGCCAAATGCAGGTGTCACACCAGGGCATGTGAGCTCATTGTTCAGTGATACGCATCTCAGACGGCAGCTGGCCAATGACGTCGCGGGGGCCCATGGGGACAAGGACAATGCGACCTCCTGTCTCGGGAAAAGCTGAAGATCCTTTGGTCCAAAACATGTCTGATAATCACTAGCGCCACAAGGCAGCGACGATTCTCATCTCACCCGTCAACGCTCAGCGGCCGTCCACAGGCACCGAGGCCGTTGCTCTCGCACTCATGCATTTGTAATGACTCGTTTCTTCTATATGACGAACAGCGACAGGATTGCATGCAACTCTGAACTTTGGCCCGCCGCCCCTCCCCCTGTCGGCCCGTGTATCCCTGATGAGCGCAGAAGCCGATAAACTCGGGTTGTTTCAACGCAATGCGTTGCGCTTGATGCAGAACGGCACACGCCTGATTTGCCGAAGCGACGACGCCCTCTCTCTACCCCCGACCTCCATTGTAGTCGGCGCCGCCAGCCTTGCGCAGCCTGGCCACCACGTCCTTCTCGTGCAGGTCGGAACGGTCACTGACGGTGACGGCGATGCTGTGGTGGGAGAGGACGGCCTTGACGTCGCCGCTCTCGACGCTGACCCGAGCCTTGCGCATCACCTTTGTGTTCTCGCCGATCCAGACAACCAGGACAAACTTGACGCGGGTGCTCTCGGCGTCGTTGGCGTACTCGACGCGAACGTAACCGTACTGGACTTGGCCGTCGTCCAGTGACGCGGCCAGCTCGGCAATGCCCCCGGTGCCCGTCTTGCTCAGTGACAGTTTGCTTCCGGTGGCCGCAGCATGTGAGATGAGCATCCAATTGATTTCATTCTTGTCGTCGCGGACTGCCTCGTATGAAGCCGCGATCTCGGGAGCATCCAAACCACTCATGGTGTTGGATGCTGTTTTTTTGTCCTTTCGTGTGGGCGCTGCAAAAGAGGGACCCGAATGGAGGGGGGGGGAGGCTTCAATGCAATGCAGTGCAATGCAGTGCCGCTAGTTACTCGGATAGACAGGGTTGGAAACAGCAGATCAAGTTGGCCTGGCCGAGAACTGGGTTGGGCTGTGTGTTCCGAGGCAGGTAGGCATGTACATCCGTTGCGTGACTTTGAGCGGCCAGAGGGAGATTTGCAGGTCAGCAATCAATGTTGGCAGCGGACGGCTGGGGGCGAGCGAGGTGAAAGGTGAGGGCGCATTGCTGCCCCACTCAGGGGGTGACGATGCCTGGGATAAAGAGGACAGCAGATTGACTGCTCGGAGTGCAGAGGACGAATGCTCCGTATGCATGTGCGTTTATCTCGTCAATGGCAAGGGACAGGGAGCTGGCGTTGCAGGGACCCCGATGTCATCAACGCATGTGGACTTTTAGGCGCGGAAATTAAGCAGCGTTTGTGGTTTGGGCCATTGTTTCGCATCGTCCAGCAAATGCCGGGCTTCGTCGACGCAATTGCAGTTGCCCTTGGACCAGGTTTCGACCCGCAGGAGAGGGTGCAAACAACGCGCGAGACGACAATCAATGAACAACGCTTGGATTGGCATTGCATACCTGCGGCCGAGACAATGCTCTCTCTTTGTTCGCATCCTCTTTCAGCGGAGGCTTCGACCAGGAAGTAGGGTGCGACGAGCTCAACAATAAAAGAGCAGGACCCAGACCGCTGGACCGTGGTCGACAATGGCCGACCCAACAATTTTTTTACGTGCACTAAGCTCAGCAAATCCCAGCTTCAAGAGGCATCGTGGACAATGGGCATGGTAACAGACCCAGGTCGTCACTTCGAGTTGTTTCGGGCTAGCCTGATATCATCATGATGTCGCGGCTCTCGCCAGGGCGGCAAACCAGCTCCAATCCCACCATGCAATGCATGCCACACGTGCGTAGGAAGCAAGCTGCTTACTTAAGTCGGGAGGAGCATCGACACTTTGGGCTACCGCCACATTAACACGTATTTTTGCTCCCGTGCATCCGTCAAACAGTGCGCCACCGGCGTCTTTATGCTTTGCAGCCATGTTGCAACCTTGCTGCACCTGTCCTGCGTGACAAACCCTCGGAAAGCTGGCCGGCATCATGAAGCTTCGGGTCTTGGCCATGGCGCTGCGTGTTCGCCTGGCGCTGGCTAGTTATGCGTTTTACGTGGGAAAAGATCTCACCGAGCATGGCGGCGCCCTCGTTGGAGGCTCGGGCGAAGAGGTGTCCAGCCACTGGCTGCAGTTGTTCCTCGCAAAGAACCACGCCTGGAATGAGACCATCCCCGTTGGCGTCACCCACAGGGCAACCATCCCCGGCGAGTTGATGCGCATCCCGCAGGCGAACCATACCCTTCGATACCTCAGCATGGAGTATTCCGACTTCGAGGGCTTCCCCGCGCCATTGACCAACGGGGGCTTGAACGAGAAGGGCGTCGCGGTCCGGGACGTGTGGGCAACGAACCGCCGCGAGCTGATTGACATGACGCCCACTCCGCAACGCGGCCTGCAGTACAGCGACATGGCCAGGCTCATCCTGGAACGCGCGAGCACTGCTCGACAAGGCGTGGAGCTGATTCGGGATCTCATCAAGGCTCACGGCGAGGCAACCTACGGCGGAAACACGCACCTCATTGCCGACAAGGACGAGGGATGGGTCGTGTGGGAGTTTGCCGGCGGCAAGGGTCTCTGGGCTGCAGAGAGACTAAACGCCTCGCAAGTTCGAGTCTTGTACCCGGGATACATTGAAGATTTCCCCGTAGACTTTGCAAAGAGCTCCGACTTCATGGGCTCAGACAACCTCGTCACCTTTGCCATTGAACAAGCCTGGTGGGATCCCGAGTCTGGCGAGCCATTCAACATCTTCAAGGTCTACGGTCCTCAGGGCCCCGGGTACACGGCTCGCGACGGAGGCTTCAAGTACATGTCGCCGGCAGCCCTGGAGAGCGCCACGCTCGCAATGGTGCCAGTGTCGGAAGCAGATCTGATGGAACGAGTGCGCGATCCCCGGATAACAGACGACCAGGCTGGCTACGGACAAGTTGTTTCTCTCCACGGGGGGGTAGATCCGGACCTGCTCAGGATCTGGATCGCGCCCACGGGGTCTGTGGCTGCGCCCTTCATCCCCTGGTGGCTCGGGGTGCAGTCCATCCCCCCCGAGTTCGGTCAGCATCGCCATCTCACCACGGGCGCATCAAGCAGCTTCCTCTCGCCTGATTTCCAGCTGCAGGAGGCCTCGCGCTTTGCCGGCCGCATCTTCAAGCGCGTCCTGTACTACATGTGCTCTGCGCCGGCACAATTCCTTCCCATCGTGACTGACGTTCTGACCTCTTTTGAGGGCAACTCTTTCAATGACCTTGCGTGGGTGGAACGAGGTGCAAATGCCCTCATTCGCGCCGGCGACAGGAACTCGGCCAAGCAACTGCTGACGTACTACTCACACTCCAGGGCCAGCAAGGCTCTTGACATGGGAGATGCCTTGAACAGTGCCCTGGACGGCTATATAAAACTGAGCGGCGCGTGGAGGCACCCCGAGGGAAATACCATCAACGATGCCGGGGACGGCGCCGAGACGGTGAATTGTCTAGTTGGCTTCGATCCCGACAAGCCAGCTGACGAGCAGAACCCAAAGAGAAGCAGATTTGCGGCCCAAAAGGTCTTGTGACGTATTGTGAGCCGTCACCTAATGTGGTAAGTCGGGTAAATTGCCTCGAAGAAGATGTGATTTGGCAAAGTGAGTTTGTTGTGCACCAGACACCCTAGTTGTGTGGTTTGCCTTTGTCATGAAATGAGCGTGGCGATGGAGTTCTAGTCTGCGCTCCCGGGTAGTCATTCCACGGGAACCTGGCCATGATTATGCTTCTTTTACTGCGCGAGGTGAGATGGTACTATACGGGCATAATTATAAAAGTTTCCACCCAATTTTTTAGGCAAATGGTAAGAGTGGGCGTCACCCTTTACTTCTGTACCATGTTCTTTTGAAACTTGGGTACTCAAAGCACTAGTAATTTCCCCCACCAAAATATGTCACGGTTCTAGGTTAAGTTGGTCCATGGCTCTGTATGATGTGAGTGTTTGCGAAAAAGACAATGAGATGATGATACATTATAGCGATGACAGTTCTGGCCCCCATTGAATAGGTATAAATACATGACCATCTAGTATCGTATCACGCTCACAATGAAGCCCGTCTTTCATCTTTCGGCATCCGTAAAGGGCATCGTCACTCGGCATCCTTGACCAGAGCCCAGCACTTGCGCATCCCCGTCCCCATTGACTCTCCTTCAACGTCAAAACTCCATCTCCCAGAGTTGCTGTCGTCGCCGTCCCCTTGGAAGCGAAACAAGTGCACATGCATGGTGAGCTTCAAATGTGAAAACAGCCACGGCACACTGCCCAGTTCCCCCACGTATTTTGACGGCTGGCCGGATAGCATTGATTCTGCGTGGCGTGTAGCCAACGCTGCGCGCTGCTTTGCTGTGCGGCCGTCCACCGCGTTTGGCAGCGTTTTGCTGGGGAATTCCCATAGCCCTGCCAGCAAGCCCTTGTCGGGTCGGCGATGAATCAGGTATGAGCCATCTGCGCGCCGGATCGCACAAACGACGGTTTCTTCCTCGCGAACGGGTTTCTTTGCCGTCTTGACGGGGAACTTGCGGGCATAGTTTGATATAGCTTCCTGCTGGGCGGCATCCTTTTTCGACTCGGCGGGCGCCTTGACAGATTTGCCGGTGAATGCAAACGCCGACAGGGTCGTCTGCTTCGGCCCCTTCTTCCTGTCTGCCGTCTTGGCGCTTGCCGCCGTTACTTGCGCGGCTGTCAGCTCCGGATCGTCGGCCACGTCCTCTTCGAATGGTTCGCAAAGCGTGCAGAGATCTTCAATGTCGGCGACGGCGTCCTCCTGTTCCCGACCTAGACTCTTTGCCTCGCCGTACACACGACATGACGCTGTGATGGGGCACTCTGAGCAATTTGGCTTCGGGGTGCACACGGTGCTCCCAAGTTCCATGAGGGCCTGTCCCCATCGGCCCGGTCTGTCGGATACTTCTGTCTCGGGGTCTTCTTGGCCGGCACGGTCCAGAGCCACAGCCCGGACGAGGGCGTCAGCAGCTTCCCAGACGGTGCCAATGACCTTCTTGTCCGTCTTGACGTTGCCGTATATGCCCAGCTGCCGACTCAGCACACGCAGCACATTTCCATCGACCATTGGGGCCGCTCGCCCAAAGACAATCGCGGAAATTGCGCCGGCCGTGTATCTTCCGACTCCGGGAACCTTGGCCTCGAGCTCACTTGTAGCAGACGGCAACAACCCCTGCATAGTCGGGTCCAGCACGACAAGTTTGGCGGCTTCGTGGATCCGCGTCGCCCGGCTGTAGTATCCCAGCCCTCGCCAGGCGGCCAGCACGTCCTCCGGGCTAGCATTGGCCAGGTCATGCAACGTTGGCCACTTGTCCATCCAGCGATTCCAATAGTCAATGACCACGGCCACCCTGGTCTGCTGGAGCATGATCTCGCTGATCCACACTTGGTACGCCCGCCGCTCCAGAGACTCTCGCAGCTTCGACGCGTCTGGCTCGAGAGAAGGATCAATCCAGGCCTTGCGCCATGGCATGGCGCGAGTCGTGCTAACAGAGTCGAACCATGACAGTAGCGAATGCCGGTGTGCGAAGCCCTGCTTTTCACAGAGAAGCAACGGCTTGTGATAGGAGAGTTGGTGTCGGCGGCCAGAGGAAGGGCAGCAGGGCGTTTGTGAAAGGACGCCGCAGCTCTGAAACAAGGAAACTTGAGAAGCGTTGCCTTTACTTGCTCGGGAGCCTGCGACTTTCCTTTTCTTCGTGCTTCTCACTTCGTTTTCTGATGTCTGGCTGTCGTCGTCGGACTTGACGCTGTCATCACTGTAACGCGGTGCGTTGCGACTGGCTCTCGATGCCCCCTTTGTTTCCTTGAGCTTGTCGACCGACAGATTGGCCGAAGATAATCGCGCAGAGCGTTTTCCAGCCATTGTGCGAGTTTCTCGCGGCTTGTTAAGGGGTTTCAATCATGGTGGCCGCTCTGATCTGCTGGCTTGAGGTGTGTGTGTGTGTGTGTGCATTGGCGCGTCTTGGGCCCACTGCGCGACGCGTAAAGTACTAGTCACGTAATTTTTAGTTACACAGGGAACCGTAACATGCGTGACTGGTGAACTGTCTACTGTCCCTGTTTGCTCGAGCAATAATCTCGCATCTTGGAATCAGCCGACTGGACTCAAATCGATTGCTTTGGCGATACGACATGGCAAAAGGTCAAACGGACCCCAGTATTTGGATCCTCAGGTTGAAATGGCAAGGGAATCTTTATCTGCCTCCCACGTGGCTAGATGGGGGTCTGGGGGTTGATACCGTCTCAAAGTAGTGATTTTTGCAGTAGCGGTGTCTCGACGAAGCATTGAAATGCAAAGACAAAGACATTGATATCGGATGTCACCTTGGGGACTTTGTCCTGTTCGTTCGATGGACCATCAAGGTGGCATGTATTATTGCCTCTCAAAGAGTGGCCTGGACTGGGAATTTGTTGGGCGTGGATTCGAGTCAAGCCATTATTGACAATCAACAGCCTGCTTTGTCGTGGGAAGATTCGGAGTGTGCACGTACAAGCAAAACGCCAAGGTTCAGTGTTGTGACCCCAACTCATGAGACGGATAAGGGTGGAATCTACTCCGTACCCCATGCAGGGAAAGGCGGGGAAGGCCTGACAGACAAGCTGTCGGCAAGCCTCGGCAAACGCTAATTGGCGATTCTCCAGGCTCCTCGCACTACTCGCAGAAGCTGGGAATCAGGGTGGGCAATGAGGAGGCGTGGGGGGCGGTATACCCCAGTCTATTTCTGGTGCTGGGAGTGACTGGCGCTCTTCGTACTGACTGAGCCAGCGGTGCATGACGCATCAGCCAGCAGGAGAGTTTCCCGTCTTAGGGCTGATTGGGAGGCCGTATCTAGCCAGTGGAGACAAGCCAGCAACTTCCGAGGGTCCGCGGGTCATGTAAAGACAATCGCTGGTTGACTCTGGTACGAGGAACGAGGACAGTTGTCGTGGTAATGCGATAGCTGCCCAATCATCAGCACTGCGCAGGTTAGAGAAGCTGATAGCGACGAACACATGATACGGTGAAGACGTGCGATATCTAATCTGGAGCGGCTCACAGCCTGGTCCCCCAGGCACCTCCATGGGGGTAATCAGTGGGGAGCCAGGTCGGCTGTAACCTTGAAACAGCCGTAGGTGGCATGCTTGGCGATTTGGGACGTTTTGCTGGTTGCCGTTGCGAACTGCAGCGGCGTGTGACGGGAGCGATCTGGAGCCGCGTAGGCTCTTGTGTAATATGTACGTACAATATTGTGTGGCCTTGCACAATGGCGGCCTGCCGAGTCGTGGAGATACGACGGGGTCGAGGCGAAAGGTGGTGGTGTTCGTGGATTGTCTTGACGAACCGCGGGGGGCCGTCGGGGGTTTTTTGACCTGTCTTGGTTCAGTGTTCCCCATATCAGGAGGAAACATGCGCGTTCATTGGCTGGCCTGGGGGCGCCACGTCCAACCCCAGTTGACTTGGCCAGTTACATCGCACACGTGGGGGTCAACTTTGTGCCCAGCCAGCTCGACCCCCTGCAAGCCGGCGCGCGCTTCTGTTTTCAGTGCCTGCTCACGCTCCGTCCTTCAATGTTCCCAATCATCCAGACAAGCCAGGTCCAGGTCCGCCCAAACACCAGAGAGGCTGGGATTCTGAAAGCACATTTGGCGACTCTCCTTTCTGCCGGTGGCTTGCGCGCCTTGGGGGTCAGGTTGGGGGGTTCCCCATGGAGCTTGTAATTCCCGGGCTGCTCGACCTATTTCCCCAATCTGGACTGGGCCCAGAAAAACGTGGAGAATGGGGAAACAAGGCCATTTGCCCCGGGGTCGTTTCGTCGTTTCCAAAGGATAGATAAACCACCATTCCCGGCATGCTTTTGGAAAGATGGTCCAGACACTTGAACGAGGCTCTCATCCGCTTCTCAACCTTTGGGCCATCAACCGGTGTTTCAAGGTGCAGACGAGCCCGACCAACAAAAGCCCTTTGCAGAGACAATTCGCGCACAATGGCCTTGGAAAAGGAAACCTCATACTCGTCGGCCCGCCATGCCGACGCGGACATGGACCCTGCCATGATGAAGGGCGATGGCGGCGAGATCACCCAGGTTCAGGGTGATGCGCATTTTTACGAGACGGTAACTGCTGCGCCGCTGGATCCCTTGTCCAGAACCAGTCTGCAGCTCTACCTGATCCTGTTGGTCGCGGCCCTGAACGCAACCGCCTCCGGCTTCGATGGTGTATGGACCAAGTCTTGATGGAATCAGCATCGTGTGCCCGGCTTGCTGACTCGCATTCTAGTCCATCTTCAGTTCCATCAACGCCATGGACCAGTACAAGGCCTATTTCCACCACACTGAGCTCGGCAAGAGCACCGGCATGTTCGTACCGCCCCCCCATCTACATGTCTTCAAATGTGCTAATCTTGAGCAGCATCTTCATGATCTACACAATTGGCAACATGATTGGCTCGCTGTTTACCGGCCCCATCTGCGATCATTTCGGTCGCCGTGCTGGCATGCTCACGGCCTCGGTCCTCATCATGATTGGAGCCGCTATTCAGACCGCCGCACAGAACGATTCGTATCTCCTCGGCGGTCGATTCGTCCTCGGCTTCGGCGTCTCCATCGGAACCTCTTCCGCTCCAACCTACGCCCTTGAGCTTGCCCCCCCTCAGTGGCGAGCCCGTGTTGTCGGTTATTACAACACCTGTATGAACCCTTAAGCTCCGCGACACATCTGGCTCTCGGCTAACATGTCATCAAGTCTTCTATACCGGATCCATCCTCGCCACCGGTGTTGCTTATGCCTCCAACAAGAACGACAGCCAGCTTGCCTTCCGGCTGCCGCTTGGTCTCCAGGTCATCCCTCCCTTCTTCATCTTCATTGGTGCCCTGCTCATCCCCGAGTCTCCTCGTTGGCTCACCATGAAGGGGAGGAAGGAGCAGGCTGCGGCCATCCTGGCCAAGTATCACGGCGGCGGCGATATGCAGCACCCCGTGGTCCAGCTCGAGATCCGCGAATTCGAACAGAACATTGAGCTGCAAAAGGCCTCGGGCGTCTGGAACTACTGGGCCCTGGTCAACACGCACAATGCCCGCTGGCGATTCGGCATGATGGCATGCATGTCCATCTTTGCCCAGATGGCGGGCAACTCGGTCCTGACGTACTACCTCCCCTCCATGTACACGCTTGTGGGCATCAAGACGACGGAGAAGCGGCTCCTGCTCACCTTTATGAACTCGATTGTCTCGTGCGCCGGCGCCGTCGCCGGCTCGGCAACCAACGATCGCATCGGCAGACGCACCAAGCTGTGGGTGGGAAGCATCGTTCTGGCGGGTCTTTTCGGCGGCGTGACGGGCTTCTCCAGCCACTTTGAGGACCAGTCGAAGCCCGTCCCCGCGGCCTTTTCCAACGGAGGCGTGGCCTTCATCTTCCTCTTTGGAGTCGCCTACTCCTTCGTCTACACCCCCCTCACCGCCACCTACTGCGCCGAGGTGCTCGCCACGCCCAGCCGCGCCAAGGGAATGGGCGTTCACGTCATTCTCTCCAACTGCGCCAACCTGTACAACACCTACGTCACCGCCATTGCCCTCGACGCCATCGACTGGAGGTACTACCTCATCTTTGTCGGCCTCAACGTCATCTACGCCGTCGTGTGGTTCACCCTTGGTGTCGAGACCCGCGGCCGCACCCTCGAGGAGATGGACGACGTATTCAACGCCAAGTTCCCCCCCCGCGCCGCTCTCAAGAAGGCCGTCATGGTGCGACAGGGGGACGGACACCTTCAGGGGCTGGACGGGGATGACGTCGAGGGCCAGACGACTACTAAATAACTGCGGGCGCAAGGGTTGTTCATAAGCTTCGTAACAGGGGCATAGCTTAGCGTTGATTAATAAAAGCGGCAACTTGACATTTGTCCGCATGCTGTTCAAAGTATCCCGACCGTGACTCTGTGACGATGCCTGCCATTCAAAGGTTGTCTACTGTACATTTTGATTGGAGCGCCTCTGAAAAACTGTAGTATTTCATCTCTGCATCTCGCGAATGAACATGACGGCCACGTTGCCTGGTCGACAGTTTCAGTGCCTACACGATCCAGAAAAACATGGCACATTTTCATCCACATTGCACTTTATACACACTTGTATACGCGGCCACATGGCAATTCCCGTCATCATCCGCCGCACTAACACCCAGCGTAAACGGCATTCGCGAACAAGGCGTAGGTGTCGGCATTCCTGAGAGCCTGCTCAGCGTCCAGGCCCTTGATGCCATCGTACTCGTAGGCAAGATCGTCCGTGTCCTTGACCTCTTTCAGGTGCGTAGTCTCGTGCAGGTTGGTGGTGGCCTGATCAATGGCGTGGCAGCCGGACGACAGGCCGGGCAGGTCGAAATAGGCTTCGCAGTACGCCTGGTCGTCTCCGACCGTGTAGGCCCAGGTACCACCCTTGCAGCCGTTGTCAAAGTCTACGCAGGAAACGGTGGACACGCCGCCGGGGGTAGAGCCGCACTCCCGGGCAACCTTGTCAAAGACGTCGGCGACGATGTCCTTGGTGGACTCGCTCGAGTCTTTGAAGTACTCGGTGAACTTTTCGTCGTTGGAAGAAACGGCCTGCCGGGCCGCCTCGGCCAGCTTGGCGCAGTTGGAGAGGCCGGCCTCGATGGCGGAGAGCTGATGCCCCGTGCACGTGTCCAGGATGGTGCTGCGCTTGTGGGCCCTCCGGAAGGACTGGAAGAGGGCGGCGGCCTCGGAGCCGTTGATGTCGGCCCGGATGGAGTTGGAGCGGTAGGCCACGGAGCCGACGAGGACGTTGCTCCCCTCGCCGGCAAAGTGCATCACGCCGGCAGAGTACATGTCGAAGCTGCCGCCGGAGGAGAGGTCGTGCACGTCGCCGACGTTGAAGGTGACCTCGGTGGACCGGCCTGCCGGGACGTGCTCGAATGCGTCATCACTCAAACCCTTGGCGACGATGTGCTGGCGCATACCCTGGAAGGCAACCTCTTTGCCTGCGCACCGTGCAAGTCAGCATGTGCCCGGAGGGAAACGTGGAAGGAGCGGCAAAGACTCACCATTGGCGTCGGTGATGCGGATCTTCTGGATGGGAGAGCTGTCGAGGATTGTGCCCGTCTTGAAGAGCCTCAGATTGTTCCTGCCGTTGTTGGTGATGACGGCCTTGATGGCGGTGCTGCCATCCCTCTTCAGCCTGACGTCAAGAGAAGCCGGCGCCTTGGGAGCGGCCGCAGCAAGGGAGACCAGAGCAGCGAGGCCTGCAAGGAACTTCATTATAAGCTGAGGACAGGTGGAATGGGCAGATGTGAAAGGAACAAGTTTTGATGATGCCACAGCCCTCTTCACGCTGTTCTCACCTTGTACTTATACCTTTTCAGCCTGTGGCCCGTCTCGTGGCCTAAAGCTTGCAACATAAGAGGAAGTTGGACTATCAGATTCCCAAAGCAAACAGCACAGCCACGATCCTCCTTCCTACTAACACGGCTGGTCTGTACCCCATAAACAGTTATCTGACAAGTCAGTCGTTCTTATGTACATTGTGCGGGCCAGCGTGGTATTACAGCGGATCGCAAGCTAATTCTTTTGCTTGTCGATACCGCAACTGTTTAAGAGAACAATTTCAGAAAGGCTCGACCCACCTTGGTTTTTATGCTACTTTCCCAAGGCAGCCGGGGAGTTGATGAAGGTAGCATGGGCACAGCTACTTTGCTGTCCGTTGGCAAACTCACATTTGCCATCTTCCAGTGTTCTGTTGATGGCTGACTGGTCGACCAGTCCCCAAATGCCGAGGCTACTAATTTATAGGGATCCTCGGGGCCAATGTACACAGTCCGGTAAACACACGATCGGCGGTGTACTAGTATCATCCAGTTGACCAATACAACATCGGAAAGCAATGCTTTTTCTCCAGCAGTCATTCGATGAGCTCACTTACAAGCGGCAATTTCGCAGACCAGGGCTGTTGATCGATTAAGCACGGCGACGCTCAAGTGAACAATGTCATTACCGTGAGCCGCCGACTGGCTTCTCTGTATAGTCGCCACTACTTCTTCCCGGCCTTCCTTGTTTGTGAAACTTTGTCTCGAAGCAGTTTCATTCCACGACCTTCCCTTCTCGTACATGCCCCGCGATCCAAGGCACACCGATGTCGATCTTAGGTCAGGCCTTTTGTAGAGCCAGAGATGTCGAAGAATGAACCAAGAAGCTAGTTGTTAGGACACGTGCAGTTTAGATGGAACAAGTCCGAGTGTATACACCGTGATGCTTTGAGTAATTGCCCGAGTGCTGCTGGTTGTGGCATTCTTGACGATGGCTGCCATGGCTTCAGCGCTTTTCGCACCAAACTTGGCAAGTTTGCCAAGAAGCGGGCTTCCAAGTACTGCCACTCATTTCATTTCAATCCTGCATAATGACAGGCTTCGGAAGGAAAAGTATCAGCTTCCTCGGATGCTGTCCGATGCAAGACAAGCACGCTGGGCCACAAACACCGCCTCAACAAGAATGAACAAGCCTCGCTAGTCTTGCCATATCAGGCCTAAACAAGAGATCTGCAAGGCTGCCCTTTCCAAGCCATGCAGCTAAACTTAATTCCATCCGCATCAGCCACGCAGAGTCCATCATTACCCCGGAAACTTAATCTGACTTTTTCGCATTCCAGAGCCACGGTTCCTAGAGCGCGGCAATTAGCAATGTACATGTAATAGACGACCTGACGGCAATGTTGACTTTGTTTTTAAATGTAATAGTCTAGTTGGTCAAGAAGAAAAAAGAGGATCCACGATATTGTCAACATACATATCATAGTGCCCGCGGCTGCCACAACAAACAAGCCAGTCGACCTCGATGAATGCCGCAGCTGATTGTACAATGTTGCAGGCAGTTCCCCAGCCACTGGAACAAGGGCTGGGGCTTCTGTGGCAGGGCCTTCCTGTTGGCGCTGGTGCCGGAATTTAGCGCCTGAAAAAGCGCCGCGTTAGGAAAGCGGTTACAAATATTGCACTACCAAAAGTGGGGACACCTGCTGTGCTCTTTCTTTGGGCTTATATCCTCAACAACAAACGGCTTGACCTTTGGGACTTGTTGTGGCCATTTACATTGGCTGCCAACTACGCGATTTCTGCAAGGACAAACGAGTTACATAATTCATGAAGAACCATCTGGCCGACTTGGCCAACGCGTTTAGTCTGTTTTCTTTGCGATTTATCCCCATGCATGAAGCAGCATATATCGCGAGGCTCTATAGGCGGCAGTAGTCAGGTTGTCTCAGCAGCATGGCTACTTAATGCTTCATCAAGCAATATCCTGGTCCGACTTGCGCTCGGATTTACCAGCCTGCGGCTACCGTATCCGTTGCCTTTGCAGCGGTTAAATATCGCGCCTCCAAGTCAGCGGGGTTAGTAGTTGGGCGGGGGCGTTGATTTCAAGAACCTGCCGACATATTAATGCCAATGACTTCTTTCTGTACATGCCCGTGTCACTAGGTGTCCAACATGACAGTCAGAAAGTTTCAGCCTGCAGCTAGGCCGCAGGTTCTCAACAATGTCCCGTCAGCGCTGGCGGCAGATGTACACGCAACCTCTGGCTTTCACGTCATTGACGAATTCGAGTTCTGCAACGGCGAGAGACTGAGGGAGCTCCGGCTACATTACAAGACAATGGGACGCCTGCGGAGAGACAAGAACGGCCGGGCGTCGAATGCCGTCCTCATCATGCACGGCACCGGCGGTTCCAGCGAGCAGTTTCTGCAAGCCATTTTTGCCGGAGAGCTGTTCAATGCCGGACAGCCGCTGGATGCACAAGAGTACTTCATCATACTCCGGGATGGCGTCGGACACGGGCAATCCAGCAAGCCAAGCGACGGGCTCCGGGGCAGGTTCCCCAAATACGGCTACAGAGACATGGTCAGGGCCGACCACGAGCTCTTGAACAAGGGCCTTGGCGTCAATCATCTCCGCCTAGTCATGGGCACGTCAATGGGAGGAATGCAGTCGTGGCTGTGGGGAGGCATGTACCCCGACTTTGTGGATGCCGTCATGCCGCTCGCTTCCTTGCCGACTCAGATATCGGGGCGGAACAGGATGTCGCGCAGGATGATCATGGACGCGATCCAAGCCGACCCCTGCTACCAGAACGGGGAGTACGCCGAGCAGCCGGTGCGTGGGCTGACGTCTGCGATTTACACCCTGGCGTGGATGAAGTCGGTGCCCTTGCTGTGGCAGAAGCTGGCGCCGGATCAGCAGTCGGCAGACGAGTTCCTCGACGGCATGGTCCGGAACGACCTGAGCCGCACGGATGCAAACGACCTGCTGTACCAAGTCGCCTCCTCTGCCGACTATGACCCGCGGCCGCTGCTGGCCAAAATCAGAGCACCCTTGGTGGCCGTCAACTCGGCCGATGACCAGGTGAATCCCCCCGAGTTGCGTATTCTGGAAGACGAGATCAAGCTCGTTGCTCGCGGCCGAGCCGTCTTGCTTCCGATAAGCGACGAGACCCGCGGACACGGAACACACACGCACGCGGCGCTCTGGAAGCATGAGCTGCTTGCTCTCCTGGAAGCCAGCGCTCTGACCGAGTAGATGGGCGTGGGATCGATGGCTTCTGTCCTGCGAGCACCGAACCTGCGCTGCTTTTCGTTTACCCATAAACATGTATCCAGGTTCTAGACAGGCAGGCATGCGATTACGTCGGCATTGCCCCTGAGCGGACCATGTTTTCTCAGGAGATTCCCATACTGATGTTTGGTCCTTTATGATCCAAAAACGGGGCCGCGCAGCAACCATGTCCAACTCTCATCCCGTGAATGTCTTTGCACCTAAATGTATACGCTCAAGGCCAGGAGGAGCCTTTACTACTTGTTCGAAACCTTGCGTGACCGGCAAGCAGCGCAGCAAAGAACATCAAAGAGATACTCGCAGATGACGGGCATTCCAACCAGTAAATCTTCTGATGGATGTCAAGAGGAATGGTATTTGACACATGATATCCTGTGCCTCGAGCAAAACTGTCCGCAAATGACAGACAAGGTCGACGGCTCTGTTCCGCAAACGGGTTCTAGGGGTCATCTTTTCCGAGTTTATGGCAAAGTTGGAAGCTGTAGACGATGTTCTGAACAGATTCTCCAAGTCGTTGGTCATGAGTCGAAAACCAGCTCATTTACACAAATTGGTCCTCAACAATGTTCCATTGTCTTTACCTTCTCTGGTAGGTCCCTCAACCGTGTCAGTGCGATAGCAACAGCCGGCAATACTCACTAATGGAGACGCGTAGGATGCGCCTGTCGACATGTGCCCCATGCCGTTGCAGACAGCTGACGATACCTTGTGAGCTTTGCAGGTGTGGTATTTAACCCTGTTCCACAAACGACAACTGGCAAGAAGATTGTCACAAGTTGCTATGGAAGTTCAGTCGGCATGCCTCTTCAACCCGGCCAATCGTCGCCCCTGCGCACAACTCATTTGGCGATTGTCTATCGAGACACACTTTGTATTCTGGAAATTCCACATGGTAGTTGGGGTTTGGATAGTAGGAACTGGGGATTATCGCGTTAAAGGCCTCATACATGCTAAACTGGCACCACTGCATACGGGACTGTACGTAACACAGTGAATGGTCCACGATTGCAGATGATTTGGAATAAGGACACCTAAACAAGCTACCAGATAGTCTCCCAGTCCAACAACAAAAGACGGTACAATTTCAAAGTCATTTTCAGTCGCATCAAAGTCATGCTCCAGCAGCACACAACACAGACGAGGTGAGACATGAGCCGTCCAGCTTCTTTACTTGGAGCACAGTGTCAAAATGACATCAGCCGAGTCTCGGCACTCCTTGACCTGGCTGCCTGCTGGAGGAATACCATCTGGCCAGACAATGGCCGGGCATGAGGTGTCGACGCTGGCCTCGACAAGCTTGCGTCCGGAGAAGGCGTCGCCAAAGACATCGCTCAGGTCGTACCAGATGGCGCCGTCCTTGAGGTTGTACGCAAAGACGGTCTGCGGCTTGCCCGTGAACAAGCCGTCGGGGTCGCGGGTGATCTTGAGGGCACGACCGCCGGTCTTGGGGTCATGCGAGAATTGCTCGGAGTAGGGATGGCCCCTGACGACGGTCACCGGGCTGGAGATGTCGCTGCCCACCGACCACAGCGTCACGGGAAACTCGCAGTGGTTCCTGACGACGGCGTTGCCCACTGCCGAGACAGCACCGGTCAGGGCGAGGGTGAGTGCGACAAGTTTGGCCTGGCCCATCATTGTGGATGCGGTATGTGATGAAGGATGAAGGGATGGCTGAGTAGTTGATTGTCGAATTTGGTCACAGTGAAACAAGAGGGTGATTTGGCTGTCGAGAAAAGGCTCTCATGAACACTTTACGCCCAGCGCACCCGGTCCATTTTATAAGCCTGGGTTGTGACCAAGGTGATGCGTAGTTGCCCGGAATTGTGATGACGATGCTGCCGCGAAGCACCGACATGTCAGCATCGCAAACGTTTGTCCGCTTGGGGTCCGGAGAGTCAACATATACGAACATGGCATTGTGCCGACTGGCTGGCCGTCATGCCATGGCTGCAGTCATCGGGTCAGGGAAGGCCGGCAACCAAAGAAGATACGAACTGCTGCATCCCTTTCGATACGAGACGTGCGACAAGTCGACGACTGTCGCGGCATGCAGTATGTAGTTTTCAGCTCGCCGGCATTGGTCAGCCAGCAAGACGAAAAAGCAAACCTACAAGGACAGTTGGCACGTACCGCAAAGGCAATAGCCGCGATGTCACGAGGTGTCTCACTGGAGCAATCACGCTTAAGGGATCGACAGCTGCTCACATCCGCCTTGGTCGAAAGTGTGGGGCAACGGCTGACGGACAGTGGACACCAAACTTTGCGCTTCTTGGTTGCTCCATCTCGGAGTTGCGGACCACAGCCAGAAGGAGGAATAGGATACTCATGGGTCCAGCAAATGCATTTCTACCCAAACCGGTCCAGAAATAACTCCCGCGCAACAAGTGGCCTCACTCCTTGGTTAAGTGTGCTTGGGCCGCGTTTTGTGTTGGGAAATCAGACGTCAAGCAGCTCAATTCCCGGGCACTGACGCCTGGTTGATGTAGCGAGCGAGCCGCTGGTCAATCGGGGAAGCATCACGTCAGCACGTGGGGGCTAATCCAAGGTGGTAGCAGCCAGTTCGGCACCTGGCCCGATGCGGTATGCGGCTTCGTGGCGACCTTGTCGTCCGATGTCGCACCAACATCTTGGTGGCCGTTTGCTCCTCGGCCGCTTCGAGTCGTGGCACTCTTTGGAGCCCGACGCAAACCCTAAATTGCTCCTGTCTTGGTTCCCTGCACCTTGACATGCCCGACTCGTATTCCTGCCGTCAAAACGTTGAACCTTGCCGGATTACTAACCAGCGCGTGCGAAATTGGGAGAGAAATCCAAGGCATGTTTTGCGCTGATACTCGAGTTGCGGCGAGGACAGAAACACGCACCGCTCGAGGCGGCATGACACATATTGCCGTCATGGTTCAACACACTCTCCCTTCGGACGAACCGCTGGCTAGAGCACCTTGATCGGGTTGTTTCCATGCAGTGGCCACCACCTGTTGGTAAACTGCAGACTGCAACGGCACACAATGCGAGCCAGCAACCAATCATGGCCACACAAGCGAGGTATTGGGTAATTTAATGCGAGCTGGATTGCAAAGCAAAGTACCCAGCTTCTCCTCAAGGGTTTAGCGTGGCGAGATTCCGTATAACAAAGGTGCGGAAACCTCATTCGGACAACGGGCAGACGAATCGCCAAAGAGCACGAAACAGCCTTTCTGCTCCGAGACGGCCAGTTGGCGACTTGGACACTGCGACATGTTTTCGTATATCAGTACAACGATCCTGCCATGCCGCCCCGTTTGCCCAACCCAGTTTTGAAAGCTTCGCCCGAATTTCGTACCCCAGGGGTAATGAAGCCGAAATTGCAAATCCCGACAGCTAATTACATGGCCGGCCGGTTTGAAGAAAACGGCGACGGCTTCTGTGGGTAGCGCTTGGCAGTCACGCTTGGCTCCCTACACCAACGCACAGCCGAAACTTTAAACAGCAGGCAGCCCTGTGACAACTTGCAAGTCGTCTTGAGAAGCCCTGCGTAATAGCAGACATGTCATTTCGGGCTTTGGATGCCCCATCGAAACCAACTCTCCTTGTCCGTCGGCCTGATTCGCATCCTTGCCAAGTTCCAATTTAGCTGCCAAATGGTGGGGGGGCGCGAAAACAGGACATACTGTACTCCGTGCATGTAGAGGCCGTCTCGAGCATCTGATTGGCGTGCGACTGCGACTGGCTCATCCAGCAGCATGGCAAAGGCCTGTGCGTGTCTTGGTGTGTGACAGATGCAACACTAACAGGCTCAACCGTCCAGCTGGGACTCGAGAGAACGGCGGCATTTGCCACTCAATGTTACTGCAATAATGCCGTCGTGGCCCAACGTGAGCCTAGCCAGTCTTCCCTACTACACTACGTAGCTGGCTGGGAGTCCGTGGGACGGTGTAGGTTCGGCGGCTTGCAAGCGCAATCCCCAGCATTGGCCTCGACATTCACGAGGTAATATGGCCACAGAGTCACAGATTTACAGGGCCACGGACCAGCTTGGCACGAGGCCGATTCCAGGCCCCATTGATGGCGTTCCCCATGCCTTCGCGTCGCGGATATGCTTATTGAAACCAGCCACCAACGCCGACGAGGCAGGCCAGCCACAAACGGGTCCTGATGTGCAGCATGTATCCAATATGGCAAGTCTTTACCATACTTGGTCTTGCTCTTGTTGAAAGATGATTGAGAGCGCAATCTGGATGAGCTTCTGTCTCCGGTCTGGCTGCAACACCAGCGGACTTGGGAGCGACCTCGTGGGTCGCAAACGGTCAACCGCTCAACCGGGACTGCCATTCGTTTCAAGCACAGAACTAGCACGTGTGTTGTTTACAGCTATAGTCCCCAGCATGGAGGCCATGGCAGCTCCTCGACCTTGTCGGCGCCGCCTTGCCACGTACGGGAAATATATCTAGAAATAGAGGTAGTATATCTAATCGGACCCCCTGGCCGGCAGGATACTCGCCCCTGTCGTCCCTTGGCCCGCTTCGAGATGTCCCATGTGCTCGCCGCGTGTGTGGCTGCCATGTGCTTGGGCCGTTGCTATGGGGCTCGACACACATTGGCGTGCATTAACACGTCTTAAACTTAAAATCGAAACCAGGGCCCCCCTGACCCGTAATGCTACCAGTCATCCAATGGGTTCAACAGCCTCATCAATCACTTATTAACTCCCCATGGCCTGGTCACGAAAACAGTTCTACCCAAGTCGCGAGGGGCTGCAACCACCGGTCATGTAATCCAACATGTCGAGCTTGATTCAACAAGATATTGGCAACAGACTATTTCCCTGTGACTGGGAGTCTTGCAACAAGGTCCGAAGCCCCATCACCCTTATTCTTCCTGTGGAACTTGAGATTGGAGATATCCTGACTGTTGTTTTATAGAGGTTCAAGCGAAAGTCAGATTTGCAACGCCACTACCGAATTCACACCAAAGAAAGACCCTACCACTGTACGAGCTCGGGCTGTGGCAAGTCGTTTGTTCAGCAAAGCGCCTTGACGGTTCACATGCGAATCCATACCGGCGAGAAGCCCTATCAGTGTCCATTTACCACCTGCGGAAAGCGCTTTTCTGATGCAAGTCGAATCTGCGAGGCCCATGTCCGTTTGGAAATGAGCTGACAAGAAAAACAGTCCTCATCTCTCGCTCGTCACAAATACGTACACGCCAGGGCCCGTCCTTTTGAGTATGTCAAGAACAACTACCTAAAGAGGTGAGCCGCTGGTACTCAAACTGTGGCCATCAGAACCCCGGAGTCTAACCTGGTGTAGTAGCTGGCAACGACATGCCACGCAAGCCGGCCCCCGGCGCGCCACCAACTCCGGCGCGGCCATGAATAACGGTGCCGTGGAAACAGGTCCAATACCGTACTCGCCCGTCGGTCAACCAGCAGAACCTTGGGCCCTACAGCAGAGCATTGATTGCGCTCCGGCACTTCACATCCACGCCTTACATCAACCAGAGCCCTTTGATAGTTGCGGGTACTACTCAAATCTATACAATCGGAGCCATCCTGGGGAGAATTCAGCCACAAGTTGCGTCAGGGAGATGGGAAACCATCTTGCGAGCCTAGAGGGGAAGACGAGCCATGGATTTATCAACATACCCCGGGAATTCAATTACATGATGGACAATAACAACGACGAGATTGAAGGCATGACTGCCAATATGCTCCAGGGCCAATATTTTTTGCAGAATGGAGATGGGGGCCTGGGGTCGAGGTTTTACATGATTTCGTAAAGGCACCTGCAACTGCAGCACCGGTTCAGATGTGTCTGACACGCTTTCACCGTCCGATGCTCCCATGTGGCTTCCAGTGTTGCCAAAAGCAGGATCATGGACCCTAGTAACGATGCTTTACATTTCCAATTATAGAAAAACGAATGTTGCACAACTCGAGAACACAGGTTGGAGTATTCAATGGCGTTTCTTGTTACTAATTTGACCATTTCATCTGTACCATATATTAATAACGGCAATAAAACGTCTTGTATAGTATTCCTCACTGACTTTTCATGGACCTTGAAACTTTCAATCTGATAAAGGCAGTTTACTACGTGCTCCATTACGCGGGCAATGCTTACACATCACTGATGCCAACTGCCATGGTGTCTTTACATGCAGAATCTCGTCTCGGTTTTCGGAACCCGGAAATAGAATGCTGTGCACACGTTGTCCAGCCGGCTGTAGCTTGTAGGATGAGACGGTGTAGTCCTACCAATGACACCTGATGGCCATGGTTTAAACGGCTGTATGCTACAACTGGTGCCTAGGCCAGATGCTTAGAATAGCTTGCCAAGGATGTCAAGAAGTACGAGGTGTAGGTGCTGCAAGCCCATTTCCACTCGGAGAGTGCCTGTGCAGTGTTAACAAGGGCCGGGCTTTACAGAAGCACATGAATTGGCCATTGAAGGAGCAGCACAGCCTTGACTGCCTAAAGGTTATTTACTTTATATTGAAATCAGGTTCAGTGGCCGACACCGCGCCAATTGCCGGTGCAAGTCTTGGATCCTTGGGAATACGGATGCATCTTACGTGATCTATTGACGGTTGCCTTTGAAGATTGGAGGCAATATTCGCTGTCCGGCTGGTGATCAAAAGCTACCACTAACAATGCACACATATTCATCACATTGAGCACACATGGTGACGGGGTTCCATGGATCAATACGTTGGTCTACTCTTGATGCTTCTCAAGTTTTCATCGTCAGAGAACACTCGAGGGCTAGTACCATGTCGTCAACTCGATTCAGGAAGCTTTCATTCAAGAATGTGTCATATCAAACCGTCTTGGCTCGTTAATCTACCCTCTTTGGATTCAAATAGATCAAGATTTCGTCCCAAGCTTTCGCAACCAAGCGGCCAAGTGCCTCGAGGCTGTTCCAAAGCTTCTTTGGGATGTAGCACAGCAGCCAGATGACGCCTGCTACACAGAACCATAGGCAAAGTCCCAGTGTGCCAAAAACAGCCTCGAGGGTACTGTAACTGAATTTTGCAAACGACTTGGCAATTGACCACAAAAGTTTTGGGAGCCCAAGGCAGAGGGCACGCAGGGCATAAGTCAAGCTGTTCCAAACATCCCTGAGCGTGATGCCCCTGAACCAAGAGACTATTGCCGCGACGAGGGTGTGAAGGAACGAAGCAAGTCGGTTGACAACAAGAGCAAGCCAACGCCCAGCCTTGCCGAGCATATCGCCGATCCACTCGACACACATCATGGCCCCTTTGGGCAATGTCTTGATGATTTTCCAGATACAAGTGGCAATCCTCTCCGCGAGGCTCGGTATCTGTTTGACTCCCCTTGCAACTTTTGCCGCGACGCGGTGGGCCCTTGAAGGCAGCTCAACGACTTGTCTCTTGATCCAACCTCTGAGCTCACGGCGGCGTTTCCACGCCGACTTGAGCTTTCTGCCCGCTGCCAGAGCAGTCTCCTTTGGCAAAGTCCAGAGGAAGAAGTTGGGAAGGTGCCAGACGAAAAAGGTGACGAATGTTCCAATCTTGTGCAAAGCGCGCCGAATGCGACGCATTTCTGCCTCGTGTGCACATTGCCATCTTTTCCACGCGCCGCCGCGTCTGACTGGCAGATAGTCGACGACTTCGCAGTGGCCATTGGCAGCAGCAAGCCGAAGAGCCAGCGCCCCATCCGGCGCAACCAGGGAGTCGTCGGCGCCGTATTCCCGCATCAGTATCTTGACAATGGCAAGGCGGCCCGTTTCCGCCGCAAGTTGGAGAGGCGTTCGCTTCGCAAAGGCGGCGTTGCCATGCGTCCGGGATCGTCTTGTCTCGCCGTATCCGTCAACAACCGCGCCGAGAGACAGCAGCTTTCGCACCATGGCGCTGTTGCCGACGCGCACCGCGGCGAGCAGGGGCGTCTCTCCGTTCCGGCCTGTCGTATCAGGCGAGACGAGGCCGTCGGAGATGAACCGCTCGGCTGCATCGTCCAGTCCCCTTTCGATGGTCTCAAAGAACGACGACACAATGTCGGCCCGGAGCTGGTGCCGGCGGTGTTCATCATCTGTCCATTCTGGGTGGGCGTGCCGAGCGAGCTCCGGCGTCGGTATGCTCAGGATTGGCACCTCGACGCCCGGCACTTGTGCAATCCGTGCCAGAAGACTTTGCTCATCTGCCGCCGAATATGTTGGCAGCGTCGTGTCCTCTTGTTCGCCGTCTTGATCAAGTTGGAGATTCATCGATTGTCAGCACTCGAGTCAGTGGCCAGGTGTGTTACACCGGGACATGGCGCTGTATCCTTTTCTTATAGCAAGGGAACCGATGTCTTTGATTTTTGGGGATTTCCTGGAGGTTGTTTGATTGCTCTTGGGGGCTGAATCAATAGAGCGTGGCTGAGTTTGGGGCTTTGCATAACAATTCGCCCAAGAGGCAGCCTCGTGCGCGGTGCCAGTACCTCGGATAGTCACATGCGTCATGGCTGCCTCAGCAAGTGATGAAGGAGCCTCAAAGTCCAATGCCTTATTGACCATACTTATGCGAGGCCTTCTTGAGAAGCAGAGCATTTAAAGAGAGCTGCGAAGCGTCAAGACCATGTGGTCCGTGAGCTATTTATGCATGTTGCCACTTCTGAAGCGGTCAACTGATGTCGAGGATTTTACTTTTGTTTGGGAGAAGAGTAGTAATAGGAGCCCATTGTCAAGTGCAACAAGTTTAAATATAGCCGTCCTGTAGAAGGAACCGGCATCGGCAGCGGCTTGACTTGTGCGGTCCTAGTTTGACGCATCTCATTTGATCGGTTGGTAAGCATGCGCTGTTGACACGTATAATTATTGCACATGTCTCGAATTAAATCCGCGGCCGGTCAAATTGAATGCTCGACCAACACCAGAGCGGTGCCTTGTTTGTTGGATTCAGACTAGCTGGATGATGCCATGGCGGGGGTGCAGTTACGTGCTTCGTGCCTGACAAGAGCACCTTGGCGCAATGACCACTCAAGTCTCAGCATAAGTAATAAGCTGTAGCAAGAAGTCTGCCGCCTCACTCCCCATTTCTGTCACTATCAAGGTCAAGAAATGGCCGCTGCAACTGAAGAAAGTCTGCCCTCTGGCAACCTTGCACACCTCGACAAGCCCCCAACCAATGGCATCACAACCTCTGGAAACCACGCACCTTCAAACAATATACCTCGAGGCTCATATGACCTTCCCAAGGTTTCACTCATTGACAGGTCAATCGATGCGCCACGCACATTACATGTGGCCGTCATCGGCGGAGGATTGGCCGGCATTCTTGCAGGGATTCTTCTGCCCGAAAAGGTTCCCGGCATTGAGTTGACCATTATCGAGAAGAATGCTGATTTTGTAAGCAATGCTTGCGCAAAATTCTACCACACATATCTTACCTGGCAGATAGGGCGGTACGTGGCTAGAGAATACCTATCCTGGCGTGAGATGTGACATTCCGTCCCATGTCTACCAGTCAACTTTTGCCCCAAAGAAGGACTGGTCGGACCAGTTTGCCCCGGGCGGTGAGATCAAGGACTACTGGCAGTCTGTGGCGCGGAATTACAACGTGTACAGGTATGCCAAGTTTGGCCACAGAGTTGATGCGGCCGCCTGGGACGCTGGTGCTGGCAAGTGGACGCTCGATGTCACCAACACCGAGGCTGGGAGTCTGTCAAGACAGGAATACGACTTCGTCATTACGGCGATTGGAAGGTTTAATGACTGGAAGCTTCCAGAGTACCCAGGTTTGTCCGAGTACAAGGGCCACTTGCGACACGCCTCAAATTGGGATGCGTCTTTCGACCCTTCTGGGAAGACGGTGGCCGTGATTGGCAACGGGGCAAGCGGGATACAAGTAGTTGCAAACTTGCAGAAAAGCGTGGCCCGTCTCGATCATTATGCGAGAAGCAAGACTTGGATAGCGACGAGCTGGGCCGGTGATGACAGGACTCTCGGGCCACAGCCAATTCCAGACGACGAGAAGAAGGGATTCGAAGACGAGGAGACGTACCTCGAGTTCAGAAAGGGCCTCGAAGACAAGTACTGGCGCCGTTTTGACTCTTTCTTTCGGAATACCGCGGAAAACGCAGAGCTGAAGGCAAACTTTACCAACATCATGAAGCAGCGCCTCGCTCGCAAGCCAGAACTGGCGGATCAATTGGTCCCCGACTTTTCTCCAAACTGTCGACGGCTCACACCAGGGCCAGGGTATCTGGAAGCAATAGTTGAAGACAATGTGGACTACATTCAGACCAAGATACGCCGGTTCACAGAACTTGGCATCGAGACGGAAGACGGGAGGCACCGCTCCGTGGACGCCGTCATATGTGCCACCGGATCGAGATCAGATCTCATCCCTCCGTTTCCAATAACCGCCAATGGTCAGACCCTCGGCGACTTGTGGGGGGCAGACGGTCGTTACGGCTTTCCATACACATACTTTGGAGTAGCCACGCCCGGGTTCCCAAACCTGCTCTTTTTGCATGGGCCGCACGGCACAGGGCCATCGGGAACTGTGCCGCACGCAGTAGAGACTCAACTGTCTTACTTTGCAAAGATTCTCCGCAAGATTTCAAGAGAGGGCGTCAAGTCAATGGATGCGTCCAAGGGGGCCGCGGATGACTTTGTTCAGTATTGCGATGCCTTTTTCGCCACCACGGTCTTGTCGGACAACTGCAGCTCGTGGTACAACGGCGGTCGTCCCGGAGCTAGAATTCACGGCATCTGGCCTGGAAGCGCCGCCCACCTGAGCATAGTACGGAGAGAACCGAGGTGGGAGGACTTTACGTATGAGTACCTGGGAGGCGGCGGAACCAATAGATTTCTGTGGTATTTTGGAAACGGCAGGACAAGCAAGGAGCTGGACCCGGAATCAGACATGACATCCTATCTTGGAAAAGGAGGAGAGGTAGACTTGAAAGATTTACACGAAAGCTGGTGGGACTTGCCGTGATAGTAGGTAGAACTGATTAGCGAGCCCTTGACCCAATGCTTGGATCGTGAAACGCAATCAATGAATAAATTGCCGCCCGAGAATCGGACTGCCGTTAGGCTGCAAAAATACTAGCGCTCACCAAACCTTGAAGATCAAGCAAGGCTCCAAGTGCCAAGATGATGACGTGCTTGCCTCGAGCGTTTGCGACACTGTGCCTTTATCCGCTTTCATCCGCCCTCGTCCGCTTTTCGGGGCGGTTAGACACGAGGGAAACGAGTTTGATGTATTTAAGATATTATCGAGGTTGCGCAATTTCAGAATTTGACCGTGGTATCCAGCTTCGCCTTTGCACAACGCACGCAAACATGGCATCCACATCAAAGCAACAGCAGCCCGATGCAACGCACGCTCCGAGCAAGCGCAAAGGTGCGTGGCTCCGTTGACAGCTCGCGGCACCCTCTAACAGTGTACAGTGAGATGGTTTCGGTCAACCTTTTACAACATGACCATTCTTGGGCTGTGCAATCTCGCGGCGCCAGGTATATGGGGTGCCATGAACTCCTTGGGCGGCGGCGGCGCTCAACAGCCCTACCTGGTCAACACAGCCAATGCACTGACGTTTTGTCTCATGGTCTTGTCCTGCCTGTTCTCCAGTGCCATTGTCCATTACATTGGAATCAAGGGAGCGCTGGTCTTTGGCACGTACGTAGAGCCGGATGTGGTGCAGGTACCGTTTGACATCTAACAGCCCCCAGGCTCGGATACGCACCGTACGCGGCCGGGCTGTACACCCACAACCGGTTTGGAACAGAGTGGCTGGTCATACTGGGAGCGGCCCTGTGCGGAATTTCCGCCGGCGTATTCTGGATGGCCGAGGCCGCCATTGCCATTGCCTATCCTGAGCCGTGGAACCAAGGCAAGGCCATCGGCTACTGGCTGACGTTTCGCCTCGCCGGCCAGATCCTGGGAGGCGCAATCAACCTGGGCCTAAACGCGGACAACAACGAGGCCGGCAAGGTCTCGTATACCGTCTTTCTCATCTTCATCGCCCTTCAGGCTTCTGGTCCTCTGGTGGCCCTGCTGCTTAACCAGCCGCACCAGGTCGAACGAAAGGACGGCAAGGCGGTGGACTTGTCCATTCTCAACAACCCCTGGCAAGAGGTGCTTGACACGGCAAAGTTGTTCTTTAGCAGAAACTTCCTGCTCATCGTGCTATTCATCGGGCAGGCAGTGTTTGCCGAGGCCATCTTCTTTACCTATCTGTCTCGTGAGTGCCGCAGCCTCCCCAAGTTCAAGCCCGGAGCGAACTAACACTGCCAGTGTGGTTCTCCGTGCGTGCCAGAGCCCTGGGGTCGTTTTTATCTGGAATTATAGCCATAATTGGCGGCAACGTGCTCGGGGTAAGTGCACTTCCTGGACGACGCAAACCTTCAGTCACTCACGCCTTTCCCGACAGGTCTGGATGGACCGCACATCTGTTTCGCAAAAGGCGAGGACGAGACTATCCTTCTGGACCATTGTAGTGCTGCAGGGAGCGTGGTGGACGTGGGCCACGGTCCTGGTCAGCAGGTTTCGACACTCGCAGCCGACCTACGACTGGTCCAGCCCGGGCTTCGCCGCCGCCTTCTTGGTATTCGTCTTCCTCACCCTCGGGTTCCAGCTGAACTACATGTTCCTGTAGGTCTGCCACGCGCTTGAACAAACTGCGCGCCTTGCTCACGCCCCCCCAGGTACTTCATCATCCACAACCTCGCCACCGACAAGAACGAGGTTGTCCGGTATGCCGCGCTGCTTCGGGGCACCGAGTCGGCGTGGCAGGCCATCAGCTACGGTGTTTCGTCCATCAGCATAGTCGCCCAAGTGGGCGGCGTGTATGCCAACTTTGCGCTGTGGGCGGTATCTATTGTGCCTGTCTGGGCCGTTGTGCGTCATTTCGGGACGCAGAGCAAGTCTGCGAACCAGAGCTCTGACGTTGACCAAGAGACTGAATAGAGGCGGGATTGTCAGGGCTGAGTGATGCTTGCACCATGGTTGGAGCAACCATATGCATCAAGACTAGTACCCGTACCCGTACAAGAGAACGCTGCCATCATGCATGTATTCTCATTCATTTATGGTGTAGTGGCGCTGTTCCACCGGGCTAGGCGGCACCCGAACGGGCAAGGCGCTATTCACGCGGCCCACGCTAGTAGAGCCAGCTGTATAAATAGTTGAACCTCCCTTTATAAACTTGTACCAGTGGTGGGGCTCTATTTGAACATGTTATCGTGCCGGCACAATGCTGGCACCGAAACAGAGGCGCCGTTCCCAGGTAGTTATAGTGCTGGCACGGTTACAAATTCTGGCATAGTGCCAGACTGTGCCAACTAGTGCCAAGGTTCTAACCTGCGCCTTCTAATACAAGGTTAATTAGAAGCACCTTGCTTATAACTACCGCAACTTATATAGTAATAAAATTTCTATAAATTTCTCTATAACCTAGATTTAATCCCTCCTGTTACGGTGTAAATCGTGACAAGGTCCCAAAGGGACCGCACGTGACTGAACCCAACGTATAAATGGTCAGCCCTGACCTCTAAATAGAAGAAAGGAACAAGAATCTTACACTATATAGAACAGTACCTGTATATTGTCTTTTATTACGTATTTAATAAACTTGACCTTTATTACACCTAATTTAACTTCAAGTACGTCGATCCCTACTTCCATACTTGTAGGGATTCTGGCACGCAACACCTCCTATTACTGTATATTTTTCTACCTCTAGAAGATGCCTTAAATCTAGAGGATAAAGATAAACTACCTATCAAGGTAGTATGTTTTTTTTTTTGCCCATGTGGTAGTCTTTAGCACCTAGTTAGTACCTATTTGGCGCTAAATTAAAACCCTGCTGGCACCCTCCCGGCACGGTACCAAATATGTAACTGTGCCATTATGTATTACAGTGCCCAGATATTGCCCTGGACCAACCCGGTAACTGCATAACAGCTTGCCCTACTACTGACCCTTGGCCTTATTCTCCTGTCAACCGACACTTTTCCCCTTGTAGTCGGTATACTGTAAGGCACTGGAAGGATTTCACTGTGACATCGCCAGCATAATGTAACTACACGTGTTATTTCGGTCTGACCGCGCAGCGACAGCACCGAGGATAAAGGGTCCCAATCTAATAGTGATATCGGGAGTTCAAGTCTTCATCTACAGGATACCTAGCCTTCCTGACCTCTGACCTAATCGTGCACCTATCACTAGTGATCCTAACAGCCTTATTAGTCCAGGATGAATACGCAGATTGTTAACACTGCCTTCTTGGCTCCATTATACTCTTGTGTTATTGCGATGGCTAAAGCATTAGAGTTACTGCAAGCGCACTTATCAATACATTCAACCAAGTCATCACTTTGGTAATAAATTTCAACGATGCCAACTAAAACTCGATATTACATGGGCAGGCTGTGCATCAACGACAGCCGTTTGACTACCGTAGCGACAAGTAACAAGACAGGCCAACTTGTCCGGCCGTCTTACAAGAGGCTGGAGTGCTCTTCAGAAATCGTCAAAGAAGTACGAGATTGGACTCAGGAGGACCTGATATACTTGAGAACCGCGACATGACTCTAATGGCGCGACGACTACATCACCACCTAGCCGATATTACTCGCCAGGGCAGAGCAGTCGAATTCGTCGACGAGCTGGAGAAGCTAGTTCTGTCGAGATGGCTTGCCACCAGCGGGATGTGTTGGAAATTAAGGAGATGGACGACGAGCAGAGCTTATGGCCCTGCAAGAAGCATCAGATGGGACCGATAAAGCCCCATCTCAGGCCGCTGTAGAAAAGATGGACCTTTTAGCAGGCGACAACTACGTCACGGACATTGAGACTGCCTGGCAATAAGTGAAGAGCGGCCGCACTGCGCGCTGGTGGTAGTTTTGCAGACGGCATGACCAACTCGGTCGATTCTGTCGAGGCAAAGGGCAGCCAGCTGTGAAATTTGGTTACGAGCTCATAGACGTGTATCGATTGCCTTGAAATTTTCCAACGTCTTTTGTGGCCTTCATCACTTAGTTGCCCGCCAATATTGCGCAGCTGTCTGGTAAGATGTATGCGCCTGGTTGTTACAAGGTCTCCGACCATCACGTTGAGCGCCCTAGGGATGTCATTGACAGTAGACTTGGTCCTTGATTTAGCTATTTGGAGGAATTTAGCTGCTAGTTATAAAAGGTCCTGGCTAAGATGGCCCTGTGATAATTGCTTTTGGACGCCGCCTGACGTTCCTTTGATAGTCAACAGTGCCGGTTAAAGTCAGCTCACGGCAGACATCGACCGTCAAGATAGTAAACTGTCACACCACATTTCTAGTGGTCGTTAGACCCCCCTATATACCAGTGCGACATAAAGTTATAGGCGTCATCAGTAGCTCGGTCCTACCATGATGTGGCTGACGACCTTCATCGTCCTTTGCCATGTCGAGTGTTTGGAGGCCATTCTTGTGGGGAATAGATCCAAAACATTCGGGCATATACGTGCTGTTGTCCACTGCATTGATGTCCAAGATTCTAGCGACCCAATGGTTGAATATGGCAATGTATCACGCAGTGCTAGCCATGGAGACAATTGACAGTGGAATTAGTCCTTGAATAAGATATTCATCTGGGAATTGAGCCTTCCTTTATAAACGCAAAATAGCGAGGTTGGTAAAATTGGAGAGGTTGGTTGACTAGCCACTCTAGTTGACAGGATTCCTCGTTGAAATAGAGGCTCCCGTTGACACGCTGATGGCTCGTCACTCTTTCTCCTTGCTGGTTGCTGGGCCTTGACCAAGCCATCGTTGGCGACATGCACGAAATCATCCGTCCGATATTATGCCATTTACCACAGAACATCGGAAAGAAGGGAATCAACGCAGTTATTTTATCTTGAGAGCAGCTTCGCCGACAAGTAACATGCCTGATACAATCTTGAGACCAGGAGTCGTGGATGAAATACATGACACAATCAACCCTTTTTTCCTCCTTCATGTCCTTGGTCTTATGCTTCGTATTCGTCACATTGAAGCCTGCATCTACTCCCAAGTCCAGCAGATTCCGTAGGCTACCTAGCCTGCGATGCCGACACGCGAATTGTCTTTGTCGAGAACAACACCAAAGTGTCTCAGGCTGTTGTATCCGAGGATGAAGCTGATGTTCTCGTCCAGGCTGGCTGAAATTGAAGAGCGCCGGAGCTGAGAGTTTGGCCCTTGCTCAAGCTGGTCGACACCTGTACCCATGTCGCTGATTGCGAGGTAACATTTTGATGTTTCGCCTCCAATGTCAACATTCTTGTCTTCTGGCCACCTGTATTTTTGAACTGGCACAGTAATGTTCACTCCAGCCAATGTCAAGATTATTGGATTCAGCCCGGAACAGTCTGGCAGCATCGGAAGGGTGGTCTCCTTGTCCACCTCCGCGCCAGTCTGCTTCAGAAACCTGTTGTAGCTGCTGCTTTCTAGCAGTATCAAGGTAGAGCCGTGGTCAATTATGCCGGCTTTGGCAGATAGCAGACTGTCGTCACCGAAAGCCAAGCTGGCATCAAATCCCCAGAAGTTGTTGGCTCCCGGGAGCTCAGTAAGAGGCGCATACGTCACCTCGGTCAGGGGCGTTGCGCCGAAGATGAGGGTTTGATCGGCAATGGTGATTATTGACGATTCGACATGTCCCTCTGAGGATAGATTGTCCAAAACCGTCGGGATTAGCTCCTCTTTGCCCGGGCTTAGGGTGCCTTTGGTGAGGTTTGTGGGACCCAGACCAAGAATACCATCCACACCAGTGAATCCCGTAGAATTGCTCGCCACTCCGATGCTCTGATTGAAGGCGACTCCGCTCAAGGTCAAGATGTCCGTATACTCTGTCCCGCTAAAGTTTCCAGAACCGTACGAAACGGCCACGGTATCGGGGGTCTTGCTGCTGGACGAGGTTACCGTGTATGCCTTGTCGGCGCCAACCCATGTGTTGGATGACGCCGGGTCAATTATTAGTTTATACTGCGTGCCAGGTGATCCTATGCTGATGTCCACAGCGCCATGCGTAAACATGTCGATGATGGGCACCTTGAGTGATGCCTGGGCACCTGAAGAGAATCAGCTGTCGGCAAAACTCGAGAGTACTGTTGAACTTACCTCGCAATTCTGCAATGAAGATGGCCATGGCCATAGCCATGGGGCCGCGGCCCTGTTGGTGGTGGAGCTTCATGGTGCTAACAGATGATCCGTAGGAACTCCGTGGATTGTCGCTCAACCTGAGCAACCGAGGATCTGAAGGAATCCTCTTCTTTATATCCACGGTATTTGACACCAAAAGCGTGCCTCAGGCTGGCATCGATCGGCGTCAAACAAGGAGCTGAGAGCTGACATGTCTTGGCTAAACCATGTCAACTCTACGTGTCTCAGAGTAGTGGGATGGTACAAGACGTCCACGCGACGACTGGACATGCAGATCTTGGATGAGGTGACAAAAATTGACAGACTGGTTCTCCTATCTCAACATCCATCTCGGGCAAGTGGGACAAGTCGTTGGGTCTGACCCTCTCACTTGACGTTGACGTAGTAGTGCCTTGAACCGGGTGTGCTAAGTACTTTGGGTAATTCTTTGTTTTGATGGATGAGACAAATGCAACAGATTATTAGACATGTTTAATATAGTGGTGACACTGCTTAGACACGTTGAACCCACACAAGTGGCCCATCTCTTTCACACGCACCAATTGGCAACGGCTAGTTGTCTCACTGGCCAGGCTGCCATCAGGCGTAATCAAGCGAACTTGGCCTTGTTCGTGGCACTGCGGGTACTTTTAGGTACCAAAAAAAGTACTTACGGGGCGGCAGGTTTTGGGCACCTTTGGGCACTGCGCTTTGTCGGCCCTGCAAACTTGGTCCAATTTGGAGATGATTAAGGAGATTACCTAAATATTACATCACGCATGGTGGCCCCTTACTGTCGAAGCCGCCAAGAGCGGGCGGCAGTTCCCGCCAGATTCGGTGGGGAGAACAGCGCCACCAGACTGTTTCCCCCGCCGCCATTGGCCCACCCGTCCATGTCCATTGACTTCAGTCTCCTCAACCGATGCCTTTCCCAGCTCATCGGTCCTGTTCACCCTGCCCGCTCGCGCAGATTCTTTCATTTCCAGCCCTGTCATTACGCTCCCCCCAGTCAGCCTGCATTTCTATGGTCGCCCGCAAGATGAGGACCCTTGGGTGGAAGAGGAGCTGTTGAGCTCTGACCTCTAGAACAGCCAGGCGAAGTGGGTTGCATGTTGGAAGATATTATACGGAAGCTTAGTATGCCAGGAAATAAAGTCACACGTTTCGTATTGCCGGGAGGAGAGGGAGCTAGAGCCCGGAAGACCCTCGAGCTTTGTTCGGTTGGTGGAACTGGGGTCCCCAGCACTACCTGCGGCTGCTAGTTGGCTCCCCGAATAAACTCTTAGCTGTATCAAGTCGCCGCAGCTTCTCTGGCGATGTAGGCTGGGTCCGGACCTCTCGTTGGCAGGCGATAGACCAAATCCCCGTCGCTTCTCTTTGCGAGATTCCTCTCAGTTGATGGTGGACTGAGTGCGACGCTCCGCGGCGTCTGAAGCATAGCTTTGGCTCTAGAATGCTCATTTGATGAGGATTAGGAGTCTAAGACGAACAAGGCAGAATTCACACGGGAAACGCGTTGGTTACGGCAGTCTAAATATTGATCCGTTGGGGGAGCAGACCGCCTCTTGGTCGTGAAGTAGCTCTCCGGTTTGTCCTCGACTCCTCGCCATACCGAGCACAAACGAAGAGCAAATCATTAGAGAGCTCTTCAGTGTTAAGACCGGCACTCATTACTCAATCGACGAGCCCATGTCGAGATCCGTAGAATTGAGGAGACGGATTGACCGCGCGCTGCTGGTGCGGTAATGAGTAAACAAACAATTGCAGGCGAGCCGCAACTTTTGGCAGGTCACTTCAGAATTAGAAGAGATTGGTGAGTAAATGGAGCCTCTGATTGTCACCTCCGCTTTTGGGCAGCAGTACGGTTACCAACCCAGTCACCAAGAACTTTGGCTCTTCTTGAAGCGTTGGACCATTTTGGCCGAACTGACTTTCTCGTCTACACTCCGTGTCGCCATCACGCCACAAGGAAATTAAATTGCACATTGGTGTGATCTGAACGCGACTACACTAGGTGGCACCATTAAGTTCCCGGATGGCCGACAACAGCAAATCGGTATGCAGTTTGTCGTGCGAGCAAGTGGTCTTGAGCTGGTACTAACGGAATCGTTCCAGGACGCCTTGGAACTGAGCGGCGATTCCGACATTGAGGTCCACCCCAACGTCGACAAGCGATGATTTATCAGAGAAGAAGAATCCAATCCATATTGAACGACGGCAACGTAAAGTCCAGATCAAAGGTCTCAATTATGAGCATGTTGTCAATAATAATCTCTTGCGCCGAGTTTCCGATCTGATCCAATCTTTGGAAGCGGCTGGGCCGGAAGCTCACAGCAGAAACCCTATCAAGATTGCATTCAAAATGAACATGGCTCTGGCTATGCGTAACCCGGAGGACGATAATCCGCCAGCGCGTCTATAAGGTGTGTTCGAGCCCGAGCAACCCTTACCCTCATATTCGAAGATGATCGCCGGATTACTGGACAAGGCGAATAAACATTGGATGAAAGGGGCACGCCGGCTGCGGAACGTTTCGACAGCTTCGTACGGGAGATTCATGTCCACCGGCAGATGATTCGGGATCTGATTGCTCAATCAAACAACAAACTGGAAGAATTAATGAAGGCACACGGAACCAAGAGAACTAGCGAGAGCCATCACATACGTTTTGACAGCTCGCACGTTAACAAAGAGTCCGTCGGAGATTCGGGATCGACGCAACTCGAGCTGCTGAACCCGAATTATGGTACGGGCAAGATAGATGTTGGGAGTTCAGCTGATGAGTCGGAGAATCCTACCAGAGAGTTGGCTCAGGCCGAGGCATCTCTTGACGCGAAAAGTTGGCTGCAATTAAAGTCTCAAACTACCGAGCCAGTCGCGATTTCATCTCTTCTCACCCAGGCATACTCCAAGAGTCCAATATAGACGGTCTGCTAGTTGAAGCCTCTATCATAGGACTGGAGCAGGAAGATGATGCTGCTCCTGCAGTGGTGCCATATGTTGGGCCGTGACGGTGTTACAGTGTTCTTCAAAGGGGTGGCTTCACCAGGGCATCGCGCCCAAGGGGGCTTCACCAAGGATGTTGACGAACGATTTCAACGTATGCGACAGCTGGCCAAAGAAACTGAACGAGGTCAACAAAGTTCTCGGCAAGATGAGGTTAAAGACGCCGAAGATGTAGTTGCCCTTCTTAGTGACGTAAGCTATTCCCAGATCCTTTCCTGGCTTAGCGATCGTTCCGCTAATGCATATGTGCGCGCTTTCTTTCGACGAAAAGGCTGCTTGCCCTAGATAGAACATGGTATCATTGACACGACTATAGAGGAAGACAAAGAGCTGTTGAAATATATTGAACAAGTCACAGACTTTGAAAGTCAGATTCCAATAGATCCGCAGTCTAAAGAAGACTAGACTCCTAGTAACGGAAGGGCTGCACTTTCACAGCGATTCATCTCTGCACATAACCCTTGAGGTCTTGGGTGATTCAAGAACTTCTGCGCTGTGCAATGAGCTGCGAGGGCGCATGAAGGCACCGGGGGTGTTAGTCGTGAGCCCAGTTATCCTGGAGAGTTTCCTGATTCCCAGTGTTGGACAGCTGCCGAGGTAGCGGAGCGGGTTCGGGGGAGTTTTGAAACGATTGACGCTTGGTCTTCATCCTGCACGTAGATGTTGTTACTACAGATCTCCGCTCTATATCATAGTAGCACACGCTCTTCTCGATGAATCCAAGCCGACTGCCACAACTTCACATAACATTGTCAGTTGTGTACAGCACCGTGACTGATGAGCTGTTGTAAAATAGGATGCACCAAGTACGAGGAACGAAGTATCCAGTCTAATATGCTCAGATGTGTCCCAGCTGCAACAGTCTATTGCCATATTCAAGCAAGTAGTAGTCTCCGTAAACGAGCCCAGTTAAAATACTTGTCAGTCCAATCTCTGTCGTTGTTGGCCGTCGCACCACGCAATAAGGCATCAAACTATTCAATGCCAGCTACCAAACTCTTGCCATGACCTCCGGCTTGGTTTCCACGACCAAACTCAAGCTCGTCTGCAGCATAACATAATGCAAGAGCTGCCCGTTTTTCAAGGTTTTTGAATGCAGTTTTTCAGAACATGGCCCCGAGAATTCATGAGATGACTGTGATTATATTCTTTCATGATTGGAAGTCGTCGCTACCGTTGTCATTTGAGCATCGCGACGCCACAGCGTCCGTCAGTGTTTAGAGAGAATTTTCTAACGAAAGTGTCTAAACCCTTTTCCCAGCGCCAGTCTCGCGCGCGAAGCCAAGGGCTTATGCAGAAGATCATCTCTGCGCTGTTTATATGTTGCACCTTGACCTCGTTAGTTGCACGACGCTGTTGTCTGAACAGCATTCCCCCGTTTGGGCTTGATAATAACATTTAGCAGTTCCGATCTGCATCAACAGTTCATCATCCGGTATGGTGTAGTGGCTAACATCGCTCGCTCTCACCGAGCAGCCCAGGGTTCGATTCCCTGTACCGGAGTTGGAAGCAAGTATCATTTTTTGGTCTTGGCCGACAATTCTTTTTTGTAATCACATGCACCTTTGGTTTTGCCAATAAAATTTTCTGCGCTGGTATTTGGGGAATTATCCATGTCGCTCGCATGTATTCAAGGCAAGCGTACTGTGGGTTTGGCCCGCGCCGTCGTCCGCTTCCTTCCCAACCATGGGCTCGTGAGGCGGTTTGTGCACAGCACACAGCCAGCCTGAGCACCACCAAGGCGGCACACGCAGACTGTGGCGCTGAAAAATATTGAGTCCATATCACGCCGAGCGGCTACATGGTTGGACACTCAGTGTCCAATTGGCCGGGAGCGGCCCGCGATGGTGTCTGGTGGCGCAAGGCTTCAATATTCAATGCCGAGCCACTCGATTGGGGGCTGCCATCTCCCACCCATGCATGCAACGGCAACTCCTCGTTGGACTAATGGCATTATTACTGCAAAAGTCTTTGAAGAGCCGGGTGTGCCCTCTCCTCTGGTGGCTCCCTCCACCAGATGCATCAGCTGGAACGATGGTGAGGCTGAGTTGCCTCATATGCCAACCCCGACACTTGCAAAAACCGATAATTCTCTTCAGCCTCACGCACTGCCCCCTGCATCTGCATCGGGCTAGCCACCCCGTATCTCGCCTCATCTCCATGAAACCGTCTCCTTTGAGCCTCACCCAGAGAGTCCCTTCTCAACCCCGCGCCCCCCAAATGTATAAGAAGACGGCCGTGGTTCGCCGTCCGCCCTGGCCGCGGACAAAGCAATTCTCGCCAAACAGACGCGATATCTAGGGACAGGAAGCAACAGACCTCGCCGCCATGTCCGGACCCAACTCGGTTGTTGACGGCTTCAGTCTGACCAACAGATGGCTCCTCTACACCAGCATGATGCTGGCACCCGCGCAGTTCGTTTCGGGCGTGGGCAGCAACTGCCCGAGCAACATTGGCTTCCTGGTATACAACTGGTACACACAGGTCCAGTGGTACAGGGCCGTACGCAGCAGGGAGCTGCACGCGCTCTCGCTGCTGCCCGTGCACTTCAACTTCATCAACGTCGTCACCTACCTCGGGGGCGTGACGTGCGGCAACCTCTTCACGGCCGTCATCCTGGGCCTCGGGACGGCGGGCGTCATCATCCTCAACACCGTCTCCGCGTGGGTGAGCTGGGCGACCAACCAGCCGGAAGGCTTCAACGAGTACCAGTTCTTCTTCTTTGGCTGGCGCACCCTGACAGAGGGGTGGCACAAGTTCATTCTCGTGTGGCAGGTCGGCGACTCCGTCTTTGCCTTTGTCAGCGTCATCATGGCCGTCTACACCGCCGTCCGCATGGTGTACTTTGAGACCGACGACACGTCCTCAAGGTTCTTCCCGTGGCGGGGAAAGTCGGGCGAAGACATCTCCAACTTGAAGTATCCTGCCATACCGCTGGGCGCCGCAATCATGATACTGGGCTGCTGGCCGCTCATCCTATGGACCGAGCTCATTGTGCACCGAAACAACATTGTGTCGGAGACGGACATGATAGCCGTCTGGCTGTTTGTCGCGCAAGCTGTCGCCCTGATTATTCCCGGCTGCGACTGTCTCTGGGCGGCCATGCCCTGGGCTCGGATGCGTAACAGGCACTAGCGGGTGATTGTGAGGGCTGCGTGTTGGTTCTTTTCCACGTGGCCGAGAAGAAGCGACGCCGATTTCTTTTTACGTGGCAGCTTTAGAAGAAGCAGAACAGGTGACATGTATTCACGCCTGGCAATCGATTGGCTCTCCTCTGTACCCTCTGCCTATATACAGTGAGATTTGCATTGCTTCAACTGCTCCCGCCAGACTTGGGCTTGTACTGGACAGTGGAAGGGTGATTACCGCGTCCGAGAGCCACTTGTAGGTTGGCAGTGTCTACCGTCTTGGCGAAGAAATCGGCCGCTTCCTGCTTGGACTTGTAGCCAATATAGCACTTGGGGTCGAGAGTACTGATGCACGTGCCGTTCTTGCCCCATTCGTGCTCCCAGAAAGTCTCGTCGTCGCCATTGTAATCCTTCCAACTGCTTCATGTAATCCAGCGTATCGGAAGCGCCGCTGGCACTTGGAATCTCCTCTATACCGGTGTAGGCGCGGCTGCCATCACAGTTGTCGGGCCAGAGGCCGTATAGTCCATGAGTCTACAAAGTCGTCGGAACGGCTTCCCTTGCTTGGCCCCTTATTGTGCAACCTTGGGACGCAATCTCACATGCCTTCTGGCCCAGGAGCTGGTGCAGTATCCCAAAACCGCGCCTGGAGCAGCTCGCCGCTCGAGATGAGGCACCAAGCATATTGGACGACACTGGTTGTGACAAGACAATGGGAGTCGGCAGGGCAGCTCTGCGGTCCTCTGGCAAAAGGGCCAGCTGCAACCCCTGCGGTGAGGGCGAGAACGGGTACCAAGTTGCGAAAGGAAACCATCACGGTGCCGATAAATATAGCCATGAGGTCTGTGTGCAATGGCGAGCCACTTGTTTGGCAAGGAAGTATTTTCTCTCTTCCACCTTGGCGGCCAAGGTGCTTTGCTTTTTATACAGGGTTTGCCTGCCTCCTTCAGCTCGGAGGCGTTTGTCAGTAAGCAATCAAGAACATGACGGTGGATAGTATTGAGACACTCAGCTCAATACCTAAACACACAGCATGATCATCGGTGGGAGGAATGACTCGAATCTTGCTAAATGTGGCATCACCAGGTCTTCGATTGACCGCGGGCAACTTGACCTTCTTGGTAGGTGTTGGATACAGTGTTCCCTTGCCGGGAACTAATATTTGACCCCCAGACTAGATCATTTGGTGCCCGTCAAGGTATAGCGGTGGCGTCGTGCAGCGACCTTTGCTGCGCGTGCAGAGCTCATCAACAGGACTGGTGGTTACAGCGCCTTCCGCGACTAAGAATCTGCATTCAGTCTGGATAAAAGGACTTAGTAAGTAGTGCTGTTGGGATCGCGCACCAAAGAAAAACGAGTACGTACTGACTGACTAAGCTCGTCTGGGTGTGTCCTTTGCGTTTTCTCTACATGCGCAACTTGGAACCATGTAGAGGCCATGCAGGCGAGGCAGAGCGGCGTCGATGGCCCGACTCTGCATTCTGACGATCCAGATGTCCAGCAAACGTACCAATGTCCTGATTTCGCCATCACTGCGCTAGAACCAAACACGGAACCATGCCTCTGTCGGGGCCGAGCGATGCCAGTGTCGATCAGAGATTGGCATCAGATCTCGCGGGCTTCGCCTGAAATGGGTTGAACCGTATTGCACCACTAAGCTAAATGTCTCCCCTGCCCCGCATTTGCTCGGCCTGTCCGTAGGGCATCTAGGGACTGGGAAATGTGGCGGCAGTAGTATGAGCACCTTTTGTGCGTTACAAGGTCATCTGGCCACCTACCTACTATGGCCATTTTCCTTCATGTCGGCCAAGGCCTGCAGTTTTTCGTTTGCGCCTTACTTTTTGATTGACAGCCATGTTGGCTGGCTGACTCGAGTTGTCGATCAGGCACCAATCGATGCTGCCTTGGGTACCTACCCTGCAACCCGGACCTTGAGAGTGCTATTTATTGTTCTTGCCGCAATTCACTGCATATTCAAGTAGCCAAAGTATCTGTCAACTTCAGACCTTATCTCTTTGAACAGGAAATACGAAACATTTCAATAGTCGCATTAAGATAGCTGCTGTGGTTTGGGTCAAGGAAACAGCTTCAACTAGAATCATTGACACCACTTTCAGGTACACGTACAGCTGACATTGCGAGATCCATCACTGTCGTGATTGGCAAATTCGTCCAATGGATTTTGCATGGATGCTCAAGGTCCCAATGGGCTGATTGACTGATGGATAGTAGAAGAAAATGCATAATTCTTACGTGCCCCTCAGATGTAGATGCTTTAAAGTTTCATTATATATCTGGGTATTGTATTTCATGACTCGTGAATTGTGTACATTGTTTACATCCATGTCGACCTTATTCAAAACATCCCTAAGCTGCCGGTTTCGCCGACTCGCTCGTTTTCGTCGGTTTGTTCGACCTATCATATAGGTATGCAAACACCAACGACGCAGCGAATATGTAAGCGGAAGAGACGCCGATCCAAACAAGCTCTGCCTTGTAGGCCTTGTTCCATTCGAGCCTCGTGGCACTCTCAATATCGTCGGCGTTCAGCAAGCCGATGCCCTCGTCGACTAAAAATTGCCATACGTAATCGCGTCGAGATATGGGCCATGCGGGGAGTGACCAGTATCTGGATGTCAGGTTCTTTGTCGCTGCCACGTCGAGATTTCTTCGAACGGTATCCTTCTGGCTTTCTGTCAACGCAGTGCTGAATGGCCTGAAGGAACGCGTAAACGGCGCCGATGCCGTGTAAAACTTGGCAAGTGGTTGGCCGAGGAGAGACTCGACTCGACAGTCTGAGAGCATGCCGAAATTTGAGTCGTCGAGAAGCGCGTCGAGGGGCGCATCGAGAAAGGTGTCCATGTACCGATTCAAGGCGTCGCACCCAACCCCGGTGACGTTGGACTGGCCGATATTACCCGAGGCAACGATGGTGATGGGTCCCTGTCTGAAGACTGCTTTCGGAGTCGTGCTGGCTGCGGAAGTGTCGTTCTTGTATTCAAGGGTTGACAGGTAGCCGCTGTTGCGCAACGGCTCCAACTGCTTGTTGACCACGGGCCATATTTGTGTTGCATTTCCCTTGACATCAATGAGGAGGATCAAGGTAGTCTCGGGTGCTGTCCTGAAAACCCCGTTAGGCCCTCCGTCGGTGCCGGAAACATTGGCTGCATTCAGCTTGTCGAGTATTTCTTTCAACGGATTGAGATAAAGGGTTTGCAGTGTTCGGCTCGATGACAGCTCCGAGGAATGGTGACCAACATAGAGGTTGTTGCCGTCCGGGCTTGGCCAGACGTCTGCTTCGACACCCATACATCCAGCGGCGAGGGCCGAGTATAGTGGATGAGGTCTCCAGTAGTCATTGTGTGAATGCACCGGTACTGGGAGGACAGAACTTGAATAGTCGTCGAGGTACGTGTCGGGTGTGGGACTCGATGTCTGGACCGGATTTATTGAAATGAAGTTGTGAGATTGGGTAGATCTCATAGCCTTTGGTTGCGCGGCCCAGGTAATGAGTAGAATGATGCCACTTGGAGTTTGGCTCGTGTCAGTTGCATTATTCGTCAAGACCCGTCGTAATCGACTTACATGGTGAGTCCGGTCCCGCAGCTTGCAATCAACCATAGAAGGAGTGACCTTGCGCACAAAAGCTCGTATCGACTTGGCGGCAAGTTGCTCCGTCGCTGTTTCTGATCATTCCCCGAATGATGCGGTGCATTTGTCGCAAAGTCAGTCCGAGGGGTCGTGTCGGGCACCGCTTCGTCCCCAGCACGGGCAGCATGCTTGACGTCGTCCATCGTTTGATCCTCCCGCTCAATCAGCGCCTCATTTTTGAAAGGTTTGGTATTGCACCGATGGTGTGTTGAGTTTGATAATGCGCCTCGTCACTCGAGCCTGTGACGACCAAACCACGAGGGTGCTTTGCCAAGTCCACAACAAGGTCTCCAGTTCACAGGATTCAACCCTACGAGACCGGAAAGACATGATTGGGACTACAGGTGCCCTTATAGAAACACAGGATGGACCGTGCAGGGCCAACAAGCCACGCTTGATAGCTGCACCTCGGAGGTGGCTGCCACTGAGGCACAGCGACATTGGATTGTTGCATAACTATTGTATGCTGCGCTGCAAACATTCGAGGTGGTGTGCCAGTGACTTGATTGAGCCCACAAGCGTGGGGGCATTGAGCATCCCAGTTGTGCCGATGGAGAAACTGCCACATTTGTTATTAGTGAGAAAAAAAAATACGCAATACTGCATGTATTTTGGTGACTGGTAGGGCGCCAGTGACGAGAGCCTCGCCCATGGCCCATGCGTGACCAGTTGGCGGCGGTCTTGGGCCCCTGGCTTGTGGTGTTCACTGTTGACGCTACACAGCCACTGGCTGCCGGCTAAGCGGCATGTGGCTGATCGGACTCTCGCCGAAGTCCTGGGAAGAAGCCTGTAGCCAAAACAACCATGATGGTGACACAGCACGGACGGTGCTTAAAGTGTTTCCCAATTGCTCTTGCGTACCTTTGTCTTGTCTTGGGCGTGAATGCTCCGAGATGCTGTGAGTTGGTCCTGCGGAATTGGAACTGGATTGAATGGTGGTGTTACCGCGCTGCGCTCACCAGAGGGTCCCGCCCGTCAAGGCTTTTGTTTCTGACACGAAGCAAAGGGACCATGGACCGGACCATGTTGGAAGCTGACAAGCTGACGAGCTGTGGGGGCGAGACCTGATCATTGTACGCACGTGTACGGAGCACTCTGTATTGCAAGGACAATGACATTCGATGTTGGTTGGTGGCTTTGGGAAGCGCTCAGGCGGCTTGGAGTTGTGGAGAAGGGAGTCTTGCAACGGCCCCAACTCTCTTATTAGTACGGAGTAGCAAGCCAAAAAAGGAGTCCAGGGACCAATCTCGAATAAATGTGGAGTCGCCCCTGATCACGCGAGCCGTGGCTCTGTAGGGCTGGGCGCTAGCGTAGTAGCTGGTGGGCGCAAAATGCTTGTGTTGATTCTCTGGAGATTGAGTTCTGGTCACCCCGGGCACTGGCAGGGAGGGACAAACTGTTCTTACTCGGTACGATACAAATAGCATGTACTCCGTATGCATGCATGGAGACCGAGTTTCCGTGTCGCCAGGACCGCACCACGTTGCTCGTCGCTGTCGCCTTTTCCATCCCAGCAGGCAGACACCACCAGACGCCTTGCTCGTCCCTATTACCAGCGGTCGTCATGGCCCGGGCGGGAGCCAGACCCTAGAAGTCAATTTGTATGCTGGGTGAGTGTCTGGGGAAGAGTCCAGTGCATCCAGAACCTCCTGTTTGTGGGGACGCCAATTGTCTCGGCGAGCCCAGACTGCCGATGCGTGGATCCCAGACCATGTGCACAAAGGATTGGCAACCAGTTGAACTGGGCCCATCGCCGGCTTGCTTCTCCTTCGGCGCCCCAACCCACCTGCATGCTTCGCGTAATTATTGCAACATCACATCAGTACACGTCAAGGTCACTCAATATCATGCGAAGTTCCTGTGACGCCTCTTTTCAAATGCTTTCAGGTCCATTCCAACCGTTATACGACCGACAAAGATGCCTCAAGTGCAATCCGCGATATTGTCTTTCCGTAGTACTTTTCCCACGACACGACGAAACTTGACCCCTCCCTCTACAAAAATCTCGAGCTCGAATCTCAAATCTGCCCGCCAGTCGACATCCTCGTCAACGGCTAGTCTCGCCAACATCTCTTCTGAATGCCAATTCTCAGAAGCGGTAAGGGAATTCTTTCCCACCATTTGCCCCGTCTGACCAATCTCGTTCCTGGCATCATCGCTGGTCAAATGCACAAACCGTCCACCTTGTCTCGTTGCTGTGATGTGCAATGATTGTGGCCTGTCATCCTGGTGTTTTGTGCCGAGTCGTGCGCGCCGAACGACTAGATTGTGACGCCCAAGTCGAATTCCCCTTGGGGTGTCTTGATCTGCAACCAGCTTGACCAACCGCTTGTACACGCCGAGCAGCTGGCTTGAAAACAACATGTTGAAGCTCAAACCCAAAGACTGGACCAGGTCGAGCTACAGTCGCCTTGTTCCATTGGCGTGCACAAAGACCTCGAGTCCCAGGTCGTCTTTCAATCTTTGAATGGCTCTGGGCACCTCGGGCCAAGCGGCTTTTGTGTGCCAGGCCTGGATCAGCCTTCTTCTTGCCGTCTCAGTGAAATGCAACTTGTCCACTGTTCTCCGTGCGAGGACAATGTCCAATGCACGCGCGAGGGTCTGGTTAATATCTTCTACGCCGAGCCTATGCGGGCGACATTTTGGAGGAAATATTGTCGACGCCATTGCAGTGCCAGCTCTGCAGCCTTGGCCTTGTCCATCTCTGGTGGTGAGGTCTGAATGGAAATGGGCACCATACATGCAAGCTGTGGAAGGAAGGGCGTCGACAGGTGTGATTACAAATTCACTGCGTGCCGGCATGGTCATGTCATGGCACTACGTCTCATTGCATAGTTACGCCGTGCGTCTTCTACCTCGCATCTTGACATTGGTCTTGAAACTACGCCCTTTTGAACCAAGTCAGCGGCAAGTCGTCGCCCGCCATCATTATGTCCAACCCAAGCATCTTGGGCTTTCCGTCCTCCCCAGGCACAATCTGAGCCCTATAGCAACCAGTCGGTCTTCGCACCGTCTCGTAGTCGTCAACAAAAAGCCAGGCTAACCACTTGTCTCCGGATACGTGCTGCAGCTGAAACGAGACCCTTTTCCCAAACAGCTCAGACCTCGGGATAACGAGCCGGCATCCTTGGGCGGTCAGCGAAAGCGAAGGAGGCGATCCTGGCGCAGCCACCCAGTTGTCACATCTGAGCGTGATGTTGGCGTATCCGTAGCCATCGTCGTAGTAGCTGCCGACAAGGTCGCCCAGTGCCATGCCTGACGGGACTGCCTCGGAACCAAGTCCCGGGTACAGACGAACTGAGCAGTTGCGTAAACCATCATCCAGATTCTTCAACAAGTCGTACCATCTGCTTGCCTCGTCAGTGTCCAAGCGCCCCCAATCATACATCTCCCACGTACCCGGCGCGTATGTCGCTTTGCTGTGACTTTTCCACCTCGAAGTAGTTGAAGAGGGTCGCGGCAAAGATTGAATCCAGGGCCGGCACGCTTTCGCTGTTGAGCATGACGACGAACCCAAAGTTCCGACTCGGAACAAAGGCCATGTACGATAGCATGCCGCTGACCCGGCCTGAATGGTACCAGGCAGCCTCGTTTTGAATAGTGTTGGAGGCCCACCCGAGCCCGTAAAGCTCTGTCCCGGAATAGACGCGCCTGTCCTGCTCCGAAATCATGCGCGGCGTCTTGAGCGCGGCGTGACCGGCCTTGGAAATGGGACCTGTTTCCTCAATCATGTGCCGCAGGTAGCGCGACCAGTCAAGCACAGATGAAATGACCATGCCGGCCCCCGCCACACTTGCTTCGTCATTCCACGGGAGGCGGCCAAACTTTTGCGTGTCGTTGTCGTAGTAGTAGCCGTGGGCAAGTTGATCCCCGTTCGCCAACGCCTCACCGGGATGCAAGTAGGTGTTGAACATGCCCATTTTGTGCCACAGCCTGTCTCGCAAAAAGTCGACCAGTTTCCCGCCGCTAAGCCATTCAATTACATGTCCGAGCGCGCCGTACATCATGTTGCTGTACTGCCACTGAACTCGAGGCTCCTTGGTCATGGCGAGATGCCGGAGTCGGCGCATCATGTCCACGGAAGAGTTGCCAAACGGGCCCGAGAAGTCGTGTCGCGGATACCCGGTGCGGTGGCTCAAGGCATCCTCGATCGTTACGTGCTCAGTGGCGCAACTGTCCGAGAGGACAAAGTCGTCCCTGAGCAAGCCGGAAATGGGAGTGGTCCATTGCACGCGGCGGCAGTTTTCTTGACCGTCGACCAGAAGCGACAACGCAGCCGCAGTCATCGACTTGGTCATGCTGCCGCAGTAGAAGACAGTTGATGGCGTAGCGGCTTCCGAGTCCAGTATCGCATATCCGAAGCCCTGGCGCCCAATGTCAGACTAGGTTCACAAGTTGCTGCCGTCAACACAGACTCTGGACCAAGTTTTGTTCCCCTCCACAATTGCCATTGCGAGCCCAGGGACGTGCCACTCGTCCATTTGGGCAACGATGAACTGCTCGAACGCGTCATCTGCGATTGAGACGTTGTCGCTGCCATACTGCCCTTTTACCACACCGGTTATGGGATACGAATTGTGATTCAGCCCAGCGGCAAGATGGGCCGACGTCGCGAGTACCAAGGCCAGAACGATCATTGCAAATCGAGGCAGAAATCTTGACCGCGAGCATTCTCATATTTTTGGGAGGGGCATGCTGAGCAAGGTCTTGCAGTGATACTCCAAAGCAAAAGCAAGTTGACCCCATGCCATACCGCCTTGAATGTGTCGGAAGCCGAAACATTGACTCTCTGCTGTATTAATGCAGAGAGGTTGATTGGTTAATTGGCATGGTGGCAGACACTTTCACCCAACAGGTGGCTGTCAGTGAGCAAGCATCATAGCCTCTCAACCGAGACACAGCCAGGGCCGCAGTTGGTGCAAATAACAGTCCATGACACATTTTTCTTGGGAATCCGTCGAGCTCTGAAGCTGCTACCACACTCGACAGGCGCTGCCAGTTGCACTGGTGCCGAGAAATAAAACTTGCTTGTCAGTGCTGTAGGAAATAATTGTCATGCATGTAATTTAGCTGGCATATCGATTAACCGGAACCAAAAACTTTTTTCTATGCCTTTACTAGCTCCTTGAGCGTGCAAAATACAGCGTGTAGTATATATATTCTACTCCCCTTGAGATGGGCAGATTCCTACTTGCCATGTCAGACGACGGCCACAAGGCATTCCAGTTGGTTCTGTCGAGCAGTTTCACATGTCTCAATTGACCTTATCTCTTCGGCTTCTCTAAGGTCAGTGGGAACGTAGTGACAAGGGCTTTTAACCAATTAGACAGCAATAAGTTAAGGGTACCTAGAGTTACGAGGAAAGTAGCTGGTAATAGAAGTCCCTAGGATATCTTCTAGTACACAAAGCTACAACCACATATTTGCCCAATGAAAACACATCAACGTACCATTACAGTCACCCAAGATTTACAGGGGCTCTATGGGGCGAGGGCATCTCCACTGACCATAGAGCAGTCGAAGAGATTTGCATCATTTGTCTCTTTGGTTTGACTCTCCAAGACATGGTTTCAAGTGTTGTTGACAAGAGACATGAACGATGCAAGTGGGCACTTGGCGCTTGCATTGCAAAAAGTTGTCTATAATAAATTCGACTCTCTTAAACATGTTGCTCCGTCCAAGGACCTGCAAGTCTCATCTTCTTCAATATCAATGCTGCCAAGTCCCCCAGTTTACCACTCGTAAGCAGTTCCAGCACCTGCAAGTGCACTTGCAGCTCCTTTCCAATCCAATTTCTGAGCTCAATGGCGTTTAAAGAGTCCAACCCAAATGCGTTGATTGACATGCTCGACTTTTGTGCCGCCATGTCCTCCGGCGCCATCATCAAGATGGATGCCAGCTTATTGCCGAGTTCGGAAGCCACGAGATTCAGCGCCTCTTCTTTGCTTGCCACGTTATTGAGTCTTTCTGCAACTGACACATCTGATCCGATGCGAGACCCCAAGCTCGCAGAGGCTGCAAGAGCCTGCTTGCGAAGGTGATGGAACTTGGCGTCACCGGCCCAGAATGGCAATTGTGCCGCACCGTCAAGACCTAGGCCTGTTATGAGTTGACCGCGGGACATGTTTTCGAGCTCCCCAGAAATTGCCGCCTCAACTAGACAAAGAACTTCAGCTTGACTCATGGAGCTGGCGGAAATATTCCTCAGTACTTCCGACTTCCTGGCCGAATTGCTGGCCAGATATCCAACGTCTTCGACGGCTGTCAAGTTCAGGGAAGAAGCAGGCTGCCCGTTACGTCGACGATGATGGGCCAGCGCGTCGAGAAATGTATTGGCTGCCGCGTAAGCAGCCTGACCCCTGTTCCCGACAATGGCTGCAACGGACGAGAGCATGATGAAGAAGTCGAGCTTGTCGTTGCAGAACTCGCCATGGAAGTGCCGTGCGCCGTTGACTTTGGAGCGGACAACATCGTCATAGTCTTCAAATGACATCTTTTCAAACAGCACGTCCTGAAAATGGGGTAAGCCACTGGCACCAATACGGCACTGGAAAGAATGCGAAGAGTCTTACTCTGAGCACCATGGCGGCGTGGATGATGCCGCGCACCGGCGGAAGCGACACTTTCAGCCCCTTTACAAAAGCCGACACGGCGTCCTTGTCACCCACATCGCACTTTTCGACGTGTATAGTTGCGCCAAGATCTCTGCTATCGTGTACGAGCTGATCAACGTCGCGGTTACGCTTGGCGCTTCGAGACAACAGCACCACGTGCTGTGCACCTCGCTGGGTGAGCATTCTAGCAATGGCGCACCCAATGCCTCCGGTGCCGCCAATGATGATGTACGTTGCTTCTGCTCCCAGCACACGCAGAGATGTACAGGGGTGAGTTGCCTAAGTTTGAAATGTTAGACATTGAGCCGTAGCTGTCCACGCAGAATGACGCACCTTGACCCTGGCCGGTCGTGAATGGTCGACAACGACCTTGCCAGTTGTCTTGCCGCTCTGGAGCTTTCGCAATGATGTCTCTATGCCATCCATGCTCGATTCCGCAACAGGGCCAATGGGATGCACGGCCTTTCTTCTCACAAGATTCATGACGCTGCCCATGATGCGAGACATCAGCTTCGGCCGCTCAGATGCCACCAGCGTCAGGTCCACGGAGCTGAATGTGCAGTTTGAATCAAACTTGAACATGTCGAGCCTTGAGTTTGAAGTAATGTCCCTCTTTCCAATTTCGATAAATCTTCCAAATGGTGCGAGGCAAGCCCAGGTTTCGCGTAAAAGGTGGCCAGCAAGCGAGTTGATGATGACATCCACACCTCTGCCACCAGTGGCATGACGGACTGCAGGACCGAAACTGTCGTCTCGGCTATAGTATATGTGGCTCTCGGGTATTCCGTAATTGCCAACGAGCAGCTGCTTCTTCTCCGCCGATCCTACCGTGGCGTAAATCTCGGCTCCGACCATCTGGGCCAACTGGATAGCGGCTTGACCAACGCCACCCGAGGCCGCGTGAATCAGTACAGACTCCCCCGGCTCTAGCCGAGCCAGATCAATGAGGCCGTAGTATGCCGTGCAGTAGACTACCGGGATCGAGGCGGCAACGGCAAACGACATGTCGCGTGGAATCGCAACCGCGCTCGAAGCGAAACAGCGGGCATAGGTCCCGTATGCTCCCAGGGGAACGGCACACACCCTGTCACCGACAGCAAGAGAAGTCACCTTGGCGCCAACTCGAGTAACAGTTCCGCTGCACTCAACGCCGATATAGTTGCTGGCGAGTTGACCCATTGCAATGACAACGTCTTTGAAGTTGACGCCTGTGCAGGCAACCAGGATTTCGATCTCGTCATCCGAGAGAGCCTGCTCAACGTCATCTTTCCAATATAGAGAGTCGAGGGCACCGGGAGTGCCAACCACCATCTTCAGCCGACGGTTTGGTTGCTGGAAATCCTGGGCGTACGGAACCTGCGGATTTGCCCTGCGGAAAACATTCTGGTTCATATCCTCGTCCGCCACAATCCTTGGGACTGAAAGCTCGCCCCCGTCCTCGTAAAATTCAAAGTCTTCTGCCAAGGTGCCATTGGAAGGGTTTGTCATGGCAACAAAGGCATCCAAGACGAGCGCTGCGTGCTCAGAGGCATCCAATAGTGAACCTGGATCTAAATCGATGGTACCCAGTAGTTTCCCAGTCTCGGAGCGCACGCTCCTCAGCATCCCCTGCGCCATGTTCCTTTCGGGGTGCACGGCGAAGCGATATGCTCCAGAGGTTGCCCATAAAACAGAGGATGCTGCAAGCAGTAGCTTCTGAAGCTTCTGGAACGAGTCGCTGGACATGCTTGACAGCAAACTATTGTCCAGCTCCTGCAGACAGATGTAGTGTGTAGACGAGGCTGGATTTAGTTTCTCAAATGAAGATATCGACGGATGACAGCCTAATCGTGTCTTGACTGCTTCAGCCAAGCACAAAATAAGTTGATCTGAAACGATTCTGTCGGTCACCAGAACGACATGGGAACCGGCGACGCCTGTTTCACTCGATGGGGACTGCGCGGCATGGTAACCATTGGTACCGTTTGTTGCGTGAACCCGTCCGTCGCCGTTGACTTCTCGCGCCAACTTTGAGATGCTACCATTCGGGTGGCCACTGGTAGATGCAAGATGATTGTGTATCGAACCATTCAAGTCGTGTAGCTCTCCGTTGGTCGTACCGTGTCCGTTTGTTTTAATTCCAGAAGAGACAGTGCTGGTCGCGTGTTTCGTTTCGATACCAACGCCGTTGAGATTGCTCTCACCATTTTCATGTGTTGTCGGGCTCCCACTGTTGGGGTTCGCATTCAACGGCTCCCATTGCACCTTGTAACATAACGATTTGGGTCTCCGGTCAGTATCCATGTCACCGTTGACGGGACTCATTTTGAATCCCTCCATCGAAATAACCGGCTCATCGCATGATGGGTACCAGGCGTCGATGCAAAATGAAACAGGACCCGGGCCGTCCCTGGCACGACCAGATGCCACTGCTTGAACCATTTCGCCGGGAGCCCTTGGCAAACTTGTGCTGATTTCAATATCGCCGATTGCGGAGGGCATGAACAGGCACGGCATGGTGCCAAACCCGGCACCGAGCAATGGGAATGTAAACTGCAGAAGCAGGTCCAGAAAGGACGCGGACAGAATTGAAGGGGTTTCGTGAGCAGAGTGCATCAGTGCCGCGGTATCTGGAACTGCAATGGATCCTACCGCGTAGTCTCCTGATACATTGGCATGCGCAGTTGAGTTGACAAACACTGACGCGTACTCGGCTCCACGATCACGGAGCTCGGAATACATTCTTTCCAGGGGTATGTTGACAGCGCTGGCATTGTCCCTTGTAGCGTTGGCCAACCTGGCATGGGAGGCCTCAAACCTTGATGAATTGACGCCATTGGCACTGCGCGCCCGTTTGGCACACACCAGGCCGCGGCAATGTTCAAGCCAGCCTCTGCTCGGTGCCCATGAAACGACGCAGAATTCGTCCCATTCGGTTGACTGAGATCTGGTTCCTTCTGTATACGGCCGTAGACTCACGACGGTCTCATACTGTGTTGTGCCATCTAATATGAGAGCTTTCGTGGCATGGACCTCACGGAGATGAAACGAAGTCGGACGCTCGACTGACATCTGCCGTAGTTGTGCTCGCTGTGACGCCGCTTCGACAGCCATGCTCAAGTAGCCCGCCAGTGGAAAGGTAGCGAGTGACTGCATGCGATGGTCTCTGAGCCAGGGGACGTCATCAAGAGACAAAACATTGCGCCAAGTGAGCTCAGTGTCCGTGTAATTGTCATCAAGCGTTCCCAGCAAGTCATGCCGAGCAAATGGCTTCAGGCGATGCTGCTTGCTTGCGCGCGACTCGTACCAGTATTCGTGGCCCGTCCATGGATATGGCGGGAAGTTTGTGATGAGGCTTGGCCGCTGCGTCGCACTGGTCTGGTTAATCTGGCCGAAGTTGACGGCGTGGCCCTGGATGAAGATCTTCCCGGCGGCATCCATCAAGGAAGAAGAAGCGTTTTGGTTTCGCACCAGTGTGGGCAGATACGTTACGCCAGTGCTCGCCTGTGGGCTTATGGAACGCAGTATCTGTTTAATAGGCCCTTCGAGGGCGGCGTGCGGCCCGACCTCGACCAGTACGTCGGGCTTCTCGTTGTTATACAAGTCCTGCAGGGCTGCTGAAAACAGCACCGGCTTAACCAGATTGTTGACCCAATAAGACGCCCCCAAGCTCTCAGTATCGCTGTGTTTGCCCAGGAGGGAGGAATAGAATGCCACTCCAGAGCGGCTTTCCCGTGGTGAGATGTCCTTGATGGCAGACAAGTAATCCTCGGCGACCAGACCCATGTGAGGCGAGTGGTAGGCCACGTCAACACGTAGCTTGCGGTTGAATATTCCATCTGCCTCGAGCCGAGCCGCCAGTTGATCAATGGCATCCTCGTCTCCTGAGATGGTGGTTGAGCTCGGGGAATTGTGGCAAGCTGCTGTGAGTTGGTGCAGACCCAAAAGCTTCATCTTTTGCTGCGCCTCGCCGGCACCGCAACCAACCGCCATCATTGCACCGCAAAGGTCGGAATGTCTCGCCCTGGCCAGCAAGGCCACCTGACCTCGATGGTATGCGGCCGACATGGCTTCGGACATGGTGATGGCGCCCGCCGCATATGCCGCGACTATTTCGCCACTGGAGTGGCCAAGGACCATGCCGGGCTTGATCCCCCACGATGCCAGGAGCTCTGTCAGGCCGATTTGAACGGCTGTGCACACTGGTTGCGATATATGTGCATTGCCAATCTTTGATTCACTCTTGGGCTTCAAGAGCTCGTCGAGCAAGGAAAAGTCGGCCCCCAGTTGCTCCAGACAGTTGGACGCATCGCGCAGTGTATCGGCAAATACAGGATACAAATCTAGGAGTTCTTGGCCCATCTGTGCCCACTGGGCCCCCTGACCTGTATAGATGAATCCTACCTTGGGCGGGCTGTTGCTGCATCTCTTGGGAAGACGGGAGGGACTGTTCAGGGCCTGCGCCAACTCATCGCACGATGACGCGGTCAACGCCACTCGCCACGGCAGATACGAGCGTCTTTCAGATAGGGTATATGCAATGTCGTTGAAGATTCTCTTCTCGAATATTTCTGGGTGTTGCTCCAGGTAGACGCTTAACTGGGACATGATCCTTTTCGCGGCTCCTTCATCGTTGGCGGACAGTACAAAGAGCTTTGGCTGGTCTCTGGGCACATTGGCCGGCAGACTGCTCAATGCCAGCGGTGGCTTCTCGACGACGGCGTGAGCATTGGACCCTCCGAACCCAAAGTTGTTGATGCTGATGTAGCGCTTGTCTTTGGGCCAGGGACGCAGGGAAACAGGCACCTTCATGTGCCATTCTTCCAACGGTATCGCCGGGTTGGCTTTTTCAAAGTTCACATTGGGAAGGATGAAACCCTTTTCGAGCATGAGACAGGCCTTTATGATGGATATGATGCCACTGGCATTCTCCAGGTGGCCAATGTTTGACTTGACGGAGCCAACGTAAAGCGGCGCTCTTCTGGTACGGCCCGTTCCAAACACACGCTGCAGGGCCACGGCCTCGATTGGGTCGCCAACCTTGGTGCCGGTGCCATGGGCTTCCACGAACCCGGTGTCCGCGGGAGAAATGTTGGCTCGAGAGTAGACGTCGCGGATCAACTGCTCCTGAGCTTCTCCGTTGGGAGTCGAAATGCCTGCAAACAGCCGTTAGATGAGAGGCCCGACGTCTGGCGCAATGGTCACCCGGCGACATACCCACTGTCTTTCCGTCCTGGTTTGTGCCCGTGCTGGCAATTATACAGCGAACCTTGTCGTTGTCCTTTAGCGCCTGTTCAAGCGGTTTCAGGATCAGGCAGCCCACTCCTTCACCACGCGCGAAGCCGGAATTGGCCCGGTGGTCGAAGGAGAACGTCTTCCCGTGGTCGTTGAAGATGCTGACATCCAAGGAGTCAGTATGTGCCCTTGTTTGGCTAGTTTGGCAACCACTCACCCCATCATGGACATGGAAACCATGTCGTTGGGTGCAAGATGCAAGCTGCACCCCGCGACAATGGCAGAGTCTGTCTCCCCCGAGCGAATGCTCTGGACAGCTGCGTGTAATGCATATAAACCAGACGAGCATGCCGTGTCCAACGAGAAGCAGGGCCCGCGAAGATTGAAATAATGCGAGATGCGAGCGGCTTGGATGGATTGGTGGTTTCCCGTTGCATCAAAAAGAGGAACCTGATTCAGGTCCCTGAGGGTGCCCATTCTATAACTCGAGGATGCGGCTCCCACAAAGACCCCCATCTGCTTTCCCGACAGAGTCTCCTTTGGTATCCCTGCGCTTTCCAGTGCCTCGTATGAGCATTCGAGCAATTGCCGCTGTTGCGGGTCTGGGGGGATTGTCAGCGCATGCGCTCACTGAGTCACCAGTGCAGGGGGCTCAGCACTCATACCCATTGCCACGGCTTCTTGCTCTGTGATGTTAAAGAATGGTGCGTCAAACTTTGACAAGTCCCTGTCCAAAAAGTAACCGCTTCTCACGTTGAAACACCCCTTTTTCTGTGGGTTTGGATGATAATAAGCATCGGTAGAGAATCTGTCTCCTGGAATCGGCCCCCAGCCATCTCTGGAGCGAGATATCATAGTCCAAAGGTCTTCTGGGGTCGACACACCGCCAGAAAGGCGGCATGAGATGCCCACAATCGCTATGGGAGTTGTTGGGGACATGGTCATTATTCTCCTGCAGTATGTGGAAGGCGCATTAGGAAGAAGACGTAAAAACCAGAAGCAGAAGAGTAAAGGAAGAAGAGAATTTGGCCGTCATGCTCAGCCTGGTCTGTGGTGTGGTGAATATGAATATCTTATAATGATGGATGTAAACCTAGTTCAAGAAAGTTCCATGTTCCCACCTCTCTTCACGTCGTGAACAGCCGTCGTTGCAATACCGCCGTTCAGGCTCTGCCGTCCACCTGCAACTAGCTCGCGCAACCTTGTCGTATCAGTTGCAGCGTTACAATCATGGCCAAGGTTTCTTCACTTGAGCTTGGGGTACCATTCATGGATACCCTAACGCCACGTTGTCCATTCACATGGCATCACAAGGTCGTAATTGCCTCACCGAGGCAGCTCTTATCGAAAAACCAATGGTGGGAATAGGTTTATTTGTCATTTTAGCCAACGGAACATCTGTCAATGTGTTTCAAGATCAGCACAGAATACCGACATTCGACAAAGCCATTGTTGGCAAGACACCAATACGCAGGTAGGTGGTGAACTTACCTGCCCCTTTGACCCCCGGTCGAATGTGGGTTGTCTGTGCAAATGCCCGTCCGTCTACCACGTATATGCTGTGTCCGGAGTAAGGGGAATTTAGTCTTTTCTTCAAGGTCCAATACTCCACACTCTCCTGAAATTGTGGAACCGGATCTACCGATTGATTGGGGCTAATAAACAGCTTAAATGAAGTTGACATTCATGGACACGGTCACAGCACAAACCCACAGTGCCAACAAACCAACACTTGCCGAGATGGTCATCCGATCCGATGTGCTCATCTTATCAGCCTTGTGAGAGGTGTGACCTATGAAAAGCTTGGGACGTAACCCTACCTGGGGGTTGCAATCAAGCTAGTGCCTCGCGCAGGGTCTTGGTGCGGCCGGTTCCATGTGCGCCATGTTCCACTGTCTCAAAACTCTGGAATGGGTGACGAGCATTGGATGCTTTCGTGATAACACACGCCCTGCCCTCGGGCGCGGGCGAGCTTCCAAAGATAAGTGCTCCCACCAACCCAGACAAAAAAACATGGTGGGAGAAACGGCAGCCAACCCATACCACTGTTGGATCTTCAAGAATGACAATCCTGTGTCTTCACGGCGCGTATGGCAGCGCCTTGGTAAGTCAGCCCTGTCCTGCTCAACGCATGTTCTGACCCTCTCAGCACTTTAAAACACAACTTCGTCCCTTCATTGACGCGGTGGAAAAGTCCGGTGCCGCCGAGTTTAAATGGATTAACGGAGGACACGTTGCTACACCGCCGCCCGGCTTTGATGCCTACTTTGGGCCCGGGCCGCTGTACCGCTTCATCGACTTTGACGGCGTCAGCGAGCTCGACGACATGTTATCAAAGCTGCGCGAGTTTCCGGAAGGACTAACTGCGGAAGATACGATGCGAAGATTGGTTGGCGACCGACAAGCATTCAGCGCAGCGGCGGTGCGAAGCACGTTGGCTCGACTTATCAAGCTTCTGGACGAAGACTCAGACATCACTGTAAGTGAGACTATTCGTGTCCAATGGCAGCCGCACGTTCTGGCTTCTGACCCAGGCAGGGGCTGCTCGGCTACTCTGAGGGTGCAACGGTGGCAGCCAGCCTTATCCTCGAGGAGAAGCGTCTATGGGAAGAGGAGGGAAGACCGCGACGAATCAAGGTTAGCATGTCCTCCTGCATCCGGTGTTGCTGATATTGACAGTCTGCATAGAACGCCGTCTTTTTCGCCGGATGGCCACCCGTTAGACTTGCAGATGACATGGTCCATTGCTTGCTTGCCGACGAAAACGAGAGCATGATTGACGTGCCAACGTGCCACGTCGTCGGCTGCAATGATCCCTACATCCACGGAGCCATGGCCCTGTTTGGAATGTGCGACGAGGACTCGGCCATGCTGTTCGATCACGGCAAGGGCCACACAGTTCCAAGGGACGCCAGGACAGTCCAGGAGCTTGTCTCTGCAGTTAATGGGGTTTGGGCGCGTCAGGAGGTGATGGCCTGAAGACTTTTCCTTGTATTGTTGATCAGAATTCCATAGACCAAGCAAGATTCCTATGTGGCAGCTGCAGGCTGTGATTTGTGGAATGTTGGTGACGAACTGGGTAATGTGGCGCCGTGCCCTTTCAATCTTTCAATTCGCCGCTGTCGAGTACCCTTTGTCTGTGCTTGGTCTGAAAATGAAAGAAAGAGGCACGCAGGTACCCAACTCAGTCCACAGTCATTGGCGTATTACTTTGAGTGCTGCGCAAGAGATGTTGTTGGTCCCAAGTTGGTAGATCAAAGGGAGACTCATTCAAAGCTCAGGCCAGTGGCGACTTTGCCCCTGCGATCGCCCTGCGGATCCCTGCTCAGTCAGGGCCACTAGTCCAGCAAGGGGGTGGTCAGGCCTTTGGTGGTATAAGCTGTCAATGCTCAGTACAACCTCGTCCATCAGGCGAGTGACCGTGCGCAAACATGTGATGACTCAAGTGCGCGAAACAGGTAATTGTCGCAGTCTTGGAGTTGGCACCCTTCAAGCCCTGGACAGGAAGCCGCCATTAGCCAATGTGATACGACTGTCACTTTGGTCACTTTGGTCACTTTTCACTGCACCTCTCTTTCGCAGTGATTATGTCTCCATTGACGAAAAAGCTTCTGCTACTGACCAACGTCGACCGTGGTCAGGCGAATGTGTTCCTGGCTGTTACAGCTGCCCTGTTACAAGCAGAATCAGAAATCGAAATTCACTTTGCATCGTTTGCTGCGCTCGAAGAAGAGGTCAACTCGCTATGGCAGCGCACATCAAATGCACATTCGGCGTCAAGTCCAGTTCACTTCCACCGGCTTGACGGCCTGACAATGGAGGAGGGCTTGATGCAATACTTTTCTACCACGTCGATACCATGTCGATCCGGCTATTTGCCCGAGTCTTACTTGGCGCCTTTGGGCTTCAAAACGACCATGCGGGCTATTCGGGACACCATGGCCATTGCCGTGCCGTACAACGGCCCCCAGATGATGACACTATTCTCCGCCATTGTCAATATCATCACTTCTGTGTCCCCCGATCTTGTTCTGGTAGACAGTCTCATGACTGCCGGTCTTACTGCCTGCTATCACTTGGGGGTTAAGTTCTTCTGCTTGAGTCCAAATTCGATCAAAGAATTCTGCGGGCCATCACAACCTCGAGCAGAAAATCTTTGGAAGGCCCCTGCGTAAGTCTCGCGGCCCTTCAACTCTCAGGCGAGCAAAGCAATGTTAACAGCTCAGACTGTTTTCTGGTTTCGACTATCCGGTCCCATGGCATCTAATACCACTAAATGTTTTTTTCGTCCTGTATACGGTGTTCGCCTTCAAAACCGATAGGCACATCAAAGATGTCCATGCTCATATGCTTACAACCGCCGGGGCAACCTTGAGGACGCCAGTCGACTTGCTTCTCGACAGACCAAATGGTCTGAAGATTTTTGTCGGTACATTGCCAGCACTTGACTTTCCGGCCGTTGTTGCTCCTCATGTTATACCATGTGGACCAATACTCATGCCTGCTCGCCCAATTGAAAATGATGACGGAGAGCTGGCCAAGTGGCTTCTTGGACGGCCGACGATTTACATTAACCTAGGTTCCATTTGTCGCATTTCCGAGAGCCAGGCTTGTGAGCTGGCCAGAGCCATTCGAATCGTGCTGGGGGCACAGCCCTCGTCGCCTATGCAAGTTCTCTGGAAATTAAGGAAGCAAGGCATCTACCAAGACCGTGAACCGGGCTGCGAGATATTTGAGATTCTCGCAGATGAGTTCAAGTCAGATCTGGTGAGAATATACGACTGGCTTAAACCCCAACCACTCGCCATACTCAACGCAGGGAGCGTTGTCTGCAGCATCCATCATGGAGGCGCAAACTCATATTACGAGGCAGTCAGGTAAGGCTCCCTTTGATACATGACGCCCGCGCATCGATTGATTAGACAAAAACAGCGCCGGTATTCCCCAAGTCGTGCTTCCTCAGTGGACAGATTGCTACGACTACGCTCAGCGTGTGGAACTGCTTGGCATTGGAAGGATCGGAAGCAAAAGCTCCAAGCCCCTATGGAGCTCACAGGAACTGGCGGGGGAGATTTTGAAAGTTTTGATTAGCGATGAAGCCCCCAAGGTCAGGAGCAGAGCCATAGAACTTGCCCAACTGTGCCAAGAGCGAGGAAATGGCGCTATGAAGGTGGCAACGCACATAATGGAAGAGTTGCAAGTTTAAAGAATGCAGTCGGCGCGATGCCATTTAATCTCCGTTGAAGCGTCTCTCACAACATGATTGACTCTTTAACACGCCATTTCATATTAAATAGCACACAGCGGCCAGGCCGGGTGGATGTGGAGGATCCGGACGTGACAAAGCCACAAGACATCAATACTCTAGTGAAAACGGGCATGTTCCGTTGGTACGTGTGTGTCTACATGCTGCATGGCATCCCGATTTCTGACACTCTTAAAACCCTACTTATCCTCCACCTAGTTGCGACCATGGTAAGCAGGGGCAAGCGTCTTTATGATGATTTTTCTCAATAAAGAGAAGACGACACTAGCATGTTTGTTGATACCGATGATTCAGACTGTCCTGAACTGTGACGATCCCGCGCCTCCACAGCCTTTCACCCACTCACCGGATGCATGTAGAGTTACAAGTAGGCTTATAATAGCAAAGGCCTGGAAGGCAAACACCTGACTCTGGAACGTAGTATGAAACTTCAGACAAAATTGCAGGGGAGTGCCGCTTGTTGTGGAGTTTAGGAACAGGGAACTATCGAACACTACCAAGGGGCGTGCCAGAGGATGAAGGCCGGGCAATTTCTTTGCAAATAAACAAACTTTTGCTACTTCTGAATTGGCATCGGCGAGGGATGGAGCCCAACTAATGTGGGTTTTATTTTCAGCCAAGGAAATCACCCCAGGAGCGAGTTTCTTCCCCCTTGTTACAAACTTGAGAGGATCTTATAGTCTTTGTCTCTCTTAGTTGTTTACATTTGAGCTTCCGGTGCAAATGCAACAAATGTTTCAAGTTTAAGAAAGTGGCATCATTGTCACTAGCGGTATATGGCACGGCCCCCCCCGAATGGTCCCGTTCGCTCCCGCTGCCATCCTGGGAGGAATGATTAGCGCCAGCCAATCGCAACCAAGTACATGTTTTCGTCCAGCTCAAGATGTACTATTATTACACGGTTCTCCGTCTCCGACGGCATTGCTGTCAGGTATGCGGGAATGGCGACAGGCAAGGTGGAGTCTGGCATCTGGAGCTCCATCTTCCCAGGTGAACACGGCGGCTTGGGACTCCAGTCGGGAACCCCTTTCCCAGATTATGCGCGCAACATTACCCCACTCACCGAACAATACTGCTTTTTTGAGGTACGGCGTCCTATACAATTAGTGGCTGGGCATGTCGCGATTTTCGTCGCGGCCACGCCCATGGGGAAAGAAACCCAGGTTCACCAGAACCGGGCACCAGCCCAATATGTCAAAACCTTCCAACCCATGTCCAACAAATCTCCATTAAATCGCGGTCAAGAGCATAGGGTAATTGCCCTTTAACCCTGTGTGAGGAGGGTCTGCATCATTACCGCGCTGAGCCATCAAGTGGCACCTTGGAGAGTGACAAAGGAATAAAGGGCGTGTTCCACTGAACGCTAAACCACCACACACATGTCAAATTTAGATCATAATGAACGAGGATAACCCGGTTCCCTCTCAAAAACTGTCCTGAAAACGAACAAGTAACGTCTTGTTTCTCCCATGAGTATCTCCCCATAGCAACCATGTACCGCTTTGTGCTCCTTGATGATTAAACATTCATCAGCAACCGTGGCTCGGCCGTTGGTGACTGTTCTCCTCGCAAGATGAAAGCTTGCGTGAGCTAGGAGTGCCGGTTCCCTCCGTGATGCTGACCTGGGCGAGCAAGGCTCTGTTCCCACGTGTCAGAGCACTTAACCACTCAGCCGCCTGGACTAGTATACCGGACTTGCTGAGGCCCCTATTTCTTACACCCGGAACCAAATTCAGCAGGTCATCGAAGCCTTCCTTGATCATGGCCCGGCGCTTTTGCTCGTGAAGAATGTGATTCAGTCGCTTCTGTTCTCCACTCAACCTTTCCCGCCGCGGCCCAATTGCAGCAAACTGCCTGCGCTCATGGAACGCTGAGCCAATATCCAAAGTGATTCTCCTGTGTGCTGGCAAGTAGACTGGGCTTGTTCGAGTCCTCAGCACCGGCCGGGAGCTCGGGTGTTCTCTCTGTGAGGCCGATATTCCTCTCCTCGGCTTTGCGGGTTCATTGTAGTATTGTACGTTTTGTTTTGATGTCCGCGTCCGCGCTGACAGTCGCGAATGTCTGGCGGCCTTGGAAGAGGGCGTCTCGGAACTGTGAGAAGAGCCAGAGTCGGAGCCCCGTCGTTCAGAATTCTTCTCAAGGATCGGTTCGATTGGCATCCGTTCTGCGCATCCCCAGCACCACTCTGCCAAAATGTTTTCGTTGACTGCGTCGTGGCTGTTGCGCAAGAGATCCTTGTCGAAATCCGCCGATGACTGGTGCCGGAGGTGTATTGAGTCGGGATGCGGAGATTCTTCATCATTGATTTGGTGTTTAGAAGCGTCAGCCCCGCCTGTTTCACGGATGCGATCGTCCTCTTGAAATATGCGCGACTGTTGGGTCCGGAGCGGCGAAGAATGTGATACGCTCCGTGGCCGAGGGGCGTCAACTTCTTTGGTGATCCAAGATTGATCATGCACGAAAAAGGGTAAAAGCGCGTTCTGACTGTGTGAGGGGTCGGGGAGCGTGGTCTGAAAGACCACTGGCTCTGCAAAGCGAAATTGACTATCATAGCTATGTGTTGAGCGCGAGTCGACGTTCAACCATAGCCTCGGCCCATTATAGAAGTCTGTATTAGAGAGTAAGTATGGGTTTCTCGGGAAAGGAAAGTGAGCACGACTTTAGGCACAAAACGTAACAGCGAGCATCTACTGCCTTGTTCCTACCCGCAATACATACCGTCAAGGTTTGTGTAAGACTCTCGTCGTCTTGTTTCGACTGCCATGCCTTGGGTTGCCAGCATTGTGGTTATTTGAGGGGGAGGGGGTTGATAATGCTCAGGTTAACCTCATGGCAGAACAAATTCAGTACAATGAACGGCTCCTGCGAATCTTCTGCTCGGATATGGCAGCGAACCACTACTCATACCAGTTTACATAACCCCAATGAGGGTAGGGTAGGCTTATCGTTCATTGGATGGACGTTTTGACAACTCTGATCCCTCCAGCTGAGGTTTGTTACCCCAAATTCAAATACCCAGGCGCTTTTACCCCGACAAGCCGCAAAGTACATAAATTTTAGTACTAGTCCAGTGGGTGCCGCTCAATGCCTGAACGATGCTAATTTGGCTCTCTTGTCCAACATGCCAATCTGTCTCCCAACCCGTTAGTTGCTTCATCTCTTCCAACCGCCGTCCATGGCCAATTCAGGATCTCCGCAGTTCTTTTTTTTCGGTCCTTCTTTGCATCTTTACTATGCTGTATGGCCCGACGACTTGGAATTGCTGTTATCCCCGAGCTGATCTATTTCAGTTCCGCTAACCCCACAATAAAGGCGACCCTGACCTGGCTGTCGGCCTGTCCTAGAATCCCCGATTTCTGATACAACTATAAGGGATACTTAATCCTAGAACTCTCGTGGGAGTTATCTTGGTGTGGTTTGGCGAGGTAGTGTTCTAAGACTTGTCAGGTACTCATTAAGCTGGCTCCCTATGCCAAGAAGGGGTTAATTACCAGATGTCTCCGAGAGCTAGCGGGAACTAAAGGGGATAAAGAGGGGGGTGGGCGTAATCAGCCTGTAAAGCGTAATGTTCTTCTTCTTCTTCTTCTTCTTTTTTGGAGGGTGATATCTTTCATCCTTGCCTGAAAGTCAACATCTGGCTCATCTTATTGTTATGCCCGCTTCGTATTGTTCAATCGAAACAAACCTTCTCCATTTTCCCCCGGCCGCTTCAACGAGATCCGACTGGTTGACGGAATGGTTGGAGATACAGCAGGAACTTACATAGGCCCGTGTCCAGCGAGCCACTCCACGCCGCCGCTCACCACCTGAAGTAAAAGGTTTAAATTCCCCAAACAAGGGTACTAGAGCCAGCACGAGAACGGACACGGGTCCTAGCTTGGCAACCTCAGGTTGAGCACAATCAGTATTGCACATGATTCTTGCTAATGCTTTTTGACAAGTAGCAATACTTATTGTTCCTGTGACCCTGTTCTTTTCGTACAAGATGGCAAAGTCATGAAACAAGATATAAATACTTTTCATTCTGTGGACTGGGCAAATTGAGCCATAGTACATCAGAAGTGCATTGCATTTGTCTCTTTCTTACGGGCCAGTCCACAATGAAAAACCATCGCTCCTTTCCCTTCACTACCCAAGTGTATGTTCCAACTCGCCCCATGCCGAATGAGTATGAAGTATTAACGTTGGCAAAAACAGACATCGTTCTCTGTCGCCGACGACTTGAACCAGTCTTTCAACCTTTCAAAACTGCATTGGAATCAGCAGCCTGGTCTAGCCTTGAGGCCGTTATTGGTAGTTATACGGTCTCTGTATGTTCTCGATGCGAAACGAATGAAATAATCAACATCATGCGCTGTGGACGCAATGCCAAAAGATATTCGAACGGCGCCGCCTGTTGGAAGATGAGCAGTCTGGAGGAAATCATCAAATGTGGCACCATTCTGGTGTGCTAATGGTTTCAGCCTCGTCGCCAAGATGCCAAAGATTGTCTCGCCTACTCCCGGATTGCAGAAGCAGCCTGTGCGAAGCGATATGCGTGCCTTGCTGGACTCCAGAGAAACGAGGCGCTCATCCACAAGCTTTCCTTGTGCGTCAAGCAAGTTGAACGTGACGGTGCCACCCCTGGATTCTGTGTCACTTGGTCCATAGAGAATGGCCATTGGGCTGCCATTGCTGTGTCGAAGGCCAAGCAAGCGATCGATAAACCACCCGGTCAAGCAGCGGACGCGGGTCCCGACGACGTTTATCCCGACTTTGGAAATCCAATCCAGCCCTACGTGGACGTCGGGGATGGATAGGAAGTTGACAGTGCCGTCCTCAAACGCCGCCTCGCCTGCAGCCAGCCTGTGCCATGGAATGGCTACTGTAGCCGCCATTACGGTGCCCCCGGCAAAGTACGGTCGTGCAAGTCGGGACAATGCCTCGCGACGGGCAACTAGACACCCTACTCCGGTCGGAAACCCGAATACTTTGTACCAGCTAATAATGACATAGCTGGGGTTGACCTTGGACAGATCGAGAGTGCAGGTGGGAAGGAACGCCGCAGCATCAAGCAAAACGTCGTAACCAAGATCTTGCGCGACCTTGATCCAGTCCAGGGGATGGCGTACTCCGCTAAAATTACTCTGTGCGGGATATGCAAAGAGCCCTCTTTTGCGGCGTGAGGAGCGTCGCAGTGGCCATCCCCTGGAACAGCCAAGTGACTTGACGACGGCGTCTACCTCGGTCCGCAGGTCCTTTTGGCGCATGGGGACGTATTTTACTTTTGCCCCTCCCCGTCTCGCGTATTCTCGCAGGCCATTGACGGAGTTGTGGTTGTCAGACGTGAGGACAAGTCTTGCGCGCTTCGAAAATGGATAGGACTCGCCCACCAACTTGGCTGCCCCAGTGGCGTTTGGGGTAAATATGACTTGATATTCCTCGGGGGATGCGTTCAAATGTGCCAAGATTCGCCTCCGTGCCTTCTCCACCAAATCTGTGGCTGACTGGCTGGTAGGGTTTTCCGAGTGTGGGTTTCCAAACGTTTCGCCGTGTAAGCGATCTTTGTGGGCTTGTAACTGTCCACGAGCCGCAAGGCCTGCGCCTGTGTAATCAAGATACACATGCTGCTGCTGGTCCAAGTAGGCGTATTGAGTGGCCCGCAGCGTGTCAAGACTGGTAGTCAGGCTGTATTCTGGGTAACTGTCTGTGATGCTCATCATGATGCTAGGAAGATAATCAAGATACTGTTTTATCACCTGCAACACTTTTCAAGTCTCCCCTGTGCCTTGACTCCTCACAAAGAAATATAACTTTTCAACCCTTCCTCTGGTGAATATTTATACACAACGGTAGAGCGGCTCGCAGCACTCGACTCTGAGCAGCATTTTTTCCCACTAGCTAGTTGCAGCAATATTGACCCCCCTGGCATATCTACAAGCACGGGTGGACGTTGGTCACACGGGCTGTGCATAGGCGCAGCCAGCCAGCCCTCTTTCCTCTCTTTGTGGCATACAGATCCGCATACAGCCAATGGCGGCGGTTAACCTGTGCATTTGTGCACCGCCTTGCTGGTTGGGCTTACTGGTAATCATTATCGCGGGGCTTCCAACCCGACAAAGTGAGCAAATCCATATCCCCATTGGAAACTGGATTCGCTTGATATCAAGAACACGGCTCCTGTGCTGCTTACGGGTTTCTGAGCCACGACGTAAAACAAAAATAATTGTTTATACGTTGATGCGGCTTGCTTAGTCCTTCAATGCGGGAGTTTCAATGCTAGGCCCCTCCGGACAGCCGGATCAACTTGGCTGCTCCATCAATACAGTAAACATCGATACTGTAACGATCAGTCCTCTGCGCGGGAGTAGAAGAAGGGTGGCACAGTCCGATGACATCTGCCGCAAAACGACGGTTCACCAACAGAGCCAACAAATGAGGTTCCACAAACGATATGAATCCCGCACACCTCGCGCATGATACAAAACCCCTCTCAACCTAATGGACAGTAATCATTGCAGAAAATTGTGGATGTGGGCATGTACAGGACGCACAGCAAACCTTCACGGAACCAACTGATGAAATTATCAATAGACATAGATAAAGTGCAAATATGGGGGCAAAAGTCGTTAGCTGCACTTGGATGCTCATCTTGGTACTCCCATACTTGTTACATCACCATTTGATGCATGCAATACGCGTTGCATGTTGCAGCCAGACAACGACACCATGTTGCTTACTCCCAGGTCGAAATGCTTTTCACTGGAAAAGCACTGAACTAAATATAACTAGCGCTTGGTAATATGCAATGCAACCTGGCCTGGTTCTGAAGAAACCATGCACGCTGCATTCAGGTCCATAAATTCCGCTTGGAGGATGTCACACCATGCACGAGCTCGACATGATCTTGCAAACCGGGATTTGCTGCCGTGCATACATTCTTTGTCGACCTTCGATGCATTGGCTAGCGCCGTGCTTTGGCGTGACAGAGTCGTCTCGACGAGGTTCGGTCCCAGACAATGCATCTGATTTTCTATTTTCATCCCAACAGACCCGTAAGCGCGTCAAGGTTGGTGGAACGCAGCATCACGAGGCGTTGAAACGTGGAAATAATGTGTACACACCAGTGCTGAGTACTGTCTGTCCCAAATGTGTGCCAAGTCCCTGTTCTTCCATTTGAGGCAATTATTCATTCATGACACAGTGGTCTATATTTGCATACCACGTTGGGCCACCCAACATGGTACTCCATTCGTACTCTTGTACGGCAACATGCAATACAGTACTACATTCACGACAGAATTTGCGCTGGCCAAGACGTACTCAAGGCACGTACCGCGTGCATTTCCCCCTGTGTGAAGGACCAACATACGAAGCCAACTGGGACTCCTAATGGAGATGCATTGCATATTAGTGGATGAGAGTACGCGAAATTCGTAAGAACTCAAGAACCTCCGCAGTACTGAATCATCGCATGGAGATTACTCGACTTGATGGGTCGGATACCGGAATAGGCGAAACCATATGAGGCCTTGTAAGCGGCAAGCAGTTAGGGGCCCCGGGGTCTTTTACAAGGACTAGTCGATTCAATTGGTCACACCTATACCAACTACCAACAGATGACCAACGACTTGATGCGCACCGACACAAGGCAACATTCCTCGCTGACGGCTGGCAAGATACTAGCTGTTGGCGAGTGTATCCATATCAAAGTGTCTCAAGCATCCTTCCACTCCACTTTCTGGATCTAAAATGTTTCCGGTGGTAGAGAAAGGTAAATCTTTAGCTAGGCAAGGTTTTATTGGAGCGGCCATTGACAAGGATTGTATCACGCCAGATTGAATAAATCAATGCACTAGTATTGCGTATATAGGTCGCATGTTCTCTATCTGTATTCTTTGCCAAACACATGTTGCTTTTCTCCAACGTTACACCCCATTTGCAAACGACAGCCCCCCGGCCTCTACATCGACAGACATTGAGTGCTCAAGTCCGCACACTTCAAACAACCGGACTGGCGTCAAATCTTTCGGCGTACCAACAATTCCTTTAGTCTTGAGCAAGGTCAGCGTCTCCTTGATGGCCCTATAGGCAGGCGCGAGGCAGGCAAAGGAGAATATCATGATTCTGAAGCCCATTTGCCGAGCCTCGTCTACCGTTATAGTCGGGCTGGCGCCATTCTCGACGCTGTTCAGAAGCAGGGGCCACGGCGCCAGGTCCTTGACGGCCTGAGCTCCTTGCTCCTTGGACTTGAATCCCTCGAGAAGGCCTACGTCCGCGCCCAGGTCCCTTGCCATACGAAGACGCTCGATGCATTCGTCGTACCCAAGGGACTGCAAGGCGTCTGTCCGGGCAATCAGCACGAAATCGGACTGCATGCGTACCCGGGCCGCATGTGCTGCGCGGATTCGCGCGTAGTACTCCTCTCGTGGCACAACCTTCTTTCCAGCAAGGTGACCGCATCGCTTTGTTAGGACCTGGTCCTCCAGGTGCGCGCCGGCAACTCCAGCCCGAATATACTGCTCAACGGTACGAGCGGCCATTATGGGTCCTAGTTTCAATGAGAAGCTGAACAGACGAGCTAGGATAGCCTTCCAAGAGCATATATGATCATTCTTACCTCCGTAACCGGTGTCCATGTCGGCAATGAGCGGAGGCCCAAAGGGGTCCAAGTTGGCAATCATGTCGGCATTCTCGCGCATTTCATGAAGCTGCGCAATGGCCAAGTCGGGTTGGCCAAGTCTTGAAGCCGTCGTGCCTGCTCCCGTCTAGTTTTGTGCAGCTCGTTAATATGTCATACTCCATACCTGGGATACATGGTGTTGATGCGACATACCATGTACATGGCATTGAAGCCCAGCTCAATGGCGGTGCGTGCCGACAGGCCGTCGTATACACCCGGGCAAACAATGAGCTCATTTGTCTCCGAGAGCATCTTTCGAAGCTTGGTGGCCCCAGAAAGAGGCTGCTGTATCTCCGCACTGACACAATCCAGGGTCAAATATCCTGGCAGGTTGCCATAGCGCTGGGTAGCGGCTTCTCGGTTGCTGGAAACAGCGGCCATGTCTCGAACAAGGGGCCCGTCTAGGTTGAAAGACTTTTCAATAGTACCAGGCAGCATGTTGCTTCTTCTCTCGTCTACCGTGAGGAGACTGGGAGCTAAAAGACAGTTGAGTGATGTTTGGGACCGGGACGAGATGACTGCGGCAGTTGTAATGTCGAAATTGGTTGGAGCACGGGAGACATTTTGCTGCAAGGTATTGCGCAGAGATCTACACCTTTTATAGAAGCATGGCCAAGGACTGTGGCCGTGGTAAAAGCTACGCCGTTTCCCAAACCACGCACCTTTTTGGATTTTCGTCATTCAACGCGGATTGACTAGCTGTGCAGAAGACTGACGCGAGGCGTAAAGATGTGTAGCACAAGGCTCAGAGGTCATCATCAGCCGGTCATGCTCACATCTCTTTTGCCGCAGATTCGCACCTATCCTAGCCATCAAGGCTTGGCAGAAGTCTATTTCATTCTAAGCGTAGCGTGGCGAAGCCGCCAGGTCGCAACACTAACAGGTAAGCTTATTAGATAAGGGGCATGGCTTCCGTGTTATATGCTGAGTGTAACATTCTGACTAGGATGTATCGGGGGAGCAGGACGAGCTAAGGCATCTCATGGCCTTTCTGCTCCGACGTCGTCAAGTTGAAAACAATCAGCAGCGTCGGAGTGTATTGGCATGACTCAACACAGCGCCGTGCACGATGCCAAGACGATTGACATTCGTCCCAAGTGTTTGTCATCAGACGGCGCCCGTTTGTACCTGAAATTTCTCGGTGCGACATCAGAGGGCCCGAGGCCGGGGCCGCCGGATGGTCCGCAAGAAGCAATGTATAATGAAGATGACGCGTTGGGCAAAGTCGGGCGTTGTGGTTCAATATACGCAGTAGTTCAGAATTTAAATCACCAGGCAACATGGATCAACCCGAGCTCAAAGGCGGGGCGGCAATCGCCCACGACGAAGAATTTCCTTTGTTCCATTTCCATCGCCCGACGCCGATCAGGAACACGGAAAGGCAAGCGGGGCTTTGCCAAGGTGTTGGCCGTGGCAGTAACGCAGGGGACCAATGTTGGCCGTGTGTCCAATGCACATGAGCAAGTTGATTAACCCTTGGGGATATAATTAGTTTGTGGGGACATGATAGTCGGGCCGCATGTCCGTATCAATCTTTTGGCGAGAATCCACCAAAGCCTAGAGACAGGTGCTTCCTGTCGCGACGGGGCACAGGGCGATGACGCGCTAAGTCCTGCACGGGCATCCGAGACAAGCAAGAACAGGTGAACCCGGCTCGGTTGAAGACGAAAGCTTTGGCAGCTGCAAGCCTTGGCTGCGCTATTGTCACTGACTAGTCCAACATGGCAGCATGTCAGAAAAATGCACCGTCACGCCATATCCTGCCAAGCGACCCGGGTTGGCCGATTCAAGGGCTGGCCAAGGGGAACTGCTCCATAAAGCGGGTCCCTCTCTTTGATTGCTGGCAACATTGAACCAAATGGGTCCGAGAATCGGCTGGCCCGCGACGCAATTTTCCTTCATTCCCGCCATTCGCCATTTTGTGGAATGACTGAGCCTTGGGGAAGAAGAGGGGGGAAAATCACATAACTGGTCCGTTGAGCAACGAGTTGCAGTCGTCTGATATCCCGCACGTATCCTGTGCAAGCCTCCCTCCTTCGCAGCATGGAAAACGCCATGAGGTCGGATTCCGACACGGAGGGTCAGAGCAAGGACGAGAAGCCAGTCGTCAAGAGACTGTCACAGAATGTACATCTCGAGTATGCATACCTGCCCTTGTTGGCGTGTTGCTTTGTCTCAGGTCTGACAGATGGCACCATATACAATGGTGAGTACACCGTGCACCACCCATGGTTTGCATTCAAATGCTCACATTTTGGAAGCTTACGGAACATTTGTGTCGATGCAAACGGGTAAGTAGCCTGTCCAGTTGCGTAGCCCACGCGCGGCTGTAACTCGTGCTTGACATTGCAATCTTCTTACGCCCTTGGTAGGAAACACCATTTTCGTTGCTCTTGGGACTTCAGGCTACAACAACAAGCCATATGGATGGGCCAGGTCTCTCTCCTCCATTGCCTGCTTCATCATAGGATCCTTGGCCTTCTCCCGCTTCGCCTTGCACCTGGGCGGAAGGCGACGGATAGTCATGATGCTCTCATTCCTCATCCAGGCAATTCTGGTCAGTGTTGCCGCCTCGATTGTGCAGGGCGGCGTCATAGACGGCTCCTACCCGTCTAAACGACCTGCAACCGATGTTGACTTCAAGGAGCTCATCATCATCGCCCTGTTGAGTTTCCAGGCAGCTGGTCAGATCGTTAGCAGCCGCACCCTCAAGGTGGGAGAAATTCCAACAGTCGTGGTCACAAGCATGCTTTGCGACCTCATGTCTGATCCCGCCCTGTTCGCGCTGGCCAAAAACGACAAGCGCAACCGGCGGTTTATTGCCTTTGTGTTGACGCTGGTGGGAGCCATTTGTGGCGGCTGGATCTCCAAGGCCGCAGGTGCCGTTGACCCGTCACTTTGGACAGTGGCAGCCATCAAATTCGTCATTGCATTTGGCTGGTTGTTTTGGAAGGCTGAACCTGATTCGGTGGTTTGATGCATTGGCGCGATAGACACGTTTGGAGACACTTGGTTATAGACTTTGCATTGCGCCGGAGGTAGAACATAGATCATTGCCATAGAGGACACAACGGCATCATTTTGCGAGCGAGCCATGAGAGAACATGTCCATTCTTAGATGGGTATCTCCAACTTTTTGCTGTTTGCGACACGCGCCCTCTACCTTGCATTGGAAGACTGCCGTCTGGACAGGCTCGTGCACCATGTCCTTACTTCAAGCACCCAGCTAGGTACCCAAAGTTGGTAGGAAGGGTGTCAGAGGTGTCGTTGGGGGTCTTGGTCTAGAACGCGGCCCACCTCAATCATCAATCACAAGTTGAGGCGCCCACGTTGAAGATGGAAGCGGTTGGCGCAATCATTGGTCTGCCCCTGCGGCCATGCCCGTTTTCCCCTCCATCGCATTTCCATAACCCACCGCGGGAGCAGCTCGCCTGCCGGGGTTGAGAATGGCTACGTGCACCATGCCATGCCACGGTCAAGACAGCAACATCGCCATCGATTCTGATCTAACCCAGCCAATCAGCCAGACTGTCAAGTGTCACGTGAGATGGCGCCACCTTGTTAGCACAGATACCGCTCCCCTTATCTTCACATACACAGACTTATTAGCTCATTTGATCGCATTTGCATCTTGTGTTGTCAGCCTACTCATGTTGATCCCTACATCGCCTATTATTGACTCTGCGAGCCCATTCGATTGATTCGGAACGCATCTCTCGTGACTCTACGGATCGACACACCACACAGACCATCATTGGCCGCATCTCTAACCAGCGAAATTGTCAATTTTTACAATGACAACATCACCGATCCATTTCAAGTCGCGTGTACTGATCTAGAAAGCGACATGAGCTTTAACCGCCTCACTGGTCCCCTCCGAGCTAGACTATACTCGGAAATGTTGCAGGCGGCAGACCGGGCGGCAGTGTGGGAACCCAGGCCAACAACACACCGTCCTTGTATCGCAAGTTACATATAAGAAACTAGGATAGCCTAATCCGTACCAGCCCATTGGCGCCCATGCGCGCGCTCCCCGGCATTAGGTTGGGCAATAATCGTGGCCTGCTCTTGACGGGACCTTCGCCCTCATTTCACTTACCATGCCTATCCAATCGCCTGCCCTCAAGAACTTCATACTCGGTTCCACGACATCAAATTATCTTGCCTGGCTTGGTCATATTAGTCGAAACGTTTCGCGATGGGCTAGTCTTAGTAGGTATAATTCTCGTGGGCACCGTTGCACCCATCCACCCGTTTCCTAACTCCTGTTCTTCCCGCCAATAGCACCTACTTGCCTTCATATAACGCCTTGGCTGCAATAACTGTGAGATTGGTCCTGCCACTTATTATTATCGGATAATCCATCCGCAAAAGGGATCTGAAAGTGGTAACGATCCTATGCAAATTTTACTGCGGCAATAACCCAGAATTCTATAACCTTGTGTGAAGTATAAGTCGCAGCTAAATAATGTAAGGGCACTGTTATCCACAAAGAATAAAGGGTAGCTGATCGACTGGTGTCGCCTGGCCGTAAAAACCCCTTTTCACTTGGCTGTAGTCGTTAAGCAAACCAAAGGTTAAGCTTATGGGCCAATTGTTGCGCTAAGATAGATTTTCTTGGCTTTGCTTTTAGAACTGTCGTCTTAATACTGACCATTGTGAGTCCTACGCGCAATTTAGCATCTCACCTATCTAGCGACTTTGGATTATAACCGAAAACCACAACTAAACTTTTAAGATGATACATATTACTAAATAAATCACTTCGCTAAAAGAATATATAAGCTACAGATAAGAAAAGGCCGCTGTAGAGAATGCTAATTAGATCAATTTTGAGCATTACAAACGATGTTCTTTTATAAGCTGAAGATTATATAATGGCTCTGTGGGCGTAGAAGCAGTTTATACGGAATATGACGATATTCTTCGTACATAGGACCCCTTTATGACGCTTTCTAGGTCAGTTTGCGTGTCTGTAATATGTAGAACCGTTCAAGACTACCTCGACGGACTGTACGTGAGTTTCTGCTAAATATCTTAAACGGTATTTTTTCTGTCTCTAAGGTCTTGAAAAGTGAGTAGATAAGGCTTCGAGATGGAGGCTTTTATCTAGCTAATAGTCGATCCTATATCCATCTATCTAAATAAGCAAGTGCATAAAAGCAATAAAATTTTCAATGTCACCTTCTGTCTTTAGTAGCGATTAAAAGCTTTGATCCTAGATTAAGGGAGCCTAGAAAAGCGACGCCTAGTTTTGGGACTACCAGAAATCAGTTAGTTGAGAGATATGCAGTTCTAGGGAGATATTATCGGACTCTACAAGTCATGATTAATCTTGTTAGTAATAGATCAAAACTTACACCGGCCGAACTGTGAATTCGCTGTGCCGGCGAAATTAAACAGAATAGCAATAAAGGGTCATCTAGTAATAGCTCCACACATGTTGGGAGAAGCCGACACAGAAAAACTCGGGATATATCAAGTCCTCCATCTCTCAGGTTATGACAGTTGCACATGCCAAGCTAGAGCACACGACATCTAAGCAACACGATGTGCTGGGCAGTTGACATATGACCGTTGCAGTGTATGCCTGTGCTGGCTGGTCGTCTATTATTATTAGAGTAGCGATTTGACCCTCGATTTGCCTTGGGCTAATAAAAGTTTACTGGTAAGCTGGGATCGCTTGGAGAGGGGCAGCATCTTTCTCCTCAGAGAATCAATTTCTTCCACAGATGGACGGCTCCCACACACTGTGACAAAGCCTCATCTCCCAGTGCCACCTTGCTGACAGGAAATGGGCGATTATGCTTTATTTGTTCTCACTAGTCTTGGATGATTCAATTGATATGATTTCACCTACCATTTGATTCTGGCGGCACCTTTCCATTCTGGTTGTTATATTGACAGTTTTCTATTTCATTATTTTACTATAATACGTGGATATTGGCTGACATGTTCATACTATTATCTGACTTTTATGTTTGTTGAATTGCTGCCCTCATATACAAGCACAGAATTCCGGCCCAGGGCATCATTGACTGGTATCTTCGTCTCTCTTCTAATAACAGAAATATGGCAAGCTCACTTTAGGAGTGCCTTGACTGCCAGTTCACATAATTCTCCACTCCTTGATAGCAACATTGTATGAGTAATAGTCTGCAGGTACCTTTCTGCGGAATGCTTTGAGAAACCCAGAAATGAAGCCTTACATGACTCTATGCATACAGTAAGTAGGAGCAATCTTATATAATATCCTTCCCTTGGTGCCAAATGCAGACGACATCTTGCGAGATCCATTTGATACTTACTGATTGTTTTATGCCCTCATAGCAGGGTTCCTTGGTTACCCCCAGGGTAGCTCCGCCTTATTGACATGTTCCATTTGAAGTGCTTTGAGGGACTAGAGTACAAAATCTTACTAAGTATACTCAAATGGAAAATCAGAAACCGACGGGAGGGAGCTTATTGTCAAGACGTCGTTAGGGACTAATAGCAGAGTGAGAGCCGGACGTTAGCAGCATGATAGCCACTCAAGAAATACAGTACTTGTGGTATTAATCTCTGCCTCTTTTCTACAGACAGATCTCCCTTCCCCTTTATGTATCTAGCTGCTTCTCCGTGGCAAAGTAAGGGTGAGAGCGCCGTTTTCTGCTTGCTTTCCCACGCATCCAGCCTGAGTCCGCCATCCCACCCCGTCGCTCTGACACGTATGCTCGAGGATGAATAATGTCAAGTGAAGACTCGTTTACAGAAAACTATTATATTCAAGAAAGTAAGCTGACTATTTATTTAGCATTCAACTTAAACTTGCATAGAAATTCTATAGACTCGTTGCTGTGCCGCTGAAGATCTATGTCCCATTTCCAGTTCATTCTTTCCTCCCGCACTTTTCGCCACCGTTTCGTATCTCCATTCCCAAGACCATGTTTAAAGTTGCACATGGCCATGGCCTCTTGGCTTGTTCCAACAACTCTTTGTGTGCTAAGCCGCCTCACGGCATCATAGGCGGCCTGCTATGCTCTGTCGGAAAAGAATTGATAGGACCACAGCATCCTCAATCACTTTCCCAGAGCCAGCACTTTGTGACGGCGTCATGGCATGAGCAGCGTTGCCCATGATGGCTACCGTACCGGCATAATAGTATGGCGCGGGACGGTGGTGTACCAACGGGTGTACCATTGGCCGGGACAGCAACCAAGTCAAGTCGGAGGCGACAGCGTCTTATAGCTAAGGCACTGGCAGATGCTGATGAGGAACCTAATTGGAATTTCTTTTTATCTTGTACTCACGTCAATCAACTTGTGCGGAATATCTTCCCAGCGGGCAAATGCTAGTCTGAGGTGCTCTTGGCTAGTCTCAATTGGAGGAACAGCTCCGTTGGGGCCTACTTGTTGTATACGCACAGCCACGACGTTTTGCATCTCGTGAAAGTCAACGGGGTAGCCAAGTATAACGCCATTGTCACCGATCCAGGCATATGAGTCACGGGCAAAATCGCCCAACTTTTTCTATGCAACGGGCATGGGCGCGATGGCACGATATGTAATACTCTCGGAGAAGACGGGGGTCCCCAACTTCTCATGAGTCGTTTCCCTCGGAAGCTGTTTCTGTACGACACTCGCCCCGTCGGCGCCAATGGCACAATCGGCCGTTGCAATAGATCCGTCGGTAAAGCATAGAGTCAGGCCCGGTTGATTGGGCCTCTCGACAACTTCAGTACGCCGCTTTCCAAAATGAATGGCATTGGCCGGAACCAAGATTCCGAGCTGGTCAAGAATTTGGCGCGGTGCAGTGTCTGCTGGCCCGATTGGTTCTCCATTTTCGCAAACTCCAGACCTTCTTTCTTGGGCTCCCCAGATACCACAGCGACAGTCAAACCACGCTTGTTAGAAATCCGGAGAATCATTCCGAGTTGACAGACGGAGAAATGCCTGCTCGGCGGCTGGAGAGATGTGAGCGAGGCTCGTTGGGCATTTGAGCCAAATGACACCCCAGCACCCACTTCTCAGAAACCCAAAGTGGCTTCATAAATGGCAATTTACAGATGAGGCCGCTGAATTAGTCCGATTCCAAGACATAGTCGGCTGATATCACCACCGACAATGGCTATGGATGTGGATTGGCACATTCTGGATATGAAGAGGATGTAAATCATGTCAGGTGATGTGTCTTGAGGCGGCTTACTTGCCGCCTGAAGACTTGCTAGTGACCCACCTTTTGTTTGAAGCTTCAATGGGACATGCAGCAATTTCGTGAAACATGACACTCGACATGGGTCTTCGCGTGGTTAAAAACCCCGGAAAACCCTGCCGAGCTCGTGAGGGAACAATACGACACTTTGTTGACGCAATATTTAAGGCTGAATGTTGGAGTGGCTTGCCCCTACCACGCAAGCCCATCATCTGATTCGTCACGAGCTGTTCGCCAGTGCATAGCATATCGCGGGACCTGGTTGCTGACGTGAGACCCGCTACCCCCTTTATTTATGGCGTGGCGTGGTGTGATGTAGTACTGTAGTTGTGTTTGTTCGTTCGTACTGGCACCATGCTCATTTCATCCGTGCAGCTTTACGCGCATCAGACTTGAACCCTACTTTAGACATGGGGATGTACTCGCTCTCGTTTATTAGTGGGGACGCCTTGATCCGATTGATGCATGCATCTCACGAAGAATTGGGTTGACGACAGCTATCTACGTACGGAGTAAGTTACAATCTAATTGGCCCATGCCCCTGTTTTCTTCTCCATGTGCGAATGGGCAACTAAATTCGAAGCTGGCGAAAATTAAATGTACAGCCAGCCGCATTTACCACCTAAATCACTAACACGTCTGCCTACCTACCTACTTAGGTAATACGCTACTACTGCTAGATTAACTACATTGCTAGATTAGCTATGATGCCAGATTGACTGCGCCGCTGGATTAAAAAGGTAATTGCATAGGTTAGAGGTGGATTTGTTGGTGAAGATGAGAGCTTGTGTCAGCAGAGTCAGTCACGCCCAGTGAAATGACGAGACCAAGGGAGATAGAATACTTGCCTCCAAATGCACGTCCCAAGGCCATGGATTGACAGATGATGATGAACCTGTGCACTTCTCGCGCAGTCACATTCTTCTGGCTGTCGACATACTTGGCCCTTGGGGCGCAGCAGCTTGCTCCAACTCTCGAATTGCCAGTTTCATGTTTTCAACGCAATCATCTAGTCCGCCTTGTAGATGAAGCTCAGGTAAAGACGCGATTGTAACAAGAATGTTATGATCCCAACTCGTAGGCTGCATGTTGAGCCAACTACATAAGCCACCCCGCGGGTCACGATGGGAAACAGAGCTGTGATCTCAGGGTGGAGCTGCAATTTCTTTCTTGATTTATATAATGTCGTTATTTCTGCTCCAATTCGACATCGGTCCCTTGTGAAAGCTGTTGTGACGGGGGTTGGGCTGATGCAAGTCGCAAACGCAACACATCCATCTAGAGTAGGCTAACCGTTCCATTCCTCAAAGCTTTAATTTCCTCTAATCCCATAATATGAGCAGGCAGATATAAGTCGGATCAGCCAGATTTCTCACGGTTGCCCGAGAGTAACCCTAAACAAGTTGCTCACTCAAACATTGACATGACTTGTGCCATGCAGCAACTTCCATACCCGTAGTCACAGTAGTCAGTATATTGTGGATTTTCTTTCAACTTGCGAATCATGTGCTCCTTCTTATACATCAGCCGCTCTCTCAAATTCGTTAAAAACGAAAAGGTAAAGACTCATGGCCAAGAACCCAGGTAAACGACGCTGTAACCTGCGAAACGCATTTTGACGACGCAAGTGTCGTAACCCTTGACGTCTGATGAATGAATGATACGAGGCAGTATTGGACTGTAAATGAATAAGCTGGTAGCCAAGACGTGGAGGCGGGAGTAAGCACCGTGAGAGGATGCAGAAGCCCTCAGTTCCGAATTGAGTCGTTTGGTTGAAGTTGGACGACAGTGGAAAAGCTCAGAAGGCCGTGGAGCTATTGTTGATCATATTCCACAAGAGAGTAATTTCGCGTCTCTGACTACATACTTGCGTGAAAGTGCCTTGTATCTTGGTTACATGATTCATAATCCCACTGAACCCTAACGCCTGAACCAATTGAGCAATGCCTTCTTTGTGGCCTGTACACAGTGTCTAACACCCTTTTACCGCTTTCAGAAACAGTGATTGCCTCTTGGTGGGACTGTTCACCCAGTAAGCACGTCAGCTTACAATCCAACCCCCTTGTTTTATTGCCGCGAAGATTCCCAACCAGGGCCGATTGACCAATTAGGCGGGGCTAATACGTCCCAGCAGCCATAAAGATTTTGCAAAAGAAAAGGTACTCTACCATACAAAGGTGAAGTCAATTTCCCATACCATTGTACTAGTCAACCATCTTTGTATTACAAACAGAGGTTTTACATACATAACATGCTCAGAGCAATTTTTTTTATTAACAGTTCTCTTTTTCTAAAGATTAAGTCATTTGCATCATATGTCTCACTACAGACCTTCTAAAAGAAGTGTTTTTGGTGAGTAGTGCTGTTCATAAGATCAAATGCCTACCCTTGGTATGACCCCCAGCTTAGCTTTTTCCAGAGATTGATCATCAATGGCTAGATAACGCAAACACGTGCATTAGTGTTTTAGCCCACGCGACTTCCCTTAGGGGCATAATGTGGCAGCCACACGTGTGCTGCATCCATACGATTTGATGCCCACGCCGCGGTAAATACGCCCCAAGGCACTAATTAGTACACGCTTCACAGACCCAGTGCTCATCCGTGGGTTTTCTCCCGAAGCCCACCCCCGGCAGTTGGTCGTATGGCAGGCATAAATTATCGTATCCCGGGGAGTTCGCCGTCAGCATCGTGCTAACCCTTTGGCACGGATTAATACAGAGAGTTCGCATTTCCAGAACTGGGCGCGCATTTAACCAACATCGGTCTTTATAATTTTTGTGTTTTTGCCACTACAGAACTACTTCTTGCTTAATTTAGTCTCTAAACTACGTGGTACATATGCGCCAATAACAGACAAAGAAAAGCTTCAGTTCTCCATGGCTCAGCCGTATCTTTTGCCTCGCGGCACCGAGAGCCTTGTAAACTCCCAAGCCCTCTCAGACATCGGAGCTCCTTTGCCGCTCTCTAATCGACCAGCTACTATAATTTCGGTTTGCGTTATACTCGCAGTATGTGTTGATGTCCTGCGAAGGCGAATGAATGACTACTTACCCCAAAATCTGGAAAGGTTCTGTCTTGGATAAGCACTTTGGCTCGATTATGGACGCGTTTTAAAATATCAAGATCTCCAGGATATGACGACCTTTTCGTCACCATCACCCTAGTGAGCATCGCACCCTAGGTTTGGCAAATTCACGGGCCCGCTGCTAATTCTGAATCTCGAGCTCATATTTACACTTCTCTGCGTCATTGTCGCTCTGGCACCATCGTACGGCTTTGGCAGGCACACGGCTGAACTCACCCTGGAACAGATATCGGGAATCCTTCTTTGCCAGTACTTTTTCGGGGCCGCATACGGTACTGCGACAATCACAATCAAGATTTCGCTCTTGTTCCAATATCTCCGCGTCTTCGGTAAGCGGACGATCCTCTACCGAATTACGCAGTTGGCGTTGATTTTAATGGCAGTCTTCGGAATTGTCCTGGTATTTGTATCATGGTTTCCTTGTTTGCCTGACCCTAGTCAATTTTGGAAGGGCAGAACGAGAGGCTGTTATGGCATTGCCGCAGCAGATCAAAATGTTGCCATCAACCTCATCGTCGGCCATGCAATTCTAAATGTGGTTTTGGACACAATCGTGTTTTCGTTGGCCATCATACTGCAGTTTTTAGAGGACGCCCCATCGAAGAAATGGGGGGCACACGCGGTTTTGCTCATAGGAATTGTGTTAGGACGCCATTCAGTGCAAATCTTATGGTGGAAATATTTAACTAACTGCTCGCCAGCTCCTGGGCATTTGCAATTTGGCGTGCCGTCGAAATCAACAATTCAAAGGCCGCAGGGATAACGTACGATCCTGCGTTTGATGAACCATCGGCATATCTAATCTCTGTGGCGGAGATTAGTCTAGCATCTCTATACGCCACTGTGCCCTTCTTCTGGCCTTTGTTACTGGAACTCAACAAGATCTTTGTTAGCTACGAATTCAACATCTCGAGTGAAGCGCGTTTTCCAGACGACGAAATCGAGCTGGCACCGCACCATGGTGCTCACCACGCGGCCGGGGGGTCAATGCATTACGCAGACGATTTCATCAAAAATCAAGTGCAAATTTCCGACAAGCCAACTGGACAGGGAACAACTGCATCCGCCATTTCTAGACCGGTAACCAAGGGATGAATGGAATGGGGTTTCAGGCACTTAAATTGGAAACCGAATTGGTGTTTAGCATCTACTAAAGCCATTGCCAAACAGTATAGGCGGATTAAAAGTTTCAGCAACACTCGAATGGATTACTTTTACAAGTTGAAGGCAGATTTTCTCCAAGGCGTCTGGTTATCTCAATAACGACAAATGAAGCTTCTTTTTATGAATGGCTATGAGGTGTATTATTATCGGATCAAGAGTCATGTATTAAAGTATCTAAATTTCATTCTTTACTTTTTGTGTCAACGGCCATTACCATCTGCAAAGGCACCCTCACTCCGGACTACATGGTCTGCTAGGTTTCTGGGCGCCATCTGACGCATCCATACTGACAATTCCGGAACTGAGATAGAAGCGGTATATCATGTCGCCTTTTGTAAGGGAAACCCTAGGCCCTTGAATGGCGAAGCGCACTGTAGCCCGAGGGTCGAGGACTACAGCAGGCCGTCGTAGCCACGCAACAGCCCCGAGTGGACATGATTAACCACGTGAGCAGTTCGGGAACTGGGAAACCGGAATCAGCGCATCGCACGGCTAGGGCGCTACGTCCCAGCCAAGAGCACGGGAAGGCACACTTTCCCCATACCGTAGTACAATCTAGCTTGTATGACGAAGACACTACGCAGTCTCCCGATCAAGGACCTGGAGCACAGGGGCAATATCTTGCATGGATACAGCGCATGGGGGAGATTGGCTTAGGCGTGTAAGATTCCCGACTTGCCTTGGTACTTTATTGGTCCAACACTGCTGCTGGGCTGACACCCCCTGAATAGCGGGTCGTGTTTGTCGCCAGGTTTAACTTCCATCCACCAATCACCGTTGACCTCTTATTAGTTCCACACCAAGATACGCATCTGCGGACAGCTCAGTAGGATGGCGTATGCTTCACCAAATTAGCCAATGAAAAGAAGGAAAAAACACTGTGAGTTAAGATAAAGGACATGGATAACAAGTATACATGGAGCAATATTCAGGACCAGACACTTGCAGTCGCCAGCATCGTATTTGCATGATATTTTGCAGGGACTCGAGTTCCACCCACAACCAGCCCCTTTCAACATCGCGCCCGCCCTTGCGCATACGCAATGCAGCAGCAGCTACTGACTGGCTCAACCGAAATAAAGCTGTTCATACCGGCACAATGGGAGCTCTATATCTTGAGGAATTCAGCAGCTCCGAAGTTGTCAAAGGGGACTCACGATAGGCGCCGCGAGCCCTGTGTATTTCAACCTCTTGAGCTCAAGGAAGCACCGAAATGCCCTGATTGTGCCGCCTCCTTTAACAACACCAGCTACGAGTGGGAACCATTACGCTGCAGCGTAAGTCATTTAATTCCATCAAGGACTTGACGAACAGCATGTCGCGTCGCGCTAAATGGACGTCAATCTCTTGCAAGCCTTTTACTCTGGCCAGGGCCCCACGACAAAGGCGGGAAAATTCTCGAAGGCGGGCGAGACACCTAGTTAGCCAAGGTACTTGGTCACATCATCCCACAGCCGAGGCTCCAATCAACAGACGGCCGAAGACCAACTTTGGCAGCATATGGACTCCGTACCGCGTCGCTCGAGGGCTAGTTGAAGGACAGGGAGCTGCCAATTTATCGGTTGGTATATATACACGCATGGCGGGCGAAAGCACAATAGCCGCATCAGTGAATTTCCTTGTTTCTTGTCATTTTCCCTTTCCACAAACGACCTAGCATCGTATGACAGAACAATATGGTGGGCTTGGATGATGGGTTTCTACGAAAACCCGTCGTGGTGTTAGGCTCAAAGCGGGTTCGAATCACTCCCGACGATCTTGCAGATGCCCGGGCAGCCGCCATGGGCACGCAAGAACAGGGCTCCATTACCCGTGTGTTCAAGCAACTCGAGCTGTTCTTACCTACCGTTGTCAAGACCGACCCACAGCTTGAAGTGGTTCGTGGGAATGAGATATTGTGCGGTATTGTCCACTTCTCCAAGGCGGCGAGCCACCGCTTCTTTCTGGGTCGACAAACATTCGCGAAAGCAATATCTTGTTGGATGCGCTCACCGTACGTTTGCAAGACGTTGATTTCTGGCATCTCAGCAAGCCATAATGCTCTCTTCACTTCTGCGACAACCAAATTCCGCAACTACTTGCAAGATGTTCAGGTATTTTGCCTAGGTAACCCTAACCGCGGCAGCAGTCTCCAGTACAAAAAGCAAAGCCCAATTCGAGCCCAATATTACAGCCGTCATTTGGCTCACAGTTTGTATTGGAGCTGTCGTGGATCTAGATGCCATACCCCTGGAGAACCGTGATGATCGGCCGGCATTTTTGGCTGTTAGCTGGAAGTCATCATCCGACTACGAATCATTAAAGCAAGTGTTACGCATTTATCCAAATGTAAGACGGCCGTTTCGCAGAATGCAAACTTTAACAGTTCAACTGACATTGAAAGTCTTATATCGATTGACAGTCGTTTCCAGCTACCCAGTGCGGTATACCTGATTCTTCCACTGCGATTCAACATTGACGCTGAACCCATATGCGAGAGGGCTTTGCACGAGATGGCATTGGAATATATCTGCTAGCCGGCGTCAATGGTAGAACATTGTGCGAATCGCTGTTGAGCAGAATGGTATCGAAGTAGATGGCATTGTCCGTATAGGCGGTGCTGAGACAGTAATTCCTCGCTCGCTAACCAAGAGGCATCGTCGTCCCATCGAGTTTCTAATGAATCGTTCCACAATTGGGACAATGACTTGGACGAATCTTCGGCAGTCACCATCTTTGACAGGGGTTACCGCTATCCAAGTGGTGAATCTTTTAAGGAACCCTGGGATGTGCTAGATGCTGGAAACTCCACCACACAGCACGTCACAGAAGCCAGGTTCAAGGAATAGGGGCTTACACGCCAGCCCAGATGGACGTACTGGGGCAGCTCTCTACGTAATGTCGACCACTTTGATCATCGCTTCTTTGGAAGCACATGGATCCTGAACAGCGTCTAGTCTTGCAAGTTGCCTACAAAGTACTGGGATCGGCAGGGTATTTTGGCATCAAAGCGTCGTCTTAAAACCCGGGTCGGGACGTTGGATTCCATATGGGGATCGCTGCAGTAGACTACAGCATTAATGTGACATCGTACGACTCCTCTGCCTTTTCTACCTTGGGAACGCTGCGTGGCAGTGTAAGCGGGTGGAATGGTCCTTCAATTATGATCGACACAGCCTGTTAGTCAGGAGCTGTGGCAATTAACACCGCTGTTAATGTAGGTCACTGTCTGTTTGGCCACTGCTTCAATGGCTAACGTGAAGCCAGGCCATCAAAAGAGGTGAGTGTCCCATCGCATTAGCAGGCGGTATGAATGTGATTACCAGCCCAAGACTTTTCCAAGACCTCGCTGTCGGTTCCTTTGTGAGCCCTATAGGGGCATCCAAGGTGTTTGACGCCAGTGCGAAGGGTTACGACATGGGTGAAGGGGTTAGACTTATACTCTTGAAAAGTCTGAAGCGACCCGTGCCGCCTGGGACTCGATTTTGGCTGTCATCACTGGTTCAGCTGTTAATCAAGAAGCGAATTGCTCCCCAACCCCAGTTCCATTCTCAGACTCGCAAACCGCTTTGTGTAGGAAGACTCTTGCCATACCCGGAACTCGCCCTGAACAAGTCAGCAATGTCGAGGCTCACGGGACAGGTATCTAGAGGAAGACACACTTCGGATCCTCAAAGTAAGTGCTTCACGCAATCTACTGCGACCATGTCTCTCCATAACTTCTACTTCCCCTAGAGACAGTGACGGTTTTGTCGAGATATGCAAACCCGAATCAATGAATGGGGTCTTCTCTGGCCTGCGTAAACCGCAGTCCGCAACGCAGCTGTGTCGTCTGTAAAGCCGTTTCCTTTGGCTCCGAACAAACTCGACGTGAACAGTGTTTGCCGTAGGCCAGTTTTGGCAGTTCTCATACTGAGGTTTCGATATAATTGAACACAAAGTAGTTTCCCTTACCTTACCACCAGTCCCGTGTTCCCCTTTGCCAGCATTGGAGTACGCAAGTTACATGAACCCCTCGCTGGAACCCGATGCTTTCTGATGACATAATATTTGAAGGGAATTCGCCGCTACATGGAAAGCAAAATTTCAGAGGGGGTTGGCTATCATACAAGGAATTGTGTTTGTAGAGGTGATGGTATGCTCTATTTAATATATACGACATGATGTGTGACCAGCTGTCACTATAAAGTGCTTGATGAAAAACAACCCTTCAAAGACGACTATAATTTAGCAAAGAGCCTTTCACAAACCTGAAAGCAGGGTTGTATACGGAGGTTCTAATTATAAAGCGTAATAAGTCGTTAATCATACTCGGAGTGACACTTTTGCTCGCGGCGTTTATTTGGATAAGAGCGTTGCTGTGGATGCGAAATGCTCGCAAGTCACCTTGTCAGTACTGAAGCACCTGTCAACCTGGGCTCTCTTATGTGATAAAAGCAGTGCAAACATGAATCTTACCGCCTCACTGCCTAGGGCCAGTGCCAGGGCCACAGGAGCATTGCTACTGAACTCATTCGATGCGACATGAGCACTTGTACTGTAGCATCTTATCATTGCACTTTGCAGACGTTATCGCATCACCAGCCACTGCCATGTGCATCCTTGATGCTACATAAAGGATTCCGGCAAGAAGAGCTCGTTGGGTAATGGCGAATGGTACATAGATGGCCCTCATTGCCTCCTGAGGTCCTACCGCATTTCCTTCAGAGACGCACCCACTATGCCCGTGCTGGAGGACCCAATCTAAATCTGTTCCATATGACGCGGCATCAGAGGAAAAGGTTGACCATCACATTTGGAAGCCGCTACTTATAAAAGTTGAATACAAGTTGGCCTTGCGCGTAGACCGGAGTTTCTGAAGTCTCTTGCGTCCATTCCCATGTGCTTCGTTCTGCTCAAGAGGATGGCGGCTCGTAGATGTCATTTGCTTCCGATGGGCATGGGCCGTCTTGGCCACGCGCGACCTGATTTGACGTGGACGATGAGAACAAACAGTTTCTGTTGGGCAACAGCACGATTTATCCACAAATTTTATGGTAATGGACGAACCGCCGGCTTGATTCTGCACCCGGAGATGCCCTGGAAACTGCTTGCATCTTCGGTGAGGGGCCATGTTTCGGTATTCTCAGTATTTCAGTCGATGCCAACAAGCGAAACTGAACTGAAACTAGCTACCTGGTCTCCTCCAAATGCAGTATTTGCTTCAGGCCACTTGAGATGAAGGAGCAGGAATACTTGGCATGGGGGATGGGGGAGCAAAGTTTGGAGTGCGATCTAGTCGCTGATAACACCACCATTGTGGCTGCCAGGTCCATCTTCATGCAGCTTTGGAATATGGTTGGGAGTCTTCTCCAATCATTGGCTGGCATAACAAACCAGAAAATGCCTGATTGGCAAAGGCGGCAGTGACTAGTCAGCGCGAGTTGCAAAACATGCTGCACAGATACTTTGTCAAAACCCAGCCGGGCCATCTGGATCTGATCAACTTCTATTACTCTACAACGAAAATCGATCTCTCCAATATGTGGAACCCAGCTGGCTGCTTTGCGGAAGTGCCGGCCCGCCTGAAGAATATGATGAGGCAGTTCCAAGCTTCGCAGAGCCTGCGGAACAGGACGAAGGAGAAGGATCTTGAATACCACAATTCACATGGAATGGCGAACCAACCACCATGGCCAGCAAACTCGCCTCCTCAAGTCCCTGTCAGTGCCCACATTGCCCGCGCAGCCTCCGTAGCCAGGGCCTGTTAACGTGAGATGCTTTGACGTTGTCGCTCTGCCAGGCCCGGAACTTGGGCGTGCAGGTGCTCGGTTGTGTAATTAGATTAATTTCGCCCAAGCTGCCGCTCAGCAACTTGGGTACGTAAACGCGAGGCGAGCCTCGCGCTTGCTCTTCTCCTTGATTCCTTAGATAGACAATTGTACGGCACCCACACGTTGAACACACCGCGGCTCGACCCCTTACAGACGTGTGTGCATCTTGGCTCGTTATTGACACGACAGAGTAATCACCTGAAGCAAGCATACCCGACCGTTGAAATGCGAAGTGGCTGGTTGCACCGAAGCTTTTAGCCAAAGTGCAGGACTTCAACGTCACAAAAATTCCCTTCATCAACGGCCGTCAAAGCAAAGGAAATGGAATTGCTTAGTGCCCGGATGCCAAGTACAAATTGGCCAGTGACGGCCCATGGCGGAAAGACAGCCTTGATCGGCACATTAGAATAACGGCATGGAGGGAGGAGTTTCGAATGAGACGAAATGGCTAGTTGAATACACTCATTATTGCCAAGGAACATGATGCACAATGTACATGCCCGACGTGGTAATACTGGACGTGCACTTTTACATCATCTATCTCAACCAGGACCCGGTATCCGAATCTATCCATGTCGCTCCATGTGCGGTCGCCACACGTTTGTCTTCCAACCCCTCTTTGGGTGAAGAGTAATAGGGACGATGAAGGGATGAATTAACGGAGGAAGCAGGAGCACCTGAGTGGCGACTAGCCACGTGCGTGAAACGCCGCCCAAAGATGGGTCAAGTTTGACATTTCACAAACACGCTGCGGTAAATAGCACAGGTCTGGTGCCTTCCAACGCAGTGACTCAGCTGCCTAAAGAGGTGTTGGCCCATGTCTCACCCCATGTCAACGGGAAAATAAGGGACCCAGACATGGCGGCATCGTCGCGGCCCGTTTATGCAATGGTACGTCACCCACTGCGCCACTTGTGTGTGTATTATGAGTATATTCATTCCTCATCTCATCATTGATATAATGATCAAGATTCGTACGGGAATATGGAGCAAAACACCGCCAAACCAAGTTTGCCTGTCTGGAAACTCCAGACTATTGGAAAGCTGGACCATCGACAATCACCAGTGTGATGGAAGGTCAAGAGGATTCAAGACTTGGCAGGATTCTTGATCGACCTGTTTGCGGAGTTTTTGCAGCTCGATCCAAATGAGCGGCGGATAATATTAGAACGAAGCATCAAGGGAAGTGTGACGGTACAAGAGCACGAACAAGGTCGAGTGCGACTTGGATGAAGCGATTGTTCACAAGGAAGGAAAGAGAACCCCTAAAGGGAAGTCTGACTGGAGCTATTTACACTTGTCACAAATTGAGACATTCATTAAACAGACAGGTCACACGGTCCCCTCGCAGCAAGATGATATTGCCAGAATTGAAGAGGGCGATGGCGAGGACTTGTTTAATTCAAAAGTCGCCGATAACATTATTCTATGTACGACTCTATTGGCTCTGCGACTTGATGATTATTTCGTAGCCATGGCGCCATTAGTATCATTATTGAGGTCAACCTCCACGATGATGACCACAGATATTGGGATCCGGAGGGATATGGAGGATCTGAGGAAGAGGACACACTGGACCGGCTAGCAAGCTGGACTGTAAGGACTCAGCCATCCTCTGCTCTCTAACCGAGCCGAATGAATCGGATTCGTTTGCCGAGAAAAGGGGGAAGTTGATGGGAGCGAACATTGCGACACACCGTGAACAATCAGAGACCATGACAATGTTTGTCGACGTGCTGAATGGTTAATAAGGCGAGGCTGTTCAAGTAATAAAGGGACATCAAGTACTTGACAGAGAGTCTCAGAGCTAGCGACGTGATTAACCGCAATCGATATGCTGACCTGGAAGTGCAGTTATAATATTGTTGTCACGTTATGAGACCCATTGTTAAGTAAGCTGCTTGACAAAATCATGGTGCTTGTTGTTGGTTGCTTGCTGTAGAGTCTTTTTTTGCACTTCTTCTTAAATAACACAACTTCCTTTCGTCCGAAGCATATAATTGCTTTTCCCGGCCATTCGCATCTCTCGTAGCAGCTAGCGATTACTCCATGTCTGCTCATTCTGGAAACAGAGGCATAATTATCCGACAGCAGTACAGTAGGGTATCGTAAAAGGTAGTCTCACCATGGCCTTGCACACGTCACGGCGTACATTCTTGTTAATCCTGCGCCACCGAGTTCGTTCAAGCCATGTGGACATTACTGCCAGAGATCCGTTTCCCATCTTCTTTGCTCAAACGCGCGCCTGCTGTTGTGCGTCAAGATGTTGCTGGTGGCGACCAAGAGCGGCTTCCAAATGATCCTGTAGAGTAATCTTTGTGGCTTCAGTGTGCCTGCGCTGTCGAGTTGTATACTGACTTTTACATCCTCTTTTATTGTGGAACATTAATGTCTTTTGTCTGACTGCCTCGCAGCCAACTTCAAACCAGCCGCTGGCACAGCTAGTGAGGAAGAGTCGCTGACAATGCACCCCTCGCGCCATGGCACTTGATGCTTTCCGCAGCGCCCGTTCTGTAACGCGTTCTTTCGCTTAGTATCTCGTCTTCCAGGCCCCTGTGGACTTTTCTATTTGTGCTTCAGCCTGTAGTGTTTCTGTATCTTCTGTATTTGCCGCGCTATATATTAACATAAGTGATATTTAAGACCATCTTTCTTGGGCGGCGCTAGATATGGAACGCAATTAATTGTTAGACGAGGGAAAACAAAATCCTTGTAGATCTGCTTGAATGCGCCTGGCATCAGGTAAATCTGCCGCTTTTCTAACAAGTTGCGCCGTTCTGTAGCCGTCATCTCCTGATGCCGCTTTACAGGGTGTGAAGATGCTTTATTGACAAGAACAGTAAATACATATTAGCGGCACACAAGCGTTCTATATACGTACAGGAACGCGAACGGCCTGACAGCTATATCGCTCTCCATTCTTGCGACTGTGGGTGACTAGAGATGACCGACTATCCAGTCGCAGGTGTAAAATCCTATACAGCTCGAGCTTTCCGGCACGAGAATTGCAAGTAAATATTATACCAGAAAAGGCTGAGGTATAGCGAGAAAAGTATTTTCGATATCCTATCCAACTCGTTTTTGCATCAATCCATCTCACAATAAAAGTCACATCCGCTCGTGTGCGGCTAGCCAGCCATCAGCAGCATTCTGTCCCGTCCCACCTCAGGACAGTGTCGGTTCAAACTACCAATACAACACCGTGTAACGGCAGGTTTAGGAATCTAGGCCAGTTGCGAGTCAAGATATCGCCTTGCACTTGTTATTCCGTCAGCTTTGCTCAAACCACGGGTGATTCAGCAAGTCTTGTGCCTTGAGCCTTTCCTCCGGCTTGTACTTTAGCAAGCTTGCCACCATCCTCGCCCACTGCTCCTTTTCCGGCGTGATATCATCGCAAAAAGCCTTATTGCAGATCTTGCGGGCAGTTTCTTCATCAGACCTACCATGTCCGGGCTTTCCCAGGACAGAGGAGATCTCTTGTTGGTAGTCTTTTTCGTCCACTTCCCCAATCATGTGCGGTACCTGGAATAATTGTTCACCGACTCGGACTTCGTACAGAGTACACGCCAAAGACCATAGATCCACCTCTTGGCCGCAGGAATCTTTGCCAATCACCTCCGGTGCTGCGTAGTTGGCTGGTATACCGGGCGGTGACTTTTCTGTGGCGCATTCGACAGCTTGGCCAAAGTCGATGATCACCGCCCGTAGGAGAATAAACGTTGAGGCAACATCCTGAAATTCAATAGGGTAAACCATGTGCTTAGGCGCGTAGGGAACATCGGGAGTTGGGAGTGAATCCTCCCGGATCTTGATAATTTCAGTTTCTGGCCTGCCAAGTCGCGCAAGCACTTGTTCTTCATTTAAGTTATCAAGGCTCTGTAGCCCCAAGACGACATTTGCTGGGCGAAAATCTAATCGAGTTAATAAGCAAGAAAGTAATGGGAGAGTGCTAACTAAGCATACCTGCATGACAAATGCCACGACGATGTAGAATGGCCAAAGCTTTAATAATGCTGCGAGATACTTGGCGAATAATACTAATAATATTCGTCTCTTCTTTAAAGATTAAGGTAACCTGGTCTACTGTAGGCCCGAGTACTGGGTAGACTAGGCATATATGCGTTCCGTTAGGGCTCACGCTGGTAAATTGCTCCTTGGGGAGACACAGATAACGCCCGTGGTTATCTATGCCCTTTCCCTTAAGTTTAAACCCAAGTAGTTCGCGACATTCTGTTTCCTGAAGGAAGGCTTTAAAGATCTTTACCGCGACATAGGTAGGCTTGCCTTCTATTCGGTCGCGGCAAAGCCATACGGTCGAAGCTCCACCATAGCCTAGCTTATGAATAACCCGGAACCGACCGTTACAAAGCTCGTCCCCGAGGTCAATAGGGTGATAGCCTGTTGGTTGATAATAGATGAGTTTCTCTAACAGAAAATGATCATCTTGCCACCCTCTATAATATAGCCGTCGCCATAGATGCGAGGGATGTTGGGGATACTCTGGTTTTACGAAATCCCCGACAAATTTTGGGCGTGTGCCAACTTGTGCAGGCATTTGCGGTTTGGAGGCTGGATCAAATGACTGGGCTTGGGAGCTGTGGTGACGTTTGTCTGGTGTGATCTAAAAAGTGCAGTGGGACGGCAGTTCTTGGTTCTCAAATACCACCACAGATCAGTGAAGTTAGACCACGTGACCACGTTTCCTTCACACGCAAAACACGAATGAGATGAAAAGAGTCTTGGTTCGTCTCCTGATTCCACAAAACAATGGGCGCTACCTGCTTCTGCTCTTCTTTCCATTAGAACTCGTCAGGATTAAGCAGACGTACGGGATACTTGAGAAACTCGTCATCCATGTATACATATATATGGCCCGCGAAGTCATAGTGACCCGGTTGGTTGCCTCGATGATAATTCGTCCAAACTGTGAAATGGACATCATCATGAACGTCAGCACCGCCGAGCGTTGTCGTGGCATGCGCCGTCGATCTTTACATTCATGTTTGCGCACTTCACTTCTGCGTACAGCGTGTCCTTCTGAGTCAACATGCCTAACATACCAAACTCCAGGCCTAGTTTTCCAGGCTACACTCCGGACAATATTCTCATAGGCAGGGCCGTTGTCTTCCCCACGTTTCGTAAGCCAATAAATCTAAAAGTAATTGCACGTAAGTGACCTGTGCTGGGGCTCTGAAGGGGATGGGATGATTGTATACATCGGGTTCTTCTGGAGTTCCTTTGCCTTCTACAGTGTAAAATGTTTGCGTGCGTTTGCTCCCCCTCCTCTCCCTCTCCTTTGCTTTTCCCGAATGTCGTGAAGAACTCATAATGATATTCTTTAGTCTTTCAAGAAACAGAATGGAATATATGGAGTGTACGTGCGTGCTTTTGGTTTGTTGGGATTCAGTGTCGTCGCGCCCCCCTTTTATAAACCAGCACCGGTTACTCAAATGACAGCAGTGTGTCGGTAAAGGTATCCCTACGCAGCCGTGATCTTGGTGATGCCGCATCCGCCCATGGAGGGTGGCCAAGGCTCAATTAGCCCAGAGCCATGGTTGCACAACCAAATGGTAGCATTCAAGTCGGCTCAGCTTTCACTCCTTGTCAGTTTTATCAAAAGTATATTGACGTAAGAACTTGGGTCGCAAGGTAAACTAGTCATGTTAATACCTTGCCTCTGTCATCGACGTGATCCTTTCCGCATGCCTTTATATGACAAACTGCACATGGACGCAAATAATCATGTATCCTCGTTCCCCCGTTACTCTCACTGGCTGAAATTAACCGCCGTCACAATATTGACGCGTTATGCTGACGATCCCGTAGCGGTTGATTTATTGGTCGTCAATTCCGCCCCCCGTGAGACCTGGCCACTGCCAGCAAAGACTGTCCCGTATGCCAAATTAAGACCTTATCCAAGTTCTAAATCCACGTTTTGGGTTAGCTTGACATGCACGACCAATACAACTTGACGCCATCTGACCGCGATTGCCTGAAAAAGTAGGATCACGCATGGCTGCGGCCACGGTCACTGTCACGGTCTGCCCGGGCCCCTAGCGAGACCAACCCTCTTGTATTGCGAGCCCCTTGCATCATTTTTCTTGTTCCTCTTCCTCCCCATTCCCCCTATTCTACGGCATCATGGCACCCGTCAGAGTCTCCCGAGTTCTGACCAACGGCGAAGTTGCCAAAATTATAGACAAACCTGTGCCAGATAAACACTTGGGCAAAGGCGGAAATCCCGACTGGCTGCGCCGAGTATACACACAACTTCACGCACTATACGGTCGGCGTCCCAAAAGCCGTCTCGTAAACACGGCGAGCGTTTCGCTTATCAAAGGATCTCGAGGATATTTCAACTAACTTTGAACGCTGGCGCCAAAGCCCTGCCTCATTCTGGGAGACATGGCCCACAGCCTGCATCCATTTACATACAAGAGGAACAGCCGCATCGGGCATTGAGACTCCTTCAAAGTGCCGTTCAGCTAGACACCCGAGTCGCCAAACTGCACGTTTTACAGAGATTCGTCGCCGTTTCTGCCTACGAGCTCTTCTTGCCTACTTGCCCACGTTCCAACTCGTGCTGCTGTCCTCCAATCTCAATGTAGCCATGGCCCGCACGGACAAAAATGGGAATAAAAACGCCCCCTTTGAAGGGGCGGCCCATTTCCATTGGCAAAACTGCGATTCTGTAGTCATCAGCACACCTGCCCGCTGCCACGGCTTGTAGAGGCCCAAACCTTGGGCACCAGCTTTTCAACATGCTCTCGCAGGCACTGCTCTACTCCTGGTTTAATTTTCCGCCATTCGGCCTTCCGACGTGCTGCAAGCTCGCCGCCTAGTTTCTCCAGCACTAACAGCTCCTCCTCGTCGAGATCTTGCGGGGCACAGCCGCTGCTTGCTAAGCCCCCAGCCCTCTTGCGTGGTATTTGCTGGGCAATTGGCTAGTCTTGTGACTGTGGGGCCAAGCCCCTTGAATGTGGGGGCCGATGGCTACATGTACCTTTGGTACTTGGGCAAATGACTCCAAGCCCGACAAGCCATTAATGCTCGGCGCATCAATGCCCTTCGCGTCGGTCATCCCCCGTGGGTGGGCCCTTCCTTTGCATGGTTGATATATCATGGTGGCTAGCCTTTTGTATATTATCTTGACCTTTTGCGTTTCAGGCTTGTAGGGCTGTTGGCTATATTATTATGAAGAGGGCATGCATGACTCCCTCGATTTGTGTCTTGCGCCCGAGGGTTGGGAGCCTCGTGGCCCCTAGCCAATGCAGGCTGACCTAGTGTCTTGAATTTTTGTACGAGTTTCGCCTTGGCTTTTCACGGTGGTCTCTGCGAGATTGTAGCTGTAATTGCTTCAGCATGTTAGCCTGTAGGATCATTTCCCTGGTGGCGTGGACCGTCAGGCTCTGCGTTCTGGTGCCTCAAGTCCGTTAGTCTAGGCACCGCAGTAGGACGTGGCTGGGCGTTTGTCGCTCTTGGGTATCGCACATGTCGCAGTCCGGTGACTCCGTCACTTTCTGCGTGAACATAGTGTCGTTGAGCCCTATTTCCCCGTTCTGATTTGGGCGATCGCCGCAGGAGCTGGATGAGAAGTCCTGCTAGGTTGACAAGGGGTCCCCTGGCCGCAACCAATCAAACAGACTGATCACAATACCCACTGTGATTGTGGGTACTTGGGTATGGTCAACAAATTTTGCAGTAGTTTAGCCCCAAGATAACGGCGTCAATATCATAATTCTAGGCTGCAACCTCGTGTCACTGTCTCACTAGCGTCAACTGGCCCCTACGAAAACGGCCGAACACCCGCAATTAATAAAGGGGCAGATGCGATCCGCAAGATGGGAGCAATCAAAACTGACTGGGACGAGGGGTGTTTCCATGACCTTGCCGAGTTCAAAGAGATGAGTAAGAGTCTCCTATGACCAGAACGGCCCCCAACAAGTAGGCATCAATCCGAATAAAACTCGCCGGCGCCTTTGCCTGATTTGCAGGTCACTTCGTTTTCTTGTGCAACTCTGCCATTGTTATCGCGCCATTCAAGCCCGCCCCTCATGCCCGTCTGCATCCAGTTTAGTGCCAAGCAAGGCCAATTTTCTGCCGTATTGTATTGTCAAAATATTCACCATGATATGCCGGTTAATGGAATGAGACATTAGACTAGGGACACTAGCTACTCCGTATAATGTTGAGAAACCGTAAATAGGCAATCGAGGCTAGACCCATTATAGCAAGAGCGCGTCCTCTAGGCTCGTTTAAAAGTTAGCATCGTACAAGTTGTGGTCAGTCAATCCCTGTGCAACCAACTGCGCATGACTCTGTTTTAGTGGCTGGTGCATGACCTTCGTTACATGTATGGAAGAGCCAAGTCGGAATGCCCCGCGCTTTGACACCTAAACGGCCAACTTTTCATCTCTTGTTGATGGCCACGAACATCCGCCGTTTCTTCTCCATCTCCTTTGTCACATTGCACTCTGCTTGATATTCTGCAACAGCCGTCTCCATTTGCTGGCCAGCTGACTGCGCATGCGCCTGGCCAATGGGTTACCACAGCCATGTCGCCGCTCGGCGGGGCGTCCTGCTATTTCTCTCCATCCTAGCAGTGGCCATTCTCGGCTCAACTTACCTGTGGTCAAACACTCGCACGCCAAGCCGACTGGTGTCAACGATCCTCTCAAATAAGAGGCCGCAATCGGAAGAATCGACGACCTCGAATACGGACAATACGGACAATACTTCCACTGTCACCTCGGTCGAGCCAACGACGACCGTTGTTGTCTCGGAGCCAACGACAGCACCGCCGACGCCACAAGGCGAGAAGGAAAGTGGTGCTGTGGGCAAGCACTACCACGTCAGACCAAGCCCGAGCAACACTTCTGCTAGGGTGCAAGGATGCGAATACCCTCTGTTAATTCACGTAACGCCGGATTTGCACTGCACTGGCGCCATCGCCGTATATGGCTCCATCGTGCGCAATGTCTTGTCACAACCAGAGGCCTTGCGAAACAAGGTCTGCGTCCACGTTACCTATGTTGACCAGAACCTTACCAGTATCGAGGAGATGTATCAGTGGAAGGCGCAGCCAAACCCCTACACTCACCTTGCAGACTGCGCCGCCCTTGATTCTAGCCCGGAGCTTAATGAGATAGTTCCTGTGAGGTTTCAGGCCCTTCCGCCCATAGAAAAGCCCGAGTTTATGGAGACGAGGACGAGCTGGCTTGCTGCGCTCAACAAAATTCACTCGTGGGGATTTGACTTGTACCCTCGCATTCTTATCCTTGATGTGGATTCCATCGTTCTTACCGACATTCATAAAATCTTCGAGTCCACGCCTGAGGCGACCATCGTTGGCGCGGCCGACCAGTACAGAGATTGCCATGACCGCACGCGAATCAACGGCGGCATGATTCTCCTTAAGCCCTCCCGCTACTTCCATATTTCCGCCGCCGAGCTCTTGCACGATAGGCGAGCCTCATGCTTCAGCGGCAAATGGGAGCAGTCCGAACAAGAGCTGCTCAACTGCATCTGCGGCTACACATACGACGGTTACCGACCTGTTAGACCAGAGTTTCAGTGTAGCGTCATGCCACTCTATAACTCGGTATGGCCGAAGAACTATGGATGCTCCGGTGCTGGCGTGGTGCCTCTCCGCAGCATCCACTTTACTCCCGAGCCAAAACCGTGGGACTTGGAGGAAAGCTACCTTGATTCAAGGGCGGATGCACGCTATTGGAAATGCATGCGGGATGGCGCTAGGAGCAAGAGAGTAAAAGAACTTGAAGCATGCAAGGACTTGACATTGGCTGACACGATGGAGTTGCCAGCGTTGGCTAAGAAGAGGGAATAAAGGAACTTCAGGCGTGTTTGGTATCGAGACGACAACCTGGGCATGTAGCTGTATAATAGACTTCTTTTTACCTAATACATCCAAATACCCAAGATGGATTGTCTCTTTATGCTTGAACAAATAGAGGGATACGTTGTGAGGCGTTGTGTTAGGTTCCATATCACATGACATGTGGCACTACATCTGAGGGTACCTTCACCCATGGTAACCGCCCTCCATCATCATCGCACTTTGCACAGCCCTCAGTGCCTTGCCTATCTATCGTATGAACCATCATATGTTGACTGTGTACATGTGTTGTCAGGAGAGGGTTGGGAAATGCAGGGTTGGTTGTGGCTTGCGGTAGGTTTAATGGCAAAAGGCTAGTTCTTTCCTGACTCGATTTATAATAGTTGATGTAATGTTATACAATCTATGCAAATTCATCATTTGTTTCACAAGAGGCTTCAGCAACAGATTCTGAGCCGTAAGTAAGCGATCGTGAGTCTACGAGTATGCATTAATATAACCTTAAATGTAAGCACTAAAATAGCCTGGGATGCTGCCGACTTCGTCGGTATCCTAGGCGCAGGCAAAGCGGCGGTAGCCAGGCTACTTTGGATTTTTACTAAATATAAAGTAGTATTATGTGTTTTTTCTCTGCCGGCAGCGGGCTATGTGTTTTTTCCCTCCGGGGGCCCTCTGGGAGCCCTGCCAGGGGCCGCTTGCAGCGGGCTCGTTTAAATGGCTCGATTTGCTCGATTTAAAAGGCTCGATTTGAAGATTTATTTTTCATAGATCATGAAGTGGCATTGTGTGTTTTTTCCCGCCGGGGGCCCCGCTGGAGGCTCCTGTCTGCGGCGCTGCCTACCTTCCGCAACACCATAACGCGCCTGCTAAAAGCATCACTAACTCGGTACGTACCTTAAATTCCTTATTATCTAATCGCTGATAAGTATTCAATTTCTAACTAATTACTGATAAGTATTCTAAAGTTATTAGCCTTACTATTAGATTTATTTTAAATAGGCAAAGCGGGCAGCTGTAGCCTTTAGAACTGCATCTTTACTTGCCTTCGTTCCGCATTTCACGCAAAACTTAGGCAAAGCGCCGCTTTGCCTGATAATAAACAAGCACGCTAACAAAACAAGAATATGAATTGAAGCTGGATTAAATATTTCACAGAAACAACTTACATATCTTAATACAGACATCTGTCGTGCAATAAATTAGATAATACCGCACGCTCAACGTCTTTATGTGACAGTTGGAAGCTGCATAGACCTCATTCCCAAACTCTTACAGCGCCTAACCTCTGAAAAAATGTACGGCCAACCTTTCAATAGCCCAAAATAGCCTGACCAATACCCAGCGGATGATTGCAATTGCCAGATGAACGGATATATCCTCTGGTATGCTTTGGCGAGCTTCGTCAGCGTCTTCGTCAACCTCCTCAAATTCCATCTCATATTCAGAGCCTGACGGGCCTAGTAGTGAGGAAGAGCCCAAGATAGCAGTCCAGGAATCGGTATAACCGCCGTACTTCTCCACTGGGAGCCTTGTGCGCTCCTCGCGGGTCTTATGTACATCACTAGAGTTTGCATGAGACGCTTGAGCCAGTGCAACCCTAAAACCACCCCCAGGACTCTGTAGTAGTTTGCTCTCGGGCTGCAACAGTTCTAAAGGTGTTGTTTCCTCTAGCAGGTCCTGGAGCATAAGATAATCAATCTCTTGCGTGGCCGACTCTTCGTCGGGTTGGCAGATCGGACAAGCATCGCTATGATCCTCTTCAAAGTTGAGGGTTTCAGGAATGAGGTTTCCGGCTGGGTGAGGTTGTGCTTCCGGGGGGTATTCAGGCACTTGACCAGTCATTGCTGGTTCAAATTCTGTTGTGTCAGCCGCTTGTGGAGCGTGTTTCGTCACCAGAGGAAGCTGAGACGTCAACGGGTGTTACCCTTCCTCTCGCTTCCAAGCAACAAACTCGAATTCCGGCTCCGACCACCATCCCTCCACAGCCATATGTCTGTTGCCACGGCCAATGCGGCAATTGAAAAAGGTATCTGGCAACACTCTGGGAGATGATTTTGGGAGTCCGGGTTCGAAGCGCAAGGCGCGTACTAGTCTGAATGATCCTCAGTGCAAGCCACATTGCACCGAGAGCGCGTCATGTTTCCCCGGGCCGGGGCGTGAGATCAATGCATGGACACTGAATTCAACAAATGGGTCGATTGCTCAACCTGAGCCTGGCTCATTGTGCGCGACGATGCGGCAATCGAATGGAGAGCGGATATACGTGCGAGCGAGTGCATGGAGGACCGATCTGCATTTGCGAATTCTGGACATCCATTTCGCGGACCGCCCGGTTAGACAGCAGAGGAAAACGGCCAAAAAAGTCGTGGATGCTGAAAAAGACTCACCAAATCGAGAAGTTGTCGTTCCCCAACCCGCAAATTGTACACTGCTTCACACCACCGAAATATTGCGAGCGACTCGACAGCTTCAAGGTGGCGACCCGAGAAAGCAACATAGCGCCATTGTCGAAATACTGGAACATTGCAGACTTAGCAGAGCGGCGTGAGCAACCCCAAGTTCAATGCCCTAAACCCGAATCGAAGGTCATGGTTCACCACAAAACCCAAAATCTCTAATATCCCTGATGTGATAATATCGTGCCATATACAACCCTAACTCTCTGCCTCTAGGAGCGATAATATACAATTGTCTTATGGTAGAAAACAGGTAGATCGTCTTAGGACAAATGGCATTTTCACAGCAAGATCTGGGTCCAGGACCCTCGCATACATCAATCTGGAAACGATACGGTCGATTCGACGGAGGCATATGGGTGTTCAATCCTTACACGATTTGCAGCTTTTGATTAAGAAAGGCGACCCAGTCGGATGGCGAATAAAGAAGAAACTAGACCGTCTTCGACCGGCGACAGAAGCAGAAGATCCGTACATCATAGGTCTTATGATGGCAATGGCGCAAATTCAACGACCAGTCGGGCCACGTCGGCCAAAAGGCGAGAAGGTGTATGTTATTGCACTTTCAGGAACATGGGCACCGGTGGCGTATTTTTACAAGGCGTTCTTACCGGCGGCGTTTCTGAACAAGTTGGACAACCCCTGGGAGGCTCATGAATGCGGAGGAGTTACGGTGTCATATGTATCAGTTAGTTTAGCAGAGCCCCAAACTGCTCTTAGTCGCCTAATGAAGCTATTCTCTAGAAACGGTCTTCTAGACAGTGCGAAAGCATAGTAGGTAGGTTTTGCGGATGAGGGTAGGCGGGGACTTGGTGAAAATCCACGTCGAGTCACTACCATAGTTGCGAGATGGCTAAATAGAGGAATACATAAAGATACATAAAAGCACATGGAGATAAAGGCATGCAACTATTTGCAAGACAATAGTGAGTGGAATCTCAGCATATAATAGTAGGCATCACATACTCAAAGCGTGGTATATTGCCACTTGGGGCATTGGAATTGTTAAGACAGAGTGCAACATGGGAGGGATTTGAGGGGATTCGGGGATTGTAACCTTGTCCTGGACTACGAAAACAAATTGTCAATTAACTGAGAAAGTGTGACAAATCCTTGTCTAAGCCCCTATTGGCTCGAAATGTGTGACAGATCCCTGTTCGTGATTGTGGAAGGAGATTGAGAGCCTGCTAAACCAGTTTTTACAGTTACAGTTAAGGGAGGGCTTGAGCGTAATTATCTGTGCCGTGATGCCCTCCCGAAAGCACCTGTCAGCATTCGCAAAGTAATAGAAACCGAGACCGAGGACAACACTGCCGGCAGAGACACCAGCCCTCCATAAGAGAGAGAGGCCCTCGTCGAATTCAGTCAAATTGGTGTGAGACCTGCATACCCGTTGGCGCATATTTCTCATGGCAAACTTTCCATGGCTTACCTAACATAGGGACCTGTCTCCTTGTTGGATGAATCTCACACCCCATGGATGTCGTACGTCATAATGTTGAACCAGTTTACGTAAGGTTCCATCTCGGAAACATCGAAATGTTGGAGATACCAATAGTGCGGTGTGTTAATTGAGGCGGCATCTGGAATAGTTCAGCCGAAAACAATTTACACTGGCGGGTAAAGTTACCGAGAGGCCTAAGTGAGAAAGATTAGTAAACGGTACTTTGCTTGCAAAGCATTGCCGTATTTGCCACCAAAGGCATCTTTCATCTCTTTCACCAGCTTAACATAGTTAGCCTTATCCCGGGGACGGCCGCCACGATCATCGGCTCCTGAATACTCCCAACCAATATCAACGCCTTCGAAGCCGTAGTTTCGCATGAAGGCAACAAGTGACTGAATAAACTTGGCTCTGTTTTCTGCCGTGCTTGCCATGTCACTAAAAGCCTGACGAGTACTGTACAAATTGATTTAGTCTTACTTTGGCTTCGTTTCGAGAGGCACATACAACCATTTTGTACACTTACTCAGGAACGTTTCCAGGATCGTTGAAAGACCATCCTCCAACGGAAATCCAGGTCTGAAGGCCGGGTTGTTTATCACGCAAAGCAGTAAACTGAGTGAATAGAGAATTGGCATTGGCATCCATGCCCGTCACGTCGATGGTAGTAGGGTGGCAGAAGGCAAATGCAAGATTAAGATGCGTCAGTCCTGTGAGGTCGAGGTCATCTGGAGCAACGTTGTCACAAGTCCTCATATTTGCCCACGATTCATAGTATCCAATGCTTCTGAACAGACTGGTACTTTTGCCTTCGGGCTCGGGAGGATTGCCGCAAGTGTCCCCCTTCTTGTCGCAACCTTTGCCGCAAAATGATTGAGTATAGCCTCAAAATCCTGTTGAAAGAAGTTAGCAGTCGGTATGGACCAAATTACACGGCGCCTAATTACCATATTGGGACTAAACTGTTGGATCAGTACAGCTTTCAAACCGTTGAGCAATGGTTCAAGGGGCATTTTCACAGCAAACGTGCAATGGGCATTTACCCTTGCTGGGCGCGGCGTATTGACCACACGAGGCTTTGGCATCACAGTTGGAAACGCAAGAATCAGGCCCGCAGAAGTCAGGGTAGTAGCCACAGAAACCCAATTTGCTGCAACAGGCGCCGTTTACGCAAGGGCTGCCTGGTGCGCATGTTCCATCGCCTTGAAGCCAGAGCACGCTTTCCCAAAGCTCCAGCTACCCGAGCAAGAGGGTTAACATTCTGTTGCGTGAGATTGACAAATCTTGGTGTCTCGTGTTGAAAAGAGGTTTATAAACCGTTCGGTTGTGCTGGATGGTATGATACCGGCGAGTTGTATCGTTTCGTCTCGGGGAGGAGATGTCCGAGTCAACGGCGTTGACCTGAGCCAAGAAGCAAAAGACAAGACATGGCACCAAATTCCAATGAATTTTGGCCATTTTCTCTCAATAGCCAATGGACTTGCATTGATGATGAAGTTGGGAAACTTGCGAATTGGAAAGATGGCGGGCAACCCTCATATGCGACAAGAGGACTTCCGTGGAATTTGGCCCCCGCTACTCTCCACCAAGTAGTTACAATTGGAACACTCACAAGGCGGCTCCAAAATCTCCAATGCTCCGCCAGAACAGCCTCATCCCAGTCCAAAGACGGGCCGCCATCGAGAGATGCCAATTTTGCACATCTGTCCGTAGCAGTATGCCGAGAAGCAGCCGAGGCGCAGCATTAACGAGGCGCATGACGTGTCTGCCAAATTAATGGCTCATCCAGTCCGAGTGAAGAGCCCCTAATATCACCACCAATGCCGAGTGGTAGGGTTTAGTGGCCTGCGGGGGGCCACCAAGGTTATCTTTTAATGGTAGACTAGCAGGGATGCCCGCATGGGTCCAACCGGCCGGACGACCCGCCATCGTTTAAGGATAGCTAATTTCCCAGTTCAAGCGCAACGGTGACGGAAAAGTCCTCATACCTGCTGAGAGATTGATTAATGGCTCATCGACTTTGTAAATGGTAGGTTAGCTTAGGTTGGGGACGGTCGAGGTGGCAGTAATGATGTAATCGTCAGGTTGGCTAGGCGCACGCTGGGCCATGTCCTTGCACTTCCTGGAAGGGAAATGTGACTAGGTATGCTTCTTTTGCCCCCAAAGGCTGTTAGACTTTGCGTTATCTTCGGGTCTGAACATTCCTCTGCTATCTTCTTTCATCCCGGCATCATTCCTGCCTACAAGCTATGGCTTTGATCCTGGCGTTGGGTAGTGAAGCAACTTTCAGGCTGTACTCGGACAGAAACAACGCTGAATTTTCTAAAGAGGTTGGCATAAACACTGCTTGCATGGATGCGTTGTAAGTTGATTCGAATCATCTAGAACTCCGGCAGCTTCCGACGTCTATTTTCAGTGTCCATCAACTGATTATTGCTCAGGAACTCTACTTTAAACTGCGCAGACAAGTTTTGGAATACGTTTTAGACCAAGAGGCTTGCATCTGGAAACCGGCAAACTTAATGGCAGGATTTACTGCCGACTGCAAGAAAGGCATGGACAACTGGATAAAGCGTGCCACGGCCGCATGCCGTGACCGCAAAATGACAAATTCTGGCATGTATATTAGCCCACTAATCTTGCCTCTCATGCATAGCTACAGCTATGATCTTGCCTGTCTGCAGGATGACAGTTCCAAGTGGTGCCTGGTCGAGAGTCAGGGATGGCAGGGAAGCGAGATGAAGCAGTACCCCAGTGATCTTTGCAGCACAGGTAAGCAAGCCTCCGAATAAAGTTGAACCAGATGATGTGCGGTTGGCAAGTCTCTACGACAAATCCATGGTAAGCAAAGCAACTTTTGTCAAAACTTTCAACTTGGTGCTAATATTGCATAGATCTGCAGCCAGTGTTTCCTCAAAGTCTGTCATCACCGTCTGACCTCGCCTCTGCTAAGACAGGGTGAACTCACGGACTGTTAGCACGACGAAAGATTGTGGTAAATTCCACAATGTGGCTTCCGGTGATGCTTGTCAAGTTATTGCGTTGCAGCAGTAAGTAGCCATCATCATTGCACGCAACAAACACGGCCCGCATTTGGCTTTTCCATGCCCGAGTTGCTTACTTTGCAGTGGTATAAAACTTGACGCATTTCTCGAATTGAACACTCAGCTTTGCCGCAACTGTACCAATTTTTGGTTAAATTACTCTTACTGCGTTGCTCTAAGTCGGTTTACCCCTTGTGTCAGTGTCGGTTGTGGTTCTAACAGTAAGAAAGTCACCAGAGGCCAGGTGAGCAAAAATGGCAAATGTGGTCCGGACTATGACCAAGCGGTTTGCGCAGGGTCAGGTTTTGGAGACTGCTGTTCTTTCCAAAGAAACTGTAAGAGTCAGATAGATACCTTAATATATAATAGCAATCAGGGAGTCTCACATGCGTTAAAGGTGGTTCAGGAGACCAGTTCTACAGTACTGGAAAGTGTTTGAGCGGAAGTAAGGAGTTTCAGTATCCGTTCAGCTAGGTCCCTGTTATGCTAACAAAGAATAGAATGTGAGACACCTCCGTATAATATCTCTAAAGACGGCACTTGCGGTCCGGAGCATAATAATTGGATCTGTGGAGGAAAATGGGACACGTGCCGCTCCGTCTACGGCTTTTGTACGTCTACCTTGTGTGCCGAAACTTACACGCAGACTTTGCTAATTGCGGAACTGGCGTGTGCTGTAAGTGACTCAACTCTTTTCCCTTTATAACATGACAGACTGACTTGGTGTTCTCTTAGACAGCGGTAACTGCGACACAGAACAAGGTGGTAAGAGTTTGGACGGCTCATGTGGCCCGAACTTTGCTGCAAACAAGACTTGTACTGGAACGCAATCTGGTGCTTGCTGTAGCAAGAACGGTTACTGTGGCGATGACAGTGCCTACTGTAAGTTGGCTTGATATTTTTATAGCTTTATTGAGATGTTACTAATTGTTCTCCAAGGCCCAAAGGAAAAGAGCTTTTCTGGGGCAAGCTCTTCTTGAGATATACATAGCTTGTAATGCATCTACGCAACTACTACTCTTCTCAGTTTGCGAGTTGCTGCTCGATTATCTTCTTCCAATTCAGCTTTGCCTCTGAAGCATGCGTTCTGAACCATTCAATGCCATTTGCAACTCCGCTTGAGCCGATATCCCAAACTCCACTCTCAATCAACAATGTCCAGCTTTGCAAGACCTCTGCAAGACGGGGACCCCGTCCTTGGTCCCAAGGACACAGAGTGTTGAACTCAATAATGCTGGATAACCCAGATGGGTGAATAAGGCGCACGGTATCCGCATGGTGGTTCCATAAGCAGTCTGTATATAGACCAGCTCTCCGAGCAACAGTAAATTTGCCAGCGCCATAATCCTTTTCAAATGAGCTTATTTCCCAGTTAGTACTGCTACTAGAGATAGTTTCAGGAACTGCCACCTCTGAAGGAAACAGCAGGCTCGAAATTTCATCTTTCGTGAATGACTTTGAACTCTGACGATATGAGTCAGGTGCTTCAGCACCATAGATTTGCAGGAATGTCTCTACAGTAAAGGTAGATAGACCTGGCGCAATATACTTGAAACTGGGCCTTGCCGCTTGCGACAGCCAGCTTTTCGCAAATTTTCCGATACGAAACTTTTCCAGAGCCACAGGGTCCAAGGGAGCCAGCCTTTCATGGCTATGGGCCTCGGAAGTCTGCGGCAGGCGACTCTCAATAGCAGATAAAAGTCTGCCCCAAGCAGCTAGGGCATCGTCCAGGTCACCTTGCCTCCACCAGCGCACGGAAATTTGCCGCTCTCGGCTATCAAAAAAATACTTGCCTGTTTCCCAGTTTTTCAACAACATCTTGTAGAAATCTTCCAGCGGGACAGTCTGTTCTTGTCCGGGAAAGTCATGTGGTGAGTTTCTCCAGATTACGGTCGCAGTAGAGATGTTGAGATAAACCCCCCCATCCATGGGAGAATCGGCGTTATTTTGACCGTACAATAGAATATAGTCGGGGTGGAACTCGGACGTCTCATCCCAGAAATACGAGGGGTCTGGCTGGTAGAGCACTGGGGTGAATAAGCCGGTTGGCCAGCCGCTGGACGGCACAGGCGTCGACTCCAGGAGAGAGAGAAACCGATACAAGGGATGCTGTTGCAACTCATCACCCATCCCAGCAACTTGACGAAAACGATCAAGCAGGTTTCTTTCCGTGAAAATTGTGGCATCATGTTGAATTGCCCTGTGCACCAAGTCATTATGCAGCTGTGCTGCACGTTCCGGCGAGAAGGTGGCCATGGCAAGATTGGCAGTGATTGCCCTGACTGACGCAACGTTGCTAATGGCAGACGAGCAGAGATGGGAAAGAAGCCTGAAAGCAAAATACTTTGAGCATGAAGGAAAACTGGACTTGACAACGCCCCCCGAGTGTATCGAGCAAGCGATGGGCGGAGGGTGTTGGTTAGTTTTGCATGTCACCACTTTAAACGGTTAAATGCATACAGAGACCATGCCTACACACCTATTCAATTTCACAGTGTCCTTGGAAACACGGCGAAAGAACGGGATTCTTAATTTGGATTTCTTCCACCATAAAGGCACACACTTCTATGTAAATAGCGATATCTGGCGTCAGACATCCCGCATATTAGCGTATACTCTGACACTCACGCTGACCCTGACCCGGAAGACGGGAGTTTAGTCTAAATTCCTGGACAATATTGCCTAGCCGCTGGGGAGTGACGTAACCCCAACCTTACGGCTGTCCTCTAACTTCCCCAGCTCCCAGTTCACATCCGCCAAAAACGTCTCACAATTGAATGCCGTGAGACAGCCGTTCCAATACGGATCATAGAATCGATTCTTGGGCTGGCCATCAGTGTCGCGCTCTGAATCCCGTTTCCGTTTCTTGCCGCCATGCTCCTGATGCAAAGTATCACGCATGTCCTTTCCCAATTGTGTTTTTTCACACAGGCTGGGCCCGTGTTGAAATGAACTTGGTGTGGATGAGCCGTTTACCGTCAAGGGCCCGATGTCGTGGATAAAATGGATCGTATCACTATCGCGTTCACCTGGTGTAGGTCGTGCTCGCTTTGAAGGGTCTCCCGGCATATCCTGAGGTGTATCGTTGCCTCCACTGGTCAGGCCGGGCAGAGTCGGCGTACGTAAACTAGATTCGGATGGCGAGATGACCCCAGAAGTGGAAGCCCCCGATCTTGACACCACATCAGAAGCAAAACCTTCCGACATGGGCATCTTCGCAGCCATATTCTCAATACAACACATCTCGTAGTGGTGGCGCAAGGCCTTGCGATCAACAATCGGAGATAATTGGGCAATACTGTCATGATAGTCTAAGATAACATCGTATGGCATAAAGACACGCACTCGTAGCGTTTCGGGATGGATAGAGAATAATCTCGCGTTGAAGAGCTCATGTAGATGGCTGAGTAATAGCAGACCATTTTCAGCTGACCACGTACAGTTCCAAGCCTCTCGCAACCATTGTGGGCTATACGAGCTATTGCCAATGGAACTCGGGACAGGATAAACGTGATAATGCTGCTGAGGGACGATATGGCAAGCTTGCACAGCCGGACCGACATTTGGATTCATGTACCATGACTTGCCTTTACCCGTCACTGCGCACTTTCTACTAGCCGCGAGGCAAGAAGTGCGGAACGCCGCCATGGTCTGGCGAGCTTGCTCAAGGGGGATATCAAAATAAGGCGGAGCAACCATGGTGGTAACGTCGTCGGCATGATCCGACCCATTAATAGATTGTGAGTCCTTGGCTGGCGACACTGAGCCGGAAGCGGAGCGCTTCGGCGGGCTTTGGGAGCCGCCTCGAGTCGGGCGCATGGTTTTTCGGTATGGCAACCGAGCAAATCGAGGGTCAATAGATGCCTTATTCGGAGGTATATATCGTTCGTCTCGACGACGGGAAGGGTAAAGGATATGCTTGGCACATCCAGCTAGATTTGTTGGTCTGTATTAGCCATGCGACTTACGCCTAAAGAGAAATAGGGGTGACACCGTACACCGTAAATGCGCAGCAAGGGGTTCTGTATGACCAATCTCGCACGCCATGTGACGTACAACATGTAGCCGAAGTATATGTGGCCGTTCATCGCCTGATAGGGGATCACTAGCTGGTGTAAGAACGAGTTCGTCGAGGCATGAGCCCGAGATCAGTCGGGGGGAGGAAACGGCTAGAAACGAAGCATCAGCAAGCGGCTGCAGGTTGCCCCCGACAGAACTTTCGTATCCGAATGCTATATTTGTCCAAATATTGTCGCTGCTGTGTTCTGTCCTAGAACTGATCGGAATATCGAAACAAAGGCGCAGGTCGTTAACGATATCGCGATAAGTTATACTGCTGCTGCCCGGTGGATGGAACAGACCTGCGAATCGGTCGCCATCAGCGCCGCAAAGAATGTGAATGTTCCATCCAAGGACGCGAAACTCGGGCGATATTGCGGCGCTTGACATGCTGTCGAGCTGCGCGACTGCACCTGATTGTCATGATGCTTTTATTTAACTGTTTAAGTCGACATCATTGCCGTCCTCAGTAATCAATCGTTGGGTTTTGCCATCCTTGTGTTGCCAAGAGCCGTTGCCGAAGCAATGGTTCCTTATCTGCCCCGCTCTTGGGCAGCGCCTAGGCTCGCGGGACCCCGCCTTTGTTTGTGCTTAGTCAGTTCTTCAGGTCTTCGCTTCGGCTGGGCTGCCTCAAAGTCGAGGTCAAATCAGAGCCTACAATTGATTCCTTTCCTCTCCTCACTCATCCCAACCAGTGTCCCAAGTGCGCTGGTGATAAGCCGCTGACACATGAAGAACGGACATTCGAGTACTGTCGGTCCACCAAAAGAAATGACCACTTTAATGTCCAACAACTCGAAGCAAGAGAGCGGACCGAACAGCGTGGAGAGCTTATCTTGTGCCACGAGTGCAAGGATATGAAGCTCTATACTGTAGATGACTTCCAGAACCATGTCCAGTCGGTTCACGAAATCAAACTTCGGACGGCAGATAAAACCCAGCACCGGCGGGCTCAAAAGAGTAAGCTTAAGCAATCTAGACAGTCTTGGAAAGTTAACATGGCGAGAGGCCTTGTCCGAATTAGTCTAGGGCGTATAAGCATCTGTCGATTGAGACTGGCTTAAGCGTCTCTCTCAACATTGAGACACTAAGGATCGGGCTGGGATATATAGTATATTAGGCAAGGCGTTGTTACAAATGCATGAAACATGTGTCATATCATGAGGGAGCACATTGCTTCTTTCTTACTACATCCAAGATATAACCCTTGTCCTTGTCGAGTGATTACTTCTGTTACGCCGCCCCTCTCCACCGCTTTTACCCTAGCTCAACGGATCGAGGGTTTACGCGCGACAGGGCGAGATCCTTAGTACCTACACCTCGGCCACGCGATTCGCGCGATGACCCCCCCAGATTACGAGATCGACCCCGAGGGAGATGTCATATTAGTTCTTGAGAGTCCTAACGCGCCTTTTGCGGTCTGGGATACAAGCAAGGACACTATATCAGCCCCTGAACCATTGGCCAAACCGAGCCGTACGGCAAAGAAGAAGAAGAAGAAGGCAAAGAACAATACAATCGCATTTAGGTTACTCGATCCCGAGCGTGTTATCGAAGAGGATTCCAGCTGGTCATACCCCGAACCCGTGCCCGTCTTTGAACCCGAGCCTGAGCGTGCTCTAACAGACGAGCTTCCTCTCACCCTCCCGGACGCCCTCCCGGAAGGCGAGCATCATTCTACCGATGCACCTGCTACCCGCGATATTGATACACCTACGGAGCTCATTCCAACAAAACAGGGCAAGGTACATATCCAACTGTCCTCAAAGCACCTGACTCTAGCTTCTCCGGTATTTAAAAAAATGCTTCAAGGGCCTTGGAAAGCTGTCTCGTCCGGTACACTCCAGACCATAGACGCGTCCGAGTGGGATGCCGAGGCATTGTTGATCTTGATGAACATTCTTCATAGCCGCGTGCGAAGTGTGCCTAGGACTATCAGCCTTGAGATGCTTGCCAAGATCGCTGTCCTTGTCGACTATTACGAGTGTTATGAAGCTGTTGAAATGTTTGTGGATTTTTGGATACAAAGTCTGAGTCGTAACCTTCCGAAAGAATACGATAGAGATCTTGTCTTATGGCTTGCCATTTGCTGGGTATTTTCTAAGGAGAACCTCTTCAAGGCCGTGACAAAAGTTGCCGTTATGGAGAGTACGGGACCACTTCGAACCCTAAATCTCCCGATTCCGCAGCGTATTGTCGGTAAGTCGTGGGCGAAAAACCAAGTAGAACAGAGCTAACTGGGTTCGTAGTAGTCATGGATCAACAGCGGCAAGAGACAGTGGAAAAGATCATTTCTGGCCTTCACGAGCTTCTTCTACACTTCTACGCACGAACAGAGTGCTCATTCGCATTCTCATCAATTTTATCAGGCGCGCTGGCTAGGCAAATGCATGCGAATCAATTCCTCCACCCCAAGCCCGCTAGACCTTTCCCAGGGTGCAGTATCGCGGGGGCAACAGCAGTTGTACGCGGGTTTACCTCGCCGACATGGATGTCTTCTGGTTCTTATCGTGAACACACATGCACACTTGCTACTTTTATGGGTCCCACTGTAAATAGTTTTGCAGATGCCATCGTTGGGCTGAAGTTGAAGACTTTCCAACCTTCACTAGTGCGGGATAGTAGAAGAGTCGATGTTAAAGCCTCCGGCTAGGCATGACAGGAAGACGCCGGCGGAGGGCGGATATACTGTCTGTAACAGCCTAGATCTCATCCCATTCCAAATCCTGCCTCTCCTTATTCTTTCCGGTATTGGGCTTGTTAGACGCTTGTCTGCCCTACTTGTCCCTACTCGAATCCAATGCCCCCGGTGCCGGGACCACGGTTGCCCGAGCACGTAGTACCTTCCATGCTTCCCAGCAGGTCTCGTATTGCCCCCGCAGCTAGGGAACTCGAACACAATTTGTACCTCCAGACCGATCTTCTTGCACCCTCCAAGCTGCACCTTATCAGCCCTAGATCACAGGACTGCTTGCCACTCTCGGCCACAGCGGATATGACCGCTTCGAGAAGCAGGCTCGTTGTTGCAGCATACGCTAAGGCGCGAGTCCCGACCTTCCTTTTCAGGACTCACACCAGGGTGCCTGGGCTCGTGGGTATTTAAAGGTGTTGCTGCCGCGTTTGCGGCCATTCGTTACTGGTTGAATCAACATGAAGCTGAGCTCAGTTCAAGCCTACTTCGGCAAGCCGACTCCAAAAAGGCCGAAAACCTGTCGGTTAGTCAATGTTGTGGCAGTGCGAGCGCACATTGACGACGGTTCGGAGGAGTGGGAATACACTTTGGCAGCGAGGCCGCGGCTGCTCGGTTAGGGAGACGCAAGCGAACGAGATGAGATAGACGGAGGCTATCTACTCTGCTATGATGCTAACATAGCTGTCGACATTCGGGCAAATGCCGGTTGGCTGCCAATTACTGTGCGATGAAACGACGAACTTTTTGGAAAGAACCGTGATAATGGACATGATGGATGGTTACGTAGCGAGTCATCAGGACATAGATGTCCGACACCATGCTCGAATTAACCTGGCCCCAGCTTCTTGGGTTGCCGGTTGGATGAAGGAGGGGGAGGGCTGTGTGGCAACTTAGGCTGACGCGGGCGACCGAAGTAAAACTTGATGCAAAGCTCGCTGCAAAGTCTGCAAACACCTTAGTGTTATCTTCGTCCTCCTTGCCATATGCATGGTGGACAATGGCCAGTCCAACATTGGTCTCCTGGTTCCTGGGTTGTACTTGCAGTCCCTGCATGTTGTTTGCGGTACCAAGGCGCATTGGCAGCAGAACAAAACGTCTTGCTCGGGGATCCAGCCATCCTTTGGTTATTGATGTGCCGAAGCGGCGTCGCTCCACAGCCGCGGTAACTTGGTTTGCTGGTACGCGCACGCATTTCAACGCTCTTTGGCCCGAGTAGACGAAGGAGAGGGAGGGGTGCGCGGCAACTTAGGCGGACGCTGGAGGAGGGGATCCTGATGGCTGACCGATGTGAAACTAGACGCAAAGCTTGCTGCAAAGTCTGTTGCGACATCAACGTCGTCCGCATCATCCTTGCTGTTGATTTGCCCTGGAATGGCTAGTCCGACATAGGTTTCCTGGGTCTCCTGGGTCTCATGGTCGTCGTCTTCTGGCTCGGCAAACATCCGACAATCATAGAAGTCGAGAGGACTCGAACCTCCAGCTTGCTGTTCCTCGACTGTTCTTACAAGGTCATCGTCAGTGGCTGCAGCTGCTGCATGTTGCCTACGCGATCTCGCATTGGCGTCCTTGATGAATCGGTCGCGCCAATCTTTCGCGAACAGCCGCAGATTCCTGAAGGCTCCAGTGCCCTCCAGCCAGACATCATCGTCACCTGTTAAAGCGTAGGCTTTGAGTTGCGTAGTGTGATGTTCCGGTCGCTTTCCAGATTCAGCAGGAGCAGTCAGATGATGTGCATATAGTTTGAGGTACCCATCAAGCAAGGTTGAAGTAAATGCATAGGCATTGCCGTCATAGATAGGCTCATCCACGAGGTAATTCTGCAACGCGTGCATTATAAGAGCCCCATGTGCGCCGTCTAAAACCGCCTGTCCTACCGCTACTTCTATCGTCCCACCAGGGCCTTTGGCTTCTAGGAAAAAGTTAGGCGCAATAGGAATCCCTGCCTTTTTTGACGGAATTATTATCCTATTAAGCTCCTCTCGTACTCTTCTGTCCAGATCGCCGGCGCGAGCTCCGTCAAAGAAATCAGGCACTGGATTCACAGTGGTATTATTAGTTAGCGAGTTTAAATTTGTGAACGGAAGATGTCCCTCATTCGGAATAATAGCATTGCCAGTAAGTAGGGGGACCACATTTCGCATAATGGTACCCTCAGACTTGGTCTTGTTTTTGCGCTGAAAGTCTTCAAAGGCTGACTCAGGAATTAGGGATGGTGAAAGCGACCCTCTAGGAACCTTGAGAACCTGTCGGATTTCTTCCCAGTTAGCCGGCTTAGGGGGTCTACGGTCATCGGGAAAGTCGTAAAGCGGAGGGTAGATATCGTGGTCGATAAGATGTTGTTCAAAATTCGCATCATATGCAGAAGAGCGTCGGCTTTTAGAGGAAATAGTCGTTGCCTTGGTTAGCTGTGTCCGCCCGCTGCCTGCAGAGACACGCTTGCTTGTCACCGAAGACGTCGCGGAGGCCATCGTATGCGCGATAGTCACTGCCTCGGGCCACTAGCAGGCTGGTTAGTTGACGACAATTGACGATTAAGCGATACGGGCATACACACCCCTTGAAGATCGCTGAGATCCGGGCCGCCAGTTCTCGCAAAGCGGGCAAGATCAAGGCCTCCCTTCCTTGTGGCCAGGACCAAGTCTTTAATGTATATTTGGTCGACTGTGCGCTTTGCCAGAGAGAGGCTCTCGTTCCGCCGGTTGAGTTCTTGCAAGGCGCGGGGCGTAAGCCAAACCTTGGACAGGTTGTTGTAGAATTCGGGAGGGAAGTTCGAAGGTCTATAGACTGTACCCCTTAATTTCGACTTCTTCGATGGGATTTGATCTTGTGGAGAGTCGTCTGCTCGTTTCTTGCAATTCTGCGGTCTTGAAGGCTCGGGAAACACAACGCTAGAGTTTGCATTAGGGTTTGCATTCGTGGTTGGGACTTGATCGTGTGGAGGGTTGTCGGCTCGTCTCTTTCGATTCTGTTTTCTCGAGCGTCTAGGACACAAACTGCCCGATTTTGGCTTTTTGGATGGAATTCGATCTGACAAAAGGTCTTCTGATCGCGGCCTTTTTCGATTCTCTGGCCGCGCCATGGGCGACTGTTGTGGAGGATTGAACTGTGGAAGATGAGCCAGGATATGAAGCAGGATGTGCTGGCCGAAGGCGCTGGGAAGTGACTCACGCGATAAGCAGGTTGGCCCGACTAACCGCCTGAACCACCCATTACGCGCCGAGATGCTCATTCGAGGGGAGCTGCCAGCCAATGTGGAGCACATGAAACAGCAGGACAAGTATTCCAATGAGCGCAGCTATTCTGCCGATAGCGCGTGGTCGAGCGTGGAGGTGCGCGTCAGGTTGGTCAACTGCAGGAAATCCATTGGTGTTGGGGCATTGGTGTTACCGCTAAATGATTATTAGCGTGGCATTATTGTGGCGTGGCTCGATCTCCCAATCGCATACACCCTATAGCATAGCTTCGTATTTGGAAAGGGTGCCGTCCTTGGAGACAAGGCGAAAGAACGGGATTTTCAATTTGGATTTCTTCTTTCTATGTAAATAGCGATATCTGGTGTCAGGCATCCCGCGCCCCTGCCAGCTGGCGCCACCGCGCGCACGGGCCCCTTTGCACGGCAGAACCCCCTCACCGCCCTGGGCATCCCGCGTCGCTTTCCCCTTTTACTACAACATTGTCCAACAGCTCCGGTATAGGGTATTATTCCCACATGCAACCAAGGGAACATGGACTGCCGATGCTGATGGAGCCTACCTTTTGTTCTCACGCGTTGTGAACACCTTGCAACTTCAGGTCAATAGCCACAAAGTGCCTCCTCTGGACCCGAGCAATGCTGCTGCTCAGTTGACTCCATATTTGCAGACAGGTGAGAACGAAATAGTTGCCATTGTTCCAACAACGTGGTGGAACTACCTCCGCACCATCCTGCCAAAGATGACGACGGCCGGCAGTCGGCCTCTCCCGCTCGTGCTCGAGTCTAATCGGCCTGCAAATTTCTCCACGCGATGAGACCGGGCTCTTGGGCACTGTCACACTTGTACCATATAGGACCATATATGTCTAAGAATGAAACCGAGTGAGCCAGTAGGGCCATGGACCTGGCTGCAGTAGTAATCAAGCCTAGCATCCCAGGAGTAGAGCATAGCCAAAAGTGGTCCATAGCCACAAGTGGATGCATGCTCGAATAGCATCTTGGTACTAGGCTTGCTGAACCAAACTTTTTGTGGGGGAAAGCGCTCGCCCACCACGAAGGCCAATGGTTACGGGGAGCAACTCCTTACTCACGTAGTCTCGGGGTATTATTGGCTTTGCGGGAAAAGCATTAGCTAGAACCTTCCGCAAGTCGAGAGAGTATGTATCGGGGACTCTGGGGAGATGATGAATACAGTACTAGCCACTGACTTTAAGCCCTTGGAGGGAGGGCTTATAGATTGTTGTCGACATCGTAGACTTTGTGCATTGTTGGCACCCGTTGTCAACCGTGCAGGACCTGGGCATGCGATACGCGTCTATTGATATCTATCTACCCACTCCGTGCAGTGGGTACCTGTATTACAGCCAGTTCGTCAAAGTCAAAGAACAGAGGCTTTGCGTTCGCTTTGGCATCATTGCCATATATTATCAAGACATTCGCTGCTTCGGACACCTTTAATGAAAACCGTAGTTGACGACAGGGCTTTGGCATTTTTGCCATGGTTTGCTCCTTGTTGAAGCACCTTGTACAATAATTTTTTTTTGTTTGTCAACTTAAACTCGAAGTTTCCAGGAAAGGAGGGCGGAGAATGCATAGTAGCACAAGATCATATTGATGCTGAGATGACCTTCTTCGGCAAAGTAGGAGAAGTGTTAGTTCACTCTCAACGCTTGAAACACAGCCTGTGCAATATGCCAGTTAGCTCGTGTCTTGGGGTGAAACATCTTGGAATAGGCAACATCAAGATCAAGCACGGTAAAGTCCCCGCCTCCATCAGCAAAGGCGTAAGCATTCGGATTCTCGGCAGTGTTGAAGTCGTTAATGCTGATGGTGCCGTTGGCGATGCCCCTGGAGATGTCACAAACCATTTCAGAGCCCTAGTCCCCATCGAATAATGCCACACTATCGCTGCATGTGTCGCTCTCGTAAAACTGCAACACCCAAGCACCTGGTGCCCTGACTAGCTGTGCCGGCAGGTGAAAGGGTGCATCGGGAACGTCATCGTTCCCCTTGTGGTAGAAGAAAGCCACCGAGTTTTGGGCGTTCCCCTTGAGCGGCTCGGCGACGCCCTTCTCGCAAAAGCGATGTCCGTCATAGATGTAGCTGGTGTTGTCTGGTGAGACCCAGACTACGGCGGGGTAGGTGCGCCAAACGTTGTACTTGCGGATGGCAAAGTTGAGCTGGTTGTTTACTTGATATGACAGCTCGTTGAGCTTGTTGCGGAGCTGTCTTGTGAGGTAATTGCCAGCATACCACCATTCGTGAAACCAGCATTGATCACACGTTTCGTCCTCCACGGCAAAGAATGTCGGGTAACCGGTCCAGTAGACGGTAAAACGCTTTTCCGGGTTAGACCTTTTCACCTTGTCCAGTATGTTGTCCATGACGCTGAATACCAAGTCATTGATTAGCTGGCCCCGATCCAGCTTACTCTTAGCCGAAGCAATGTCCTGTTCACAGTTGTCTCGCGACTTGAACCCCATGATACAATGGGCTACGATGTCGCCGAAGCCGAGATCATTGCCGGTGAACGACACTGTGCCAAGGTCCGACGACGCCGGCTGCCACAAGCCAAGCTGGTCGATTCCCTTATGGTCAAGGAACTGCTGCGCCGTCTCCCCGCTGCAGGCCAGTTGTTGAAAGTTCGGGTTAACTGGAGCGGCCACCCTGAAAATGTCGTCAAGAATTGGCGGGTAGCCGCCTATACCACGCGCGCATTGTTTCAAATTATCATAAGGTAGGCCGGCACCAATGCCGGCCGCGTATGAGTCTCCAAACGCCACCCAGCCAGTCTTGACAGGTGACGGCGATACATTCGGCTGAACCGGGGCGCTGCTATCCATATAGGTGGTAATGGTCGTCCACCATGGATACACCGTTGCCTGCAGATGATCGACGGCGTAGATGATTTCGTTGTACGTGTTACTAATGGCTGGCGTGACGACTTCGACAGAACCAATAGTCACGAGGTGGTTGAGCATCAGATTTCCAGAGTGAAGGATGTTAACAAGACGCTGCTGACAGGTGTTGTTGTTCACGCACGCCTGATTATAGTTCTGGAACCACGAGTAAAGTCCCGCTCCATCGATAAATACCATGCTGGTCCGCTGGATAATAAGGGCCTAGGCCGAATTACAGCTTGTTGTGCTCGAGCCGCACATGTCAAATACTGGATCCCCTACCCAGAGACCGGCTGCAAACGGGGCGGGGGCTTGGGTGCTAGCCGCTCCTTGGTAGTCTATGTTCGTAGAATGTTGATTAGTTTCGTTTTAGCGACAGGCAGAGAGGGGTCTTCTCATGCTGCAGGGATCTCCTTACAGGGTGACTCGGTCTGAATCATGCTCATGTAGATGTTGCTGGCATTCACCAGATTGTACTGGTACAGAGTGCTGTGCTCTGATGCAGTGCCACGGAACCAGTTGGGACCATCGCCCTGAACGAGGATACCTTGGATGCAAGAGGAGTCAGCTTAATCCCAACCATTTTGACCATTAGGGGGTCTCGGCCGATTGCAAAACCATACCACGGCCCATGTAAACATCGATTTGATTGGCATCGTTAGTGGCAGGGGAGTCAATGTCATGATCTGGTTTGAAATCAGCATCAAGACCAGAGCAAGTTTGATAGGCAACAGTTTTCACCAGCGACCCATGCCCATATATTCTCAAAGTAGCTTCACCGTTCCAGCGTCAGCGTCTTGCCGCACATTCGAGTGTTTGGGAATAACCATACCCATTAGATGAAGGATTCATGAGCAACATCATGGTGCCTGCCTTGCATTGAGGGTTCATGGAGCCAGTCAGCTTGGGACAATTTGCCACCTGGAGATCGGTGCCTTTGGCACCCCCTACGCGAAAATGACAATCTACGCAGGTGGTTTAGTAGTTTAGCGAGAAAGCTCCAAGGAAAATCAAGGATGGATGCAACTGACCCCAAAGAGCAACAGAACCCTGCGATGCTGCTTGGATGTTCCACTCTACGAGAACTAAGCCTGGAAGTGCCCCCCTTAACGTAAACAGCAGATTTTGCATCTCTATGATTCCATTCATCTCCCCTTGACCTACAGTGACCATTAGAGATGGGTTTTTCTCATCTGCAAATTGCGTGCCGTAAGCAACTAGCTGAGACCACGACTCTCCGAAGACACGAGAGTTGCTGGGTATCTGTTCCTTGTTAGACGCAAGGCACCAGCGTAACGCGGCCACATCAGACATACTAGAAGCGGTTTCCCAATCATGTACGAGCCGGCTGTGCGGTCCTGTTAGCTGCCCATCTTCCAAAGCATTGGTGTCTAGTCGCACTGCGTACCAGGAAGATACAGGACGTAATCCTTGGTGGCGCAGTAGTTGAGAAGAGCCTGCAAGAAGACGGTATCGTCAGTAACGCCATCGCCTTAAGCGAAACTTCTTGTCAGCTGGTTGTAAACCCTGTTGTTTGACGAAACAAGCTGCGTACATACCGCGGACCACTATTTTGGCGTTGTAGACTGTATACGTAGTGTAGTTTGCATAGTATGGCTTTCTGTGACTGTCGCATCAGCGTGGCCGGATAACAGTTTAAAATCGAATTCAGAGACCCACAGTCAACGGAAATATGTACCCCTATTCTTAGAGTCGGTTAAGAGTGCCGGTCGAGTGACGTTCCAGGCAAAGAACCCGTTATTGACTGTTCCCGCGTACGCCTGATCTCCAAGCTGCAGATAGCCAACCGTCCAGGCGGATACATCTTGAGATAGATAAGTGTTATCCGGAAAATAAATGAAGTATTGGCAGTTCGAGAAGACGATGTTATTGAGAGTCAATACCGTTGTTCCCTTCTTAGATGAACTAGACGCAAAGTGGTAGGTTCGGATAGCTTGACTACATGATATAATCTCGCAATCAACCAACATGACAGAACTAACTGGGGAAGTGGGATTAGACCCCGGGGCCGTCAGATCTATTGCAACATCACACAGCGTAAGACGGAGGTGTGACCAGGACTGAGATGCGTTGTCAAAAAGTTAGCAGTTGCTACTACGATGAATAAACTGAGAAAAGCAGGTGTTCCGGTGGATGTATGGGACCAGCTCACCCAAGCCCAGTCCCAGATCAGGCCAATGCATTTCTTGGAGCCGACTATTTCAAGACCAGCAACCGAGTATTGCTGGTTGCCGCCGAGAAACCCATACTCGCCTCCAGAAATACCGATATCACTGATCCAGCCGCCGCTACCGTTCTCGGCGACTGTTTACGGCAAAACAGCTTGTTAGTTGGCATCATCTTGGGGCAAAACCCATGCGGGGATGAGGGGCTGAACTTGCAAATTCCAATCTGGGTAGTGGACGAGTCATTGCTCATCATGATGATCACGCTGTCGATACTGGCTGCCTGAGCAACTTGCCAATGGAATGCCTTGACGCTGCCAACTGTAGCCAACCGCATGTCAATGATGATATTCCGCACTTGGCGGTAGAAGTTTGCCTGGGGGGCCTCATTAGTAACGCTAATCTCAGCAGGAGAGATAGGCACATCATTTAGTCCTACCGTGTTGATATACCACTCTGATGTGCCGTCAGAGAGGTACACATCTGAGCTGATGAGCCCGTTTCCAGTGAAGCTCGTCGCGGCCTGCAGAATCGGCACAACGCCGCCGACATCACCAACAAGTTGCGTGTTGTAGTATAAGATAATGCTGCTGCTTATGCGATAGACACGGTCTGATAAGAGAAGCAGGTTAGCAAAAAAGTAATAAATGGAGCAGTACTAGATTTATGTAATGCTCACTGCCGGGAAGATATACCACCGCCCCGTTAATGGTGGAGCCGGGACAACCAGCGCCACACCGATTGCCGTCGCTAATGGCCAATTGGATGGCGGCCGTATCGTCATGGACTCCATCGCCGACGGCCCCGTAGTCCAAGACGTTGCGCCACACCTTAAAGGCGAAGTTAGATACATAGTATACGACTAGGTACTCCAAAGTTCTCAAGACAAAGGACAGACGAGCCCGGAGTGGGTTCTACCTTGTAAGAGGAGTCCCCGCCGAACGGCTGAGACGACTGGCTATGGTCAAGTTGCCCAAGCCACCAACCTCCAGTGGCTGCAGCTTGCATCGCTTCATCCGATGTTGAATTTTCCATCACACTGCGCGTCTTGAGCTTGGACCTGGACTGTATGTGTGCTTTTATGTCATCGTGAAGCTTTTCAAGGGTACCGTTATTGTGCATATCCTGCGCATCAACATCTCCAACCAATTTAATAGCGTCAAGCACTTCTTGAGAGAAAGTAGGCGGCACCATGGCGTCTTTACGCTTCTTTTGGATATGGCCTTGCTTCTTAAGCTCGTAGTTGTTTGTTCGGGGGTTCTCAACATTCCATTTGTTGTACGCAGCCTGGTTCGCGTGGGCAGCTTTGACAAGCGCTCTGGCCTGGCTCAGCTCTTGCTTGGTTACATTCCCAAGAAGAATAGGATCGCCGCTCAGGCGCCCTGAGCTTAGGGTTACTGTGTGATTGGTCTGTTTCTAGCTAGCTATAAATGCATCGTGAACGAGTTGAATTTCCGCTGCCGTTGGTTGGTGGAAGCGGCTATTCATTCCTGATAGATGTTCCGGTTTGGCACCTTGAGCTTCCCCCTCGGAGAAGCATAGCGCCAGAGCTAAGTAAAAAATGAGCCTCCTCAGAATGTGAGCCATGATGAACACTATGACTCAGTGCGGTGCCAGATACTTGGTGACAACGATGTAATGCCTACGGTTGTGAATATATGCTATTATTCGCCTTATACAACTTTGGGGGTACTTACTGTAAGCACTACCCTGGTCCTCCCTCCAGTCTAACAACAACTATTTGCACTTATTAACCAGGCTTAGGGTTAGGCTGGAGTCGAATTCCTCGCAGGTGAGATTCTGTTGGTTCTGGGGTAACATGCCGCTTCTTTAATTTCAGGATGCAAACTAAATCAGGGGATAGAAGGCGGGGCAGGGTGCCTGGTTAATAGCGCACCAGTGCTTGGTAAGAATTTACCAGCGCATGCTACACAAAAAGCCCTGTTTTATTAAGTGTAACTTGCAGAAATTAGGTGCATTTCATGGTGAACAACCACCAGAACCATGCGCCACACTCCCCTCCGCTGACCTATTACAAAGAAACTAGGGTTCCCCTGCATGGAAATCATAGGGCTTTCTCGGAAGTACGGCACAGAATTGTTGTGATTTGTGATATGTGCCTCGGTCTCACGCGGGGCGGTCCGTGGCCCGCGTACATTGATGTTAGCTACATCAAGGTGTTGGTCACACGAGAGGATCACAATGTTACCATAGAGCCCAAGGCACTAAGGCACGAAACAATACGGGGTACGAGGTAGATGCCACGTCGCTTCTGTGAAAACATTTCTCGCAACCATTTCCTGAAAAGTACTGGCATGCATTACTACAATAGCAAATGTATCAATATCATCAGTCCTCTTGCGGTGCATAGAATCCAAAAGGAGAAACCCGCTAGCTATGATTTCTCTTTCAATCCATCATCCAGCGCATACTCGACATAAAACTCTTTTATTCCTAGAAACAATCTCCCTATCCAATAAGATTGCCATTGCACAACATGACAGATGGCAAACTCGCTCCAACGCTCAAAGTCTCTAACCCACTGTGGCTCATTCATCCAGTAAAACCAACGGAAAAAGTAGCAGGCACCATGACTTTCCCAGTAGTCATTCTTATAGAATATCATACGCAGCTGAATCCACAGGACCTTATGAATAAGCCATTCCTGAACTGAAGGAAACAAACTAGTAGCCGCATAAAACAGCCGTAACCACAGAGGCGTAGTGCAAAGTGAGAAGAAGGCCTTCGCATCCTGCTCAACACTAGCAATAGTGTGATAGAGCTCACGAGATTGTCTTGATCCGATTATCTCTACAGTTGACGGGATTGCCCCTTCTTGATTACCGCCAAACGACATCCAATGGTTAGGAAGCTGTGGGCCCCAGAGTACAGGCTGTCTTGCGATCATGCTCCCGATATGCCAGCAGCCTGACAGTGTCTGAATGCTAATACAAGCCTCTGCCGTGTGATGAGTCTGGGGGACATCATACCAGCGGCTGCCTAGAGGAACCTCGATAAAGAGGTTTGGCGCTGCGCGATGGAAGTCAAAGACGATGACGTCACGCTTTGAAAGGACGTAGTTGGCCTTTGGACGCTTCACATAATATCGCGACAGTGTGAAGTAGGTTTGGGATGAGGTGTCTGTTCGGCGGCGACAAGGTCCAAATAGAGCATGATGAACAAGATGCAATCGGCCAAGCTGGCTAGCCAAAAAGCCTGCAGCAGCGATGCAGAGAGCGTAAGTAATCATAACAGCAATGTGTAGGCAATTGTAGCGTCGCGTAATTTGGCAAATAACGTGACTAAATATACAAGAAACGAAATTGAGTGCTCAACGAAACAGGACGTGGAGAAGCGGGGTCTTTAAATAATCCCACATCCATGTTTACTTAGGTACCTACCAAGGTGCCAGGTAGGTACCTAGGGTAGGGTACTTAGGTGCCTAGGTATGTACCCACGTACATAAGTTCGCCCAGGCGACATGGCGCAGTTTGTGAGCAACTAAAAATGTAGCTTTTTAAATCCCCTTGATGCCGCTAAGGCTCCAACGAGGTCGCGGGCCCCACAGCCCACCCCGCGGCAGCTGGTGACCTCCGGTGGGGTACTCCTTTAGCCACACCCCACTATGTGTTTTCCACACAAATGCATGGGCACCCTCCTTTCAAAATAAACAACATCATGTTCTCTATTAAGCGGCGCGGGCGCTAATTCGCTTAAAAACGCGATTTCCAGTGTTTTCGTTTAAATGTTCACTTTCTCACGGCCTGACCTTATAGGAGGTGCATATAGGGTGGAGGGTTAAGCGGGCGGTGTAGTAAAATCGTCGTTCCTCGTGAGGTGGCGTAGGCGGGCGCGGGTTAGGGTTATTGTAACAGAACAGTGTTACTGGAAGCATCAATAGCTAGCTAATAGAATCATGTTGTCAACATTGACTAGCAAGTTAGAGCAGCCGAGTCATATTCTAGGGGGTTTCAGTCAGCGAATGACGCCACAGTCAAATCATACCGAAATGAATGTACTGAGAACTTCCGAGTTCCCGTGCAGGTAGTCATACGATGGAGTCGACCGGAGAGAGCTGCTAGCTGCACAGAGTTCCAGTTCCGGGGTGAACGGGTATCTAGGGCCGGAACATTCATTTCTTGTTACTGCCGTCCATCTGAAAAAATTATACCCATCAGGACTGTTGTCAGCAAGTCTGGCTAGCTCTAGTTTACCAAGACTTTGTTTCAATGTCACCGGCCGCCGAAAACGGGCACGCGCTTCTTGCACAGCGTCTCATGCGCATTCATAGCTATCAAGCTGGAAGTCACTTTCAGGATGGACGCAACCCAAGTGGGACCGCTGCACGCCTTTTACGTTGGATATCGACTTCATTACTGCTAGACTGAAAGGACGTCGAGGAAGAACCCGAAGCATAGTTGTGGTCGGACGCCGTTATTCTACGAGACCACAGGCGGACACGAAGCGACTGTCAAAGTCTTGCGGGACCGACGGGAGTCGAATCCGTTCTCAGAGGATACTTTGTTATTATAACTTATTTCCGCATGGATTGATGAGGATAAGACAGGGGATTGGTGCGACAGCCCCCTTGAGGCACGGTGAGCTTGTTTTCGGTGAGAAAGCGCAAGCCCCGGCGCTGAAGGTGAGAAGTTGACAAGAAGAACGATGAAAGTAGCTCATGTTGATATATCTCAGCCAGCCACGCTCTCTGTCGTCCCAAGGGAAACACTCAAGAGGCTACCCACGTAAACTATGAGCTGCATGGATCACTAAGCTAGGCCGAAGTGGTCCACACCATATTTCATTGCCTTACTACTCATTTTCACCAAGCATGGCCTGCTTTATGAACGTTCTTGTGAAATTACTGCCTGCTATATATTCTTAATTGTTACTATACAGTCACAACCGTTGTACTGTTGCCTTCGGGCGCGGAGGTGAGACACGAGTGGCACGCAGCCATATTCATCTCACTTCTTGACTAAGCGGCTCGCAATATCCCGAACGATATATACCTGGCCGAATAGATCCACCTGTTCGCAAAACATGGTCAAGATATCAGCCCACCGCTTAGCTAACTGCCTTGCACACCCCGGCGTACTCTGCCTTTGCTTTCGAAGACGCTCTAGGGCCTCGTTCAGACAGACGCGCTCAAACGAAGCCATCTCCAACAACGCCGCTTTTCTTTCATCAACATGGTTGTGGCAGTCAAACTCGGCAAAGTTGATTGAATTTAAATTTGCCTCGTCTCGATCCCGTTCGACGGACCCCAGATCGTTATACATGCGGCACATGGTTGACAGGTGACGACACACCGCGGCAGCAAAATACTTTTCTTGAACAGTGGCAAAGCAGTCCGCATCATTGCCCCCGAGAGCTAGAGAGTCACGGATGAGGTAACTCACTACGTAGAATGAGAAGGGGCAGGCGGAATGGTTCGCACCCGTCGTGCGCACCCAGTCGAAGAAGGGACTGGCAGATATCGTGGCCTGTTTGTTGCCGTTCAGCCGCTCCACGATGCGGGCGTTGTCCTCAGCTTGCTGGACATGGGCCAGAAGGTACGTCTGCAGCTCGCGCTTAAGAGTCTCCCGATCCCAGTGGCTGGTTAGCTGGATAGAAGGATTTTCAAGAATTTGCGCCGCAAACTTTGACAATGGGCCCACGATGTCATTGTAGTGTGAGTCGTAAGCCTCTGGGCAACCATGATGGTTACTACCTCTCATGCCATCATCTCCATCTACCTCGCTGAATTGGTAAACTCCCTTGCCACCTTTGACCATGTGTCCGCCAGTAGACTCCTCTCCAGCGGAGAAAATACCATGAATGAGCTGGCGGAGCTCGGAAAAGCGGCCGGCAAACGCTGGTCCGGCCGCGGCCTCCATGAACTCGTCCACCTGCATCGTCAGAATTGTAACGTTCATCATCTGGTACAAGAACCGAGTAGAGGCATAGGTTCGAGCACGGTTATTAGGACTCGTCCAGAATAATGGGATCAGGTTAAAGTACTTGTCGTCTTCGACACCATCGCGTGGGAACACGGCTAGCCTGCGTGCTCGTATCAGGGGCAGGAAAAGCGAGGCTTCAATGGCTGAGCAGCGGAGCTCCCATTCAGGGAGCGAGTTGAAGAGCGGCGTCTGATGAAATAATTTGACATATTGGTCCAAATGCTTCGATGATGTCATGTGCTGGAAGCTGGATCCGACCGAGGTGCCGACTGCGGAGCTAGCTGCCTTTCGTGCTGCAAGTATATACGACTCTGTCAGAAGAGGGGATGCGTAGGTAACTTTCTCGATCCATACGTAGTTGGGTACGACACTGGCGGATTCAAGAAAAGAGACGCCGCGAGTAATGGCACAGGCCAGAGGGCCTCCGAGGTCGTCGAATAGACAAAGGCGCCTCGCTTCGCAGAGGATCAGAACTCCGTAGGCCGTCTCCTCAATTGATTGGTTCCAAGAGCCGTCATCTTTTTGGTCAAAGAGGGCTCGCAAGCACGCCTGAAAGAGAGTGATGGCAATCTTGGACCGTAAATCTTTGTCAAAGATGTCCGGGAGCTTGGTCTGTTCCAGTGAAGACACCAAATTTACCAGAGAGCCGACCAAGAGAAAGGATGGATAAAGGTAGCTGGTATTCTTAGCTATGCCGTCAGCACACAAACATATGCATCCGTCTCAAAGTAGACTACTACGTACCCATTTGTCCTTGATTTTTCCATCCGTTGTCCACCAATAGTCACACAGAAACGTGGTAACCTTTAAGATCTGCGTTGCGAAGGAGGAAACGTCTGGTTGGTGTAGAAGGGCCAGTAAGACGTTACAGTTGCATGTGAAGCTGGGATCACGCTCACCCTGGTAGGTGCGGAAGTGGCCGTCTGCCTCAAATACTTGGATCAATCTCCCAGGCGACGCCGTCTGCCCTAGCTTTACCAGGGTCGTGATAGCCTTTGCCGTGTCATCGGCGTCGGCCGCGAAGGAAGGAGCTGTATCTGGAATAAGCACATTCCGCAGGCGAACGATTTTCTCTCCCGAACGTACCAAAGCCAAGAATACCGTTATCCTTATCAAACGAGCAACGGAGGATTGCTACCATTTTGTCTAGCTCAGCCGATGCCAAATCATATTTGGAGAATCCAGCCCCCAACAAAGTCGATAATACCTACAGCCAGTCAGCCAGCTGGACCCAGGGGCACGATTTGTTCTTTTCCTACCCACCCAGGAATATTCAAAGTGCGTCGACGGAAACGCACTCGGAACGCCTCCCCCGCCTTGCCCGGAAGCGGCCTTGACCACATGTCTGAGATACGCCTCGGACTCTTCGTCCCACTGTGAAGCATGCATCAAATATGCGGCTGTCGAGGAAGGAGAGCCCATCATGGAGCCATTCACCGCGTGATGGGATACTCTGTCAAAATCGATCTTGCCCACAAATGCCTCGAGTGAGTGAAGCGTTGTCGTCTGTCGCGTGCCATAGAGAAGCTCCGGCCGGAAGAGAGCCATTTTGGCGCCGTGAATATTCATCAGAGCTTCTTTGGCGTCAAAGTCGAAAACAAGTGACGAGTCCTCCTGTGCCAGGAGCTCAAGCATTGCCGGCACGATGACTTCAAAACCGACATGCTCTGTTGTTGTCACGTCCCAACTGGCCAACTGGGACCGTAATGACTCTCTGGCCCTTTCAATTCGATATTGGATGCCTTGGTTATCGTGAGTAAGCTGAAGTGGTGTCGCGGCATGGCGTATCAAGGCCAGCAGTGGAGCTGCTGTGTTCAATATTCCATCGATGTGTGAGGCTCTCCCAGTGTCCCAGCCGCCGTGTTCTGACTGAGTGGCGAGGAGATGCTCGAAGCACTGGGGAAACAACCATTGCCTCTCACCATCGACTGACTTTGTGACCAATGACACCCAAGCGGCATCGTAGGCTGAACAGCTCATTGCCCCGAAGCCATATTGGTCATCGTAGCCTTGCACGCAACTTCGGATCAACAACCTGACCTGGTCGACAAGGTACTTATCCGAGCCCAAGGAACCCATGGCTTCAGAAATTGGTTGCTGTGCGTAGAATGCTCCTTTAATTTTCGAACGAAAAGAGTTCAGGATACGTTTGACGTATCCGCGGCGCGGCCACCTCGAGCTGTCCATTTCCTGTTGATCTTCACCTCGAATCTTACGAGTATTTAAGGCCCGTCATGAATCGTAATTATGAAGGGCATCCATCTACTTGCCACATGTAGTACGGGGTGCCAGCCTCGGGAGGACCATCGCCGACCTCATCCACCTTGTACATTCAGCACATAGGTCCATCTTTGAGACAGTCTCGGCGCCCAATGATTGACAGCTGAGTCCAAGACATTTAATCAAACGTGTCTGACTCCAAGACGTCAACGGTACTTGGGGCCAAGTAACCCATGGCCAATGATCCACCAGTGGACGACCTTTCGCGTTCACAGCCCACCCGTTTATCATGACCTGTGTGAAACAGGCAGATGCCTGCTAATATGCGCACTCGGTCGTCGTGGGGTTTCCTTGCAAGCTTGTGGGTCAGCAAATCTCCTCCATGCAACTCCTAACCAGGACAGGGAACAAAAGTTGAGGCAGGTCCTAAACCAGTAAGAAATGTCTTGCGTACCAAGACTGCCCCAAATGTTCATGACAACTCGGCCTATCATTGCGTGTCTCCATCGGTGACTAAAGAGAGACTGAGCTAGAAACCTGCATCCTACCGCAGACAGCTGGCAATGTTCCGCAGCAAAATTATCAATAGCTAGACACCTTGGGTTTGATGAAACTGTGGATTAGAGTGAATGTAAGCACACCAGAGGATATATACACTCGCCATTTACCAGGCATACGCAATGAAGCAATGGCCAACACATGTTGCTAACTGCCATCAGACGGTCAAGAATCACAAAGCGCTTGTTCTCCCCGCTATACCTATACAGGAGCGTGGAACACAAGACCGATGGCTAGCTTACATGGACTCATTGGCAGCGGTTACGCGACACATATTGTGATAGTCTCAATCACGGCGGCGTTTTTACGATGGGCTTACGCCAAACTCTTTCGCGCACCTGCGAGGAGCGTAATACCACGGGTTGGTAAGGCATCAGGGTTTTGTGGCCTGGGAACAGCTGAGGCAAAACGTGACTTCAAGGTCAATGGCTCTAAAATCATCAACGAAGGCTATCGCAAGGTAACGCAAACCCCCGACAGCGGCGCATAAAATACATACTCATCCATATTCCTTGCAGTACAAGAATGGTGCCTTTCGGATTCAGACGCTGAATGCGGAGCGCATTGTGCTCAGCCCCAGGTATGTCGAAGAAATCAGCAGAAGGGTGCCTGAAGCCAGTCTGAATATTGCCGAGGGGCTGGGAGAGGTGAGTACCATTGACCAGACCACAAGCTTCCTTCAGTTTGCTAAAAAAAAGACGTTGAAAGAGACTTCTTAGTTCTCAGACAAACCTTGATGTCGTCCTTGCGAGCCCCTTACACATCGATGTTTGCAAAGTTCAGTTGACGCAGAACCTCCGTAAATATGCCCAAACAACTACACACCCGAACACCCGAAATCTAACCCCAGGCTGACAGATGCAAAGATAAGCTAATAGCTCCCCTCAACGACGAAGCAGTATTCTGCCTGTCGCAACGTATTCCTGGACCTGTGGAGCTCAATGCCTACCACACAATGGTTCGAATCATATCGGCAACAGCATCTAGGATGCTTGGCGGGCTGCCAATTAGTCGAAACCAAGAATGGCTTGAAACGGCTTCTGCGTATTCCATGGATGTCGTGAGCGTCGCCATGCAGCTGCGACCATATCCAGCCTTTCTGCGTCCCCTCATCACACCGTGGCTTCACGGATCAAAAGTTCTCGACCGCCACTTACGGACGACCAAGACGCTCTTCAGTCCCATATTCGCGCGACGCCTTGGTCTGCTGGCAGAATCTGGAGTCGAGGGCAATCATGAAAAACCAGATGATATGATTCAGTGGATGGTCGATTCAGCTCGTGGAAAGGATAGAGACCCGGACGTATTGGCGCACAACATGCTCTTCATGTCCATGGCTGCCGTGCATACAAGCTCGGCTGCCGCCATCCATGCGCTCTTCGACCTCTGCGCAAACCCCGAGTATATCAAAACTCTTCGAGACGAGGTTCAAGGGGCAATCACGGAACACGGTTGGACGCTGGCAGGCATCAACACAATGAAGAAGCTCGACAGTTTTATGAAGGAGTCGCAACGGCTAAACCAGGCGATATTGAGTAAGTGACTTGTACCCGCGGCCTTGCTCTACACCTGAAATATGACTGAGACATGACAGTGACTTTCAACCGTCGCGTCATAAACAACATTCAACTGTCCGATGTTACTCTCCCCGCTGGATCTTACATCACCATGCCCAGCGACGCCGTAGCACGCGACCCCGAAATATACGACAACCCTGAATTATTTGACGGTTTCCGCTTCTACGACAAGAGAATGTCGTCAAAGGCCGACGCAAATCGCCACCAGTTTGCGACAACCGGGCCCGAAAGTCTTGCATTTGGGTACGGCAAAACGGCGTGTCCCGGTCGCTTCTTCGCCACGGCCCAGATCAAAGTGGTGCTCGCCAACATTCTCCTCAACTACGATGTTTCGTTTCCGCGGGGGCAGACGGTGCGCCCAATGAATCTGAGAAAAGGTGGCCTTGTGCGTCCGGATCCCAAACAGACGCTGGTATTTGTCCCCCTCCATAGTCTGGATGATGGGGGAGAGTTGAATGTCAAGACAGATACATGACCAGCTTGTTATGATTCTAGGTCTGCAAGGGCGCTCTCTTGGACCTTTTGAGCTGTTTGCTATTCGCTAGCCAAAGCCCAAGATTGATAGCGTTTCCCTGTAGATATGTAATGCCTGTAACGATTGCCTCGTACCGCTTCGCGAGCTAGCAAAAAGACTGGCATTGAAACTAGTTGCAGCTTCAATTTGAGGCATAATTGGCTCTCCATAATAGTTGTTTCTACAATTCCATGTAACAAGCTCGACTTCTTTTCACCAGATGGGTAGGACCTAGCCGCTTCTGCCATCCTCTGCACCATGTCTCGTGGCAAGCACAATTGGCTGGTTGTCATATACTTGGCTGGCTTCCAATCGCGCCGGCTTCTTTCTCGACCATTATCAAAATCCTGCTTCTTCCAATATCACACACCGCTCTCTTGAAGCCCGAGCGACATGGTCACGGCCACTCCCATGTCTGCTAGAGAGACACGGCCTAGCACTGTCTCGCGCCTCAGTTGCAACTGCAACTAGACATGATCTACACACCACCCAACACGATCTACGTGCAATCCCCAACGGTGAGATGAATGAGACAAGACGGCGACTTTTGATCAATTTGCGAGCTGAATCAATAGGCGTTTCGCCAACCGACAACATGGCCCTCAGCAGCGACGACGTTGTCTTAACTGAATGCGCCATCAGCCCATCGAGGCGCTGAGAGTCGAGACAGAATCAGAGTCTCAGGCGCTAGCGTTGCGCCACCAAAAGAAGCAAGCCGGGCGTCCTGTCTATATGCGTGGCACTTCTTTCTTCAGGCAGCAATTGCGCCATTTCCATGTGGAATAAGACATCCAGGACCCTACCAACAGTGCTGGCATGTCTTAACACACATGGATAAAGTCGAGGTACAACTGACGTGTCAAATCATTTCCCGCACCTCCTGAACAAACCCGGCGATACAGATTTGGGCCACAGCAGATTCTTTCTGGCGTTGTGGCTTCAGTCACCTCCATGGTTACCCTATGGGCGTTAGTCGGAACTTGTTGCATGTGGTGTGGCAATCTACATTATTCATTAGTAGTTACTGCACATCATAGTTGAACATCGCTTCTGCTTCAGCAAAACAACTTGCCCGTCTTTCCAACATGTCCAGTCAGGAAATGAAAGTTCTCGTTCTGGGATTGCCGCGAACAGGCTCTGCGTCTATAGCCGAGGCTCTGAGGGTTCTCGGCTATCAAAACGTCCATCATGGTCTCGAAAACATCAACAATGCAAACGACTGGCATCTGTGGGATCGTGCAGCCGACGCGACCTTTTCGGTGCTTCCAAGCTACACCAAAAGAGCCTTGGCCAAGCAAGACTGGGACCAGGCCTTTGGCTCCTGTGAGGTCGCGACGGACATGGCCGGCTTCTTCGCTCCGCAAATCATCCAGGCCTATCCGCGTGCAAAAGTCATTCTCACCACAAGAGAGTTCGAGCCATGGTTTAAGAGTATAAACGTCACAATTCTCACACCGCTATGGAGCCCGCTTGCCGACCTTGTCGTCAGATACGCCGAGCCAATGCTGAGCGTCAAGACAACCACGGTAGCTAGGAAGTTGTTTTTGGGCTTTTTTGACGCACGGAATCTATGCGAAATCCGTCAAAATGCGCACCGAGTCCACGGGCGACATCCCAGTGTGCTCCAAGACATGGTGCCCGCTTCACAGCTGCTCTTGTATCGCATGGGTGATGGCTGGGAGCCACTATGTTCCTTTCTGGGAAAGCCGATGCCCGAGGTAGAGTTTCCGTGGGTCAACGAGACGGCAGAGCTGAAACGAAGAGGCACTGCCCATTTCATTGCTCGAATTTGGTCGGCGGTTTGCGTCGTTTTCGCTGGTGTTTTCAAGGTCGGCGTTTCGGTTGTGATTGCCTGGATGGCAGCAAGATACTGGAGCAACCGCGAGTAGGAGTCAACATGTACGAAATTGGAAATCTGACAAGCACAGTAGGATGTATTGAGGGAATATTGCATTTTAAATCAGAAAAATCAACCAAGACAAGAGAACCTGGGTTCCCGTCACACGTTGCATCTGGTCTGTCCTGGTTCTTTTTTTTTTGGGCAAGCTGGCGACTTCTGTGATGAGAAATGTCCCAAACATAAAGCATTCCCAATGACCACCAACTTCCAAGTCCACCAAACGTGACCATACGTCATGGGGTGACACCATCCAAGCTCGGCGTCGGCGGCTAACCGGCTGGATAACCCAATATGGCAACGGCCTCACATATCTTCTCCACCTTGGGTTGTGGAGTGCAACGTTTTAAGCAGGTGGGAGTAGCCGGATCTTTGACAGAATTTAGAAATACTACGTCGAGATCCAATGTGTCACTCGTAGCAAAGAGTCTGCAAAAAACCAGAATATGTGCTGTAACGTATTGACCCATACATATCTTTTGTTTGCTACCAATTCTCCGAGAGACCTTCAACCTAATGGCCACCTTGGATGGACATGCTTGCCGCGCTTATCGAGTCTGCCATGCCAAGTAAAATGAGCGACACAAATTGTTGCAAAACATGTTGCCATGAAATTTCCCGAATGCCCTTTTTCATTCCAGTGTACAAGGGCGATGCTGGGGACATGTCACTTGTCCTTCTCAGCCCATTGGCTACATTTAGTTCTGTCAAAGACCTGTGTGTCACCGCCCGCGTTTGCTATCGCATGCGTCGTAGGCCCCTCTCCGTACATGGCAATATGACTTGCCCTGTATGTGGGACAGAGAGCCGCCAGGAGGCTGGGAGGATGGGGATTGGCTGTAGAAGCAGGACAGGGGTTTTATCACTTCGTAGATATCGTCCACTGAGACGCGGGTCCACGCTTTGTGATTTAGGGCTCCAATGAAAGATGCAGAGCTGATCGTCAATGAGACATGGCCACATGACGGATAACAGACTGAGCTTTGTTCGTGGATAGGCACGCTAGTATTACCTGAAGCACCTCGAGAACATGACAAGTTTCGAGTACACCAGGCACGTGGTACGCCGCTTAGTTTGTCGTCATGTACGACATCTGAGTGATGGTATTGGAAACCGCAACGAACAAATTCATGCGCTTTTGGATATGTTGGCGCCATGCCATGTGGCAATTTGAGTGGTGGCAAGCTGCTCTTGCAGTCTTGAAAGTGGCCCAAGTTTAACAACGTACGCCTAATACACGTCTTTAAATATCCAAATCTGTACTTCAACCGCGAAATTTGTTTCAGTCAAGGATAAATCAGTGCATATATATTTGGCAGGTGGCCTGCGCTGCTCCCCGTGCGTCGGGGTGACAGGCTATTCAGCCCATACGTGGCCGCAACCGTATGTATAGCGCATCCTTTTCCCACACGGTAAAGTTCTTTTGCTTGTCGTGCCAGTCGTCTTGGCCTTGTGCCAGCTCAAAGTCGAATCGGTAAAGCAGTCCGGCAATAATATATCGCATCTCGGCTTGAGCTATCTTCTGACCGATGCAGTCCCGCGGCCCCAGGCTAAAGGGTTTGAAGACGGCTTTATTATCAGCCTCGAAACGCTCTTCGTACCTCGAATGCGTCCTTGGGAGCCATCGTTCAGGGAGAAATTCATCCGCAGCGACAAAGTGATCTGGGTTGCGGAATGTTGACCAGTGAAATGCAGAGACTCGTGTCTATGTACGGCACGAACGGGCGTGCGGACAGATAAGCCTGACATTCAACTGCCATAATCAGCAAGGCCACTTACCCCAGAAGGGACGTATTTACCGTCGATGGAATCGCCGGGGCTTATCCGCGTAAGTAACTCTGCGAAGGGCGGATAGACGCGGAGCGTCTCGTTGATGACGGCTTGGAGATATTGGGCGGCGGCGGTGCTGTGCAGCGTAATGTCCTCTTCTTTTTGAAATAGGGTTCGAATCTCGTCGGCAAGGATGGCATAGACGCGAGGATTGCGTGCTGCGTAGAAGCAAAAGCCCGACAGCGCAGTGGCCGTAGTTTCACTGCCGGCCACAACCAGCGTTGGCGACGTGGATAAGATCTCTGCCCTAGTCATTCCCTCGCCGCCATTACGCCCTTGGCCAAGCATATACGACATTATGTCTCTATGCCCCGGCACACTCTCCTCTCCGCGCTCTATGCGAGCCATGGACTTCTCCATCGCGTAGCGGCGGATCGTTTGCGGCGTGTTCCATATCGAAAGAATACGAAACAGGCCTGCGACGGGATAGATTTGATAGATGCGCTGTATCGAGTTGCCGCGGAAGCTTTGGACAAGGAATCGGATCCAAGGGTGGTAGCCATTGTTAGCGAGACTGTGGAAGGAATCAGAGAATAACAGGTCGCCAGTAATGTCAAAGAGGGTGAAGTTGAACCACTCGACGATGTTGACGGCCTGGTTTTGCCTTGCACGCTCTTCGAGGCGGTCCAAGAGCATGCGCACATACTTACGGATCGTAGGGTCCTGGCGAACGAGGGCTGAGTCACTAAAGGCAGGGGCCAGCTGTCGTCGTTGCCGGCGGTGGGACTCATTCATGGCGGTGAGAATGTTGCGTTGCTCCCTTTCGTAGAGATTGGGTAGCCTCCAGAACTCCTGCCGGCCCTTGCGATGGGCAAATACTTGTGGCCATGCAACGGAGCCGTCGACGGCGATGTGATTGGGCCCAATGCGCACCACAGGGCCGTACTTGCCGTGCAAGGCCGGCATCTTCCTGGTCCACTCACCTTTGAGGAAATTCGAGTAGACAAAAGGAAGGTAGGTGACAGCGAGAAGGGGCGGACCAGGGAACTTGGAGAGTGGGTGGAAACAGAGGCGGTAGATGGCAAGTGAGATGCCGTAGGCCACAGCCTGCGAGCGAAGCGCGTGAGCCACCGATTTGGAACTCTGGCGTATCAAGGCCGTGAGAACTCACCAACGAAACAATGAGCCAGAGCGTTCCCATGGCGCCGGTGTGCTCCACAGAGGCCGTGAGGGCAGTCAAGCGACGACTGACGTTGGAAAAGTCGGCATACGGCATGGTAGTATTGCGAGTGGGAGATGATGACTCCCACCACGACATGGGATTGCCTTGTCCTGATTATAAAGATTGTTCGCATCCTGCATCCGTTGGCAAGGGCGATTACAACCCTGGGCGAGGTGTGTGCGATCAGAGAGGACACGGAACGAGGGGCCGAGACACAGAATAATGGGCGTCGTGGCTTTCTGCGACAAAGCACATACGTGGCTGGGTCGGCGACCAGACCCTAGACATACCGCAACCAGGGGATCGGCAAGACACATCATGCGTGGTATGAGCAGGGGGGGGCACAAAGACAGCGGATGCCTTGGCTGGTCAAGCACACACAACCCGAGAGCAATCGCTCAAGTGTTCATAATGCCAGTCCTCATGTTTGCACCATTGAAGCGGCATCCGCTAAAACATTACGCTAGATGTAACTCCCTAAAGGTCCTCTTGTACATGTGCAGTACATTACCGAAAATATATAGTAAAAACTGCCCTTAGCGTATAGGTCTGCTGATATGCAGTAGTTGACGGCACTGACCTAGTTGCCAAGAACCTCCTGACCAAATTAATAGTCACTGAGACACAAATTCCAATGCCATGGTTCCATTACCTCAGGTTTGCTAAGAAGAAGAGCAACCAGTTGTATCTACAAACAATGAGCTAATGACCAATTCCCACTCCCTCGTGTCTTTTGCTGCTGCCTAGTAAGCTGGTTAGAGAAGCATATGCCTACTAATATTCAACTAGTTACTAAGGTAAAATAAAAGGATTTGAAACGTGATTTACATTGTAGCTAACTATGATTGCTAAGAAAACTAGAAATTGGCAATTTATTTATATGAGCGTGCTTGGAACTGATAAGCCTTGAGATGTTGTCTTCCTACTTACAGAATGCTAGTAGACGGCACATCTAAAAACTCTGCTCTCTGTTTAATAGCATTGAGTCTTAAATCTGTACTGGTTTTAGGGTATATAAGTACCCTTTATAAGGGAAAAGACATTAGCCCGCAGGGCGCGATTAGTCTAAAGGGTGGTAGGGGACGCTTAACTAGAGCTAAGTTGTAATCTTAATTAAACTTCTAAAGTAATTAAGAAGCAATACGAAATTAAAGACGTTAACCTCTAGTAGAAGGCAATTAACTGGCATTTAAGAGAACCTTGTGCTACTAAGATAATAGGATATTATTAACGTTTATCCTTAGCAAAGTCCTTTGGTCAAACGGGTGAGAGAGTGTAACGATTACAACCAAGTTATAGAGGCTTACGACGACCTAGAGGGTAACCGATGTTGTTAAATCGCCGAATGCTGCGATAAGGGGAGCGGACAAGGAAGACATCCTTCCATATGCAAAAACAAGCCCGCAGCCTGTGGCTTGAGACAAGGTTATTATAACCTCGGGGGTGTATCTGCTTTGTTTCCGTCGTCTTGTTTCAACTAACCATGTAGGGTGTATTGCTCACGAGAATAAAATCGAATAGACAGCATTATGCGAGAAGTTGACCAGACTCGAGAATGCTATATTGCTGCCCTCTGTTCTAACAGCCGTGAAGCCGCCACAAAAGTCTGCAGCACAGAGCGCCGTAACGGCCATGCTGCGCCTCCCAGGATTGGAACATTCACCATCACGGTGGAAGCAAAGGTCCAAATATACCAACCGTTGCTTATATGGAAATACACATCCATAGTATGATGATTCCCGATGTCGAGAATGCAAGCCTCTCCCATCAAACAGTCGCTTGAGCGCGTGAAACCCGCCAGTGGCTGTAGAGTCCGGGTGAGAACTAGCTAACAGGAGGCTGGAAGTCAGCTACCGATATATCCAACGGCTGCTTATTCATAGTGGAAATTTCTCGCAAGACAACACCGGAATCGTCAAATCTAGCGACGGCAACAAGCCACTTTGGGGACTTATCCATCTTTATCAAAAACACTCGAATGAGTGCGCCAAGAATTGAGATACCTCCAACAGCGATATATTGGTATCGCCAGCCCGTGTTGTCGCTACTTTTGCACTGGGCTGGAAGCGACCCTTGAGGACAGGAATAGAATATAAAGAGTGGCCAGGCTATCTCATTAGTGAATTGTTTGGGTATTCGTATCGTGAAATCACAAACCTATGAAGCCTCCTAGTGCAACTCCCATTCCCCACCATACAGCGATAGCGGTAACCATTAGTCTCGGCGTTTTGGCAGCGTTTCAATAAACACCGTAAGGACAATAGCATGTAGCATCCACATATTAGTATTTGAGTAGTAGTTAGACTTTTCAACTTACAATTCCCCCGGCTGCGACAGTTTGCAGCCCTACGAATATGCAAAGGGCAGTAAAATTGGGGGATCCAGCAGCGACGAACGTGAAGACCGCAATGAGCAAGAGAGAACTCTGCCATACAATCTTGCGACAGATGAAATTGGCAGAAAATCCACACAGGACTGCTCCTGTCATGGACCCAAAGTAGCACGAGGCAAGAATCAGCTCAGGACGCTTTACCGACCACTGCTTCGTGATTCGTGGCAGCACCAATCCAACCGCCCCGGGAAGCATCTGCAATGTGTCAAGATACAATGACTGTTCATGGCAGTGGTATGGTCGCTCACATTGTCCAGCATAAAACCAAAACCGCAAGTGAAAACCATGCGCCATTGGTACTTTCCAAATCCAACCTGGTCAACGGCTCTGTTCACAATGATGTTGTTCCGCACCCGTGGATCCCGCCGTGTTGCCGTCCTCCTAACGCAGGGAAGCTGCGTTATCATGGCGACTAGCGCGTCTACTTGTGGTCCTTTGTTCGAGATGGACTAGTTTCTGTGAAGAAATGAATCGATTTGAAAGCAAGTTAAAGCCAGATGCAAACACAGCCATTCTTCTTCAGCTGATAGCCCTCTCATTGTCTCAAAGTCTGAATACCATACCTGGAGTTTTGATAGGAAAACACGTAACCGCAGCTAACCGAAAACGTTGTTAGATTGGACACGCTATCTACTCAGTTGACCGGGATTGCTCTGCATGGCTTGCTTTATCGTAATCCGTTTTGGCACCCACATAAAGCCACTGCAAGATTGCCCACTTGGTTTCCCCAACTTTCTCCAACTCCTTGGCCATTCTGGGAATGGGCTGGAAAACCAGCCCACGCGCCGCAGACATAACTCTTTATCACCCCGTCCTGTTGTCTAGTTCTCCGGACATGACAAAAAAAGTTCATCTCTCCGTCGTCCGGGGCGATACAACACGGTTATCAAAGAAATTCCGGAATCACCATTATGCCTGAAAGCAGTGTGAGACAAGCTTGCGAGAGGTGCCGGTATGGGACTTGTACATTTTTCAGCCAGTCGGTGGTCTAACCTTGTTTACTAAAGAAAAAAAGACCAGGTGTCCTGGGGAGAAGCCTGCTTGCTCCTTTTGCATGCGGCTCAATCGCAGCTGCGTCTACCTCCCTCGCAGCAGGCCCAAATCTTGCCGGCGAATCACCAAGTCGTAAGCATACTCTGTTCACGCAGCAGAACTTGCACTAACAGAAAAGAACCTCGTCTGCGCAGAGGGTGCACCAACTTGAGACACAAGTAAAGCATATATTTAACTTCATTGGGTAAGCTACCTTTACCCTTCCTTATATGCGAGAACTTGGTCACTCATTGACACCGGTATGACTCTGCCAAGTACAAAAGAGATGGATCATCGAATGGCGGCCAACCGGAACAGCCGGCCAGTGGGCAGGAGAAATTCACAGCTGTTGACAACGTGGTGGGAGTGAGGCAGTTGGAGAGTTTATACGACAAAGAGCCGATGAAATGGTATGCTATCGCCCACTGTCTACGCAATTCGACTTTAATAAGATAATTTATATCTCTTAGGTCCGAGCAATATCCTGAGCCGCCATCTGATGTCGTGGAACAGTTCGTTCAGTCATACAGAACCAGAGTCTATTTCCAACCCTTGCCGATATTCAGAATTCATGGATTGAGCAAGCGGATAGAAAGCGCTCCCGAATTCTTGCGGTTCAGTTTCTATGCCACAATGCTGAACTACAACCACCACCCCTTCTTCTCTTCCTCGCACCACCCGGCACAGCACTTTTACAGCTCGGGAGCCCAACGAGCTGTAGATTTTCTCATCATGAGTGGTGCGAACTTGGAAATAATACAAGCACTCTGTTTGTTGGCATTGTGCGACATACTGCGTAGGTGCCTCCCAATAAACGTGAATCCCGCGACAATAGCTCGAAAGATGGTTGACCTCTGCAGAAAGAAATGCCCGCGCATGGATAAACATTGGGACAGCCACGCGCTTGGAAGCGCTGCGTAGACTAACTACACAGGGCGCAGGAGAAATGACGACCGATAGTGACAACGTTGATTGCTACTGGAGCGTTTACATTCTCGAACCACCACGAAATGGTCGCGTGCGCTTTTTCATAACCCGATCACCGCGACTTGTCAAGATGGACATATGCCGGCTTCTCAATACGCAAAGTCCCTCGCCGGGCCGTGCTACGACGGCGACTGCAACTATTGCCGCCAACGACCCAACAGACGATGACTACACCGCGGGTACTATCCCACAAATGCCGCCATCGCCACTCTTTAACACGAACGATGACCTTTTTGCCTTTCTCCGCAACTTCCACATTTCAAACGGCGCCGCGATAGTGAAGGCCTCTTGCGCCTCAAGGCGGGACATCGGGGGCATCATTCAGCCAAGCTACATCGTCTTCAATTGTGACCGCGGCCGGCGAAGGCCGTCACAGAGCTCGGGCCTAAGGAAGCCGTCTTCACAGAAACTTGACTGTCCCGTCAAAATCACGTCCAGGGCCACCAAGTCGTCTAACAAGAAGTGGATGTACACGGTAGTGCATGGCCAGCATAACCACGGACAGTCACTTGACCCATCGGCGCACAATGTCTACCGCCGCCGCACGTTTGCTCAGCAACAGAAGGAGCGAGAAATAGCCCACGAGAACGGCATTATAGCCCGTGGGATGGCTAGCATTGTCAGAAAAGCTGACAGCTCAGGCTATGATTCGCTCACGAGATATCTACAATGATCTTCAAACCATCAAACGCGAGCGACTTAACGGCCTCACAGCTACCCAAGCCTTCGTCAAGGAGCTTGAGGGCGGTGGTGTTAAAGTCAGAATCTTGCGTGACGGAGAGGATCGCGCCTGTGCCGTCTTTTGGACTTACGACTGGTGCCGCTCCATGTGGAAGAAGTTTCCGGAGGTGCTTGGTTTGGATAACACTTACAAGACCAACCGCTTTGGGTTACACCTATTTCAAGCCACCGGCGTGACAGATCAGAAGTCCCTGGCCAACTTCACCTTCGGCATTATAAACGGCGAAAAGGAGCACCACTTCCAGTGGTTATGTGACCGACTTGACGAGCTCCGCATCGACATTGGGGCAGACTCGTCAGAGGTTGTTATCACTGACAAGGAACAGGCTTTCCGCGCAGCCCTCACGAACACCTTTCCAGGTGGCCAGCAGCAGCTGTGCGTATATCACATCTTGGCCAACGTCCGAGCTGAAATTAACGCACGCTGGAAGGACGCTGATGTGCAACGATCACGACGACATTGGTGTTGAGTCTGATAATGAGGAAAACGCCTTTTCCGTTGACCCAAACGACAAGAGTGCCGACCAGCTCTAACTAGCGCTAGATCTTGATATCGCCGCCCGGGGCCGTGTACAACACGAGGCAGAGGAGGGACTTTCGAATCCCTCGGATGTCTATAACCGCGAGGGCATGTTCAAAGCGTTCTAAGCTGTGGTGTATGCCGCTGATTACGATACATTTAAGGACTCGTGGAAGTCCTTTGTCGAAACCTTCGGCAGGCAGCAACGGCATATCCTGCAATATATCTAAAAGGAATATATGCCGTGGCGCAAGCAGTGGGTAAAGTGCTATATTAACCGCTATTAGAACTTTGGTTAAAGGGTTAATAGCCCTACCAAGACCGCGCATACAGACGTCAAGTCTCACCTGGTAACAGGCATGGGAGACCTCTTTTACCTCCACCAAGCCCTTCTCACGATGATTAACAACAAGTCTCTGTCATATCGCCAAGAGGCCGCGAGACAGATGCAGCGTCAGCGTGAACAGGACCTCAAGCAGGCATGGCTTGGCAAGCTTAATCTACAGATCACATATCAGGCCATTGACCTTATGGCCAAGCAGTATCGATTTGCCCTTGCCACCTTGCCTGATCAGCGCGAGCCCAAACCGCTACGCACCTGCACGGGTAACTTTGAGCACCAATATGGCCTGCCTTGCAGCCATCGCATCCTGGATTGCCTTGTGAACGGCACGCCTTTACGACGGAGCCAAATTGCTATGCGTTGGTGGCTCGAGAAGCCGTTGGTATGTCGGCTTACTAACGTCCTTAGACTTGAGTATTAACAGTTTTCTAGAACGCCAAGGACAAGCTACTTAATATTCGCGACCCGGCTGCTGTTATAAGCGCACGAGGCCGGCCGCGTCTGAATGCCGACAACAAGAAGCTCAAGATCCCGCGATACCTCAAGATCGCGGATTACACCTCCAAGTCGGGAAGTGATGCCGACGATACGGATGACGATGATGCAGAAGCCGAGCCTGCACAGCGGAGTCAAGGCAGGTATTCAGCAAGGGGGCGTGGCATGAACCGACGGCCTAGTCAAAATGCCAGCCGAGGAACGCGCCGAATGAACGCGAGTCTGCGTCGTGACCTTTCTCAGTTCGAGCTTGACGAGCTACAGTCATATGCGTCGCAATCGTCGCGAGGCAACAAGCGTGGACGAGTCCGTGGCAGGAAGGCAGGACGAAGTCGTGCGGAGGCGGCACAGTTGGAGAGATCGTCCGCAAACCATGTCCAAGCAGCACGGGAGTCTTCTGCTGAGAGCTGTATTATCATCCCAGGCGAGCAATCAGCCGCTACTCCATGATTTCATGATGGACCACGGTAAGAGGCCTGGTTTGAAGGCGTCAGAGAGCCGAGGACCGTGAGTGGCAGCAATGGGGCAAGGACAGGACGCCGGCAGAACACCTCGCCGTCATAATGCTTCACAACCAAACATTTCCTAGATGTAGTCATGATAGCTAAATTGATTAGATGGGATCAACGTTCCAATAGCTTCCTACGTTCCGCAGTGTGTCGTACATGACACTGTATATGTCGCGTTGTATGTTGCCGTGATCAGTTGAGTGATGCCCAGTGTATAGTAGGTATGTGTCTGCGCTGTACAACATTCCCTGCGGAAGCTGACGGGGACAAGTTGGGGTAGGTGAGTCAAGAGTGAGACATATATCTTTGTAAATAGAGACTTATATCTTTGCAAATAGCCAGACTCAAAATCATACTGCAGCGAGTGGCTGCCAGGACGACAGTGAGCAAAAGACTTCCCCACCCACGAGATATTGATAAAGGAACAACAACAACAACAAGAATATCATCAGTATCTTAATGGATCATTGAATAATTCATCAATTACACCTGACCTGAGCCAAATGAGGCATCGTGTATTTAACAACAGAGTTGTATTTTCACGTCCTTGTAAAAGGGCATGGCAGCGTTGGGAGCGGCCCTGGCTAAAAGGCGGGTTAGGGGCACCGATTGCGATTCGGACAGGCACAATTAGCAATACTTCACAGGGGGACTTCTGCCCAATCGTTGCTCGATTAGATGTAGTTGTATAGTCACTTCAATAATGATGCGTGAATACCAAGACAATTGTCGACGAAAACATTTTATACTATTCAGGGCTAACAGCGTCGCAGCTTGCGGCTATTTGGTTCCTTCTGACCTGCCACTCCTGTACCCTTTCGAAGTTCCTACAAGTGTGGCGCTGGCCTTCAGCTTTGGCCAGTCCGGAATTGTCCCAGGTAAAAAGCGGTGCAGGCGTCAAGTCACTTGTACACTGGATGCCCTGCCGGATATCGTCCAGACAGTGATCAAGGTGCAGTCTGTGCCAGTTGGGGTAGCGCTGTCGCATCATGGTCTCCGTTGTCCCCCACTTGTCTTCGTAGTATTTTGGATCGAGCGACTTGCGGATGTAATTAAGGCAGTGAAGATGATGGAAAACTGTCAATCTAAGGGATCCGCAATGTTAGAGTACTAATTTTTACCGACCTAGGCTTGCCAGTGACTGTTCTTACTGAAAGTGAGAGTGCTGGGTATATGGATCCTTCCACAGGTAATTAAAATCATCTTTGCCTACAATATCGCCTGGCAGGCCATGCTGATAGATCTCGGCTTCCTTGTCTGTTAGCGGGGGACACTGCCCTAAAAGCAGTTTACTCCACGCCGCATCTATTTCATCCGACGGCGAACCGAAATACAAGACCGATGTTCCAGTAGCTCGGAAAACTTCTTGTGAAGTTGTATTGTAAGATATCCAACCTGTAAACAATCGTTCTTCTGCTTCTAACACGCTTTGTGCAGGCTCTTGCTTGCAATCAGTTTCTAGACTATGATAGTGAATGTAGTGGCTAACATACTGAAGTCGGTCGTGGTTCCTAGGATGCACCGTTGAGGTGACGAGCCTGTGAAACGGACAAATTCAAGCCCAAGGAGGAATAAATTAAGAGCAATCATGGTTAGAGATATCCATGAGCCCCATGGAAACTTTCGTGATTGTAGGTGCGCTGGCAGCAGCTCCTGTTCATGATCTCCTCGAGGCGCGAATTCTTCCATTCGATTGTTCATTGGATGATAGAAACTCCGACCATAGAAAGGCCACATTATGCGTTTCATGGAAGATGTTATAAAATAAGACGAAAGAAGAGTTCCAAGTTTTTGCTGATATAATGGTTCGGTCTCAAGTGATTCAATTGCCCACTCTCACTTTCTTTATGAATTTTAAGGCACGGGCCAACCTGTGACAAAATGTGGTGTGTATGGTGTTATAATTGTAAGGCATATGTACCCTAGTATTAGGAAGGGCGTTCCGGCTAAATTTTGCTGCTTAAAACGAACCGGAAACAAAAGCCTTATTATTCCTGCGCAGCCAGAGCGTTGCCAAGCCGCGATTTACCATACTAGTATGTGCCCACGTTAAATAAAGATGGAGAAGCGGACAATACTTGTGGTCTTGGCCAATAGATTCGAACCCAGTCTTTAGTGCGTTAGGCAAGGGCCATCTATTATAGATTCGACATCGTCCGCTGGTCTGATGGAGCCATTAACCTTACCTAGCCTGAACAGCGGTCCTCAGCTAATGGTGGTGACATTTTGTAAATATGTGTGAAAAGTTCTTGTTGTTACTGTGGTCTTCGGGCCTTATATTTGTCAGCTTACTGTCATCATTCTATTACCATGCCCAGACCTAGCAACAAGCGAGATTGTCACTCGTCATTTCTTGGGTTCTTAGGCTCGGCTTTCTTTTGTTATTTTCTCTTTCTTCTCCGGCTTACTGTCTAAAAAAAACCGTCAGCTTACTGTCTAAAAAAACCGTCAGCTTACTATCTAAAAAAAACCGTCAGCTTACTGTCTTAACATTATTGGCTTACTAGATGTGCTGTAGTATTATAGGCAAGTACTGTAGCTCAATGTGGGCACTGTACTAGAAAGGGAATCCCGTACTACAAGTCTATGAGTAGGGCCAGGCGCATGCGGCTTACATTTCTGCCTTAGGCCCGATACGCATCCTACCTCCCTAACTCGGACAAAGCCCGAGCCCTTTACAAATACCATACATTAAGCTAATAAGAGCCTTCTAAATATTAATAAGGGCTAATAAGAGAGGTATATATATAGGAGAGTTTCTGAGTCCTTGTGCCATCTTCTACATTCAATTTATCTGTTAGGCTACAAAGACCCTCAACGTTAGCTTTTTTATTATAATCATGGTTAGCAAGATCTTATCTCTCAGCCTCCTCTGGGTGCTTAGCGCTGCAGCCCCGTCGAACGATATAGACAAGAGAATTGCTTCTTCGGATATCGCGCCATTCTCTTATACGAAATCTTGGTCTGGCAACAATTGCCGTGGTTCGTCTTTCCTTGGTTATTCTACCGGACAGGAATGCTACAAAAATATACCTGGTGCTTCTATTCAGGCCTATGGATTGTAAGTGCCATTGCCTCTCTGAAGACAAATCTGCTAATTTTAAAATAGTGGTTGTAAGACAATAACTTGGAGTGGTACAAACTGCGAGGGTTCGTCATATGTTATTCCTGATTCTAACTGCCATCCTGTGCCTTTTAGCTCTTGGTCTATTGATTGCTAGGTCTAGCATGTTATAGTATTACGGTTTAAACTTAAGTGTGCGTACGCTATAAGGACGTTATATATGAATGTTATCTCTAAAGTAGTTCAGAATCAGATTGAGTTTCTCTATCACTAATATGCCGACCATGTTTACTAGACATGGTTAAAAAGCTCACTAAAAAGTTCGACCTATAAAAAAACAAGTTAAGTAGACATGATTAAAAGAGATATCCACGTAGAGGGCCAAGAAATATAATTAAAAAATAGGAGGTGCATTTAGGGTAGAGGGTTAAGCGGGCGGTGTAGCAAAATCGTCGTTCCTCGTGAGGTGGCGTGGGCGGGCGCGGGCACGGGCGTAGGTGCGAAGTGACATTTTTCCTTTCTATTAGAGAAGGTACTACCTAGGTAGGCGTTCTAGAGAAAAGGTATAAGGCAGAGTATATACTACTATGGCAGAAAAATAGAAATCGCTCTAAAAGGAATAGCTAAGTTATAGGGATCTTAAAGCCTTTTATTTAGTAAAGTATTATTTCTATAGAGCTCTAGTAATAGAGATATATAGGTAATAAGGATCTTAAAGCCTTTTATTTAGTAAAGTATTATTTCTATAGAGCTCTAGTAGTAAAGATACTTACCTTATCTTAAATATAAAAGGTTAGAGTAAAAGAAAAATAAAGACTAAGATATAGTATAGATAGAGTATATATATAGGGTAGGTAATACTATATAATATTATAAGACTCTATACTAAAATTTATATAGTATTCCTAATATACCTCCTATCTTCTAATCTAGCCTCTCTCTTTTCTAAAGTCTTACCTCTCTTTTTTACTAAAGTTAAATCTAATACCCTATATTAAAAATAAAAAGTTATAAAAAAAAGAAGTTATAAAAATATTATCTATTTCTTATAGAATTTAAGTTAATTAAATTTTATAATATTAGAATAGTAAAGTTAGAATTTATAGAGCTCTAAGAAGCCTTATAGGCGCCCTAGGCTCTCCTCTAAGGAGAGAGAGTAATAGTAATTAGAGAAGGAGTAACTCTCTAAGCTAGTTAGTTAGCTAATAATATTACTAATATATAGGAGGTGCATTTAGGGTGGAGGGTTAAGCGGGCGGTGTAGCAAAATCGTCGTTCCTCGTGAGGTGGCGCGGGCGGGCGCGGGCGCGGGCGCAGGTGCGAAGTGACATTTTTCCTTTCTATTAGAGAAGGTACTACCTAGGTAGGCGTTCTAGAGAAAAGGTACAAGGCAGAGCATGTACTACTATGGCAGAAAAACAGAAATCGCTCTAAAAGGAATAGCTAAGTTATAGGGATCTTGAAGCCTTTTATTTAGTAAAGTATTATTTCTATAGAGCTCTAGTAATAGAGGTACATAGGTAATAGGGATCTTGAAGCCTTTTATTTAGTAAAGTATTATTTCTATAGAGGTCTAGTAGTAAAGATACTTAGCTTATCCTAATTAGGAAAGGTTAGGGTGAAAAAAAAACAGGGACTAAGGCATAGTATAGATAGAGTGCATATATAGGGTAGGTAATACTATATAATACTATAAGACTCTATACTAAAATTTATATAGTATTCCTAATATACCTCCTATCTTCTAATCTAGCCTCCCCCTTTTCTAAAGTCTTACCCCTCTTTTTTACTAAAGTTAAATCTAATACCCTATATTAAAAACAAAAAGTTATAAAAAAAAGAAGTTATAAAAACATTATCTATTCCTTATAGAATTTAAGTTAATTAAATTTTATAATATTAGAATAGTAAAGTTAGAATTCACAGAGCTCTAAGAAGCCTTATAGGCGCCCTAGGCTCTCCTCTAAGGAGAGAGAGTAATAGCAATTAGAGAAGGAGCAACTCTCTAAGCTAGTTAGTTAGCTAATAATATTACTAATATAGCGGCAGCAAAATAGGGCCCTATAGTAGTAACTTAGGCGTGCACAAAAGAAAGAGTAGTAATAGGAAGAGATTTATATAAGGGCTGCTAGGGAGCAGAGAGTAACGTAGGATTCTAACCTTACCTAAGCAAACAGCTAGTAGGATTATAATCTACTAGTAACCTAGGTTAAGGAACCGCCAGCTCCTAGTAGTAGATATAATCTCTAAGATACCTCCTATAGAGAAAGAAGCAGGTCTAAGGAGAGTAGCTAGGTAGATAGCAGAGTAGTATTACTAATACTATAGGCACGACTATAAGCACTACTAGATAATCCGCCCCTATTGCCTATAGAGGAGGAGTAAGAGCAGCACCTACCACTTTAGCCATAGGAGGTAGTCGCTATATCTAGTATACTAATCGCGTGCTATAGAAGAAAGTAGCAGGTTTTACTAGAGACATAGGAGGTTATTAGTTTAATTATATTATAAGTTATGGGCCTAGATATAGGTAAGTTATAGTAGGGTATAGTTAGTAGGGTTAGTAGGCTAATATATCTATTAGAGGATAATAAGCAATAAGGGGGCAATAATAATATAGATCTAGACCTTACCTAATCTATTATCTATATCCCTAGTAGTAGTAGCTCTAGGGCTAGTGACCACAGTAAACACATTAACCACGGCAAACATAGCGACTATATTAAACATAGTGACCACGGTAAACACGGCGACCACGGCGACCATGGTGAACACGGCGACCACGGCGACCACGGCGACCACAGCGACCACAGCGACCATAGCGACCACAGCGACCATAGAAGTCAACACTATAGTGACCACCATAGCAACCACGAGAATGAATACTATAGCGACCTCTTTAGTAACTAAAGCAGTAAGTCTAGCAGCTAGGCTGTAAGTTTTGTAAGATATATTGCTGAAAATACTAGCACTTAACTGCCTAGTATAGGGGGCTCACGTGACCCGTTACCCACAGCATTAGCAACGCCCTGGTCACGTGACAGTAGAACACCAGAGGAGCTAAGGCTAATAGTAGACAGGCTGCTATTTATTGCATTAATACTAGGGCAATAAAGCAATAAGCTAGGCACCTCTAAGGATAATAGCGAGCAAACAAACCTTAATATATAGGCAGATATATACCGAACCGCCTTTAAGGAGGCACTAGGTATATACTATATATGTAGTACTTGTTACGGACTGGCCCCGATGCTGCTGCTTTACGGGCGTCTTGTGATAGGAATCAATAAAGATAAAGAGGGAGGAAGGGGTCCTCCCCGTAGGCCCCACGAGTCCCCCTTTATGGCGGCTCTCTCCCGCACGTGACCCGACGGGTCCCCGGAGGGTGCCGTAGGGGGCCCAGGGCGGGCCCCCTATGTCCCCACCTATACCCCACCCCGGGCTAATATTACTCCGTGCAAGCCCAGGGTTCACCCGGGGTTAACCCGGGGTTCACCCGAGGTTCCCCCGCCCGCTCCCCTATCGTTCCCATATCGGGCATAGCCCGATACCTTCACATATGCTCCCCGTCCGCCTGTTTCCCTGGCTGGCAGCCACCCCGCCCACGCGTGCTTTTGCATCGCCGAGACTTTCCAAGTTGGTAGCCCTATGCCCTAGCTTCAATGAATTGCGGTCCCGTCTAGGAGCCTCTAGGAGCCTCCGTAGGCACTTGCCACTCATCCCTCGCCGCGTGTCGTGCGCGGTACGCGGCGTCGTCGCCCTGTGCCATTGCTCGCAGGCACCGTCGCGTGGTGTCATCGGTCCATGCCGTTGTTTGTCGTGCACGCTGCGCGTGACCGTTGGCCCGTGCCCTGGCCTGGTTGCCCTGCCAATGGACCAGCCACCCCCGCCCCCCGCCCCCACTGCCCCTCGTACATAACCCCTCCTGTGTTTTTCTTCCCCCTCCGTCCTTCTTTCCTAAACATCACCATCACCATCGCGCCCTCGTATGATCCCCTCATCGTTCCCTTCATGGTGCTGTCCGCTGACGAGTGTGCCGCAGAGTTAAAAAGATCAACTTCACCCCGCCCGCCGCTTTGCTCTGTATGTCACCATCCTGGATTCCCGTTGTCGCCGCCAGCTAACGTGTCGCACCCAGTTCGAGAAAAACAAATTTCCAACTCCAACCCCGCCGCCGCCGAGACACCCTGGTATGTTCCCTTCCTTTCCCGATCTGCTCCCAGTTCGCCCTTGGGCGAACTAGGAGCAGAGCGGTTTTCCTGCCGCTAACTCCTCCTAGTTTTCATCATGACTGCGCCCGCCCAGACTCCCCCCCCCGTCTACTCCGTCTCGCCCTCTGTCGCCGCCGCCGCCAACGCGCCCGCTCCCTCTCCTGGGACGCCCGTCGCCGCCGCTGCCGCCGCTGCTCCCGCTCCTGCTGCTCCCGCCCCCGCTCCTGCTGCTCCTGCTCCCGCGCCTGCTGTTTTCGCTGCCGTCGCTGCCACGCCCGTCGCCGCGCCTGCCCCTGCCCGAGCTCGAACCGCCGCCGCCCCCCCCCGAACCGCCTACACCGCTCGTCCGGTGAGGAGCCTCGGCGACTACGTCGTCGAGGGCGACTCCGACGACGAGGGGTTTGAGGTCCCCGTGGCTGTCGCGGCCCGCTGCCAGCGGTGCCAAGGTCAGTTTTTGAAGTTGGGTGAGGCCGATTGCCGCCGAAAGGCTGGTGGCAACAGCTGTACGTCGTGCCGGGCCAAGCATGTGAGCTGTGTTTAGGAAGACCGGCTCCTTGCTGGGAACCCTGGCCTTCGTCGGCTGAATAAGAAGTTGGATGCCGCCGCCGCTGACGGGGGGCACATCGTCGTCCCTGGGACTCCTTGGGTGAGCAAGGAGGAGCCCGGGGCTCGACCCGTGCTCTCCGACGAGTTCAACGACCTGGGGCGCCACTACCGCCGCCTGCGCGAGTTTGCCTTGGCGAACCCTCAAGGGGTTCGCCTGGCGTACCAGCCTGGCCGACCTGGTCCCTTGCCCGCCGCCGCCGCTGCCACCACCGCTCCCGCCGCCGCTCCCGCCGCCGCCGCCCCTTCCGAGGCCGATCCCTTCGCGTCCTCGCCCGTCGTCTCGCTCCCCCCCGCCTCGTCTGCCCTGGTCCCGCGCTCCGCCGCCCAGCAGCAGTCTGGTGTGGTCGCCGTGGTCTCGGCCCTGCACGCCCTCCGCCAGAGCCAGGAGGCCAGCGCACGAGAGTCGCGTTTGGCAGGTGCCGAGACTCGGCGTGCCCTGTCCGACCTGGCCGAGCGCATCTCCTCGCCCCTCGTCGCCCCGTCGCTGCCCGCCCTCCCGCCGCCGCCGCAGGAGACGCCGTCGCGCCGACGTCCCGTCGCGCGCCTCGGCCGTCCTGGCCCTTTTCGATCTCGCTCCCCCCCGCCCCCCTACGAGCAATCCCGCGCTGGGCGCGACTCGCGTCGTGCCGCCCGCCCGTCTGCCCGCCCGCCGCCTGAGACTCAGGCCGAGATGGAGGCTCGCATCCGCCAAGAGATGCGTGCCGAAGTCTTGGCCGAGTTGGATCGTGAGCTTGCCGCTGGCGGCTCTGAGGATGGTCGGAGCTCTCGCTCCCTGTCCCCGTTGGACCCTCCCGCTGGCCGTCGCCGCCGCTGACCGGTTTTCTTTTGTTTTTGTTTAGGAATGGACCGTTGTTTTTGTCCGTCGGGCGCTTCGCGCCGACGTAGTTAGTTTTTGATTTTTGTTAGAGTCCGAATCCAATCCCACCCGCAGCGGTGAAGGGCCGTTATGATGCCATACATTTCCCCATTTTGCTTCGTAGGCATCCAGTGCGGCGGTGTTCTCTACACTCTCCAGCGGCTCCCATGTAGGCGTGACATATCCTACCCATTTAACCAGCACATTACGGCGTCGCCCCCGACCCGGGGCGTTCTTCGCTGCCAGAATTTCCTCAACGGCGTATTCCTCCTGCAACTCCTTGGTTCCTTCTACTAGCGTCCATTCGGGCCCCGGCCTGGCGTCAGCACGGGGTTGGCTCGGGAGTGGGTCGGTAGCTGCTCGCTCTACCAAGTCCACATGGAATACTGGGTGTATCCCCCGCGGAACGTCCAGGCGGACGGTGAGTGGCGACGGGACCTCCAGCACCGTGTACCTTGCCGCTACCCAATCTAGCTTACCTGAGGGCCGGTTTGTCTTAATGTTCCGTAGGGTAAGCCATACTTGGTCTCCGACGAGGTAGCGCTCAGCAGGGCGTCGCGATCGGTTCGCCCCTTCCTGCTGCCTCTGCTGTGCATACGCCATCGCCGCCTGGGCCAATTCCGACCCCTCCTGTAGCCGGGCCAGGAAGTGCTGGGCTCTCCCCTTGGCCGACATTGTGTCCGCGGCCTGCCCCACCGGCTGCTGGACAAGCTCGATGTCGAACCCGTTAAGGAGGCTGTTCGGGCTGGCTCCCGTGACCGATGAGTTCCTATTGTTCAGGGCTAGCTGGCAGGCTGCAAGGTGGTCGGGCCAGTCATACTGGGCAAAGGACACGAACATCCTTAGGACGGCCTGCACCTCTTGGTTCGCCCTTTCCGTACCACCGTCAGTCTGAGGGTGGTGTGCCGTGGACAATAGCTGCTTTATTCCAACCGTCACACATAGGGTTGACCAGAAGGCCCCTACCCAGTCCGAGCCTCGGTCTGAGATAATCTCCCTTGGGAACCCGTGGAAGCGCCACCATACATCTTTAAATCGGACGGCGCAGGCTTCCGCCGCCATTGAAGTCATTGCCTCCAACTGGATATACTTCGAAAGCCGGTCCGTAATTACCATGAGGAACTGCGGGTCCCCCTTCTCCTTTGCCGGTAGGTTAGTCATGAAGTCTATTGATATTTGCGACCAGTACCGGTCCGGAACAGGTAGCGGCTGTAACAGCCCCTGGCGCCGCTGCCGGCTCTTTCGGGCTCCGTAGCAGTGGCAGTTCCGGACGTATCGTGCGACATCCTGGGACATGCCGTCCCAATGATACTGCCTCCGTAGCAGGTGGAATGTCATGTTGCGACCGGGGTGCCCTGCCATCGGCGACTCGTGGCATTGCCTTATAATTGCCGTCGTCAACGGCTCCCACGCTGGAAGCCATGTCCGCCCCCGGTATAATAGCGACCCGTGAGCGCTGAGGGTGCAGTCCGCAACCTGCTCGCGGGTGGCTGCCGCCGCCGTGAACTTCCGCTCCCCTTGCGCGATTACCCTATGTCGTTCCTTATACACCGGGTCCTGTAGGACCGCCTGGTCCCAGAGCGCCTGTAGCTGGGGTGAAGAGAACACCATGCTGCCCTCTGGCATAGTCCGTGGGCCCTGCTGTCCCGGCGGTGTGTCTGTCTGGGATCCTGGGGTGCTCCCTTCGAGGCTGCTTATTGATATTGGCTGAAGTATGCGGCCTACCCTTGGATCCTTGTCTCCCCCGTCCTGCTCCCGCCGTGAGAGCGCGTCCGGCCTCACCGCCTGCGAGCCCGGACGATAGCAGAGGTTATAGTTGAATAACGACAGCGTTTCTGCCCACCTTGCCTGCCGCTCTGAGAGCGGTCTCGGCTTCGCGAAGTATTCCAGGTTCTTATGGTCTGTAAGAATGGTGAAAGGTTTAGCGACTCCGCGTAGCTCTGAGGACCACGCTTTTAGGCAGGCTACCACCGCGAGGAGCTCCTTGTCGTGAATTGTATAGTTCCTCTGCGCTGGCGTTAGCCTAGCGGAGTGGTACGCTACCGGCATTAGGACGCCCTTCGCATTGACCTGGGATAGGCAGCCCCCTAGCGCGATACCCGAGCAGTCTGCCTCAACCACCGTGTCCTTCTCCGGGTCCCATTGAGCTAAAACCGGATGCGTAATGAACGCGTCCTTTAGGGTCCGGAAGGCTGCCGCCTCCCGTTCTCCCCACGTAAAGGGGACCCCTCGCTTGGTTAGTTGGGTCAGAGGGCCCGCGATCTCTGAGAAGTTCTTTATAAAGTCGCGGTAGAAGTTTGCGAACCCTAAGAAGCTCCGGACGCCCCTCAGCCGCCGTGGCGCCTCCCATTCGCGAATAGCCGCGACCTTCTCGGGGTCTGGTCGGACCTCTTTTCCCGCCACCACGATATAACCTAGGTACTTCACCTCCTTCACCGCAAATGCGCATTTCTTTAGGTCGAGGTTCAGGCCGGCCTTCTGGAGGCGTTCTAGGATCTCGCGGACCTTCCGCATGTGATCCGCTCGCGATCCTGCAGTATAGACTAGCACGTCGTCTAGGTATGCTGTAACAAAGTCCCCTAGCGCGTCTCCTAAGGCCCCGTTGATATAACGTTGGAATGTCGCTGGGGCCCCTGCCAGGCCCATTGGCGTCACCAGCCATTCAAAGAGCCCAAACCGAGTCCGGAACGCTGTGCGGTGTTCCTCGCCCTCCGCGATTCGTAGCCGGTGAAAAGCCGCCCGGACGTCCACCTTTGTGAACCACCGTGCCCCCGATAGGGACCTAAGCGTCTCCTTAATTAAAGGATGGGGGTAGCGGTCCTGTTCCGTTACCTGGTTCAGCGCTCTATAATCGACACAGAACCGCCATCCCCCCCCGGGCTTCTTCGCTAGGAGGACCGGGGCCGCTGCCGATGAGGAGCTAACCCGAATCCACCCTTTATCCATCAGCTCCGTGATCTGCTTCCGTAACTCCAGCAGTTGGTCCCGGGGCATGCTGTATAGCGGTCCCCAGGGGAGCTCCATTTCTCGCCCGTCCGGGGTGCGCTTAAGCTTGATGTGGTGATCCATGTGCCCCCTATGCGGAGGGAGCACGTCCGCTTTGTCTTTGTCGAATAAGTCCCGGAACTCATCCAGCTCTGGGGGCAACGTGACCTCCTTGGACCCGTCCTCTTTGCCTGCCGTACCCGTACCCGAGTCCACACGAAGGATCTCTGTGATCTCCCGCAGGCTGGTGGCCACGAACCGGGTGCCGTCCTCCGGCGTCCTCTGCGCCCGCCGGACTTGGGCCGCGAAGGCCGACCCCATGATGCCCACGATCCTCTTGAGCGTTGTCCGCCCTGCCGCCTCCCGCACTACTAACCCGTCCGCCGCCCCTATGACGAGCTCCCGTCTTGCCGCCTGGATCGTGACCCGGCGATGCTCTAGCCACGGCATCCCTAGGATAACGTCCCTCGTTAGCCCAGGGATCACATAGAGCATGACCCAAGACGTCCAGCCGTCGATGTCAATTGGCGTGCGGACCATGTGCGTTATTGACGAGGCGCCCTCCCTCCGAGATGCGCCCTTCCGCCCCCGGTCAACCGCCGTCCTTACCACCCGCCGCCGTGGTAGCGGTATAGGCTCTAACCCGATACGTTTCGCCGCTGATTCGCTTATTGCGCCGTAGCAATCACACCCGCAGTCGATCTGTGTGTCCATAAACCGATAGTTATTGTACAAGATAGGGATGAGGAACGGTGGTCTGTCCATTACTTCCGCTATTGTACTAAGCTCTGCTTCTAATTGCCTCTTTCCCTCCCGCGGCCGTATCGTATCAGGCCCTGTCTGCCCCCAAGCGAGACTCTGCTTGGGGTTTACTCGTTTTCCGAGGCGCTCTCCTCTCCTGCTGAGGGTGACGTGTCGTGGTCTGTCGTCCTCTGGGTGTTGATGCCCACCTGGGGGCGTATCGCGGGACGGAGGGTACAGTCTCTTATGTAGTGCCCTTTGTCGCCGCATCGAACGCATTGCTGGTTCTCTCGGCGCTTATCCCGGACCTCGTTAGAAACCCACGCAGCCCGCTTCGGCGAGTTCTGGGGTCCCTTTCCTTCCTTGCGCTGTTTCCTAGATTCCCTCCGTTGCGACGTCGAACCCGTTACGTTAACGTTAGACATCGGGGTGTCCCCATCCCGGTCCTGCCCCTGTGGGCGCCGTGGCTGCCCCCTCCCGAGCTGGGTGCGGTATTTCTCCTCGAGGAGCATGGACTCGATGTCCACCGCTATCCCCCGGTATTGTGCCACCGCCCGCGCGTAGTCGTGCCTGTCCACTCCGCGCCCGATGCTACAGTCCCGTAGCCGCTTATTGAGGCTCCTACGGAGCTTAGCTAGCTTGACCTCGCTCGCCCAGGACATCCCCCCTGCGAGCGCTAGTTTCTGTTCGAACCGGACGTAGAAGGTGGCGAACGTCTCATTCTGCCCCTGCTCAATCTGATCCAGCTCGGTAAGGGCTATCTCCTGGCGATGAGGATCCGCGAACATAGTCTCCAGGTAGTCCAAAAAGGCCGCCGGCTGGAAGTGGTATGCCTCGCCGCTCTCGAAGAACGGTGCCACCCTTGCCTGAACCTTGGCCGACAGGTTTTGGTATAGGAACATCCATTGGTCCTTATCGGACCCGATGAACGCTCGGTCTGCCGCCAGCTTGTGGGCCATAAATATCTTCCACGCTGCGAATGTCGTCTTGTCGCCCCCGTAAGGGTCTCCCATCGGAATCGGTTTGCGCCTTCGCGCTCCGTCGTCCTGAGCCTCGGGCTCATGTCGGGTGGGGCTCGGGGTTTGCACGTATCCTGTTTGTTGCAGCTGCGCCTGCAGCTGTTGGATCTGCTCGCACTGTTGGCTGATCATAAGCCGCATGGTGTCTAGCTGGGCTTGGAGCTCTCCCGAGCCTGCGCTATTGTGTGCTTCTGGCGTCAGTATGCCTCCGCTCGCGCCCGTGGCCGGATCCATGCCTGGCCCGCTGGGTGTTCTACCTTGATCTTTATTGAATGTTACGGACTGGCCCCGATGCTGCTGCTTTACGGGCGTCTTGTGATAGGAATCAATAAAGATAAAGAGGGAGGAAGGGGTCCTCCCCGTAGGCCCCACGAGTCCCCCTTTATGGCGGCTCTCTCCCGCACGTGACCCGACGGGTCCCCGGAGGGTGCCGTAGGGGGCCCAGGGCGGGCCCCCTATGTCCCCACCTATACCCCACCCCGGGCTAATATTACTCCGTGCAAGCCCAGGGTTCACCCGGGGTTAACCCGGGGTTCACCCGAGGTTCCCCCGCCCGCTCCCCTATCGTTCCCATATCGGGCATAGCCCGATACCTTCACAGTACTAAACCTATAAGTAACTTATATGGCATGGTTAAGACGGTTAAGATAGTTAAGAATAGCGATAGTAATACTAGGCCTGCTACGCTAGGCGCGTAGGAGTTCAGAGCTAGGGCCTTTATAACCCTAGCTACCATACTAAGCAATCTAGGTATAGGGGGGGAGAACCCCCCTAGTTAGGAAGCCTAGGCATAGGGATTTAGTTTAGAAACTAGCTAAGCCCTGAACTTAGACGAGTAGAAGAGTAGGATCAGGCTAGAATCTAAGCTCCCTATAGGTCTAGGGGTAACTAAGCGTGAGCTTAGTAAAACCTAGTAGGAAAGACCTATAGTTAAGCGTGCCTAGGATGTTAATAGTATATAGCTTAGGGTATTAACCCTATAGGCTATTAAGCTAACCCTTTATTTCTAGCTAAGTCTCTTACTGCTATACAAGCTATTAATCTAGGGAGACTAGGTGATCTAGCCATATAGCATAAAGCCGGGGTTAACCAGACACACCTACCTAGGTTTATTTAGCACTATAGAGGGTAGCATCACGTTCTTAGTCTTTATCTTCTTCCCTAACGCCATATTAAATACTAGTACCCTAGACCAGACCATACCCTATATACTCTTACTTAAATAATAGGCTAAGCTAGTAGACCAGGCAATCCTCCCGGCTATCTAGAGGCATACTACCACGTTTACTAACTAGGAGATTCCCGTAACCTTTACTATAGCTAGGGCTAAGACTAACTCCTATAGGGAGCGCCCTAGAAATATTATAGTAGATGGTAATAGTAGCAGGGTTAATAGGGCTGGCCCTATATACCTCTAGTATAACCTGCCTAGCTAGGCCCTTAGCAGTATATAGGAGGACATCCGACGCCTATATAACACTATTAATGTTACTACTAAGGCAGGGGAAAGCGTGGCCTACTTTAAGGACCTAGTGCTGCTATTCTAGGCCTATGACCTTAAGAATATACTGACTAGGGACTTAGTTAAGCACGCCCTTAAGGAACTAGACTGGTATGTACTGTGGTCTCTAGAGCCCTAGCACGTTAACTAGCGCTCTAGTTAGGTTAATATCGGGTTTCGTGACAGGGTCTCGCTCCTAACCGCGGACCCTAAGGCTAGCGCCAGTGTGGACATCGACGATACTAGCCTTAGGGGCCGCGATAGGAGCGAGAGTGTTGTAGGGAGCGGGGGCAGCGCTAGTATCGCACTACTGTGGAAGAGATAGTGCCTATAGCACTACCACTGTACCCTAGCCGGGCTCTCTAGGGGCACTAACCTTGTTCCTACCGTTTTCTGATCGTATAGACTTAGAGATATAGCCACCTATACATCTAAGTCATGCTCTAGGACAAACCACACCTACTCTGACACGCACCCTAGGCTAGACCTTAGTAATCTAAAGAGTAAGTTAATAGGGATACTATGGGCTAAGGCCTACTACTTATATAAGGAGCTTTTCGGCGCTATATTTAGTGACTACTACCTCTTTAATAATGACGGGTTCGCGATACTCGCTATGCCTAAGGGGGTGGCTAGTAGTATGTACACGTAGGGAAGCAGCCTTAGCTACGTGACTGTATTTAATAAGGGTAAATTTAAGAGGCTACGTACCGTGTGGACTGCTAATAGGGACCATTTCCTGGCGTTATAGGCTGATAATGTACAGGCTAAGAGCTTCATAATAAGGAAAGAGATCACCTTTTGCCTTAACGTTATTGCCTACCTCTATAGCCTTAGGGACTTCTCCCTAGCGGCAGGCAAGGCAGGGTAACGGCAGCGCCTAGCAAGCACTACTAATAGCATGGCCAGCAGTAAGCCTGGCCACGACCCTAGGGGTAAGGGTTTCCCGCTCGGTTGCCTAGTAAGGGAGCTCATATCGCTAGAGAATCACCATAGTCGCGACACGGAGGCCCCCTAACCGGGCGTGGTTAAGGCGTCAGCTGACCCACATGACCTAGACCTAGGCCCTAAGACCCCGGTTTAACACTACCCATTTTAGATACTACTGTCCCGGGATATCAACACCTTCGTCTTCAGCCAGGCCAGCTAGCTGGTTAACCTCCTAGATAATATATTCAGGCTAAGCAGGCTAGCTAATAAGGAACCGATTAATGTTGTGTATAGAATTGCATGGTACTACATAGCTAAGCTCCTCCTTGCATTACTAAGGGCGGGGCTTACTAGCGAGCCCGATATGCATTATAATAATTAGATATAGCTAGAGAAGTGGATAGAGACTAGCCGCACATGGAACCGGGTGGTTAGCCGCACAGAACGGTAAGGCCTTAGACTACAGGCTAGGCTGAACCATAATAGCTAGGTGTGGCTTGATGATGCGTAGATAGACTAGGTTAACCGCTACCTATTATTCTACACCCTAACCACATGCTATATACCACGCTACCCTAACCATGGCAGCTGGGTTTCCTAGTAGAAGATATAGGGCTTTGTGTCTTTAATAATATAAAGCGGCTTCCTAGTTAAGTTCCTAGTTTTAAATGCCACTATAGTTCGCCGGAAGGCCGCTAGGTCAGGCGTGCGTGGCACGAAACGACCTAAGGAGGCCTACTAGCTGGAGCTACGGGCGGCGGCCCTTACCACGCAGGTGGTTGCCCGAGCATACGCTAAACACTTGATCGAGAAACTGCGAGAATACTGGACTAGGGTCCGGGCGGACTTATTAGCTACCCTTATAGAAGAAGAGCTAGGCAAGGTTTTTAGTGTCCTTAACAACCCTCTGCTCCTACTATAGGCAGCAGATACCCCCTAGGGTTCTAACTAAGAATACAAGCCTATGTACTAGAAGATCACTCTTAGGGACTATCTTTTGGCTGGCCCTAGGACACTTAGGATTCTGTCACGGCGTTTATTCCTAGACGAGTCACCGCATGTCCTCCTCCTAGTGGAGATAGCAATGGTCTACTATAAGGCATGCGGGCTCTACTTTAAGCACTAACCATTATTCCTACTTTACGAACCCTTAAGCGCTAGATCCTCCCTATAGGCAACATAGTCTGAGCACTAGACACACCCTACTAAGTTAACCTGGTAGGAGGTTAGGCTTAAGGGCATCTTCCCCTAGTAGATATTAAAGCAAAAGATATTAGAGGCAAGCTAGGGAAGGCAGGTATATATAACGCTATTTAATAGTCTTAAGTCTAAGACGTGGCGAGGTAATGCGTTCTATAACTAGTTCTGTAGCCTTAGAGACTCCTACGCTAAGCACGTAGTAGTAGACACTATCCCTTTCAAGAGCGCGTTCACGGCCGCAATTAGCAACCTTATCCTGGTAATATTTAACTCCGATAGTAGCAAGGAGGTTAGAACCTAGCGGCAACGAGATCTGACCCTAGACACCCGCCACGGGCTTAACGAACGCCCATGGCGGTTCCTAAATGGCGAGCGCATACCTTTAAGGCCCTCCCACCCTTCTTCCAGATTGGCTTCTGGTCGCCCGTCGTCCTTAGGACTAGGGCAATTAGGTGGCCTGATAACTCTGACCCTAACCCAGCGGGAAGTCTGTAGAAACAACTTTGAGCATTTTAAAGTGCTTATGCAGGCGCAAAAGTGGCACTAACTGATCCTCGCCCTAGCCCACACCGGCCACGATCTGCTGGTATAGGTTGGCCGGGGGGGTTAGGGTTAGGGTTAGGTTTAGGGTTAGGGTTAGGGTTAGGGTTAGGGTTAGGGTTAGGGTTAGGGTTAGGTTAGGGTTAGGGTTAGGGTGTTAGGGTTAGGGTTAGGGTTAGGGTT